>OX352763.1:76989476-78387280 GCA_947095585.1 Nephrocerus scutellatus
ATGAAGCAGTTTATCATCAACACCATAAGCACCCATTTTAGACAAAAGAGCTTGATGCCAAACTCTGTCAAATGCCTTTGAAATATCGAGTGCAACAGCTTTGCTTACTCCAAAATGATGCAAAGATCGGTTCCACTGTTCGGTGAGATATACCATCAAATCACTAGTACAACGTTGCCCACGAAATCCATACTGCCGGATTTCGTTGGTTTCAAGATATTTCTTAAGCTGATAATTGATCAGCGTTTCCATGACCTTGGAAAGAATGGATGTAAGTGCTATGAGTCGGTACGAAGAAGGAGACGACGGCTCGCCTTTTTTGGGTATGGGCTGGACAAATGCTGTTTTCCAACTTCTCGGAAAGAGTCCAGAAGAATAGGATAGATGGAAAAGCTTACGCAATGGTAATTCCAGCTTGGAAGTACACCTCTTCAGAACTAATGGAGAAATACCATCTGGCCCAGCGGATTTGTGTGTGTTGAGATCATTTAAAACTCTAGCAACTGCACGAGTACGAATAAATATCTGTCCCATAGAGTGTTTAATACTCTGAGGTGCAGGAGACGGCAATGCACAATCTGGAAGCGTAGAGCTAGCTGCGAAATGCGCAGCAAACCGATTGGCTTTGTCTTTACAGCTGACAACTGAAATGTCATTATAAATGAGCGTTGGAATCGAAGACGAGGCTGTAATTTTGATTCATTTCACAAAGGACCAAAAATTTTTACTACCTTTGGGACATTGTAGTATTTTTTGCCTTAATTTTAGGTCGTAGGCGAATTTGACTCGCCGAAGATGGGCATTGCAATCATTTCTTGCTCGTTTAAATTTTCGGTTTTCCTCGGTAGGGTTTGCTTTGTAAAACCGAAAGCACACCTCTCTAATACTAGAAGCCTCTTTACAGCTCAAGTCATACCATCCATCTTCCTTTGATTTGATAGATTAATTCCTGAAAGGAATAAACTTTCTCATACCAATAAGATGATGTTCGTGCTATCACGAAAAAATAGCGACTAGTTAGTTCTCCCAAATAAGTTGTTAAGGCCGTCCCAATTGGCTTTCCCGTATTGCCATACTATTTTTTTAGAGTTTTTTCTCTAACTACGTGGTTTATTAACGAGAAATTAGCTGATACTACACAATGGTCTGACGTGCCTATAGGCGATAATACATTGACGGAGTATTTCTCAGGACGAGAGGTAAGGAACAAGGCAAGGGTGTTAGCGGAATGATATGCAATGTCAGGTATTCGGGTAGGCTCATTTACAAGCTGAGTAAGGTGGTTAAACTCAGCGAATAACTCAACACACCTTCCTTCGGGTGTTGTCTGGCCAGAATGGTGGAGCCACCCAGAATTGTGTACATTGAAATCGCCCGCAATAACGATTTTATGTTTTTTATCAATTCTTAAGATTGAATCAGACAGTGCATCAAACTCACTCTGAGTTGAAACACTGTCTAAGTTGGGGCTTCTGTAAAGGAAACAGTAGTAGATGTTGCGCGGTTTCGTAATTGAAATGGGTTGTACACTCAGTTGTGTGAGTGCATTCTTAACTTGTGTTTTATATCATATTATATGAAGAACAGGTTACGCACTTACACTGCTCAATATTTAACGCACTTCCTAAAGCCCGATTTTCCTGAAATTGTTTGAGGCATCAACAATTTCTTTAGGAATATTAACTGGCCATTTAATGTCAATTTGTATTTTAAGTTTGTATGAGGCCCTACTAACCCGGGTCCCGGCGTCAGTAAAATTTTTACAATAAGTGTTGTCCATCGGAGATACACACGTAAAGAAAGTCGGGTTAATTTTTTTTAACCATTTGTTGGGGCCCCATGACCCTGGGGCTTGTGGTCTTCAAAGTTTTTACAAAAACTGTTGTCCATCAGATATACACACGTATATAAAATTGGAAAAAAATCGGGTTAATTTTTTTAAAAATATTTGAAAAAAATTTTACGTAGCCCCACGAATTTTCTCCAACATTTTTGCAAAAAGAGTTGTCCATCGTAGATACACATGTGTATAAAATTTAAAGAAAATTTTAAATAAACACCCCTCGGGCCTTAGGGCACCAAATTATAATAGAAAGTGTTGTCTCTGGAAATGCACATGTAGGTTGTTTAAGTTGAAATCTAAAATAAGTTTAAACAAAAGAATAAATCAGTTGAGTTACGTAGCAGACTATTCGAAGGAACTAGTCAATACGTTACTGCTTCGGAAATCCAAAACGACGAAATGGAGCCAACCCCAAAAATGTATAGCTCAAAATATATATTTTCAGTCCGCAAAAACATATCGAAATTTAAAAAAGGATTGAAATGTCGGCTACCAGCTGTATCTTCAATTCGAAGTTGGATGCGAGTAAAACACCTAAGACCTGGTATTAATAGAGACATTTCTAAAAATGAATGAATGAATATATGACGAGGTCGATATTTAACGAGATCTTGAATATAGTTCTTATTATGATCATATTGATGAATTTAATGACCTAGGTAATAAACGGGAAACGACAATCGCAAAATCTACTTGCTTATTTATGATCCGCGGTATGTTTTCAAATTATAAGTATCTATTGTCGTACTATTCATCAAAAAATAATATGAAAGGTGACCAAATAAGAAAAAATGATTAGCAAATATTCACTTAGCCGAGAAATGTGGTTTCAAAATGGTGGCTGTCGTTTGTGACCAAGGGTCCAATAACCATTTTTTAATTATAAAACATTTTCATGTAAATTCTCTAATATACGGGGTATATCCGTTAAGGTGGCAAATACTTAAAGGGATGATTCCTTGGTTAATTTCGTGAAAAAAATCGTATGGGAGGGGGGTATATTTTCACCCCCTGCGGTGTACGTAACGTTTTAATGCGAAGAGATGTACTTTTGATCTTACATCACTTCACACCCTGTAACTCTTGAACGCTTCTAGCTACAAGGGGACTGTTGGTCATTTTTGAAAGAAAATTAAATTTATAAACCTTTTTTTAAATTCTTGAAACCGTTACCAATATAAACGTCGTCAAAATCCAAAAATGTTTTTTCTTTTCTTAAATTTTATTTTCAAACGCGAATATTTCGAAAATCGCTCTCGGATAATTTTTTTTTTGACAAATGCAATAATAAAGCCCATTCAATTTTCTACAAATCCACATCACAATATTTATGCATTCGGTCAACAGGAGCAGGGTTAAAAGTGAAAGTTTGTAAAATGAACGAAAACTTACTTTTGACCTTACATGACTTCACACCCTATAACTCTTGTACCCTTCTAGACACAAGGTTACTATTAATCTTTTTTGAAAGAATAGTACATTTTTAAGATCAAACAATGTACATTTTTTTTAAATTATTTTAGCCATACCGATTTAAAGGTCGTCAAATTCAAAACAACATTTTTTAAAATTATTTTTACCAACACGATTATTTCGAGAAATACTTCTGGATAAATTTTTTTGATAAATACAGTATTGAAGCCTGTTTAAATTCCTACAAATAAATGGCAAAATATTTATGCATTCTGTCAACAAGAGCGAGATAGTACGGGTTGTGTTACTACTACTACGCATAAGAAGGGTTGTATGACGTCCTAGTGTTCCTGCAGCAACATTGCAACAAACTTACAGGGGCAGTGGATGCACCCTTACCACTTCACTCTAGTGCATAGTCTGCTTCAAAAGGACTTACCAAGACTTGCCTAATTTTGAGAGTCGATTTCACCGAATGGACACATAAAATTGGTGGTCAAAATGGACACATGAAAATGGTGTCCACTCACAAAGTTAGGTCCTTTTGGGTACGCCCTGTTAAAGCAGATTATGCACTGGAGTGAACTGGCAAAGGTGCATCCGTTCCACGTGTAATTTTGTTGCACTCTTGCTACGGGAACACTGAGACGTCATGCAACTCTTCTTATACGTAATAGTAGTAACACAACCCGCACTATCTCCCTCTTTTTGACTGAATGCATAAAATATTTGATATGGATTTGTAGGAGATTGAATTGTTGCATTTGTCAAAAAAATGTATCCGATAGCATTTTTCGAATTAATCGTGTTTGTGAATGCAATTATTTAAAAAAAAAATTAATTTGAAAGGCCTTCATATCGCTATCGCTTAAATAATTTAAAAAAATGTAGATTGTTGGATCTTAAAAATGTACTCTTCTTTCAAAAAAGATTTATAGTAACCTTGTATCTGGAAGGGTTCAAGAGTTATCGGGTGTGAAGTCATGTAAGGTCAAAAGTACGTCTTCGTTCATTTTAGAAACTTTCACTTTTAACCCGGCTCCTGTTGACCGAATGCATAAATATTCTGGGGTGGATTTGTAGAAAATTGAATAGGCTTTATTATTGCATTTGTCAAAAAAAAAAATATCCGAGAGCGATTTTCGAAATATTCGCGTTTGAAAATAAAATTTAAGAAAAGAAAAAACATTTTTGGATTTTGAAGACGTTTATATCGGTAACGATTTCAACAATTTAAGAAAATGTTTTTTATTTGATCTTATAAATTTAATTTTCTTTCAAAAATGACCATCAGTTTCCTTGTAGCTAGAAGCGTTCAAGAGTTACAGGGTGTGAAGTGATATATGGTCAAAAGTACATCTCTTCGCATTAAAACGCTACGTACACCGCAGGGGGTGAAAATAGACCCCCCCCCCTCCAATACGATTTTTTTCACGAAATTAGCCAAGGAATCATTCCTTTAAGTATTTGCCACCTTAACGGATGCACCCTGTATAATCATTCTCTAATAAAAATATTCTGTAGTAATAAAACATATGTGTTTAAAATTTGAAGAAAATCGGGATAATTTTAAAAAAAAAATTATATAGGCACACCCCGGGCTTCAAGGCCCCTCCACTCCACAAATTTGCAAAAAGTTTTGTCCATCGGAGACACCACCTGTGTTTAAAACTTTAAGAAAATTGAGCTAATTTTTAAAAAATTTACATGGGCACCACTCGGGCCTCAGGACGCGTTCACTCCAAAAATTTAACAAAAATTTTGTCCATCGGGGGCACACCTGGCTTAAAAGTCGGGATAATTTTTAAAAAATTTAGATGAAATCAGAATCAGTAAAATTGTTTGCTAAATTTTTAACTGTAATTTAAAACTAGTTTGGCACTTTTTATGTATTTTAAAACTAATTACGGATAGTAAAAAGGCAACTAAATGACTGCCTGGATGACCTTTTTAGTAATATACTGAAAACAGAGAAATCCCGAAATTTCGTAGTTGCAGTCAAATGTCTATTTATGAATAAAAATATACCTGGATGAACTTTTTATTGATCCCGGAAATTCTTAATTATTATCAATAGTCAATTTATGAATGAAAACAGGAAAACCCCAAAACCATTTAATTACAGGCATTCACCCGATTTTAATATTTTGCGCTGAATAATTTGGTATTAATAGAAAATTCGAATACGCAATCAGTCATTCAGCATTTGAATAGTAAAGTGATAGCTCGTAAAAAAGTTTCCATCTATAAACCCTGTCAGATAGTTTAAAGAAAATCATAGGTATCAGTTAGTTTTTGAATTTTAATTTAAATTTTAAATATAACTATAACTAAGTTTTTGCCTATACAACTTTTTAACAATTTACCATAATATAATATAAAATGGCTTTGTCGCCATTTGGCTACATTTTACTGAAATTGACGGTTATAAGGCCAGATGTGAACAGTGTAAAATTGAGCTATCCTATAAAGGGGAAGCCATTACAAACTTAAAAAGACACCTCAGCAGCAGGCATCCTACAGCTAGGGCGGCATTATCCAGCGCTTCCAAAAAACCGGCAATCCGCCAATACAATGAGAAAAATTTATTAATGCGCAAAGAAGATCATTTGATATGGTGGAAAAGCAGGCAACTTATTTATCCAAGACTTGCTAGATTGGCCAAATAGTTTTTGGGAACGGCGTCGTAGGTTCCTTGGGAAAGAATATTTTCCAAAACGTGCCTTATTTTAAATAATCGAAGGAACCGGCTGAAACCCAAAAACCTTTAAAGAATATTTTTATATTTTGTATTATTTTAAGTTTTGATATTAATTTAATAATAATGTGTAACATGTATTTAAAATTCCCTTTTTAATTATGTATAATATAATAGTATAACATTTATATTGCAACAGTTTTTCGTCGTTCGTTATATTTGTGTATTAGCTCTTGTCCCTTGATCTTTGAGTTTTCAGCATAATCTAAAATAAACTACTCAGGACGCATTCTCAGTTTCTATAAAACCAATCGACAGTTAAACTGGCTAGATGTTCTAAAGTGTGGTCTTGAAAGTGTTTTAAGGGGGTCTTGGGGGAATCTTAAGGGGGTTTTAGGGGGGTCCTTAGGAAATATTGGTGAGAGTTGTAACGTGGTCTTAACTGGATCTTAAGGGTGATCTTGAGGGGGTCTTGAGGGTATTATAAAGGGAGTCTTGTACGGGTATTGAGGTAGTCTTGAGAGTTTTAAGTGGGTTTGGAGAAGGTCTTGAGTAGGGTCTTAAAGAGAGAGAGAAAATGAGAGAATCTTAAAGGGAGTCTTAATGGAATCTTGAGAGGGATTTAAGGTGGTTAGGGAGGGGTCTTCAGGGATATTTGGTTGGTTTTTATGAGAGTTTTGTCAGTAGTGTATGTGTGAGTAGAGAGTATGGTCTTCAAAGCGTCTCGAGAGGGTCTTCATGGATTCTTAAGGTGATCTTATGGAGTCTCAAGAAGATCTTAATTTGGTTTTGAGTGGGTTCTTGGGAGCCTTATTAATGGGTCTCTTATGGTGGTACTAAGGAGGTTGTGGGTTGCGTTTAGTGTTCGTTTTTATCAAAACCGGGAGATGAAATAAAAGATACTCGGATAACTTTATACTAACTTTATTTCTTAACTAAAACTGATAATGAAATTGGAAATTAAATAAGGCACGTGTGTGTCGATTATCATTTGTCAAGCGAGTGATTTTTGTGTGTATCTTTGGCACTGACAGTTCGCATGTGCTTGTATTCACGTGTTTAGGCGGGCTTGCTTGCCACAATACTTCCCCGCTGAAAATCCCTAGAAACGCGATGGGATTTTTACTCTTCGTCCGCTTATCTTTGTTAGTGCTGTTGTTTTCGATGGCTTTGGAACTACTGCTGTCTGTTGCGGTTCTTTTTGTACGTCTGTTGCGGTTGTTACGACAAATGCTGCCTTCAGACGTTCAATTGAGAATTTGACTGGTTTTCCGTTTAGCTGTACAGTGAAATATTTGTCAGCCCGTTTGGTTACTTCGAATGGTCCGTTGTAACATGGTTGCAGAGGTTTTCTGATTTTATCGTTTCGAACGAATACATGCGTGCAATTAGACAACGCCTCCTTAACAAATTCGGTTTCGTTTGGCTTGACGGTTGTTGGCGCCAGAAATTCACCTGGCACTTTAATCGTGGTGCCGAATACCATTTCAGCTGGTGTAGCGTGTAAATCTTCCTTGAAGGTAGCGTGCAGGTCAAGAAGAACGATTGGTAAAACGTCACTCCAGTTGCTGTTGTTGTGGCAAGTTATCGCTGTCTTCAGTGTGCGATGAAAGCGTTCTATCATGCCATTGGATTGCGGATGGTTTGCAGTTGTTCTATAGTGCCTTATATCCAACATGATATTAAGCTCGCGAAATATCGTAGACTCGAACTGTCGTCCTAGGTCTGTTGTAATTTTGCAGGAATGCCGTAGCGAGAGATCCATCCTGAAATTAGAGCTCGAAAGACTGTTTCTGCCAATATATTTGTTAGAGGTATTGCCTCAGTCCATCTCGTAAAACGATCGATGAAGGTGAGAAAATATCGAAAATCTCGAGACGATACCATTGGGCCGATGAGATACACGTTTTATCTTTGAACCTCGTATCAGTGGTATGATATAGCTGAAGCTTCGACTTGTTGTGTCTGTGGACTTTTGAACGTTGACACGGAATGCAATGTTTTACATAGTCGCGAATCTGCTTTCTCATTCCTGGCCATACGAATCGTGCACTGATCAATTTGATTGTTTCGTTTGCCCCTGGATGTGATATGCAGTGCAGTTTCGACATGACTGCTGTGCAAAGTTTTTTGGGTACTAACGGTCGAACTTGGTCATGTGCGATGTCACAGTATAAGGAAATATTGTTTTCTGGACGGAAAAGCTTCCCAATTTCAGCATTTTTGATTTCTGTGATTCTAGACAGTGTGTCGGCTATGTCGTTTTGAAGACCTGGCATATGGCGTTTGTCAGTCGAAAACTATGCCACCGTGCCAGATGACGAGCTTGCCGCGGCGTAGCTTTATCGAGTTTTTTATTGAAAGCGAATGTTAACGGCTTATGGTCGGTATATTTTACGAACGAACGGCCTTCTACGAGATGCTTAAAGTACCTTACTCCCTGGTACATCGCTAACAGTTCTCTGTCGTAAGTGCTGTATCGGATCAGCGTGTCAGATAATTTTTTGACAAAAAATCCGATAGGTTGCACTTCACTGTTAATGACTTGTTGCACTACTGTGCCTATTGCGAAGTCTGACGCGTCGACGTCAATGTTAATTGTGCGTTTGGAGCTGGATGAAAAAGTAGTCTTGCGTTCGCAAGTTCAATTTTGCATGCATCAAATGCTTCTGAAGATTGGTTGTCCCATTTGAGTGGGGTAGAATCGTTTTTAATGCTGCCGGTTATAAGTCGCTGTAACATTCTTTGGTTTTCGGCGGCGGCGGCGAATAAATCGGCGATAGAAGTTGATCATTCCTAAAAATATTTTCAATCCGCGAACGTCAGTTAACTTAGGAAATTGCTTTATCACTTCCACCTTTCGTTAAAGTGGTTTCACGCCTTGTTCATTTACAGAGTGGCTCAAAAATTGTACTTTTCGAAGATGTGTTTCGTGCTCTTCTTCGTTTTCTGATGCCACACATATGTCCTCGATATAACCGAAGGCGTAATCTGCCTCACTCGAAAGAATTTGATTCATGTGTCGCTGAAACGTTTGGGCTGCATTGCGTAAGTCGAAGGTGATGAATTTTAATTCATACAATCCAAATGGTGTCGTTATAGCAGTCTTTGGGATGTCAGATTGCTCTATTGGGATCTAGTGATACGCCCGAGTTACATGCCCATCGCCACACTAACTTATACCTACATAGATATATAAGCTGTAACGGAGTTTCCCAGCCGGGGTAGAACTCAGTGTGACCAGGGTTCTACTTTAAATTTGGTCGTTACAATGATAAGATTTGTTTGTTTAGGGTTTTTGGAATTTTATCTTTATTTAGTTCAAGTATATTCAATATTAATTTATACAAAGGATATTTGTGGCCCCTTGCGGCATGTAGTGATAATTTTTCCTGTGACAAAGATTTTATGACATTAATAGTTATTTTATATAAAGTTTGATAATTTTCCTGTGAGAAGATATTAGGAAATTTGTGTTTATTTTATATAAAGTTTGATAATTTTCCTGTGAGAAGATATTAGGAAATTAATGTTTATTTTATATAAAGTTTGATAATTCTCCTGTGAAAAAGAGGTTAGGAAGTTAGTTGTTTATTTTATATAAAGTTTGATATAATGCTTTGATGGCGGATGAGTTCACAGCGTGTAGCCTCAGCGGTTATGGCAAGGTAAGTACTCTTAAGCCACAAATGTTAGGATTCAGTTAGCGTTGCAGCGTTTAGCTTCAGCGGTAATGGCAAGGTAAGTACTCTTAAGCCACTAATGCGAGGATTCAGTTAGCGTTGCAGCGTTTAGCTTCAGCGGTAATGGCAAGGTAAGTACTCTTAAGCCACTAATGCGAGGATTCAGTTAGCGTTGCAGCGTTTAGCTTCAGCGGTAATGGCAAGGTAAGTACTCTTAAGCCACTAATGTGAGGATTCAGTTAGCGTTGCAGCGTTTAGCTTCAGCGGTAATGGCAAGGTAAGTACTCTTAAGCCACTAATGCGAGGATTCAGTTAGCGTTGCAGCGTTTAGCTTCAGCGGTAATGGCAAGGTAAGTACTCTTAAGCCACTAATGTGAGGATTCAGTTAGCGTTGCAGCGTTTAGCTTCAGCGGTAATGGCAAGGTAAGTACTCTAAAGCCACTAATGTGAGGATTCAGTCAGCGTTGCAGCGTTTAGCTTCAGCGGTAATGGCAAGGTAAGAACTCTTAAGCCACTAACGTGAGGATTCAGTCAGCGTTGCAGCGTTTAGCTTCAGCGGTAATGGCAAGGTAAGTACTCTTAAGCCATTAATGTGAGGATTCAGTCAGCGTTGCAGCGTTTAGCTTCAGCGGTAATGGCAAGGTAAGTACTCTTAAGCCACTAAGTAGTCGATTCCAAAAGGAACTCAGGAAGACTGCCCTTCTGTCGAGCTGCGTGCTCCTTTTATACTTTTCCGTTGTCATACAGTTTTTCGTTTGTTTGTCGTCGTCCTTGTGTTTTGTTGTTGTTTTCTTCGGTTTTCCCTCTATAGTCCGATGCATATTGCCATATATTGTTGGCAATATACATGATCGACGTGTTTTGCATACATGTTTCAAATTTAACCTAACATACATGTTTTGTCGTATTTCAATATACATGCAATATACATGTTTTGTTGTATTGCAAAAACATGAAATATACACGTTTTGACTTTATTATACGCATGCTCTATACGCATATGCATGTATACCATATGCATGTATGTAGTGTGTTTGTTTGATCCTGCTAACGTCATTTACACATTTGGTTTGAAAACGGTTTGTGTTTTGAAAAGTTTCGGTCATCGATCCCATCAGCCGTTTGTCTGAAGTTAGTGTGCATTGGGTTCCGATCGGTGCGTAAGAGTCCACTGCCGCCTGGGTGTGAGTGGGACAGCCGTATTTTTGGGCGAATTCGCTGCTGTTCTCGTTTTGTGCTTAATATTTCTTTCTCTTTTGGAATTTTCTGTTCGCCTATGACTCATGCTAGATCAGTTGCGTCGGATTGGTCCCTGCTGTTTCGCTCGACTCGGTGGTGGTTAGATTAACCGCCTGTTGTTGGTTGTCTTTTGAGCGCTTGCCTGCTTTTAGGAGAAAGCGAGAATTGAGTTTTTTTTCTGTGTTGTGTTAGGTGTTTTCTGACTACCATTTTCACTCTTCTTTTATATTGAGTGATTTTTCCCTTTTTACTCAGTGAGAACACCATTTGTATACATTTGGTTGCTTTATTAATTTATTAGTGCATGTAGAACAAATTTTAAGGAATATAAAAATAAATTTTAAAAGAAAAGAAAATGATGATGGTGAAGTGATGAGGAGGTGGCATATAAATATAATGCATACTGTGTAGGGAAATTCTTCCTCCTGCGCAGAATTTCCCTTCACATCTCCCCGCTGCTTTGGCGAACACTGATGAATTCCCTTTTTGTGACGAGGACTTCAAAATGTATATTTCCCTCAGTGTGGTGAAAATGGTGGCGTCGTTGTCCTTGTCGTAACACTTCGGCCTCGGCCCTGTCGATCTTCTCCTGGAGCCCTTGGGGCCATGCCGGCGGGGTAGTTTTTTTGGGGTTTGAGGTGTCAGGTCGACCACTGCCAGGTCGTTGCCTTTTTGTTTTAGATTCGGCTGTGTTGTCGTTGCTGCCCGTGCGTCCTTCCAGCGGTCTGTGGTGCGTGACCACTCGGTTGGGGTGGTCATCGTTAATTGTCACTTCCTCCTTCTGATGACTTTGGTGATCAGTGTGGTCGTCTTTTCGTTTGTCGGAACTGTGACTGTCGTTGCTGGCACTACTACTGCTACTGCTGGTGCTGCTGCTACTACTGCCACTACTAATACTGCTACTGCTGCTGCTACTGCTACTGCTGCTGCGGCTTCCTCGGCCGCTCCGTCTGCCATTATGCCGGCGTCTCCTGGGCTCCTCATCACCTGCTCTGTGGAAGTCTATTTCAGGGAATTCTATTGTTGTCTCTGCGTTGGTCCTGATTACTGCGGCCAAGATTTTACGTTTTTCAGCGATTCTGGCGACTGTCATCCTCTCTCCTACTGTCTCAATGCCTTGGAGACCCATTGTTAATACTCCTTCGGCTGCCTCCAATAAGTACAACCCGCAGTCTATCCGGTTGGTCTGTTGTGGAATGTTTATGGAGTGACTCGGGTACGAACTGTCATAGTCCTGCCACGATCCCTGACGGCCTCTGACCCGGTGTTCCTGGATCAAGAAACCCCTTATCAGCCGTGTGGTCTCTTTGCGTTCTGTTGTAGCCAAAGAGTCATATACGTAAATCATAGCCTTTTCGGGCGTTCCAGGGTGCGCCACTACGGTGAGGTACCAGTGCTTGTTCTCGCACACTGGGATTATTATGAGCTCCTTGCTGAGGATTTCACCATACTTGTTCCATCGTCGGACTAGCGTGTGACGTTTTCCGGCGACAGCCTCTTCGTCCTCTTGTGGGGCAGGTTGATAGCTCTTCATGCGGTCTACTAGGAAGGAGGTACATACCTTGGTGCGGGCCCGTTGTTCTTCGGCGATTCGTCTTATCGACCACCTAAGTCCAACTTCGATTAGCGTATCGTTCAGAAATGAGCCATACCTGAGGCGATAGTAATCCGACATACGGACGTCGATGCCCCCTGGTCCGGTCGGGTATTTGCAAACCAATTTCTCTAAGTCGGCGTTACTAAATTTTGGCACTGCGTTCCAGGAGCCGGCTGTCCTCTTAAGCGTCATGCGTTGTAGAGTTTCATTGTTTGCCATTTTATTTTGCTGTTTTGTGGGTTTTCTTTTCTAGTATTACGATTGTTGTTACTCGCGAACTCGTCGTGATCACAGTGTAATTATTACTGCCTCAGCCTGATCATTTTGCTCGCGAGGAAACTTGTTGCAGGAACACCAACTCGAACAGTACCTTAATGTTTTGTAGTTTGAACTTGTTTATGCTTATTGCACGTTCGTTTCCTAACACTTTTGAATGTTCTTTGGCCGGTAGATGTTGAGGGACATCCTGCATGTTGGAGGCGAAACTCTGGGCCGTGTTGCGTAGCGCTGGCATTGACGGGATTATGTTGGTAGGTGTGTATAGTTGTTTGTTTAATGTGTAATGTGATGTGATGTGTAATTTTCTCTTGCGTTCCTGAGTGCTCGACTGTGGAATCCTCGTGGAAGTTTTTGAGTTCACTAATGTGCGCGGTGCGTTCCTTACCTTGTCCCTTTCTTTGTAGCTTGACGATTACTGTTGAGATGAAGTCCGTTACTCTGTATGGCCCGTCGTACCTTGGTGCTAATTTGCTGGCGAATCCTTCCAGGGCGTTTGACAGTTGGTGTTGCTTGATGAGTACTAGTTGTCCTGCTTCGGGCTTCCATGTGCGCCGTCTTAGGTTATAATGGCGGGCTTGGTCTCCTGCCGCACGTTCCAGGTTTCGTTGGACGATTTCAAAGACCTCGGTCATCTGATTTGGGCGTTCGTTGGGTGTCTTGGATACCGTACCTGTTCCTGGGGTGACCTGGTCGTACAACGCGTTTGGAAGGCGTGGCTCTCTGCCCTGCGTGAGGAAAGCGGGGCTGTATCCTGTGGAATCTTGTAGACTGGAGTTTATCGCAAGCATGACCTCTGTTAGTTTTTCATCCCAAGTACGCTGTTGTGTTCCAGAAAGCTGGGCGATGATGGTTTTAATGGTGCGATGCGCTCTCTCGGTTGGATTTTCCTGCGGCGTATATGGGGCAGTGAATTGGTGCCGAGTGCCCATGGCCTGCAGGAATAGGCGAAATACCTTGCTGGTGAATTGGGCGCCGTTGTCCGTGATCAACACATTCGGTACACCGTAACGTGCAAGGATGCCTTCTCGGAACGCTTTTCTTACTCCATCTGTTGTTGCGCGCCGCATCGGGATCAATTCGACCCATTTCGAAAATCGGTCGAAGAAGACCAGGAGCATGGTATTCCCATGTTTCGATGTCGGCAAAGGTCGCACGAAATCGGCGCATAGCGTGGCCCACGGTTCTTCTGCGATCTGGGTTAGCATCTTCCCGGCTGCTTGTTGCTGGTTTGGCTTGTATTTTTGGCAGCTTTCACAACTTTTCACATAGTTTCGGATGTCTCGAAACATACCTGGCCAGTAGAAGTGTCCGCATATGCGCGCCGTGGTCTTGCGAATGCCCATGTGTCCTGCTGCAGCATCGTCATGATTTTCCTGTAAAACCTTTCCTCGAAGCATTTTGGGAACACAGAGTTTCCACGGGGCCGCATCCTCGTCCCCGGTACGCTGTTCTATATGTCGGTATAATGGGTCGCCTTCCATGACGTAGTCTGGAAACTTTGCGGGATACTCCTTCACCTGTGTAATCCGTTTCTCTAGCCAGTGGCATCGTGACTTTGGGGCCGGTTCGTCTGCAGTTATCATAAGCGTCTCGTAAGGTTGTCGTGACAGTGCGTCCGCGACAACGTTCAACTTACCCCGCCTGTATTTAATGTCGAACGTGAACTGTTGAAGTTCGAGGGCCCATCGGGCGATTCGTCCGGATGGGCTCGTGATGGAATTCAACCACTTCAGAGAGAGGTGGTCCGTTATAACGGAGAACTGGTATCCCTCGATGTACTGCCGCATCTTCCTAATTCCCCAGACGATCGCCAGGCACTCCTTT
Source organism: Nephrocerus scutellatus (assembly GCA_947095585.1). Lineage (NCBI taxonomy): Eukaryota > Metazoa > Arthropoda > Insecta > Diptera > Pipunculidae > Nephrocerus > Nephrocerus scutellatus. The sequence continues at coordinate 77,004,053 of OX352763.1, forward strand.
TCGGTTGGGGAGTAGTTCCTTTCCGCCGGGTTAAGATGTCGGCTGGCATAGGCGATGACCTGTTCACTGCCATCGAGTTCCTGTGTGAGGACTGCCCCTAAGCCGTAGTCCCTTGCATCGGTCTGGAGTGAGAACTTCTGCGTGAAATCCGGACATGCAAGAATCGGCGCTTCCGTTAAGTTTTGCTTCAGTTGTTCGAAAGCCGTTTGCTGCTCTTCTCCCCATTTCCAGTGTTTACCCTTTTTTAACAGTGCAGTCAAGGGTTGCACTGTTTTGGAAAAATCGGGCACGAATCGTCGATACAAGGAGGCGATACCCAGGTAACATCGCACTTCACGGACGTTTCGCGGTGGTTTCAGCTCCTTAATTGCGGCTACCTTGTCGGTATCAGTGTGTATACCCTGACTACTCACCACATGGCCTAGATATCTGATCTCTGTTTTGCAGAAGTCACATTTTCCCGGGTTTATTTTTATATGGGCTTCTTGGAGCCTTCTGAATACCGTGCGTAGATTTTCTAGGTGTTCTTTGAACGTCCTTCCAGTGACAATTATATCATCAAGATACGCGAACGCGTGGGGTTCCATTTCTGGCCCGATGACTCTGTCGAGTGCCCTCTGGAACGTGGCTGGTGCAGAGTGTAAACCGAATGGCATCACCCGCCACTGAAATAGGCCGCGGCCAGGCACCGTAAAGGCAGTTTATTGTCTACTCTTACTTTCCATGGGTATCTGCCAATACCCGTTCCGCAAGTCCAGACTGCTGATGAATTTTGCGCCTCTGAGTCTTTCTAGGATGTGTTGAATTCTGGGAAGAGGGTAGGCGTCCGGTACTGATCGTGCATTTAGTTCTCGGTAATCGATGCATAGTCTCCATTTGCCAGTCTTTTTCCGAACCAGGACTATCGGTGCGCTGTGTGGGCTGTAAGAGGGTTCTATGCACCCCTTGGTCAGCAGTTCGTCTATCTCTGCGTTGATGATTTCTTGCATTGCTGGATTCCGAGGATAGTACCGCTGCTTGATTGGCCTATCGTCGCGCATGACGATCTTGTGTTCCGCTATATTAGATACAGTAGGTAGCTTGTCAAATTTTTCGAACTCCTGCTGGAGGAAAGCCGAAAGTTTTTCTTCATCCGTTCGTGGTGTAGTTGTGGTGCTTTGTAGAACGCTGTCTCCTGCTCCTGTCTTCTCTTCGAGTCTTACCGTCTGGCCGCCGCAAGTTAACCGAGCGCCTATTCGCGATAGGAAGTCCAGCCCCAGTATGATTTGATCCATGGCCTCTGGAAGGACCAGGAACAAGAACTCTGTGTGTCTGTTCCCAATCCGAATGTCCAATCGTAATGCCTCTTGGATGAGCTTAGGTGTCCCTTCGGCTATCCGGACTGTCATGTTGACGGCTACGCTGTTGGTTTTACTTCTCTTGTTTGTAGCGGCTCGTTCACTTATGAAACTCCTGGTAGCTCCCGTATCGATGGTGGCGTTAACAAGAACAAGGTGATGGTAGCTAGAATGCGGCTGCAATCAGAAGTTAGAAAATTCACTGGGTATGAGGTGTCTGTCTCTGGGGTTCCATTGCACCTCTGTTCTACCGGTTCCCCTTATCGTTTCCCGCTCGGTTATTTCGTTTGCGGCAGCACTCCATCGTTCGTATCTGCCGCTTTCCACAGTCCCAGCAAAAGAGTACTTGCGGGTTGCGGCAGTCCCGCCTAACGTGGCCGTGTTGACCGCATCGCATGCATGCGGTTCTGACGTCTATTCGTTCGTCGGAGTCTGATGCGACCATGCAATTTCTTTCCTTCGGTCTAGGCCGTGACACATGGCTGATTGGGTCCGCGGCGTCTGCTATGCCCTCGAAATCTTCCGCGAGTCCGATGAGTTCACGGAGGTTACAGAAATCCTTCCGTCGGATATAATATTGATATTCCTGACGACAGTTCCGGAAGATTCTTTCTAGCTGCTCCTCTTCTGGATAATTCGCATGCCTCATCAGGTTCTGCATCGTAATTACGTAGTCTTTGAATTGTTCCTGTGGCTTCTGGCGTCTTTGGCGGATTTCATCGTCCAGACGTTCCCAGTATCTGGTGGGCAGGAAGAATTGCAAAAAGTCCGTCTTGAAGTTGCTCCAGTCCTGCCACCTCTGGTTGATGCTACGGAACCACAGCAAGGCTCGGTCGCGAAGCAACTCCGGCATAGTCCGGGGAAGCAGATTTCTACTCAACGAGTATGCATCCGCGAGCTCTTCCAATCTCTCGATAAACAGAAGAGGCTCTTTGCCACCGTCGTACCGCACTGACCATTTACGCACCTGGTCGATAAACATTGGGTACGATGCCCCTGGTGCCTCTGTTGGGTTTCGTATGGCAATTGTTTCCTTTGGTACTGGGGACGTCGTCCTGCTTACCACCGCCTTTGGTTCCATGTAATCCTGTGAATCCGTAGGGTTTAGGGATATTTGAGGCAGCGGTGATGTGCCGCGTGTATGCTTCTTTTCCAACTCGATGAGGCTAGTTTCGTCCTCTGACGTGATGTCTCGCCCTGTAATATAGTTGGAAAAACGTTTTCTCAGTTCTTCTACCGAACCGTTGGTATCCACTCTGAATTCGTTCATATATTTTTTTAGTTCATCTTTCGATAGGTTATACACCCAGCTCGTTCTGACCATTTTGGCTGTATTCTGGTGTTATTGGGTTAATGTTTTATTAAATTTGGTTTTAAAATTCCAGGGTCCCTGCTCGGGCGCCAATTGTAACGGAGTTTCCCAGCAGGGGTAGAACTCAGTGTGACCAGGGTTCCATTTTAAATTTGGTCGTTACAATGATAAGATTTGTTTGTTTAGGGTTTTTGGAATTTTATCTTTATTTAGTTCAAGTATATTCAATATTAATTTATTGGATATTTGTGGCCCCTTGAGGCATGTAGTGATAATTTTTCCTGTGACAAAGATTTTATGACATTAATAGTTATTTTATATAAAGTTTGATAATTTTCCTGTGAGAAGATATTAGGAAATTTGTGTTTATTTTATATAAAGTTTGATAATTTTCCTGTAAGAAGATATTAGGAAATTAATGTTTATTTTATATAAAGTTTGATAATTCTCCTGTGAAAAAGAGGTTAGGAAGTTAGTTGTTTATTTTATATAAAGTTTGATATAATGCTTTGATGGCGGATGAGTTCACAGCGTGTAGCCTCAGCGGTTATGGCAAGGTAAGTACTCTTAAGCCACTAATGTGAGGATTCAGTTAGCGTTGCAGCGTTTAGCTTCAGCGGTAATGGCAAGGTAATTACTCTTAAGCCACTAATCCGAGGATTCAGTTAGCGTTGCAGCGTTTAGCTTCAGCGGTAATGGCATGGTAAGTACTCTTAAGCCACTAATGCGAGGATTCAGTTAGCGTTGCAGCGTTTAGCTTCAGCGGTAATGGCAAGGTAAGTACTCTTAAGCAACTAATGTGAGGATTAAGTCAGCGTTGCAGCGTTTATCTTCAGCGGTAATGGCAAGGTAAGAACTCTTAAGCCACTAACGTGAGGATTCAGTCAGCGTTGCTGCGTTTAGCTTCAGCTGTAATGGCAAGGTAAGTACTCTTAAGCCACTAATGTGAGGATTCAGTCAGCGTTGCAGCGTTAAGCTTCAGCGGTAATGGCAAGGTAAGTACTCTTAAGCCACTAAGTAGTCGATTCCAAAAGGAACTCAGGAAGACTGCCCTTCTGTCGAGCTGCGTGCTCCTTTTATACTTTTCCGTTGTCATACAGCGTAGTTTTTCGTTTGTTTGTCGTCGTCCTTGTGTTTTGTTGTTGTTTTCTTCGGTTTTCCCTCTATAATCCGATGCATATTGCCATATATTGTTGGCAATATACATGTTCGACGTGTTTTGCACACATGTTTCAAATTTATCCTAACATACATGTTTTGTCGTATTTCAATATACATGCAATATACATGTTTTGTTGTATTGCAATAACATGAAATATACACGTTTTGACTTTATTATACGCATCCTCTATACGCATGCTCTACCATATGCATGTATGTAGTGTGTTTGTTTGATCCCTGCTAACGTCATTTACACATTTGGTTTTGAAAACGGTTTGTGTTTTGAAAAGTTTCGGTCATCGACCCCATCAGCCGTTTGTCTGAAGTTAGTGTGCATTGGGTTCCGATCGGTGCGTAAGAGTCCACTGCCGCCTGGGTGTGAGTGGGACAGCCCTATCTTTGGGCGAATTTGCTGTGTGCTTAATATTTCTTTCTCTTTTGGAATTTTCTGTTCGCCTATGACTCATGCTAGATCAGTTGCGTCGGATTGGTCACTGCAGTTTCGCTCGACTCGGTGGTGGTTAGATTAACCGCCTGTGGTTGGTTGTCTTTAGAGCGCTTGCCTGCTTTTAGGAGAAAACGAAAATTGAGTTTTTTTTTCTGTGTTGTGTTAGGTGTTTACTGACTACCATTTCCACTCTTCTTTTATATTGAGTGATTTTTCCCTTTTACTCAGTGAGAACACCATTTGTATACATTTGGTTGCTTTATTAATTTATTAGTGCATGTAGAACAAAGTTTAAGGAATATAAAAATAAATTTTGAAAGAAAATATGATGATGGTGAAGTGATGAGGAGGTGGCATATATAATGCATACTGTGTATTCTTCCCCCTGCGCAGAAATTCCCTTCACAAAGCATAATGTATTTAGCAATAGCAATCGAACTCTCTTGTACTCTATACAATATTTGTAAGATAAGCAATTCACTAATTTTTTTTATTTCAATTTCAATACACATATTATAATATTATAATCACAATTAATATTCACACTTCCTACTGTGGACAAAAGTAATAGACAAATAACAAAGCTTATCTATTGATTTCGTTCAAAAATCTAATGCGCATAATACACAAAGTAAACAACCACGATCACATCATTTGCCCTTATCCAAAAACAAATAAAACCCAATTGACACAAAACTATTTAAAAACCACAATCCTTTCTTTATCTCTACTACAAAACCTTAACTAAGAATTGATTCGCCAACACCAATATACTAATAAACTATCTTAACATAAGACAACAGAAACCAATCGTATAATTTAAGTTCAAGAATGTTAATTTGTAAAATGTTTTTGGTCATTAATCATAATCATATTCAAAGCGTTAAGACGTGTGTTTCATTTTTTAAACTTTACGCTCTGCAACAAACATAACTGGCGCAGTCGGTAGTTCGGTGACGGTACAGTTAATCTAAGTGAATAAAAAAATTCAAACAACGTAAAGTATTAAAAAAAATAAATAAAAAAAAACTTATCAGCGAACCGTGGATATCGACCCTTTATCACCGCAAAGAACCAAGTACAAAAAAAAGTAGAAAAAAATGATGATCGAAATATGAAAACAGTCCTCCTGATTTTTGGGTGCATGTGAGTTAAGATATTTACAATTTATTTATTGTAAGCAATTTTATTCTATTTTAAACCTCAAACAAAATACAGAATATAGATATAAACTATAAGTCAATTAAAAACATAAACGATGGAATCCCGATATCAGAGAAACCCCTTATCGAATTTAATTTGCAAGCCATACTAGAAATTAATGACAAAGGTTCCCCAATAATTGTCGAAACAATCTTCAAAAATAGACAAAGACGACCTATACGAAGAATGACTTACGACGAAAATACCATAATAGATATACTCAAGAAACTTTTGTCCACCCAGAAAAACAACAGCCGTTTACACTACAAACGAAATTTTTTCTCTCTTACAAACAACCTTTTCTAAATATTTTTCCCAAAATGAGAACCTCCGTTTAATAAGATGTATCGAGATCCTTAGAGACTTCCGAAAACCAGATGAGCAAGATAAGATTATACGTGATTAACACATCGTATGAACTATTTTTCGGTAGACCATACAAATTTCTCAAAACACTTAAATTCTCCAACGAACATGAGTACCTTCCTAAATTAAATGAATTTATTAGTAATATCTACCATAAAACTAAAGAAAAAGTTGATAACATAGCAAAAACAAGGACTGCCAAACTAAACAATAACAGGGAAAAACCTGAAGACTTAGAAGCCGAAGACACAATTTTTCGCAGAGAATCTAGACGAAATAAACTCACGCCTAGATTTTCTAAGCAAAAAGTAAAACATAATAATAATTTTACAATAATTAACCAGAACAAAAAAAACTACATAAAATTAGAATTAGACGGAAGACAAAACAATAGAAACTATTTCTGAAATATTTATCTATCTATATATTTATCTATTTATCTACCATCCTCTCCTTTCTGTGTCTCAACTGTGAAACGTAGTATGTAAAGAAACCCTTAATCTCATAACTATTTGATGAGAAATTAGTGCATTTGAAGAATATATTCTATCTAAGGCATGTGGATAGAGATTATTCAATAAAAAAATCAGAATACTTAACCAAGGAATATTGTTATTATTCAAATATAATTATAAAAGGGGAAACAAAAAAAAATCAGAATGCTTAACCAAGGAATATAAAATGGTTATTATTCAAATATAATTATAAAAGGGGATGACCTGATAAGATTATACGTGATTAACACATCGTATGAACTATTTTTCGGTAGACCATACAAATTTCTCAAAACACTTAAATTCTCCAACGAACATGAGTACCTTCCTAAATTAAATGAATTTATTAGTAATATCTACCATAAAACTAAAGAAAAAGTTGATAACATAGCAAAAACAAGAACTGCCAAACTAAACAATAACAGGGAAAAACCTGAAGACTTAGAAGCCGAAGACACAATTTTTCGCAGAGAATATAGACGAAATAAACTCACGCCTAGATTTTCTAAGCAAAAAGTAAAACATAATAATAATTTTACAATAATTAACCAGAACAAAAAAAAAAATTACATAATATTAGAATTAGACGGAAGACAAAACAATAGAAACTATTTCTGAAATATTTATCTATCTATATATTTATCTATTTATCTACCATCCCCTCCTTTCTGTGTCTCAACTGTGAAACGTAGTATGTAAAGAAACCCTTAATCTCATAACTATTTGATGAGAAATTAGTGCATTTGAAGAATATATTCTATCTAAGGCATGTGGATAGAGATTATTCAATAAAAAAAAATCAGAATACTTAACCAAGGAATATTGTTATTATTCAAATATAATTATAAAAGGGGAAACAAAAAAAATCAGAATACTTAACCAAGGAATATAAAATGGTTATTATTCAAATATAATTATAAAAGGGGATGACCTGTATGTAATAGTATATAAATAAGAACTGTATATAAAATGATATCAATATGAAATAAAATACTGTATGTAATGGTATATAAATATGAACTGTATGTACTATTAAAAAAATATGAAGTAACTTTAATAAAGTCAGTTGATTAAAAACTTTCAGTCGGCTCGGTCGGTCTTATAAATAGCTGCGGTTCTCCACAGTTCATTTTGGCGACGAGTATTTAAATCTCGAACACGCGTGTTGGAATTGAAAGCCTGATTATGCTTTATTTTGTGGTGCGCAAAATTCTAAATAAGAATAAAAACATATAATAAAAATGTCGTTTGATGGGAACATTGAGCCTTTTGATCAATCGAAAAACTCGTTCACCACATACGCGGAACGGTTCGAACAAATCGTAAGAGTAAACGACGTGTCGGAAGAAAAAAAATTTTAATTAAGTTAATAGGTGATGAAACATACGAACTATTAAAGAATTTATGTGTACCGTCGGATCCCCTTACGCAGACTTATGAAATATGCATTAACCTTTTAAAAAGGCACTATAACCCGGAGCCATTAGTAGTATTGGAACGGTTTAAATTTAATAAACGCGATCAAAAACCTAATGAGACTATTGCTGAATATATAGTACAGTTACGCCAACATGCAAGAACATGTAAATGCGAAAGCTTTTTAGATGAAGCATTGCGCGATCCATTTATATGTGGCATTTCAAACGAAAGCACACAAAAAAACTGCTATCAGAGGACGTGCTTACGTTTAAAAAAGCAAGTCGAATAGCATTAGGAATGGAGATGGCATCGTCCGTGACAAAGTTGTTACATGGTACGTTGTTACAAGCGGAGGAAACGTGAAACAATATGCCAATATGACACGGCAAAGATCAAGACATTCTGGAAGGGGAATTGAGAGAGGTAAAAATGCATACATAAGAAACAACATAAGCAACACCCGTGCACCGTTGGTATGTTATCGCTGTGGCAGAGCGCACAATCACATAAATTGTCCCGCTAGACAGTGGAGATGCTACAGTTGCCATCGAACAGTTCATACGTTGCTGATGTGCAAGAGGCAAAACCATAATGTGAACAATATCGTGAGTGAGGAAGAAGGACAAGCCGACAGTGAAGAAGATGTTCTAAGCATAAACATGCTATCGGAATTTTATTGTTCATCGGTTAGTCAATGTCAGCCTGTCGTATCAGTGGAGTCAATTTCGGTAAATAGTACTAATCCATGTTGTGTACAATTAAGTATAAACAATAAGCAGGTAATATTTGAAGTGGACACTGGTGCAGCGACTAGCGTGATGTCAAAACGTGAATTCGACGAATTTGGGCGAGCAGAGTTGTTGGATGCGAACAATAAGAGTTACAGGGGTGTTGATGGTCATATGCTACCAGTAGGTAGGTAGGATAGTAGCAAGTGGGCGCTACAAGGAAAGGTCGGCAGTGATTGAAATTATAGTCATAGACCGAAAAGACAAATTTGTGCCGCTATTAGGACGTTCTGCAAAAGCGTGTTATTTTCTAATTGGATGGCTATGCTTGCCAGTGGCGTAGAATACGGAGCGAGCAGGCTAAAAGCAGTGTCAGACATTGTAGATTCATTTAAAAAGGAGTTTCCATGCGCTTTTAGTACGTTGCCGTCTACAATAATTGGACACAAGGCAGGGGTGAAAATAAAAGGCAGGTACCCTATGCGCTGAAGGAACGTGAGCCAGAGATAATGGAAAAAGAAGGAACGTTATTTCGGGTTCAGAGCAGTGAATGGGCTAGTCCACTTGTTATCGTGCCAAAAAAGAATGGGGAAATATGGTTATGCGTGGATTTCCGTGTGTCGTTAAATAGAGTAGTCGAAAATGATACCCAATACCAACAAAGGACGATATTTTTGCTTCCATGTCGGGAAATTCAGTATTCACAGTGCTGGACATGAGCGGTGCTTACCAACAGTTAGAGCTATTCGAGGAATCAAAGGTTTACTTTACAATAAATACACATATAGGCCTGATAAGATTATCAGATTAACGTATGGGTTAAAAACCGCGCCAGGTATATTCCAATAAACAATGGATCAGGTTTTAAAGGGGATACCGAATACTAAGTGTTATATTGATGATGTCATCATTAGTGGAGAGGATGTTGCGATGCTTACTATATTAGCCAGGAAAGTGTTAACACTTTTGAATGACGCCAGCGTGCGAATTAACGTAAGAAAATGCAATTTTTTCGTAGCCAAAGTTGAGTTTCTAGAATTTATAATATCGCGTGATGGAATACAACCTGCATCAGAGAAGATAATCGCAATCCGAGATGCACCTGCGCCTAGAAATGTCAGTGAGTTGAAGTCATACCTTGTATTAATTAACTTTTATAGGGAATTTGTGCCGATGCAATCGTCAAAGTTGTCGCCGTTATATGACTTAACAAAGAAAGGTTGTACATTTACATGGTCACAGGAGTGTCAAGTGGCATTTGAAAATAGTAAATCAGCAGTATCCGAAAAAAGTCTTTTATCCTTTTACGATCCAAACAAGCCGATATTATTATCATGCGATGCCAGTTCCAAGGGAGTACGAGCTGTTTTGAGTCATCTTCAGGAGACAAAGTGGGAGGTTCCGATTGCTTTTGCATCAATGACTTTGACGGCCGCTGAAAAAAATTATTCTCAGGTCGAGAAAGAGGCATTAGCCATTATATTTGGTGTCAGGCGATTTCAAAAATATCTGTTCGGTAGGCAATTTATATTATTTACGTATAATCAACCACTTCGTGCGATATTTGAGCCCAGTAAGCGTATACCGGTTTCTGCGTCTTCTAGACTTCAGCGGTGGGCAATCATATTGTCCGCATATGACTATATAATACGGTTCAGGAAGAGCGGAGACATGTCAAATTGTGATGCCTTATCGAGATTGCCGCTTTCGTCTACAGTTTCGCATGATAAGTCAGCGAGTCTTATCAGTGCCATATCGGAAGTTTTTGTGGTGCCATACAACTTTAAGGATGTTGCAGCAGCTACGAAAAAAGATGTGGTCTTACTTAAGGTGTGTCAGTTGGTTACTATGGGGTGGCCAGCGCAAATAAATGATATCGCCATTCAGCCATACAATTGTCGTCGAATGGGTTTAACTATTGAACTGGAGTGTCTGGTATGGGTTATTCGAGTAGTAATTCCACGAAGTATGCAATAATACGTTTTAGTAAAGCTTCACAATAACCATCCTGGAATAGTTAAAATAAAGATGCTTGCGAGATCTATTTGCTGGTGGCCAAATATTGACAGCGATCTAGAATCAACAGTCAAGTCATGTATGTTATGTCAAAAAATGCAGGCGGCTAATCCGGCTGAGAAATGTTTTGAATGGATGGCCGCAAAATGAAGTTCCCTGGACCAGATTGCATGCAGATTTCTTTCATATATATGGAAGAACAATATTACTGGTGGTCGATGCGACTTCCAAATGGATTGATCTTTGTCTCATAAAAAACACATCAGCGGGAGAAGTGATTGCATTTTTAGAAAGATCATTTATCATTTTCGGATTGCCAGAGACAGTGGTGACGGATAACGGACCTCCATTTACTAGCAGCTAGTTCATACGATTTTTGGCTCATCTTGGGATTGAAGGCAAGAATAGTCCCCCGTATTATCCCCGAGCGAATAGATTGGCAGAGACTGAGGTTCGGGTAGCCAAACATGCACTCCAAAAGGATATTCAGGGAGAAGGACAATTAGTGGCAAATGAGGAGTTGGAACGAGCTATTGAAAAGTTTATCTTCTACTATCGGTCGTCGCCCAATACGGCAACATCACGCAGCCCTTCGGACTTTTTGTTGAAGTTTTCCCCCAGGACGTTACTGACTCAATTGAGCCAAAATTTTGGGCAAACTTCATCGGGTAAAAATCAAACTATGTTACCTTATCCTTTGTATATTCCAGGAAAGATTTTTAGCGGCGGAGATAGGGTTTTGCTGAGAGCTAATGGTCAGTTGGCTCCGGCGTTAATTCTGCAGCTTTTATCGAAGAGCCGATATCTAGTGAGCTGTGACGGTCCAGTAAGGGTAGCTCATCGCCACCAACTAAGGACATCAGGCATCGACGTCAAAGAGGTGGAAAGAATTGCGAGAGGACAGGTTAAGCGTACTAATAAAAACGATGACACGTCACAACCACAAATCCTGCAGGTAAATGATGAAGCAACGGAAGTTATAATACCAGAGGTAGAAGGTCAGAAACGACAGGACGGTAGACCAAAACGACAGCAGAATATAACCAAGCAATTTCATTATGCAAAGTTAGGCGAGCCTACTTATTAAAGAAGGGAAGAGTGACCTGTGTGTAATATTATATAAATAAGAACTGTATATAATATGATATCAATATGAAATAAAATACTATATGTAATGGTATATAAATGTGAACTGTATGTACTATGATAGAAATATGAAGTAACTTTAATAAAGTCAGTTGATTGTAAACTTTCAGTCGGTTCGGTCGGTCTTATAAATAGTTGCGGTTCTCTACAGTTCAGGGGAAACAAAAAATAATAAAAAAAAATCAGAATACTTAACCAAGGAATATGGTTATTATTAAAATATAATTTAAAAAAAAAGGGAAGGGGAAACAAAAAAATTATCAGAATAATTAGCAGAGAAATATGGTTATTATTCAATTATAATTGTTCGGGATCACTGCAGTGGAATAGCAAAAAACCACCATTAGTGTACGACAAAAGTAAAACCACATCAATTGTCGAAGATGTCAAAACGAAGATATCAAAAGAAAAAGGAAAAATTGCGAACTTCCTTCTGCAACTGGATAATGTCAACCACTTCGTGCGATATTTGAGCCCAGTAAGCGTATACCGGTTTCTGCGTCTTCTAGACTTCAGCGGTGGGCAATCATATTGTCCGCATATGACTATATAATACGGTTCAGGAAGAGCGGAGACATGTCAAATTGTGATGCCTTATCGAGATTGCTGCTTTCGTCTACAGTTTCGCATGATAAGTCAGCGAGTCTTATCAGTGCCCTATCGGAAGTTTTTGTGGTGCCATACAACTTTAAGGATGTTGCAGCAGCTACGAAAAAAGATGTGGTCTTACTTAAGGTTCAGCCATACTTTTGTCGTCGAATGGGTTTAACTATTGAACTGGAGTGTCTGGTATGGGTTATTCGAGTAGTAATTCCACGAAGTATGCAATAATACGTTTTAGTAAAGCTTCACAATAACCATCCTGGAATAGTTAAAATAAAGATGCTTGCGAGATCTATTTGCTGGTGGCCAAATATTGACAGCGATCTAGAATCAACAGTCAAGTCATGTATGTTATGTCAAAAAATGCAGGCGGCTAATCCGGCTGAGAAATGTTTTGAATGGATGGCCGCAAAATGAAGTTCCCTGGACCAGATTGCATGCAGATTTCTTTCATATATATGGAAGAACAATATTACTGGTGGTCGATGCGACTTCCAAATGGATTGATCTTTGTCTCATAAAAAACACATCAGCGGGAGAAGTGATTGCATTTTTAGAAAGATCATTTATCATTTTCGGATTGCCAGAGACAGTGGTGACGGATAACGGACCTCCATTTACTAGCAGCTAGTTCATACGATTTTTGGCTCATCTTGGGATTGAAGGAAAGAATAGTCCCCCGTATTATCCCCAAGCGAATAGATTGGCAGAGACTGAGGTTCGGGTAGCCAAACATGCACTCCAAAAGGATATTCAGGGAGAAGGACAATTAGTGGCAAATGAGGAGTTGGAACGAGCTATTGAAAAGTTTCTCTTCTACTATCGGTCGTCGCCCAACACGGCAACATCACGCAGCCCTTCGGACTTTTTGTTGAAGTTTTCCCCCAGGACGTTACTGACTCAATTGCGCCAAAATTTTGGGCAAACTTCATCGGGTAAAAATCAAACTATGTTACCTTATCCTTTGTATATTCCAGGAAAGATTTTTAGCGGCGGAGATAGGGTTTTGCTGAGAGCTAATGGTCAGTTGTCTCCGGCGTTAATTCTGCAGCTTTTATCGAAGAGCCGATATCTAGTGAGCTGTGACGGTCCAGTAAGGGTAGCTCATCGCCACCAACTAAGGACATCAGGCATCGACGTCAAAGAGGTGGAAAGAATTGCGAGAGGACAGGTTAAGCGTACTAATAAAAACGATGACACGTCACAACCACAAATCTTGCAGGTAAATGATGAAGCAACGGAAGTTATAATACCAGAGGTAGAAGGTCAGAAACGACAGGACGGTAGACCAAAACGACAGCAGAAAATAACCAAGCAATTTCATTATGCAAAGTTAGGCGAGCCTACTTATTAAAGAAGGGAAGAGTGACCTGTATGTAATATTATAACTATAAATAAGAACTGTATATAATATGATATCAATATGAAATAAAATACTGTATGTAATGGTATATAAATGTGAACTGTATGTACTATGATAGAAATATGAAGTAACTTTAATAAAGTCAGTTGATTGTAAACTTTCAGTCGGTTCGGTCGGTCTTATAAATAGTTGCGGTTCTCCACAGTTCAGGGGAAACAAAAAATAATAAAAAAAAATCAGAATACTTAACCAAGGAATATGGTTATTATTAAAATATAATTTAAAAAAAAGGGAAGGGGAAACAAAAAAAAATATCAGAATAATTAGCAGAGAAATATGGTTATTATTCAATTATAATTGTTCGGGATCACTGCAGTGGAATAGCAAAAAACCACCATTAGTGTACGACAAAAGTAAAACCACATCAATTGTCGAAGATGTCAAAACGAAGATATCAAAAGAAAAAGGAAAAATTGCGAACTTCCTTCTGCAACTGGATAATGTGCAGCGTCAACGTGGAGTTTTGCTATTCCACTGCAGTGATTAAATTTTTTTGACTAAATCCACAAATATAATATAATATATATAGAAATTGAAGAGCACAATTAACTTATAAAAATATATAGAATAATGAAACTTTTGTAAAATCATTTAAAGAGTAAGAAAATAGAGTTTACAAATTTACTTAAAAAATACTCTTTTTTAGTTGAATCGTGTAGTGTTGAATATATTGAGCTGATAATTGTCTTTGGTAGAAAATCTGCTTTGCAAGAGTTGATTAATAATCAATCTTCAATTGAAAGTGTTCACAGGTAGCAGAACAGGGTTATGTTCGAATCATAACCCAAAGGGCTTATTAACTGTTTGATACCGTGGTGCCTAATTTTCTTGGAACCAGCGCAAACGCATTCCAACCCAACATTTTTAAGTCCTTCGAGCCGGATTGGGAGCCACAAAGGAAAATCCACCATCATAACCTTCAGAAGAGTCCAGCTGAAACACGTGGTCAACCACAGTCATTCAGCCTACCGCATTGCAGTTCAGCTGGCCAAACAGTGCATAACAATGAGTATGTGTGAAAGTCTCAAGAGACAACGCTCTGCTTAACAGAAATTGTTAAATTTGCCAATGAACTAACAGATGGTTCAAGTGTGTCTGTCGACGAAATCAAATCCAGACTATCGTACGCAAAGGAGTTGATGGAAAGGTTTCTCAAGCTGGAAGCAATCATACTCAAAACCGAAGCTGAAGAATCTCAAATTAGCGAATTCGAAGACGACTATCTATCAGCAATATCTATCAGCAATATCTAATAATAATATCTAAGTTAAATGCTGGGCTACGTACACGTCAAGCATTATCACGTCAAGAATCAACCGTTTGTCACAATGATGAATTACTCGACAATACCATGCACCAACCAATCAATGTCGTCAAGTAAGCTAAGGTCGACATTCCAACATTCTCAGGTGAGCCAACCGAGTTCCAAAGTTTCATTGATTTGTTCAACGCTGCTGTGCATAACATTGAAACATATACACTGTCACAAAAATTTGAATTGCTAAAGCGATACTTGTCTGGTGAAGCCGCTTCGCTAGTACGTCATCTTTCAATAACTGATGCAAACTATGCAGTAGCTATGCAGCGTTTAAATCATCATTATGATCGTAAAAGCCCAGGATATACGCATTCATTCGGAAGTTTCTAAACAGCAACTGCATCAAATATAAGATCGGCACATAATACGGCAGACGAAGTATTACGGGGCCTAAATGCATTGGGTGACAACGCTGCTGTTTGAGACTGGTGGTTAATCTACTTGCTAACCGAAAAGATGGATGATGAAACTAAGTCGCTATGGGCGTAAGCAAGAGTCAGCAAAGACAACTTTGAATTTGGTGACTTCCTTAAGTTCTTGGATGCACTAGGAGAAGCTCTTGATGCAGTTTACGTATCAACCAAGTCCACAGATCTTACCTTCACAAAGAAATCCCCTCATTCCCCATTCAAGTCTATTGCGCTTACCACCTTTGCGGAACCAGTTGTGTCTAAGTGCAGTCATTGTCCACTTTGTATGAAGGGAGCTCACCATTTGATTGAGTGTCCAAAATACAACGCAACGCGTTGCCAGTTAAGGAACGCCAAGAACACATTCGCTCACATAACCGATGTTTTAACTGTCTTAACGCGTGGCACCGTGTTCAGTTTTACCGCTCATAGTCAAGATACGCCCTTTGTCACCGGAGACATCATAAGACACTAAATTCTGATGAGCAACTCACCGCTGCTGACTCAAACTCTGAAAACGTCACTTCAGTTTTGACTCAGCCGAAGATACAAAGTCTACAAGCTGCGCCAAAGGTCATTGCAGTTCTACCGACAGCTATAGTTCGTGTAGTTGACAATCACGGGATCGAACGAGAATTCAAAGAATTACTCGTTTCCGGATCACAAGCCTCCTTCATAACCGAGTCTTGTTTACAACAACTAGGCTTAAAGCGATCCAATGGTCGAATAAATATCACCGGCATTGGTAATACATCAGCTGTCACCTCTCGAGGCATCGTCACAATTCGCATAAAATCACGGCTACCAAACCGCATTGATGAAGTTACTGTAAACGCACTGGTCATCCCTAAGATAGCAGCTACTCTGCCTGCTGCTGCTGAACCGTGAAGATTTGAATTGGTTAGCTACCGTGCAACTCGCAGATCCGAGGTGCTATCAGACCAGAAGCCTCGACATATTGCTGGGGGCAGAGATACTCTTTGAACTCTTGGAAGAAGGTCGACTCAAATCACCCAATAGTAAACTGTTTGCCCAAAATACGAAATTTGGTTGGATAGTGGGTGGAACCACAGCTACTCAAGTCCAAGAAATCCAATCGCACTGCACTTTGCTCGACATCGACAATATGTTGCGGTGATTCTGGGAGATAGAGGATGTTCGGGACTTGATATGATGATGATGATGTTAAGGGGGTGAATCAATGGCACTGCGACCCTTGTGGATCTATTGCGCTCCCCCACCCCCGACTAGCGCTGTATGTACGGTACCTGCCCAACCCTAGAGCACTCCCTCCATACCAATGGCCTTTAGGAACCTAATGATATGGAGAGGTTCTAATGAATGACGTACAAGCTCGGAGAATGCGTGAGTTCCCAGCTGGCCCCTCCTCTGGCGGATCGTTGCTCCGCAGTCGTTGAGAAGATGCCACGGGGTTTTCTCCGCTTCTCCACATAGCCTGCAGCTGTCATCTCTTCTAATTTAAATTTCTTTAGGTGTAGCTTCAGCCTGCAGTGCCCTGTTAGGAACCCCGTAATGATTTTAACATTACCCCTACTTAGTCCCATTATTGATCGGGACCTCTTTTGGTTATAGCCACCCAACATTTCTTTCGCTTGCCGTAGACCTGGGAGCTCCTCCCATCTTAACGAAGCGGTTTCTTTACCTATATTGCGTAATTCTTCACGCATAATACGGTCCCCAATTCCACAAAAGGGTTCCGGCCCTACAAGCGGAGTCTCTGCCCCTTTGTTTGCGAGCTTGTCCGCTTGTTCGTTACCTTCTATACCGATGTGCCGATGGCACCCAGTACAACTTTACTTTGTTGTTTTCACCAAGTTTGTTTAACCTTGTTCTGCATTCTTCCACCAGTCTTGACGTGGTGTGGAATGCATCTAAAGCTTTTAGCGCAGATTGGCTGTCTGACATGATGGCTATTTCCTGCCTCATGTATTTCCTATCCAGATTGAATTGAGCGCATCTTTCGATGGCGTGAACCTCTGCCTGGAAGATGCCACGGGGTTTTCTCCGCTTCTCCACATAGCCTGCAGCTGTCATCTCTTCTAATTTAAATTTCTTTAGGTGTAGCTTCAGCCTGCAGTGCCCTGTTAGGAACCCCGTAATGATTTTAACATTACCCCTACGTAGTCCCATTATTGATCGGGACCTCTTTTGGTTATAGCCACCCAACATTTCTTTCGCTTGCCGTAGACCTGGGAGCTCCTCCCATCTTAACGAAGTGGTTTCTTTACCTATATTGCGTAATTCTTCACGCATAATACGTTACCCAATTCCACAAAAGGGTTCCGGCCCTACAAGCGGAGTCTCTGCCCCTTTGTTTGCGAGCTTGTCCGCTTGTTCGTTACCTTCTATACCGATGTGCCGATGGCACCCAGTACAACTACTTTGTTGTTTTCACCAAGTTTGTTTAACCTTGTTCTGCATTCTTCCAGCAGTCTAGACGTGGTGTGGAATGCATCTAAAGCTTTTAGCGCAGATTGGCTGTCTGACATGATGGCTATTTCCTGCCTCATGTATTTCCTATCCAGATTGAATTGAGCGCATCTTTCGATGGCGTGAACCTCTGCCTGGAAGATACTCGGATAATGGCCCATTGCTTCAGAGTACTTGGTTCGTGGCCCTATTACCCCCGCACCTATGCCATCCGCCTTCTTTGATCCATCCGTATTCCATTTTATAGTTCCTGGATGTATCTTGTAGTCTGTTTCGGACCTGAAGTCCGACATGGTGCTTAGTTTGACCTCATAGTTCTTTTCGAACTTAAGCTTTTGCACCATGTTGTCACATGGCATGCATGCCACAGGGGTTAGCTTGGCTAGTGAATTCATTAAGCTCCTCGCTCTGCTGCCCGTGAAGTAGCCACCCTTAGTCAAGTGTACTAGGGTTTCATTGGATTTGCCCTCTACCACTATATGCAGCGGGAGTAGCCCAATGATTACCTCCATGCCCGCCGTTGGGCAGGTCCTCATAGCTCCTGTGATTAGGACACAAGCAAGCCTTCGTACCTTCTCCAATTCTCTCCTTGTGGTGCTTAGCTTGGTTCTACCTGCCCATGCCACTGCTCCGTAGGTGATCATTGGTATAACTATCATAGTGTACATCCAGTGCATTATTTTGGGGCTTACTCCCCATGATTTGCCTGTCACCCTTCTGCACACCATGAGCGCTCCCTTAGATTTTTTTATTACTGCCTGCTGATGTTTATTCCATAGCAGTCTCTTGTCTAATATCAGACCAAGGTACTTGACCTCTTCGCTGATTGGGATCACTTCGCTATTGAGGGTTATTGGTCGCATTCGCCCCAATTTCCTTCTGTTGGTGAAGGGAACCAGTGTGGTTTTGCTTGGGTTCATCCTAAGTCCCACCTCATGGCACCATCTGTTTGTGATATTTAGTCCATTTTGAACTATGTCACATAGAACTTCCTCGAACTTCCCTCTGGCCACAATGATTATATCGTCCGCGTAACCCTGAGATACAGTTCGTGCTTCAGCTAGTCGCTGAAGTAGTTCGTCTACAAGGATGCTCCACAGTAGAGGGGAAAGTACTCCTCCTTGTGGACACCCTCTTGTTGTGTTAACCATAATGGTTTTTGTCACCGACTATGGTTTCTGCTGTTCTGGTGATTACCATCTCGCACATCCATTTACTGATTGTGCCGTCTACTGTTTTCTTCTCCAGAGCATTTCTTATCGCATTATGTGATGCGTTGTCAAACGCCCCTTCGATATCCAGGAAGGCGCATAGAGAGATTTCCTTACTGGCGAGTGAGCCCTCTATGTTTTCCGTCAGTTCTCACAGTTCGGTCTCCGTAGATCTGCCCGCTCTGTATGCGTGTTGACTGGAATGCAGTTGTTCTTTTACCAGTGTAGTCGACCTTACATAGTTGTCGATAGTCTTAAGGACAAACGAAGTGAGGCTGATTGGTCTGTAGGACTTTGGGTGTGTGGGATCCTTCTTCCCTACCTTAGGTATAAATACCACCCGAGCCCTTCTCCAGCTTTTCGGTATATACCCGAGTGCTAGACTACTTCTTAATATTCTTAGAAGGTATGGGAAGTAAGTCCCTATCAGATTCGGTACTGTTCACCGTACTCCCCGGGAAGTGACTTCTCAGGAGGAGGAGAGCTCTCTGCTCTTCGTTTTCTGTGAACTCACCTTCATGGTTTCTCAGTGAAGCCTTGAAACAACTAGTGTCTTTAGCCATAGCTTTGTAAAGTCTGGCAGACACAGAAGTTACGAAAACTTCTGCGCTTTGCTCTTCTCCCTTCTATATTATATGCCGTGAGAGACTTTCTGTATTCCTGCCAATTGCTCCTTCTCTTGGCGGTCTTGAAAAGTTTTCTTACCTGCCTTCGATGGGCTGACAGTTTTTCCTTCCACCTAGGTACTTCATTACCTCCTTTGGGTGTACTAATCGGGCAGCTCGACTCATATGCGTCAGAGATTGCCCGATTCATTTCTACTGCTGCGCATTCTAGCTCGTGCGGACACCTGGCCACTCTTTGAACTGAAGCCTGTAGTAGATTGCTCTGCAAATAGATTCTAAATTTTCCCCAATTTGTCCTTCTGGGGTTTCTAATAACCCTTTCCCCTATGACTAACCCTCCCAATTCAAACAAGATTAATCTGTGGTCTGACAGAGTTGGCTCGGAGGAAACTCTCCACTTATTGAGTAAACGACTCACTGTCGGAGTTCCGAAGGTGATGTCGAGTACCTCTTCCCTAACCCTAGTCACGAATGTTGGAATACTACCTACATTGTAAATATCTAGGTTTTCCTCTAAACTCTAAAAGGTACTCACCCCTCTTATTTGTGTCGGTGCTCCCCCATTCTTCGTTATGTGCATTTGCATCGCACCCGATCAGTAGGGGTTTGCTAAGCCTTCGGCAATATTCTACCAGTTCTTGAATTTCTGGGGGCGGTATTGTTTGGTGAACAACCTGGCCACCACGGCGGCTGCCACTTTGGCCTTATGGGTGTTTTCCTGAGCAATGCGTGTACTGGTCATAATTTAGTTATCTGAAGAGGGCAGCTGCTCCTCTCCAGTCTCTAGTTCGAGGTGCTGAATCATCCTTCTCATCTGCTGCTAGGGCGGGAGGGTCTTTCTGCCCCTTCTCCACCTGTATGCTTTCCTTCTTCTTCAGGCCACCCTCCGATTTTTGCCATACCGGTATCTAATGGAGTGACCTGCCTCTTTGATTGCATCTCTGCTTCTGGAGTCTATGGATATTGTGGCGAATACTCCACCCCTTTCCTCTCGACAGCCGATGACCTTCCACATACCTACGTGGAGTCCCTCGTTCTGTGCTCCAATCAGGGAGATGGAGCGCTCCATCCCCTGCCGATTGCTACGTGGCAGAAACACCGACAAAGTAGTCGGCTTGGGTATGTCATCCCCGTCCTTGGCCACGAGCTTCGGTCCCTTCCACGCCGAAAGGGTTGGAGCATGTGCCTTAAGCCAAGCTGCCGAGCGTCCATCGCAACAGTCGACAAGAATCATCCCTGGCCTGAAGTGGACGCCGTCGAAGCCAATTTTGACTTCCCAGCCCAGCGCCACCTCATCTAGGATGGATTCCTCCAACGCTGCCAACTGCTCGTGGGTCAGTGTCTCCTCCGGATCATGATCCGCGAGGATAGCGACCCTGACTTGCTTAATGGCCTCCACATAGCTAGGCTGAGAGCCCCCGCTACCCCCGAAGGTGGTACTGGTCGACTGCCCGGTGCCCTCCTTCAATCTCTTGTCCTCCCTAGGTGGTGGAGTGAGGACCGATGGCCCCCTCTTCGCCCCCTGGGGAATGACGACGGGTGGTCTATGTTCTACAGCTGCCAGCTTCCTAGCGTCTACCTCCTTCCTCGCTAATGCGGGTTCTATGCCCTGCTCCAGGAGTCGGAGATAGTGTCTAGTCCCCGCCCCACTAAGACCCTTTCTCAGGGGATCGTCCACACCTCCTGGCTGCCCCTTTGGCGGGTCAGGAGGTCCCCTCCTCTTAGAGCCTTTCGGCTTAGATTTGGGGACTGCTCCTAGCGTCGACGATTGGGGATAGACCCTGAACTATCCGCTGAGGGTGTACCCAACGTCAGCACTTGCTGCCTACTGGTGGAGGCTTCACCCTCGGGTTGGCGGGATAGCCCCAGCCGCGCCTTGGCCCCCCACCACCCTTCGTCAGTCTTGGGGTCATGCCCCCTCGATTGATATCAGGTTTCCTACGCGGGTCAAAGTGAGGCTTCTGCTCCGCTCGAACCGCCACTCTGCTGGTGCTGGGTTTCGGTTCGGGTTCACGGGTCGAATTCCCCCTTGCCGTAACCGCACCTCTGCCCCTAGCTGGTCTGGAGGTCATGCCCCCCCGGCCAAGCCTGGGTCTCTGTCAGGGTTCGTCGCGAAGCATCCGCTCAGCTTGATCCGCTGCTACCGACGCGGGCATGCCCTGCGTCAATTTATTAAAGTTAAATTTACTTTTTTTATCCATAAAGATCCCACGAGTAATGAGGAAAATATTACCTCCAGCCCAGAGCCTCTTGTACTGGAGGGCCCGATACACATGGAGGGCGGCAGGTATCCACGGGCTCACGTTTGCGATAGCCGGTTACCCCTGGCTACCAACCAGTCCACTGGGCACGGGTCGCATCACACCACTGGATTAGGGGGCGATAGTTCTTGGTTCGTTCGTTCTTTCGGGACTTTAAGCAACATGTACTGAGCGCAGAAGAAGCAGCCTGTATTAAGCACTATAAGGAAAACATAACACGTTCTCAGGATGGACGTTTTATCACACGACTCCCGTTAAAATCCGATCGAAGCATCCTACCAAGCAATTACCAGATAGCAATATCCCAGCTAAACGCGCTATACAGACGATTCAAACGAGATCCAGAACTCCATCGTCTATACAATGAGTTTATAGCCGAATACTGTACGCTTGGTCACATGAGAAAGGTCGATGGTAATCTGTGTGCATATCAACTTACTACAGTTACCTACAGGACATCATCCGCTCCCTTTGTCGCTACAAACACACTAAACGTTTCGTTTCGCAAGATTATCCACAGGCCGCCAAAGCTATACAAGAAGATGTTTGCGTGGATGACGTTCTCAAAGGTGCTAATACAGTCGAAGAGCTGATAACGCACAAAAAGGATATTTTTGTCATTTTGCAAAGTGGCAAATTTCATCTAAGAAAATTTGTAAGTTATCATCCAGATCTTCATGATTCGTCTCTACCAAACAACGCAAAATCATTAGATGAGCATCAAGACACAATCAAGGTGCTCGGAATTCAGTGGGATTTTCTTCATGACCGATTTTGCTTTGCGACACTACTTCCAGTCAGGAAAATGCACACTAAACGATCGATTGTTTCTGAAGCTAGTCGAGTGTTCGACCCGTTTGGCTGGCCTTCTGCGCTTCTAATTCGATCAAAAATCCTTCCACAAAATTTGTGGCGTAGTAATGTGGATTGGGATGACAATCTACCGTACGACATCCTCAATGAATGGCTCAGGTTGCGAAAGAAAATCGAGAAGTCAAATTCCATTCAGCTGAACAGATGGATGGGCAGTATACCTTGTTGTCAAGGTTAACCAGATTACGTGTCAGATAATAAAGGTTTCGCCTCTGAAATCTGTAAGCTTACCCAGGCTGAAACTTCTGGATGCTGAACTTCTTGCTAGTCACGTGCAGTTGATCCTCAATGAAAGCAAGCTCAAATCTACATGGATCACCCGTGGGACGGACTCCAAAATAGTTCTGGACTGGCTGTCCAGCCAACCAAGAAGATGGGCAAACACAAACAGAGTTGCAAAGATCACAAGCCTGTTCAAACGAAGGCTTTGGCGTCATATCCCATCGCAATTTAACCCAGCGGATTGCGCGAGTGGTGGTATATCGTTAAATGATGTATCCGAACACATTGAAGAGAAGGCAATCAAGCTTGCCAGCAACATAGCAGCTCATAGCGAAAAGGAAACAGGACAAGATGGCAGAGATAACACGACATTGACCTATCTATTTACAAGATTTTCAAGCTACAAAAAAATTCTTCGCATCGGTTCATACATTCGTCGTGCCAGGTCGTGCCTTCAGTCAAGTTAAACCCAATAAAGTCGTGCTAAGTGTTGATGAAATTACTCAGACAGAAGCAATATTGTGCAGAGAGATGTAGCGCATAGAGTTTGCGCGAGAATACAATGAGTTGTCACAGCATCAGATGATCATCAAGAAAAGCTATCTTCTTCAATATGCACATTTCTTAGATGATGACCTGGTTATGAGAGTAGGTGATCGAATCAAAAACAGTTTGGCACCATACTACACAAAGCACCCTATCATATTGCTTACAAAATGGACAATAAGTCAACGTATTGTACATCAAATCCACAATGATTATTGTCACCCTGGACCTGCTCTGTTAATGGCCATAATTCAAAAAAAGGTATTGTATCCTAGGAGCCCGAAATTTAGCACGCTTAACATTTCGACGTTGTATCTGATGCATTACAACGCCCACATATGGAGAGGCAAATCATGAGAAACTTGCCAATGGAACGTGTGAACACGTCTGCCCCGTTTGCCTGTATTGGAACAGATTTTGCAGGCCATTTCAGAGTTCATACAATTCGTAAAAGAGGAGCCAGTCTAGAGACAAAATATTTGTATATTTGTATGTCTTTTTCTGTATGTCAACTCGAGCCATTCACTTGGAACTGTGTCTAGAGACAAAATATTTGTATATTTGTATGTCTTTTTCTGTATGTCAACTCGAGCCATTCACTTGGAACTGTGTCTGCAATTAACCACCAAATCATTTCTAGCGGCATTGAAACGCTTTGTTGGCAGGCGTGGAATGTGCAACACTATACTTTGTGACAACGGAACCAAATTCGTTCCACGCGCGGCAAATTTCTTGAAGGAAATGCATTTTTTGAAATGAATCTCATGACAATCACAAATCAATTACTGGACAACAGAAGTCAATTCAAGTTCAACCCACCTGGTGCTCCTAATATGGGTGGACTATGGGAATCAGCAGTTCGACTAGCCAAATCTCATTTGCATCGCACCATTGGAGAGCAAATTCTCACCATCGAAGAATTCACCACATTGCTTGTTGAAATTGAATCAGCGTTGAACACTCGCCCTCTGTGTTCATCATTATCACCGACGGAATTAGTATTTACACCTTCGCATTTCATTTTGCATCGTTCAGCACAACAAGTACCCGATATAATTGATGAGAAGAAGTAATCACCAAACGACCGATGGGACATGGTTCGAAAAATAATGTTAAACTTTTGGCATCGTTGGAAACGAGAATATCTCAAAAATTTGCAAACGCGGTCAAAGTGGCAGCAACCGCAACCAAATCTTCAAGAGAATGACATTGTTATCATTTGCGAACCAAACCTACCACCCGGAAGGTGGATGACAGGACGAGTTATCAACGTGTACCCAGGTCAAGATGGAAAGATCCAGGTGATTGAGCTAACAACGTCAAATGGCACAACACTGAAACGTCCAATATCAAAGGTGTGCAAATTACTAGTAAAAGTTTGAATTGATTCGTGGCCGGCGGGATGTTCGGGATCACTGCAGTGGAATAGCAAAAAACCACCATTAGTGTACGAAAAAAATTAAACCACATTAATCGTCGAAGATGTCAAAACGAAGATATCACAAAAAAAAAAGAAACATTGCGAACTTCCTTCTGAAACTGGATAATGTGCATCGTCAACGTGGTTTTTTGCTATTCCACTGCAGTGATTAAATTTTTTTGACTAAATCCACAAATATAATATATATAGGAAATTGAAGAGCACAATTAACTTATATAAATATATAGAATAAGGAAACTTTTGTGAAATCATTTAAAGAGTAAAAAAATATAGTTTACAAATTTACTTAAAAAATACTCTTTTTCAGTTGAATCGTGTAGTGTTGAATCTATTGAGCTGATAATTGTCTTCTGTAGAGAATCTGCTTTGCAAGAGTTGATTAATCGTTTAATCAGCCTTCAATCATCAATTGAAAGTGTTCACAGGTAGCAGAGCAGTGTTATGTTCGAATCATAACCCAAAGGGCTTATAAATTGTTCGATACCGTGGTGCCTAATTTTCTTGAAACCAGCGCAAACGCATCCCAACCCAACAATAATAATAAAAAAAATCTGAATACTTAACCAAGGAATATGGTTATTATTCAAATATAATTATAAAAGGGGAAACAAAAAATAATAAAAAAAAACAACCCATAAGAATTAAAATTTTTCTTATAAATTCTCTAATCGGGGATACACACACACTCTGCGAACAGCGCAGCACACAAAGCACAGAGCTCAGACTTTGCCGTGATCTGATGCGATATAGCGATATTTAAAAAATGTATATGTATAGGGTTTTTCAATAAGAGCACTTCAACTTTTTTTTGAATAAAACACAAACTGTTCGACTTTTGAACTAACTTTTTTTTTATTAACGAATTTGAACATATAGATATGATACATTTAAGTATGAAACTCGATTTCTTTTGCATGACCACCGCGTGCACGTTTTACGAAGTGAGCCTCATCGCTGAAGATGATTTTTCGGTGAAAATCTGCATCATTTTCGATTTGCTCTTGAGCCCAATTCACGAATCGGCGTCGCTTCAAATGGTCAAACGGCTTTAGTTGTTGTGTCAGCTTGATCTTATACGGATGTTGGCCAAGATCTTTACGTAAAATCGATTGTCGAACGGGCTGGCTTGTTAAATGGACCGTAAAATGGCCGTAATGCTCTTTAAGTAGCGGAAACAGAACGATTATTTTGATAAAAAATTTGCACGATTTGTAATCGCTGTTCACATGTGTAGCATTCCATGATGAAATGTATACTAATGAAGTTTCCAAATGACAAAAGAACAATAAAAAATATGGCGTCGTTCGCCGTCGCTATCGGAGAAAAGTTGAAGCGCACCTATTGAAACACCCTATATAATAATAAAAAAAAATCAAAATACCTAAGCAAGGAATATGGTTATTATTCAAATATAATTATAAAAGGGGAAACAAAAAATAATAATAATAAAAAAAAAATAAGAATACTTAACCAAGGAATATGGATATTATTCAATTTTAATAAAAAAAAACCGAATACTTACCCAAGGACTATGGTTATTTTTCAAATATAATTACAAAAAAAAACCATTTTAACTTTACCAATATTTTAGATTTAAGCTGGAAATAAGTTGCACAAAATCTCCTTAACTAATCCTTCTCTAATGCTTCAACCATCCATTTTCATCTTTGTAGCATCCTTCCTCTTTCCACTTCAATTAGGACTTTCAAGATTTATTACAAACTATTCCAACCTTATACACATTATTGACTTAGACGACTACGACTTACTGACACTTACACTTTTTGCAAACATGCAACACACTTAAATTTAGTTTATATAACACGGCTAAAGCTCTTAGAATAAAAAAAAGAAATTGTTCGAAAGAAAAGGGGATTAGTTAAAGGACTAGGTTCCACCATTAAATTTCTTGCAGGGAAACATGGACACACAAGATGCGCAAAATCTAAATGATCAAATAACAAACATGAATATTAATATACAAAATCTCACAACAACAATAGGAAAACAAGACTTAGTAATGGAAACACAATACTTAAATTAAATCAGTTTTATTATAGACTAATTAACGGACCATATTTCTGATATAGCAGATAAGCTAATTAGACATAATCCCAAAGTTGTTACTTAACGCAAAAGAATTAGAACTAATACAACAAAAATTTCAAGACAAGGCATACATACTTCATCTACAAAACAATATCCTTGTATACAATATAACTTTTAAAATTAACGGCACAAACATAAATTTTAATGTATTAATTTTTTTTACTCAATGTACCATATTTTACCAGTGCCAATAAACTAAACAAAATTGTTAATTAGTAAACCTTTTATTGCATACAACAATAAAAACATCCAATATTATAGTAGAGCTCCAGGAAGAAACAAATAAATATAAATGATTTGGGAAACTGATGGCAAACAAAGCAGCGCATTGCACATTTAATGACGCGGGAAAAATTTAAACCATCTCGCCACCTCAACCAAATTTTATACTATTCCCTAATGTTCCCAAAGTTTTGTTCAACTCTTCTTGCAGCACAAAAACAGGTCTTTTAGAAGGAACAGCACTTTTGCATTTCAAAGGATTAAACATTGAAGTCAATGGCACCACCTATGAGGACAACTTGTTGTAGTATTAGCTCTTATAAAGAGGTTCTAATACCAGCTTACATTATTTTGGGTTACCTGTTTTTCACGATGGTTGTTGTCCAAATAAATCAATAAGCAAGTTTATGGTTGGTTTTCTTTAATCTAGTTTTATTAACACTTATTCTTAACATTAAACATTCACACAATTTTGGTACTTTGTAATGGTATTTGTATGGGTGATTGCCTAGTGGTTTGGGGCATGTTCGAATCGGAGAGGAAGGATGGGATCCTTCCTGCTAAGCGTCGCCCTTTTGAGACACTAACCTTCCCTTTTGCATGCGCTAGTTCGGCCTTTGCTCGTCGGCTTAGGGGGTGGGGTCTTGGTCGGTTAGCGGCCTCCGTACCATATAATTTTAATTCGCATGCAGGTAAGCTAAAATTTCGAAGAGGAAGAGAGAGAGGAGAGGAAGAGAGAACACACAACTTTGAATCCGACGTTTATCGAGACCTTCCATTTGGCTACCTGTCCGAATGTGGCTATTTGGAACGGCGTACCTTGGTCTGCTCAGCAGACCCCGTCCCATCACTTCTACACCCACCCTTCCT
This sequence comes from Nephrocerus scutellatus, assembly GCA_947095585.1. NCBI lineage: Eukaryota > Metazoa > Arthropoda > Insecta > Diptera > Pipunculidae > Nephrocerus > Nephrocerus scutellatus. The sequence continues at coordinate 77,032,269 of OX352763.1, forward strand.
GTGGGCCCCGCTGTAAATGGGCCCCCTCATTGGGATCAAGCCCCTACCATCGCCGAGGGAATCATCAAAACTGGAGGAGAGTCACAAATAATTTAGCAACAATTAATTTTCTGGACTAGCATTGTGTTCGATTTATTGTATTGTTCATTTATATATTGTTTTTTTTCTTATCTAACAAAAAAACAGCAAACCAATGATAAGCATAAGGAATTTCAGAATCAAAATCTTAAATTAATTCGATTATAGATCGATAGCAAAATCTTAAATTAGTGGACACTAGGTCGATAATTAAAATTCTCAAAATCAAATTAGTCATTGAGCGATAATCGAAATCTTAAATTTATTCGATTATAGATCGATAGCAAAATCTTAAAATTATTGGATTACAAGTCGATAATTAAATTTCTCAAAATAAAATCGATCATGGAACTATAATCGAAACCTTAAATTTATTCGATTCTAGAACGATAATCAAAATCTTAAATTTTTTTGATTCTAGAACGATAATCAAAATCTTAAATTTATTGGATCATAGATCGATATTAAAATTTCTCCAAACTAAATCGATTATAGAACGATAATCAAAATCTTAAATTTATTCGATTACAAGGCGATAATTATATGTATCTAAATTTATATCGATCATTGATCGGTAAGAAAATCTTAAATTAATTTCGATTAAATCAATTTTCTTAATTTATATGGATCAAATCCAAATTCTAAATTTATATCGTTTATAGATCGGTAAGAAAATCTTAAATTAATTTCGAATAAATCAATTTTCTTAAATTACATAGATCAAATCCAAATTCCAAAATGATCTCGATCATTGATCGGTAAGAAAATCTTTAATTTAGTTATCGTGAAATTAATAGAAAATTACCGTCAACCGTCATTGTTAGGCCAACGGTATCGCGGAACAGAAATCAAACGGAACCCGAAACAGTGCGTATAACTTATCGAACCGGAAAAAAAATATTTTACCACTTACTTGCGGTTCCATGCGACGTCGGCAGCGCTGTCGATGACGATGAATACCCTTGTGTAGGGTGCTGAAAAAAAGGACTTAAAAAATGGGTTGGAAATCGTCTGGCGAGACTCCCAAAAAAAACCGTACACTACTGAGGCTATACTTGTTGCTGATACCGACACTGGCCGAACAAAATGGCGACTTTACATTTACGAACCCGTTTCCACGAAATTAGCATTTTTAACCTTTTTACGTTTTGGATTTTGATTTTTATTTTTTTTTCTTTTTGCATTTATCTTTCTTTCTTTTTTTTTTGTTTCTTTTTACGAATCATAACTTAAATTTTAGCTCAGAGTCGAGATATGGATTAATTCCTTTTTTCATGGGTCAATCGGAGAATTTTGACTCGGGATCACAGGTACTGGAACCAATCTGTTGCATGAACGGCATTTCTCAAATTCTTTCTACGCTGCGGCTCGATAACTTTAAGGCAATTCGGAGAAAAACTTTTGTTCTTCTGATGATGACGGGAGTCACGAACAGTACAAGGCAAGGGCCAACCGAAAAAACTGGGCCTAAGCACACTCGGAATCAAATCTGCAGCGCCTGCATTTCCAACCAGATTTTGGAATCGATGAACTACTGGGCTAATTTTGTGCGAATGTTAGCCTTTGTGACACTGTCCACATTCGAGCAGGCGTCCGCCATTGATATCTGGTTGCCTACGTATTTAGCGCTTGTTGCAGTGAACACGTTTTCACACACTAGAGTTTGCGCTACCAAGGTGTCGGAGCACCCCTCTAGCCTGTAGAGTGGTGTGTTGGGTCACTCCAAGATACGGAAGTACTGACGTCCTGAGGCGCAGTTTCGCCCGGTGGACGACTCAATGCCGAAACGCACTCGAGCAATGATTGCGCCCCGCGGCGTTAGCTTTATCCGATCTGGGAACACGAACGAACTGGCACGGTTTTCTTCCGATTTTTCCGAGTAGCGCACCGAACCAACCATAGAACTTGAAGAATTTTGTCAACCGTTGGTTTGCGTCATCAGACACGCACCATTCTGCTCCAATAAAAAAATTTTCTTTCGAACAAAACTGTACCGTAGGCAGCAGTCACACAAAAAATACTCCGAGTAGACACTTCAATCTTCAATGCCCAAAACCAGACTTTTTTGCACGATTGGATGACATTTTGTTTAAACGCGTTTTAGTGTTTGCTTATTTGGAACTAAAGAAAAAAATTTGTATATAAAACGTTTATTCAACGATACGTTTACTATGCAATGTTGGCGTCGAATTCATAATTTATCACAGAGCACAACGCAACCAGACTCAACAAAATTTAAAAACTGACTACCTTTTTTGATTCGCAATATTCTAAGTGCACCCAACATATTGTGAACATTCGTAGTTGCTCATATTTTCCCCCATCGGTAACTTTTGCGTTCTCCCTTTTGGCAACTCGTATGCAGGCAGAGGACAATTGCCTGTGTGTACATATGTACATTCATTTTCAAGCAACATGCTACTGGTGGACAACAATCGCGTGATCCTACGGCGTATTATCACGGTGGCTAATGCAGGCTGAGAGAGAGAGGGGACAACCAGAACATCCGATTTTACGGTACTCATCGATGTCGTTGTCTTTGGGTTTAGCCTGAACGAAACAAATTAGCTGTATTGCTTTGGCAAAACCAAACTGGTTTTACTTTTAATTCTCAAGGCAACAGCTTTTGGTTTTACTGCCTTACGGTGAGCCTAAAATTTTGTTTGGATTTACTTTCGCTTTATGCTTATGCGATTGTTGTTGTTAGCCAAGCTGCTTTGGCAAAGCAATACAGCCAGCGAGTTTCTTCACAGACGGTGTTTGTGTGTTGAAGTGACGCCAGGGGAATAGCATGCCGAATGCATTGACAATGCATTGGTACAAATGGTGACTGTACCAGCATTGGATGAATTGGGGTTTCTCTCGCGAGAATGCATTGTGTTCAGCCGACCATTTCAAGTTACAGCGAACTTTCCTACATTTTATAGGGTGCATAACCACACCTCAGCCACCCACTACGCTGTAATTGCAAACTGCCACGCCCGACCATTACAAAAACAAATAATAGGTCGTTCTCCTAGCTCGAGTGGAGAAGGCTCTATTAGTTGAAAGATGTAGGGCGTCCGAACTTAAGTTCTATTGTCGAATGTCCTTGGCATGATATATGCCAAGTGGCTTCCCGGATCGATCTTCCAGTAGGTAGTAGGATTTTCCACTTTTCTCGCGAATTCTAGCTGGAAGGAATAAGGGAGCTAATTTGGCGCTAAAGCCTTTTGCAAAATGGCTTTGCGCAAAATTTCGCCTGAAGATTTCTTGACCTACCTTGTAGTCGACGTCACGGCTTCGAGTATCATAAGTACGTTGGTTGGTTTTGTATGCGTGTTCTAGATTTCGGCTGACATTGTTTCTGATGGACAACATCCAATCTTCGGAACAGAGCTTTACGTCAGGACCTCTTAGTAGGCCTAAATTCCTAAGCAACCCGTAGTCGGATGCGTGATGAATCATGTGAAGACCAAAGAGGACGTAGTACGGTGAAAACCCAATCGAGGTATGGTGGGAACTGCGCAGGGCGCAACTTATCCCACTTAGATTCTTATCCCAATCCTTCTGATCCTGATTTACGAAGGCTCGTATTGCAGCGATTATAGATCGATTTACCCGTTCGGAACCGTTCGCCTGGGGTGAATATAGGGCCGTATATATATGTTTTATACCATACTTCGATAGCAAAGAGTTAAAACTAGCTGACTTAAATTGTACCCCGTTGTCGGTCACGACCGTTTCGGGAACACCGAACGTGTGGAATATGTATTCTTCTAAGTACTCGCTGATCTTTGAGGCACAAAATTTCTTTAACCGTTTCAGGAAGTTATATTTCGACAGATGATCTACGATAATTAAGATTCCGACAGACCCGGTCTTCGATCGCGGATAAGGACCCAACAAATCTACATATAACCGTTGGAACGGCCGGGCTGATTGTACCCGCTGACCCATACGAGGACGTAAGATTTTGTTGGATGGTTTGGTGCATTTGCACACTTCGCAATTGGAAATATAATATTGAATCTGTCTCGTCATACGAGGCCAGAAGAAATAGCGCCGTATCTTCTCGATTGTTTTACCTACTCCTCCGTGAGCACTAGTCAGGCGGCAGTGGGCTCGTTGAATGACGTCGTTCGTCAGGTTTTCGGGAACCCAAAGCTTCCACGAGTCGTTTTCTTGCCCAACATCATCAGCAAAATCGCTACGTTTGTTCAAGTAATTTCCCACAACTTTCAAATCTGGTAACTTGTTCTGGTCAGCTAGGACTTTGGTCTTCAGAGTTTCGTAATCGGTACTTTTGAATTCGTCAGAGTCTAAATCAATTTCGGGACCCTCTTCCTCGAGTTCACATATCTCGGCCGACTGGAGTCTGGATAGGGCATCTGGGACCACGTTCTCTGATCCCTTCCTATGTTTGATGGAAAACTGAAACCCCTGGAGTTTCAGAGCCCAACGCGCCAATCTACCACTCAAGTCCGTCTGTCGCATCAACCATTGTAAACTTGCGTGATCGGTAATCACGGTAAACTCTTGACCTTCGATATATGCGCGAAATTTCTTAATGCTCAAGACCACCGCCAAACATTCTTGCTCCGTGACACTGTAGTTTCGTTGTGCTTTGTTGAACTTTTGGGACATAAAAGCCACGGGGACTTCGTCACCGTTATCAGTCACTTACGCAAGAACGCTGCCGATACCATCTTGGCTCGCATCGCATTGCAAAAGAAAGGGTCTGCTAAAATCTGGGTTGGACAATACAGGTGCGGAGGTCAATCTCAGCTTTAGCTCGTTAAAAGCATGCTCGGCTTCGTTCGACCAACCGAAGGATTTCGACTTTTTAAGAAGCTCTGTGAGGGGGTGAGTTATAACAGAAAAGTTGGCTATGAAACGCCGATACCATCCTGCCATTCCAAGAAATCTTCTTAACTGTCGAACAGATACAGGCGTTGGAAACTCCGTTATTGCGACGAATTTGTCTGAGTCTGCTTTCAGCACCCCATAACCAACCACGTATCCCAGATACTTTACCTCCCTCAAACAGAACTTGCTCTTGCCTAGGTTGATCGTGAGACCGCCCTTCCGCAAGTGTAAAGCGACTTCATCTAAGACCAGCAGGTGCTTCTCGAAAGTTTCAGTGATCACCAGTAGATCATCCAAATACACGAATACGGAGTTTCGAAGTTGGGGAGGGATCACTTGATCCATCAGCCGACAGAGGGTCTGTGGAGCGTTGCATAACCCGAAAGGCATTACTCGGTATTGGTATAGCGGTCGATTAGGGACAGTGAAAGCGGTTTTGTCCCTCGAATTCACCTCCAATGGAATTTGATGAAAAGCCTTCTTTAAATCCAGACGCGAGATGACCTCTGCAGGCGGTAATCGGCTGAGTATCCCATTAATGTGGGGCAAGGGATAAGCATCCTTGACCGTCACTGCATTAACCTTCCTCGAGTCCAGGCAAAGTCGAACTTTTCCCGGCTGACACACCAAAACCACAGGAGACAGGAACTTTTGGATTCCTCTATAGTTCCTTGTGCAAGCATCTCATCCAATTCCGCGAAGATCAATTTTTCGATCGCCGGAGATACGGGATAGTGGCGCTGTTTTATAGCCTTGGCATCCTGGACATCTATGACGTGCTCAACTAGAGTTGTCTTTCCCAGTCCCTCCCGATCGAATGAAGGAAAGCAAGATTTAACATCCTCTAGTCGGCGCAATTGACCGCTCGTTAACTCGAGAGATTTGGTGTTATCTCCCTTATCCAACTCAAAATCCGAACTATGGTGCAATTCTCCGATGATCCCAGGCGCTAGATTGAATGCTTTCCAGAAGTCAACACCAAAATACAAATCTTGTGACAGGTTAGGGATGAGGTACAGCTCGATTTCTCGAGTCTGTCCTCGAAATTCCATCTTCACATCAACCTTTCCCTTTATTGGGTGTCGACTTCCGTCTGCCATTCTCACGCTGCTGGTGAACCTCGTCAAATTTCGACCATCCTTTGAAATCTCGGCAGCTACTTTCGAACCGATACAGCTTATTGTGGCACCACTATCGAGTAATCCCGACACCGACTGACCAAGAAATCTGACTTCAGCATACGAACGCACATCATCTCCTCGACTGATGATCGCATTAACCCATCTTCGACAATTTTGCACTACGGACTTCCAAAACTTACGCATCCTGAGTGTCGAACGTTTACACCGTGTCTTCACTGTTGCTGCGTCCAGGTCAAAAATACGTGCTCGTGCTTTTTGATATTCATCGAACCGCACATGGTACGGCTTAATGGGGAACAATAATGGTTTTCTACAATCAGGTTGAGTTATTAATTTATGTTTATCAGGTACAAGCACGGTCTTCGTGACACAGTGTTCACCCGAAAGAACACCGTAACTTGGATCAGTGAGTGGATCGACTTCATGCGTGGTTGAAATTATTTGGGGTGTGGATTGCGTTGTCGAAGCTGAGCCACACCCGCTCGGGAGTTTCCCGATGTCCTACACTTAACACAATTTGGTTTGTATACATTAATCGCTCCGCAACCGTAACAAAAGATCCGACGGTCCTTCAGACAATCTACATACCGATGACCGACCTCGCCACAGTTCCAACAGATGAGCGCCCCAGTACCAGTCAAATTCCCGTTTCCACCTTTACCAATCGGTGGCACGCAAATTTCTTCCTGCGAATCGCAGCCCCGATCCACTTCGGCGACGTTACGACGAGGTATCGGATTTCGGAATCCGGTAAATCCGCGACTAACATCAGCGACAAACCGTTCCCGCTTGCGGCAGATATCTCGGAGTTGTGCTACCGAGTTAATGGTCAGATACAGTATCTCGTGCCGAATATCCGGTCGAAGAATTCGAGATATGATTTCAACGAGTTCACTCTCGCTTATCGGAGAGTTTAATCGATTGGTCAAAACGGAAATCGAGTCGAAATACTCGTCGAAGTTTTCACGATCCTTCTGCTTCCTCGAACGAATGCTTTCCAAAAGATCATAATCAGTCCGATTGTCTTTGTATTGTAAACGTAACGCTTCGCACAGATCAAACCAATTGCACTGCGGCACACTCCGATGACACCGCCAAAACCATTCTCGGGCTTTCCCATGCAGTATCATATGAAAATTATTACAAATAAGTGAAAAATCTCCATATAGAGTCTGGTTAGTCAAAACCTGAATTCGATATAAAAATTCGTCCACGGCGAGTCCCTCCATTGTACCATCGAAACGAATTTGCCACTTATGGATCAGGTTAGTAATGCGATCCGAATTTCCCAAATCAAGAGGAAGACCGGGGATCGTCGCCTGATTCGGAGCAAAGGATGCGTTACGCAACCCGGCGTAAGGTACTGGATTGCTGAATCCATTCTGAACTGCGAATGAGGGAAGGCGAGTAAAATCCTCTGGGTGATTTTGAGAACGGCTCGGTTGAATTAGCTGGTCTGTCTGGTTTTTTAGTTTCAGTTGTTCTAAAGACTTCTGTATATTTACAGTGACCACGTCTGACAACTTACTAGTGAGAAGATTAAAGGTTTCGGTCTTATACTGTTCTAAGGCGGTGCTTATTAGCGTTTTGACTTCATCGGTGGTGAGAGTCTTTTCTGCAAGCGGAATGGGACGTATCTCCGTCATTTGCCGATTGTCTTCACCAAACACATCGCTATCTAGGAGGTTCCTATGGGTATAACGTTTGTCCTTACCATTGCTCCTCCCAGCTGCACTAGTGCTGCGAGTGGACATGGTTTTGGGAATAGCTCCTTTCGATGCCGGAGTCCGCTTGCCGAATCGTTTCCTTCCCGCGGTTGTGCTGGCAGTATCCCCCACCACTACGTCTATGGGCTTAAGATTCTAGCCGAGCAAACCGCTTTACATGTAGGACACTTGTCCGAAGTCTTTAAGAATTCCGTAATACAAGTATTATGGAAAACATGGTTACACGATGTAAGCAGGCTTTCGACTCCTGAGGCCGACTGCGCCTTACAAACCTGGCAAATGACGCTGGGATTGAGACGAATCAAATCCTTGTTGCTTCGCACAGTAAACATTTTTAAGACAATCCAGAAAGTTCAACAATGCGAGTACGCAATCGCGACCGATATATAAAATTTCTACAATAGAAGCTCTTATCAGCCCTTCCGAGCAATAGCCACTTTAGAACAAGGAGTACCAGTGATGAAAGGAATACAAAAATAACCGATGCCGAGCACAGGGTAGATAAGACTAACGCGAAAGTACGACCCCCAATTATCCCGATCCTTCTCAAAATATCGCGGCAACCAATTTAAATTAATAGATAACAGTAATAATCTAAGTTTGAATATTGGAATTGTAGTAATCGATAATTATACAATGAGGTATATTGATTCTAAAATCAAAGCGATAATATTTCAAGATTTTGGATACTAGTAAGATAACGCAAAAAAAACGATATTTGTAAACCCAATAAGCTTTCGAAAGCAAAACTATAGTGTTAACAAAACCCAGTTTCTCCGCTACAGATAACCAGTATAGTGATTTCCACCAACATTCCCATCAAAAGGAAAATCCATTTAACAAAAAAAAATGAAACCCGGCCACACGGCTGCTAAATACTATTTGGATCCAAAGCAGTAGAAATCTAGAATATGACGGTGAAACCCAATTAGAAGACCTCACGAGCTTGATCTGGGTTCCTTTCGAATGCTACTTTGGTCCTTAACTAACTCTATATTAAAAGATTTATTAACAAAAACTTAAGCAATTTTGTTTTGGCATAATGCCATTTTTATAATTCCTCAACACAAATGAGTCAAAAAAATTTCTTTCAAAAAAAAAAACAATATATCCAAATTCAATTGTCCCTCCTCCAGCAAGATCATCCCGGACGACGGCTTCGGTACTGTTCCACATCAAGACAAGCAACCATGTAGAGTTATCAGAAAAAATCTGAGATGCAATGACTATTTGCAACGAAAAGTAAAACAACAAAAGGTTCGGATAACTTAAGAATGCGTGAGATGAGAAAATGTAGAATACGTCTTAAATACGCTCTGGTCACATCCAAAATTTTCGATCACCAGTCCGTGGTCAAGAGAACGACAAAATCCGTCACCCCTGCGATTCCAGTGACTTCGTGAAAGAAAAATAAGGTTTGTCAGAACCCCGCGTATGATGCACCCTCGTAGAGGAAGGCACACCCTGTAATTATAAGGCGCGAGCGTGAAGTTAGAAGATCGCAATGTCTCAAAAATGGACTAACGGTCTTATGGTCAGAATATCCACCGCAGAGGATATCTGTACTTCCAAAAAAATCGGTCCACTCTAAAGGCCTTGCAGATCTCTCAAGATAGAAAGGGATCTGGTGCGGTGATTCCTAGTTAGACTTTCCAAGCAGGAACCCAAAGTCAGGTACTCGGTCGCTTAATGCTCCGAATGACCTAAGATTATCCAGCAACCTGCTTAGGCACTACACCAAATAGCAAGATATTGTCCCTAAGACGAAGGTATTAAATGAGATGTAAAGTTAAAAGTCTAAAGTTGTATACTATTATACAGATCGAGCAAAAGTTAAGTAATAAAGATATATATCAGGTAAAATTAGGTAGGACTGCGAATTCAAGTCGACCAAGGATATTTTGGTCAGTACATCCAAGCCATGAGCCAGATGCCTGTAATTCCTAAAAGTTCCTATCATCCCGATCCACGTACCTGATAGAAAGAGAAAAGTTCTGAAGTGGGACGTCCACATCCCCGTAGAGCGTAATGAGGGTTTTGGTTAAACCATTATCTTTGGTCAGGAATTCGGTTAGAATCTCCAAGTTACCTGTGATTCCGAAGGATACGGTCTAACTGTCCACACCCAGTGCAGGATGATGTCTTATAGACAATGTATTAAACTATGAAGGAAAATTTAAAACTAAAGAAATGACTGGAAAATTGTGTGAGACCCAAGAATAGATTGGAATAAACCAACCTTCCTCGTGCCCCACGTTGGGCGCCAAAAATTATGTTATGGACTGCGCCAACGTGGTTACTACAATATCAAAATGATACTCCCGTAAAATAAGCGAGCATAATGGTCGAGCAAAAAAAATTATATAGATTATATAGGTGAAATTATTGTGAACTACCATGAACTCAAGACGAACCGAAAACCCTTTGGTCAGAACCTCCGCTGCGAGCCAGAAGTCTGCAATTCCATAGATAGCTTCCACTTCATCCCTTGAACGCGGCAGAACCCAAAAGATAGCAAAGAGATCTGGTGAGTTGTCAATGTACCCCAGAACAACGAAATATCCCGGAGGTATATAAATTAAACTAAAACCGAAAATGAAATTTATTAAAAGTTGAGTGAGGTTCCGAGAAAATCTTAGCCTAAGCCAAAACCTCTATCGGGCCCCACGTTGGGCGCCAAAAATTATGTAATGGTATTTGTACGGGTGATTGCCTAGTGGTTTGGGGCATGTTCGAGTCGGAGAGGAAGGATGGGATCCTTCCTGCTAAGCGTCGCCCTTTTGAGACACTAACCTTCCCTTTTGCATGCGCTAGTTCGGCCTTTGCTCGTCAGCTTAGGGGGTGGGGTCTTGGTCGGTTAGCGGCCTCCGTACCATATAATTTTAATTCGCATGCAGGTAAGCTAAAATTTCGAAGAGGAAGAGAGAGAGGAGAGGAAGAGAGAACACACAACTTTGAATCCGACGTTTATCGAGACCTTCCATTTGGCTACCTGTCCGAATGTGGCTATTTGGAACGGCGTACCTTGGTCTGCTCAGCAGACCCCGTCCCATCACTTCTACACCCACCCTTCCTGTGGGCCCCGCTGTAAATGGGCCCCCTCATTGGGATCAAGCCCCTACCATCGCCGAGTGAATCATCAAAACTGAAGGAGAGTCACAAATAATTTAGCAACAATTAATTTTCTGGACTAGCATTGTGTTCGATTTATTTTATTGTTCATTTATATATTGTTTTTTTCTTATCTAACAAAAAAACAGCAAACCAATGATAATCATAAGGAATTTCAGAATCAAAATCTTAAATTAATTCGATTATAGATCGATAGCAAAATCTTAAATTAGTGGACACTAGGTCGATAATTAAAATTCTCAAAATCAAATCAGTCATTGAGCGATAATCGAAATCTTAAATTTATTCGATTATAGATCGATAGCAAAATCTTAAATTTATTGGATTACAAGTCGATAATTAAATTTCTCAAAATAAAATCGATCATCAAATCGATTCTAGAACGATAATCAAAATCTTAAATTTATTCGATTCTAGAACGATAATCAAAATCTTAAATTTATTCGATTATAGATCGATAGCAAAATCTTAAATTTATTGGATCATAGATCGATATTCAAATTTCTCCAAACTAAATCGATTATAGAACGATAATAAAATCTTAAATTTATTCGATTACAAGGCGATAATTAAATTTATCAAAATTTATATCGATCATTGATCGGTAAGAAAATCTTAAATTAATTTCGATTAAATCAATTTTCTTAATTTATATGGATCAAATCCAAATTCTAAATTTATATCGATTATAGATCGGTAAGAAAATCTTAAATTAATTTCGAATAAATCAATTTTCTTAAATTACATAGATCAAATCCAAATTCCAAAATGATCTCGATCATTGATCGGTAAGAAAATCTAAAATTAATTTCGGGAAATTATTAAATTTAGTTATCGTGAAATTAATAGAAAATTACCGTCAACCGTCATTGTTAGGCCAACGGTATCGCGGAACAGAAATCAAACGGAACCCGAAACAGTGCGTATAACTTATCGAACCGGAAAAAAAATATTTTACCACTTACTTGCGGTTCCATGCGACGTCGGCAGCGCTGTCGATGACGATGAATACCCTTGTGTAGGGTGCTGAAAAAAAGGACTTAAAAAATTCAATGGGTTGGAAATCGTCTGGCGAGACTCCTAAAAAAAACCGTACACTACTGAGGCTATATTTGTTGCTGCATACCGACACTGGCCGAACAAAATGGCGACTTTACATTTACGAACCCGTTTCCACGAAATTAGCATTTTTAACCTTTTTACGTTTTGGATTTTGATTTTTTATTTTTTTTTCTTTTTGCATTTATCTTTCTTTCTTTTTTTTTGTTTCTTTTTACGAATCATAACTTAAATTTTAGCTCAGAGTCGAGATATGGATTAATTCCTTTTTTCATGGGTCAATCGGAGAATTTTGACTCGGGATCACAGGTACTGGAACCAATCTGTTGCATGAACGGCATTTCTCAAATTCTTTCTACGCTGCGGCTCGATAACTTTGAGGCAATTCGGAGAAAAACTTTTGTTCTTCTGATGATGACGGGAGTCACGAACAGTACAAGGCAAGGGCCAACCGAAAAAACTGGGCCTAAGCACACTCGGAATCAAATCTGCAGCGCCTGCATTTCCAACCAGATTTTGGAATCGATGAACTACTGGGCTAATTTTGTGCGAATGTTAGCCTTTGTGACACTGTCCACATTCGAGCAGGCGTCCGCCATTGATATCTGGTTGCCTACGTATTTAGCGCTTGTTGCAGTGAACACGTTTTCACACACTAGAGTTTGCGCTACCAAGGTGTCGGAGCACCCCTCTAGCCTGTAGAGTGGTGTGTTGGGTCACTCCAAGATACGGAAGTACTGACGTCCTGAGGTGCAGTTTCGCCCGGTGGACGACTCAATGCCGGAACGCACTCGAGCAATGGTTGCGCCCCGCGGCGTTAGCTTTATCAGATCTGGGAACACGAACGAACTGGCAGGGTTTTCTTCCGATTTTTCCGAGTAGCGCACCGAACCAACAATAGAACTTGAAGAATTTTGTCAACCGTTGGTTTGCGTCATCAGACACGCACCATTCTGCTCCAATAAAAAAAAATTTCTTTCGAACAAAACTGTACCGTAGGCAGCAGTCACACAAAAAATACTCCGAGTAGACACTTCAATCTTCAATGCCCAAAACCAGACTTTTTTGCACGATTGGATGACATTTTGTTTAAACGCGTTTTAGTGTTTGCTTATTTGGAACTAAAGAAAAAAATTTGTATATAAAACGTTTATTCAACGATACGTTTACTATGCAATGTTGGCGTCGAATTCATAATTTATCACAGAGCACAGCGCAACCAGACTCAACAAAATTTAAAAACTGACTACCTTTTTTGATTCGCAATATTCTAAGTGCACCCAACTTATTGTGAACATTCGTAGTTGCTCGTATTTTCCCCCATCGGTAACTTTTGCGTTCTCCCTTTTGGCAACTCGTAAGCAGCCAGAGGACAATTGCCTGTGTGTACATATGTACATACATTTTCAAGCAACATGCTACTGGTGGACAACAACCGCGTGATCCTACGGCGTATTATCACGGTGGCTAATGCAGGCTGAGAGAGAGAGGGGACAACCAGAACATTCGATTTTACGGTACTCATCGATGTCGTTGTCTTTGGGTTTAGCCTGAACGAAACACATTAGCTGTATTGCTTTGGCAAAACCAAACTGGTTTTACTTTTAATTCTCAAGGCAACAGCTTTTGGTTTTACTGCCTTACGGTGAGCACCATAACAAAAATTGCTTTAGTTTCTTAATCCTAAAATTTTGTTTGGATTTACTTTCGCTTTATGCTTATGCGATTGTTGTTGTTAGCCAAGCTGCTTTGGCAAAGCAATACAGCCAGCGAGTTTCTTCGCAGACGGTGTTTGTGTGTTGAAGTGACGCCAGGGGAATAGCATGCCGAATGCATTGACAATGCATTGGTACAAATGGTGACTGTACCAGCATTGGTTTGTCTCGCGAGAATGCATTGTGTTCAGCCGACCATTTCAAGTTACAGCGAACTTTCCTACATTTTATAGGGTGCATAACCACACCTCAGCCACCCACTACGCTGTATTTGCAAACTGCCACGCCCGACCATTACAACTTATAGTTTTAAATAAGACGCGATATTGATAGGATAAGAACTTGTATTTGATTTAGTAAGGTATAATCACTTTGTATAATAACTTTGTGTTTGATTTAGTAAGGTATAATACTTTGTGTTTGATTTAGTAAGGTATAATAACTTTGTGTTGGACTCTGTAATCTGACTGCTGATTACGGCATAATGTACATTTGGTTTGATTGCTGTGTGTTATTGGTTTTGTTTATTGGTTGGGGCTTATTGCTCTGGTATTGGGCAATAACGGACATTGATTTAGGGCGCTGTATTAATTGTTGTAATAAATAGTTGAAAGGTTGCAACTATGTAGGATATTGATTTGGGATTGTGAAATAGCGGATGTTGTTCAACGGATGTGAGTATAGCAAGATTGTTATATGGCATTGATTTGGGATTGCGACACTGCAACAGTGTTGCAATGCTGTGTAACTAAGTTGTGAAGTGGTCACTTTACAACACCTCCCCCCTTAGGAACGAAACTTGTACCTAGGATTGGTGCTAGTTTCGGCTGAAGAAATAGTAGTGGGAAGTGAGCGAGTTTCAGTTGGTGGGGTAGTTGTAAGTGCCAATCTAGCACTAAGTGTAGGATAGGAACGAGATGGCGTAATGAATTCAGAACGTGGTCTTGAAATAGGATTTGATATGGTATGTACCGTTTAAGATTAAGGAGAGTAGCAGTGTTGTTAGGAATGTTATGGTTATTAGTGTGTAGAGAATAGTTATGTGTATGTTGTAGCTTTGTTTTTCTTGAGAGGTATATATGTGCTTGGGTACATTAATTTCTTCGATGCTCTGGCTTATTGATTTGAGATCGTTGATTTGAATATGTATTGTAAATGTTTTAGTTTCAGAATGTGGTATTTTTTCTAAATGTGTAAGGTCAAGATCAATTGGTAATTCAGGGGCAAGAGAGATAAAATTGGAATGAAGGTTGGTTTCGTATGTTGCGCTTGAACTAAGAGTTTGATATCTGGTATTTACGATTTCATTTTATAAATGATGAAGACGAGCATTTTGTATGGGATTTCTGAAAAGAAACGATGTAGTAAGGATGAGTCGACGAACGAGAATTAAGTACTCCGATTGGATTTAGATGAAATTCCTTCAATATTGTATTGATTTCTTCGCGTGTAAGTTCGCGATCGGTAGATGAATTATTTAATAAATTTGCAATTTGAGGGGAATTTGAAACCGACTTTGGACACGAATTATGGGAAGAAGTAGGACTGGTTGATGGGTTTGAATATGGTTCAATATATGAATTAGTAGATGACGAATTAGTAGTAGAATTAGTACAGGAATTAATAGACGGTTTAGTAGATTTGGTACAAGAATTAGTAGACGATTTAGTAGATTTGGTACCAGAATTAGTAGACGATTTAGTAGATTTGGTACCAGAATTAGTAGACGATTTAGTAGATTTGGTACCAGAATTAGTAGACGAATTAGTACAAGATATAGAAGACGATATAGTAGGCTATGTAGTACAAGATATAGGAGACGATATAGTAGGCGATGTAGTACAAGATATAGGAGACGATATAGTAGGCGATGTAGTAAAAGATATAGGAGATGATATAGTAGGCGATGTAGTACACGATTTTGTAGAGTGTAGAGTGTAGATCTAAGAGTCATTTTTGCAATTCTGCTGAGGCAGTCTGCATTTGTGTTTTGTTCGCCCTTCTTATGTATGATTTCGTAATCGAATTCTTCAAGTTGTAGACGATATCTCATTAATCTTGAACTTATGTCCTTGCAATTGTGGATGTAAATAAGAGGTTTGTGATCGGTAAAAAGGACGAATTTTCTTCCATACAGGTAGGGTCGAAAATGCCGGACTGACCAAACAATGGAAGGCAATTCCTTATCTGTAGTAGAATAATTCTTCTCACTTTTATTTAAAGTGCGAGAGGCATAGGATTTAGGTAAATCATTTCCTATCTCACCTTGTGACAAAACACTTCCGATGGCAACATCACTTGCATCTGTTGTTAGAATGAATTTGTTGTTAAAATCAGGATATTGGTTTATAAGTTTTGACTTGAGTTCATGAAAGGCGACAGTACATAATGGAGTCCACGAGAATGTTACGTCTTTTCTTAAGAGTGCCGTTAGTGGTTTTGAAATTTTTGCAAAATCTTGAATGAATCGACGATAATATCCTGCAAGACCCAAGAACATTTTAATTTCTTTAACATTTTTGGGTTGTTTGAATTCTTTAACACATTCAATTTTACTAGGATCTGGTTTGATTCCTGATTCTGTAATTACGTGTCCTAGGTAAGTGAGCTCTGTTCTCAAGAATTGACATTTTTCTGGCTGTAGTTTTAAATTATGTGATTTCAAACGTTTTTAGATTAAGATATTTTTATTAAAAATTAAACATTTGATTTAAAACTAAACTTATAACTAATATTAATATGTGTTGGCTCAACAATAGGGGCCCGACGTATTTACATTGTCTTTTTTTTGGTATTGTTTATGTTTAAACAATATTTTTTACTACTTAATCTACTACATGTTATATTTAAAGCAATTTAATTTTAAACAATAAATTTTAAAATAAAATAAAAATGAAAAAAATATAAGAGGGGGTATAAACAGGGTGATCTTCAGCCTCTGTAATGTTAATTGCTGGCCTTCTCGTAGAAGGAGACGTCTTGATTATTAAGGATGTCGTAGCATCTGTGAATCCTCTGATGTGTATGTACCGGTGACTTGGCTCGATTTCTTCGCTTCTCAGTCTTTGCATCTCAGGACTAGGATGAGTTTCCAATCCGTCGACGAATTTCCTCGCCATTTGGAACAAGTGGTCGGTTATTGGCAGCAGACCTGCCGCGTCGTAAAGTCTTGCAGTCGACACAAACTTATAGCTGTTTGGCACCCTCCAGAGTCCTGTACAGATCCTAAGTACTTTCCTTTCAAATATAGAGATCTTCTTCATCGTTGTTGGTGAGACGGTGAACCATATGGGATAGCCATAGGTTATCACTGGCCTGATGAGCTGCTTGTAGATGAGCAGCCTGGTGTTGTTGGACAGTCCGTTTCGTCTTCTTAGTAGCGGTTGCACCAAATGAAGAGCGTAGTTCGCTTTTTTCAATGTTTTATCGATGTGAGAGTTAAACTTGAGCCTCTCAGTAAAGTTGATTCCCAGGTACTTAGTCTCTGACTTGGTGTTTATTGTCGTGTTATCCGGAAGGGTGATTTTTAAGGCTCTGCACCGGCTTGCGATTTTTCTTATCCTTTTTCGGTTGCTGGCACTCGGAAGCAGATGAGTTCCGATTTGTTGGCGTTGATCTTCAGTCCCCACTTCAGGTAGTACTCCCAAAGATTTCGGAGGTGTTCCTCCACTCTTCGGGCAGCTATCTCAGGAGATCGGGAAACGGCATACGTGATGGAGTCATCCGCGTAAAGCATGCTGCTTGTTCCGGCTGTATTGGTGGGTTGATCCGCCGTGTAGATGTTTAAAAGGACTGGGCCAAGTCTGGAACCTTGAGGAACTCCGGCTTTAATCCCTTTCCTAGGGGATGAGTCGCCAAAAATCTGTACAAAAATACCCTGTGAAAGAGAATTTTTTTAATTATTTGTACAATATAATTGGGGAAGCCAAATCTTATAAGTTTGAACAGTAGCCCGTTGATCCATACTCTATCAAAGGCTTTTTCGATGTCCAGCAAACAGGCTACTGTACTGCTTTTAACGTTCAGTCCTCGAGTGACGTTGCTGTGAAGTTTCAGCAGAGGGTGCATCGTAGAGTGCTTCTCTCGGAAACCGAATTGAAAGGAAGGAATAAGGCCTCTTACCGAACAAAACGTATTGATCTTTTTACGGATCAAAGACTCGAATACTTTACTGATACAACACAGTAAAGCTATTGGACGGTAACCAGTTACGCTTGAGCGGTCAGTTTTCTTGGGTACTGGTACTACTTTGGCCACCTTCCAGTTGTCTGGAAAGTAACCATTGTTAAGGCAATTGTTGAAAATGGTGGTTAACATCAAGATTGCCATACCCGGTAACTTTTTAAGCAAAAAGTTAGAAATCCCGTCAATGCCCGATGATTTTTTTGAGTTTCCACTCATTATTAAATCACTGACAATAGCTGTTTTGGTAAACATTTCAACGTCTACGGGCGCTCTAGCGGGGTTTTCTTCACTAAACCGCACTACAGGATTACTTGCAGAAGTGGCGTCTTCCAAAAAATCTGGAAGATGCATTGGTGGTCGGTCCGTAAAGCTCCTTTCAAAATGGCAGGCAAAGGCTTCGGCTTTTTCAACAGGACTGGATGCTACTTGATCTCCAAACGTGATACTCTCTGAAATGGAAATACGCTTTCCGACCAGAGAGTTAAACGCAGTTGCGAAAGTACATACTGGTATTCGTCGTTGACTGTATTAAGAGTCCTGTTAAAAATCCTCTGCAGGCGCTTCCTCAGCCGTTGCTTGTGAGCATATATTGCCTGTATATGCCCAGGCAGCGATCCCTGCTGGTGCGTATTGTTTTCTGCCGATCGATGGCTGTGTTTACCGCAATCTCGAAATTTCTGATAGCATCATCAATTTCGTTATTCTCCAGATTTCTGCAGTCCTGGCATTGTTAAATCAGCTTCAACTTCAGATCTAAACCGGTTCCAGTTTACTTACTTGAAGTTGATGTGTAGTTCAGATGTTGGTGTGTCTTTCAGAATTCGCTGATTCAACCTCACTCGAAGCTCTATGGCCATATGATCCGAGTCGCTATCGTGCGCCAAACAGAAATAATTTCTTAATTCTGGAAGGATATTAATAGAATTTGTAGTTGCCAAAAAGAAATCCAGAGTTGACGGTGTCCGAGGGAACGTCTTCCGGGGCTGCGAAACTACAGCCATGGTATGCTGATGAGGATTTGAATCCAGCCAATCTGCAATAGCCTTTCCTTGAATATTGCACACTGCCATCGGGTGTGCCTAGCGGTAAAATCCCTTCCAACCACACAGTATGTGTGCCTAGAGGAGATGCCGCTGACAGTTTGCAGATCCCGTTGGATGTCTTCCCTCGTTGCGTTACAGTGATTGTACACAGATATCACCAGCAAGGTCTCCACTTCGTTGAATTTAATGCTGACAGCTGTTGCTTCCATGCTACGTAGACCACTGATTTGCACCTTTTCGCCTGCCATAGTGTTCCTGATAAGGACCGCCGTCCCAGAGCGTCCACTGCCTTTGCCGACCCTGTGGATATTGTATCCGTCTGGACTGAACGGATTTCTCCCAGTGAGATTTGTTTCCTGTAAAAGAAGAATGTCAGGTTTATTAGTTTTAATAAATAATGTTAGTGTGATACGCCTAGCTAACGAATAAATGGAATTCACATTATATGAGAATATACTTATCCTGCTTATTGTGAACATAATTCACAAATAAGTCGACCCAAAACGGTTGTTTTGGACCTGACATCAAGACTGCTATAATTAGCAGGCACGACTTCTCTTGCCTTCTGTAAAATTGTAAAGAGGTCAGCTCCAAATAGCCTTTCCGTATCGTCGAAGATGTTGGCTTTTCCGGTATATGGTTCAGGTTTAACGGCTGGCTTTTTTATTGGTTTGCTGTTTGATGCTGCATGGCTGCTTGTTAGAGGCTTGCTGATCGTTGCTGGCTTGCTGGAAGTCCCCATAGCAGCTATACTAGCAAAACTTACTCCCTTTAATATGGCTTTTGAAGCAGACATCTGGGCGAATTTATGTTGTTCCTTCTTCTTTTGTGCGGTTTTAAGCTTTTCAGCCATCTTTTCCTTATATTTTGGACATCCTTTATAGTTTGCAGGATGCCCATTTTTCTGGCAGTTTGTACAGAAAACGTTGTCGTATTTTATATTGTCTGCATTTCTTGGGCATTGGCCAGGCAAGTGCTCGTCTTTGCACTTGACGCATCTGTATTTCATGCCGCAATTACTTGCGACATGTCCAAATTTTTGGCAGTTTCTGCATTGAGTAATGCCCGCCGATTTTAGTTTTTCCCAATGCACCAACTGGTTCAAAAGGAGGGTTTTTGAGCAAACAGCCGCTTTATCGCAGTTCTTCTCTAGCTCGACAATGAAATGATTAAATTTCTTGTCAGTCCTTTGAGATTTGAAGGGTTTCACCACTAGTACAGGGACACCCTCTGTCGTCAACGCTTCCTTGACATCTTCAGCATCAAATGAGTGGTGAATACCTTTTAGGACCAACATTTCTTTCCTGTCATCCTTTGCAGTATAAGTGTTAAATTCAGTCTTTTCCGATTGTAGGAAAGACCGAATTAGCTGATGGCCATCTCTGTTCATGGCCGTAACGACTGATTTGTTGCTGTTGATGTTGCGAATTCTGCAACTTATGTTGGCGCTCTTCGTGAACTTTGATAGTTCAGCGACGTTTAGTCTGAAGCAGACTATTGGCGGCATGACAAAAGGTTTTGCTGTTGGTCCCGTAGTTTGGGATTTTTGGCTTGATGGAGCGACTGGTGGTGGTGACTTCTTATTTGAGACCTTTTGGGACTCTTTTGGTATAGCTGTTTTATCAACAGCAATTTTTTTTATCAACAGCAGCTACTGCAGGAGAAGATGTTGTTAGTGGCGATGATGGTCTGGAATTTCCAGACAACCTCCTTTTTTTTGCCTTTGCGGGCATGGTTTCGGGAGAAGACCAAGCTTTGCGACTGTCGCTGGAGTTATCCTCTCCACCACTGCTGGATTCGGGCACTTCAGTGTCCGATTCATTGCATACGCTCTACTCTTCAGAGGTAGATGATTCCTCGCAAAGCTGTGGTTGACTTCATCCAGCCTTTCGTACAATGACGAGAGGAAATTCCCACCATGGTTGGTGATTTGTTCCTTAATTAAGGATAAGACCTCGTTGACTTTTTTCTTCCTTTTCTGTTTTTAACCCATTTTTTAGGACTGGAAAAAAAATTTGATCTGAAATTAAATGACTATTAATTTTAAATATGTGCCTGAAATTAAAAAGTAATTAGTGAAGCTAAATATTTTCAAAAGTCGCAGGTAGCGAAATGCTCGCTTTTTGGTGAGATGGTTTTTTTTTCCGTTGCCGGTAGCAGGTAGCTGAGCGATCTGGTGCGGGATCTTTAAAGATGTGCTCGTGTTGAGCGCTCGATGCTGACTGTCGATTTCAAACGTTCGAAAATTTCAACTAGTTTAGAATTATGTTCTTCTAGAGTTTTTCTGTATACCACGATGTCATCCATGTATACGAAGGCTTTGAAACCCTGTAATCCAGTTAACACGTTGTTCATTAACTCTTGGAAGGTAGCTGGTGCACCTTTTAGTCCGTACGGTATTCTAATGAATTCTTAGTGACCAAATGGAGAAGAAAAGCCTGTCTTCTCCCGATCTTCAGGCTTGACTTGTATTTGATGGAAACGGTTTTATCATTGAGTTTGCGGAAATTTCCATTTCTTGTTGCCGTTTTTTATCTGGTTTTTTGGGTACCACTATTAGTGGGAAATTCCACGGACTCTTCGATGGTTGGATAATACTATCTTCCATCATCTCGTGAATTTGTTTATTAACCTCCTGGCGTTGAGCTTCTGGTAATCTATATGGTTTTATATAGATAGGACATGCGTCTGGTGTATGGATGTGATGTCGGACGACTTCCGTATGCGTAAGCTTATCTCCTTTAAGGTAGAATAAGTCGCTATACAAAAGACATAGATTTAATATTGAGTCCTTTTCCTTAGCGGTCATATGGTTAGTTTCGATTAGATTTTTTAGGCTTGTATCCTGTCATAAGAAAAGGATACTGTTGAATTTGTAATACGTTATAGTTTGAGACTTTATCGAAGAGTAGTTCGTCTGTGTTAAACTCGACATCAGATTCAGAAGAGTTAATAACAGAAATATACATGATCGAACTTTTTGCGGAAGTAATGTTATTAGCGATATATAGACCATTTGGTAATTGCTGAGCCAGACATATACTATCTGCATTCATTTCTTTATGAACAGGAACTACGGTTTCTGTTTTAGGAGGAATAGTGACCAAATTTTAGGGAATTAAGTCGTACTCAATGACATATTTTTGTGTAAAAAGAGTTACGATTTTAGTACCGTAGTCTATTTGAGCCTTGTGGTCGTTGAGAAAATTATTACCAATTATACCATCTGTATTTATAGGGAAATTTTTATCTACTACGTGAAATGGATAAGAGATTGAGACATGTTGAGGCAAGATTATTTTAATAAGGACTACGCCTCTAGTGTGTATTACTGAATTTGTTATTCCGGATAAAGAGTGTATTATATTAGAATTTATTGTTGTGTTAGGCTTTAATTTATCCGATTTAATAAGACAAATTTCACTACCACCATCGATAAGAAATTTGGATAAGTTAGGATGCATTGTGGATTCAGAGGGTATCATGATTGAGTCTACACGAGAGATTTTTTTATTAAGGTTAATATGGTAGATGTGGCTAGATAAAGTTAATTTCTAGTCCGGAGCCTGCCACTGGTGCCGGCCTCTGTGTGGTTTTCCGAATTAACGTTTTGGTTTCGAGAAGATTCAGAGACAGAGTTAGCTTGTTTCTTTTTGTTGTTAAATTCCCTTTTCCGACATTCGTTGATGTGGTGACCAGGGTTTATACAATAATTACATGTAACATTAACCGTTTTCACTTCGCTTTTGAAAGAGGGTAGACGATCTTTAGTCTTTTTTGTGTAACATTGTTCGATGCTATGTCCCGATTTTGAAAAATATGTGCATGTGACTCTTGACGATGCTGATTTTTGTGAATAAGATGGATAATGAGAATGTGAGGAAGAACTTTTATTTTGAGGATAAGATGGATAGTAAGAATGTGAGGAAGAACTTTTTTCTTCCTGTACTGCTGCTTCGACAGCTTCTTTTAACGTATCAAACCTTAATGCTTTAATAATCAAACTTAATTTCGGAAGGAGCCCCTTTTCGAAACTCCTTAACACAGTTTTACCATTTATGCTTTGTATACACGCTGAATTAGCAATACCTTCACTAGCTATACATGCGTCGTTGAGATTAGCTAATGTTCGTTCAACTCTATTAGCAAAGAGTCGCACTGATTCTGTAGGTTTTTGTTTCATTTGAATTAAGTCCATTTGTAATTGAGTAAGATATTTTGTTTCCAAAAATTTAACTAGTTATTTAAGAAATCTTATGATTCTTAATTAATTGGGATTAGTCAAATTTATAATATTTTAGATTTTTTTGAGTACGTTATATTTATATCAACCAGAGTCGTCGTTGATATATAATATATTATATGATAAAGATAAAAACAATTTTAAGGTAAAAAAGATTCTATACTAAATAATAAATTTTTATATATAATTTTATTATGTTGTGACGACAAAATTTCCAACAACCAAGAAATTTTCCTACACAGAAGAAAACACTATATTATAAAACATTTACACTACAAGAAAACATTGAATTATAAAAACATTTACACTACAAGAAAACATTGAATTATAAAAACATTTACATTACAAGAAAGCATTTACACTACAAGAAAACATTGAATTATAATTATATTGAATTTACATCACAAGAAAACACATTATTATTGAATCACCACCGCATTAAATTTAGTCAGTAGAAAATGTAATCACCGTTCTTTTTTACCGGTCTCTGCTCTATAGCATTGTACCGGAAAACAACAACAAAACAAAACACTCGCAGCAGTCACCAAGCAAATATAATTGTTTGCTTGGTGGCCACTGACAGAGAACAACAACAATAAAAGAAACATAAACACATAAGAAAAAAAAAAAAAAAACAACAACAACACCACACAGAGAATATTTTGCTTAAACGGCGCGCATGTGCATTAGAGAAGTTATGTACTGCACATACGCACTGATACAAAAAAATAATCCGTTAGTCGGATATAAAAGGAGGCTGTTGGACAATCAGCAGTCAGTCGTTCGGAAGCCAGCCTAGCGTGCGGACCGGTAAGTACCTCCTGATTCCCACTGTCTACTAGCTTAGTTTTTTGTTACAAGCCGAGAATTTCCCCCGACCCACGGTAAGGGATTCTCTGGCTTAATTATACTTCTCTTAGGGGTAGAGGTGACGCCTCTCCACCAGTTACATTGGCTTAGCCGCGTTCACATACGTCTAACTTAATCATACTTCTCTTTAGGGGTAGAGGTGACGCCTCTCCACCAGTTACATTGGCTTAGCCGCGTTCACAAACGTTTAACTAAATCATACTTCTCTTTAGGGGTAGAGGTGACGCCTCTCCACCAGTTACATTGGCTTAGCCGCGTTCACAAACGTTTAACTTTCACAAGCCGAGAATTTCCCCGACCCACGGTAAGGGATTCTCTGGCTTAATTATACTTCTCTTAGGGGTAGAGGTGACGCCTCTCCACCAGTTACATTGGCTTAGCCGCGTTCACATACGTCTAACTTAATCATACTTCTCTTTAGGGGTAGAGGTGACGCCTCTCCACCAGTTACATTGGCTTAGCCGCGTTCACAAACGTTTAACTAAATCATACTTCTCTTTAGGGGTAGAGGTGACGCCTCTCCACCAGTTACATTGGCTTAGCCGCGTTCACAAACGTTTAACTAAATCATACTTCTCTTAGGGGTAGAGGTGACGCCTCTCCACCAGTTACATTGGCTTAGCCGCGTTCACATACGTCTAACTTAATCATACTTCTCTTTAGGGGTAGAGGTGACGCCTCTCCACCAGTTACATTGGCTTAGCCGCGTTCACATACGTCTAACTTAATCATACTTCTCTTTAGGGGTAGAGGTGACGCCTCTCCACCAGTTACATTGGCTTAGCCGCGTTCACAAACGTTTAACTTTTACAAGCCGAGAATTTCCCCCGACCCACGGTAAGGGATTCTCTGGCTTAATTATACTTCTCTTTAGGGGTAGAGGTGACGCCTCTCCACAAAGTTACACTGGTTTAGCCGCGGATATCCACGTTTAGTTTTTTACCAAGACCCAGTAATTTTCCCCTTACCTGCGATAGGGATTCTCTGGCTCAGGTCATATTGCACTTGAACTTAAGAAGTTCACAGTTGATATCGGCAGACCCCCTTCCCCGTCCTATCCCACTAATCAAACTTCACGGGAAACACGCTGCAGGGTTACGACGACCATAAGTATAAAAGGTGGTGATTAAAACTTAAAGTAAAGTATTATATATTCTTAAGTAAATAAAGTATCATAGGTTAAAGTGTAACAAAGTATAAAATTGTAAATTAGAGAAAAATAAAATAAAAACGAGAAGAAAATCGAAACAAAGACTTTTTCTGTAACGGAACCTTGGACGACTACTGAGCATTACCCCGGCAGTAGAAAACGTCGTTACAGTGGCGCCCGAGCAGGGACTATATCATCAGAGAAAGACTGTATCATCAGAAAACGACTGTATCATCAGAGAAAAACTATATCATCAGAGAAAGACTATATCATCAGAGAAAGACTGTATCATCAGAGAAAGACTATATCATCAGAGAAAGACTGTATCATCAGAAAACGACTGTATCATCAGAGAAAAACTATATCATCAGAGAAAGACTATATCATCAGAGAAAGACTGTATCATCAGAAAACGACTGTATCATCAGAGAAAAACTATATCATCAGAGGGACTATATCATCAGAGAAAGACTGTATCATCAGAAAACGACTGTATCATCAGAGAAAAACTATATCATCAGAGAAAGACTATATCGTCAGAGAAAACCATACTCATCACCAGAGAAAGCAAACCAACCTTATCAACAAACTTTACAACCATCGCCATCCCAGAAAACTAATCATCACGCCAGAAAAGGAATATTTCAACACAGAGGAACACCGGTTACCACTGCTGCTACGCTGCCAAAATGAAGACCACCTGGATTTATTTTCTGCGCAAAGAGGACCTAATCTCATACGCCAAAGAATTCGATGAGACGGGAACAGTGGAGGAACTCCGTAAACGGTTCGCAAATCTAGCCAACGATGGAGAACTCGAACCCGAGGTAGAAGAACGACTACTTACGCTAGAAACCCTACACACAAGGAGCACTTCGCCCGCACCCCCAGCAATAACCATCACGACAGCCGGGAAACTCCCCGACAAAAGCACAAACAACAACATCACTACCAATACGGCGGCCCCTACGACACTACATCCAAACAATGGACCTTCATACCCAGTTCGATGGGATCCACGACCCACTGGCGTTCGTGGAGCGCGTCGAAGAATTATCAGAAGTTTACGGCCTCTGCAAAGATTTTTTGCCCAGGACTATGCCCGAATTACTGAAGGACAAAGCCCTTATCTGGTATCGCAACAACAATAGTTCTTGGCAGAGTTGGGAACCATTCAAAAGCGATTTCCTGAAGTTCTTCCTTCCACCGAGGTTTTTCGAACATCTAGATGACGACATTCGCCAGCGGGTACAACGCCCAAACGAGGTGTTCAAGGACTTCGTGATAACTCTACAAAACTTAATGCGTCATGCTCAATACTCGGAGGAACAAAAACTCGAGCGGATCTTCCGAAACAGCCGGCAGGAGTATCAGCTGTACATCAGGCGAAAGGACTTCCGAAATCTAGAAGAACTACTGAGTTTGGCGGAAGATTTCGAGTGCCTAAACTGTGGTCACAGAAGCAACGAAAAGGGCGGGTTATGCCCTTCGGCCTACACTCAGCCCCCGCAACCTTTCAGCGAGCTCTGGACCAAGTCATCGGTCCCGAGATGGAGCCCCATGCTTTTGCCTACCTCGATGATATCGTGGTGACCGGAGAAAACTTGGAGGAACACATGAGACACGAGGTATTACGTCGACTACACAAAGCCAACCTTAAAATCAATGCAGAAAAATGCAAATTTTTCCAGAAGGAAATCAAATATTTGGGCCATATGGTTAGTGAGCAAGGGATTCACACCGACCCAGACAAAATCGCCGCCATCCAAGAACTCCGACCACCAACCACATTGCGAGAACTCCGTCGATGCCTAGGGATTGCATCATGGTACAGAAGATTTGTCCCAGAGTTCGCCAAAGTCGTCCAACCTCTTACCAGCCTCTTAAAGAAGGGAAAACATTGGAGATGGACTGAAACGCAACAATCAGCGTTTGATCAACTGAAGGATCGCCTCACCAAAGCACCCGTCCTAGCCTGTCCTGACTTTGCAAGAAAGTTCACCTTGCAGACCGATGCCAGCGACTATGGATTAGGGGTGGTCCTCACACAAGACATCGACGGACAAGAAAAAGTAATTGCCTACGCCAGCCGCCACCTGAATCCAGCAGAGCGCAATTATTCCCCTACAGAGAAAGAATGCCTGGCCATCGTGTGGGGCATTCGCAAGATGCGACCATACTTAGAAGGATACCACTTTACCATAATCACCGATCACCTAGCACTGAAATGGCTAAATTCAATTGAAAGTCCATCGGGACGAATCGCTCGTTGGGCCCTAGAGCTCCAACAATACACCTATGATATTCAGTACCGCCGAGGTAAATTAAATGTGGTTGCCGACGCGCTATCACGCCAACCTAGAGAGACTCTACGTACCACACTCGTGGACAAAACAAAGACGGAATTATGCAATTGGTGGGAGAAGAAGACAGCAGAGGTCCAGGATAAACCCGAAAAATTCCCAGACTTTATAATAGAAAATGGTGAGCTCTATCGGAACATACCGAGACACATGGCAGACGAAGACTATTCTCCTTGGAAACTATGCGTCCCAAAATTTCAACGAGAACGAGTCCTAAAAGAAAATCACGACGAACCCACCGCCGGTCACCTGGGAATCCGGAAAACAATAGCGCGTATAATAAATCGCTACTATTGGCCGGGCATGTACCGGGACATCAGCCGATACGTACGTCACTGCGAATCCTGCCAAAAATTTAAACCTAGCCAACAGAAACCAGCTGGAATAATGTTAACACAAATAGCAAACGAGCCATGGAGCATCGTATGTGCAGACTTCATCGGACCACTTCCTAGGTCAACACACGGAAATACAGTAATATTAGTACTGCTTGATAAATTTTCAAAATGGGTAGAGATCGTACCACTCCGAAAGGCTACGGCAGAAGCCCTCCGGCGAGCGTTTCGCGAAAGAATCCTCGCCAGATATGGCGTTCCAAAGATTCTGGTCACCGACAATGGGGTACAGTTCACGAGCCACTTGTTCCGCAAATTCCTACAGCAACTGGGTGTAAAGCACCAATTTACCGCCCCATACACACCACAGGAGAACCCCACAGAACGAGCGAACCGTACCATCAAAACCATGGTAGCCCAATTCGTAGGAGAACAGCATAAAAGATGGGACGAGTTCCTCCCCGAGATATCTCTAGCGCTAAACACCAGCGTGGCAGAATCAACGGGTTTCTCCCCCGCATTTCTTGTCCAAGGTCGGGAACCCCGACTACCAGGGACCCTCTTCGACGAAAAGGTAACAGGAACCGGGAGCATCGAACAGTCACCACAAGACAAAGCAGTGCGGTTACAGGAGATTTTCCAGTTAGTGCGCCAAAGACTCGAACAAGCGGCCCAAGACCAGTCCAGATACTATAATCTCCGTAGAAGACCATGGAAGCCTACGGTGGGTCAAGCCGTACTCATAAAACAACATCACTTATCTAAAGCCGCTGACAACTTCGCCGCAAAGCTAGCCCCCAGATATAATGGCCCCTACAAGGTGATCGGGTTCATATCCCCTGTTATAGTCAAGGTTCGCCAACATGGGAGTTCTAAGGACCGTACCGCGCACGTTAGTGACCTTTAAATCTACAGCCCGGAAACTATACAAGAAAACACTATCACAACCGAGGCACAGCCAGGCTCTCCATCGACCCCCAAAGAACCAACCAGCGCCCAAAGGACCCTCCAAATCTCAGGGCCCCGACCCAGGACCACTGCCAGACTGAAAATCCCACATACCATAAAAAGAACACAGATACCAAGCAAATCCCCCACACACACCTAGGGGTGCCACATCGAAGGATCCAAGGACCCAAGGCAGGACAATACCAATAGAGCTCCTTGACCCAGTGCCCCAATGGCCACGCATCGAAACAGAAAGAAAAATATATAATATATATTTCAAATAAAATAGAATTGAAAAAAAAAATATATATTCCTATTTTTCTATATTTAATATCACTAGCACATGATATAAATAGAAGGACAAATCACAGGACCCCAAATATGGTTCAACATAAAAGAAGTAGAACACAAACGAGTGGAACTGGCCGCCCTGATAGCAAGCTACATCGACATGTACAGGCAGGACCGATTCCCCGTATCCGATTCCAAAGACCAAATATCGCCCAGACACTACCAAGCAAAGGACCGCCAAAGCTCCCCCAAGAAGCAAACACGAGTCCCACAAAAGCTCCAGGGAAATGTTTCTCCCAGGAAAGCGGTAGCAGTAATAGTAGCAGTGACAGCAACAGCAGCAGTGACAACAACAGCAGCAGTGACAGCAACAGCAGCAGTGACAGCAGTAGCGACAGCAGCGATGCCAGCAAAGATGACAACGGCAGCAGTCCCAGTAACCTCAGCAGCGGAAACACAAACACGAATTTCACAACAAACACCATAACCACGGCAACCACAGCAACATCAATAACATCAGGAGCCACAACGGCACCAACAGGTCACAAAACCACAGAAGACCCATCAAAGGACATGATCAACCCCGACAACTGGCCACTGGAATTACAACAAGAAATCCAAAAGGCCCAACGCACCCGTAAACACAACAGGCAAAAGCATTTTTTACATGATGTAAATAAAAAATGCTTCCGAGTCCAAATCAGCCGCTCAGGACAGGTCCAAGTCTCCATTCCCCCGAAAGTATGAGGGGGGTGTGACGACAAAATTTCCAACAACCAAGAAATTTTCCTACACAGAAGAAAACACTATATTATAAAACATTTACACTACAAGAAAACATTGAATTATAAAAACATTTACACTACAAGAAAACATTGAATTATAAAAACATTTACATTACAAGAAAGCATTTACACTACAAGAAAACATTGAATTATAATTATATTGAATTTACATCACAAGAAAACACATTATTATTGAATCACCACCGCATTAAATTTAGTCAGTAGAAAATTTAATCACCGTTCTTTTTTACCGGTCTCTGCTCTATAGCATTGTACCGGAAAACAACAACAAAAAAAACACTCGCAGCAGTCACCAAGCAAATATAATTGTTTGCTTGGTGGCCACTGACAGAGAACAACAACAATAAAAGAAACATAAACACATAAGAAAAGAAAAAAAAACAACAACAACACCACACAGAGAATATTTTGCTTAAACGGCGCGCATGTGCATTAGAGAAATTATGTACTGCACATACGCACTGATACAAAAAAAAATAATCCGTTAGTCGGATATAAAAGGAGGCTGTTGGACAATCAGCAGTCAGTCGTTCGGAAGCCAGCCTAGCGTGCGGACCGGTAAGTACCTCCTGATTCCCACTGTCTACTAGCTTAGTTTTTTGTTACAAGCCGAGAATTTCCCCCGACCCACGGTAAGGGATTCTCTGGCTTAATTATACTTCTCTTAGGGGTAGAGGTGACGCCTCTCCACCAGTTACATTGGCTTAGCCGCGTTCACATACGTCTAACTTAATCATACTTCTCTTTAGGGGTAGAGGTGACGCCTCTCCACCAGTTACATTGGCTTAGCCGCGTTCACAAACGTTTAACTAAATCATACTTCTCTTTAGGGGTAGAGGTGACGCCTCTCCACCAGTTACATTGGCTTAGCCGCGTTCACAAACGTTTAACTTTCACAAGCCGAGAATTTCCCCGACCCACGGTAAGGGATTCTCTGGCTTAATTATACTTCTCTTAGGGGTAGAGGTGACGCCTCTCCACCAGTTACATTAGCTTAGCCGCGTTCACATACGTCTTACTTAATAATACTTCTCTTTAGGGGTAGAGGTGACGCCTCTCCACCAGTTACATTGGCTTAGCCGCGTTCACAAACGTTTAACTAAATCATACTTCTCTTTAGGGGTAGAGGTGACGCCTCTCCACCAGTTACATTGGCTTAGCCGCGTTCACAAACGTTTAACTAAATCATACTTCTCTTAGGGGTAGAGGTGACGCCTCTCCACCAGTTACATTGGCTTAGCCGCGTTCACATACGTCTAACTTAATCATACTTCTCTTTAGGGGTAGAGGTGACGCCTCTCCACCAGTTACATTGGCTTAGCCGCGTTCACATACGTCTAACTTAATCATACTTCTCTTTAGGGGTAGAGGTGACGCCTCTCCACCAGTTACATTGGCTTAGCCGCGTTCACAAACGTTTAACTTTTACAAGCCGAGAATTTCCCCCGACCCACGGTAAGGGATTCTCTGGCTTAATTATACTTCTCTTTAGGGGTAGAGGTGACGCCTCTCCACAAAGTTACACTGGTTTAGCCGCGGATATCCACGTTTAGTTTTTTACCGAGACCCAGTAATTTTCCCCTTACCTGCGATAGGGATTCTCTGGCTCAGGTCATATTGCACTTGAACTTAAGAAGTTCACAGTTGATATCGGCAGACCCCCTTCCCCGTCCTATCCCACTAATCAAACTTCACGGAAAACACGCTGCAGGGTTACGACGACCATAAGTATAAAAGGTGGTGATTAAAACTTAAAGTAAAGTATTATATATTCTTAAGTAAATAAAGTATCATAGGTTAAAGTGTAACAAAGTATAAAATTGTAAATTAGAGAAAAATAAAATAAAAACGAGAAGAAAATCGAAACAAAGACTTTTTCTGTAACGGAACCTTGGACGACTACTGAGCATTACCCCGGCAGTAGAAAACGTCGTTACAATGTATGTAATTTTATTAAAAGGATTTTAAAATTTTTTTATTTTTTTTTTTGATAAAATTTACTTGTAATTAAGTTGTAGGCGAGTGATCCTTAGTTGATATGAGGAGAGAATGATGATCCTGTTTGGTGTAGAGTGATGATCCTGATTATTGATGTAAAAATGATGATTATTTCTGATTTGTTAATTGGAGTTCTTTGTTTGTGGATTTGCTGAATCTTTTCCTATTTTTCTTTGCACTGATTTGTATTTTGAGATTTTTACTGTTCACATTGAATTTTTGATGAGTTTTATTTAAATTAACATTCACTTTTAGAATTTTTGCTTTTCACTGGTTTATCTTGGACTTTTTTGTTTTTCACTGGTGTACCCCACATTTGACACCAATTTTTATGTTGTAGTATTAGCTCTTATAAAGAGGTTCTAATACTAGCTGACATTATTTTGGGTTACCTGTTTTTCACAATGGTTGTTGTCCAAATAAATCAATAAGCAAGTTTATGGTGGGTTTTCTTTAATCTAGTTTTATTAACACTTATTCTTAAAATTAAACATTCACGCAATTTTGTTACTTATAGTTTTAAAAAAGACGCGATATTGATAGGATAAGAACTTGTATTTAATTTAGTAAGGTATAATCACTTTATATAATAACTTTGTGTTTGATTTAGTAAAGTATAATAACTTTGTAATTGATTTAGTAAGGTATAATCACTTTGTATAATAACTTTGTGTTTGATTTAGTAAGGTATAATACTTTGTGTTTGATTTAGTAAGGTATAATAACTTTGTGTTGGACTCTGTTATCTGATTGCTGATTACTAGTCTGGCTAATGGTACTCTATATGACTGCCTATATTCTGCCTCGGTTCCAATAACGAAACGAGCTTTTACTATCAAAGATTCCTATATGAAAGCTCACAACATCAAATTCAACACATTCGAGCTTTTAACACTGACCTATCCTAATGCGCGAAAGAGGAAATCAAATTCATGTACGCGGTTGTGACCTACATTTGAATTATATTGCAGTGCGGTTGCGCAATATGTAAGTTGGGGTGAATGGATAGAGAAATATGACATCAGCATAGGGCGTCGTACGGCACCGCATCAGTATAACGACTCGATCGTTTGTACTGTGTACTATATGCTGCGTCGGCATAATGTACATTTGGTTTGATTGATGTGTGTTATTGGTTTTGTTTATTGGTTGGGGCTTATTGCTCTAGTATTGGGCAATAACGGACATTGATTTAGGGCGCTGTATTAATTGTTGTAATAAATAGTTGCAAGGTTAAACGACTTAATCATCGAACAACAGTTAACATCCCTACGCACCACAACCGAAATCCTACATTAACTGTCAACAACATCTTCTGGTGCAATCATTGCCAGCACAATAATAATCATTGTCATCATCTACAAATTAAAGAACATCAGAACGCAGATAAATCAAACACCAAACCTTCTATCTTTCGCTCCAGCACAAAAACCATCATTTTGGCCGTCGCTCTATTATAAGGGGGGAGCAGTTACATGCCCATCGCCAACATAACTTATACCTACATACAGGGTGTATCCGTTAAGGTGGCAAATACTTAAAGGGATGATTCCTTGGTTAATTTCGTGAAAAAAATCGTATGGAAAGGGGGGGTCTATTTTCAACCCCTGCGGTGTACGTAGCGTTTCAATGTGAAGATACGTACTTTTGACCTTACATCACTTCACACCCTGTAACTCTTAAACGCTTCTAGCTACAAGATCACTGTTGATCATTTTTGGAAGAAAATTAAATTTTAAGATCAAATAATGTACATTTTTTTAATTCTTGAAACCGTTACCGATATAAACGTCGTCAAAATCTAAAAAAATATTTTCTTTTTTTAAATTTTATTTTCAAACGCGAATATTTCGAAAACTGCTCTCGGATAATTTTTTTTTGACAAATGCAATATTAAAGCTTATTAAATTTTCTACAAATCTACCTTATAATATTAATGCATTCGGTCAACAGGAGCAGGGTTAAAAATGAAAGTTTGTAAAATGAACGAAAACGTACTTTTGACCTTACATGACTTCACACCCTATAACTCTTGAACGCTTCAAGCTACAAGCTTGCTATTGGTCTTTTTCGAAAGAAAATTACATTTTTAAGATCTAACAATATACACTTTCTTAAATTATTTAAGCCATATCCCAGAGCAATTTTCGAAATATTAGCGTTTGAAAATAAAATTTAAAAAAAGAAATTTTTTTTTTAGATTTTGACGACGTTTATATCGGTAACGGTTTCAAGAATTTAAAAAAATGTACATTATTTGGTCTTAAAAATTTAATTTTCTTCCAAAAATGATCAACAGTGATCTTGTAGCTAGAAGCGTTTAAGAGTTACAGGGTGTGAAGTGATGTAAGGTCAAAAGTACGTATCTTCACATTGAAACGCTACGTACACCGCAGTGGTTGAAAATAGACCCCCCCTTTCCATATGATTTTTTTCACGAAATTAACCAAGGAATCATCCCTTTAAGTATTTGCCACCTTAACGTGGGTGTACCAGAATTCGTGGCACAAACGAAGCAGGGTTATAGCGGAGGTCATTTCCAACCAAAATAGCCAAATGAAGTTTTATCGAATTGTTGATGGTTAAAAAGTTATTCCATTTTTAGTATTTTTGGGTAAAATCAATCACTAAAAAATTAATTTAAAAAAAAACCAAAAGTTCTTTTGTTTATGTTTATTTTTTAGTACGATCTGGAAGAGTGTTCCTTTCCAATAAAGTCATTTTTATAAACTTTATTATCTTCTGTTATATTAAAACAATAGATTTGTGATGTCTTTTTGTTTCCCAAAATTTTTGGATTGATTTTTAAGTAGCTCTGGCGGAAAAACAATGTACTACAGAAAGTTGACCGACTATCAGAAAAACTTGCGACATTAATGCAGATTCTTAAATTGTATCGTATCAAAACAGAATGATTTTTATCAATTGTTTTGTGGTGTACGTAGAGTTTTAAAACAGAGATACGTACTTTTGACCTTGCATCACTTTAAACCCTGTACCCCTTGAACGCTTCTAGCTACAATATCACTGTTGGTCTGTTTTGATAGAAAATTAAATCTTTAATCCAAGAATTGATTCGCCAACACCATTATACTAACAATAACTATTCACTCAAACTATCTTAACATAAGACAACAGAAACAAATCGTATCATTTAAGTTCAAGAATGAATTTGTAAAATGTTTTTGGTCATTAAAAACAATTCAAAGCGTTAAGACGTGTGTTTTATTTTTTAAACTTTACGCTCTGCAACAAACATAGCTCCCGCTGTAGGTCAATTGTAGAAAATACCCGCTTTCCATGCAAGATGTAAGTAAAGTCTTGGACAAATGATATCGGGTACCGATTTGGTTGCGTTCTCGCATTTAGGGCGCCATTGAACACTTGGTTTACGTATCATATGCAATGGGCTGGCCCATTCGCTTTTTGACGGTTGGTAAATATCGTTTTCGATGAGAAACTTGAATTCTGCTCGTGCGGCATCGATTTTCTCGGGTGACAACCTTCGGGGCCTGGCAAATACGGGCGAGCCTTTGAAAACGTGGCTTTGAAGACTTGTCAGTAATAAAAATGCGATCCACATGTCTTACGTTACCATCCGGATCGCTTGTTGATGGTGGCAATTAGCAATTAGTTTTTTTGCCTTTCGTTGTTGCGGAAGGCGCAAGGCGGCCGACAGTTTTTTGCGTTGCTGCCGAACTTTTCGTGGTACCAACATTTGCCACCGCGTGCTGATGTTGTGTCTCGCTCACGCTGACAGCGTGTAGTCGATCATGATGGCGATTTGCCACGCTGGAGATTTGAGGTTAGGCTGTGGTACTGTGTAAGTTTTTCAATGCATGCTCGATGCGGTCGATTCGACATTCCAACGAGTTTTTTGCTAAAGCATGCACTTGCAAATCGATTTTAGACAATGAAGAAATTTTGTTTCTAAAATCACCTACCTCCATAATTTTATCCGCCAGCGAAGCTTTTTCCTTTAGCCGCTCAGTTGAAGCTGGTAAGATTGCGCGTACTGCTGCCGGTAATCTGCTGATCCATAGGTTTTCGAGTAGTTGGTCTGGAATGCTTGGTCCTCCGAGATGTCGCATTTCGTTGAGAAGTTGTGATGGCTTTTTATCGCCTAAATCGATTTCGGAAAACAGTTGCCTCATTGTGTCCGAAATTTGCTCTACAACTTTTTTGACTCAATGACGGCTACAACCATGTTAAATTTTGAGTTGTCCGAGAGAATTCCAGAGACGGCGAATTTCGCCTCGACTTGTGCAAACCAATTCTCTGGATTCTCGTGCCAGAACGGCGGGACCTTCACTGAAACTCGATTTACCATCGTGATTGGCGTAGCCATTGTCAATTCGTGCTCCGACTCGCTTGTTTCTTGTGAATGCGTCGTGGGAGCACCTTGATGTTCGTCTTTCCCCATTGGTTTTGATCACGTCGGGGTCACCAGTTTGTGTGTTGCGTGTAATGTTCGTTTTTATCAAAACCGGGAGAAGAAATAAAAGATACTCAGATAACTTTATACTAACTTTATTTCTTAACTAAAACTAATAATGAAATTGGAAATTAAATAAGGCACGTGTGAGTCGATTATCATTTGTCAAGCGAGTGGTTTTTGTGTGTATCTTTGGCACTGACAGTTTGCTTGTGCTTGTGTTCTCGTGTTTACACGCGGGCTTGCTTGCCACAAGGTCTCAAGGTGATCTTAAGGAAATCTTGAGTTGTGGTGGTCTTGAGTTGTTTTCAGAGGGTTTTAAGTAGGTTTTGAGGTGGTCTTTAGGGGATCTTATAGGAATCTTGAGTGATGTTTGAGGGCTTAGGAAAGGTTTGGGAGAGACTTGGTTTGGGTCTTGAAAGGGTCTTAAGGGAGTCTTGAGGTATTCTTGAAGGGGGTTTTGAGATGGGTTTTATGGGGATCTTAAGGTGTTCGTGATGGGCCCTTGAAGGAGGTCTTAAGGGGGTCTTGAGGTGGTCTTTAGGTATTCTTGAGGGGGTTTTGAGATGGATTTTACGGGGATCTTAAGGTGTTCTTGAAGGAGGTCTTGAAGGGGTCTTGAGGTGGTCTTGATGGGGTCTTTACGGGGCTTTTTGGGGGCCTGGAGGGGATTTTGTTAGGGGTCTCTAGTGGTATAGTTTTAAGAGGGTCTTTAGTGGGGTCTTGAGGATTCTTAAGGGGGTCTTTTGGTCGGTCGTCCGGTTGGTCTTGAGGGGGTCTAAAGGTGGTTTTGAGAGGGTTTTTTTAAGCCTAAAATGTTCCAGATTTCCACTAAAAACATTCCAGCAATTTTTTTTTATTTTATAACAGTTCTAGTTGCTCCAGATCTACCACGTATATCATTTTCTACTTTTAAGGGAGCTAGCTTCAATAAAATAATGTTTTAAAAAAAATTTTATGTAATTTTATTTTACATTTATTTTTCTATTCATTACGTGTGTATACATTTAATAATCAAGTTTTTGGCCGTCGAACAAGTAAGCCCGATAGTCAGTTACTTGCTTCTATTCCATACTAAAATTTCTTTCGTGTAGAATTTAGAAAAGGCGTTTGTTAAGTTTTCTTCAGCTTCCAGTTTTACTGTCGTAACATGTGAAGATTTTTATAGCAAATGGGATAAATAGTCCCAGCTTATAATATAAACTACTTTTCAAACCAGGAAAGGTAAAAAATATTGGTAAAAAGTAAAAACTATTGCAATAAAATAAAATAAAAATAATTTTTATATAGCATTCTTTGAAGTTCAGAAGAAGAAAATTTTGAGCTTTATATGATATACTTATGTACACGTACTTTATAATTTCTATCTACAAGGTAAATTTGCAGTTTTTATAAACAAATTTTTTTTAAAAATATATTTTAAATTATATATAGCTATAGTATTCAAATTATAAAATAAAATTACAAAAACATACATAAAAATAAAAAAAAAACTTGGTTGTGTACAATGTTTTTTGTTTCACCTTCAAGAGCAAGAAAGTTGTCTGTGGGAAAAACATGGCGATTTCAAATCTATACTCCGCAGTACTTAATAAATTGTCCGACTTATTGATCGACATCGAAAACGCAAGTTTTGATGGAAATTGCAATCTCTTAAACTTAAAAGGTAGATCCGTCGAAATGAGTGCTATCCGTGGGACAAAAACTATTTCACACTGTCCCTTTTCTGTCAAGATAGTCGCTTGAATTATATTGCCCGTCTTGTGCCGTTGCAAAGTTTTGGCGAGTCGAGAATCCGTAGTAAAATAATTGGATATCAAACTGTAAGACGATGTAGTGGCAATCCAAACGAATTAAGTGAGTTAAGGAACTCAGCTAGATAATTAACTTCCTCATCAGTATCTACAACGGTATCGATACACTTATATTCAGTGAATATGCCTATTAACATGGCAAGTATTTGATTGTTTATTTCGTGGGTGTCTCTATTTTAGTAGCAAGAATGGCCCCTTTTCGCAACCGGTTCAAAATGTTATTGTTTCGAGAAACAGCCGGATAAATATAATTTATTAGTTCGGCGGCAGATTTCAAAAATCGATGTCAATTTAAAATAACCATAAAACATCTACCTTTTCCAATTTGAAGTAGGGGCGACAATGTCCTCACCCCCAAATTCGTCGCCAAATGGTCGCCGAGTAGCATTCTAAACACCACTATTCATCTCAGCGACCCCGAAAACTATGGGATCGACACTAATATTGGCCACCCCCTACTCCGGGGGAACAACTCACGCATAGTAGTGTCCTACCAACACTATTAATCTCAGTGGCCCCGAGAACTATTGAATGGACTCTAATATCGGTCATCCCCCTCAGATATCGACCCCATCCCCCTAGAGTCATCACCATTCAACTCAGGGACCCTTAAAACTGTAGAATCGACACTAATATTGGTCAATCCCCCTTAATTATTGACCCCATTCCCTAAAGCCTTCTTTCCATCACCATTCAACTCATTCAACTCAGCGAACCAAAAAACCATAGAATCGACACTAATATCGGTCACCCCCCTTCAACCCCTCAGTTATCGACCCCATCCCCCTAGAGCTGTTTTACCATTGTTGATGCACAAGCGTTTTTGTGCTGTTGAAAAATTAAAACCTTCACGACGAAATATTGATGTTGTAGAATAAACAAAAACTTCAGGAAAAGCCAAAGCGAAAAGGAAAACACGATGATGAAAATTTGTCTCGATTTATTTCTTTCCAAAAAAATACAGCATTCGTTCGCAAAAATGAAACAAGAGGAAGTGAAGTTAAAACACATGACAGATTGTCAAAAAAAGAGAAAAGTAATAGACGAGTATGCTCGTTGAGCGCATCTAGATTATTGTAGTAGCGTTAGGTGCGTTTATTGCGTTGGTTGTCTTTGCTCCGACATATTCCCCGCCTTGAAACGTCCTAATCGTTTCAATGTTGTTTTGAGGTAGCTTGCAAATTTTTGCTATTCCGCGCTTGTAGGTTCCTTGCATTGTCTTCACATTTGCGACTCGTACGAGCCCATCACTACCGGTAAAAGTTTCAATCACTCGGCCGAGTTTCCATTTAAGTGGCGGTTGATTTTTCTCTTTGAGAACTACCAACTCCCCAACAGCGAGGTTGCGTGTTGGTGTGGTCCATTTATGACGTTGCTGGAGGGATCGCAAGTATTCCGTTGACCATCGATTCCAAAACACGCTATGTTGGAATTCAATTTGTTTTTAGGTATCGAGAGGAGACCGGTGAGGTAGATCACGCATCGGTAGAGCTTTAAGTGGCCGCCCAATCAAAAAATGTCCATGTATACAGTCGATTTCATCAATGCTGTTAGTGAGTGGTCCTAGTGGTCGAGAATTAAGAACCGCCTCCACTTCTTTGATTAGCGTAAGCAGTTGCTCGTAGGTAAATTTGGCAACACCAATTGTGCGGCGCAGATGAAACCAATAAAATTCGTACCATTGTCAGAGAACACACGTCGGCAGAGTCCTCTATTGGCTACGAAACGTTTGAAGCAGCCCATGAATGCTTGTGTGCTCAGGTCCGATGCTAATTCCAAATGGATGGCCTTTGTGACGAAGCAAATGAACAAACAAAGATATGTCTTCGTCTTCGTATCTACAAGGTAAATTTGCAGTTTTTATAAACAAATTTTTTTTAAAAATATATTTTAAATTATATATAGCTATAGTATTCAAATTATAAAATAAAATTACAAAAACATACATAAAAATAAAAAAAAACTTGGTTGTGTACAATGTTTTTTGTTTCACCTTCAAGAGCAAGAAAGTTGTCTGTGGGAAAAACATGGCGATTTCAAATCTATACTCCGCAGTACTTAATAAATTGTCCGACTTATTGATCGACATCGAAAACGCAAGTTTTGATGGAAATTGCAATCTCTTAAACTTAAAAGGTAGATCCGTCGAAATGAGTGCTATCCGTGGGACAAAAACTATTTCACACTGTCCCTTTTCTGTCAAGATAGTCGCTTGAATTATATTGCCCGTCTTGTGCCGTTGCAAAGTTTTGGCGAGTCGAGAATCCGTAGTAAAATAATTGGATATCAAACTGTAAGACGATGTAGTGGCAATCCAAACGAATTAAGTGAGTTAAGGAACTCAGCTAGATAATTAACTTCCTCATCAGTATCTACAACGGTATCGATACACTTATATTCAGTGAATATGCCTATTAACATGGCAAGTATTTGATTGTTTATTTCGTGGGTGTCTCTATTTTAGTAGCAAGAATGGCCCCTTTTCGCAACCGGTTCAAAATGTTATTGTTTCGAGAAACAGCCGGATAAATATAATTTATTAGTTCGGCGGCAGATTTCAAAAATCGATGTCAATTTAAAATAACCATAAAACATCTACCTTTTCCAATTTGAAGTAGGGGCGACAATGTCCTCACCCCCAAATTCGTCGCCAAATGGTCGCCGAGTAGCATTCTAAACACCACTATTCATCTCAGCGACCCCGAAAACTATGGGATCGACACTAATATTGGCCACCCCCTACTCCGGGGGAACAACTCACGCATAGTAGTGTCCTACCAACACTATTAATCTCAGTGGCCCCGAGAACTATTGAATGGACTCTAATATCGGTCATCCCCCTCAGATATCGACCCCATCCCCCTAGAGTCATCACCATTCAACTCAGGGACCCTTAAAACTGTAGAATCGACACTAATATTGGTCAATCCCCCTTAATTATTGACCCCATTCCCTAAAGCCTTCTTTCCATCACCATTCAACTCATTCAACTCAGCGAACCAAAAAACCATAGAATCGACACTAATATCGGTCACCCCCCTTCAACCCCTCAGTTATCGACCCCATCCCCCTAGAGCTGTTTTACCATTGTTGATGCACAAGCGTTTTTGTGCTGTTGAAAAATTAAAACCTTCACGACGAAATATTGATGTTGTAGAATAAACAAAAACTTCAGGAAAAGCCAAAGCGAAAAGGAAAACACGATGATGAAAATTTGTCTCGATTTATTTCTTTCCAAAAAAATACAGCATTCGTTCGCAAAAATGAAACAAGAGGAAGTGAAGTTAAAACACATGACAGATTGTCAAAAAAAGAGAAAAGTAATAGACGAGTATGCTCGTTGAGCGCATCTAGATTATTGTAGTAGCGTTAGGTGCGTTTATTGCGTTGGTTGTCTTTGCTCCGACATATTCCCCGCCTTGAAACGTCCTAATCGTTTCAATGTTGTTTTGAGGTAGCTTGCAAATTTTTGCTATTCCGCGCTTGTAGGTTCCTTGCATTGTCTTCACATTTGCGACTCGTACGAGCCCATCACTACCGGTAAAAGTTTCAATCACTCGGCCGAGTTTCCATTTAAGTGGCGGTTGATTTTTCTCTTTGAGAACTACCAACTCCCCAACAGCGAGGTTGCGTGTTGGTGTGGTCCATTTATGACGTTGCTGGAGGGATCGCAAGTATTCCGTTGACCATCGATTCCAAAACACGCTATGTTGGAATTCAATTTGTTTTTAGGTATCGAGAGGAGACCGGTGAGGTAGATCACGCATCGGTAGAGCTTTAAGTGGCCGCCCAATCAAAAAATGTCCATGTATACAGTCGATTTCATCAATGCTGTTAGTGAGTGGTCCTAGTGGTCGAGAATTAAGAACCGCCTCCACTTCTTTGATTAGCGTAAGCAGTTGCTCGTAGGTAAATTTGGCAACACCAATT
The DNA here is from genome assembly GCA_947095585.1 of Nephrocerus scutellatus. Lineage (NCBI taxonomy): Eukaryota > Metazoa > Arthropoda > Insecta > Diptera > Pipunculidae > Nephrocerus > Nephrocerus scutellatus. Next base: position 77,074,381 of record OX352763.1, read on the forward strand.
GTGCGGCGCAGATGAAACCAATAAAATTCGTACCATTGTCAGAGAACACACGTCGGCAGAGTCCTCTATTGGCTACGAAACGTTTGAAGCAGCCCATGAATGCTTGTGTGCTCAGGTCCGATGCTAATTCCAAATGGATGGCCTTTGTGACGAAGCAAATGAACAAACAAAGATATGTCTTCGTCGGTGGCTTGCCACTGATGCGATGATGGACAAAAAATGGTCCAGCAAAGTCTACACCCACTGTGTAGAATGGTGGCGTTGCAATTACACGTTCTGGTGGTAAGTCTCCCATTTGTTGAGTCATCGGAATCGGTCGGGCACGAAAGCATTCCATGCATTCTCGAACAACCTTCTTGCATATAGTTGTACCATAGAGTGGCCAATAAAGCTGGCGAACGGCAGCTAGTAATGCTCGTGGACCGACATGTAACAATTTCCTATGGTAGAAATTAATTATTGTTAGTGTAAACTGGTGTGTATTTGATAATAAAATGGGATGTTTTGAAGTGTAGGGCAAGGCGGTATGTTGAAGACGCCCCCCAACACGAATGATGTGATGAGTATCCAAAAATAGAGATAGTGAGCGAAGATGGGGTCGCCTTACGATGAAATTCACTTTTTGCAACCCATTGTACCATCACCATCCTACCCATCAGGAAAGGATTCTTGCTATACAATTCTGATGATCGTATGAATTGCTCGATCTAGTTTTTCCAGTGTAAGTGGCCCGCTTATTTTGAACTTCGGCTGTAATCTCAAGCGTAACATATATGCAATAACTCGTCGAAGTTTTCGGAAGTCCTTGTAATATTTTATGTCTGTCAAGATATTTGAAGTTGCGGTTGAAACGACTGCGACAGTTGTCGGTCATCTCGGATAAATCATCAGGTAGTGAAAATTTTTCACGTAGCGGTGGCCAACACGCGGGTTCCTTTAGCAGAAATGAAGGTCCCTGAGTCCAAAGATCAGATTGCATAAACCTTTCAGGCACCACTCCTCGAGAAATCAGATCTGCTGGATTACACTCGGTCGGTACATGCAGCCAATTTTCCTTCTTTGACCTTTGCTGTATGGCAGTGACCTGACTCGCGACGAATGTCTTCCATTTAGATGGGCAGGATTTTATCCAATGGAGCGTGATCGTTGAATCAGACCAATAAAACGTATCGTCGACATCAAAATTTAAAATTTGGTGAATTTTTGCGCTAGTTGAGTCAGGAGGACTTCCGCACATAGCTCTAGTCGAGGTAAAGTTGTCCTTTGTAATGGAGCTACACGGGATTTAGAGCACATTAGCTTGACGGAGACCTTACCATCAGGTGTCGAACGGCGGAGGTAAAAAACTGCCCCATAAGCACGCTCACTAGCATCGGCAAATCCATGTATTTGGATACTGTGTGTATTGTCCGAACTGAATAGATGACGGTCGATGGTAAACTTATTAAGTAACTTCATACTTTCTCGAAGCGTGTACCAATAAGTGTGCTGTATTTGTGGTAATGCTTGATCCCAATCCAGCTTCAGCTGCCAAAGTGATTGCATTAGCAGTTTTCCCACAACAACCACCGGTGCCAACAGACCGAGAGGATCGTAAATTCTGGCGATTTCTGAGAATATTGATCTCTTCGAGACTGTTTTACCTTCCTTGAAGTTAACAAAAACGCTGAACTTATCTGTTGATGGATTCCAAAATAGTCCTCATGTTTTTACCAAATCGTGCTCATTAATTGTTTAAAGGGTCTGGGTGAATTGAGCTGGCACATCTTCGGTAATCTTTGGGAAAGAAAAGTGGACCACTTGCTTAGCTCAATACCAGCGGAATGAAGTATGTTCGAAATTGTCGTTTTCAGTTCTGTTGCAGCAGCGATGGAATTTGCTCCCTTGAGTAAGTCATCCACGTAGACATCTATCTCTAGTGTTGCGGCGGCGGCCGGTGAGACGTTTTTATGATCGAGGGATAACTGTTTGTTGAAGACGTTCCATACGTTACAGTTGTCAACTTAAATGTCGATAAAGGTTCAACTGGTGAGTGTCTCCATAAAATGAGTTGAAATCTCTGATCATCCTCGTGAATTCAGACTTGACGGTACATTTTGACAATGTCCGCGCTAAACGCATAGGCATGTGACCGAAAGCTAATTAAGATGAAAAAGGTCATTCTGCACGACTGGACCGACCATCACTAATGAATTCAGTGATACTCCGGTAGAAGTTTTGGCGGACCCATCAAAAACAACACGTAATTTTGTTGATGAGCTATCCGGTTTGATCACACAATGATGCGGGAAGTAAAAATTCGGTTGGTTGGTGCTTTCCGGGTCAACAACCTGCATATGGCCCAGCGTTTTGTATTCATCCATGAACATTGAGTACCTGTCCCATAACTCTGGTGTATTATGGAGACGTTTCTCCAACTTATAGAATCGGTGAATTGCACTGTGTCTCGAATCACCCAGTTGCGATGGACATAGAGAGAATGGAATTCTGACGATGAACCGTTCATCGCTATCACGCATAGTAGATTTTGTGAAATGCTCTTCACACTCTGATTCTTCGGTGGAGAACGGTTTGACAGAATGTGGCATGTTCTCGATCGTCCAGAACTTTTCAATTTGTTCAGTCAGACTCGCTGGTTTGTTGACCGCCAAATGACAACACTGAGTGGAGTTCGAGATTGTTGCAGCTTTGCCGGATACTATCCAGCATAGTACGGTGTTCTGCAGCAAAGGCAAATCGTCAGCCATCTGAATTTGACCAACGGAAAGTAGCTGATGATAGATCTCTGCGCCAAACCAGCCATCTGAATTTGACCAACGGAAAGTAGCTGATGATAGATCTCTGCGCCAAACAGCAAATCAATATCTTTTGCTTTGAAGAATTCAGGATCAGCCAGTTGAATATTTGATGGAATTCGCCACGATTTGATATTATTGATGGGACCGATTGAATGATAGCTCGTGAATTTCGGCAACACTTGAACGTCCAAAGTGGTGTGAAAATTAGTAGTGTTTTATTTCACGGTGATTGTTGTGCTGGAGAGCGATACGATGGAGTGGGCTCCAATTCCATGAACCTTACTGCTTCCTCTACGTCGTGGTAATTTTAGTAGTGCTGCAAATGATTCAGTCATGAAGTTTATTTTGGAGCCTGAGTCTAGCAGTGCTCTTCCTGTAACAGTATGTCCATCGCCGTAGCCAAATAGATAAATGAAGTTGACCTTGGCTTGGAATTGATATCAGCTAGTGACAATGATGATGAAACAGCTGCATTGTTGGTTTGTTTCTGAAAACCTTTAATAACTGGATTACTCGAGGCGTTCGTATTTGCAGATGGCGACTCAATCTTCGAAAATTTCCCCTGGACTTTACCTGCATCTTTGTGAATAAGTGAATGATGCGGTGAATTGCAGTGTCGGCAGCGAAATGTCACTGGACATGTATCCACAAAGTGATCAGGACACAAACAGTTGTAGCACAATTGAGAGTTTACTACGAAGCTATGGCGTTGATCAATTGGTAAATGTAGAAATTTATGACATCGAGCTACCGTGTGTCCATTGGCTTGGCAATATACACAATGAAACTTCGAAGTTGTGGTAACTGTGAGCGAACTTGTGATCGGACGATTATTACGAGTTGACGGTTTAACCAGCGTCTTCGGAGATGTCGAAGATATCCGCGTAAACTTTGGTTCGTTGTGTAGACGATGAGCTTGACCACAGAGAAAATTGCAAAGATCGTCCATTGTTGGCAGATGAGTCGTCGGGGCTGCATGATTCCATTTGTTTTTTGTATCTGCATCCAACTTTGATCTCATTAGATACAAAATGAGATCATCCCACTGCTTTACTGGTCGTTTGAGAGCATCTAGTGAGCGAAGATGTGATCGAAAATGGTCGACGAGACCTAGCAGCTTGTCGGATTCAGGTTTATCGATAGATTTAAATTCGCAAATGAAGTTGGGTTTGTCAAATCTATCCTTAAGAATTTGCCGGGCTACTTCATAATTCTGGTCGGATAATTCGACAGCCGCTATGGCACTTGCAGCGATACCATCAAGTGACAATTTCAGGTATTGAAACCTTGAGATGGATTATCATGAATAATGGCATCGAATGTGCCAATAAATGCGTTCCATTCGAGATATCCACCACTTAAACTCGGAAGATCGACGGTAGGAAGTTTGGCACTTACGGGTACTGGTAGCTGGTTTAAGGACTTTGTATCAGTGATCTGCGCTTTGCGTTGTTCCTCCTTTAATTCTTCCAATTTTTCCTCAAACTCTGAGGTTATTAAAAGATATGCCTCTTCGATAGAAGTTCGTACCTTCTCAGTTAAAAGTTCTGCATCCATTAATTCATGAGGCGGTAACATCCTTTTATACACAGAAAAGCCTTCAGTTAAATCGGCCAGCCGATGTTGTATGTGTTTGGCCTTTGCTGTTTTAAGCTTATTTTCGACGAAGTCTTCATACCGCTCCAATTTCTCTTTGAAATTCTCGCTGAATTGTTTGGAACGACGAGGGTCCACTGCTGGAGGCATTATAGAACAATTAATGGTACTTAAAGTTTCGACTGTACAGAACAGTTGGAAAAGTTCTTCGACGGGCAATCAATGTAAGCACAGAGTAAATGCAGTAACGCCACACAATCGACATCAGATGATGACTGATGGACTTTTGTCTTCACGTGTTCGGTTAAGATGAAAAATTCCAGCACACAATGCCGCAATGATAAATTGTTGGAATTTGCACGTTTCCTGTTGCTATAGAAATGTTCGCACATCCCACTTTTGACACCAAAAGTTGATGCACAAGCCTTTTTATGCTGTTGTAAAATTAAAACCTTCACGACAAAATATTGATGTTGTAGAATAAACAAAAACTTCAGGGAAAGGCAAAGCGAAAAGGAAAACACGATAATGAAAATTTGTCTCGATTTATTTCTTTCCAAAAAAATACGCAATTCGCATTCGTTCGCAAAAATGAAAAAAGAGGAAGTGAAGTTAAAACACATGACAGATTGTCAAAAAAAAGAGAAAAGTAATAGACGAGTATGCTCGTTGAGCGCATCTAGATTATTGTAGTAGAGTTAGGTGCGTTTATTGCGTTGGTTGTCTTTGCTCCGACAACCATCACCATTCAACTCAGCGACCCCGAAAACCATAGAATCGACACCAATATCGGTCACCTCCCCCCTCACTAGTACGGTTATCGACTCCATCACCCTAGAGCTGTCTTACCATCACCATTCAACTCAGCGACCCCGAAAACCATAGAATCGACACTTACATCGGTCACCCCCACCCACTCCGTTAACGACCCCATCCCCCTAGAACTGTCTTACCAACACCATTCAACTCAACGATCCTGAAAACTATAAAATCAACTATATCGCTCAACTATATCAACTATAATATCGATCGCCCACCCCCCTGCGGGGATATATAACTCACCCATAGGAGTGTACTACCAGCACTATTCGTCTCAGCAATACCTAACACGGTGGATCCAACACTAAAAGCGGCTGCCACGCCTCCTCCAGACAAAAAACGTGCTACCCCCCCCCCCCCCATCTATATTTGATTCCAGAGATGTAGTAACTAATATGTATACCAAGTTTGGTTGAAATTGGTCAAGGCGTTGCAGAGTTAGGTAGGCATAAATATATATACAAATATACAAATATACAAATATACAAATATACAAATATACAAATATACAAATATACAAATATACAAATATACAAATATACAAATATACAAATATACAAATATACAAATATACAAATATACAAATATACAAATATACAAATATACAAATATACAAATATACAAATATACAAATATACAAATATACAAATATACAAATATACAAATATACAAATATACAAATATACAAATATACAAATATACAAATATACAAATATACAAATATACAAATATACAAATATACAAATATACAAATATACAAATATACAAATATACAAATATACAAATAAATTTTCTTTTTTATATATTTAGAATATTATGTAGGTAAGTATATAGTTCATTTAACTACAAAGCTTTAGGTGTAGTTGAATACACATAGTGGAAATGAATATATCTATGTATGTAAGAATTGTGTCCGAAATTTTCGGTTATTTCTTCAACCCTATTTTTTTGAAAAGACACCCTTAAGTATTTAAAATAAAAAAACCAGCTCTTGTATTATTTTCCTTTTTACTTTTCTTGTTTGTGGACGACATAATTAAATAACAAAGAAACTGAATTGTTGGACAAGCACGCAGTCAGATGGTGCTCTGTAAAAAAAATTCTTGCTGAAGTGGAATGTGTCCCTCAGTTTTGAAATCCTCGTATTTTGATTCTTACATTTCCACCTGTTACAGACTGTTGCAGTTCTTCTCAAAATTTTTTTATTTTTATTTACGGTATTTATTTCTCACATTTTATCATTTTTTAAATATATTTATCTATCTTATATATTTTATACATGCATAGCCGATAATTGTATTTTATATATGCATAGCCAATAAGTTTCTGAAATTCACTGTTACACCAAAAAAAAATATTTCCCTTCCTCTACATCTTGGCTGAAAATGTCTACGCAAAACTATATATCAAGCACTTTTATATGCTAGGAATGCCAGTGGTTGAAAATCGACCCCCTTCTAGAGGTAATACTAATGCATTTAATGTTTATATTGATTTACAAACTCCCACACTCTAAGTGGAAATTTTATTCAAAAACTAATGGGTTGAGAGCAAAAAATAGTTAGTTGAAATTAAGCTCTAAGTCATTTGATTCAGATCAAAAATTATTTACATAATTACAAGCTGTTAGGAGTCGCTTCAAAAACCTGGACAATATAGGAATACTGTAACGAATTTTTTTTTGTACACCTAAAACACTCCGTCATACACCGTATACCACCAGACTCACCGAATCACTGGTTCGAATCTGTGGGGGAAAATTTTTTTGTTAAGAGAAAATGCCTGTGGAACTTAACATGAAACCCACGATTAGTGCTCGAAGTTACCTGGTCGCAGGTAGAAGACCACCGACTACAAATCGAAACGTCCGTCCGAGGGTGGGTATTCAAGCCCACACTAGGAAATTTGTTTTTCCTAAAACCAAAAGAAAAATCAATCGCCGTGCAAAAAAGGGAAAATACAATTATATCAAGGCCAACAACAACGAATATAGGAAAAATATAATTCCCAAAAGCATTTACATATACCCACGTACAATACACGCTCGTGGTCGAGCGATACAACATGCAGTGTAGTAGAGCAATGCCATTTAAAGAAGCGTGACTGCAAAAGTACCAGCACTTTAGCAGTGTCCCCTGACCCTTCGGAACTTCCGTATCTTAGTTCAAACATGAACTACGACCTCCGGATCACCATTTTTTTAGGCAACCGTTTCGGTTAAAATTAGTAGGTAGCGCACTGAAAGCGAACGCCAGTGATACTACGCTACTCCGACTCTGCTGTTAACTGCACGCTACAGTAGACAACAACACAAGTATTACACTAGTTTTTCTTTTTAGTAGGCAGCTCACTGAAAACGACGCCAGTGACTCTACGCTACTCCTATTCTGCTGCGAGCTGCACGCTACGGTAGATAACCCCACAGGTATCACACTTGCTCTCTTTTAGTAGGTAGCGCACTGAATGTAAACGCCAGTGAAATTACGCTACTCCGATTCTATTGCGAGCCACACACTGCAATAGATAACCCCACAAGTCACACACTCTACTCCGTAACCCGACCTAACGACAGACCGAAAGGAAGTTAGGTTATTGATTATTATTATTAGCCCTAGCATTATTAAACCGAGTAAGAGATTGTTTAAACCGTCCGAAAGTTATGTTATTATAGTGATTATTATTATTAGCTTTAGTATTATTATTATTAAGTAGAATAAGAAATTGTTTAAATAAAACGATCATAATAGAGGAAAAGCGCAGAGTAGGCTGTGTCGTCTACACGGCCGCGAGGGTTTTGAGCGTGACAACGGTTACAAACATTTACTGACACAGTTTTTTTTTTTTTAAATTCTCTATATTAACTTCGCGTGCACGTGGCTGGCTGGGTGGCTGATCAGATTTTCTTATAAATTTTTACCTACTTTTCAAATCCCGATTTTATTGAAATTTTTGTAAAAATTTTGGAGAGATCGGGCCCCTGGGTCTGAGGGGCACCCATACAAATTTTATGAAAAAATTTCCCGATTTTCTTCAAATTTTATATGCATGTGTGTCTCTGATGGACAAAACTTTTTGTAAAATTTTTTAAGCGATCGTGCCCCGGGGTCGGGGGGCTCCCATACAATTTTTTTTTAATTATCAATTTTTAACGCACTTCCTGAAGCCTGATTTTCCTGAAATTTTTTACACTTGTGTATTTCCGGTGACAATACTTTTTTTTTTAAATTTGGAAGTGATCGGGCCCCGGGTTCGTGGGGCTCCCATACATTAGTTCAGAGCAGTCAAGAGTTCTCAAGAAAAATGCTCGTGTTTTTTATTAGCTCTAAGTTCTCAGAATAAAATGATCTGATCATTTTCAAATTTGACATCTGATGTCAAATGCCTTTTTCGATTATTTTCTCCTACAATAAAAAATTAAAAAATGACCCAGGATCGAGGGGCTCCCGCATCAATTTCTGCGATTAGAGAATTTAGATGAAAAATTTTAACTTTTATGGGTTGTTTTTTTTATTTTTTTTATTTAATTTAATTTAATTTAATTTTTTTATGTATGTACATTTTATCTAGTTTTCCAGTTTATGTTGTTATAAAATAATTTCCGAGTTTAAACCTTTTAATTCAATTCAATTAGTAATGTAATGTGAGTTGAGCAGAGAACCAACCAACAGAGACTATACTACACTACTACTTCTCTAGAGAGGGTTTTGGTTTACGGGCTGACATGGTCTATAGTGACGTTTAGACGGCATACGAGTATATTTCAGAGAGTGCAGCTTTATTTGCCAAAAACAATTGGGGTAAAATACTAATTATATTGCACGGTAATTTCAATATAAACTTTGCCAAAAGATTATTGTTTGATTTTGTATTATTATACAGTCAGTACAAAGATAAGCATAGTTAATTTAGTAAGAAGTGAATGGCGAACCATCTGTTATATAAAGAAAAAAATATTTACGGTTAAAATAATTATTCTAAATAAATACGTATGAACAACCATTCCTCTTTTTTTTATAACATATAGTATTGGGTTTTGCTCTCTCTATTACAGCAGCACTGTATAATTTTATGCAATGTTATTAAGAAGCGAGCAAGGCAGATCACCGATTTTCTGTATCACGACAGCACTGTATCAATTTTTGCAATGTTAATAGAATGAACAGCGCGGGATACCTCATAACCTTCTCTACAGAATGCCCAACAATACATGCTTAAAAAAAACAAGTTAGCTAAATCCATATAAAAATTTTCTGTTTCTCACTACAAAAACTTACGTTTCTCGCTCTTTTTCCTTTCCCTGAGAGATTTTGTAATGTATAAATTATTAAAGGAAAGGCGAAAGGAAGCAAGCAGAGAACCAACACAGAACCTTTTGTTGTGTGGCTTGCCGGAAGATTTTAGACCGATGGTTATGAGCGTTGAATCAAAAGGTGAAGAAATTACGGTTGATTTTGTCAAAAACATTTTACTTCAAGAGGTTGAGCTCGAATCTAGTGAAAGTCAAATGGCACTCACAGCTAAGAACAAAAAGTCATACAAAAGTGACAGGAGGAACAAAAAAATGATAAAGTGTTTCGAGTGCGGAGGTCCTCATTTTAAACGACAGTGTCCAAAGTTAAAAGCGGAAAAAGTAGTTTTATTTAGTTCACTTGTTGCAAAGAAATCATCGTCAGTCGACTGGTATATTGATAGTGGTGCAGCAGCACACATGACAAACAACGAAAAGTCGATGCAACATTTGTGCAAGCCTAGCATGAATGAGGTGACAGCTGCGAACAACATGAAAATGGCAGTGAAACTAACCGGCGATATTGAACAAAAGATCGTAGTGAATGGCGAAACTAGTAGTATTACTCTCGGAGGAGTTCAATACATTCCTAATATTTGTGCCAATTTGATTTTGGTGAGCAAAATTGTTAAAAAAGGCCACGAAGTATTGTTCAATAACCTCGGTTGTAAAATTACCAATGACAAAAAGAAAACCGTAGCGACAGGAAGTTTGGTTGATGACATGTTTAAGCTTAATGTGCCGAGAGTTAAATCGTTTTTAGTCGAAAATGCACATAAGAAATTGATAAAAACTCATAGCGAAAATGAACTGCGATTGAAAATATGAAGTTTTTGAGCAATAGTGAGCACAAAGTAAAGCATTTAAAGATGAACAAATGTGAAACATGTATCAAAGGTAAACAATGTCGTCTACCGTTTCCAAAAGAAGGGAATTGAGCTGATTGTGTGCTGGCATTAGTGCATTCGGATGTTTGTGAGTTGAATATCAAGTCAATGAGTGGTTGTCGCTACTTTGTGACTTTTATTGACGATTTCACGAGAAAAGTATTTGTTAATGTCTTAAAAAGCAAAAAGCAAGTGTTTGATTATTTCGTTGAATTTAAACAAATGGCGGAGAAACAAACCGGTTACAAACTGAAAGTGTTTAGAAGTGACAATGGAACCGAGTTTGTGAATAATAAAATGAAAACATTTTGTTCGAAGGAAGGAATTGTTCATCAGACTTCAGCGGCGTGTACACCACAACAAAACGGTACCGCTGAGCGAATGAATCGTACATTACTTGATCGAGTGCGGTGTATGCTGCTTGATTCGAATTTGCCAAAGAGCTTCTGGGCGGAAGCATTGATGGCGGCAGTGAAAGTCGTCAATTTTGTACCATGTCGAGGCGGAAAAATTAGTCCGGAGGAAGCGTGGAGCGGCAAATCACCTGACTTAAGTTCTTTGAGAGTGTTTGGATCTAAGGCTTTTTCACACGTGCCAAACGTCAAGCATAAAAAGTTAGATGACAAAGCCGCCGAGCACATTTTCATCGGATATGGAAGCAATCAAAAGGCATATCGGTTGTACCACAAAGCGACAAGAAAAGTAATTTTACAAGAAGACGAGAGCAGTGATTTGGAATCAAGGGAGGAAGTTGAATCGGATGATGATTCTTCAATCAGTGATGATGACCAGAGCTGTGGTTCGACTGGAACCGTTGTTAAGGTACACCCAGGAGTAGATGCTGCTGAACTACTTGGCGAGCCAACAAACAATTCGGTCATCGCAGTCAACGGTTCATTCGAGAGTTCGGTCGAAATGTCATCCGAAAGTTCAATCGAAAGTTCAATTGAAGAAGCGAACGACACTCCTTTCGATCCTGAAGCTATTCAAATATCACGTGATGAGCGAATAACCTACGAAAGTGAAACAATACCGCGTGCCCCATCATTTCGAAATGCAATTGGGCAAAGCCCGAATTATGCTCATGTTGTTGCCACTGTTTGCAGTTTGATTTAAAGGTCACTCAAATGGACGTAGTGACGGCATTTTTGCATGGTAAGTTAGACACCGAAATTTACATGCAACAACCGGAGCTGTTTAATGACGGTTCAAATCGATATTGCCGATTAATTAAATCGATTTATGGATTAAAACAATCGAGTAGTTTATGGAATTCCGCACTGACTGATGTTTTGTCGAATTTTGGTCTGAAGCGTTCGCAAGTTGATCAGTGCATCTTTTATTCGATATCAAGTGGGTCGACGCTTGTAGTCGCGATATGCGTCGACGATATACTGGTTTTATCGAACGATTCAATCGATGAGAAGTGGCTGAAGGACGAACTGCACAAGCATTTCAAAATGAAAGATCTCGGAGAGACATCGTCGATACTTGGAATTAGGGTTAATCGCAATAAGACAAATGGTTCCATCACTATCGATCAGTCTGCATACATTAGTGAAATCATCGAGCGATTTGGAATGAGCAACTCAAATCCAACACAAACACCTTTGGACTTGAATCAAAAAATAAATGAGGCGATGTCTCCAAAGTCGAAGAGTACGAAATGCGAAATGTTCCGTACAGAGAGGCTATTGGCAGCTTGCAATTTGCTGCACAGGTAACTCGTCCAGACATTAACTATGCCATTAATTTACTTAGCAGGTACACTGAAAACCCAGGTAAAGCACATTGGGTCGCTTTGAAGCGCGTTTTTTGGTACCTGAAAGCCACATTAAATAGAAGAATCACATACACGAAATCATCGTTGATTTGATTGGTTACGGCGACTCAGATTGGGCCAACGACCTCGATAAACACAATTCAACAACTGGTTATGTTTTCATATTGCAAAGTGGAGCGATATCTTGGCGTACTCGAAGACAACCAACCGTTGCGTTGTCGACAACCGATGCGGAGTTCATGGCAATGACTGAAGTTATACAAGAAGCTATGTGGTTAAAATATCTAAGGGCTGAATTAATTCCGAAAGCATCTGAACCGATAGCTATTTATTGTGATAATCGCGGGGCAATTGATTTAGCATTAAATAATAATTACCCTGCTAGAACAAAACATATCGATGTAAAAATTAAGTATATTGTTCAATCAGCTAAAGATAAACATGTCAATATCAATCAAGTGCCAACCGTAATATGCTAGCAGATATTTTAACAAAGGCAATATCAAAACCAAAAGTTAAGTTTTTAAGTAGCTTTGGTATGAACGAGTAAATTAGTTGTGGGCTTTTAGCGAAAGTAAACTGAATTAATTAATTCTTTTAAAAGTTTGTAATAATCTTTATAAAACATTGAGACAAATAAGTACATTGTTATAACGTTTGTAATTGTATTGTTATAAATTGAAAGTTGGGTTTTTGTGTGATTTTCCCAAAGTTAAATTGTCCACACGTAAAAATAATTCAATTAATTAAACAAAAATTAAATCAGGGAGGATGTTGCATTGAACGCACTCACTAAATCTGTCAAAACAGATTTGTCAATACATTGAATAAATTTTTATTTCCCTTCTACTACGAATCATCAGACAAGCAAGACGTGTTTTATTTAAAAGAGATTACCACACAATCGATATTTATCCTCTTCACTATCACTACGGCTGCGGTAAAGCATTAAGTAGCTGATCAGCTTGTGCTGCACAAAAAAAAAATGGCAGGCAGTCGGTATGCACGAAATTGTGGCTATAATTTGAACCGACTTACAGTCTGCTTGTAGGGTGACAATTTGACATTTACATTTTGCTATTTGCATCCAATTTAAAGTGGCTGCGTAAACTGCGCAGTCGATTTTTCTTTACTGTATTGGCTGCAAAAGTGCATTTTTGACCAACATGCAGCATAAACTGTGCAGCTGCTGAATTCTTGACCGCAGCCTACTACTGCATATGTTTGTTTCGTTCTGCTCAAACTATGAGCTTGATTGTACGTTATTGAAATCACATATATCATCATCAATCACATCAAACAGAATAAATATTTTATAAGCTGATTTAAATGTTCATAACAATTTATTGTGAGGTGGGTGCATATGGCATATTGGATATTGCATATCACTGCAAAAACACAGTAATGCAGTTGCGTCGATAGTAGTAGGCGTTAAAAGTAAGAGCTGTTAAAAAAATTAGTGCGTGTAATCTTAACGCGCGGTTGGAGTGAAATTTTTTGCCGTTGTGGCCAATATTACGATTAAATTAAAAGGATCGAGTCGCTTAAGAAATTGCTTAGTTCCCGAAATTCCAGCCCATTATAATCATATTCCAGAATTTCCATAGGAACAATTCTTATATTCGCATCTTAGTCCTAGGTAGGTAGAGTGGTGGTCTACGCTGTACTTGCGAGGTCCTCAATTAGCGCTAGTGTGCGCCATTTTGATGCCACAAAACTCGAGTGATCTAGCATGGATAAGGACCGGGTTAAAATCCAGCCTGTAGCGTTCAGGTATGAGATTAAGTCGATGACCCTGTAAACTGAGAGCTCTTTCAGGTCGTAGAAAAATGGTTTACCTAAAATGCGGTGTCTTGACCCTGCTAGAGCCGGACAACTGCAGAGGAAGTGTATGAGAGTTTCTTCCTCATTTTCATCTTTGCAACTTCTGCAGACTTTGTTGTGTGGTATACCCAACTTAGCAGCATGACTGCCCACAGGCCAGTGGTGATGTCCAGGAGTTGACTGATCGAGGCCAATTCTTCTTGACACTGTTGACCTAGTTTCGAGTTCATTGCGGTCGCATAAATAGCCCTTATGGCAGATTAGCTATCAACACAAATACCAACCCTTCCGATTTGTGTGTTTATGCGCCTTAATGCTCTACAGGCCACCCTAATTGCTAGAATCTCTGCCTGAAAGATGCTAGCCGAATCGGGTAGCTTTAATGACCTTGACAGATTTAGATCATCCGAGAAGATACCTGCACCGACTCCGTCCTTCATCTTGGATCCGTCAGTGAATATTATTACGTCATATTGCCTCGCTGCTGTCCCATACTTCCAGTTTTCTCTGGTAGGAAACTCAACGCTGAACGGGGAGTTGAAGCCAAATTTAGTGATGCAGTAATCAGTAGATGATGGTATCATTCCTTCAGGTACTGTCTGCAGTATATTGCAGTGTCTGTATGGTCTAGTAGCAAAAATACCCAGACTCTCTAGGTCGTACTGAACTGCACGTCGCAACATACTTGATAAATATGTCAGGAGGTAATAGGTGCAAGATAGTGTTTATGGCCTCGGTCGTGCAAGACCATAGAGCTCCTGCAATGCCTACTGCTGCTGATCGCTCTAACTTTTTGAGTTTGGTTGCGTTATACTTCGTCTTCATCAATGGCCACCAAACCAGCGATCCGTAGGTGAGAATTGGCCGTACAACAGCTGTGTACTGCCAAAGCCACGCATGCCCTCTTAGCCCTTTTCTCTATGTTAGCCTTCCAGCTAAGCTTCCTACCCAAGATCATCATCATCATCATATTTGGCTTTACAACCGGCGTCCGGTCCAGGCCTCCCGCAAAAAGTCTCTCCACCGGTCCCGATTTCGAGCCGATGTCATCCAGTTTGGCATCCCTAAACTCTGGGCGTCCTGGTCTACGCCATCCTTCCAGCGTAGGCTTGGCCGGGCTCGCTGTCGTGTTCCATAAATCCTACCGCAAAGGACTTTCTGAGCAGGATCCTCTTCGCTCATGCGAGCTAGGTGTCCAGCCCACCGGAGCCTACCGAGCTTAATTTTCTTCACGATGTCGACATCGCGGAAACGCTCGTAGATCTCATCATTATAGAGTCTCCGGAATCGTCCTTCCTCACATACGGGGCCAACAATTCTCCGTAAGACTTTTTTCTCGAACGCGGCTAAGAGGTCAGAGTGCTTTTTGCTAAGCACCCAAGTCTCGGATCCATATGTAAGTACTGGTATGACCATTGTCTTATATATCAGCAGCTTGGATGTTATGGTTAAGTTCCTGGATTTAAAGAGTCTTAACAGGCTATAGTAGGCTTTGTTGGCTTTAAGTAACCGTGTGCGTATTTCTGGTTCCATGCTGTTATCGGCTGCTATAGTTGACCCGAGATAGTTAAAGGATTGCACTACTTCAAATTCCCGCTCCACTATCTGAATTGAGGGACCAATGTTGGATCTTCTACTCGTAGACGTGGCCACCATGTACTTTGTTTTGCTCTCATTTATGTGCAGCCCCAGATTTCGTGCCGCCTGCTCTATCTGGACGAAAGCTTCCTCTACAGCTCTTTGGTTTCTACCAACGATGTCAATATCGTCTGCGTAAGCCAGTATCTGAATGGACTTATAGAGGATTGTTCCTCTCGCCGTTACGCCAGAGTCTCGGATCACTTTCTCCAACGCCAGGTTGAAGAGGACGCAGGCCAGTCCATCCCCTTGTCGGAGCCCGTTATAGATGTTGAATGGGCTTGATAGTGATCCGGATATTTTTACTTGGTTTATAACATTGGTCATGGTCAACCTATATAGTCGTGTCAGTTTATTTGGGATGCCGAATTCTCTCATGGCTTTATAAAGTTCTACTCTGGCTATGCTATCATAGGTGGCTTTAAAGTCTATAAAAAGATGGTTTAGTGAGTTTTGAAACTTTAGACATTTTTCCATCACCTGCCTTAGGGTGTAAATCTGATCAGTTGTTGAATTGCCTGGTATGAAGCCACACTGGTATGGACCAATGTTGACTTTGGCGTATGGGGCTATCCTGTCTTGAAGGATAGAGGAGAAAATCGTATACGCGGTACTCAACAACTTTATACCGCGATAATTGCTGCATTTTGTGATATCTCCCTTCTTATGTATGGGGCACAGGATGCCTCTTCGCCATTCTTCTGGCATAACTTCTTTTTCCCATACTTGCACTATTATTTCATGAATTGCTTGGTGTAATGTGGGGCCTCCTATTTTTATCAGTTCCGCTGGGATCCCATCAGATCCCGGGGCCTTATTATTTTTGAGCCGATTTATCGCTCTGCTAACTTCGACTATGCTTGGTGGCGGCAGCATAGTATGATCTTCGGTCATTGGTGGAGCCTCCAATTCCTGAGTTAGCTGGCCATTTAGCAACTCATGAAAGTGCTCTTCCCATCGCTCTAAGATGCCTTTGAGATCGGCGATCAGATTACCCTCTTTGTCCTTGCAGTATGTGCAACGCGGTGTATATTGCGTCATACCGCGGACTCTTTGGTAGAACTTCCGTGCCTGTTGAGGTCCTTGCTGTCCCTGTCCCTGCATTTAGGGCGAGTCCTATCGCTTGACCGTAGTTGCTTCTGGTCTTTTCATTGCGAAGGGCAGCCGTGTTGAGTCGAATCTTGTTCGCGGATGCAGTCTTCCGTGATGATGCAATCCGCGCTCGGAGCACCATACCAACAAGATAGTGGTCCGAGTCGTCGTTGGCACCTCGGTAAGTTCGTACCGTCATCAGGTTCGGGTTGTGGCGGCGGTCTACCAACACGTGGTCTATCTGGTTGCGAGTGGCTCCATCGGGAGATACCCAGGTGGCTTTGTGGATATTTTTACGCGCAAACCTTGTACTCGCAACGACCAAATTATTGCTTGCTGCCATCTCTATGACTCGTTGTCCATTGTCATTAGTGTTCTCGTGTAAGCTATGGCTGCCAATGTACTGCCTGAATACTGGCTCACTACCTAATTTAGCATTCATATCCCCCAGAATGATTTTTACATCATACTGAGGGCAGGCATGGAGTTCCCGTTCGACCGATTCAAAGAATTCTTCTTTTTCATCATCTGGGGAATCCTCTGTAGGTGCGTGAACGTTTATGAGGCTTATGTTTATAAATTAGCCCCGCACGCGAAGGGTGCATAGCCTTTCATTTACTGCATTAAAGCCGATAACGGTGGGTTTCATTCTTTTGCTGACTAGAAATCCCACCCCGAGCACATGATGTCTTGCATGACAGCTGTAATAAATGTCATATTCTGATTTTTGTAAGACACCATTCCCTGTCCACCGCATCTCCTGAATTGCTGTTAAGGCAGCATTATATTTGGACGGGATATCGGCTAGCTGCTGTGCAGCTCGAGCTCTATACAGTGAGCGTACGTTCCATGAGAAAATTCTTAAATCGTTTAGCCGTTTTCGTTGCCGTGGTCGTCGTCGTTCATCAGTGTATCCGAGGCTGATTTTGGGTTCCGTAATAATAAAATACCCAAGATCACTCCGAGATAATTGGCACTGGGGGTCAGGCTGAGACTTTTTCATTGAGTTTTGGAAGGATAAAGGCCGGTATCTTGGATTTAGTGGTGAAAAAAACCATTTCGGTCTTCCTAGGGTTGACTCCAAGGCCCCAGCTTGTTGCCCAGGAGCTGACTCTACCTAGGGCCCTTTCCATGACTTCACTGATCACAGAAAGGTCTGGCCTGATACGAGTATCACCACGTCATCTGCATACGCAACTACCTTCGTCGTATCCTCTTCAAGTTTAAGTAGCATTCTATTAATTACAATCAGCCACAGTAAGGGAGAGATGATCCTTGAGGGGTGCCTCTGTCGACTCGTTTGGTAATGTTACAGCTGCCAAGATTGGCATGTATAATCCTGCTGCCGAGGATGGATATGATCCATTGCGTAAGGAAGGATTCCACTCCTGACTGGGTCAGAGCTTCCTTGATGGCCTCAATGTGAACATTGTCGAAAGACCCTTCTAAATCTAAAAAACGTAAACTGCTTGTAAAATATCGTTTGATCAATCGTTCGCACTACCTCATGTAGGGCAGTCTCCGTGGACCTGCCCTTAAGATATGCGTGATGAGATCTCGATGCTTGTGTGACTTCAAATCGTTGCCTGATATGATTATCTAGAATTCCCTCCAGAGCCTTTATCAATAACGATGAGAGACTTAGAGGCCTGAAATCCTTTGCTGATTTATGGCCTCTTCTGTCTGCTTTGGGTATGAAAACCACCCGAACTCCTCTCCAGTTGCGAGGGATATAACTGAGTAGGAGACAGCTTCTAAAAATCTTCATTAGCCAGAGAGTTGACAGCTCCAGCGACATGTGTAGCATAATCGGCTGTATACCATCCAGGCCAGAAGACTTATATGCTGAAAAACTTCTTAAAGCCCAGGAAACCTTTTCCCGGGTAATGATGTTATCCACTACATCACGAGAGACCAGATGCTCAGCATGCAACCTTTCCAAGTTATCTGCGCATTGATAGCTGCTGGTGGGAAAATGTGTATTTATGAGAAGATCCAGGGATTCTGCCGCAGATGCCGTCCAGCCACCGTCATCTTTCTTGATGAAAGTCGGACAGGTGCTCTCCTTCGCCAGAAACTTACAAATTCTAGCCGAGTCTAGGCGGTAGTTTCAATTGGCTTGGCTCCACCGGGAGGGTGAACTTTTTTACTCCGACTGACTGGGCAAGAGGCTTTTAGAGCCACGTTCATTGATTTCTCGAACGTATCAATTTTGTTGTCCAATTCATCGGCCTAAGTTACTTCAATATTGGGTAATTTGCCTTAATTTGACTGGATAATATTGCCGAACTTCACCCAGTCAGTTCTTTTTATGTTTTGATAAGTTTTAATCGACTCCGTGCGGTGGTTCAGATCAAACCTTATAAACTTATGGTCAGAGTAGGAGTTGACATCGGGCACTGTTGAGTTATCAACCCTAAATACCTTATAATTAGAAATCTAGGTAATATCGATTACCTCTTCTCAACCATTGAACCTCTCCGAACTGGGGAAGGTAAAGGTTGGAATATTACCAGAGTTACAAATGCTGAGATTACTGCTAATAATAAAATCGAAAAGAGACTCACCCCGTTCATTGTCCTCCGAGCTGCCCCAGATGGAATGTCTGGCATTGGAGTCGCATCCCAAGAGGATGCATTCATCGTTTGACTTTATTAGCTTTACGATTTCTTCTGGTGGGGTTGGGCGGTCATGTGGTCATTTATAAAAGAGATTGTAATCCCTCGTATTTAGACCCTTGACGTCAGTACCTCTGACCCAATGTTCTTGTACAAGGAAGATGTTTAAGTGCTCCCAGCACAGGAAGATCTGCAGATTATCAGAGGCACATTTCGAGTGCTTGAGGTTAATCTGCAGGAACCTAGTCATGGGAGGATTTTAGCTTTATCCAGCTTCATCCTTGGTAGCCAAATGCATGCCCTGGGCCTCCTAGGGACTTCCTTGGCCGGGATAAGCTTAATTTTCAAGCCCTCCCATTCGTCGCTTGTCCTACATTCCGAATTTTATGCGAATCGCTTGAGAAATTGCTTTGTTCCAGAAATTCCAGACCATAATAATCATATTCCAGAATTTCCATAGAAAGAAATCTTATAGTCACATCTTAGTCCTACATTCCGAATTTCGTGCGAAATTGAACACATTGAAAAGTGGCTCATTTAAAAGTGTGATATTTAACAGTGGTCACAACAGGGGGACATTTAACAGTGATCACAACAGTGTATCACTTAACAGTGATCACATCAGTGGGACATTTAATAGCGGTCACAACAGTGATCACAACTGTGGGACATTTAACAATGATCACAACAGTGTATCACTTAACATTTTACTTTTTACATGTACCCCCTTAAACCTAGTAGTGAGACGTGTTCACGTCAAAGAGAAAATATATTTGTTTTATAATTTGTAACGCCTCCGACGAAAAACGAACTCTGGGATATACGTTTAAAAAAATATGATTAGGAGCGGTCTCCGATCTCTTTCAAATATGGCAGTTCTTGTTTTCCTCTAATACCAAACAAATGTGCAAAACTGCTACTACTAATTTTTTTTTAAATTCATAAAAACATGAGAATTTGTAAAAACCATTTGTATGGTGACCACTTGAATCAAGAGTCCGATAACTTCAAAAATATGACTTTTATCTGCTCATCTATACTAATTGGCTATGTCACAAAAGCACATAGTGGTTTTAAAACTTTGATGGATATCAGGCGTGTTCGATTGGACTGAAGAGTTCAACTTTCCCCTTCAGTTAATAAACGACTCTTCACTTAAATTGAGCTACTCAAGTGAAGACACTTTTCGATTGGTATTCTTCACTTCAGATAAATGTCAATGTTACTCATCTGAAGAAACTACACGAGCAGAACACCTTTTCACTTTCTTCAGTTGCCCAATTTCACCCAATTTTTAACTGAAGTATAGAGTTGTCAATCAAACAGTTTCTTCACTTCTGTTACTTCAGATACAGCTACGAGCACTAATTCATACAAAGGATAAGGTAACATAGTTTGATTTTTACCCGATGAAGATTGTTCAAAAATTTGGGCGCAATTGAGTCAGTAGCGTCCTGGGGGAAAACAACAAATGGTCAGAAGGGCTGCGTGATGTTGCCGTATTTGGCGCCGACCTATAGTAGAAGAGAAACTTTTCAATACTCGTTCCAACTCCTCATTTGTTACTACTTGCCCTTCTCCTTGAATATCCTTTTGGAGTGCATGTTTGGCTACCGGAACATCAGTCTCTGCCAATCCATTTGCTCGGGGATAATACGGGGGACTATTCTTGCCTTCAATCCCAAGATGAACCAAAAATCGTATGAACTAGCTGCTAGTAAATGGAGGTCAGTTATCCGTCACCACTGTCTCTGGCAATCCGAAAATGGTAAATGATCTTTCTAAAAATGTAATCACTTCTCGCGCTGATTTGTTTTTATAAGACAAAGATCAATCCATTTGGAAGTCGCATCGACCACCAATAATATTGTTCTTCCATATATATGAAAGAAATCTGCATGCAATCTGGTCCAGGGAACTTCATTATGCGGCCATCCTACAAAACATTTCTTTTGACATTTTTTGACATAACATACACGACTTGACTGTTGATTCTAGATCGGTGTCAATATTTGGCCACCAGCAAATAGATCTCGCAAGCATCTTTATTTTAACTATTCCAGGATGGTTAGTGTGAAGCTTTACTAAAACGTATGAGTGCATACTTGGTTTTTTTTAGAGAAGAATTTTAGAGTTCTTTATTATTTCTTCATTTTCTTAAAATTCACAATCTTACAATATAAATTACTAATAAGTCTAAAATAAAGAAATATTCGCGACATTCTGTATTTTTATATACTAAGTATTAAAAAATAGTGTTGAAAATGCCACTTCAAAGGGCTTATGTATATTTAAATGTTAGTTATGGGTGGGGTGACCCTATTAAAACAATTTGTACTATCCAAAGTATATGCTTATAATAATAAAAGAACAGAAAATTCGACTGCATAAATTAAATTGTCTCAATAATGCTACAAAAGAAAACTTTAATTTTTAATTTTATAAGATTTAATTGCTACAAGATAAAATAAGATTAAACTTGACTTAAACCAGAATATCATGAAGGATAGATTCTAAACTATTATAATCTAAATTCAATAGCCAGTGTTTTACAAGTTTTAAACGCATTTCAGGCATTGCTGTTGCTCTGATGGATTGAGGAAGATTATTAAATAAACGACATGATGAAACTGAATAAAAATTACGAAATGTAGTTGTTCGGAAGGTTGGTACAGATACCATGTTCGAAAAGTTTCCATGTAAATTATAACTTGAGATTAAACGATAATTTCGATTTCCAGACTTCATACAGAAAATCTTCAGCACTTTAAAGCAGTACAAATGTCGGACTGGAAGGATTTGTTGGTCGTAGAACAATGGATATCACGGATGTCTTCTAGGTTTATGGCATATTAATCTTAAAATATATTTCTGCAGTATTAACAACGGTTGAATTTTATTTTAAAAAGACACCTCCCCAACATACAATGGAGTTTGGAATGGAAAATTACGTAATATATCGTTTTTAAAAGCTTTGTTGAGCAGATATTTCGCAAATAATAAAATGTCTAAGTGTACAACGGATACGAGAAGCTCATTCTAGAATCGAATGAAAGCCCCAAGTATTTAAATTCATTCACACTCTCAATTAAAAAATACATATTACTGCAACTTGAACTATCACAAAAGGAGTTAAAAGTCGTACTCATGCAATTTAACAACTTGTATTTTTGGCACTCAGGTGCATGATAAAATACATTCGCTTCCAAATTGTTAAGGGATGATAAATAAAAAAATATTATTTTAGTTTTAGAGCTTATAATCAACTTGTGCTCAGCAAACCAGCTTCTCAATAAACTTAGATCCCAATTGATGTCGAGACTAGATCCAAAGGACTATTCAAACCATAAGAAAACCCTGTATCACCCGCAAACCCGTAGGTGATCCTTTGAAATTAAGTGCAAGGAGTGAATTAATATAGACTAGAAACAAAATTGGTCCCAAAACAGAACCTTGTGGTACACCCAAATTGAAGAACTTTATGTCGCTCCTAAATTCATCTAACTTCACTCTTTGCGACCTATCTTTTTAGTAAGATCTAAACCAATTTAGTACGAAACCACGAAAACCTGCTTTTTCTAATTTTCTCAGCAGAATATTGTGATTAACCATATCATAAGCTTTGGTGATATCAATAATTAACCCAGCTGTACACTTTTTCCCATCAAAGTTTGACATTACTTGAGCACAAAACTGCAATACTGCATCTTCCGTCGATATGCCAAACTGATTTGGGTTAAAAAACTTGGTTCTTATTAGAAAGCTCACTATTCTATTTTTGACAAGTTTTTCGAAGATTTTACTGAAAACTGGAAGAAGTGATATGGGCCTGTAGTTACACATTTCCATAGTAGAACCTTTTTAATCAATGGTATAATGTCTGCAAATTTCAGTTCTTCTGGAAATACTCCCGCAAATACGCAACGATTTAAAATATCTGACAAGACATCCACTACGAAGCAAGCAATTCTTTTTAAAAGCAGGTTCGAAACACCATAAACACGACACGATTTAGAATTTTTTAAAATACCAATAACTTTTAATATTTCAAGAGATGTAATGGGCTCATAAACAAAACTGTTTCTTTGAAACAGTTCATCAGAGCTACAAAAGGATGAACATGAGGCACAATGCGTTAAGACGAGGCATGGTTGTAAGCTACTGGCTATATTAGCGAAATAGCAATTAAATGCCGCACACATGACAGATTTGTCTGTAACATCGACGTTATTAAGACGTTGAATAGCAGGTTTCTTAGAAATGGAAGAATTGTTGAGCAAGCTATTTACACGTTGCCATTCATTTTATAGTTATCTCGACAGATTGGAACCTCCTTTTACTTTCTTTTACTAGTAGTAAAAGTAAGTATAGTAATCATGAAAATTTTCGAACTCGGGATTTTTGCAGATTTACCCATTACCGTATCTCCTGAGTCAGAAAAAGCAAAAAAAAAATGGAGGTGTGGGCACAACACGACTTTCTTTTACGGACGGTGCCGGAATTTTCAGTAACTATATATATTTTTTGCATTTTCTCATAGTAGTTTACTACTACGACTACCACTTCCGTTTGGCCGATTTCCGCCAAAATCAACTAGGCCCTCCCAATTTATGTAAAAAGCTTAAATATGAATTTTCGTCTCAATCAATTCAGCCGTTTGGGCTGTAGAGTGGACACAGAGCCACAGACACACAGAGATTTTTTTTTTGCTTTTTCTGACTCAGGAGATACGGTAATGGGTAAATCTGCAAAAATCCCGAGTTCGAAAATTTTCATGATTACTATACTTACTTTTACTACTACAGGGTTTTTCAATAAGAGCACTTCAACTTTTTAATAAAACACAAACTGTTCGACTTTTGAACTAACTTTTTTTTTTATTAACGAATTTGAACATATACATATGATATATTTAAGTATGAAACTCAATTTCTTTTGCATGACCACCGCGTGCACGTTTTACTAAGTCCAATCTTTGAACCCAATTTTCGACCACTCTTTCGCATAAATCGGCCGAAATTCCAGAAATTTCACGTTCAATATTGGCTCTGAGCTCTTGCAACGTCGCCGGCTTATTGGGATAGACCAATGACTTCACATAACCCCATAGAAAATAATCTAGAGGTGTCAAATCACACGAGCGCGGCGGCCACTGGACGGGCCCATTTCGCGAAATAACACGCTCATCGATCTTATTCTTCAAAAACGCGATTGTATCGTGTGCTGTGTGGCATGTGGCTCCGTCCTGCTGAAACCACATGTCGTCCAAGTCCATTCCATTTAATTGCGGCCAAAAAAAATCGTTTATCATATCGCGGTACCGATTTCCATTAACAGTAACGTGGGGATCGTTATCGTCGATGAAAAAATATGGCCCAATGACGCCGCCGGCATGTAATCCGCACCAAACAGTGACTTTTTCGGGATGCAACGGTGCCTCATGAATCACGTGTGGGTTGCTTTCTGCCCAATAACGCATATTTTGCTTGTTGACAAATCCTTCTAGCCAAAAGTGAGCCTCATCGCTGAAGATGATTTTTCGGTGAAAATCTGCATCATTTTCGATTTGCTCTTGAGCCCAATTTACGATTATTTTGATAAAAAATTTGCACGATTTGCAATCGCTGTTCACATGTGTAGCATTCCATCATGAAATGTATACTAATGAAGTTTCCAATTGACAAAAGAACAATAAAAAAGATGGCGTCGTTCGCCGTCCCTATCGGAGAAAAGTTGAAGCGCACCTGTTGAAACACCCGAAAAGAAAGTAAAAGATTGTTTTTAAGTTAGCTGAAGTTAATTTTAATCACACTGTCAGCTGATTTTGGAGTTTTTCTACCTTTGCTATGGATGTGGACTAAAAGCCCTGTCATACAGTGATCCATCAAGCGTCCATATATGTGATCTAAACATCTACCAGATGCAACCCTAGTAGGCTCATTGGTAAGGCATGCTAGGCCATTCGATGCTAGCAAAGCCAAATAATTGGAAACAGTTTCACTATTTTCTAAATTGTTGATATTAAAATCCCCAACAATAATGAGATTTTTTGATTATTCATTCTTTAAAAAACCTGAGAACTCTTCTATGTATGTCAATACGTTAAACGAATGCAGTCTATATACACATAAAAAAACATAAGCTTCATGGTTAATTTCAATGGAAACCTTTAAAACATCAGCACTAAAAAGGACAACACAAACTATTTCGAAAATCTTGTATTCTTCTTCTTTCTTTCTTTCATTCGTTTTGGCAAAAAAATTTAAACCTGGCAAGGAGTAATCACTTTTTTTTAAACTCATAAATCCATATTTCAGAAACAAAAACAATGTCTGAAATACACGTAAACGAATCAAGATGAGTGACAAGTGCTGAAAAGCTTCTAATATTCTGGTGCACAATCAACTTATCATCGCAGTAGGAATTATTATAACAGTACTACTAAGATTATGGGTAGGAAAGTCATCGACAAAATCTTTTTTATTAATTATTTACTAGAGGGGAAAAACGAAAATGCACTAAATGAGTGCAAGATCATTAAAAGATCTAATTAAAATGGCTTTACCACCCTCAACCATTCTCACAAGAAGTTTGTTATCTTTGTACCAAACATATTTAACATCTTTATGAATTTTTGCTTGTTTTGCTTTATATAATAGAGCCTGCGTGTACTTAGTAAGGCAATCATTTATAAAGATATCGGTGCCCTTGCTGCTCCTGCTGTTGTTGTTGCTGCTGTTGTCGCCCACACCATCAATACCACATCATATCACATACGTGTTGAGATTAATTTTGGTTTGCACTTTCGTTATGTAACATTTTTCATTTTCTCCATCAGTAACATCCACTGACAAGGCTTTGTTGAAGATTTGCTTTGCCTTGCTGATTGCATTTTCATCATTGACTTTAGACACTCCAACAATTTCGATGCAATTACTTAATTGTTGCTGTTGCTGCCAATTTATCTTGCTCTCCAAAATATCCACTTTGGATTTCAGCAGCATTTTCTGTACGTAGCTCGTTTAGTTCTGTAAGAAAACGCTGGTTTGTTTCCTCCAAATGAGAGAGCTTTATGTATATCATTTGCAGAGTACATTCACTCTCAATGCCTTTCTTTTGTGCTGACGAAACACTCTCTGTTGTTTGTGCATTACCGTTGCCCGAGATATGTTTTTTTGCACTAGAAAGTGTGGATTGTTGTTGCTATGCTTATGTAAAGCCGATACGGGCTCACGTAAGGAACGGCGTCTGGCTTGGCTTTTATTGTCACCCCTGCCTTGTGTCCAATTATTGTAGACGGCAACGGACTAAAAGCGCGTGGAAATTCCTCTTTAAATGAATCTACAATGTCTGCCACTGCATTCAGCCTGCTAGCTCCGTATTCTACGCCACTGGCAAACATAGCCCTCCAATTCGAAAACAACACGCTTAATGCAGAACGTCCTAATAGCGGCACAAATTTGTCTTTTCGGTCTTTGACTTTAATTTCAATCACTGCTGAGCTTTTCTTGTGGCACGCACTTGCCACTATCCTACCTACTACTAGAAGAACATGACCATCAACACCCCCGTAGCTCTTATTGTTCGCAACCAACAACTGTGCTCGTCCAAATTTTTCGTCGAATTCACGTTTTGACGTGACGTACTCGCTGCACCTGTGTCCACTTCAAATGTTACCTGCTTATTGTTTATACTTCAATGTACACAACTTGGATTAGTATTATTTACCGAAATTGACTCCACTGGTACGACAGACTGACATTGACTAACCGATGAACAATAAAATTCCGATACTTGTACTTCTGCCTCACTTACGATATTGTTCACTTTAACGTTTTGTTTCTTGCACATCAGCGACGTATGACCTGTTCGATGACAACTTTAGCAGCTATACTGTCTAGCGGGACAATTTATGTGATTGTGCGCTCTTCTACAGCGTTATAATATGCCACCGGTGCAAGGGTGTTGCTTATGTTGTTTCGTATGTATGCATTTTTACCTCTCTCATTTCCCCTTCCAACATGTCATGAACGTTGCCCTGTCATATAGGCATATTGTTTCACATCTCCTATCGTTTCTTCTGCTTTTAACAAAGTACCATGTAATAACTTTATCTCGGACGATGCCATCTCCATTGCCAATGCTATTTGACTTGTTTTTTCAAACGTAAGGACGTCATAGCAATTTTGTTTGTGTGATTTGTTTTTTGATTTGTTCGAAACGTTATTTCATATTTATATCATATTATAAACAGTTCTTATTTATATAGTATTACATACAGTTCACCAGTATAGTTGAAAGACAATAGCTTTTGAAACGGATGGCAAAATGAAATAAAAGCAAGGAAAAATTTAGAAGAGATTGTTATAATCTTGCAAAAGCAGGTAAAAAACATGAAAGTAAACGTTGCCCAGTTGGACAGTAGATATTAAAACATATCCTGTGCAACCAATCAAGCACGATGCACTAGAGACAGAAGAACATCTGAAGAAAAGCAAAACGCTAAGGAAAAAACGCAAGGCAATAGAAAGTTCTAAGCATCTCAAAGAAATGATGATAGTGTGGCCATGGCAAAATATACAAATTCCTAAGCTTAGACGAATGAGAAAAGACTTGAAAAGATAATTGTTGGCTTAAAAAAACATCACCAATAATGATTTTAAGAGTAGACAAGTAAGTTAAAAAAATAGTCGTACAAAAAAAATTTTGTCCATCAGAGATACACATGACTTTAAAATTTGAAGAAAATCGAGCTAATTTTTAATAAAATTATATGGGCAGTTTTGTCCATCGGAGATACAAATGTTTTTAAAATTTAAAGAAATCGGACCAATTTTTAATATTTTTTATGGGTACCTCTCGGTCCTGAGGGCCGACAAAAAGTGTTGTTTTTTAACTTACTTAATCTGTCTGTTTAGATCAACATAAAATCAGGTGCAACGGACAATAATAAAGCAACAAACTACATCAAGGCCAACATAACAATCAAATTGCTGAAATTGCGTCTACAGCGAAAAACACCTTTGGAATCGCTTGTCGCTGCATCGCCAGGTAGATTCTATTGCAGCACAACAGCACTGCAGCTATTGATGAAGTAACAATTTTGTATTCTTTTTGATATTACTCATATTACAGCACGACGGCGACGATAGTTAGTTGCTGAATCAGCCAAAATGTCTATTTGTGTATTTTTTATTATTTGTTATTTTAATTAATTGTATATTGTATTGTAAGCAATTTTTGGATATAAAAGCCACCAATTTTGAAATTAATAAATCAGATCAAATTCAACCTTGTGTGTTTTGATTTCGCTGTGCATTGAGTATTGGTTAAAGTGCTAGTACTCGCTGCACTGTCTGAATTTGTACTGGACAAATCAGATCATCAACGTCCACAGATTGAGTATTGGTTTAAGAGCCTATACTTCCTCGCTGGACACATATACGATTAGTAGCGCCAAAGAGTATTGGTTTAAGTTCCGATAGTCTTTTCAACAACTGATTTGGTTTGCACCTAATCTGAAGCTACATTTTGGTGACCCCGACGTGATCTGGATATCACGGTTCGCGCTTCTGCAAGGAGCCTCATTGGACATATTCTTCGTTGGACACACTCGCATCAATCTACATCATGGATGATTTATTCAACCAGCAGTCTCAACTTGGTGAAGAGATTGAGAGAATAATTCGAAACTTCAAGAAGGATTCCGACGAGCGGAAAACTATAAAATATTACAAGCTGCGACTCAGCCAGCTACAATCAATCATTGCTAAATTTGAGGCAAATGACACAGAGCTCCGTAAACTGGAAGACCGCCAACACGCGTACTTTATAGAAGACTACTTTATCCAAACGAAAACATTATGCAACAACTATACGAAACGTTTTCAACAAGAAATCAAAACTTTGGAAGCAAGTGCCGTCGATGATAGCGTCGACGACAGCATCGATAACAGCGTCAAAGAAGACGTTAACAAAACCAAAGCTAAACATATTGAAGAAGCTTCTATTTCAAAAATCGATGGCTTAATTCGAAAGGCACATCGAAAGATGGCAATATTGGATGCCAGACTTTCAAATATTTTGGTCTTGGAGCAACAATCCGGACAATATTACGACCTGAAGGTGAATTTCATTAATGAACTTTGGCAAGACATAACTGCAGTCGATGATAACATTTGGGAGCAATCATCCAACCCATCGTCATTAGGATACGATATGAAAATATTTGAAGATCTGGAGCAAAGAGTGCATCAGAAACTCACCGATATCACTCTAATGCGTATTGAACCAGCGTTCCCATCTAATCAACATCATCAATCAACACGAAAGTCTTTACCAATCCCAACGGTAAAAATCACAATATTCGATGGGGATTATCTAAGATGGAATCAATTCCACGACATTTTCTCAGAGTTGGTTCACAAACAGCCACTCTCAAATGTGGAGAAAATGTGGCACCTCAAGACACAATTGGTTGGCGAAGCAGCAAGTCTCGTCAGTCATTTTTCAACCACAGAAGAAAATTATGTAGCAGCCTGGAAGCTTTTAGAGGAGCGGTATAATAACAAAAGAATATTGGCATCAACACTAATCAAAAAACTTGTGGACCAGCCAGCAGGAACATCATCTGCAGCAGCGGTCAAACATCTGCATGATAATACGAAGGAGTGCTTACTTGCATTAAACAATTTAAGCATCGAAACAAGTGCATGGGATCCGCTGTTGATTCACTTTCTTATCAAAAAAATGGGTCGACCCACCTATATTCGGTATGAGCAATCACTATCAAAACCGAAGGAGCTACCGACAGTTACAGAATTTTTATCGTTTTTGGAATTGCAGTTCCAAACAATGGAAACAATCGGACATCGAGAAATGTAATGGTGTACGTGTTATTGTTGAAGATTGCTGTTTGCTAATTGTTCTTCTTTTTCTTGCTGCTTCCATTGTTGTATCTACCTACACCAATGGCCATAGCAGGGCACAGGCGGATCGCGCTATTTCTCAAGCGCATGTGCTGCAGTTGGGGAAGGCTATTGGCGATGTGCACGCCTAGCGATGCTCTATCTAGCTCGTCGGGATGTGGGGGGGTTCTTGCCGGCCACTCCAACTGTGGTACCATTACACAAAATTTATGCGTGCACGTTAGGAGGGGAAAAAAAAAGGAAAGGGTTCGAAAATGTATCCTCAGGCTATTGACATGACATTGACATTTGCCCCCTCGGGTGGGCCACCAATGATCCTGGAAATTCATTTCGCGAGGGCAAGGAGTTCCTATTTCAACCACACAAAAAAAAAATTTAAAAGACGAGACGACAGGATCCGTTGCGACCGATCCGAACAAGGACCAACCATTTGAGACGTTCGTGAGGAGAGAGAGAAAACGCCACCAAACCTTCTTCAAGGATTACTCATTACTTTTTTAATTGCCATTAAATGAGTGCATACATATGTATGCATTCATATATTTATTTTATTAATTCCAAATTATTTCCCTCCACCCGCTTAAACTAATTCTTAATAACATAGGAGAAATAATCAAATATATAAAAAAATTATTTGTTTGTTTTATATACTTTAAAAACAAATATAATTTATTATAAAATACTGACATGAAAATTTCTCATCCAGGGATGAAATTAAATTGTTTTATCTTTTATATACATATATATATTTTTTTTTTCTAATTACCTCCGATCATCTCCTCCGACAGCGCTGACGTAGTCGATGTCTGGCGGTGGCTGTAAACAAAAGGTTAGTGCTTAACGTTTCATGATAGGCTAGTAATCAATTGAACAAAAAAAAAAAAACAAAGAATAGAAACCCGACAAAGAAAAATTATTTATAATTAATAACGGAAATACCCTCCAAGCGCTAAAGGCACTGGAAAAACAACAAAAGGTATATGTGGCTATATCCCCGTAGCAGGGTCAATCAGGCGTCGTGCTGTCTAATCCTACGATGCTCCATTTGCAGAATCCTTCAGACAGTTGAAGTATGAAATGTAAGTATCCAACAATGCTTTTATATACATATATGTTTCCAGGAACCAAAGAATAATTCTTCACAATTACCAGGTAAGTGCTTTAAGTTGCATGGCCTTTATCGCCAATGCCGTTTCATTGCCATATGGAAATGCCAATGCAAATTAACTTCCAATTTTGGAACTATTCGCGAAACGACGCGCACTGGCTGAGCCACCATTTTGAAAAGTTTCCAATTTTCAGGAGTTATACTTTTTTTTAAAAAGGTAAATATAAAATTTTATGTTTCAGGAACAGATAATAAAAAAGACTTTGGCATATAATCACCCTGTAAATCCTTCAAATAAATTGGCCTTTATCGCCTATGATTTATATTTTTAACTTGATATGTTAATGCCGAATAACTTTTAATTTTGGCAATATTCGCGAACCGACGCGCACTGGCTGAGCCACCATTTTGAAAAGTTTCCTTTTTACAGGAGTTATACTTTTTTTTTTTTTAAAGGTAAATATAAAATTTTATGTTTTCAGGAATAGATAATAAAAAGACTTTGACATATAATCACCCGGTAAATCCTTCAAATAAATTGGCCTTTATCGCCGATGATTTATATTTTTAAATTGATATGTTAATGCCGAATAACTTTTAATTTTGGCAATATTCGCGAACCGACGCGCACTGGCTGAGCCACCATTTTGAAAAGTTTCCAATTTTCAGGAGTTATACTTTTTTTTTTAAAAAGGTAAATATAAAATTTTATTTTTTTCAGGAACAGATAATAAAAAGACTTTGGCATATAATCACCCGGTAAATCCTTCAAATAAATTGGCCTTTATCGCCGATGATTTATATTTTTAAATTGATATGTTAATGCCGAATAACTTTTAATTTTTGCAATATTCGCGAACCGACGCGCACTCTGAGCCACCATTTTGAAAAGTTTTCAATTTTCAGGAGTTATACTTTTTTTTTAAAAGGTAAATATAAAATTTTATTTTTTTCAGGAACAGATAATAAAAAGACTTTGGCATATAATCACCCGGTAAATCCTTCAAATAAATTGGCCTTTATCGCCGATGATTTATATTTTTAAAATGATATGTTAATGCCGAATAACTTTTAATTTTTGCAATATTCGCGAACCGACGCGCACTCTGAGCCACCATTTTGAAAAGTTTCCTTTTTACAGGAGTTATACTTTTTTTAAAAGGTAAATATAAAATTTTATTTTTTTTCAGGAACAGATAATAAAAAGACTTTGGCATATAATCACCCGGTAAATCCTTCAAATAAATTGGCCTTTATCGCCGATGATTTATATTTTTAAATTGATATGTTAATGCCGAATAACTTTTAATTTTGGCAATATTCGCGAACCGACGCGCACTCTGAGCCACCATTTTGAAAAGTTTCCTTTTTACAGGAGTTATACTTTTTTTAAAAGGTAAATATAAAATTTTATTTTTTTCAGGAACAGATAATAAAAAGACTTTGGCATATAATCACCCGGTAAATCCTTCAAATGAATTGGCCTTTATCGCCGATGATTTATATTTTTTTCTTGATATGTTAATGCCGAATAACTTTTAATTTTGGCAATATTCGCGAACCGACGCGCACTGGCTGAGCCACCATTTTGAAAAGTTTCCTTTTTACAGGAGTTATACTTTTTTTTTTTTAAAGGTAAATATAAAATTTTATGTTTTCAGGAATAGATAATAAAAAGACTTTGACATATAATCACCCGGTAAATCCTTCAAATAAATTGGCCTTTATCGCCGATGATTTATATTTTTAAATTGATATGTTAATGCCGAATAACTTTTAATTTTTGCAATATTCGCGAACCGACGCGCACTCTGAGCCACCATTTTGAAAAGTTTTCAATTTTCAGGAGTTATACTTTTTTTTTAAAAGGTAAATATAAAAATTTTACTTTTCAGGAACAGATAATAAAAAAAACTTTTGCATATAATCCATATATTTTACGTCGCAAAAAAAATGCGAATCAAAAAAATAATTTCCAAAAAAAAGACTGTGGCGAAATTGCTGGACACTGGACACGCACAAATTTGGGGCGACCGACACCAATCATATCTCTGACCAACTCTCGCTCTATTTAGTTCCTTCTCAACTCCACTCCTCAGCTCTTCCTCGGCATGACGTAGTTTGACCACAAGACCAGGGTTGCCGTTGTGCGACTTTAGTCGCAGATTGACAATATTTTCACGCAATGCGACCATGAGCCCACGAAACGAAAATTTGTAATATTTGTCACTTTTTTTTAGAATTTAGAACTTCGAAATCAAATTGCTCATGCAACCCCGACGACTATTTGCAGCACCAAATTAAATGAGTCTCAGCCCTCAACCTCCAGGACTTTGTAAAACCAATTTGACCTTTGATTCAAGTTACTGCTCAAATATTGATTCTTGATTCGAGTTCTACCCAAGACAAGGTGTCTCCCCAGGCGGCAGAAATTGGTGTTGCGACGCTTTGTCAAGAAATGATTTAATAAATGAATATAAATTACTTGAGTCAATAGTTCAAGGCAAGAGTTTTTCAAGATATTTTCAATATACAAAATTTGGAAGGGTTTCGGTACAGAGTGGGAACCAAAAAAAAAAAACCCCCTGGATGAATACATATACATTTGTGGCAGAAATTGTCACGCTTCCTCACAGCAGTGCTGGCGCTGAAGG
Source organism: Nephrocerus scutellatus (assembly GCA_947095585.1). NCBI lineage: Eukaryota > Metazoa > Arthropoda > Insecta > Diptera > Pipunculidae > Nephrocerus > Nephrocerus scutellatus. The sequence goes on from OX352763.1 coordinate 77,108,414, forward strand.
AATATTTTTAAAGTTAATACTGATGAAAAACCGATTAATTTTAAATTTTTTGCGAACTTCTCAAAAATAGTCAGCGGCAACCCTGCACCAGACTATCATTGGTGTTGCTAAATATATTCTCTCACTCTCTGTTCTCTCTCTTTTTTTTTTTCTACTGAAGGGTTAGCCACTTGTTGGTGTTGCCTGTTAATGGAGTTAAAGCGGTGTAGCCAAAAGAGCGAAAAGAAAGAGGGGGCAGCGTTGGTGCACAAGTTAACACGGCAGGGTGATTCAAAACACAAGTATGTTGCATTTTGTTTGTCTCCAGTACAGATGCCAGGAAGTGTAAGTGTGATAACAGCTGCACCCGGTGAGGTGTCGGAATATGCTGCAGTCGTTAGAAAACATTTCCAAGAGAGTGGAAAAAAATTCCCCACGCATGATGGTTAACTACTGTCGGTAGGAGTTGAATTAACAATCCTAAAATTCTCAATAATTCACTTTCGGTGTAAACCAAACCCAAGTTAAAGGTACATCGACAACAATGCAGTATTTTTTTTAAATTTTATTTTTGGACGTAGGTCGTCGCCACCACAAATACTGAGTAATAACTTTCGCGTGATATGTACCTATCACCTTACCCTGGAGGTCTTCCAGAATGTACTGGCAATTTCCTAACTTTTTCCCAATACGCGCTTTTACAAAGGTTGGAGCTAGTTTAGCGTTAAATCCCTTGGACCAGTTGCTTTGTGCAAAGTTTCTTCGGTATACCTCTTGTCCCACGCGGAAAGTCACATTTCTTGACCGAGTGCTGTAAACCCGTTCATTTGCCTCGTATGCCTTTTTCATATTTTCTTTAGCTTTACTACGTATCTGGGCCAAAACGTCCTCGTGATCGATGAAAGTATCGGGTGACTCCAACAAGTCTAATTTTCGCAGGAGCTTATAACTCTCCCCGTGCACCACCATGCTTTGGCCAAACGTTAGGAAATAAGGCGAAAATCCCGTTGCGGTATGTACAGAACTCCGCAGTGAACTACTGATATGGTTTAGATTAACGTCCCACCCCGTTTGGTCATCCTTAAGGAAGATACGAATTGCTGCGATTAAAGATCTGTTCACTCTTTCGGACGCGTTTGCTTGCGGCGAATATAGCGCAGTATATGTGTGATCAACACCATAGGTGGCCAGGAGTTGGTTAAAACCATTACATCTAAATTGAACACCGTTATCGGTTACAACGGTTTCGGGTACTCCGAAGGTGGGAAAGATGTAGGTCCTAAGATACTCAATAATGGGCTTCGCATCCAACTTTTTTAGCGGTAACAGGAAGTGGAACTTGGTAAAATGATCCAAAATAATGAGCAACCCGATGTGTCCCATTTTGGAGCGGGGAAATGGACCAATCAGGTCCATATACAGACGTTGGAACGGTCTTAGAGAGACATTTTGCCGACCCAACAGTGGCCGCAATTGAACATTAGGGTGTTTAGTAGTTTTGCAAATTTCACAAGTCAGGACATACTCCCGCACATCCGCGAACATACGAGGCCAAAAGAAGCTCTTTTTTATTCTTTGAAAGGTCTTGTTAATGCCCCCGTGTACTGCAGACACGGAGTCGTGCGCTCGCTCTATCACTTGCTTAGTGAGTCCGGTGGGAACCCATAATTTCCACGCGGATTGCTCTTGGGCTTCGTCGCCGTTGTAAAATTCAGTGCGCTTATACAGATATCGACCGACTACTCTTAGATCGGGCAATCGGTTACCGTGTTCAACAACCTGCGTCTTTAGTTTCTCATATTCCACCGAAGAGAATTCGGCCGAGGAAAGATCGATTTCGGGTCCCGGCTTTTCTATTGAGGCAAGGGCATCTTCGTATATCCTGGACAGCGCATCGGGAACTTTGTTTTCCGAGCCCTTTCGGTGACAAATGGAAAATTGGAAACCCTGAAGTTTTAAGGCCCACCTGCCAAGCCTACCACTGAGATCTTTCTGCCGCATTAGCCACTGCAACGAGGCGTGGTCGGTCAACACCGTGAATTCCAGACCCTCTACGAATGGACGGAAGTGTTTAATACTGAGCACCGCCGCTAGGCATTCTTGCTCGGTGACACTGTAGTTGCGTTGCGCCTTGTTGAGCTTTTGAGACCAATAGGCTATGGGCGCTTCCGACCCGTCGTCGAGCGTCTGAACCAGAACGCTACCTATCCCTGACTGACTAGCGTCACATTGTATGATAAACGGTTTTGAAAAATCTGGTGGATACAACACGGGGGATGAAGTAAGCTTAACTTTTAGCGCTTCAAATGCCAATTGGGCTTTAGTATTCCATTGTAAACTCTTGCACTTTTTTAATAAATCGGTTAGAGGCGTACAGGTCGTGGCAAAATTAGAAATAAATCTCCGGTACCAACCCGCCATCCCCAAGAAACGACGAAGTTGACGCACTGTAATGGGGGTAGGGTAGTCCACTATCGCTTGAACTTTTGCGGGATCCGTTCTTAGTCCACCATTCCCGATGATGTGTCCGAGGTATCGGACCTCTTTTAGGCAAAACTTGCTTTTGGCCACATTCAACGTTAATCCCGCGCGTCTGAGATGTTTCGCGACTTCTTGGAGCGTATCCAAATGCCCTTCGAAGTCTTCCGTTATTACTAACAGGTCGTCAAGATAGACGAAAACCCGTTCGTGAAGCTCTGCTGGAATGACTTTGTCCATTAACCGGCACATCGTTTGTGGTGCGTTACACAGCCCGAATGGCATTACTTTAAATTGATAAAGGGGGCGCTTGGGGACAGCAAAGGCCGTCTTCTCTCTAGAGGTAACTTCCAAGGGAATCTGCCAAAAAGCATCCTTTAAATCTAAACTGGAAATGAACTCGGCTCGTGGAATTCTACTTAAGATACCTTGTATATGTGGAAGAGGGTATGCGTCAGTTACTGTTACTGCATTCAACTTCCGGGAATCCAGGCACAACCTAATCTTTCCGGGTTTCCGGACTAAGACTACCGGAGAACTCCACGAGCTTTGTGATTCCTCGATCACTCCCAGCTTTAACATTCTGTCCAGTTCGGTGAACAGCTGTTTTTCGATCGCCGGTGACACAGGATAGTGCCGCTGCTTTATCGCCTTGCAGTCCTTGGTGTCTATTACGTGTTCGACCAGCGCAGTTTTCCCGAGGCCCTCTGTATCATAAGATGGGAACAAATTCTTTATTGCGTCTAATCTAGTTAGCTGTAGTTTCGTCAGGTCGTGCACATTTAACAATTCATCAGTTGCCTGAGTTACTGTCACCTCCGAAACTATTTCAGGGGCTAGCTCAAACAATCTCCAGAAGTCGATCCCCAGATATAGGTTTTGGGCTAGTGAGGGAACCACATATAAAGACAATCGTTTGGTCTTGCCCCGAAACACGATATTCGTTACCAACAAGCCACAAACCTTTTGCGAATTCCCGTCGGCCGTTCGGATGGGTGTGACGAACCGCTTTAAATCAATTTCGCTATCTAATACCTTGGATGCCAACGACGCGCCAATACAGCTTATGGAAGCACCGCTGTCCAGCAACCCGACTGTCTCACTGCCTAACAAGGTGACGGTGGCGTACGGTCGGGTGTCATTGGTTTTGACCAGGATAGTACTCATCACCAGGCTACGGCTTTTCCTGACTTTGTTCCAGAATTGTTTTATCCGCTGGGACGATCTGTTAGGTAAATTTTTACTACGGTTGGCATTTGTTTCAAAAATTTTTGCCCGGGCCAGATTATAATCTTTAACGCGGGTATGGTACGGCTTGATAGGGGACAATAGAGAGTCTGTCCTTTTTGGTGGCAAACCAATGACAGGGTCTGTTCGGTCGTTGACTAGAATCCGCTTTGGTGATACGTGACTCCGTCTAGTAGGATTGCCACACAGGTTGGTGCTTTGGTTTAAAGTGGGTGTGAACGGGTGTTTCTGTTCACACCCCTCGTCCAGTTTCCCTGCCTAGTACATTTTTGGCAGTTTGGCTTGTAGACGTTCTTAGCGCCACAACCATAGCAAAAGATTCCCCGCGGTTCAAGGCACATATCGAACCGGTGGCCCTCTGCATCACAATTCCAACAAATCAATTTTAAAAGCGCAGTGTTCTCTTGACGAGTGGACTTAAACGGGTTCGCGAGCGGGGAGGCTGTCGGGCTAGTCATTTCCTCACCTACTGGTTGTGATAGTTCCGCAATATTGCGCCGAGGATATGGTGTTCTGGTGGTGGGTACATTTCTATAGATATCATTCAAGAAGCGTTCTCGTCTCTGGACTACCTTGCGCAGCGTGGGCACAGAGCCAATATCTAAGTGCAAAATCTCGTGTCGAACTTCTGACCGCAAATTCCTTATCAGAATTTCCACCAAATCTACTTCATTGATTGGTGATCGAAGCTTATCAGTGAGCCGGACGATGGAGTCGTAGTACTCGTCGAACGTTTCTTTTTCCCGTTGTTTACGGCACCTAATAGCCTCTCGAATATCATAGTCAGTCCTGCTATCCTTATACTGTTGGCGCAGGTATTCAATCAATTCATCCCATATGAAAAACGGGTGCGATCTGTGGAACCTCCAGAACCACTCCTTGGCTCTTCCCTTAAACAATAAGTGGGCGTTTTTACACAACAACCCAAAATGTCCGTCCAGACTCTGCTGCGTTAGGGACTGCACTTGATAAATGAAATTATCTACAGACAACCCATCGGACGATCCTTCGAATTGCAAATGCCAGCTCGAAATTATGTTAGCCACCTTTACGGCGGTGTTGACATCTACTTGAGAAGAACGGGTTGGATAAGAGGTCTGAAGGTTCTGATCTCTACGCTCGAATGGCATGTCACGTGGCCACGGGAAATTTTCACAATCGGGGGTATTAGTGGGCGCCGCCGGGGCTCTATGCTCACGTTCTCGTAAGTTCAACATGCCAAAGCACCGTTCCACATTGGTTTCGATAAACTGAGAGAGGTCTTGCGAAATTTGTTGCATCATCGACCCTTGGATCTGGTCAATGGAATCGGTAACCACTTGCTGGATCGTTGAGATCAGGCTGGAGTCTCTCCTACCAGGTCTCACCGTGAGGCCAGGTAGGGAAAGTCGAGAGCGAGTGTCGGTGTCAACTAGGTGTTCGGGTTCTGTCCTTAGACCATCAGAAGTCGGAAGATTTCCAACTCGTTGATCTCTTTGAGCGTTGGTTTGCAATCGCACTGGAGGCTTTCTTTTCGAACGGTTTCGAGTATTATGACTATTGGAATCGTCAACGACCCCATCGCCACTAGCTACACTTAACATTGGTCGGACCCCGTATGGTCTCAACGAACTCAACACGCAGGGATGGTTGCACTGGGGACAGATCTCGGAACTTTTTAGCGATTCAGCCAAACAATATTTGTGGTAAATGTGTTTGCAGTTGGTAATGACACTCTCCGCGCTGCCGTCGATTACAATTTTACAAATCGGGCACTCATGTGTTATGGTTGCGGCCGCTTCCATGGACACCAAGGGCCTTCTAGGTCCCTCGAAGCTACGTCTAACGGCCATTAAGGAGCGCTGGAAGGTACGATCAAGAAGGTTATAATTTTGCTAGCTAGTGTTACGAATCTTTGTTAATTACTCAGATGTCGGACGTAGGAACAATTACTTGGTTGGTAGGAGTGATATTGACCAGGAGATTCCTTGCCAGTTTAACGCGAGAAGCCGAATGTAAAACGCCCCGATTTGGCGCTGAAACTAAGTGTACACTAAATCGACAAACAGAAGTTTCTTAGCGACAAAAAAAAGTACGCCTTTCAATTAGTCTTCCTAAGACTAATAAGCTTTATGGGCACAATTGTTGGGCCTTTTAAAAAAAAATTGTGAATCGGGTTCAACCCTACGATTCCTGGATTGTAATAGAAATATAATTAATAAGAAACAAGGCCCAGATTTCCCGAAAAATACCAATTCCAAAACGCCCGTAAGCGTCCTTAGGATAATATACGAAGTAAATATATGTACTAAAGCACGTCATCAAAACTTAACATAAGGTACACGAAACCAAGAACAATTTAATTTAACTACTAGTGGAGCACCACCAGTAATTTGGGGCTTAAATTTTTTTTTTTTTTTTTTTTTTTTTTTTTTTTTTTAAATAGAAATTACGCCTTCGGAACCTCGAGGAACCACTCAGCATACGCCTGATAGGGCCCAAAAAAAAATCTTATTAACTTCAAATATCGTTTGAGGATTTTGAATGATATTCTTCAACCTTTGCGGTAACGTTACCTCGTTACCACCGAAATTAAACGGGGAAAGAACAACAGAAATAATATTATTGAGACAATTGTCAAACTAACCGGACTAATAATGGGTTCAATTTGGCATTTCTCTCTCTCTCTCTCTCTCTCTCGTCTCTCATCCTCTCATTCAACAATGAATCAGGATGCTTTTGACAGCTTTCCTTCTCTCTCATGGTCAGGGACCCTTGCCCTGTCGGCCAGGTCTGACAAGACAAAAAAAATTTAAATAATCCGTACCTTTTGTTGGCTTGAGGAATTATTTGTTAGGGTAAACTGTGGTTTCATAAAAAAAAACTAGGTTTGCCAATTGAAGGGAAAAATTAATAAGCCAAACTAATTTCTGAATGAGCATAGGCTTTCGTTACTGGGTACTGTAAGACATTTCTGGTCAGGTATTCAACCCGTGCCAAATCCTGTGGTTCCGAGCCAAATCGAACAGCTCCAACGCGAAGCCCATACCTTGATTTGTCCTGCGCGAGTTGCTGTCTTATGACCTAAACTTAACGAAGCAATCAACCGAAATAACAATGCAAACTCGTAGAAATTTCCGGTCAGGCATCCAGCAGAGTTTCGCCAGGTTGCCTGCAATTCCGGGTGAAATCGAGTCCACACTGGTCTCAGAGGAACTGATTACACAGGACCGCATCAAACGCATCGGTCAGGTTTCCAGCCGTTTTACGCCGGCTCACCTGCCTTGCCAGATGCTTCTTAAGTCATCCAGCGGCATTGGTCAAGCGCTCAGCAGTCAGACGCTAAATCGCCAGAATTTCCGCATACAACTGGATATACCTGCTATCGCCAGGCTATCAGCCTCCCGCTGGACGAACAAAATTAATAAGTGTTTACAAACACTGATTTTTATTAAGCTAATACCAAGGGTTAAAATTTGAAATGGGAATAAAGCTAATTTGTTTGCGAGACCCATAAGAATTCTGACCGACGCCTGAACTATTTCGGGCCCCACGTTGGGCGCCATTTATGTAATGGTGTATGTATCGCGCCAACGTGGCTAAACAAGAAAATTAAGCGAGCAAAATCAATTAATATTAAAGATGAAATTGTGGACATCTCGACCACAAGATAATTCAACTGTTCTTTGGGCAGGCCGTCTGCTTACAGTAAACGTCTGCCATTCCACAAGAAAGTCCGATCATCCTGAACAGCCGACTGAAGTCCTGATATAAGGGAAAATAACCTTGCTGCGGAATATCTTAGAAAAATATTGAGGGTTTTGTTTAGACCAGTAACTTTGGTCAGGAATTCAGCTAGAAGCTCCAAATTACCTGCGATTCCAAATGAAACTGACTAACTGTCCACGCTCGGTTGTAAAAATGAAGTCCTATCGACAATTATATTAAGCAAAAAGGGAAATTTGAAACAAACAAAGTTTGTGGAACCCAAAAGAAAATCAGAAGAACTGACCTCTTTCGGGCCCCACGTTGGGCGCCATTTATGTAATGGTGTACGTGTTATTGTTGAAGATTGCTGTTTGCTAATTGTTCTTCTTCTTCTTGCTGCTTCCATTGTTGTATCTACCTACGTAGCTACACCAATGGCCATAGCAGGGCACAGGCGGATCGCGCTATTTCTCAAGCGCATGTGCTGCAGTTGGGGAAGGCTATTGGCGATGTGCACGCCTAGCGATGCTCTATCTAGCTCGTCGGGATGTGGGGGGGTTCTTGCCGGCCACTCCAACTGTGGTACCATTACACAAAATTTATGCGTGCACGTTAGGAGGGGGAAAAAAAAGGAAAGGGTTCGAAAATGTATCCTCAGGCTATTGACATGACATTGACATTTGCCCCCTCGGGTGGGCCACCAATGATCCTGGAAATTCATTTCGCGAGGGCAAGGAGTTCCTATTTCAACCACACAAAAAAAAAATTTAAAAGACGAGACGACAGGATCCGTTGCGACCGATCCGAACAAGGACCAACCATTTGAGACGTTCGTGAGGAGAGAGAGAAAACGCCACCAAACCTTCTTCAAGGATTACTCATTACTTTTTTAATTGCCATTAAATGAGTGCATACATATGTATGCATTCATATATTTATTTTATTAATTCCAAATTATTTCCCTCCACCCGCTTAAACTAATTCTTAATAACATAGGAGAAATAATCAAATATATAAAAAAATTATTTGTTTGTTTTATATAATTTAAAAACAAATATAATTTATTATAAAATACTGACATGAAAATTTCTCATCCAGGGATGAAATTAAATTGTTTTATCTTTTATATACATATATATATTTTTTTTTTCTAATTACCTCCGATCATCTCCTCCGACAGCGCTGACGTAGTCGATGTCTGGCGGTGGCTGTAAACAAAAGGTTAGTGCTTAACGTTTCATGATAGGCTAGTAATCAATTGAACAAAAAAAAAAAACAAAGAATAGAAACCCGACAAAGAAAAATTATTTATAATTAATAACGGAAATACCCTCCAAGCGCTAAAGGCACTGGAAAAACAACAAAAGGTATATGTGGCTATATCCCCGTAGCAGGGTCAATCAGGCGTCGTGCTGTCTAATCCTCCGATGCTCCATTTGCAGAATCCTTCAGACAGTTGAAGTATGAAATGTAAGTATCCAACAATGCTTTTATATACATATATGTTTCCAGGAACCAAAGAATAATTCTTCACAATTACCAGGTAAGTGCTTTAAGTTGCATGGCCTTTATCGCCAATGCCGTTTCATTGCCATATGGAAATGCCAATGCAAATTAACTTCCAATTTTGGAACTATTCGCGAACCGACGCGCACTGGCTGAGCCACCATTTTGAAAAGTTTCCAATTTTCAGGAGTTATACTTTTTTTTAAAAAGGTAAATATAAAATTTTATGTTTCAGGAACAGATAATAAAAAAGACTTTGGCATATAATCACCCTGTAAATCCTTCAAATAAATTGGCCTTTATCGCCTATGATTTATATTTTTAACTTGATATGTTAATGCCGAATAACTTTTAATTTTGGCAATATTCGCGAACCGACGCGCACTGGCTGAGCCACCATTTTGAAAAGTTTCCTTTTTACAGGAGTTATACTTTTTTTTTTTTAAGGTAAATATAAAATTTTATGTTTTCAGGAATAGATAATAAAAAGACTTTGACATATAATCACCCGGTAAATCCTTCAAATAAATTGGCCTTTATCGCCGATGATTTATATTTTTAAATTGATATGTTAATGCCGAATAACTTTTAATTTTGGCAATATTCGCGAACCGACGCGCACTGGCTGAGCCACCATTTTGAAAAGTTTCCAATTTTCAGGAGTTATACTTTTTTTTTTTAAAAGGTAAATATAAAATTTTATTTTTTTCAGGAACAGATAATAAAAAGACTTTGGCATATAATCACCCGGTAAATCCTTCAAATAAATTGGCCTTTATCGCCGATGATTTATATTTTTAAATTGATATGTTAATGCCGAATAACTTTTAATTTTTGCAATATTCGCGAACCGACGCGCACTCTGAGCCACCATTTTGAAAAGTTTTCAATTTTCAGGAGTTATACTTTTTTTTTAAAAGGTAAATATAAAATTTTATTTTTTTCAGGAACAGATAATAAAAAGACTTTGGCATATAATCACCCGGTAAATCCTTCAAATAAATTGGCCTTTATCGCCGATGATTTATATTTTTAAATTGATATGTTAATGCCGAATAACTTTTAATTTTTGCAATATTCGCGAACCGACGCGCACTCTGAGCCACCATTTTGAAAAGTTTCCTTTTTACAGGAGTTATACTTTTTTTAAAAGGTAAATATAAAATTTTATTTTTTTTCAGGAACAGATAATAAAAAGACTTTGGCATATAATCACCCGGTAAATCCTTCAAATAAATTGGCCTTTATCGCCGATGATTTATATTTTTAAATTGATATGTTAATGCCGAATAACTTTTAATTTTGGCAATATTCGCGAACCGACGCGCACTCTGAGCCACCATTTTGAAAAGTTTCCTTTTTACAGGAGTTATACTTTTTTTAAAAGGTAAATATAAAATTTTATTTTTTTCAGGAACAGATAATAAAAAGACTTTGGCATATAATCACCCGGTAAATCCTTCAAATGAATTGGCCTTTATCGCCGATGATTTATATTTTTTTATTGATATGTTAATGCCGAATAACTTTTAATTTTGGCAATATTCGCGAACCGACGCGCACTGGCTGAGCCACCATTTTGAAAAGTTTCCTTTTTACAGGAGTTATACTTTTTTTTTTTTAAAGGTAAATATAAAATTTTATGTTTTCAGGAATAGATAATAAAAAGACTTTGACATATAATCACCCGGTAAATCCTTCAAATAAATTGGCCTTTATCGCCGATGATTTATATTTTTAAATTGATATGTTAATGCCGAATAACTTTTAATTTTGGCAATATTCGCGAACCGACGCGCACTGGCTGAGCCACCATTTTGAAAAGTTTCCAATTTTCAGGAGTTATACTTTTTTTTAAAAGGTAAATATAAAATTTTATTTTTTTCAGGAACAGATAATAAAAAAAACTTTGGCATATAATCACCCGGTAAATCCTTCAAATGAATTGGCCTTTATCGCCGATGATTTATATTTTTTTCTTGATATGTTAATGCCGAATAACTTTTAATTTTGGCAATATTCGCGAACCGACGCGCACTGGCTGAGCCACCATTTTGAAAAGTTTTCAATTTTCAGGAGTTATACTTTTTTTTTTAAAAGGTAAATATAAAATTTTATTTTTTTCAGGAACAGATAATAAAAAGACTTTGGCATATAATCACCCGGTAAATCCTTCAAATAAATTGGCCTTTATCGCCGATGATTTATATTTTTAAATTGATATGTTAATGCCGAATAACTTTTAATTTTTGCAATATTCGCGAACCGACGCGCACTCTGAGCCACCATTTTGAAAAGTTTTCAATTTTCAGGAGTTATACTTTTTTTTTAAAAGGTAAATATAAAAATTTTACTTTTCAGGAACAGATAATAAAAAAAACTTTTGCATATAATCCATATATTTAACGTCGCAAAAAAAATGCGAATCAAAAAAATAATTTCCAAAAAAAAGACTGTGGCGAAATTGCTGGACACTGGACACGCACAAATTTGGGGCGACCGACACCAATCATATCTCTGACCAACTCTCGCTCTATTTAGTTCCTTCTCAACTCCACTCCTCAGCTCTTCCTCGGCATGACGTAGTTTGACCACAAGACCAGGGTTGCCGTTGTGCGACTTTAGTCGCAGATTGACAATATTTTCACGCAATGCGACCATGAGCCCACGAAACGAAAATTTGTAATATTTGTCACTTTTTTTTAGAATTTAGAACTTCGAAATCAAATTGCTCATGCAACCCCGACGACTATTTGCAGCACCAAATTAAATGAGTCTCAGCCCTCAACCTCCAGGACTTTGTAAAACCAATTTGACCTTTGATTCAAGTTACTGCTCAAATATTGATTCTTGATTCGAGTTCTACCCAAGACAAGGTGTCTCCCCAGGCGGCAGAAATTGGTGTTGCGACGCTTTGTCAAGAAATGATTTAATAAATGAATATAAATTACTTGAGTCAATAGTTCAAGGCAAGAGTTTTTCAAGATATTTTCAATATACAAAATTTGGAAGGGTTTCGGTACAGAGTGGGAACCAAAAAAAAAAAAACCCCCTGGATGAATACATATACATTTGTGGCAGAAATTGTCACGCTTCCTCACAGCAGTGCTGGCGCTGAAGGAATATTTTTAAAGTTAATACTGATGAAAAACCGATTAATTTTAAATTTTTTGCGAACTTCTCAAAAATAGTCAGCGGCAACCCTGCACCAGACTATCATTGGTGTTGCTAAATATATTCTCTCACTCTCTGTTCTCTCTCTTTTTTTTTTTCTACTGAAGGGTTAGCCACTTGTTGGTGTTGCCTGTTAATGGAGTTAAAGCGGTGTAGCCAAAAGAGCGAAAAGAAAGAGGGGGCAGCGTTGGTGCACAAGTTAACACGGCAGGGTGATTCAAAACACAAGTATGTTGCATTTTGTTTGTCTCCAGTACAGATGCCAGGAAGTGTAAGTGTGATAACAGCTGCACCCGGTGAGGTGTCGGAATATGCTGCAGTCGTTAGAAAACATTTCCAAGAGAGTGGAAAAAAATTCCCCACGCATGATGGTTAACTACTGTCGGTAGGAGTTGAATTAACAATCCTAAAATTCTCAATAATTCACTTTCGGTGTAAACCAAACCCAAGTTAAAGGTACATCGACAACAATGCAGTATTTTTTTTGAATTTTATTTTTGGACGTAGGTCGTCGCCACCACAGAAAGGGCAACTATTCCCCAACCATCAACAAAGGTTTGCACCTCAGCAGCATCAACACATGAAGCCAACAGCCTCTGTTTGTCATGCGGAAAGAAAGTTCACCAGTTATTCTCATGCGACCAGTTTCTTAAACTAAAAGTGAATGAAAGAATAAGTTTCGTCCAGAAGCATAAACTTTGCATGAATTGTTTGAAGTCGGGACACATAGCAAATCAATGTTCTTGGCGACACTGCACCAAGTGCACAAAAAAACACAACTCATTACTTCATCTGGAGCATCAAAGGACTGAAGTATCATCAAATGCGCAGAGGAAGGAAGATTCACCTGCAACTGTGGCAACAATAAACCATGCAAAGGAAAGTCAGAAATACGTTCTGTTAGCAACCGCTAAGGTGATAATAGTGGCGAATAATGGGCAAGCCTGCGAAGCACGTGCGGTACTCGACTCTGGTTCACAAGTCAATTTGGTGACAGAGAGATTAATCAACAAATTATCATTGGCCACGACACGATCCCACTTATCGATTGAAGGAATCGGGCTACGTACTGGAAGTTCGAAATCCCGAGTTAACCTTAAGTTGAAGTCATCAGCAGGAAGTTTCTCAACAAGAATCGAAGCTTTCGATCTGCCACAAATAATCTCAGCGCAACCATCGCGAGATTTAGATGTCACTAATTGGGACACACCAAATAACATTACACTGGCCGATCCCGAATTTTTCAAATCTGGAAAAATTGATCTTTTAATTGGAGCAGAGTTTTACCACAACTTACTCCGCCCAGAACAGCTGAACATAGGAAAGACTTTACCTCTACTACAAAATACAGTTCTTGGATGGATTGTTATTGGCAAAACAGAAACTGCCACATCGGTTACTGCAACATGTGCTGTTTCTACTCAAGAAGACGACAGAACCTCAGAAATCTTGGAAAAATTCTGGAGACTGGACGATTTCAGCGAGACAACAAAGGTCATGACTCCATCAGAAAAGTGGTGCGAAAATCATTTTTTGAACAACATAAAACGGGACATGGAGGGTCGCTTCATTGTACATCTGCCCTTTTCTGAGAATCCAATAGCTCTAGGAAAATCTCGAGACATGGCTATAAATCGATTCTTGTCAATGGAAAAACGCTTGCAAAGGGACACAACTTTACGCTCAGAGTACATCAAATTCATGGACGAATACGAAGCCCTGGGACACATGGAAAGGTTACGTCCAGCAGATGTTCCAGATATCAATTATTTTATTCCTCACCATTGCGTTGTGAAGCCCGACAGCAGTACTACTAAATTGAGAGTGGTATTTGACGCATCGGCCAAAACATCCAGTGGATTGGCATTGAACGACATTTTGCATAAGGGTCCAACAGTTCAAAGCGATCTCTTTTCAATTCTACTGCGCTTTAGAACACATCGTTTTGTTTTCACAGCTGATATTGAAAAGATGTATCGGCAAATTCGCATGCATGAAGAAGACACCGCTCACCAACTCATTGTGTGGCGAAAGGATCCAACCAAATTCATGCAATTTTATCGTCTCAAAACCGTCACGTATGGAACAACATCAGCTCCATATCTTGCAACTAAATGCCTCCAGCATCTGGCGAAACAAAACATGCATAAATACCCACAAGCAGCATCAACATTACATGACGATTTTTATGTAGACGATTGCTTAAGTGGTGGTAACGACATCAACACGGCGCTTCACACCCAAAAACAACTCACTACGATTCTTTATGAGGCTGGATTCAAGCTCAGGAAATGGTGCGCTAATCATCCAAAGCTGCTGGCAGACATACCAATAAAGGATCAAGAAATCAATTTAGATTTGGATGACTCATCAAGCAAGGCCACAAAAACATTGGGAATCATTTGGCTACCAAAAACTGATGAACTGTGCGGCCGAGCACAAGCATCACCAGGTCAATCCGTCACTAAGCGTGTAGTATCTTCAGACCTAGCAAGAATTTTCGATCCTTTGGGAATTTTTGGCCCAGTGACAGTATCAGCAAAGATATTTATGCAGGACCTATGGCAGCAAAAATACGCTTGGGATGAAGAATTGCCACATCGAGAGCAACAAGAATGGACGCGTTTTATGAAATGTGTATTAGCACTGAATACTTTGAAAGTGCAAAGACACGTTTTCAACGCAAAGGTGCCAACTTCTATTCAACTACATACCTTTTCTGATGCTTCAAAAAAGGCATATGGAGCAGCGGTTTATGTGCGAGCAAGTTACAAAGACAGAACTATAACCTCAAGATTGCTATGCGCGAAATCAAGAATAGCTCCTTTGAAGAAACAAACACTGCCTCGATTAGAATTATGCGCAGCATTATTGGGAGCCGAACTAACAGAAAGAGTGAAGCAGGATCTTAAATACCAAGACATCCTCACATTTCTGTGGTCTGACTCTGAAATTGTTTTATCCTGGATCAAGTCATCAGCTTCATCGCTACACACGTTCGTGGCAAATCGGGTAAGCAGAATTCAAGAACTTTCACACACTGTTCAATGGCACCATATTTCATCCAAATTGAATCCTGCCGACATCATTTCCCGTGGTATTAATCCGGAAAAATTCAGTTCCTGCTCCATATGGTTTTTCGGACCACTGTTTCTGCATGGAACCAATGAATTTTGGCTAAACAAAGAAGTAAAGTCGTTTGACATACCAAATGACATCGAAAGAAAAGGGCAACCAACCGTGGCAGCAGCAGTACCAGCTTCAGCATCATTGGACGCATTAATTTATGGAATAAACCACAGAAACTCGTTTATATTTCTACAACATACGGTCGGATATGTGCTTCGCTTCAGTGCAAATCTCAAAGGGGGAAAGGCGGAAAGGCCAAGTCACAAATCTTTAGGCGCGCAGGAAATGGAGAAATCATTGACAATCATAATAAAGGCTATTCAAATCTCTGATTTCAAGGAGGAAATCAAGGAACTGCAAAGACATAAGCTCGTGGGTACATCAAACCAACTTGCAAGTCTCTGCCCTCTGCTAGACGATCAACAAATCATTCGTGTGGGAGGTCGACTGGAAGCGTCAACATTGCCGTTCGATGCCAAGCATCCAATGATTTTACCATATAATGACCCGTTGACCAAACTCATTTTAAAAATGATTCATGAAGAAAACCAACACTGCGCCCCGAAAGCTTTAATAGCCATCTCTCGACAACAATTTTGGATATTAAGAGGAAAAACAGTAGCACGCAACATTGTGCAGAACTGTGTCCGCTGTACAAAGGCAAAACCAAAGTTGTTTACTCAAATCATGGGCAATCTACCAGCTGATCGAGTGTCAGAATCACGCCCATTTTTGATATCAGGCGTAGATTATTGTGGTCCCATTTGGGTACATCATAAAATCCGAGGAAAAAGACCACATAAGGCTTACATTGCAGTTTTTTGCTGTTTTGCCACAAAGGCCGTTCACATGGAAATCGTGTCAGACCTAACTACCGAAGCCTTCATCGGAGCTCTGAAACGATTCATTAGTCGTAGGGGAAGGTGCAAAACGTTATACTCCGACAATGCAACGAACTTTGTTGGTGCAAGAAATCAACTGGTTGAGCTGCAAGAAGCCATTTTTTCGAACAACTCAAAAGAAAGGATCATCAAATCATGCAGTGATAAGGGAATCGAATTCAAATTCATTCCACCCAGAGCCCCACATTTTGGTGGACTATGGGAAGCAGCTGTAAAATCCGCAAAGTATCATCTGCTTCGAAATGTGTCAACTTCATCATTGACATATGAAGAATTAGAAACGGTAGTAATAGAAATAGAGGCAATCTTGAATTCTCGACCACTCACATCATTGTCATCAAATCCAAATGACTTAGGAGCTCTTACACCAGGTCATTTCATCATCGGTGAGCCTTTAACTACGCCAGTCGACTCAAGATCATCAGCGAACAAAACGTCATTAAACACTAGATGGAAACTTGTGTCAGAATTAAAACACACATTCTGGAAAAGATGGCATGAAGAATATCTGCACGAACTTCAATCGAGATCTAAATGGAAGCACTCATCAATGAATGTGAAAGAAGGCACGTTGGTAATTCTAAAAGAAGACAACGTACCAGTCCTACAATGGCCTCTTGGACGAATCACGAGAATTTACAAAGGAGATGATGACATTGTTCGAGTGGTTGATGTTAAGACAAAGTCGGGTACACTCAAACGACCAATACATAGATTGGCCCCTTTATTCACCGAAGAAGACACAACAAATCTAAGGCTACCAATATTGGAGACACCGAATCCGAAACGGCACGCGTCAGACCAAGATGAGGGAGTCAAGAAAAGGAGATTAGTGACCAGCGGCCCATTACTCACTGCAATGCTGATTACACTATTCTTGTTACCGTTGGCATTGTCCTCTCAAATCCAGATATCAAATTTTGAGGCAAACCCCGGGATTTACTTCGAAGGAATAGGTACTGCCCGGCTATCAACTGGTGTTTGGAAAATCATTGTGTACTACGACATGGCGCCATTTCATCATCAAGTTCATGCACTATCAGATGGAATTCAAGCTTTGAAAAAATTGTGCCTACATCCAACATCAGACATTTCATGCCACTCACTCATCGAATATTTTGAAAAGGCTCGCAGTCAGTTAAATCAAGAGAACGGTTTGTTATCATCAAATCGAACCAAAAGAGCAGCATTTAATATCATTGGAAATGTTGCTCACGCTTTGTTTGGCGTTCTAGACTCTGATTACGCCGATGAAATGTCAAACACAATCAACAAAGTTAAGTCGAACGAAGAATATCTGCTAAAGCTGCTCAAAATCAAACATCAGTCATCGACTCTACAATCAACATTATTAAGCAGGATGAGAAAGATACATCTTTACGCCTAGCTGACGTCCAACATATGATCACGGAAAATTTGAAAAGCATTAACAACTCAGTTACTCAATTTCGACGATTACAACGTTTTACTGTCCTAATCGTTCAACTATCAGCGATAGTCACAGACTTACAACACATCCAATCAGAATTAATAAACATTCTGACCCATACCAGTCACGGAAAAATAAGCCCGAAAATTCTCACGCCACAACAACTCGCAAAGGAGGTTATTCTTATAAAAGGGCATTTATCACCCACACGAGCTCTACCAATTACCGAGGCGAACCTATTAGGATTTTATCAAATATTGGACGTCAGGTCTACTGTCACAAAGGACCGTGTGATGTTTGAATTAAAATTACCGCTAGTCGATCATCAAGTTCTCGATTTATTTGCGATTGAACCTATCCCAACACAACTCAATAACACTCTTGTGGTTATCACACCCAGCACCGAAATACTCGGAATCAGCGGCCATCGTGACCAATTCGTTGCCTTAAGCCAGAGCGAACTTACAGCAGCAACCACAATTGAAGATATTTATTTGATTGACAGAAAACAATTAAAATTTGCTAGAAAATCTGGCAAATTTGCTTGTGAAATTCAGTTATTAAATAACAAAACCTCTCAGAGCTGCAAATTCAGCAGTATGGAAGAGAAGACATCTTTCACATCAACATATCGTTCCAACCAATGGATTTTCGCCACGACTATTACCACCGAAATGACGGCAGTGTGCGGCATCGATACTATTCAATTAACATTAATAGGTTCAGGATTCCTTACAATTGGTCAGCACTGCGTATTAAAAAATGACGTCATTAATATCCAAGGGAACACGGAAGTTTCCAGTCGTGTATATTCATCGTATACTGGATTTGGAAATATATCATCCATTAGTTCACCAAGTGCATTAAATCCTCTTTTAAAAATAAACTTCGAGCACTTTGAAACTAAATGGGAACAACTCACCAATCTCCAGTCAAAGTTGCTACATGAAGATTTTGACAATCTACCTGAACGACTTCATTCATCAAACACTCATCATCATGTCGTCAGCTACCTTGCACTCACACTATCTACGGTAGTTATTATCCTTCTCATCACTTGGAAGTTGATCAAGTATTGCCAACACAACATTGCAACAAATCCTCAACCGACACACAACATCGCAACAAATCCTCAGCCTACACCACGACAACAAACCTCAGATTTTAAGATTCATGTGACATAGGTTGAGTCAGTCACTCAACGGGGGGAGAATGTTTAGATCAACATAAAATCAGGTGCAACGGACAATAATAAAGCAACAAACTACATCAAGGCCAACATAACAATCAAATTGCTGAAATTGCGTCTTCAGCGAAAAACACCTTTGGAATCGCTTGTCGCTGCATCGCCAGGTAGATTCTATTGCAGCACAACAGCACTGCAGCTATTGATGAAGTAACAATTTTGTATTCTTTTTGATATTACTCATATTACAGCACGACGGCGACGATAGTTAGTTGCTGAATCAGCCAAAATGTCTATTTGTGTATTTTTTATTATTTGTTATTTTAATTAATTGTATATTGTATTGTAAGCAATTTTTGGATATAAAAGCCACCAATTTTGAAATTAATAAATCAGATCAAATTCAACCTTGTGTGTTTTGATTTCGCTGTGCATTGAGTATTGGTTAAAGTGCTAGTACTCGCTGCACTGTCTGAATTTGTACTGGACAAATTAGATCATCAACGTCCACAGATTGAGTATTGGTTTAAGAGCCTATACTTCCTCGCTGGACACATATACGATTAGTAGCGCCAAAGAGTATTGGTTTAAGTTCCGATAGTCTTTTCAACAACTGATTTGGTTTGCACCTAATCTGAAGCTACACTGTCTACTTCAAATCATTATTGGTGATGTTTTTTTAAGCCAACAATTATCTTTTCAACTTTTCAAGTCTTTTCTCATTCGTCTAAGCTTGGGAATTTGCATATTATATATATGTATTTATATATATATATATTGTAACAGTGTTTGCTCGGGTGACGCTCGCCGGTCACCCAGGGTTCGTTCTCCTTCTGCTCTTCGTTACAAATTGAAAGATTTTTTTGTGATTTTGGTTATTAAACATAAACGGTGATTTTATTTTCTGGTTTTAATTCTACTTACTTAATAATACTGGTCTTATACTTAATGATACTACATAGGTTCTTACATATAATTTTAACTTCTATATTCAGGTCTGTACGCATTGAGTGGGGAAACCAGCGGGGTTCTGTTGCATTCTAGGCAAACATTCTGTCCTCCGACGACAGCATTCGCTTAGAGTGCCGAATGAGTGATGGCGACTTCTGCTCTCAAGTACTTTGCTACCATCGTTGGAGCATCTGAGCAGTGTTCGGGGCGAACTGCGCCGCACAGTAAAGCACAGTATAATGTGTCATCCGACGACAGCGTTTGGTAATTTGTTTGGCACAATATAACAAATAACCGTGTCGTCCGACGACGGTAGGTTGCTATATTGGCAAGAAAAAAGGGGAAAGATGAGTGCTGTGTAAAAGCCACTCTACTGATGAGTATAATAGCTAATGCCGGAAACACAAACACGCTTCAGCTTCGTCTTCGCTGCGTTACGATGCAGCCGCTTTGAATTTGCTTTGAATGACTTTTCTCTATATGGCATTTCTTAAATGAGAGTTCTGCCACAGTTCTCTGCTTTGAACTGTCAGGCAAAGCAAATGTTCAGCACTTTTGAACTAGAGCTTCCGTTTGTAGCTTCTTTACGTAACATTACGTTTTTTCTTCACGATTTCCAAACGAAACGTTGAAGCCGAAGCGACATTGTGTTAGGAAGCATTGAAATCGTATGGCTGAACTCGTAAACGTCAGGCGAAGACGAAGCTGAAGCGTGTTTGTGTTTTAGGCATAAAGCACAAGCGCTTATTGCTTAACTCGTTTTAAAATCTGTTCGTTCAGAACGGCGGTCAGCGTGTGAGCTTTCCTAAGGAAATATTCCTGCACACAGCAGGGTATTCTTCCGTGTTCTTCCTCCCCTCATTTTTATTTTGTCGGCCTATACGTGTATCTTTTTATTTCAATTTCTTAGGAATTTTATTGCTGACAGTATGCAAATAATGAATTGAATATAATATACTTAAAGTATATGGAGATTTCTGAATAAAATATTATTATAGTATTATTCTCTGTTATCACTATTCGAGCGGCTAATCCGTCCTAGAAAAAAATAAGTTCATTGGTTCGATCACCGTACCCACTGAATGTTGAGCGAGCACACTCGCATGGTGCCAACGTGATGTATGCGTTGTGTTGGTCAACCAAGCAATATGTATCATCTCTTGGGTAATTTCTTTATGTCTTTCGTAAGGCGAATGAATTTATGAATATGGTTTGTGACGTAGTCGACTTTATTCGACTTCGTTCTATTCCCCTTCTACTTCGGGGTGGGTAAAAAGATAACGTATACTAATTCTATAATCTAATATTTTTGCTATAATAATTGAAATGGCATTTATAATATAATATTGCTGGTATATAATAATTTTTATGATCTAATATCGGTATTTATTGTTGTTTTTTGTTGTTAGTATTTACTACTGGTAGTTATAAAGCTCGGTCGGTGTAGTCACTTTTTTTTGTCTTCATAGATGGTACTAGGACCTTTATTATATAGTGCCATTCGCCGGCCCGAGTTACAAATTTAATTTTTTTTTTTAAATGTTGTTTTTCTTTCTTTTTTTTATCTATATGTATATTTTGTTCCAATTCTTTATATAATATTTTATCTTTTGTATCAGTTACAAGCTTAAGTCTAAAAAATAAAGAAGTACAATAACTAATAGGACTGACCTAATTATTTGAATCCAGTTGATGACCATTCACCTAAAACATAACAAAACCATTTAGTATAAGTCAAAATATTTATTTAATGAATACCTACCCAAATTACTTATAATTAAATAACATTTAATTTAACCTTAAAGTTGTACATATTTATGATAAAGTCACTCCAAATGAAACATTATTTTAAGTCCAAAAACTCATTGAACCGGACTAAATTAATTTTAGGTTAATATTCAATGTTCAATTAGTTAGGTGAAACAAATATATATTATGAAAATATACTTCTCTCACTTTGTAAGCTGAAGTGAAAAGGAAGGTGGAAGGAAAATTACATAGCAACAAATAGCACAAGATTCTAATAAAAAAAATAAAAGATCTAAATAAAATCAAAATAAAAATTATTTTTTGATCAGCAAAGAAAGCACAAATTATCCAGATTAATTCAAATTTGAACATGGTCCTTCGAACCGGATTTAAAGCTAAGTAAAAATATTTTGAAACAAATTTTTACTACTTGTGAATTTTTACAAGCGTGGAAAACGTCCACCATCTTAGAAATCAATTCTTGTTGCACATTTATATCGATTTTCAAGCTTCTGGTATAATTATTCAACAAAGCCGGATTTACAGCTAAGTAAAAATATTTTGAAATAAATTGACTATTTGTGAATACTTATACGAGCGTGGAATACGTCCACCATCTTAGAAAGCAATTGTTGTTGCACTCAGCGTGTAGAGCATACAAACTCAAAACACTTATATCGATGTACACTTCTGGCATAATCATTCAAAATGAGTGCCAATGAATTAGATGGATATAAGAGACAGCGCTTCATTTACCGAGGTCTCCTGACCAAATTGGCGAATTTTGCAAACAGCGTAAGGGAAAATTCCGGTGAAACAATTGAAGAAATGCGCCTAAAGGAAATTCTCGACAAGATAGATAGCGTGGAATCGTCAATACTTGCTTTGGATGATTCGGAAGAATCAAAAATGGATGAATCCGAGGAAGCCTATTATACTATCATAACGAAATTAAATAATTGGATCAAAAAAATCAAAACATTAACGAATTAAATGCGACAAGTCAAAATAACAGTTTAAACGCCACTAGCAGCGCCAGAAGTGCGTCTTGCTAAATTAAAAATTCCCGACTTTTCCGGTTTTTTTGACTTAATTCATTCGAGCAAGCACAGTAAAGATATTAACCCTGTACAAAAGTTTCATTATTTAATGGGTTTACTTAAGGGAGACGCATATTCCCTAGTGAAACAATTCAAAATCACAGAATCCAATTACATTGAGACATTGAACAAGTTAAGACAGAGATATGATCGTAAACGGCACACAATAAACTCATTTATACGTAATTTCTTGGATCAACCAAGCGTGCAGATAGCCAATGCCTCAAATGTAAGAAAGTTGTTGGGTACCTCAGACGAGGTAATACGCAGGTTAAAGGCACTGGGAGACCAAGCGGAAACAAGAGACCCATGGCTTATTTAACTACTGCAACAAAAGTTAGATGATAAATCTCGAAGTTTATGGGCTCAGGAAAATAACAATAAAGAATTTCCTACGATCACGGTATTTTTTGATTTCCTATTAATGCGAACCGATGCTCTCGAATTCATAAAGTCACACGCTATTCGTTCAATCAAATCGAGCCCAACTGGTAGACCGAGAAACAGTTTTGCCATTACTACCAATCCTAATTGCATAGCATGCAATAACCAATAACATCGATTAATTGATTGTTTTCGATTCAAGGAGCTACCAGTAGAAGAACGCAAAAACTGAATCAGTACCAGCAGAAGATGTTTACGATTGTAGAGTTCGTAGAAGATGTCGTGACTGCTCGTATAAGCATCACACATAGATACAAAAACGAAAACATTGGTCGCCAATCCCGAAGAGCTGGATGACAATCCATGCGAAAACACGACCAAAACTTATGTCACAAACTTAGATGATAACCAGAACGTTCATGGAATTACGCTAAATTGCACTTTGCAAACTGTGCTACCTATAGCAATAGTAGATACATGTATGGGACAATTTTGGCATTCCAAGACCATGCCGCGCCTTGTTAGACACCGCTTCTCAAGCCTCATTCGTGACCGAAGCCATGATTCAAAAATTAGGACTACCGATAGAAAATTACAGAAACTTAATAGCAGGTATTGGTGAGACAACCAGTTGAAACGCGCAAGTAACGTCAACACTTTCGGCGACGTCAGCACTTCCTCAATTCTAAAGCACTCTGTGCTTTAGTGCTTAAAGATAAGGAATTATGCCTCATAGCATAATCATATGCATCGTCTAAAGATTTATTTATCTCTCAGTCTGATCCCCTATGGACAGATCGAGACTTTGTTTATTTATCTCGCTGTCTGATCCATGCTGGACAGACCAAGACTTTTATGTATGATCATATTAATATATAATGTTTATTTATCTTTCAGTCTGATCCCATCTGGACAGATCGAGACTTTGTTTTAATTTTATCGCAGTCTGATCCCTTCTGGACAGACCAAGAATTATGCATGCTTTTTCTTTAATCAAACTGAATAATAAAGTTAGTCTTTGTACTGATCTAAACTCGGCGAGTGTTCTCATTTAATATATCTGGCGCAGTCGGAAAAACAAGAAAAAATATTTTCAATTATAAATTTAACAAAGTCAAATTTGAACGTCGTGGCATTTTCATTATCTGAAAGAATTCCTTTTTTATTTTAAAATTAATCCTGATTTAGTTGTGTCTTGTGTAAATTTAAAATAATTAATTTTCAATAAATAATCAAACAAAAAAGTTTGCGGAGCAGAATTTTTGATAAGAAAAGCGGAAATTTATTTTTGTGGAGGACGTATTGATCTTTTAAAAAAATCTTCTCCCCAGTGAAAAAAAAGAAAAGAAGAACAGTTATTTCTTGCATATATTTGAAAATAGTTTAACAAAAATTTTTGTGAAGAAAAGTTTCTTATAAGAAAAAGTGGAAACTTATTTTTGTGGAAGAAATATAGATCACATTTAAGAAAAGCAATTCTAAAAATTCTTAAAATTCTACAAACATTTTCAAACTTGAATTAAATTTGTTTTCAAAAGCTGGTTTTGTGTTGTTTTCGAATTTCTTTGCATTAAATTATTAATTTTGAGACGATCAACAAGTTGTCAGTTTGAATACGAAGAAAACGGCTATTCCAAGTCGCAGTTTTTTTTATTTTTCGTAAAATTACAATATTTCAATTTTCAGTAAGTACTGCTGCTGCCCTGCTCTGCCTTCAGCCATAAGAGCATAGAAGTTTTACACTAGTTCGAAGCAAATAATAGCACAGGAACAGAACAAAAAAAATGGATTTCGGTATTCAGGATTTAATAAAAGAAGTCAGGAGCCTTCCACTATTTCGAGGGGACGATTCTTATTCTCTTACATCATACATCTCCGAAGCTGACTATATACTATACGAAGTAACTATCAGTATACCAACAATAGGAATAACTATAATAACAATTTCCAAAGACAAAATAATTCAAGACAATTTAGAAATACTCAGTTAGGGCAATATAGGAACCATCAACAAATTGAACCAATGGATGTTGATAACATAAACAAAACACCTGTACAAAGTTCAGAAAATTTTCCTGTCAACGCCTCGGATACAATGCACTTCCAATAGTTGAATTAAATATAAATGGACATAGGATCGATTGCTTGATAGACACAGGATCGTCTATATCACTTCTTAATAAATATATGCTTCCCCAAATTACAAATAGTAGAATTAAACCTATACCAATTAACACTGTTACAGGACAAACGTTCATAACTTATGAAAAAATCACAAAAATCCCAGACGAGTTTAATATCAATGCGACAATTTCATGGAAATTGCTGGACCTTAGTAACAAAAAGTTTGACGCAATTATAGGAACAAATGTATTAATGCCATTAGGAGCTAGAATAGACTTAAAAAATCAGGAAATTGAAATAAATGAAAATAAAATCAGATTTAAAGGATTTGACTGTCCTTATGCTTATGAAAACATTAATACATTAGAATACACAGAATATCAAGGCAATCTTATCGACAAATTAGATACATCGACGATAAATAAGGAAGAATATAAAAATCTTCAACAAATTTTAAAAGACAATAAAGATTTATTTTACATCGAAGGACAAAAACTGACAAGTGTTAATGAAATAAAACATCAAATTATTACTACATCTAATGAACCGATTTATTCAAGAATATATCGATTTCCACCAGTGCATGAAAGAGAGGTAGAAAGGCAGATTAGCGAGATGCTAAATCAAGGAATAATAAGGAAAAGCAATTCACCTTTTAACAGCCCTATTTGGATCGTTCCTAAGAAAATAGACAACTCAGGCCAACAGAAATGGCGGCTGGTTATCGACTACAGGAGACTTAATGAGATCACAGTGAGCGATAAATTCCCAATTCCGAATATAGAAGATATATTCGACAAATTAGGGAGGGCTCAATATTTCACCATCCTAGATCTCGCGAAGGGCTTTCACCAGATTTTAGTTGATGAAAAAGATCAAGCGAAAACTGCTTTCTACACCACAAGGTCACTATGAGTATGTTAGAATGCCCTTTGGTCTTAAGAACGCACCGGCAACATTCCAAAGGATGATGAATCAGGTGCTTCGAGGACTAATTAACAAAATATGTGTAGTATACCTCGACGATATACTCATATTTAGCACTAGTCTTGAAGAACACAATGACAACTTAAAAAAAATATTTGATAGGCTTAGGATACACAATCTAAAGATTCAAATTGATAAGTGTAACTTTTTTACGAAACAAACAGAGTATTTAGGCCATCTTTTAACTGATAAAGGGATAAAACCCAATCAGAAAAAAATAGAAGTCATAAGAAAACTTAAACTACCGTCAACTCAAAAACAAAATTAAAGCTTTTTGGGTATAACCGGATATTACCGAAAATTTATCCGAGATTACGCCAGAGTGGCACAACCTATCACAAAATATTTAAAAAAAGAAGCTAAAATTAACCTTTCTGACATTCAATACATAAATGCCTTTGATAAGTTGAAGGAATTGATCACCAATCCACCTGTATTACACTATCCTAACTTCAGCAAGAAATTTCAATTGACGACCGATGCGAGTAATTACGCAATTGGTGCAGTGTTAAGTCAGGATAATCATCCCATTTGCTATGCAAGCAGAACGCTTAATAAGCATGAGATTATGTATAGCGCTATAGAAAAAGAGCTCCTGGCGATCGTCTGGTCAACTCATTATTTCAGACCGTACCTCTATGGTGTCGAATTTGATGTGTACACCGATCATCAACCAATAAAATGGTTGAAATCGAAAAAAGAGTGCAGAGATTTAAGTCCTAGACTCCAAAGGTGGTTGTTAAGATTAGGTGAATACACATTCAAAATAGAATACATAAAAGGAAAACATAATAATGTAGCAGATTTTCTTAGTAGGATAAATGTCGATCGAAACGAAATTAATGAAGTAAATCTTAAAGAGAACACATTCATTAAAAGTCCTGAAATTTATGAAGTTAGTGAGGCAGAAAGTGTATATGTGGAAACAATACACAGCCAAGAAGAAAATTTAGATGATTACATTCCTATTGTGGAAACAATTGTGAATAAATTCAAAACACAAATAATTCTGTTGGAATCAAAGACTAAGGAAATAGAAACTATCAATAAAAATAGAAAAATCTATATTGCACGACAGGATATCGAAGAAAATAATTTAAATGATATTTTCAGAAGATTCATAGGAAAAGGAACTACTGGGATATACACAGAATTAAACGATCATCTATATAATCAGGTGCAGTTGAAGTTAATAGAATTGTTCAACAATGATAAGAACATAAAATTTAAGAGGTGTACATATTTAGCAGAGGATTTGCAAGACGAAGAAGAAACTATTAGATTTATTATATTAGAACGTTCATGAAAAGGAGTCAAATCATAGGGGAATAAACGAGAATTTTGAGTTTTTGAAAAATAAAGTATATTATCCGCATCTAAAAAAATTTATACATTAATAATTGTACCATATGCCAACAGTCTAAATATGACAGAAACCCAATCGAAATAAAATTTAAAATAACAGAAACACCCGGTGACCAAAATGAGATAGTACATTTAGATACTTGGACAATAAAAGGACAGAGATTTTTGACTAGTATAGATAGGTTTTCCAAACATGCTATGATATTCGATTTGAATGATAGGAATCTAATTACTATAAGAGAAGCCTTAAGAAATAGACACTCAGTACTAGGAAAACCAATTACGTACATTTGCGACAATGAATTCGATGGACTAGTTTTAAGAGTTTTTCAATAAGGAGCAGATAGAACTTCATTTGACTAAACCAAATAGCCATACTGGCAATGCAGACATCGAAAGACTTCACAATACGTTAAACGAACAAGTCAGAATTATGGAAATAAGCACTGATTTTAAAGAAATGAATATAAAGGATAAATGTTTTAAAGCTGTCGAATTTTACAACAACACAATACACTCAGTAACAAAAGTGAGACCAATCGATTTTATTTTAGGCAATCTTAAATCAGATAAGCAAGCTATAAATGAAAGGTTAGAAATAGAAAAATATAGAAGAATAAGTAAACTTAATATAGGAAGACAAAGCGAGCCAAGTAGGAAAGAAGGAAAAGTATTGATAAAAAACTACAAAGCTCTTAGACACAAACACGAATCGAAATATAAATACAATGACAATCAAAATTTACATCCTATAAATATTAAAAGAAAATATAAATACTTTTCAGACCAAAATGATCCTAATCTTTGTGCTTTCATTGCTGATAACCGCTAAAGCCGAAATCCAGATAGAGAAGTTGGATGGACAAAGTGGATATTTAGCGATTAAGCTAGAAGATACACAAATTATAGAGGGATTCAATACTATTTTACATACTATTAATCTAAAAGAAGTAAAGAATTTAATATACCAAATAGAGTTAGACGCAGAAATAGCATTTAAAAATGATGATAGACTAAAAATAGTAATTAAAGAACTCAATGACTTAAATCATAATTATTACACACTGATCCCGCACAGATACAAAAGAGGTTTGATAAACGTAGGGGGTACCGTAATGAAGTGGATCTACGGTACAATGGATAGCGAAGATAGGGACAACATTGAAGAGCATCTCAATGTTATCGATGCTAATAATCACAATTTAATCCAAAATATGAACAAACAAATACAAATTAATAATGTTACTAACCAAAACATACAAAACTTGAAAAATATTATAGCGGAAGATAGACAACGTATTTTAGGAATACTCGAAGACATGAGCCAAGAAGATAAGAGTTACATTAAAGACATCTATTTAAATCAACTACTTATCAGAATAGGAATTTTAAGCAATGAATTGAACAAAATTCAAAATAATGTACTGAATATAAAAATGGGACATATGACCACCAATATTCTTACAAATGAAGAAATAGATAGATACGACATAGATTTATTAAAACTAGAAAACATAAAATTGGCACTAGGAAAATATAAGGATACATTAGCGTTTATAGTAATGATCCCTAAAACAGCTAAAAATGTAAAGAAATACATTGTAACCGCATTGACGGATAACTCATATGAAGAGTTAGACATCGAAACACAAACTGTTGTCGAATTTAAGAACATATATTATCAATTAAAAAATGACATATATTTGAAAAATTTAAAAATTGTTGATGATTGCATCCGAAGCATTTTTAAAGAACAAAAATACTGTAATAAGAGAAGGAATGCTAAAAATACGATTATAGAATTAGATACAGGAATTTATTTACTCAAAAACAATAAAAACGTTCAATTAAATAACTCATGCAATAATCAAAAATACAGGTTAAATGGAAATTATTTAATTAAATTTTATGATTGTAATGTCAAAATTGATGATTTAGAATTAGAAAATAATGTTAAGATATTTCAACAATATATAGCTATTCCCAATTACGGAAATATGTCATATATAAATATAACCCTATCTTTAGAAGAAATACAACTTATCCAAAATGAAAATATTAATTAAATCACAGAATTAAAATTTCAAAAGAAAATGCATATAATAAGTTTTGTCACAAGTATATTTATTATTCTTATAATCATTTGTATTGTAGTAAGTTATTTTATGAAAAAATATGATAATCTAAAAAACATAGAAATAAAAATTTCAAACCCAGAGAGTTTGAAACTTAAGGAGGGGGGAGTAACGTCAACACTTTCGGCAACGTCAGCACTTCCTCAATTCTAAAGCACTCTGTGCTTTAGTGCTTAAAGATAAGGAATTATGCCTCATAGCATAATCATATGCATCGTCTGAAGATTTATTTATCTCTCAGTCTGATCCCCTATGGACAGATCGAGACTTTGTTTATTTATCTCGCTGTCTGATCCATTCTGGACAGACCGAGACTTTTATGTATGATCATATTAATATATAATGTTTATTTATCTTTCAGTCTGATCCCATCTGGACAGATCGAGACTTTGTTTAATTTTATCGCAGTCTGATCCCTTCTGGACAGACCAAGAATTATGCATGCATTTTCTTTAATCAAATTGAATAATAAAGTTAGTCTTTGTACTGATCTAAACTCGGCGAGTGTTCTCATTTAATATATCTCGCATGGTCGTACAACATTACGCCTGGCATCCAGGTTCAACGCAATTCAATTAGCAACACTGAAGGTCCTAATTATTCCCAAGATCACATCGTCGTTACCATCATTAAAATTCGATATTAGTCAGATAAAAGGACTAGACAAAATAGACCTGGGCGACCCACATTTTTACAAGCCAGGATCCGTTGACATACTGATTGGAGCAGACATCTTTTTTGAACTACTAGGGATCGCCAGCAAAAAATTAGATAACATGAATTTAATAGCCCGTGATACTAAGCTAGGATGGGTGGTAGGCGGTAGAAATGAATATAATGATACAGAGGTCTTGCAGTCGTTTACAACAATCATTAATATTGATGCAACATTGCAACGGTTCTGGGCGATCGAAGAGGTTCCTCAGATTAGCCAAATCACAAAGGAAGAGCAAGATTGTGAAGATTGGTTCAAGGCAACGACAACGCGAGCAGATAACGGAAGATTCGTCACTAGACTCCCGTTTAAAGAAGCACCAAAACCAGTAGGATCAACATATCAACAAGCACTCTCAAGATTATTAGGAATGGAGAAACGATTTCATGCACACGCCCAATTTTGTCAGCTGTACACAGATTTTCTATCAGAATATCAAGATTTATATTATATAGAACCAATTAACATAACTAACGCACAGCTTCAGAAGTTCTATATCCTACCACACCACGGAGTTTTGAAGGCCTCCAGCAGTACGACGAAAATGCGGGTAGTCTTCGACGCGTCTGTGAAATCAACCACAGGAACTTCACTGAATGAAAATTTAATGGTAGGACTAAATGTACAATTGAGCCTATTTCAAATGCTCACGCGGTTTCGGCAACATAAATATGTATTGGTGGGGGACATCGAAAAAATGTACCGACAAGTCATGGGCGACAAAACGGATACTAAACATCAAATAATTCTGTGCCGAGGTGAATAACAATGCATTCGCATTAAACACAGTTACATATGGAATGACCTGCGCCGCATTCATGGCAACCAGATGTTTAAGGGAGTTAGCGCTGTTGCACGCACAGACACATCCAGAAGCACGTCGAGCCATTGAAAATGACATCTATGTTGACGACCTTATGACTGGCGTGAACTTACCAGAATTAATGGAACTGAAAAACAATATAGTAGAGATCTTAAGAAGCGGAGGTTTCAATTTAAGAAAAATGTCCTCGAATGATCGACAAATAAAATTATTAATTGAATAAAACAGACATCAACAGCCTATAAATAGTTTCAGATCATCCTGAGTCTGTAACGTTCTTGGGATTAGCTTGGGATCACACCACAGATCACATTAATTTCCAAGTGAATCTCGAAATTAAAAAAGAGCATATGAAGCGAAGTTTTTTGTCCGAAGCTGGAAAAATCTTTGACCCTCTGGGACTTTTATCACCTATCACTATAAGGATAAAAATATTTTTTCAAAGCCAAACACCAAAAGTTGCATTAACAGCCAATATAACTATACACGGATTTTGTTATGTAAGCAAGTGGGCATATGCCGCGGCCATATACGCTCGATCGCAGACTAATCAAGAAATCGTCACGCATCTTATTTGTGCTAAAACAAAGGTGGCACCACTAAAGCAAGTTAGCATTCCAAGGCTCGAGGTAATTGGTGAAATCATTGGAGCATATAATAGAGATTCATGGCGACATATTCCGTCCAGTTAGAATCCAGCTGATTGCGCAACCTGAGGAAATATTTAAAAGTAAACTCTGGTGGGATGGCCCAGCTTGGCTGGCAAAGGACGAGAAACACTGGCTGGATCAGCGACAAACCACAGAGACCAACGAATAAGTCCAAATTGAAGTCTACAATGTGATCACTACCGAATCTAAAGCTGCCAATCTAAACGATATCATACTGTTGTTGAGTAAAAAATACTCAAGTTGCAAAAGGTTATTTCGTAAATGATAAGATTTTTTAATAACATAAGGGCCAGGAAGAACAAAGGGGAGAGGCTATCAGGCTTGCTGACACCACCGGAGCTTGAGCTGGCGAACCAAAAAATCATTATATATTGGCAAATTAACGAGTTCACCGATGAATATCACTGCCTACAAAACAACAAGGTAATTTCCGTAAAAAGCAAATTAAGGCAATTAAATCCATTCATATGTAAGGAAGGCCTTATGAGAGCATTGCCATACAATACCATTCATCCAGTGATAATCTCACCAAAGGCGCCAATCGCGACATCAATCACCTACGATGTACAAAAACCACATCCTGGCACAAATTTGCTAATGAGTATCGTTCGTCAAAATTTTTGGAACTCAGAGGAAAGGAGCTCGCGAGAAGCGTATTTCGTAAATGCATAAAATGTATAAGACAGAATCCCAAGATGATAAAACAGATAATGGGGCAGTTACCTCAGGACAGAGTGAAGCATACAGTATCATTTGGTGCCGTGGGGTTAGATTTTTGCGGACCGTTTAAAATTCATCCAGTGAGACGAAGAGGTTCAATTCCGATGAAGGCATGTTTGTGCATTTTTGTAAGCTTCAGTACGCACGCTATTATTATTATTATTTTTATTTATGTCCTATATCCCCTTGTGAGTCCTAGGTCCTCTACTACGCCTACGTGCCATCGCGTGCGGTTTCTGGCAATGAGCTACTCTCTCCAACTCTACCACAATTTCCGTGAATCCTCCTCAACTATTCTGCTCCATGTATTTCTCGGACGACCCGTTCTTCTACCATCCTGAGATAACAGATTCCATTGCATTGCGTAGTTTGCTATGGAACTGTCGCCTTTTCAGAGTGTATGACCAATCCACTGCCACTTCAACATTTGAGCGGAACAGTCGCAGCTTGGTGCTTAAGCTGATCGCATTGCTTCGCCAAATTATGGACATCATTCAAAACACCGATTTTGCTTTGCCGATTCGGTTGACAATGTCCTGTTCGGTTTCACCTTCAGTCGAGACAATGCTCCCAAGATATTGGAAACTCTCTACTTTATCTACCGGCTGTCCAGCTATGTTTACTTGAGTTACTGAGTTAGTGCTGAGGTTGATGATTTTAGTTTTGGCAGTATTAATCTTCAAACCCGCAACATTTGCCTTCCTCTCCACATTTGTTGTCATTTGGTGTAGTTCCATAGTTCTGTGTGAAACGTCATCAGCGTAGTCCAGATGTTTGAATTGAGATGTAAGAGTCCAACGAATTCCTCCGTTTCCAGTAGATAAAGCTGCGCGAACTACATCGCTAATCACCAAAAAAAAAGTATCGGGGATAGAATGCAACCTTGTCGTATCCTACTTAGGATCTCGAATTCCTCTGACAGCTTTCCTTTATGCAGCACATGACATTTAGAGCCATTATAGGTTGCATTAATTATAGCTATTAGTTTATCGGGTATACCTCTCCTGCGCAAGGCGAGCCAGATAAACTGTCTGTTGACACTGTCAAACGCCTTCTCAAAATCGATGAACAGCAGGTGCAGTGGTGACCGGAATTCAACGCACTGTTCAATAATGATCCGCAGGGTGTTTATGTGGTCTACACAGGAGGATCCTGCTTGTTCGGCATCGAGTGTATCTTCCAGATGTTCCTTAATTCGCTCAACTTTGGCTATTACCTTTGCAACTGCAGGAAGAACGCAAATGACTCTCTAGTTTTCGCACTCCATAAGACTACCTTTATTAGGGAGCTTGACAATCATTCCCTTCTTCCACTTGTCGGGGAAACTTTCTGCCTCCCAAGCTCTCTCTACAAGAGGATATAAAAAAAGCTCTGCTGATGCCGTTGAAGCGGCAGGCAGAAGCTCTGCGGGTATACCATCTAGTCCTACCGACTTGTTGTTTTTTAGTGCGTTAATCGCGGTAGCGATCTTATCTTTACTGGGAGTTGAGGTGCGAATTCGGGAAATTGTTACTTCCGGCAGCTCCGTTTGATTTGGGTGCACATCGTTAGCAAATACATGGTTAAGGACTCCTTCTATCGTTTGAGCTGATCCTCATCTGAAACGAGTACGGCACTATCTAGGCCTTTCACCGGATGTTGGCTAGAGCGTTGACCACCTGTCAGCTCTTTGTTGATTCTGTAAACGGTTCTGCTATCCCAACTGCTCGCTGCTTCCTCTTCTTCTGAGGCCAGGTTGTTAATATAATTACGTTTGTCACGTCTTACGCTACGCTGCACTTCTATTATTTTGCTTCGATACAGGGACTCTAGCTCATCGTTGCTGCTGCTGGGATATCTACAATACGAGCATTAAGTAGCTTACGTTTTTCAATCCGCCTCCAGGTATCTTCGGTAAGCCACGTGCCTTGCCTTGCCTGGCTTCCAGCAACAATACTTTCCGCTCTAGATGTGAAAACATTTCTCACAGCCTTCCAATATTGCTGGATGATTGTCGGCAGTGAGCTGCTTATTGCTTCCATTTCTTGCGATAAGTGATCCCTTTATTGTTGGTGTACTGAGGGGATCTTTAGCCGGTCGATGTTATACCTAGGCATTCTGATGATATTGCGGATTCTTTGAACTGATGCAGTACGTAACTGGACAATAGCTACCATAAGGTGATGATCCCGTACCATACCCATGTTGGCTCCTCGTCTGTTACGGACGTCTATAAGACAGCCCCTTAAATGTCGCCTGATCGCCACATGTTGGATTTGATCGTGACGTTCCGTACTCTAGTCCGAAATCTGGCCGATAAGATCCTATCCTAGATGTGGGTGCCAGGAAATTATGACAATGCGTGCTGGCGTTAGCAGCAGACCCACTCCAGATTCACGGGGACTGCCGGAGGGTTTGCCGGATTAGAGTAGCACAGTGTTACACGTTGGGGATTGGTACTCTCCCGCGTCGAACCATCTTACTTCACTTACTCCCGGTATGTCCAAATTATATCGAAGAACCTCACGTTCCAGTTGAAGAAATCTGGCATTTTGAGGTCCTTCACTCCCTGAGTCAAGGAGCGTCCTCGCATTCCACAATATATAAATAGCCAAAAGTCGTCATTATTTGATCATTACTTATCAGAGGCGTTGTATCGGTCTCAGTAACGGGCATTTTTCGGTACCGCATAGTGCTAACCCAAGTTAACAAGGCTAGAAACGCTAGACCGTTCGCACTTGCAGTTTTAGCCTACATATATAAGAACTTATACACATAGTTGCCCGGTGACCACCACTAGGAGGTAGAGCAAGCACTACATCACGAACTTGATTGTTGCGCTACTGGCCCAAACCAAGTTTTGAGCAGTCAGTAGTTTCCCGGTCAATCACAATGCAGATCCCCACATATACCTACATACAGAAATTTGCATGAATCTCACAACCGAGTCATTCCTTGACGCATTACGACGATTTGTAAGCCGAAGAGGGTTATGTCACTCTATATATTGTGACAATGCTACCAATTTTACTGGTGCAAGGAATTACCACCGAGAAGTACACACTTTTTCAAGTAATCAAGATAACATAACCGTTTCTAGTCTTTTAAAGGACAAAATACATTGGAGACTGTAGTGATCGCACTACATGTCGCCTCTCAAAATCAACTCAACTCGAAATCAACTCTCCTAAATACGATTCTTCTTTCCCACGGCGTCACAATACCGAAAGTACGCCAAGAACGCTGCAGCGCTCACTTTTCATGTCGAACATAAATTACAATGTTTATGAGCTCGTCACCCGATATCCGCTACATCCAATAGCATTTAAATATACATTCAATAGCAATACACATAATTCATGCGATTGCTATGCCTTCAATGCTATGTGCATACAGCACTGCAGCTATAACAAATAGCAATGGCAATGCAATTCATGCGGTCGTTCTATGCTGTGTATATACAGCACTGCAGCTATAGCATTCCCATTGTTCCATACCGAACGTAATGCTGTACGACGGCGGATACACACAAAATCCAAAGTCAAGTACGTTTATGCATAGGCATAGAGAGCAAGGGTGAATGGACATCGTCAATAGCAACAGCTGGATGTATGAACTATATCCAGAGCCGTTGACGAATGTAATGCTGACACATTTATATTGCATTTGTATTGTGTAATAATTTTCCGGCTTAATCGTTTAGCCTAATATTGTTGGGTAATAATTTAATTGCTTACTCAGTTAATAGTGCATCGCACTTTGGGTACAAAGATCGCTTGGATTTGAAGGAAGGGAAAACCAGTTGAAAAGTCAGAGTTAATCTAATTTTAAAGCTACGAGCATCCTAGTAGAGGTCGCAGCCACGCTAAAGACAGCGGGCCTCCCTAGGATTGAAATATATATATATAAAATATAAAATATAAAATTAACTAGCAGAGGTCGCAGCCACGCCAAAGACAGCGGGCCTCTCTAGTAGTGTATAACTAAAACCAAATAAATAAAAGAAATACAACTTAAAATTTAAAACAACCGTTCTTTTTATTAAAACATTAACTCTCCGCCCACATAGCTCTTCCCTTGGTCTCACAAGGAAGCACGGCTATACACGTCGGCGTTAAAACATTTGGTGGCAGCCCTACCAGAAAAAAAAGCCAAAACAAAAGGCCGATCTTCTGATGCGTGCTGGGGCTATACACCAGCAAAATCAAATTAAAGTACAGTGAAAGTGAAAAGTGAATTAGAAAGTCCTGATAATAGTTAGACCTTGCTAGCTTTAGAGCGTAGGCATTTGGCTAACATTCAGGTAGTGAAAGACCAGGCTGTAACTACACCTTTAGGGCGCGAAGCCTGCCTGGCAAAAGCAACAGCATCAGCAAGCAGCAGACAGCAGCAGTAACAAGCAGCGACGTCCACTACGACGACAACAGGAACAGAAATCATTAGCATCCACAACCACTGCAGCAGCAAGCAGCAGAATTCAGCGACAACAACAGCAAACAGCGACAAAAGTAACAGCAGCAGATCACCAAAATTCAGCAGCAGCCGTTTAACGCACAGCAACAACAGCAGAAATCAGCTAAGCTCAGCAGCGACACCCACAGCTATAACAGCAAAATCGACAGCAGCAGAACAAGGTAGAACCATTCTTCTATTAATTTCTTTTTTAAACAAAAAAAAAAAAAAACTTATATATATTAAATTTTATAATACTTTTAAACATATATTTAGTGAATTTGGTTTATACTTTGTTGCAATTTTTTTTTGAAAATAATTTTTTGGTAAATCATTGGGTTTATACTTTGTTGCAAACCTTTTTCCCCCTCTCTCTAATCCGATATATTTTCGCGAAGTTTTTGGTATTACTCGATATTTTTCGCGAATTTTGGTTTTATTTCGGTTGTATCCGATATTTTCGCGAATTTTGTTTTTGTGCTGTGAGTATTGTTTTCATGTTTGGACTAGTCAACTTTCAAAATAAGTAGACCGGTCACTAGGCAAATTAGTAGACAAGCAAAAGCGATTGCTGATACTAATTTGTCTTCAAACTTGAGTTTTTCGTCAGATTTAGAGGTTATTCCTGAAGAGGAACCGTCCAACATGGACATAAAAATAAGTATTTCCGATGTTTATAACATCATACGCCTTTTCGACGGGAAGCCAGACGATTTGGCTAAATTTACGTCCTGCGGTGATATATTCTTCACCTCGGTAAAAGAGAGTGATGAAGCCACATTTTTAGCCATTGTTAAGACAAGGCTACAGGGTCCCGCATTCGAGTTGAAACAATTCAACTCCCTTACGACTTGGGCAGCTCTCAAGGAGAAGCTCGAGTCTGAATACAAGGAGGTGAAAACGCGTTCCTCTGCGCATAACGAGCTGTTGACGACGAAACAGAGATTTAAAGAATCAGTCAAGGAGTTTGGCGAACGGGTTTGCACGGCCCTAAATAATCTAAACTCCGCCACCTTCAACACAACTCGCGACGAGACAGTTCGGGAATTCTTGGTGAAAGAAAACCGCCGTCTAGCGATCCAGGTGTTTGAAGACGGGCTAAAAAATGACCAAATTAGGCTTATAGCCAAGGATTTCGGGGGAGCTGACCTAAAAAAGGTTATAGCTGATGCTGAGGGACATGCTGCACGCATCAATCACACCCCACAAAATTTTCAAAATAAATTTGCTTCTCACAGAAATCCGCAAACTATATATTGTCAGACTTGCGGTAAGCCCGGTCACACGAGGGAAACGTGTTACCGGAATAATCAATTCCCAACTTTTCAGAGTAGGCCTTCTATTAAAAAGGAAATGCAATTTATTACTTGCAATTACTGCAAAAGGAGGAACTACACCGAGGCAAACTGTAGGCTACGGTTATCCAACCACAGGCCTCCACAAAATCCCTTAAGGAATAATAAAATATAAAATTAACTAGCAGAGGTCGCAGCCACGCCAAAGACAGCGGGCCTCTCTAGTAGTGTATAACTAAAACCAAATAAAGAAAAGAAATACAACTTAAAATTTAAAACAACCGTTCTTTTTATTAAAACATTAACTCTCCGCCCAAATAGCTCTTCCCTTGGTCTCACAAGGAAGCACGGCTATACACGTCGGCGTTAAAACATTTGGTGGCAGCCCTACCAGAAAAAAAAGCCAAAACAGAAGGCCGATCTTCTGATGCGTACTGGGGCTATACACCAGCAAAATCAAATTAAAGTACAGTGAAAGTGAAAAGTGAATTAGAAAGTCCTGATAATAGTTAGACCTTGCTAGCTTTAGAGCGTAGGCATTTGGCTAACATTCAGGCAGTGAAAGACCAGGCTGTAACTACACCTTTAGGGCGCGAAGCCTGCCTGGCAAAAGCAACAGCATCAGCAAGCAGCAGACAGCAGCAGTTACAAGCAGCGACGTCCACTACGACGACAACAGGAACAGAAATCATTAGCATCCACAACCACTGCAGCAGCAAGCAGCAGAATTCAGCGACAACAACAGCAAACAGCGACAAAAGTAACAGCAGCAGATCACCAAAATTCAGCAGCAGCCGTTTAACGCACAGCAACAACAGCAGAAATCAGCTAAGCTCAGCAGCGACACCCACAGCTATAACAGCAAAATCGACAGCAGCAGAACAAGGTAGAACCATTCTTCTATTAATTTCTTTTTTAAACAAAAAAAAAAAAACTTATATATATTAAATTTTATAATACTTTTAAACATATATTTAGTGAATTTGGTTTATACTTTGTTGCAATTTTTTGGTAAATCATTGGGCTTATACTTTGTTGCAAACCTTTTTCCCCCTCTCTCTAATCCGATATATTTTCGCGAAGTTTTTGGTATTACTCGATATTTTTCGCGAATTTTGGTTTTATTTCGGTTGTATCCGATATTTTCGCCAATTTTGTTTTTGTGCTGTGAGTATTGTTTTCATGTTTGGACTAGTCAACTTTCAAAATAAGTAGACCGGTCACTAGGCAAATTAGTAGACAAGCAAAAGCGATTGCTGATACTAATTTGTCTTCAAACTTGAGTTTTTCGTCAGATTTAGAGGTTATTCCTGAAGAGGAACCGTCCAACATGGACATAAAAATAAGTATTTCCGATGTTTATAACATCATACGCCTTTTCGACGGGAAGCCAGCCGATTTGGCTAAATTTACGTCCTGTGGTGATATTCTCTTCACCTCGGTAAAAGAGAGTGATGAAGCCACATTTTTAGCCATTGTTAAGACAAGGCTACAGGGTCCCGCATTCGAGTTGAAACAATTCAACTCCCTTACGACTTGGGCAGCTCTCAAGGAGAAGCTCGAGTCTGAATACAAGGAGGTGAAAACGCGTTCCTCTGCGCATAACGAGCTGTTGACGACGAAACAGAGATTTAAAGAATCAGTCAAGGAGTTTGGCGAACGGGTTTGCACGGCCCTAAATAATCTAAACTCCGCCACCTTCAACACAACTCGCGACGAGACAGTTCGGGAATTCTTGGTGAAAGAAAACCGCCGTCTAGCGATCCAGGTGTTTGAAGACGGGCTAAAAAATGACCAAATTAGGCTTATAGCCAAGGATTTCGGGGGAGCTGACCTAAAAAAGGTTATAGCTGATGCTGAGGGACATGCTGCACGCATCGATCACACCCCACAAAATTTTCAAAATAAATTTGCTTCTCACTTGCAATTACTGCAAAAGGAGGAACTACACCGAGGCAAACTGTAGGCTACGGTTATCCAACCACAGGCCTCCACAAAATCCCTTAAGGAATGGCAATTCCACTCCTGGTTTCAGCGGAAACCATAATAGACCTGAGTACCCCTCTAAACAGAATAATAGCCATGGTGTGAGGTATTCAAATGTGCTTGAATCGGGAAACGAAGCCATTCGGGAGGAAACAATCGGCAATTCCTCTCGAATGATTGCGACAGCCGAAGTGTACCATCCCAAGAACTGAATTTTAGATTTTTCGTTTCGTTTTTTCCCGAGTTTAAGGAACCAACGATACGACTAAAGTTCAGTCCTTCGGATAAGAAATTTTCTACGTTTTTGATAGATACGGGTGCTGACGTTAGTTTGGTAAAAGAAAACATGTATAGTAAAAATACGATACATGGTGACCACTACACCATTACTACCATAGCCGGGGAATCGCTAAAACCCCTTGGTTTGGTGAATGGTACTTTAGAGTTCAAGTTATCCGAACATACCCTCTTGTTAGATCACCCTTTTCACATACTTGATAATCAAATTAATTTCCCTTATGATGGAATTATTGGAAATGATTTTTTATCTAGATTCAAATGCGTAGTAGATTTTAAAAACGATACTCTAGAAATTCCATTCAAACAAAGCCAAACGGAGGAAAACAAACAAAAAATCCTGAAAACTTTAAGTCGCCATGCGAACTTCAATCTGATGATTCCAATTTTTGTAACAAATTCAATAAAAACTTAGTAGAGCGTAAAACCAAGCAAAAAGACTTAGAGACAAAAGATCCTAAGCAAAATAAAAAAGACTTAGAGACAAAAGATCATAAGCAAAATAAAAAAGACTTAGAGACAAAAGATCCTAAGCAAAGTAAAGAAGACTTAGAGACAATAGATCCTAAGCGAATACAAAAAGACTTAGAAAAAACAAAGCAATTTTTTAAATCAACAACAAACTTGGTAGACAGTAAAACTAAGAAAAATGAAAATAAACATTTGAGCCAAAAAGAGCAAATGGAATCACAGTATAAAGAAAAATTAATAAAGGGAAAGACTAAGGCAAAGAAAGTTAAGGTACAAGCGCAAAAATGTTTAATCCAACAAAGTGAGGTAATTGATGTTTCTACAAGTAAGCCTTCTATATATAGCGGATCTGGGGAAGTAGCTCTTCCAAAACCAGAACGAATTTTTGATGGAGCAAAACAGAACATCGTGGAAACCAAACAAAAATTTGTTGACCAGATTAACATACCTGCACGAAGTACTCTATTTTCTAAAGTCGCTTGTAATTGTGCAAATGACATCGTCATTCGGAAGAAACAGGTTTCACCTGCGGTCTTTTTGGCCTCTTCCATCGCCCAATCAAGTGACAATTTTGCAAAAGTCCTACTCCTGAATATAAATGAATACCCAGTGCAGCTAAAGGCACACGATCTAAGTTTAGAATGGGATAACTTAGACGAATTTAATTTTTTTACTTCAGACTCGGAAACGATCCAGTATACAAGCGTCTAGAAATCTGGAAAAATTAGTGGACATAAGCCACTGTAATAAAGAAGAAAGATCTTCCATAGTCCAGATATGTCGAGAATTTAATGATTTATTTTATTTACCTGGAGATAAACTCACTTGTACTGATGCAGCGACACATCAAATAATATCTGAAGTAGGTAAACCTCCTATATATGTTCGACCATATAGACTGCCAGAAACAAGCAGAGCTGAAATTAATAAACAGGTAGACGAAATGCTCGAAAATGATATTATCCGACCAAGCTACAGTCCTTGGAATTCACCTCTATTTATTGTTCCTAAAAAACCTGATGCTCAAGGTAACAAGAAATGGCGAGTAGTTGTTGACTACATGCTTCTAAACGATGCAACTGTTGGGGATGCGTTTCCGCTTCCCAATATAACAGACATTGTGGACCAACTAGGTAAATCAAAATATTTCAGCACGTTAGATCTTGCAAACGGTTTTCATCAAATTCTGGTTCAAGAAGAAGATCGGGAAAAGACAGCGTTTAGCACTCCCATTGGTCATTGGGAATATAACCGAATGCCGATGGGTATGAAAAACGCTCCCGCCACTTTTCAAAGAACGATGAATAATGTTTTAATAGGTCTAATTGGAATAGAATGTTTTATCTTTGTTGATGACATAGTAGTCTATTGACCGACGTTGGACGAACATAATCGAAAATTGCGAAATGTTCTAACAAGGTTACGGTTTAACAAATTAAAGCTGCAGCCAGATAAATGCCATTTCATTAAAAGAGAGCTTATGTACCTGGGACATATTATCAGTGATGAAGGAATCAAGCCAAAACCAGATAAAATAGAGGCAGTAAAGACTTATCCAAGGCCAAAGAAGGCAAAAGATATTAAAGCATTTTTGGGATTTGTAGGATACTACCGAAGATTTATTTTCCAGTTTGCCCTGATAGCTAAACCATTAAATAACTTGCTAAAAAAGAATGTAGATTTCAAATGGGATGCTTTATGTGAAGAAGCTTTTGTTATTTTAAAAGAAAAATTAATCTCCTCACCAATATTAATTTACCCAGATTTCAAAGAAAAATTTCTCATCACTACCGATGCAAGTGATTTTGCTATAGGAGCCGTATTATCTCAAGGAAAAATTGGCCAAGACAAGCCTATATATTACGTCAGCCGAACCTTAAATGTTGCTGAAACAAAATATACCACTACCGAAAAAGAGTTATTAGCAATAATATTTGTAGTCAAGCAGTTCCGCCCTTACGTTTACGGTAGAAAATTTACAACACTTACGGATCACAGGCCGCTTCAATGGCTGTTAAACCTTAAAGACCCTACATCGAGATTGGCGCGATGGCGGATATCGCTAGAGGAATATGAATATGAAATCATATATAAGCCAGGCAAATGTAATGCCAATGCCGATGCACGATGCAGAATGAACCAATCAATGGAAAAGTTTTAGTCACTACTAGGAGCAAGGTTATAGAGCAAACCCTCGATGAAATAATCATAGTAGGAAGTGAGGAAATTGGGCCTCCGCCGACTGAATGCACTATAATTAAGACTTGTAAGTCCATAATGTTAGCTGACAACAATTCTCCAATACAGATCTTTTTTCTACCCCACGGAACGCGACAAGAGGAAACTTTATTTAGGAATATTTCGGGGTATACTCGCCCCAATCCTAACGAACTAAAGATATTTCCTCATGCAACTAAATCGTCAACGTACATGATAACCTCTTTGCCTGTACATCTTACAGAAAAGGCAACTATAGAAAACCACATTTTACAGATCCGAGATTTTTGTCAAAAAGAAAAAGTTAAAAGTATCGATATATCAATTCCTCCCCAAGAACCATTTTTTGAATATTTAAAATCCTCCATAACACATGCATTTTCTCAAAAAAAGCTCGATATTTATTTGTATTCGGACAACCG
Organism: Nephrocerus scutellatus; assembly: GCA_947095585.1. Lineage (NCBI taxonomy): Eukaryota > Metazoa > Arthropoda > Insecta > Diptera > Pipunculidae > Nephrocerus > Nephrocerus scutellatus. The sequence continues at coordinate 77,151,975 of OX352763.1, forward strand.
AATCATTCTCACAGATCCACAAGAGATCGAAAAAAGTTTGCATGACTTTCATAACTCGCCTTTCGGAGGTCACCAAGGAACCTCAAGAACACTTAAACGTATCCGAACTAGATATTATTGGCCTACTTTGGTCAAAGACATAAAGGAATTCATTCGAAAATGCGAATCCTGCCAAAGAAATAAGTTAAGGCAAAATCCACGAATTCCGATGAAAGTCACGACGACTAGCACGAGTCCATTTGAGCGTGTAGCTTTGGACATTGTCGGGCCTCTTCCAACTAGCTATGAGGATAACAAATATATACTTACTTTTCAGGACGATTTGACAAAGTTCATTGAAGCTATGCCTCTTCCAAACGCTGAAGCTTCAACTGTGGCGCGCTGTTTTATCGAAAAAATAATATGTCGTTTTGGACCACCCGATGTGGTGTTAACTGATCAAGGTACTTATTTCCTGAGCAACCTTTTTAAGGAGGTTTGTAAGCTTTTAAAAATCATAAAGATACAGACCACTCCATACCATCCGCAAACGAACGGAGCTTTAGAGCGTAGTCACCGAACGCTAGCCGAATATCTCAGGCACTATGTCGACAAAGACCAGCTTTCATGGGACACATGGTTACCATATTCGATGTTTGTATATAACACGACACCTCATAGCAGCACAAAATTTAGTCCTTTTGAACTTATTTATGGATTTCCTGCACGGATCACCAATTCCATAAACCGAAGTCCTCAAGTCTCTTACAATTATGATAACTATGCTACAGAGCTAAAAGCCAAACAAGTTCTACTGGACAAGAAAGAGAAGTCCAAAACATACTACGACAGGGGATCGAAAGATAAAAAATTTAATGTAGGGGATCAGGTCTTCATAAAAAACCACACAAGAAAAAAAAAAGCTCTCTGCATTATGGGAAGGCCCACATGAGGTAACCAACATAATATCAGACGAGAATACAGAGGTTAAAGTAGGAAACAGATTTAAAATTCTCCATAATAACAACATAAAGATCTTGTCGGAATAACTTCAAAATTTAGACAGCACTCTCTTAAGGAATTCTTTTATTCCGATGATAAACTTAACTCTCTTAAAATCCAAAATTAGCACAACTTCTACAAAAGTAAATCCTATTAAATTGCTTAAATACGATGAAAATAATAATCTCGCGGAAATTTCTTACCAAGTAGATTCGTTAAAGAAAGAGGAAGGAAAAGGTTTGCAAAATTTAGATAGGCAAGATGTTCATCATTATACTGTAATATTTAGTTTGGCCTTAGTGATATGTATAATCCTGTTGTTCATTTATAAATACAATTCTAAACTGAAAGCCATTGTAACTGAAATTAGACAGCAACCAACAGAGAATGAAAATAAACCAAAAACCAATGAGGAAATTATCGATGAAGTTTTTGTTGATCAATCCATTGTACTAGAAGTAGACAATAACAATGCTAACCCAAACCCAAGCCCAAGATTCACATTATCGTCATAAGATTCACATTGTCGTCATAAGATTCACATTGTCATCATAAGATTTACATAATCTTCATAAATGAAAACATATATATATATTTTAAAGAAGAAGAAAAAAAAATTTATCAATTAATAACGTTTAAACTATTTAAAAAAAAAAAAAAAAAAAATTAATTAACTATTATAAATCATAACTTATTAAGGCTTAAAATCAATTTTTTAGAATTACGATATAGAATAGAATCGTAAAAGCAATCAAAACAAAACATTAATCAATGTTGAAAATCAATTTTTTTTTATTACGAAATATAAAATAGAAGCGTAAAAACAAAACGAAAATTTAAAATAATTTTTTGAATTATGATATAGAATAAAATCATTTATAACAATTAAAACAAGAAAAGTATTAGTGTCTAAAGAATCATGAAATAAGAAGAAAAATTAGACTACTTTACCTATTAAAATTAATTATTTTCATAATTTTTGAACTAATATTATTTAAATAATAATCTAATAATGTTATACAAAAAAAGATATATATTATCTATTTATTATAAATATTTTACAAAATAATTATGTAATTTTAAATATGGCTTTTCAACAATTATGGTTCGAAAATTCCAACCGTGGAATTTCCTTCTTCTAAGGGGGGTGGGATGTACTGATCGCACTACATGTCGCCTCTCAAAATCAACTCAACTCGAAATCAACTCTCCTAAATACGATTCTTCTTTCCCAAGGCGTCACAATACCGAAAGTACGCCAAGCACGCTACAGCGCTCACTTTTCATGTCGAACATAAATTACAATGTTTATGAGCTCGTCACCCGATATCCGCTACATCCAATAGCATTTAAATATACATTCAATAGCAATACACATAATTCATGCGATCGCCCTGTCTTCAATGCTATGTGCATACAGCACTGCAGCTATAACAAATAGCAATGGCAATGCAATTCATGCGATCGTTCTATGCTGTGTATATACAGCACTCCAGCTATAGCATTCCCATTGTTCCATACCGAACGTAATGCTGTATGACGGCGGATACACACAAAATCCAAAGTCAAGTACGTTTATGCATTATAGGTATAGATGCATTATATGGACATCGTCAATAGCAACAGCTGGATGTATGAACTATATCCAGAGCCATTGACGAATGTAATTCTGACACATTTATATTGCATTTGTATTATGTAATAATTTTCCGGCTTAATCGTTTAGCCTAATATTGTTGGGTAATAATTTAATTGCTTACTCAGTTAATAGTGCATCGCACTATAACTGGAGCATAAATTAATTGATTTATGGATATTGGGAAATATCGCTGATGAGTACATTTCCATGAACTGCGTTGGTTTGGGTACAAAGATCGTTCGGATTTGAGGGTATAAAAAGGAAGGGAAAACCAGTTGAAAGGTCAGAGTTAATCTAATTTTAAAGCTACGAGCTTCCTAGTAGAGGTCGCAGCCACGCTAAAGACAGCGGACCTCCCTAGGATTGAAATATATATATATATATATATAAAATATAAAATTAACTAGCAGAGGTCGCAGCCACGAAAAAGGCAGCGAGCCTCTCTAGTAGTGTACAACTAAAACCAAATAAATAAAAGAAATACAACTTAAAATTTAAAACAACCGTTATTTTTATTAAAACATTAACTCTCCGCCCACATAACTCTTCCCTTGGTCTCACAAGGAAGCACGGCTATACACGTCGGCGTTAAAACAAGACCCATCACACAAGCAGCACCCAATCAAGGTGGTCTTTAGGAAAGCGCGGTCAAATCCACAAAAATACAACTCACTCGAACCATTGGAGATGAAATACTTACCTTTGAAGAATTTTCAACACTTACCGCGCAGATAAAAGGGATTCTAAATTCCAGGCCGCTTTGCCCCGGACAAAATGACGAACTAGAATTCCTTACGCCAGCGCACTTTTTAATGCGCTGCAATTTAATCGGACGTGCACTTCACCAAATACCAGAAAATTACATCCACTCACAAGATGGGACATTGTAAATCGCATTTACTTACAGTTCTGAAAAAAAAAGTTGGCAATTGGAGTACCTAACAGCCCTGCAGTCAAGATCTAAATGGCAAATACAGTATACGAATTTAAAGCTAAACGATGTCGTTCTAGTGGAAGATCGAAACCTTCCACCTACTCAATGGCTAATCGGACGAGTAGTAAAATTATATCCTGGCGATGATGCCAAGGTTCGAGTAGCAGATATCAATACTAAAAATGGCGTATTCAAACCATCGATACAAAAATGATGCCGACTGCTAATACTTGAATCTGATGAGAGTTCAACCGGGGGAGTATGTTTGAATCAAGTTGATGGCCATTCACCTGAAACACAGCACCATTTACTATAAGTCAAAATATTAGTTTAATGAATACCTACCAAATTACTTAGGTAGGGTGGTAGGGGTGGCATCCACCTTCCACAGCCAAAAAACCTGCACCCACCCGCTACAGTTTTTGGTTTCGCCTTGATGAATATATAAAAAAAAAAAATGTTGGTGGTACACTCCTATGGATGAGATATGTATCGCCGCAGGTGGGATGGTGCCCGATATTAGTGTCGATTCTCTTTTTTTTGTTGGGTCGCTGAGTTGAATGACGATGGTAATACAGCCCGAGGGGGATGGGGCCGATAACTTAGGGTGGAGGGGTTACCGATATTAGTGTCGATTCTATAGTGTTCGGGGTCGCTGAGTTGAACGGTTATGGTAATACAGCCATAGGGGAATGGTGTCGATAACTGAGGAGGGAGTTACCGATATTAGTGACGATTCTATAGTTTTTGGGGTCGCTGAGTTGAATGGTGATGGTAAGGCAGCCCTATGGGGATGAGATCGATAACTGAGTGGGGATGACCGATATTAGTGTCGATTCTATAGTTTTCGGGGACGCTGAGTTGAATGGTGATGCTAATAGAGCCCTAGCGGGATGGGGTCGATAACTGTAGGGGTGGGGGTGGGGGGGTAGTGTGGACGATATTAGTGTCGATTCTAAAAGTTATCGGGGAATGGTGTCGATAACTGAGGAGGGGGTGACCGATATTAGTGACGATTCTATAGTTTTTGGGGTCGCTGAGTTGAATGGTGATGGTAAGGCAGCCCTATGGGGATGAGATCGATAACTGAGTGGGGATGACCGATATTAGTGTCGATTCTATAGTTTTTGGGGTCGCTGAGTTGAATGGTGATGGTAAGGCAGCCCTATGGGGATGAGATCGATAACTGAGTGGGGACGACCGATATTAGTGTCGATTCTATAGTTTTCGGGGACGCTGAGTTGAATGGTGATGCTAATAGAGCCCTAGCGGGATGGGGTCTATAACTGTAGGGGTGGGGGGTGGGGGTGTGGACGATATTAGTGTCGATTCTAAAAGTTATCGGGGAATGGTGTCGATAACTGAGGAGGGGGTGACCGATATTAGTGACGATTCTATAGTTTTTGGGGTCGCTGAGTTGAATGGTGATGGTAAGGCAGCCCTATGGGAATGAGATCGATAACTGAGTGGGGATGACCGATATTAGTGTCGATTCTATAGTTTTCTGGGACGCTGAGTTGAATGGTGATGCTAATAGAGCCCTAGCGGGATGGGGTCGATAACTGTAGGGGTGGGGGGGGGGATGTGGACGATATTAGTGTCGATTCTAAAAGTTATCGGGGAATGGTGTCGATAACTGAGGAGGGGGTGACCGATATTAGTGACGATTCTATAGTTTTTGGGGTTGCTGAGTTGAATGGTGATGGTAAGGCAGCCCTATGGGGATGAGATCGATAACTGAGTGGGGATGACCGATATTAGTGTCGATTCTATAGTTTTCGGGGACGCTGAGTTGAATGGTGATGCTAATAGAGCCCTAGCGGGATGTGGTCGATAACTGTAGGGGTGGGGGTGGGGTGTGGACGATATAAATGTCGATTCTAAAAGTTATCGGGGAATGGTGTCGATAACTGAGGAGGGGGTGACCGATATTAGTGACGATTCTATAGTTTTTGGGGTCGCTGAGTTGAATGGTGATGGTAAGGCAGCCCTATGGGGATGAGATCGATAACTGAGTGGGGATGACCGATATTAGTGTCGATTCTATAGTTTTCGGGGACGCTGAGTTGAATGGTGATGGTAGTACAGTCCTAGGAGAATGGAGTCGATTACGGTGGGGGGCAGACCGATGTTAGTGTGGATTCTATATTTTTCGGGGTCGCTAACTTGAATGGTGATTGTAAGACAGCCCTAGAGGGAAGGGGTCGAAAACTGTGGTGATGGGTGATAGATATATCGTGTAGGTGGAAAATAATATACCACCCGCGGACCAAACAACGATAGAAAAACCCTGCACCCTAAAGTGGTAGCAAGAACGGATGTGGTCGTCAGTACTTTATGTTAGAAACGGTCTGGATTTGGACTTGCTTGTAACTTGTAAACAATGAATTATGACAATTAACAAAACAGCAAATATAAATAACCAGACCGTGTAAGCTTGAAACCCACCTCGGATTTCGGAGGTCGGATTTATGGACTTGGGGGGGCATTTACTGCTTTTTCAACAGAACTCCACAGTTCTTTTACGCCAAGAGCTCCACCAATAACGTTTATGTCAAAAATCATTACGGCCAAAGATAGTGCTAAAATTGTATGTATTCCGAAAATGCTCATGCAATAAGAAAAACCTGGAATTAAAACCAGTTGGACTGTGGAGAACCACAACTAAATATAAGACCGACCAAACCGACTGAGAGTTAACAATCAACTGCCTTTATTAATGTTACTTCATATCACTCTTCTTTAATAAGTAGGCTCGCCTTACTTCCCATAATGAAAGTGCTTGGCTATTTTCTGCTGTCGTTTTGGTCTACAATCCTGTCGTGTCTGAGCTTCTTTCTCTGGTATTATAACTTCCGTTTCCTCATAACTTCCCTCCAGGATTTCTGGTTGTGGCGTGTCATCGTTCATATAAGTACGCTTAACCTGTTCCCTCGCATTTCTTTCCACCTCTTTGACGTCGATGCCTGATGACCTTAGTTGGTGTCGATGAGCTACCCTTACTCGTCCCTCACAGCTCACTAGATATCGGCTCTTCGATAAAAGCTGCATAATTAACGCCGGAGCCCACTGACCATTACCTCTCGGCAAAACCCAATCTCCGCCGCTAAAAAGCTTTCCTGGAATATACAAAGGATAAGGTAACATAGTTTGATTTTTACCCGATGAAGATTGTTCAAAAATTTGGGCGCAATTGAGTCAGTAACGTCCTGGGGGGAAAAAACAAATGGTCAGAAGGGCTGCGTGATGTTGCCGTATTTGGCGCCGACCTATAGTAGAAGAGAAACTTTTCAATACTCGTTCCAACTCCTCATTTGTTACTACTTGCCCTTCTCCTTGAATATCCTTTTGGAGTGCATGTTTGGCTACCGGAACATCAGTCTCTGCCAATCCATTTGCTCGGGGATAATACGGGGATAATACAGGAGATACGGTAATGGGTAAATCTGCAAAAATCCCGAGTTCGAAAATTTTTATGATTACTATACTTATTTTTACTACTACAGGGTTTTTCAATAAGAGCACTTCAACTTTTTAATAAAACACAAACTGTTCGACTTTTGAACTAACTTTTTTTTTTATTAACGAATTTGAACATATACATATGATATATTTAAGTATGAAACTCAATTTCTTTTGCATGACCACCGCGTGCACGTTTTACTAAGTCCAATCTTTGAACCCAATTTTCGACCACTCTTTCGCATAAATCGGCCGAAATTCCAGAAATTTCACGTTCAATATTGGCTCTGAGCTCTTGCAACGTCGCCGGCTTATTGGCATAGACCAATGACTTCACATAACCCCATAGAAAATAATCTAGAGGTGTCAAATCACACGAGCGCGGCGGCCACTGGACGGGCCCATTTCGCGAAATAACACGCTCATCGAACTTAGTCTTCAAAAACGCGATTGTATCGTGTGCTGTGTGGCATGTGGCTCCGTCCTGCTGAAACCACATGTCGTCCAAGTCCATTCCATTTAATTGCGGCCAAAAAAAATCGTTTATCATATCGCGGTACCGATTTCCATTAACAGTAACGTGGGGATCGTTATCGTCGATGAAAAAATATGGCCCAATGACGCCGCCGGCATGTAATCCGCACCAAACAGTGACTTTTTCGGGATGCAACGGTGCCTCATGAATCACGTGTGAGTTGCTTTCTGCCCAATAACGCATATTTTGCTTGTTGACAAATCCTTCTAGCCAAAAGTGAGCCTCATCGCTGAAGATGATTTTTCGGTGAAAATCTGCATCATTTTCGATTTGCTCTTGAGCCCAATTTACGATTATTTTGATAAAAAATTTGCACGATTTGCAATCGCTGTTCACATGTGTAGCATTCCATCATGAAATGTATACTAATGAAGTTTCCAATTGACAAAAGAACAATAAAAAAGATGGCGTCGTTCGCCGTCCCTATCGGAGAAAAGTTGAAGCGCACCTGTTGAAACACCCGAAAAGAAAATAAAAGATTGTTTTTAAGTTAGCTGAAGTTAATTTTAATCACACTGTCAGCTGATTTTGGAGTTTTTCTACCTTTGCTATGGATGTGGACTAAAAGCCCTGTCATACAGTGATCCATCAAGCGTCCATATATGTGATCTAAACATCTACCAGATGCAACCCTAGTAGGCTCATTGGTAAGGCATGCTAGGCCATTCGATGCTAGCAAAGCCAAATAATTGGAAACAGTTTCACTATTTTCTAAATTGTTGATATTAAAATCCCCAACAATAATGAGATTTTTTGATTATTCATTCTTTAAAAAACCTGAGAACTCTTCTATGTTAATTTCAATGGAAACCTTTAAAACATCAGCACTAAAAAGGACAACACAAACTATTTCGAAAATCTTGTATTCTTCTTCTTTCTTTCTTTCATTCGTTTTGGCAAAAAAATTTAAACCTGGCAAGGAGTAATCACTTTTTTTTAAACTCATAAATCCATATTTCAGAAACAAAAACAATGTCTGAAATACACGTAAACGAATCAAGATGAGTGACAAGTGCTGAAAAGCTTCTAATATTCTGGTGCACAATCAACTTATCATCGCAGTAGGAATTATTATAACAGTACTACTAAGATTATGGGTAGGAAAGTCATCGACAAAATCTTTTTTATTAATTATTTACTAGAGGGGAAAAACGAAAATGCACTAAATGAGTGCAAGATCATTAAAAGATCTAATTAAAATGGCTTTACCACCCTCAACCATTCTCACAAGAAGTTTGTTATCTTTGTACCAAACATATTTAACATCTTTATGAATTTTTGCTTGTTTTGCTTTATATAATAGAGCCTGCGTGTACTTAGTAAGGCAATCATTTATAAAGATATCGGTGCCCTTGCTGCTCCTGCTGTTGTTGTTGCTGCTGTTGTCGCCCACACCATCAATACCACATCATATCACATACGTGTTGAGATTAATTTTGGTTTGCACTTTCGTTATGTAACATTTTTCATTTTCTCCATCAGTAACATCCACTGACAAGGCTTTGTTGAAGATTTGCTTTGCCTTGCTGATTGCATTTTCATCATTGACTTTAGACACTCCAACAATTTCGATGCAATTACTTAATTGTTGCTGTTGCTGCCAATTTATCTTGCTCTCCAAAATATCCACTTTGGATTTCAGCAGCATTTTCTGTACGTAGCTCGTTTAGTTCTGTAAGAAAACGCTGGTTTGTTTCCTCCAAATGAGAGAGCTTTATGTATATCATTTGCAGAGTACATTCACTCTCAATGCCTTTCTTTTGTGCTGACGAAACACTCTCTGTTGTTTGTGCATTACCGTTGCCCGAGATATGTTTTTTTGCACTAGAAAGTGTGGATTGTTGTTGCTATGCTTATGTAAAGCCGATACGGGCTCACGTAAGGAACGGCGTCTGGCTTGGCTTTTATTGTCACCCCTGCCTTGTGTCCAATTATTGTAGACGGCAACGGACTAAAAGCGCGTGGAAATTCCTCTTTAAATGAATCTACAATGTCTGCCACTGCATTCAGCCTGCTAGCTCCGTATTCTACGCCACTGGCAAACATAGCCCTCCAATTCGAAAACAACACGCTTAATGCAGAACGTCCTAATAGCGGCACAAATTTGTCTTTTCGGTCTTTGACTTTAATTTCAATCACTGCTGAGCTTTTCTTGTGGCACGCACTTGCCACTATCCTACCTACTACTAGAAGAACATGACCATCAACACCCCCGTAGCTCTTATTGTTCGCAACCAACAACTGTGCTCGTCCAAATTTTTCGTCGAATTCACGTTTTGACGTGACGTACTCGCTGCACCTGTGTCCACTTCAAATGTTACCTGCTTATTGTTTATACTTCAATGTACACAACTTGGATTAGTATTATTTACCGAAATTGACTCCACTGGTACGACAGACTGACATTGACTAACCGATGAACAATAAAATTCCGATACTTGTACTTCTGCCTCACTTACGATATTGTTCACTTTAACGTTTTGTTTCTTGCACATCAGCGACGTATGACCTGTTCGATGACAACTTTAGCAGCTATACTGTCTAGCGGGACAATTTATGTGATTGTGCGCTCTTCTACAGCGTTATAATATGCCACCGGTGCAAGGCTGTTGCTTATGTTGTTTCGTATGTATGCATTTTTACCTCTCTCATTTCCCCTTCCAGAATGTCATGAACATTGCCCTGTCATATAGGCATATTGTTTCACATCTCCTATCGTTTCTTCTGCTTTTAACAAAGTACCATGTAATAACTTTATCTCGGACGATGCCATCTCCATTGCCAATGCTATTTGACTTGCTTTTTCAAACGTAAGGACGTCCTCTGATAGCAATTTTGTTTGTGTGATTTGTTTTTTGATTTGTTCGAAACGTTATTTCATATTTATATCATATTATAAACAGTTCTTATTTATATAGTATTACATACAGTTCACCAGTATAGTTGAAAGACAATAGCTTTTGAAACGGATGGCAAAATGAAATTAAAGCAAGGAAAAATTTAGAAGAGATTGTTATAATCTTGCAAAAGCAGGTAAAAAGCATGAAAGTAAACGTTGCCCAGTTGGACAGTAGATATTAAAACATATCCTGTGCAACCAATCAAGCACGATGAACAAAAGAATACCCCACATATGAAGGGATTATTGCACTAGAGACAGAAGAACATCTGAAGAAAAGCAAAACGCTAAGGAAAAAACGCAAGGCAATAGAAAGTTCTAAGCATCTCAAAGAAATGATGATAGTGTGGCCATGGCAAAATATACAAATTCCCAAGCTTAGACGAATGAGAAAAGACTTGAAAAGATAATTGTTGGCTTAAAAAAAACATCACCAATAATGATTTTAAGAGTAGACAAGTAAGTTAAAAAAATAGTCGTACAAAAAAAATTTTGTCCATCAGAGATACACATGACTTTAAAATTTGAAGAAAATCGAGCTAATTTTTAATAAAATTATATGGGCAGTTTTGTCCATCGGAGATACAAATGTTTTTAAAATTTAAAGAAATCGGACCAATTTTTAATATTTTTTATGGGTACCTCTCGGTCCTGAGGGCCGACAAAAAGTGTTGTTTTTTAACTTACTTAATCTGTCTACTTCAAATCATTATTGGTGATGTTTTTTTAAGCCAACAATTATCTTTTCAACTTTTCAAGTCTTTTCTCATTCGTCTAAGCTTCGGAATTTGCATATTATATATATGTATTTATATATATATATATATTGTAACAGTGTTTGCTCGGGTGACGCTCGCCGGTCACCCAGGGTTCGTTCTCCTTCTGCTCTTCGTTACAAATTGAAAGATTTTTTTGTGATTTTGGTTATTAAACATAAACGGTGATTTTATTTTCTGGTTTTAATTCTACTTACTTAATAATACTGGTCTTATACTTAATGATACTACATAGGTTCTTACATATAATTTTAACTTCTATATTCAGGTCTGTACGCATTGAGTGGGGAAACCAGCGGGGTTCTGTTGCATTCTAGGCAAACATTCTGTCCTCCGACGACAGCATTCGCTTAGAGTGCCGAATGAGTGATGGCGACTTCTGCTCTCAAGTACTTTGCTACCATCGTTGGAGCATCTGAGCAGTGTTCGGGGCGAACTGCGCCGCACAGTAAAGCACAGTATAATGTGTCATCCGACGACAGCGTTTGGTAATTTGTTTGGCACAATATAACAAATAACCGTGTCGTCCGACGACGGTAGGTTGCTATATTGGCAAGAAAAAAGGGGAAAGATGAGTGCTGTGTAAAAGCCACTCTACTGATGAGTATAATAGCTAATGCCGGAAACACAAACACGCTTCAGCTTCGTCTTCGCTGCGTTACGATGCAGCCGCTTTGAATTTGCTTTGAATGACTTTTCTCTATATGGCATTTCTTAAATGAGAGTTCTGCCCCAGTTCTCTGCTTTGAACTGTCAGGCAAAGCAAATGTTCAGCACTTTTGAACTAGAGCTTCCGTTTGTAGCTTCTTTACGTAACATTACGTTTTTTCTTCACGATTTCCAAACGAAACGTTGAAGCCGAAGCGACATTGTGTTAGGAAGCATTGAAATCGTATGGCTGAACTCGTAAACGTCAGGCGAAGACGAAGCTGAAGCGTGTTTGTGTTTTAGGCATAAAGCACAAGCGCTTATTGCTTAACTCGTTTTAAAATCTGTTCGTTCAGAACGGCGGTCAGCGTGTGAGCTTTTCTAAGGAGATATTCCTGCACACAGCAGGGTATTCTTCCGTGTTCTTCCTCCCCTCATTTTTATTTTGTCGGCCTATACGTGTATCTTTTTATTTCAATTTCTTAGGAATTTTATTGCTGACAGTATGCAAATAATGAATTGAATATAATATACTTAAAGTATATGGAGATTTCTGAATAAAATATTATTATATAAGTATTATTCTCTGTTATCACTATTCGAGCGGCTAATCCCTCCTAGAAAAAAATAAGTTCATTGGTTCGATCACCGTACCCACTGAATGTTGAGCGAGCACGCATGGTGCCAACGTGATGTATGCGTTGTGTTGGTCAACCAAGCAATATGTATCATCTCTTGGGTAATTTCTTTATGTCTTTCGTAAGGCGAATGAATTTATGAATATGGTTTGTGACGTAGTCGACTTTATTCGACTTCGTTCTATTCCCCTTCTACTTCGGGGTGGGTAAAAAGATAACGTATACTAATTCTATAATCTAATATTTCTGCTATAATAATTGTAATGGCATTTATAATATAATATTGCTGGTATATAATAATTTTTATGATCTAATATCGGTATTTATTGTTGTTTTTTGTTGTTAGTATTTACTACTGGTAGTTATAAAGCTCGGTCGGTGTGGTCACTCTTTTTTTTTTGTCTTCAAAGATGGTACTAGGACCTTTATTATATAGTGCCATTCGCCGGCCCGAGTTACAAATTTAATTTTTTTTTTAAATGTTGTTTTTCTTTCTTTTTTTTATCTATATGTATATTTTGTTCCAATTCTTTATATAATATTTTATGTTTTGTATCAGTAACAAGCTTAAGTCTAAAAAATAAAGAAGTACAATAACTAATAGGACTGACCTAATTGTTTGAATCCAGTTGATGACCATTCACCTAAAACATAACAAAACCATTTAGTATAAGTCAAAATATTTATTTAATGAATACCTACCCAAATTACTTATAATTAAATAACATTTAATTTAACCTTAAAGTTGTACATATTTATGATAAAGTCACTCCAAATGAAACATTATTTTAAGTCCAAAAACTCATTGAACCGGACTAAATTAATTTTAGGTTAATATTCAATGTTCAATTAGTTAGGTGAAACAAATATATATTATGAAAATATACTTCTCTCACTTTGTAAGCTGAAGTGAAAAGGAAGGTGGAAGGAAAATTACATAGCAACAAATAGCACAAGATTCTAATAAAAAAAATAAAAGATCTAAATAAAATCAAAATAAAAATTATTTTTTGATCAGCAAAGAAAGCACAAATTATCCAGATTAATTCAAATTTGAACATGGTCCTTCGAACCGGATTTAAAGCTAAGTAAAAATATTTTGAAACAAATTTTTACTACTTGTGAATTTTTACAAGCGTGGAAAACGTCCACCATCTTAGAAATCAATTCTTGTTGCACATTTATATCGATTTTCAAGCTTCTGGTATAATTATTCAACAAAGCCGGATTTACAGCTAAGTAAAAATATTTTGAAATAAATTGACTATTTGTGAATACTTATACGAGCGTGGAATACGTCCACCATCTTAGAAAGCAATTGTCGTTGCACTCAGCGTGTAGAGCATACAAACTCAAAACACTTATATCGATGTACACTTCTGGCATAATCATTCAAAATGAGTGCCAATGAATTAGATGGATATAAGAGACAGCGCTTCATTTACCGAGGTCTCCTGACCAAATTGGCGAATTTTGCAAACAGCGTAAGGGAAAATTCCGGTGAAACAATTGAAGAAATGCGCCTAAAGGAAATTCTCGACAAGATAGATAGCGTGGAATCGTCAATACTTGCTTTGGATGATTCGGAAGAATCAAAAATGGATGAATCCGAGGAAGCCTATTATACTATCATAACGAAATTAAATAATTGGATCAAAAAAATCAAAACATTAACGAATTAAATGCGACAAGTCAAAATAACAGTTTAAACGCCACTAGCAGCGCCAGAAGTGCGTCTTGCTAAATTAAAAATTCCCGACTTTTCCGGTTTTTTTGACTTAATTCATTCGAGCAAGCACAGTAAAGATATTAACCCTGTACAAAAGTTTCATTATTTAATGGGTTTACTTAAGGGAGACGCATATTCCCTAGTGAAACAATTCAAAATCACAGAATCCAATTACATTGAGACATTGAACAAGTTAAGACAGAGATATGATCGTAAACGGCACACAATAAACTCATTTATACGTAATTTCTTGGATCAACCAAGCGTGCAGATAGCCAATGCCTCAAATGTAAGAAAGTTGTTGGGTACCTCAGACGAGGTAATACGCAGGTTAAAGGCACTGGGAGACCAAGCGGAAACAAGAGACCCATGGCTTATTTAACTACTGCAACAAAAGTTAGATGATAAATCTCGAAGTTTATGGGCTCAGGAAAATAACAATAAAGAATTTCCTACGATCACGGTATTTTTTGATTTCCTATTAATGCGAACCGATGCTCTCGAATTCATAAAGTCACACGCTATTCGTTCAATCAAATCGAGCCCAACTGGTAGACTGAGAAACAGTTTTGCCATTACTACCAATCCTAATTGCATAGCATGCAATAACCAATAACATCGATTAATTGATTGTTTTCGATTCAAGGAGCTACCAGTAGAAGAACGCAGAAACTGAATCAGTACCAGCAGAAGATGTTTACGATTGTAGAGTTGGTAGAAGATGTCGTGACTGCTCGTATAAGCATCACACATAGATACAAAAACGAAAACATTGGTCGCCAATCCCGAAGAGCTGGATGACAATCCATGCGAAAACACGACCAAAACGTATGTCACAAACTTAGATGATAACCAGAACGTTCATGGAATTACGCTAAATTGCACTTTGCAAACTGTGCTACCTATAGCAATAGTAGATACATGTATGGGACAATTTTGGCATTCCAAGACCATGCCGCGCCTTGTTAGACACCGCTTCTCAAGCCTGATTCGTGACCGAAGCCATGGTTCAGAAATTAGGACTACCGAGAGAAAAATACAGAAACTTAATAGCAGGTATTGGTGAGACAACCAGTGGAAACGCGCATGGTCGTACAACATTACGCCTGGCATCCAGGTTCAACGCACTTCAATTAGCAACACTGAAGGTCCTAATTATTCCCAAGATCACATCGTCGTTACCATAATTAAAATTCGATATTAGTCAGATAAAAGGACTAGACAAAATAGACCTGGGCGACCCACATTTTTACAAGCCAGGATCCGTTGACATACTGATTGGAGCAGACATCGTTTTTGAACTACTAGGGATCGCCAGCAAAAAATTAGATAACATGAATTTAATAGCCCGTGATACTAAGCTAGGATGGGTGGTAGGCGGTAGAAATGAATATAATGATACAGAGGTCTTGCAGTCGTTTACAACAATCATTAATATTGATGCAACATTGCAACGGTTCTGGGCGATCGAAGAGGTCCCTCAGATTAGCCAAATCACAAAGGAAGAGCAAGATTGTGAAGATTGGTTCAAGGCAACGACAACGCGAGCAGATAACGGAAGATTCGTCACTAGACTCCCGTTTAAAGAAGCACCAAAACCAGTAGGATCAACATATCAACAAGCACTCTCAAGATTATTAGGAATGGAGAAACGATTTCATGCACACGCCCAATTTTGTCAGCTGTACACAGATTTTCTATCAGAATATCAAGATTTATATTATATAGAACCAATTAACATAACTAACGCACAGCTTCAGAAGTTCTATATCCTACCACACCACGGAGTTTTGAAGGCCTCCAGCAGTACGACGAAAATGCGGGTAGTCTTCGACGCGTCTGCGAAATCAACCACAGGAACTTCACTGAATGAAAATTTAATGGTAGGACTAAATGTACAATTGAGCCTATTTCAAATCCTCACGCGGTTTCGGCAACATAAATATGTATTGGTGGGGGACATCGAAAAAATGTACCGACAAGTCATGGGCGACAAAACGGATACTAAACATCAAATAATTCTGTGCCGAGGTGAATAACAATGCATTCGCA
Source organism: Nephrocerus scutellatus (assembly GCA_947095585.1). NCBI lineage: Eukaryota > Metazoa > Arthropoda > Insecta > Diptera > Pipunculidae > Nephrocerus > Nephrocerus scutellatus. The sequence continues at coordinate 77,168,268 of OX352763.1, forward strand.
TTAAACACAGTAACATATGGAATAACCTGCGCCGCATTCATGGCAACCAGATGTTTAAGGGAGTTAGCGCTGTTGCACGCACAGACACATCCAGAAGCACGTCGAGCCATTGAAAATGACATCTATGTTGACGACCTTATGACTGGCGTGAACTTACCAGAATTAATGAAACTGAAAAATAATATAGTAGAGATCTTAAGAAGCGGAGGTTTCAATTTAAGAAAAATGTCCTCGAATGATCGACAAATAAAATTATTAATTGAATAAAACAGACATCAACAGCCTATAAATAGTTTCAGATCATCCTGAGTCTGTAACGTTCTTGGGATTAGCTTGGGATCACACCACAGATCACATTAATTTCCAAGTGAATCTCGAAATTAAAAAAGAGCATATGAAGCGAAGTTTTTTGTCCGAAGCTGGAAAAATCTTTGACCCTCTGGGACTTTTATCACCTATCACTATAAGGATAAAAATATTTTTTCAAAGCCAAACACCAAAAGTTGCATTAACAGCCAATATAACTATACACGGATTTTGTAATGAAAGCAAGTGGGCATATGCCGCGGCCATATACGCTCGATCGCAGACTAATCAAGAAATCGTCACGCATCTTATTTGTGCTAAAACAAAGGTGGCACCACTAAAGCAAGTTAGCATTCCAAGGCTCGAGGTAATTGGTGAAATCATTGGAGCATATAATAGAGATTCATGGCGACATATTCCGTCCAGTTAGAATCCAGCTCATTGCGCAACCTGAGGAAATATTTAAAAGTAAACTCTGGTGGGATGGCCCAGCTTGGCTGGCAAAGGACGAGAAACACTGGCTGGATCAGCGACAAACCACAGAGACCAACGAATAAGTCCAAATTGAAGTCTACAATGTGATCACTACCGAATCTAAAGCTGCCAATCTAAACGATGTCATACTGTTGTTGAGTAAAAAATACTCAAGTTGCAAAAGGTTATTTCGTAAATGATAAGATTTTTTAATAACATAAGGGCCAGGAAGAACAAAGGGGAGAGGCTATCAGGCTTGCTGACACCACTGGAGCTTGAGCTGTCGAACCAAAAAATCATTATATATTGGCAAATTAACGAGTTCACCGATGAATATCACTGCCTACAAAACAACAAGGTAATTTCCGTAAAAAGCAAATTAAGGCAATTAAATCCATTCATATGTAAGGAAGGCCTTATGAGAGCATTGCCATACAATACCATTCATCCAGTGATAATCTCACCAAAGGCGCCAATCGCGACATCAATCACCTACGATGTACAAAAACCACATCCTGGCACAAATTTGCTAATGAGTATCGTTCGTCAAAATTTTTGGAACTCAGAGGAAAGGAGCTCGCGAGAAGCGTATTTCGTAAATGCATAAAATGTATAAGACAGAATCCCAAGATGATAAAACAGATAATGGGGCAGTTACCTCAGGACAGAGTGAAGCATACAGTATCATTTGGTGCCGTGGGGTTAGATTTTTGCGGACCGTTTAAAATTCATCCAGTGAGACGAAGAGGTTCAATTCCGATGAAGGCATGTTTGTGCATTTTTGTAAGCTTCAGTACGCACGCTATTATTATTATTATTTTTATTTATGTCCTATATCCCCTTGTGAGTCCTAGGTCCTCTACTACGTTCCATCGCGTGCGGTTTCTGGCAATGAGCTTCAGCTCTCTCCAACTCTACCACAATTTCCGTGACTCCTCCTCAACTATTCTGCGCCATGTATTTCTCGGACGACCCGTTCTTCTACCATCCTGAGATAACGGATTCCATTGCATTGCGTAGTTTGCTATGGAACTGTCGCCTTTTCAGAGTGTATGACCAATCCACTGCCACTTCAACATTTGAGCGGAACAGTCGCAGCTTGGTGCTTAAGCTGATCGCATTGCTTCGCCAAATTATGGACATCATTCAAAACACCGATTTTGCTTTGCCGATTCGGTTGACAATGTCCTGTTCGGTTTCACCTTCGGTCGAGACAATACTCCCAAGATATTGGAAACTCTCTACTTTATCTACCGGCTGTCCAGCTATGTTTACTTGAGTTACTGAGTTAGTGCTGAGGTTGATGATTTTAGTTTTGGCAGTATTAATCTTCAAACCCGCAACATTTGCCTTCCTCTCCACATTTGTTGTCATTTGGTGTAGTTCCATAGTTCTGTGTGAAACGTCATCAGCGTAGTCCAGATGTTTGAATTGAGATGTAAGAGTCCAACGAATTCCTCCGTTTCCAGTAGATAAAGCTGCGCGAACTACATCGCTAATCACCAAGAATTCCTCTGACAGCTTTCCTTTATGCAGCACATGACATTTAGAGCCATCATAGGTTGCATTAATTATAGCTATTAGTTTATCGGGTATACCTCTCCTGCGCAAGGCGAGCCAGATAAACTGTCTGTTGAGACTGTCAAACGCCTTCTCAAAATCGATGAACAGCAGGTGCAGTGGTGACCGGAATTCAACGCACTGTTCAATAATGATCCGCAGGGTGTTTATGTGGTCTACACAGGAGGATCCTGCTTGTTCGGCATCGAGTGTATCTTCCAGATGTTCCTTAATTCACTCAAGTACAACTTTGGCTATTACCTTTGCAACTGCAGGAAGAACGCAAATGACTCTCTAGTTTTCGCACTCCATAAGACTACCTTTATTAGGGAGCTTGACAATCATTCCCTTCTTCCACTTGTCGGGGAAACTTTCTGCCTCCCAAGCTCACTCTACAAGAGGATATTAAAAAAGCTCTGCTGATGCCGTTGAAGCGGCAGGCAGAAGCTCTGCGGGTATACCATCTAGTCCTACCGACTTGTTGTTTTTTAGTGCGTTAATCGCGGTAGCGATCTTATCTTTACTGGGAGTTGAGGTGCGAATTCGGGAAATTGTTACTTCCGGCAGCTCCGTTTGATTTGGGTGCACATCGTTAGCAAATACATGGTTAAGGACTCCTTCTATCGTTTGAGCTGATCTTCATCTGAAACGAGTACGGCACTATCTAGGCCTTTCACCGGATGTTGGCTAGAGCGTTGACCACCTGTCAGCTCTTTGTTGATTCTGTAAACGGTTCTGCTATCGCAACTGCTCGCTGCTTCCTCTTCTTCTGAGGCCAGGTTGTTAATATAATTACGTTTGTCACGTCTTACGCTACGCTGCACTTCTATTATTTTGCTTCGATACAGGGACTCTAGCTCATCGTTGCTGCTGCTGGGATATCTACAATACGAGCATTAAGTAGCTTACGTTTTTCAATCCGCCTCCAGGTATCTTCGGTAAGCCACGTGCCTTGCCTTGCCTGGCTTCCACCAACAATACTTTCCGCTCTAGATGTGAAAACATTTTTCACAGCCTTCCAATGTTCCTGGATGATTGTCGGCAGTGAGCTGCTTATTGCTTCCATTTCTTGCGATAAGTGATCCCTTTATTGTTGGTGTACTGAGGGGATCTTTAGCCGGTCGATGTTATACCTAGGCATTCTGATGATATTGCGGATTCTTTGAACTGATGCAGTACGTAACTGGACAATAGCTACCATAAGGTGATGATCCCGTACCATACCCATGTTGGCTCCTCGTCTGTTACGGACGTCTATAAGACAGCCCCTTAAATGTCGCCTGATCGCCACATATTGGATTTGATCGTGACGTTCCGTACTCTAGTCCGAAATCTGGCCGATAAGATCCTATCCTAGATGTGGGTGCCAGGAAATTATGACAATGCGTGCTGGCGTTAGCAGCAGACCCACTCCAGATTCACGGGGACTGCCGGAGGGTTTGCCGGATTAGAGTAGCACAGTGTTACACGTTGGGGATTGGTACTCTCCCGCGTCGAACCATCTTACTTCACTTACTCCCGGTATGTCCAAATTATATCGAAGAACCTCACGTTCCAGTTGAAGAAATCTGGCATTTTGAGGTCCTTCACTCCCTGAGTCAAGGAGCGTCCTCGCATTCCACAATATATAAATAGCCAAAAGTCGTCATTATTTGATCATTACTTATCAGAGGCGTTGTATCGGTCTCAGTAACGGGCATTTTTCGGTACCGCATAGTGCTAACCCAAGTTAACAAGGCTAGAAACGCTAGACCGTTCGCACTTGCAGTTTTAGCCTACATATATAAGAACTTATACACATAGTTGCCCGGTGACCACCACTAGGAGGTAGAGCAAGCACTACATCACGAACTTGATTGTTGCGCTACTGGCCCAAACCAAATTTTGAGCAGTCAGTAGATTCCCGGTCAATCACAATGCAGATCCCCACACATACCTACATACAGAAATTTGCATGAATCTCACAACCGAGTCATTCCTTGACGCATTACGACGATTTGTAAGCCGAAGAGGGTTATGTCACTCTATATATTGTGACAATGCTACCAATTTTACTGGTGCAAGGAATTACCACCGAGAAGTACACACTTTTTCAAGTAATCAAGATAACATAACCGTTTCTAGTCTTTTAAAGGACAAAATACATTGGAGACTGTAGTGATCGCACTACATGTCGCCTCTCAAAATCAACTCAACTCGAAATCAACTCTCCTAAATACGATTCTTCTTTCCCACGGCGTCACAATACCGAAAGTACGCCAAGAACGCTACAGCGCTCACTTTTCATGTCGAACATAAATTACAATGTTTATGAGCTCGTCACCCGATATCCGCTACATCCAATAGCATTTAAATATACATTCAATAGCAATACACATAATTCATGCGATCGCCCTGTCTTCAATGCTGTGTATAGCAAAACACATAATTCATGCGATCGCTATGCCTTCAATGCTATGTGCATACAGCACTGCAGCTATAACAAATTGCAATGGCAATGCAATTCATGCGGTCGTTCTATGCTGTGTATATACAGCACTGCAGCTATAGCATTCCCATTGTTCCATACCGAACGTAATGCTGTACGACGGCGGATACACACAAAATCCAAAGTCAAGTACGTTTATGCATAGGCATAGAGAGCAAGGGTGAATGGACATCGTCAATAGCAACAGCTGGATGTATGAACTATATCCAGAGCCGTTGACGAATGTAATGCTGACACATTTATATTGCATTTGTATTGTGTAATAATTTTCCGGCTTAATCGTTTAGCCTAATATTGTTGGGTAATAATTTAATTGCTTACTCAGTTAATAGTGCATCGCACTTTGGGTACAAAGATCGCTTGGATTTGAAGGAAGGGAAAACCAGTTGAAAAGTCAGAGTTAATCTAATTTTAAAGCTACGAGCATCCTAGTAGAGGTCGCAGCCACGCTAAAGACAGCGGGCCTCCCTAGGATTGAAATATATATATATAAAATATAAAATTAACTAGCAGAGGTCGCAGCCACGCCAAAGACAGCGGGCCTCTCTAGTAGTGTATAACTAAAACCAAATAAATAAAAGAAATACAACTTAAAATTTAAAACAACCGTTCTTTTTATTAAAACATTAACTCTCCGCCCACATAGCTCTTCCCTTGGTCTCACAAGGAAGCACGGCTATACACGTCGGCGTTAAAATATTTGGTGGCAGCCCTACCAGAAAAAAAAAGCCAAAACAGAAGGCCGATCTTCTGATGCGTGCTGGGGCTATACACCAGCAAAATCAAATTAAAGTACAGTGAAAGTGAAAAGTGAATTAGAAAGTCCTGATAATAGTTAGACCTTGCTAGCTTTAGAGCGTAGGCATTTGGCTAACATTCAGGCAGTGAAAGACCAGGCTGTAACTACACCTTTAGGGCGCGAAGCCTGCCTGGCAAACGCAACAGCATCAGCAAGCAGCAGACAGCAGCAGTAACAAGCAGCGACGTCCACTACGACGACAACAGGAACAGAAATCATTAGCATCCACAACCACTGCAGCAGCAAGCAGCAGAATTCAGCGACAACAACAGCAAACAGCGACAAAAGTAACAGCAGCAGATCACCAAAATTCAGCAGCAGCCGTTTAACGCACAGCAACAACAGCAGAAATCAGCTAAGCTCAGCAGCGACACCCACAGCTATAACAGCAAAATCGACAGCAGCAGAACAAGGTAGAACCATTCTTCTATTAATTTCTTTTTTAAACAAAAAAAAAAAAAAACTTATATACATTAAATTTTATAATACTTTTAAACATATATTTAGTGAATTTGGTTTATACTTTGTTGCAATTTTTTTTTGAAAATAATTTTTTGGTAAATCATTGGGTTTATACTTTGTTGCAAACCTTTTTCCCCCTCTCTCTAATCCGATATATTTTCGCGAAGTTTTTGGTATTACTCGATATTTTTCGCGAATTTTGGTTTTATTTCGGTTGTATCCGATATTTTCACGAATTTTGTTTTTGTGCTGTGAGTATTGTTTTCATGTTTGGACTAGTCAACTTTCAAAATAAGTAGACCGGTCACTAGGCAAATTAGTAGACAAGCAAAAGCGATTGCTGATACTAATTTGTCTTCAAACTTGAGTTTTTCGTCAGATTTAGAGGTTATTCCTGAAGAGGAACCGTCCAACATGGACATAAAAATAAGTATTTCCGATGTTTATAACATCATACGCCTTTTCGACGGGAAGCCAGACGATTTGGCTAAATTTACGTCCTGCGGTGAATATATCATTCACCTCGGTAAAAGAGAGTGATGAAGCCACATTTTTAGCCATTGTTAAGACAAGGCTACAGGGTCCCGCATTCGAGTTGAAACAATTCAACTCCCTTACGACTTGGGCAGCTCTCAAGGAGAAGCTCGAGTCTGAATACAAGGAGGTGAAAACGCGTTCCTCTGCGCATAACGAGCTGTTGACGACGAAACAGAGATTTAAAGAATCAGTCAAGGAGTTTGGCGAACGGGTAATCTAAACTCCGCCACCTTCAACACAACTCGCGACGAGACAGTTCGGGAATTCTTGGTGAAAGAAAACCGCCGTCTAGCGATCCAGGTGTTTGAAGACGGGCTAAAAAATGACCAAATTAGGCTTATAGCCAAGGCTTTCGGGGGAGCTGACCTAAAAAAGGTTATAGCTGATGCTGAGGGACATGCTGCACGCATCGATCACACCCCACAAAATTTTCAAAATAAATTTGCTTCTCACAGAAATCCGCAAACTATATATTGTCAGACTTGCGGTAAGCCCGGTCACACGAGGGAAACGTGTTACCGGAATAATCAATTCCCAACTTTTCAGAGTAGGCCTTCTATTAAAAAGGAAGTGCAATTTATTACTTGCAATTACTGCAAAAGGAGGAACTACACCGAGGCAAACTGTAGGCTACGGTTATCCAACCACAGGCCTCCACAAAATCCCTTAAGGAATGGCAATTCCACTCCTGGTTTCAGCGGAAACCATAATAGACCTGAGTACCCCTCTAAACTGAATAATAGCCATGGTGTGAGGTATTCAAATGTGCTTGAATCGGGAAACGAAGCCATTCGGGAGGAAACAATCGGCAATTCCTCTCGAATGATTGCGACAGCCGAAGTGTACCATCCCAAGAACTGAATTTTAGATTTTTCGTTTCGTTTTTTTCCGAGTTTAAGGAACCAACGATACGACTAAAGTTCAGTCCTTCGGATAAGAAATTTTCTACGTTTTTGATAGATACGGGTGCTGACGTTAGTTTGGTAAAAGAAAACATGTATAGTAAAAATACGATACATGGTGACGACCTCTACACCATTACTACCATAGCCGGGGAATCGCTAAAACCTCTTGGTTTGGTGAATGGTACTTTAGAGTTCAAGTTATCCGAAAATACCCTCTTGTTAGATCACCCTTTTCACATACTTGATAATCAAATTAATTTCCCTTATGATGGAATTATTGGAAATGATTTTTTATCTAGATTCAAATGCGTAGTAGATTTTAAAAACGATACTCTAGAAATTCCATTCAAACGAAGCCAAACGGAGGAAAACAAACAAAAAATCCTGAAAACTTTAAGTCGCCATGCGAACTTCAATCTGATGATTCCAATTTTTGTAACAAATTCAATAAAAACTTAGTAGAGCGTAAAACCAAGCAAAAAGACTTAGAGACAAAAGATCCTAAGCAAAATAAAAAAGACTTAGAGACAAAAGATCCTAAGCAAAATAAAAAAGACTTAGAGACAAAAGATTCTAAGCAAAGTAAAGAAGACTTAGAGACAATAGATCCTAAGCGAATACAAAAAGACTTAGAAAAAACAAAGCAATTTTTTAAATCAACAACAAACTTGGTAGACAGTAAAACTAAGAAAAATGAAAATAAACATTTGAGCCAAAAAGAGCAAATGGAATCACAGTATAAAGAAAAATTAATAAAGGGAAAGACTAAGGCAAAGAAAGTTAAGGTACAAGCGCAAAAATGTTTAATCCAACAAAGTGAGGTAATTGATGTTTCTACAAGTAAGCCTTCTATATATAGCGGATCTGGGGAAGTAGCTCTTTCAAAACCAGAACGAATTTTTGATGGAGAAAAACAGAACATCGTGGAAACCAAACAAAAATTTGTTGACCAGATTAACATACCTGCACGAAATACTCTATTTTCTAAAGTCGCTTGTAATTGTGCAAATGACGTCGTCATTCGGAAGAAACAGGTTTCACCTGGGGTCTTTTTGGCCTCTTCCATCGCCCAATCAAGTGACAATTTTGCAAAAGTCCTACTCCTGAATATAAATGAATACCCAGTGCAGCTAAAGGCACACGATCTAAGTTTAGAATGGGATAACTTAGACGAATTTAATTTTTTTACTTCAGACTCGGAAAACGATCCAGTATACAAGCGTCTAGAAAATCTGGAAAAATTAGTGGACATAAGCCACTGTAATAAGGAGGAAAGATCTTCCATAGTCCAGATATGTCGAGAATTTAATGATTTATTTTATTTACCTGGAGATAAACTCACTTGTACTGATGCAGCAACACATCAAATAATATCTGAAGTAGGTAAACCTCCTATATATGTTCGACCATATAGACTGCCAGAAACAAGCAGAGCTGAAATTAATAAACAGGTAGACGAAATGCTCGAAAATGATATTATCCGACCAAGCTACAGTCCTTGGAATTCACCTCTATTACTTGTTCCTAAAAAACCTGATGCTCAAGGTAACAAGAAATGGCGAGTAGTTGTTGACTACATGCTTCTAAACGATGCAACTGTTGGGGATGCGTTTCCGCTTCCCAATATAACAGACATTTTGGACCAACTAGGTAAATCAAAATATTTCAGCACGTTAGATCTTGCAAACGGTTTTCATCAAATTCTGGTTCAAGAAGAAGATCGGGAAAAGACAGCGTTTAGCACTCCCATTGGTCATTGGGAATATAACCGAATGCCGATGGGTATGAAAAACGCTCCCGCCACTTTTCAAAGAACGATGAATAATGTTTTAATAGGTCTAATTGGAATAGAATGTTTTATCTTTGTTGATGACATAGTAGTCTATGGACCGACGTTGGACGAACATAATCGAAAATTGCGAAATGTTCTAACAAGGTTACGGTTTAACAAATTAAAGCTGCAGCCAGATAAATGCCATTTCATTAAAAGAGAGCTTATGTACCTGGGACATATTATCAGTGATGAAGGAATCTAGCCAAATCCAGATAAAATAGAGGCAGTAAAGACTTATCCAAGGCCAAAGAAGGCAAAATATATTAAAGCATTTTTTGGATTTGTAGGATACTACCGAAGATTTATTTTCCAGTTTGCCCTGATAGCTAAACCATTAAATAACTTGTTAAAAAAGAATGTAGATTTCAAATGGGATGCTTTATGTGAAGAAGCTTTTGTTATTTTAAAAGAAAAATTAATCTCCTCACCAATATTAATTTACCCAGATTTCAAAGAAAAATTTCTCATCACTACCGATGCAAGTGATTTTGCTATAGGAGCCGTATTATCTCAAGGAAAAATTGGCCAAGACAAGCCTATATATTACGTCAGCCGAACCTTAAATGTTGCTGAAACAAAATATACCACTACCGAAAAAGAGTTATTAGCAATAATATTTGTAGTCAAGCAGTTCCGTCCTTACGTTTACGGTAGAAAATTTACAACACTTACGGATCACAGGCCGCTTCAATGGCTGTTAAACCTTAAAGACCCTACATCGAGATTGGCGCGATGGCGGATATCGCTAGAGGAATATGAATATGAAATCATATATAAGCCAGGCAAATGTAATGCCAATGCCGATGCACTCAGTCGCATCCCTGGAGACACACAGAATGAACCAATCAATGGAAAAGTTTTAGTCACTACTAGGAGCAAGGTTATAGAGTAAACCCTCGATGAAATAATCATAGTAGGAAGTGAGGAAATTGGGCCTCCGCCGACTGAATGCACTATAATTAAGACTTGTAAGTCCATAATGTTAGCTGACAACAATTCTCCAATACAGATCTTTTTTCTACCCCACGGAACGACAAGAGGAAACTTTATTTAGGAATATTTCGGGGTATACTCGCCCCAATCCTAACGAACTAAAGATATTTCCTCATGCAACTAAATCGTCAACGTACATGATAACCTCTTTGCCTGTACATCTTACAGAAAAGGCAACTATAGAAAACCACATTTTACAGATCCGAGATTTTTGTCAAAAAGAAAAAGTTAAAAGTATCGATATATCAATTCCTCCCCAAGAACCATTTTTTGAATATTTAAAATCCTCCATAACACATGCATTTTCTCAAAAAAAGCTCGATATTTATTTGTATTCGGACAACCGAATCATTCTCACAGATCCACAAGAGATCGAAAAAAGTTTGCATGACTTTCATAACTCGCCTTTCGGAGGTCACCAAGGAACCTCAAGAACACTTAAACGTATCCGAACTAGATATTATTGGTCTACTTTGGTCAAAGACATAAAGGAATTCATTCGAAAATGCGAATCCTGCCAAAGAAATAAGTTAAGGCAAAATCCACGAATTCCGATGAAAGTCACGACGACTAGCACGAGTCCATTTGAGCGTGTAGCTTTGGACATTGTCGGGCCTCTTCCAACTAGCTATGAGGATAACAAATATATACTTACTTTTCAGGACGATTTGACAAAGTTCATTGAAGCTATGCCTCTTCCAAACGCTGAAGCTTCAACTGTGGCGCGCTGTTTTATCGAAAAAATAATATGTCGTTTTGGACCACCCGATGCGGTGTTAACTGATCAAGGTTCTTATTTCCTGAGCAAGCTTTTTAAGGAGGTTTGTAAGCTTTTAAAAATCAAAAAGATACAGACCACTCCATACTATCCGCAAACGAACGGAGCTTTAGAGCGTAGTCACCGAACGCTAGCCGAATATCTCAGGCACTATGTCGACAAAGACCAGCTTTCATGGGACACATGGTTACCATATTCGATGTTTGTATATAACACGACACCTCATAGCAGCACAAAATTTAGTCCTTTTGAACTTATTTATGGATTTCCTGCACGGATCACCAATTCCATAAACCGAAGTCCTCAAGTCTCTTACAATTATGATAACTATGCTACAGAGCTAAAAGCCCATTTACAACATGGTTATCAGATTGCCAAACAAGTTCTACTGGACAAGAAAGAGAAGTCCAAAACATACTACGACAGGGGATCGAAAGATAAAAAATTTAATGTAGGGGATCAGGTCTTCATAAAAAACCACACAAGAAAAAAAAAAGCTCTCTGCATTATGGGAAGGCCCACATGAGGTAACCAACATAATATCAGACGAGAATACAGAGGTTAAAGTAGGAAACAGATTTAAAATTCTCCATAATAACAACATAAAGATCTTGTCGGAATAACTTCAAAATTTAGACAGCACTCTCTTAAGGAATTCTTTTATTCCGATGATAAACTTAACTCTCTTAAAATCCAAAATTAGCACAACTTCTACAAAAGTAAATCCTATTAAATTGCTTAAATACGATGAAAATAATAATCTCGCGGAAATTTCTTACCAAGTAGATTCGTTAAAGAAAGAGGAAGGAAAAGGTTTGCAAAATTTAGATAGGCAAGATGTTCATCATTATACTGTAATATTTAGTTTGGCTTTAGTGATATGTATAATCCTGTTGTTCATTTATAAATACAATTCTAAACTGAAAGCCATTGTAACTGAAATTAGACAGCAACCAACAGAGAATGAAAATAAACCAAAAACCAATGAGGAAATTATCGATGAAGTTTTTGTTGATCAATCCATTGTACTAGAAGTAGACAATAACAATGCTAACCCAAACCCAAGCCCAAGATTCACATTATCGTCATAAGATTCACATTGTCGTCATAAGATTCACATTGTCATCATAAGATTTACATAATCTTCATAAATGAAAACATATATATATATTTTAAAGAAGAAGAAAAAAAAAATTATCAATTAATAACGTTTAAACTATTTAAAAAAAAAAAAAAAAAAAAAAAAAATTAATTAACTATTATAAATCATAACTTATTAAGGCTAAAAATCAATTTTTTAGAATTACGATATAGAATAGAATCGTAAAAGCAATCAAAACAAAACATTAATCAATGTTGAAAATCAATTTTTTTTATTACGAAATATAAAATAGAAGCGTAAAAACAAAACAAAAATTTAAAATAATTTTTTGAATTATGATATAGAATAAAATCATTTATAACAATTAAAACAAGAAAAGTATTAGTGTCTAAAGAATCATGAAATAAGAAGAAAAATTAGACTACTTTACCTATTAAAATTAATTATTTTCATAATTTTTGAACTAATATTATTTAAATAATAATCTAATAATGTTATACAAAAAAAGATATATATTATCTATTTATTATAAATATTTTACAAAATAATTATGTAATTTTAAATATGGCTTTTCAACAATTATGGTTCGAAAATTCCAACCGTGGAATTTCCTTCTTCTAAGGGGGGTGGGATGTAGTGATCGCACTACATGTCGCCTCTCAAAATCAACTCAACTCGAAATCAACTCTCCTAAATACGATTCGTCTTTCCCACGGCGCCACAATACCGAAAGTACGCCAAGCACGCTACAGCGCTCACTTTTCATGTCGAACATAAATTACAATGTTTATGAGCTCGTCACCCGATATCCGCTACATCCAATAGCATTTAAATATACATTCAATAGCAATACACATAATTCATGCGATCGCCCTGTCTTCAATGCTATGTGCATACAGCACTGCAGCTATAACAAATAGCAATGGCAATGCAATTCATGCGATCGTTCTATGCTGTGTATATACAGCACTGCAGCTATAGCATTCCCATTGTTCCATACCGAACGTAATGCTGTACGACGGCGGATACACACAAAATCCAAAGTCAAGTACGTTTATGCATTATAGGTATAGATGCATTATATGGACATCGTCAATAGCAACAGCTGGATGTATGAACTATATCAAGAGCCGTTGACGAATGTAATGCTGACACATTTATATTGCATTTGTATTATGTAATAATTTTCCGGCTTAATCGATTATAATATATATAGTAATAATTTAATTGCTTACTCAGTTAATAGCGCATCGCACTATAACTGGAGCATAAATTAATTGATTTATGGATATTGGGAAACATCGCTGATGAGTACATTTCCATGAACTGCGTTGGTTTGGGTACAAAGATCGTTCGCATTTGAGGGTATAAAAAGGAAGGGAAAACCAGTCGAAAGGTCAGAGTTAATCTAATTTTAAAGCTACGAGCTTCCTAGTAGAGGTCGCAGCCACGCTAAAGACAGCGGGCCTCCCTAGGATTGAAATATATATATATATATAAAATATAAAATTAACTAGCAGAGGTCGAAGCCACGCCAAAGACAGCGGGCCTCTCTAGTAGTGTTGTAACTAAAACCAAATAAATAAAAGAAATACAACTTAAAATTTAAAACAACCGTTATTTTTATTAAAACATTAACTCTCCGCCCACATAACTCTTCCCTTGGTCTCACAAGGAAGCACGGCTATACACGTCGGCGTTAAAACAAGACCCATCACACAAGCAGCACCCAATCAAGGTGGTCTTTAGGAAAGCGCGGTCAAATCCACAAAAATACAACTCACTCGAACCATTGGAGATGAAATACTTACCTTTGAAGAATTTTCAACACTTACCGCGCAGATAAAAGGGATTCTAAATTCCAGGCCGCTTTGCCCCGGACAAAATGACGAACTAGAATTCCTTACGCCAGCGCACTTTTTAATGCGCTGCAATTTAATCGGACGTGCACTTCACCAAATACCAGAAAATTACATCCACTCACAAGATGGGACATTGTAAATCGCATTTACTTACAGTTCTGAAAAAAAAAGTTGGCAATTGGAGTACCTAACAGCCCTGCAGTCAAGATCTAAATGGCAAATACAGTATACGAATTTAAAGCTAAACGATGTCGTTCTAGTGGAAGATCGAAACCTTCCACCTACTCAATGGCTAATCGGACGAGTAGTAAAATTATATCCTGGCGATGATGCCAAGGTTCGAGTAGCAGATATCAATACTAAAATTGGCGTATTCAAACCATCGATACAAAAATGATGCCGACTGCTAATACTTGAATCTGATGAGAGTTCAACACAGCACCATTTACTATAAGTCAAAATATTAGTTTAATGAATGCCTACCAAATTACTTAGGTAGGGTGGTAGGGGTGGCATCCACCTTCCACAGCCAAAAAACATGCACCCACCCGCTACAGTTTTTGGTTTCGCCTTGATGAATATATATAAAAAAAAAAGTGTTGGTGGTACACTCCTATGGATGAGATATGTATCGCCGCAGGTGGGATGGTGCCCGATATTAGTGTCGATTCTCTTTTTTTTGTTGGGTCGCTGAGTTGAATGGTGATGGTAAGGCAGCCCTATGGGGATGAGATCGATAACTGAGTGGGGATGACCGATATTAGTGTCGATTCTATAGTTTTCGGGGACGCTGAGTTGAATGGTGATGCTAATAGAGCCCTAGCGGGATGGGGTCGATAACTGTAGGGGTGGGGGGGGGGGGGGTGTGGACGATATTAGTGTCGATTCTAAAAGTTATCGGGGAATGGTGTCGATAACTGAGGAGGGGGTGACCGATATTAGTGACGATTCTATGGTTTTTGGGGTCGCTGAGTTGAATGGTGATGGTAAGGCAGCCCTATGGGGATGAGATCGATAACTGAGTGGGGATGACCGATATTAGTGTCGATTCTATAGTTCTCGGGGACGCTGAGTTGAATGGTGATGGTAGTACAGTCCTAGGAGAATGGAGTCGATAACGGTGGGGGGCAGACCGATGTTAGTGTGGATTCTATAGTTTTCGGGGTCGCTAACTTGAATGGTGATTGTAAGACAGCCCTAGAGGGAAGGGGTCGAAAACTGTGGTGATGGGTGATAGATATATCGTGTAGGTGGAAAATAATATACCACCCGCGGACCAAACAACGATAGAAAAACCCTGCACCCTAAACTGGTTGCAAGAACGGATGTGGTCGTCAGTACTTTATGTTAGAAACGGTCTGGATTTGGACTTGCTTGTAACTTGTAAACAATGAATTATGATAATGAACAAAACAGCAAATATAAATAACCAGACCGTGTAAGCTTGAAACCCACCTCGGATCTCGGAGGTCGGATTTATGGACTTGGGGGGGCATTTACTGCTTTTTCAACAGAACTCCACAGTTCTTTTACGCCAAGAGCTCCACCAATAACGTTTATGTCAAAAATCATTACGGCCAAAGATAGCGCTAAAATTGTATGTATTCCGAAAATGCTCATGCAATAAGAAAAACCTGGAATTAAAACCAGTTGGACTGTGGAGAACCACAACTAAATATAAGACCGACCAAACCGACTGAGAGTTAACAATCAACTGCCTTTATTAATGTTACTTCATATCACTCTTCTTTAATAAGTAGGCTCGCCTTACTTCCCATAATGAAAGTGCTTGGCTATTTTCTGCTGTCGTTTTGGTCTACAATCCTGTCGTATCTGAGCTTCTTTCTCTGGTATTATAACTTTCGTTTCCTCATAACTTCCCTCCAGGATTTCTGGTTGTGGCGTGTCATCGTTCATATAAGTACGCTTAACCTGTTCCCTCGCATTTCTTTCCACCTCTTTGACGTCGATGCCTGATGACCTTAGTTGGTGTCGATGAGCTACCCTTACTCGACCCTCACAGCTCACTAGATATCGGCTCTTCGATAAAAGCTGCATAATTAACGCCGGAGCCCACTGACCATTACCTCTCGGCAAAACCCAATCTCCGCCGCTAAAAAGCTTTCCTGGAATATACAAAGGATAAGGTAACATAGTTTGATTTTTACCCGATGAAGATTGTTCAAAAATTTGGGCGCAATTGAGTCAGTAGCGTCCTGGGGGAAAACAACAAATGGTCAGAAGGGCTGCGTGATGTTGCCGTATTTGGCGCCGACCTATAGTAGAAGAGAAACTTTTCAATACTCATTCCAACTCCTCATTTGTTACTACTTGCCCTTCTCCTTGAATATCCTTTTGGAGTGCATGTTTGGCTACCGGAACATCAGTCTCTGCCAATCCATTTGCTCGGGGATAATACGGGGGACTATTCTTGCCTTCAATCCCAAGATGAACCAAAAATCGTATGAACTAGCTGCTAGTAAATGGAGGTCCGTTATCCGTCACCACTGTCTCTGGCAATCCGAAAATGGTAAATGATCTTTCAAAAAATGTAATCACTTCTCGCGCTGATTTGTTTTTATAAGACAAAGATCAATCCATTTGGAAGTCGCATCGACCACCAATAATATTGTTCTTCCATATATATGAAAGAAATCTGCATGCAATCTGGTCCAGGGAACTTCATTATGCGGCCATCCTACAAAACATTTATTTTGACATTTTTTGACATAACATACACGACTTGACTGTTGATTCTAGATCGGTGTCAATATTTGGCCACCAGCAAATAGATCTCGCAAGCATCTTTATTTTAACTATTCCAGGATGGTTAGTGTGAAGCTTTACTAAAACGTATGAGTGCATACTTGGTTTTTTTTAGAGAAGAATTTTAGAGTTCTTTATTATTTCTTCATTTTCTTAAAATTCACAATCTTACAATATAAATTACTAATAAGTCTAAAATAAAGAAATATTCGCGACATTCTGTATTTTTATATACTAAGTATTAAAAAATAGTGTTGAAAATGCCACTTCAAAGGGCTTATGTATATTTAAATGTTAGTTATGGGTGGGGTGACCCTATTAAAACAATTTGTACTATCCAAAGTAGTTATATGCTTATAATAATAAAAGAACAGAAAATTCGACTGCATAAATTAAATTGTCTCAATAATGCTACAAAAGAAAACTTTAATTTTTAATTTTATAAGATTTAATTGCTACAAGATAAAATAAGATTAAACTTGACTTAAACCAGAATATCATGAAGGATAGATTCTAAACTATTATAATCTAAATTCAATAGCCAGTGTTTTACAAGTTTTAAACGCATTTCAGGCATTGCTGTTGCTCTGATGGATTGAGGAAGATTATTAAATAAACGACATGATGAAACTGAATAAAAATTACGAAATGTAGTTGTTCGGAAGGTTGGTACAGATACCATGTTCGAAAAGTTTCCATGTAAATTATAACTTGAGATTAAACGATAATTTCGATTTCCAGACTTCATACAGAAAATCTTCAGCACTTTAAAGCAGTACAAATGTCGGACTGGAAGGATTTGTTGGTCGTAGAACAATGGATATCACGGATGTCTTCTAGGTTTACGGCATATTAATCTTAAAATATATTTCTGCAGTATTAACAACGGTTGAATTTTATTTTAAAAAGACACCTCCCCAACATACAATGGAGTTTGGAATGGAAAATTACGTAATATATCGTTTTTAAAAGCTTTGTTGAGCAGATATTTCGCAAATAATAAAATGTCTAAGTGTACAACGGATACGAGAAGCTCATTCTAGAATCGAATGAAAGCCCCAAGTATTTAAATTCATTCACACTCTCAATTAAAAAATACATATTACTGCAACTTGAACTATCACAAAAGGAGTTAAAAGTCGTACTCATGCAATTTAACAACTTGTATTTTTGGCACTCAGGTGCATGATAAAATACATTCGCTTCCAAATTGTTAAGGGATGATAAATAAAAAAATATTATTTTAGTTTTAGAGCTTATAATCAACTTGTGCTCAGCAAACCAGCTTCTCAATAAACTTAGATCCCAATTGATGTCGAGACTAGATCCAAAGGACTATTCAAACCATAAGAAAACCCTATATCACCCGCAAACCCGTAGGTGATCCTTTGAAATTAAGTGCAAGGAGTGAATTAATATAGACTAGAAACAAAATTGGTCCCAAAACAGAACCTTGTGGTACACCCAAATTGAAGAACTTTATGTCGCTCCTAAATTCATCTAACTTCACTCTTTGCGACCTATCTTTTTAGTAAGATCTAAACCAATTTAGTACGAAACCACGAAAACCTGCTTTTTCTAATTTTCTCAGCAGAATATTGTGATTAACCATATCATAAGCTTTGGTGATATCAATAATTAACCCAGCTGTACACTTTTTCCCATCAAAGTTTGACATTACTTGAGCACAAAACTGCAATACTGCATCTTCCGTCGATATGCCAAACTGATTTGGGTTAAAAAACTTGGTTCTTATTAGAAAGCTCACTATTCTATTTTTGACAAGTTTTCCGAAGATTTTACTGAAAACTGGAAGAAGTGATATGGGCCTGTAGTTACACATTTCCATAGTAGAACCTTTTTAAACAATGGTATAATGTCTGCAAATTTCAGTTCTTGTGGAAATACTCCCGCAAATACGCAATGATTAAAAATATCTGACAAGACATCCACTACGAAGCAAGCAATTCGTTTTAAAAGCAGGTTCGAAACACCACACGATTTAGAATTTTTTAAAGTACCAATAACTTTTAATATTTCAAGAGATGTAATGGGCTCATAAACAAAACTGTTTCTTTGAAACAGTTCATCAGAGCTACAAAAGGATGAACATGAGATACAATGCGTTAGGAGGAGGCATGGTTGTAAGCTACTGGCTATATTAGCGAAATAGCAATTAAATGCCGCAGACATGACAGATTTGTCTTTAACGTCGACGTTATTAAGACGTAGAATAGCAGGTTTCTTAGAAATAAAAGAATTGTTGAGGAAGCTATTTACAATTTGCCATTTATTTTTTAGGTTTCCCTTAGCAGAATTAAGTTGAGTATGGTAATAGTTATCTCGACAGATCGAAACCTCCTTTTTAAGTTCATCGCACAATTTTTTTTATATTCTTTTAAACTCAGATTTTGAGGGTACTTTTTGCACTTAATGCTGAGTTTGTTTTTACCTCTTACTTTATTCAATAGATACCTAGAGATCCAAGGTTTAAGACAAAATTTTTTGAAGGCAAAACTGAGGAACAGTTAAGAATGTGTTTCTTAAAGCCAACAATAAAGATAGAATAAGCCTTAGAAGCATCTATACACGAGTAAGCATCTTCCCAAAACTCATAAAAAAGATTGTTTCTAAGTTTGCTGAAGTTAATATTGATCACACTGTCACCAGATGGAGTTTTTCTACCTTTGCTATGGATGTGGACTAAAAGCCCTGTCATACAGTGATCAGTGATCAGTGATCATAAGATCAAGAACAAACTTCTCACAGCCATCGAACGAAAATTTTTTAAAACGTCAATATATGTGATCTAAACATCTACCAGATGCAACCCTAGTAGGCTCATTGATAAGGCATGCTAGGCCGTTCGATGCTAGCAAAGCTAAATAATTGGAAACAGAGTCACTATTTTCTAAATTGTTGATATTAAAATCCCCAACAATAATAAGATTTTTTATTATTCATTCTTTAAAAAACCTGAGAACTCTTCTATGTATGTCAATACGTTAAACGAATGCAGTTTTATATACACATAAAAAACATAAGCTTCATGGTTAATTTCAATGGAAACCTTTAAAACATCATCACTAAAAAGGACAACAGAAACTATTTCGAAAATCTTGTATTCTTCTTTAACAAAATAGCCAACGCCTCCTGCAGCGTAATTTTCATTCGTTTTAGCAAAAAAATTGAAACCTGGCAAGGAGTAATCACTTTTTTTTAAACTCATAAATCCATATTTCAGAAACAAAAACAATGTCTGGAATGCACATAAACTAATCAAGATGAGTGACAAGAGCTGAAAAGTTTTCTCTTAAGCTTCTAATATTCTGGTGCACAATCAAAAACTTATCATCGCAGTAGGAATTATTTTTAAACAAATTATAACAGTACTGTTCAACCATTTCACAAACGGAGCTAAAAAGAATCAATAAGCTGTCAACATCATCAAAAGATGAGCGATAGCTAAATCCAGCATTTTGACATTTGACGGCTGATGCAGGAAACGTCATAAAAATGTGTCTGTCTATTTCCTTTTTTAAGCAAAAAACCTTCAGCAAATTTTTCTCTCAGGAAAAGTTTTTCATTTTAGTATTTTAAAAATCAATAAAATCAACAAAATCATAAATCATAAATTCTTTTTTTCAATCAAACATTGGTCCTTCGAGCCGGATTACAGATTATTAAGATTTATTTTACGAATAATCTTTTGAGCTGTAAAAATCAAGATATATTTTACGAATAAATAGCAATCCGTGAAAATGAGTGCTTTAGAGAGCATTAAAAAGCAGTGGTCAGTATTTAGAGGAATGCTAACTAGATTATCTAAATTTGCAGATGGTCTTAAGGAAGAAACACCAACATCAATTGAAAAGCTACGCATAAAGGTGAATCGCGCAAAATAAATTTTGGAGAAGATTGTCGAATTAGAATCCTTCATGTTCGCGCTCGATAGTAAGTTGGATTCTTAATTGGAGGAATCCGAAGAATTCTATTACAACATTGTCTCAAAACTGAACGATCGTATCAAAAAACGCGATATTGCTGAAATGAGCCATACGGGCAACGAAATTACACTGAATGCAACCACTATGAATTCAGGACCAGAAGTGCGTCTTGCGAAACTACAAGTTCCCACGTTTTCTGGCGATTATACAGAATGGCAAAGCTCCTTTTACCTGTTCCATTCCAGCATTCATGGCGGAGAAAATATATCATCTGTGCAAAAATTTCAATACTTGATTGGCTTGCTTAGAGGACATGCACTTTCGTAAGCAAACTCAAGTTCATAAAAAATTGGGAGAACAGCTTACAAAGCCGCACTTAGAACCTCGTGTAGAAAATGATCACCTTCAGAGAGATATCAAGAACTCTATTCGCCGTGTTCTACAAATAAGTGATAGTGAGACACTTCAAGATCACCGACTCCAATTACATTGAAGCTTTGAAGAAACTCATACAAAGATATGTTCGCAAGCGCCATACAATCAATGCTTTTATAAGTAGATTTATCGATCAACCCCACGTACAAGTGGCAAATGTTAACAGTATACGAAAATTACTTGATACATCGGATGAAACTATCCGTGGGATGACGGCTTTGGGTGACAAAGCTGAAAGTAGAGATCCATGGCTCATATATTTGCTACTCAATAAACTAGACGATGAAACTCGCAGTCTATGGGCCCAGCAAAACACCGACAATATCACAGTTTTTTGAGTTTTTACTAAAAAGAACTGACTTGTTTGAGTCGATTAAGACACATTCCGTTCGACCATCAAGATCAAATGCTTCAATGAAATTAAAACAACGCCTCACTACCATAATAAGTGCCGCCTGTATAGTCTGTAAGAAAGCCAATCATAGACTACTTGATTGTGATCAATTCAAACATCTGGAAGTTCACGGAAGAAGAAAGTTAATCGCCAGTGACAATCGATGTTTCAACTGCCTTAATACAGGCCATTCAGTTTACGACTGCAAAATCAGAGGAAGATGTCATCATTGTTAAAAAAAACATCATACCCTTCTACATTTGAATCAATATACGAATGCGGCAGCTGTAAACACGGAAGTATCCAGTTCCAACGTCGCAGCATTAAATCTTCACACGAGGAGTTTCAAGCAGATTATCGATAAAGTTAACACTATCTCATCAAAATCAATTTTGCAGGCAGTGCTGCCAACGGCAGTTGTAAATGTATGGGATAATCTTGGCACACCGCATTCATGCCGCGCATTACTGGATACGGCCTCTCAATCTTCTTTCGTTACCGAAACACTAGTACAGAAGTTAAACTTGCCTCGAACAAATTGCAGGAGCCTAATATCAAGAATCGGTCAAGCAAATGGAGGAAGATCTCATGGATCTACAACTTTGCGCGTAGCTTCAAGATTTAATGACATACAGATAGCATCCATACAGGCTCTTATTATGCCAAAAATTACATCAGTGTTGCCATCCTTTGAATTCAATCCTGATTGCATGCACAATTTAGCAAATATCGATTTGGCTAATCCTAATTTCTGCAAACCCGGAAACATCGACATGCTTGGCGCCGACATTGTCTTCGATCTATTGGAAGATCACAGCATAAACGTAGATAATTTTAATATGAAAGCACACAAGACAAAAATAGGGTGGATTATCGGAGGTAGACATGAGGCATATCCGGATGGAATAACGCAATCATTAGCAGCCATAGTAGACATTGATGCCACATTACAACGTTTTTGGGCAACTGAAGAAATACCTAATTTTATCAAAACTTCAAAGGAAGAAGAAGCTTGTGAATCATGGTTCAAGGCTACTACCACACGAGCAGCAGATGGTAGGTTCATTACAAAACTTCCATTTAAAGACATACAACAAACCTTGGGGTCCACTTACCAACAATCATTGTCAAGGTTATTGGCCATGGAAAGGCGTTTCAAATTCGAGTCTTTATTCCGTCAACTGTACAATAATTTCCTGCGAGAATACAAAGACTTACACGACATGCAGCCCATCGACCTTAACAGCACAGAATTACAAAGGTCATACATCCTGCCTCATCATGGGGTCTTTAAACACAGCAGCAGCACAACAAAATTGTGCGTGGTCTTCGATGCTTCAGCTAAATCAGACACAGGTGTATCCTTGAACGAAAACCTTATGGTGGGACCTAACGTACAATCATCCCTGTTCTAGATACTTACGCGATTTCGACAACATCCATATGTACTTGTAGGTGACATTGAGAAAATGTATCGCCAGATTCGGGTAGATAAAGGTGACGCGGTACATCAAATAATACTATGGAGAGACAACCAGAACCAAATACGCCCCTATATGTTAAATACGGTAACTTATGGTATGGCCTCCGCATCATTCATGGCGACTAGGTGTTTAAAGGAACTAGCCTTGGAACATAGAGATAAGCATCCTGTAGCAGCACGGGCAGTGGAGCGGGATATATATGTAGATGATCTAATGACCGGTGCATCAGCATTATCAGAACTGTTCGAACTACGCTCCAACATAGTAGAAATTTTAAGTAGTGGAGGCTTTAACCTAAGAAATATGTCGTCGAATAACCCACAGATGCGATATATGCTTAATGATACCGATAGTACCAGTTTGAAAGTATTGTCCGAACATCCAAAACCAGCAACAATACTGGGTATAGCTTCGGACGCCCATAGCGATCAATTTATTTTCCAAGTGCATTTGGAAGACAAGGAGATTCATACAAAGCGAAGCCTTCTATCGGAAGCAAGTAAGATTTTCGATCCCCTGGGACTCCTATCCCCAATAACAATTAAAATTAAAATACTGTTCCAGTCCTTGTGGTTAAAGAAGATTGACTGGGATGAGCAATTACCATCAGAAACGCGATCAGCATGGATTGATCTACGTAACAGCATTAGCCAAACTCCAAAGATAAAAATTCCACGCTGTATCACTGCGTCGAATTTAGAATTACATGGATTTTGTGATGCCAGCAAGTGGGCATATGCGGCTGTAGTATATTCTCGATCACAAAATACCCAAGGAGCTTTCGTCACTCATTTAATCTGCGCTAAGACGAAGGTGGCACCATTGAAGCAAATTAGCATACCAAGACTTGAGCTAATGGCGGCAGTTCTTCTCAGCAGATTAGTCAATGAAGTCACATCGATCTTAACAATTACAACAACGAATTGTGGTGGATGGGTCCATCATGGTTACAGAAGGGCCTCGAGCAATGGCCACATCAACCAAAATTATTGGAAACTTCAGAGAAATTCGCAATACCGACTCAAATACACGACACTGTCACAAAATTTGTAGATACACCCGAATCATCGACAAGGTAAGCAAGCAATTCTCTAGCTACTTCCAGATACAAAAGGTCCTTGCGTACATACTACGGTTTATCAACAACACACGCTCATGTAAGCGAACATGCGGAGTATTGCTACCAACAGAGTTAGAGCGTGCAACTCAATATCTGGCAATCCATCATCAAGTTCGAGATTTTCCTGAAGAATATAGATATCTCAAATATCGTAAATCACTGCCATCCAGTAGCATGCTTAGGCAATAGATGCGAAAGGAATTATGCGTGTTGGCGGACGGCTCCATAAATCAACACTACAATACATTTCCAAACATCCCATAATACTGTCACATACTGCTCCAATCGCCATCGCAATCACTCAAGACGTGCACCAAAGGAGGCAGCATCCTGGGTTTTTAAACGGTGCGTGAAATGTCTAAGACAACGTCCACAAATTATGGGTCAACTTATGGGTCAACTACCAAAGGACCGAGTGAATTACTCCGTACCCTTCGGTGCAAACAGAATCGACTTCTGTGGGCAATTCAAAATACATACTTTAAGGCGAAGAGGATCCATTCCGTCGAAGGCATATTTATGCATTTTAGTATGCTTCGCCACACGCGCAATCCACATCGAAGTTTGCATGAGCTTAAGCACCGATTCATTTTTGGGTGCATTAAAAAGATTCATCAGTAGAAGGGGTTTATGTCACACCATATACTGTGATAATGCAACCAATTTCGTTGGCGCCCGGAATTATTTAAAGGAAGTCTACGAATTTTTGAAGATACATGCAGAAAACATTGCTTCCAGACTCCTACAGGATGGCATAGAATGGCGCTTCATTCCGCCAGCGAGTCCACATCAAGACGGCCTTTGGGAAAGTGCAGTGAAGGCAGTAAAGACGCAACTTACTAGGGCTGTTGGAGCTGAAATACTCACATTAGAGGAATTCTCAACATTAGTCATTCAGATTGAAGGTATACTCAACTCTAGGCCATTATGCTTTTTATGCTGAACCAGATTTCCTGACACCAGCACACTTCCTTATTGGACGACCGATTCATCAATTGCCAAATACCGAATATAAATCGAAATTGTCACCTCATGCAAGATGGGATATTGTAAAGCATATATACCAACATTTTTGGAGACGCTGGCAAGTGGAATATTTAAATACACTTCAATCGCGAGTAAAATGGCAAGTACAGCAAAGAGCTTTGCAATTAGATGACATCGTCCTGATACACGACAACGGCTTACAACCCACCCAATGGCTCATGGTACGCGTAACAAAATTAATTTCAGGAGATGACGGGCATGTTCGTGTAGCAGAAATCAAGACCAAAGCTTGAAAATTTAAGCGGCCAATACAAAAGTTGAGTCGACTTCCAATCTTTGAATCATATAACGATTCAACCCGGGGAGTATGTTCAACCATTTCACAAACGGAGCTAAAAATGAATCAATAAGCTGTCAACATCATCAAAAGATGAGCGATAGCTAAAACCAGCATTTTGACATTTGACGGCTGATGCAGGAAACTTCATAAAAATGTGTCTGTCTATTTCCTTTTATAAGCAAAAACCCTTTAGCAAATTTTTCTCTCAGTTTTTCATTTTAGTATTTTAAAAATCAATAAAATCAACAAAATCATAAATTATAAATTCTTTTTTTTCAATCAAACAAGTACTACTAAGATTATGGGTAGGAAAGTCATCGACAAAATCTTTTTTATTAATTATTTACTAGAGGGGAAAACCGAAAATGCAATAAATGAGTGCAAGATCATTAAAAGATCTAATTAAAATGACTTTACCAACCTCAACCTTTCTCACAAGAAGTTTGTTATCTTTTGTACCAAACATATTTAACATCTTTATGCATTTTTGCTTGTTTTGCTTAATATAATAGAGCCTGCGAGTCATATTTGATGACAAAGTCAAACCCCAAATTATTGACACAGCTGCATCCGTTGATATTATGTCCGACGACAATTTAATATCCGACGACATAAATATCCCAACGGATGAAATCAAAACATTCGCACATTGAATGTCACTTTAATTATCCAACGACAATGTTGAAATCTAAACATTCGCATAGTCAGTAAGACTATGTAAGCAAACGAATCATAAAGCATTCGCGCCATTAAAACTAATGGGATAGTAATATCTCAATGATTAAAACCCCAAACGAATCTGCTGACGTCGAATGTGTAGCGACCACCTAGTATGTAAGATTATTATTGTACTGTTAGGCTAAGTATAAAAGACAGTCACTCTTGTGATGAAGAGTCGAGTTTTCTATCAATCTTTCTCCGGAACGGATTAAATTAATTAAATAAAGTTCAAATTAAATAAAAAAAGAAGAAAATATAGTTTTTCTTTACTTTTAAAGATAAATTATAAAACTGGCGACGAGGATGGGATTCTTGGTAAAAAAAAGAATCTCCTAAAAAGAACCTGAACAAATCAATAAAGAAGTGAAAAATCTTTATTCAACAAATTAATAAAAAAGTGAATAATCTTTATTCAACAAATTTATAAAGAAGTGCAAAATTTTTATTCAACAAATCTTTTTTTTTAAGAAATTAAAAATCTTTATTTTGCAATAAGTGAGAAAAATCTTCACCCCGAAAATTTCTAAAGAAGTGGAAAACTTTTCTCTTTACAAAACTTTATAAATATCTTATCTACAAAGAAGAACAACAGTTTTTTGTTGAACATGGCTCTTCAACTAGCAGATGCATTAAGAGAGGCAAGAAGCTTGCCAGCATTTAGTGGTGAAAACAATTATACGCTTTACAACTATCTAAGAGATGTCGGAGTGGTCCTGTCCTTGACTGCCGAGGAACATCAATCCACAATCAAAGTAATCCTGGCCAACAAGCTACAAGGAAAAGCACTGAGAATGGTGGACACACTTACCGATCCATCGTGGGAAAATATATTGATGAAACTACGACAAGAGTTTGGAGTAAAACGTTCATACTTTAGCCTCAGATAAGATGCCATGACTTGCTATGCAAGTAACGTAGAAGAACTTCAATATAAATTCAATATAGATTAGAGATTAATAAAATGAACTCAAAATATAGTATAGGTTTTGTTGGTTTTAACAAAAACTATTTTTATTTAAATTAATATTTATATTATATTTAATAACTAATCGGATATGAATATTTTACTTTAAATTATTTATTTAGTTTTATATTTTTTCGGAAATGAGAAGGTCAACTCAAAGGAAAACCAGAAAAGAATGGCAGAAATTATTAAAACTTAAAGACAATGACGCTACCGAACTCGTTATCCAGTTTGTTAGTTTGTTTTATTCGTCAGTCGCACACAGTGTTGCCATAATTCGGTAATAACTAAAAACGAATATTTGAAATAGCTAACAATGTTTACATAAACTTGACACCACTGCAACTGAATTAACATGGCTTAGGACGATTAACAAATATTTGGTAGCCACACTACTCCCCCTTTAGAAAACCAAATAGCACTCATTTGCCGCTCAATTCAAACAATTCTAAATTTAAACTTTATTCTAAATATCGCGAAGGAAATTTAACACGACGACCTGTTCTCGTGATAACCTCAGGAACTGCATCGTCTTTGCTGGCCGATATCTGTAAGGTGCCCCCATCATCATTACTAAAAACAACTTGAACGGGCAAATCATCGCATCCATTGGATACTCTCTCTCTGTTTTTGAATTTTACAATAAAATATTTTTCAAATCGTTTTACCACCTCGAATGGTCTGTCATACGGTTGTTGAAGTGGTGTTCTCACGGCATCATTCCGAACAAAGACATGTGAGCAAGTTCCAAGCTCTTTATGAACAAAGACAGTTGTTTTGTTGTGATGATGAGTAGGTAGCGGCTGAAGGTTAGACATGTTTTTTTTTAAATAACTAACAAATTCTGTTTCAGGAACAAATTTTTTCATCGGAACGATCAAATCACCCGGTATCGCAATGTTTGAGCCAAACACAAGTTCTGCTGAACTGGCTTGCAATTCTGGGCGAACTATTGATCGCATTCCGAGCAAGATAAACGGTAATACTGATTACCAATTTTTTGTTTCATAGCACTTTATTGCTGCCTTCATTTCTCTATGCCAACGTTCAATTAACCCGTTCGAGCAAGGATGATAAGGTGTAGTACGAACATGCTTTATTCCGAGCAATGTTTGTAACTCCCGAAATAAGGAGCTCTCAAATTGAAGTGCTTGGTCAGAAGTGATTCTAAGAGGTACACCAAAACGAGCTACCCAACCATGAATTAATGTGTGCGCCACGGTCTCTGCACTTATGTCCATCATTGGAAATGCTTCGACCCACCTTGAGTACCTATCAATGCAAGTCAAACAGTAAGAATAACCATTTGAGATAGGTAAAGGCCCCACAATATCAATATTTATGTGTTTAAATCTATCACGTATCGTATTTTTCAATTCCTGATTTAGTGTGCCTTGACACCTTCGACTTTTGACATTGCAAACACGATTTTGCCCACCTATTTATGTCTTTCCTTACCGAGAGCCATACAAAACGGGATGATACTATATAGCTTTACTGTCGCCTTAATTCCTGGATGTGATAAACCATGCAAATTTTCAAGTACTAGTTTCCTGAAATTTAACGGTACGTATGGGCGAATTTTACCATTTAACTCATCGCAAACTAATTCGACACCAAATTCTGGGATGTGAATAACTTTCAAGTTCATATTAGATTCAATTGTTTTGTCTAGTAAATCTTTAATTTCGACATCACTGGCTTGGGCCTGCGCCATCTCTTTTACATTATAATGTGTCGGAAATTCGATAGATTCTGTACGAGATAAGGTGTCAGCTACAATATTTTCTAATCCTTTGACATATCTGATATCTGTTGAAAATTGTCCTACATAATGCAAATGTCTGATCTGACGAGGACTGGCTTTCTCGGAGATTTTTTTAAAAGCAAATATCAACGGTTTATGATCGGTTAATATAGCAAAATCGTGGACCTCTAGCATATAATTGAAGTGTTTTACCGCAGAATAATTGGCTAATAATTCACGATCATACGTACTATATCTTTTTTGGCAATCCGTTAATTTTTTAGAAAAAAACCAAGTGGCACCCATGAATCCCTAAACTGTTGTTGCAGAACCGCTCTAAGCGCTACATCTGAAGCATCCACCATCAAACGCAGTTTACTGGAAGAGTCTGGATGTGCTAAAAAAACGCACGCAGCTAAACTGACTTTACAATTTTGAAACGCTTGGCGTGAAACGTCGTCCCAGATAATTTTAGTCTTATCATATTTTCTGTTTCCTTTAATAAACGAAAGCAATGGCAACTGTATTTCTGCCGCCTTTGGTATGAACCTATGAAAAAAATTCAACTTTGCCAGGAAGCGTTTCAAACCACGAACCTCTGATGGTTCAGGTAAATCCATGATTGCTGAGACTTTGGTTGGCAAAGGTGGAATTCCATCTTTATCAATTGAATGCCCCAAAAAAATAACACTGCTTTGTCCAAATTTACATTTTTCTTGATTTATAACCATACCGTTTTGACGTAATGCTTCGAACACTTTTTCAAGATGTTTCTTGTGAGACTCTTCATCTTCTGACGCTACGAGAAGATCGTCAATATACGGGTACACACTATCATTGCCTGCAAAAATGTTATTTATAAATCTTTGGAAAGTTTGGGCTGCATTTCTCAATCCAAACTTCATTTTAACAAATTCAAATAACCCGAAAGTAGTAGTTATGGCAGTTTTTTCCACATCTTCTTCCGCTATAGGTATTTGGTGGTAAGCTCTTACCAAATCGATAACTGAAAATAATTTCTTGTCCTTAAGATTGTTATTTAAGTCTTGAATATGAGGAATGGGTTACCTGTCTGGGGTAGTGACACTATTTAATTTGTGGTAGTCCCCGCAAGGCGTCCACTCTCCATTACTTTTTTCAACTAAATGTAGTGGACTTGCCTAACAACTTTTCGATGGCCTACAAATACCGTTTTCCATCATATATGCAAATTCCTTTTTAGCGATAGCCAACTTCTCTGGATCAAGCCGTCTAGGTTTTGAAAATACAGGAGAAGCCGGAAACTGGTTCTTGTTTAATCGTTTTTTGTAGCCGCTTGATTGTAACAGCAAGGAGCTACGCATTTGGTCGCTTTTGCTGCGAATCTTCTATGGTACCAACACATACGCTCTGCTTGTGGTGTTTTAGAACGAGATTGTCTAGGATGAGGAGAGTTAAAATTCGACCTACTACGAGAACGACTATCATTAGAAGATAATTGCTCGACTTCATAATTCAGAAATTTGTCCTTTCAAATCATTTATCTCACTACTCTCGCTATAAGGTTTACCGCTACTTTCAGATACCATGTTGACCTGTTCATAATGAACATTTTCGCTACACCTATCAGCTACTGTCACAAGTTTTTCTACGCTTGTCCCCCCATCATCTATACTGGATAAGATTATTTGAATCTGTTAAGGAAGCTTTTGTAACCATAAGGATTTTAACAACTGCGTACCACCATCTGTCCCAGCCAATGCTTGTATATGACGATACAATTCCGAAGGTCGACGATCACCTAGATAGCATTTATCGAATAACTTTTTAAGACGCGACTCTCTAGATTCCGAATGACAATTAATTAAGCGATCCTTTAACGTGCCATATTTATTTTGAACCGGAGGATCTCGAATTATATCACCAACGGTTGACAAAATGTCACTTTCTATATGACCAACCACGGTATTAAATTTGGTAGAGTCTACTGTGATACCCTTGATCGCGAATTGCGCCTCCAGCTGACAAAACCATAATAAAGGATCTGGTTTCCAGAAAGGTGGAACGCGAATGGAAATTTGGTGAATACAATTATTTAAATTCAACGAACCTTGAGCACTATCTTCATCAGGAGGAGCTTGTGATGCTAATCCTTCATCATTTTTCTTATTTAGATCTTTACTATCGTCTTTTGTTTCGGCCATGTTAAAACAATTTTTTAGCAATGTCAAAAATACAAAACTTATTTACCGATAATTACCAAATTAACAACAAACACTGTATACGCCAAACTAAATAAAACTAACCTTAAAGAATTTCGTCCGGGCGTCTTACAATACAAATTTTGAGGTATGCAATAAAAATTTGATGTATGCTGCTACTTGATGAGCTGTTGATTGATGTATGCTGAGTGGTGATACTGTATAAAGCGCGATGGATTTGCTTGTGCTTTGATCGAATCCGGTATGTAGACGATCGAGAGCTGCGGAATATCCGGTCAATATTTAATATTCAAGTGCGACGATGTGCTGCTGCGCCATTGACGACGATTTACTGATGTGACGCTCAGACAATGGCACTGTACTCAAATGTTTTGGAATACCACCACCTGAAAGTTGAGACGGCGGCTGGTACGTGGTATTATGCGGAGTTTCGCTGCTCTTCACCAAATAAAAATGATGCAGACTGTGGCGTTGATTTGTTGCCGATGTGGTTGCTGTCGGCAATTGATGTTGCGTCACTTGCTGCTGGGGCTGCTGCTGGTAGCACCAATTACGCTTTTGTTGCTGAGCCAATTGCGGATGCTGATGAGACTGTTGTAATTTGGTATCGACTAAGTGTTACCCGTTTCTGGAATGGATGGAATTCTTGCGCCTCCGCTCTGTGGGTCGTATGATGTTAAGCCTAAAGCAGACTATGAATGATGATGCGCAACAGAAAAAGAATTACCAAACAAATGTCCATTAATTAATGATTTTAACTCAAATTTCTAAAAGCTAATTTGTGTTAAACTAAGTCGTGCAATCACATTTCCTTTTTATAGTGCTGGTTTTTTACAAAAATTTTCTGGTCCAGATATTCCTTCACCAAAGAATACGACGATCCAAAATGGCGTTATTCAATGCGGGGTCACCAGTTATAGGTTTTGTTGGTTTTAACAAAAACTATTTTTATTTAAATTAATATTTATATTACATTTAATAACTAATCGGATATGAATATTTTACTTTAAATTATTTATTTAGTTTTATATTTTTTCGGAAATGAGAAGGTTTTTAATCTATAACAAATCTTTTTGTGAACTCAGCTCAAAGGAAAACCAGAAAAGAATGGCGGAAATTATTAAAACTTAAAGACAATGACGCTACCGAACTCGTTATCCAGTTTGTTAGTTTGTTTTATTCGTCAGTCGCACACAGTGTTGCTATCATTCGGTAATAACTAAAAACGAATATTTGAAATAGCTAACCATGTTTACATATACTTGACACCACTGCAACTGAATTAACATGGCTTAGGACGATTAACAAATATTTGTTAGCCTCAATAGTATAGAAATTATAAAAGATGAAAATTATTCATCAGAAAAAA
Organism: Nephrocerus scutellatus; assembly: GCA_947095585.1. Taxonomy (NCBI): domain Eukaryota; kingdom Metazoa; phylum Arthropoda; class Insecta; order Diptera; family Pipunculidae; genus Nephrocerus; species Nephrocerus scutellatus. The sequence continues at coordinate 77,200,842 of OX352763.1, forward strand.
ATTCTAAATTAATTTTTGACATTTATATAAATTTTATACCTATTCATATTAAGACATTATTGCTACAGAATAATATTGCCATATATCGGATTCTCATAACTATTTTATGGAAGATAATTTAGTTAAAGACATTTTTTTAAGAAATCACAATAATAAAATTAATACTAATGATAGAGCTGAAATAAGTAATAATCTTAGAAATAACCCGGATAGATTTCGAAACCAAAATCCAAATCAACATAACCCATTTAGGTATAATAATAACTATAGAACACAGAATAATTCTGGAATTTACCAAAATTTCCACAGAAATAGGGACTTCCAAAATAATAATTCGTATAGGCGACAAAATCCAAAATTCCAGAATTCGAATCAATATAATCAGCCTATTAATCAAAATTGCGATCAAATACCAATGGAAATAGACTCAATTGAAGTCGAAAATTTTCAACAACGGCCTCGGATTGCAAACTTCCAATAGTTATATTAACAGTAAATACAACTCCGATTAGGTGTTTAATAGACACTGGAGCCGCTACTACACTAGGTGATTATAGAGTTTTTGGTCACTTAAAGACTCTGCAAAATTTAGAAAAACCAATAATACTAAACACTTTAACAGGATCCACAGTAATTAGAAAAGAAGTCATTGTTATGGTGCCTAACGAGTTTCTTTGTCCAGGTAAAACAATGTCAGTAAAATTAACTGATTTCGGAAATAAATTATTCGATTGTATCATCGGAAATAATATTTTAACCCAATAGGTGCAAAAATAGATTTACTTAACGGAAAGCTCACAATTAATAACTCATAAATTATTTTTGATAAACAAAGAAATCCACTGATAGAATATGATGAAATTCACTATTTAGAAAACCGCAAAAATTATATCGACGACTTATTACATAAAGATTTGGGTGACGAAGAAACACGAATTTTAAGTAATTTTCTAAAACAACATAGTAAGAATTTTTACATATAAGGCCAGAATTTAACTGCAACCAATAATGTAAAGCTCAAAATAATTACCAATTCACATAAACCTATTTTCTCAAAAATGTATAGGTATCCTCAGGTACATGAAAAAGAAATAGAACGTCAAATCACAGACATGTTATCCCAAGGTATTATAAGAGCGAGTAAATCGCCTTATAATTCACCATTGTGGATAGTTGCTAAGAAATTAGATAATTCAAAAGAAACTAAATGGCGTATTGTTATTGATTTTAGGAAACTAAATGAAATAACAATAGAAGATAAATTTCCTTTTCCAAATATGGAGTCGTTATTTGATAAACTATGTCGTGCGCAATATTTTTCAACCTTAGATTTAGCCAAAGGTTTCCATCAAATACTGATGGATGAAAATGATGTTGAAAAAACAGCATTTTCCACTCCAATAGGTCATTTCGAGTACCTCCGAATGCCATTTGGACTTAAAAATGCACCCGCTACTTTTCAGCGGATGATGAATCACGCTTTAGGTGATTTTGTTAATAAAATATGCGTAATTTTCTCAACTTCGATAAAGGAACATTTCGAAAGTTTAAATAAAATATTTGCTAGACTTAGTGAACATAATTTAAAAATACAATTAAATAAATGCAAATTTCTAGCAAAACAAACAGAATTTTTAGGGCATATAATTACTGCCGAGGGAATTAAACCCAATCCTACGAAAAAGCAATAAATTGTGTAAGGTTGCCAAAAAAAGTTAAGGAAATAAAATCATTTCTTGGTTTAACCGGATTTTATAAAAAATTTATTAAAAATTATTCTTTAATTGCAAACCCCATGATAAAGTACCTTAAAAAGGCTACCAAAATTGATCCGAATGATCAAGACTACATAAATGCATTTAATAAATTAAAAGAAATAATGACAACCTACCCAGTTTTAGCTTATCCTAATTTCAATAAAAAATTTGTTTTAACAACAGACGCAAGTAATGTTGCACTTGGAGCAGTTTTAAGCCAAGACGGAAAACCGGTTTGTTATGCAAGCCGCACTTTGAACAATCACGAAAAAAATTAGCATACTTTAGAAAAGGAATTATTAGCGATTGTATGGGCCATAAAATACTTTAGACCATACTTATACGGTGGAAAGTTTTTGGTACAAACTGATCATCAACCTCTTAAATGGCTCTACTCATTAAAAGAACCCAATTCTAGAATTATTAGATGGAAAATAATGTGAGGGGAATATGAATTTGATGTAGAATATCTTAAAGGAAAAGGCAACAAGATAGCAGATTTCTTGAGCAGAATGAATCCAGATAACAGTAATCAAATCCATACAAATAATATGGAAAACTTTGATTTAAAATCGTTATTCGAAATCACTAATGATTATATTGAGACTATTCACAGAGAACAAGAAAATTTAAATGATCATTTTTATATTAGCGAAGGGATTGTTAATAAATACAAACAACAAATAAGAATTGCTTCAACAAAACAACAAGACCAGGAAATATTATTTAACAAATATAAAATTATCTTTATTCAAAACACTGATCTTAGTAATGAACATTATTTAAACGATCTTCTTAGGAGAACAATAAAGAAGGGAACGATCGGAATTCATTCTGAACTCGATGATAGCAAGTATAATATACTTCAACAGAAACTCATACAATTATTTAGTAATGATAAAATTTGAAATTTGTAAAATGTTGTGAATTAGTAATAGACTTGCCCAACGAAGAGGAATTATTTGCAATAATTGAAAAAATTCGTAATGAAACAAATCACAGAGGGGTATTAGAAAATTTTGAGGAAATTAAGGACAAATATTTCTATCCGAATTTAATAAAATACGTTAATAAATACATTAATAACTGTTAGATATGTAATGAAAATAAATATGACCGAAAACCATTCAAAAGGTATTTCAACCATTCTGAAACGCCAGAAAGACCAAATATGATAGTACACTTAGATATTTTTCAGATACATAAAACCTATTTCTTGACCACTATAGATAGACTTACTAAATTAGGAAGCGTACATAAAATTAATGATAAGAATATGTGCACCATAAAAACTAAATTAGAAGAGAGAATTTCACTTTTAGGAAAACCAGATCTGTTAATAATGGATAATGAATTTAATAACACTCTGATAAAATTATTCTGTCGTGAAAAAGGTATAAGAGCCCATTTTACAACTCCAAATTCTCACACTGGAAATTCAGATATTGAACGATTTACTTATCCCTTTTAGAACATATAAGAATTTTAAAAAGTAAAGATGAAAATATAGCAACAGAAGAATTAGTTATTAGAGCTGTTGGATTTTACAATCACACGATTCATTCTACAACTAAAACAAAACCAATAGATTTTATAAACCGGTTAGATATAGATCTTAAAAAGATTAAGCAAAACATGGAATCAACAAAAATTAAAACCATCAATAAAATTAACTCAAAAAGAGAAGACATACCTGATTATAACCGCCGCACATTATATATAAAAAACCCAAAAGCTAATAGACAAAAAACAGCCAAGAGATATCTAAAATATAATTCTAGTAATCCAAATAAAATTGATATAATACAAATTAAAAGACCATTAAAAACCTTTTCAGATAAAGACAATAACATTATTGATTCTGTTGTCGACCGTTAACTATGTAAGTGCTTCACTGGAAGTAAATAAGATCGAAACTAAAACGGGATATACTGTTTTAGAAAGTGAGTCAATAAATCTAATAAAAAATTATTCAAAATTTATCCATGTTATTGATTTAAAAGAAATAGAAAATACAATACAAAAATTAAAAATTAGAATATCTAAAAGTTTTAAAGAAAAAAATAGTTGGCTTATTTAAGATCTTAATAAAAAAATTGATGAATTAGAACATGCACTATTAACAATTACAATTCATACAAGAGAAAAAAGAGCATTAATAAATATAGGAGAAAGAATAGTTAACTGGTTATTTGGTAATCTTGATGATGAAGATAAAGAAAGTATAAATAACCATTTTAAAACAATAGATCTTAATCAACATAATGTTATAATAAATATGAATAAGCAGATTAAAATAAATAATGAGCTCCAAAGTTATTTAACAAACATAAGATTAGTTATCGAATCTCATAAGGAATGGGTTAATAAAACTTATAAAGATACTATTGAAGAAAATTTCAAAATAACTAAGTTTAATAACTTTCTATTACTAATTAACCAAATAAAAGATAGAATAGAAAAAATACAAGAAAATATTCTAATATCAAAATATAAAATAATGGATAGATTCTTCTTAACAAATAAAGAAATAGAGTTTTACAACATAGATAGTTCAAAACTAAAGTATATAAAATGTGGTACCCAGACACTTACTCGAAAAACATTTGCTCGAAAAACATTTTCTCGAAAAACATTTACTCGAAAAACATTTACTCGAAGAACATTTGCTAGAAAATGTATAAAACGACATTTGCTCGAAAAACATTTGCTAGAAAAACATTTTCTCGAAAACTAAATAGTCTATGTTTTCATCCTTCTAAAAACTATCGCGAGTAATTTTTGTTCGCGAAACGAGAGTTTTTTTTTTTAAATTTTTCGGTTATTTATTTTACCAAAAAATTACGTTCGAGCAAATATTTTTCGAGAAAATGTTTTCGAGCAAATGTTTTTCGAGAAAATGTTTTTCTAGAAAATGTCATGGAATCATAAAATGTAGTCTAGGGTCACTTAAAAATGAAATAATTTTGTTTGTTTTACTAAAGGGTGTTTTTTTGGGAGGTTTGTTTTTCCGATAGATGTCGTTTTATTTTATGACAGTTGTTTTGACAGCTCAAAGTGGCATTTCTACTCAGTATTGTTTGGCAAATCATTATGAAAAAAAAAAAAAAAAAAAAAAAAAAATGACATTTGTGAAAAATAGTCGTGGTAGCCATATGCCAGAAATTGTGTTTAAATGTTAAATAAGATCGAAACTAAAACGGGATATACTGTTTTAGAAAGTGAGTCAATAAATCTAATAAAAAATTATTCAAAATTTATCCATGTTATTGATTTAAAAGAAATAGAAAATACAATACAAAAATTAAAAATTAGAATATCTAAAAGTTTTAAAGAAAAAAATAGTTGGCTTATTTAAGATCTTAATAAAAAAATTGATGAATTAGAACATGCACTATTAACAATTACAATTCATACAAGAGAAAAAAGAGCATTAATAAATATAGGAGAAAGAATAGTTAACTGGTTATTTGGTAATCTAGATGATGAAGATAAAGAAAGTACAAATAACCATTTTAAAACAATAGATCTTAATCAACATAATGTTATAATAAATATGAATAAGCAGATTAAAATAAATAATGAGCTCCAAAGTTATTTAACAAACATAAGATTAGTTATCGAATCTCATAAGGAATGGTTTAATAAAACTTATAAAGATACTATTGAAGAAAATTTCAAAATAACTAAGTTTAATAACTTTCTATTACTAATTAACCAAATAAAAGATAGAATAGAAAAAATACAAGAAAATATTCTAATATCAAAATATAAAATAATGGATAGATTCTTCTTAACAAATAAAGAAATAGAGTTTTACAACATAGATAGTTCAAAACTAAAGTATATAAAATGTGGTACCCAGACACTTACTCGAAAAACATTTGCTCGAAAAACATTTTCTCGAAAAACATTTACTCGAAAAACATTTACTCGAAGAACATTTGCTAGAAAATGTATAAAACGACATTTGCTCGAAAAACATTTGCTAGAAAAACATTTTCTCGAAAACTAAATAGTCTATGTTTTCATCCTTCTAAAAACTATCGCGAGTAATTTTTGTTCGCGAAACGAGAGTTTTTTTTTTTAAATTTTTCGGTTATTTATTTTACCAAAAAATTACGTTCGAGCAAATATTTTTCGAGAAAATGTTTTTCTAGAAAATGTCATGGAATCATAAAATGTAGTCTAGGGTCACTTAAAAATGAAATAATTTTGTTTGTTTTACTAAAGGGTGTTTTTTTGGGAGGTTTGTTTTTCCGATAGATGTCGTTTTATTTTATGATAGTTGTTTTGACAGCTCAAAGTGGCATTTCTACTCAGTATTGTTTGGCAAATCATTATGAAAAAAAAAAAAAAAAAAAAAAAAAAATGACATTTGTGAAAAATAGTCGTGGTAGCCATATGCCAGAAATTGTGTTTAAATGTTAAATAAGATCGAAACTAAAACGGGATATACTGTTTTAGAAAGTGAGTCAATAAATCTAATAAAAAATTATTCAAAATTTATCCATGTTATTGATTTAAAAGAAATAGAAAATACAATACAAAAATTAAAAATTAGAATATCTAAAAGTTTTAAAGAAAAAAATAGTTGGCTTATTTAAGATCTTAATAAAAAAATTGATGAATTAGAACATGCACTATTAACAATTACAATTCATACAAGAGAAAAAAGAGCATTAATAAATATAGGAGAAAGAATAGTTAACTGGTTATTTGGTAATCTTGATGATGAAGATAAAGAAAGTATAAATAACCATTTTAAAACAATAGATCTTAATCAACATAATGTTATAATAAATATGAATAAGCAGATTAAAATAAATAATGAGCTCCAAAGTTATTTAACAAACATAAGATTAGTTATCGAATCTCATAAGGAATGGTTTAATAAAACTTATAAAGATACTATTGAAGAAAATTTCAAAATAACTAAGTTTAATAACTTTCTATTACTAATTAACCAAATAAAAGATAGAATAGAAAAAATACAAGAAAATATTCTAATATCAAAATATAAAATAATGGATAGATTCTTCTTAACAAATAAAGAAATAGAGTTTTACAACATAGATAGTTCAAAACTAAAGTATATAAAATGTGGTACCCAGACACTTACTCGAAAAACATTTGCTCGAAAAACATTTTCTCGAAAAACATTTACTCGAAAAACATTTACTCGAAGAACATTTGCTAGAAAATGTATAAAACGACATTTGCTCGAAAAACATTTGCTAGAAAAACATTTTCTCGAAAACTAAATAGTCTATGTTTTCATCCTTCTAAAAACTATCGCGAGTAATTTTTGTTCGCGAAACGAGAGTTTTTTTTTTAAATTTTTCGGTTATTTATTTTACCAAAAAATTACGTTCGAGCAAATATTTTTCGAGAAAATGTTTTCGAGCAAATGTTTTTCGAGAAAATGTTTTTCTAGAAAATGTCATGGAATCATAAAATGTAGTCTAGGGTCACTTAAAAATGAAATAATTTTGTTTGTTTTTCTAAAGGGTGTTTTTTTGGGAGGTTTGTTTTTCCGATAGATGTCGTTTTATTTTATGACAGTTGTTTTGACAGCTCAAAGTGGGATTTCTACTCAGTATTGTTTGGCAAATCATTATGAAAAAAAAAAAAAAAAAAAAAAAAAAATGACATTTGTGAAAAATAGTCGTGGTAGCCATATGCCAGAAATTGTGTTTAAATGTTAAATAAGATCGAAACTAAAACGGGATATACTGTTTTAGAAAGTGAGTCAATAAATCTAATAAAAAATTATTCAAAATTTATCCATGTTATTGATTTAAAAGAAATAGAAAATACAATACAAAAATTAAAAATTAGAATATCTAAAAGTTTTAAAGAAAAAAATAGTTGGCTTATTTAAGATCTTAATAAAAAAATTGATGAATTAGAACATGCACTATTAACAATTACAATTCATACAAGAGAAAAAAGAGCATTAATAAATATAGGAGAAAGAATAGTTAACTGGTTATTTGGTAATCTTGATGATGAAGATAAAGAAAGTATAAATAACCATTTTAAAACAATAGATCTTAATCAACATAATGTTATAATAAATATGAATAAGCAGATTAAAATAAATAATGAGCTCCAAAGTTATTTAACAAACATAAGATTAGTTATCGAATCTCATAAGGAATGGTTTAATAAAACTTATAAAGATACTATTGAAGAAAATTTCAAAATAACTAAGTTTAATAACTTTCTATTACTAATTAACCAAATAAAAGATAGAATAGAAAAAATACAAGAAAATATTCTAATATCAAAATATAAAATAATGGATAGATTCTTCTTAACAAATAAAGAAATAGAGTTTTACAACATAGATAGTTCAAAACTAAAGTATATAAAATGTGGTACCCAGACACTTACTCGAAAAACATTTGCTCGAAAAACATTTTCTCGAAAAACATTTACTCGAAAAACATTTACTCGAAGAACATTTGCTAGAAAATGTATAAAACGACATTTGCTCGAAAAACATTTGCTAGAAAAACATTTTCTCGAAAACTAAATAGTCTATGTTTTCATCCTTCTAAAAACTATCGCGAGTAATTTTTGTTCGCGAAACGAGAGTTTTTTTTTTTAAATTTTTCGGTTATTTATTTTACCAAAAAATTACGTTCGAGCAAATATTTTTCGAGAAAATGTTTTTCTAGAAAATGTCATGGAATCATAAAATGTAGTCTAGGGTCACTTAAAAATGAAATAATTTTGTTTGTTTTACTAAAGGGTGTTTTTTTGGGAGGTTTGTTTTTCCGATAGATGTCGTTTTATTTTATGACAGTTGTTTTGACAGCTCAAAGTGGCATTTCTACTCAGTATTGTTTGGCAAATCATTATGAAAAAAAAAAAAAAAAAAAAAAAAAAATGACATTTGTGAAAAATAGTCGTGGTAGCCATATGCCAGAAATTGTGTTTAAATGTTAAATAAGATCGAAACTAAAACGGGATATACTGTTTTAGAAAGTGAGTCAATAAATCTAATAAAAAATTATTCAAAATTTATCCATGTTATTGATTTAAAAGAAATAGAAAATACAATACAAAAATTAAAAATTAGAATATCTAAAAGTTTTAAAGAAAAAAATAGTTGGCTTATTTAAGATCTTAATAAAAAAATTGATGAATTAGAACATGCACTATTAACAATTACAATTCATACAAGAGAAAAAAGAGCATTAATAAATATAGGAGAAAGAATAGTTAACTGGTTATTTGGTAATCTTGATGATGAAGATAAAGAAAGTATAAATAACCATTTTAAAACAATAGATCTTAATCAACATAATGTTATAATAAATATGAATAAGCAGATTAAAATAAATAATGAGCTCCAAAGTTATTTAACAAACATAAGATTAGTTATCGAATCTCATAAGGAATGGTTTAATAAAACTTATAAAGATACTATTGAAGAAAATTTCAAAATAACTAAGTTTAATAACTTTCTATTACTAATTAACCAAATAAAAGATAGAATAGAAAAAATACAAGAAAATATTCTAATATCAAAATATAAAATAATGGATAGATTCTTCTTAACAAATAAAGAAATAGAGTTTTACAACATAGATAGTTCAAAACTAAAGTATATAAAATGTGGTACCCAGACACTTACTCGAAAAACATTTGCTCGAAAAACATTTTCTCGAAAAACATTTACTCGAAAAACATTTACTCGAAGAACATTTGCTAGAAAATGTATAAAACGACATTTGCTCGAAAAACATTTGCTAGAAAAACATTTTCTCGAAAACTAAATAGTCTATGTTTTCATCCTTCTAAAAACTATCGCGAGTAATTTTTGTTCGCGAAACGAGAGTTTTTTTTTTAAATTTTTCGGTTATTTATTTTACCAAAAAATTACGTTCGAGCAAATATTTTTCGAGAAAATGTTTTCGAGCAAATGTTTTTCGAGAAAATGTTTTTCTAGAAAATGTCATGGAATCATAAAATGTAGTCTAGGGTCACTTAAAAATGAAATAATTTTGTTTGTTTTTCTAAAGGGTGTTTTTTTGGGAGGTTTGTTTTTCCGATAGATGTCGTTTTATTTTATGACAGTTGTTTTGACAGCTCAAAGTGGGATTTCTACTCAGTATTGTTTGGCAAATCATTATGAAAAAAAAAAAAAAAAAAAAAAAAAAAATGACATTTGTGAAAAATAGTCGTGGTAGCCATATGCCAGAAATTGTGTTTAAATGTTAAATAAGATCGAAACTAAAACGGGATATACTGTTTTAGAAAGTGAGTCAATAAATCTAATAAAAAATTATTCAAAATTTATCCATGTTATTGATTTAAAAGAAATAGAAAATACAATACAAAAATTAAAAATTAGAATATCTAAAAGTTTTAAAGAAAAAAATAGTTGGCTTATTTAAGATCTTAATAAAAAAATTGATGAATTAGAACATGCACTATTAACAATTACAATTCATACAAGAGAAAAAAGAGCATTAATAAATATAGGAGAAAGAATAGTTAACTGGTTATTTGGTAATCTTGATGATGAAGATAAAGAAAGTATAAATAACCATTTTAAAACAATAGATCTTAATCAACATAATGTTATAATAAATATGAATAAGCAGATTAAAATAAATAATGAGCTCCAAAGTTATTTAACAAACATAAGATTAGTTATCGAATCTCATAAGGAATGGTTTAATAAAACTTATAAAGATACTATTGAAGAAAATTTCAAAATAACTAAGTTTAATAACTTTCTATTACTAATTAACCAAATAAAAGATAGAATAGAAAAAATACAAGAAAATATTCTAATATCAAAATATAAAATAATGGATAGATTCTTCTTAACAAATAAAGAAATAGAGTTTTACAACATAGATAGTTCAAAACTAAAGTATATAAAATGTGGTACCCAGACACTTACTCGAAAAACATTTGCTCGAAAAACATTTTCTCGAAAAACATTTACTCGAAAAACATTTACTCGAAGAACATTTGCTAGAAAATGTATAAAACGACATTTGCTCGAAAAACATTTGCTAGAAAAACATTTTCTCGAAAACTAAATAGTCTATGTTTTCATCCTTCTAAAAACTATCGCGAGTAATTTTTGTTCGCGAAACGAGAGTTTTTTTTTTTAAATTTTTCGGTTATTTATTTTACCAAAAAATTACGTTCGAGCAAATATTTTTCGAGAAAATGTTTTCGAGCAAATGTTTTTCGAGAAAATGTTTTTCTAGAAAATGTCATGGAATCATAAAATGTAGTCTAGGGTCACTTAAAAATGAAATAATTTTGTTTGTTTTACTAAAGGGTGTTTTTTTGGGAGGTTTGTTTTTCCGATAGATGTCGTTTTATTTTATGACAGTTGTTTTGACAGCTCAAAGTGGCATTTCTACTCAGTATTGTTTGGCAAATCATTATGAAAAAAAAAAAAAAAAAAAAAAAAAAAAATGACATTTGTGAAAAATAGTCGTGGTAGCCATATGCCAGAAATTGTGTTTAAATGTTAAATGCCAAAAAATTATCTGCCAAATAAAAAAAAATTTTGGTCATTTCATAATTTTATATGTGTTTTATTCAAAAAAAAATCGGCAACCTCTTAAAAAAACACCCGTTAGATATAACGTGTTTTTTTTTGGCATTTAACATTTAAACACAATTTCTGGCATATGGACCACGACTATTTTTCACAAATGTCATTTTTTTTTTTTTTTTTTTTTTTTTTTTTTCATAATGATTTGCCAAACAATACTGAGTAGAAATGCCACTTTGAGCTGTCAAAACAACTGTCATAAAATAAAACGACATCTATCGGAAAAACAAACCTCCCAAAAAAACACCCGTTAATTCCAAATTTCATAGACCAAGAAATAAAAACCAAAATTATAATACCGATACCAAATAAAAATCTCACACAAGTAAATATTGATATAACTAAGCTTGTAACATTTAAAAATGTAACCTACATTGTTAACGAAGAAAACTATCTACCCAAAATGAAAATTGCTGATTCATGTATATCAAATCTGTTACAAAATAATTATTCTGATTGCAAAATAAAAAAATTTAGAAATAAAATAATACAAGAAATTGACATAGGCAATTTGCTAATAATAAATGTTAACACAATTTTGTTCAGTAAATGTAATAATTTTTCATACGCGTTAAACGGCAATTACTTTATTAGATTTGAAAATTGTGAAATTTGTATTCATAATTATAATATTAAACGTTCTGAGAGTAAAACTAATATAAAAATACCCAATTTGAATCTTTTGTCAGAAAATTTAACAGAAGTACCACAAGTCTATAATTTTGATAACTTAGATGAAATCCAAGAAATATTTCATAAAGAAGATAAAAGTTACAATTTTTATATTATATACATTTTTATCATATTATGGCACTGGTCGTTACATTTAGCAGATTGCGAAATTTTATAAGAATTCGACGGGACTCGAATTTTAAGGGGAAGCGAGTCATATTTGATGACAAAGTCAAGCCCCAAATTATTGACACAGCTGCATCCGTTGATATTATGTCCGACGACAATTTAATATCCGACGACATAAATATCCCAACGGATGAAATCAAAACATTCGCACATTAAATGTGCGACAATGTTAGAATCTAAACATTCGCACATTGAATGTCACTTTAATTATCCAACGACAATGTTGAAATCTAAACATTCGCATAGTCAGTAAGACTATGTAATCAAACGAATCATAAAGCATTCGCGCCATTAAAACTAATGGGATAGTAATATCTCAATGATTAAAACCCCAAACGAATCTGCTGACGTCGAATGTGTAGCGACCACCTAGTATGTAAGATTAATATTGTACTGTTATGCTAAGTATAAAAGACAGTCACTCTTGTGATGAAGAGTCGAGTTTTCTATCAGTCTTTCTCCGGAACGGATTAAATTAATTAAGTTCAAATTAAATAAAAAAAGAAGAAAATATAGTTTTTCTTTACTTTTAAACATAAATTATAAAACTTGCGTGTACTTAGTAAGGCAATGTATATAAATATATATAAAATAGAGAATGTATTTGTGTGTATATTTGTATATTTGTGCCTTACTAGCTCTGGAACGCCTGGACCAATTTGAACCAAACTTGGTATACATATTAATTACTATCTGGAATCAAATATAGGTGGTGGCGGTAGCACGTTTTTTCGCTGGGGGAGGCGTGGTAGGCGATTTAAGTGTCGGACCCACCGTTTTCGGAATCGCCGAGACGAATAGTGCTGGTAGTACACTCCTATGGGTGAGTTCTGTATCCCCGCAATGGGGTGGGCGATCGATATTAGTGTTGAGTTTATAGTTTTTATAGTTTTCAGCGTCGCTAAGTTGAATGGTGCTGGTAAGACACCTCTAGGTGATGGGGTCGATAACTGAGGAGGGGTGGGGGGTGACCGATATAAGTGTCGATTCAATGGTTTTCGGGGTCGCTGAGTTGAATGGTGCTGGTAAGACACCTCTTGGGTGATGGGGTCGATAATTGAGGAGGGGGGTGGGTGACCGATATAAGTGTCGATTCTATGGTTTTCGGGTCGCTGAGTTGAATGGTGCTAATAAGACACCTCTAGGGGGATGGGGTCGATAACTGAGGGGGGGGGGTGACCGATATTAATGTCGATTATGTGGTTTTCGGGGTCGCTGAGTTGAATGTTGATGGTAAGCCACCTCTAGGGGGTTGGGGTCGATAACTGAGGGGGAGGGCGATATTAGTGTCGATTCTATGGTTTTCGGGGTCGCTGCGTTGAATGGTGCTGGTAAGACACCTCTATGGGGATGGGGTCGATAACTGAGGGGGGGAGGGTGACCAATATTAAAGTCGATTCTATGGTTTTCAGCGTCGCTGAGTTGAATGGTGATGATAAGACAGCTCTAGGGGGATGGGATCGATAACTGAGGGGGTGAAGGGCGTTGACCGATATTAGAGTCACTTCTATAGTTTTCAAGGTCGCTGAGTTGAACGTTGATGGTAAGATAGTATTAGTATTAGAGTCGACTCTATAGCTTTCGGGGTGGCTGAAATGAGTTGTGGTTAGAAGGCATTGCCAATACTCTTTCACTTTCAACAATTGAAACGTATAAAACATACATTATAGACGTGCCTAATGCGTGTCTTATCTTTTTTAATTCTGTGAAGAGTTTTTATATATCTACACAGACAACTGTAAAATTTTGTAATACAGTCAATAAAAACTATTTTATACAGGCACCTAAAAGGGAAAATTATAATATTGTATTTTATACCACGTTTACCATTTCTTGATAAAATATGAATCGTTGTCATAAAATATATGTATACCTGATATAAAAAATTAAACGTTGTCAGAAAATATATGTATACCTGATGAATTGTTTGTTTTACATATGCTGGTAAGACCCAAATGTGTGTAGCTGTCTAAAAAGAAACTATGTAGCACTGCGGCACACATGAACTTTTTTATCCTACTAATTATTTTTTCTACCTAATGCACATTTTTTATATGTATGGGTTTTCTGGTAAAACCAAAATTTGTGCACCGCAGAACACATGAACTTTATTACCTACTAATTATTTTTACCTACTAATGTAAATATACAAATTCAATATGTATTTTTAGCATATGCTGGTAAAACCCAAATAAGAACAGTCGTGTCAATAAATCCGTACAACACTGCAAGACACATGAACTTTTATTACTACTAATTACTTTAACTTATAATGTATACATACATATTTATTCATCCCTTCCTTATATTGAGGATTACTATTGTAAGAATTGTGTATATAAGCACAAATTTTTTAAAAATAGAAACAGTTCTTAAATATAATTCAAGTGTGCTACAACAAATACGCAATTATATTGAAGTTTAAAAAAAAAAGTTACTGATATAATTTTTTTGTACTTTCTACTTTATTTGAGAGTGTGTATTTTAAATAATAATAATAATAAAAATATTCGGCGCGACAGACCATTGCGGTCCAAGGCCTAACTTCTCGCGACCATTTGTGCTGAGCATGTTAATTTTTGGACACAAATGGAAGGGACCTACAATTTAAGGCCGGATCCGAACGGCGAATTGAGAAGCTTTACGTGACAAGGTATTACTCTCGGAACGTTTGTCACCCATTCGCGAGAGGTGGGACACCGTGAAAAATACTTTTGGTGTTGCTGGGATTCGAACCTGAACATTATAATTTTTAAATTTCCTTTTTTTCTGTAGTTTATAATTTTTTTTTATTTTCTATAATTCCATTGTTCAGTTAGAGTGTGCCTTTTTTAAAATGCCGCCAAGGAAACGTAAAGGGACTGGCCAAGTGCAAGCAAAGGCTAAGCAAATTAAACAACAGCGAAGACAAGAAACTCCCGAGGAAATTAATAGAAGACTTGCGACGCAGCGCGAGATAGCTACTACATCTTGAACTTCGGAAACCGGACAACAGCATGAGGCCCGACTAGATGATCTGAGAGATAGAGCTACTACGTCTAGAGCATTAGAGACCAGACAAAAGCGTGAAGCTCGACTAGAGGATCAGAGAGAAAGAACTACTACATCTATAGCTGCAGAGACTGGACAACAGCGTGAAGCCCGACTAGATGATCTGAGAAATAGAGCTACTTCATCTAGAGCTTAAGAGACCAGAACAGCGTGAAGCCCGACTAGAGGATAAGAGAAATAGAGCTTCTACATCTAGAGCTTTAGAGACCAGACAACAGCGTGAAGTCCGACTAGAGGATCAGAGAGAAAGAGCTACTACATTCAGAGCTTTAGAGACAGTGCAACAGCGGGGGACCCGAGTACAGGAAATAAAGCATAGACGCAGACGATTACGGACTGCACAATAATTGAGCTTAGCATTGGAAGGATTTCACAATGATCCACACATATGAAAGTGTTACCATCGGAAAAATGGAAATGGTTTGTAGTTACTGTCAAGCAAGAAAGTTTAAATCAGAGTCACCTGGTATTTGCTGCAAAAATGGAAAAGTGAAACTCATTCCATTAGAATCACCACCACAAGAACTTTTGAGTTACACATCAGGAGCCACGTCGGAGTCAAAGCATTTTCTTAGTAACATCAGAAAATACAATTCATGTTTCCAAATGACATCGTTCGGCGCCACAACAGTTATTCATCAGCCCGGATTTTCATCAATATTTACGGTGCAAGGACAGATTTACCATAAGGCGGGATCGCTGCTTCCGCTTCCAGATCAACCACCAAAATTTCTACAATTATATTTTATTGGAAACGAACAAATGGAAACTGACCAGAGGTGTACTTATATCTCTGGAACAAGACGTCCGATAGTATCAAACTTACAGAAAAATTTCATGAGCACAATGATTTGATTAAAACTTTTAAAACATCATTGGAACGTATGCCAACGGATGAATATAAAGTTGTCATAAGAGCAGACCGAAGACCAGCAGGCGAACACGAACGCCGCTTCAATGCTCCTCAGGTAGATGAAGTCGCGGTGGTTATATCAGGTGATGAGTTTGATCAACGGGATATCGTAATTCAACGAAGAAGCGTATCATTGCAGCGCATTTCAGAAACACATCGATCTTATGATGGTCTCCAGTACCCAGTGATGTTTCCCCGTGGTGAAGATGGATATCATTTTAATCTGAGGTAGGTCAGCCCAACGACAGGTAACACAACTAGCAAAAAAGTTTCAGCGATGGATTTCTATGCATACAGACTAATGGTTCGAGATGAATAGAACCACATATTAAACTGCAGACAATTGTTTCATCAATTCATCGTTGATATGTATGCAAAAATCGAAAGTGAGCGTCTTCTTTACATTCGTCTAAATCAACGTAAACTGAGAGTTGAAGAATATATTCACCTGAGAGATGCTGCGGTAAATGACGTTAATGTTGAAAATCTTGGTGCCTTTGTCATACTACCAGCTACGTTTACAGGCAGTCCCAGACACATGCACGAATACACGCAAGTTACTATTACGTACGTATGGAAGACCAGATTTATTTATCACCTTCACGTGTAATCCGGCTTGGAAAGAGATCAAGGAGATGCTTACCAATGGTCAATTACCGAATGATCGCCACGACTTGAATGCAAGAGTATTCAAACAGAAGCAGTTGAAACTAATTGAAATTATAACAAAGAGTCATTTCTTTGGAGTGCCAAGATGCTGAATGTACTCGATTGAATGGCAAAAGCGAGGACTGCCACAATCACACAATTTAATCTGGTTAGCGGAAAAAATTCAACCCACAAAAATCGATGACGTTATATCGGCTGAGTTGCCTGACCCAACAAAAGATCCTGAACTTTTTGAAGTGATTAAGAAAAACACGATTCATGGACCATGTGGAAATCTTAATCCCAGTTCGCCGTGTATGAAGGATGGAAAGTGTACCAAAAAGCACCCAAGAAAACTGCTTAAAGAGACACAAACAGGAAATAATGGTTATCCTTTATATAGACGGCGATAATAGGTGGGTTGTCCCATTTCCACCGTTGCTGTCAAAAATGTTCCAGGCACACATTAACGTAGAGTATTGTAACAGTGTGAAGTCGATTAAATACGTGTGCAAGTATGTCAACAAAGGTAGTGATATGGCTGTTTTCGGCATAAGCAACGAAAGAGCAAACGATGAAGTGATGCGTTATCAGTTGGGAAGGTACATTAGTAGCAACGAAGCAGTTTGGCGAATCCTTGGATTTACGATTCACGAAAGACACCCTACTGTTGTTCATCTCAGCGTCCATTTAGAAAATGGTCAGAGAGTTTATTTCACAACAGAGAGCGCCCGTGCATTGGTTGATCAGCCACCAAACACAACATTTTTTCATCTCTGTCAGCAGGATCCTTTCGCAAAGACTTTGTTGTATCTTGAGATACCTCGATATTACACATGGAGTCAATCGAGAAAAGTTTTCTATAAAAGAAAATTTGGACAGCCTGTTCCTGGACATGATGCAGTCGCAAGTGACGCTTTGGGTCGAGTGTACACAGTTCACCCCAATAACGCCGAATGTTATTTCTTAAGGATGCTTCTTCACTCAATTCGAGGACCAAGATCTTTCGCAGAACTAAGAACAGTAAACGGAGAAATATGCCAGACATTTAGAGAAGCCTGCCAGAAATTGGGTTTACTGGAAGGAGACCAGCACTGTGATCTTACATTGCGAGAAGCCGAAATGATATCTCTTCCAGAGCAAATAAGGAATTTGTTTGCTATAATATTAACTACATGCAGTCCATCGAATCCAAACACTTTATGGGAAAAATATAAGGAAGCCCTAAGTGAGGATATACTTGCAAAAGTCCGGATAGATAATCCGACATTGGAAATCACTAGAAATCAAGATAAAAAAATATATCAAATTATAATGGATCAGGTAGCGAAACAACAAGTTGGTATAATTTTTCTAGATGCTTCTGGTGGCACAGGCATTTTTTTTTTAACAAATTTAGTTTTTTCCGAAATCAGCGGTCACGGAGAAGTTTCTCGTGCCATCGCCTCTTTAGGGATTGCATCGACATTATTGGAAGAAGGGACGACAGCCCATTCTGCACTTAAGTTGCCACTTGACATCGCCAGGCAGGAAAACGCTACCTGCAAAATTAGCAAAACAAGTGGTCGGGCGCAAGTGCTTAGGACATGTAAAATAATCGTATGGGATGAATGCACTATGGGTCATAAGAAAGCTCTCGAGGCACTTGACGCCACTCTGAGAGACCTAAGGAGAAACGATAACCTGATGGGTGGAGCTTTGGTACTCCTTTGTGGAGACTTTCGTCAAACTCTGCCCGTCATTCCAAAATCAACACCGGCCGATGAAATCCACGCATGTTTAAAACATTCATTTTTGTGGAAACATGTGCGAAAGACCAGTTTAAATCAGAAAATCAGAGAGTAAATCTGGAGGACGACAGTGCTCAAATTTTCTCAAACAAACTACTGGAGATTGGAGAAGGTAGATTAATAGTCGAGTCTTCTGGATAAAATGGATGGATAAAATTACCATCCGATTATTGTAATTTGGTGTCGTCTGTCGCAGAATAGATAGATGCCATCTATCCGGCTGTTTCCCAAAATTATCACATTCTAAACTGGTAGCGAGAAAGAGCCATTCTTGCTGCTAAAAATGAAGACGTCAACGAAATAAATAGTCAAATACTTGCCATGTTAACAGGCGTAGTCACTGAAGTCTATCGATACTGTAGTAGATGCCGATGAAGTCGATAATTTCCCACCCTAATTCCTAAACTCACTTGATTTGGCTGGATTGCCACCACATCGTCTTTTACTCAAAGTGGGATCTTCAATTATTTTACTACGTAATCTTGATTCGCCAAAACTGTGCAACAGAATAAGGTTGTGCGTAAAAAAAATGCTTGGCAATGTAATTGAAGCTGCTATAATAACTGGAAAGGGAGAGAGTGAAACAGTTTTTATCCCACGGATACCACTCGTTTCGACGGATCTACCTTTTAACTTTACAAGATTGCAATTTCCAGTAAGACTTGCGTTCTCGATTACGATTAACAAATCATAGGATCAGTCTATTAAATACTGCGGAGTGGACTTGAGATCGCCATGTTTCTTCCATGGACAACTTTATGTTGCTTGCTCTAGGGTGGGCTCACATAAAAATTTATTTATTCTTGCTCCTGGAGGTGAAACTAGAAATGTTGTTTATAACCAAGTTTTGTGTTAAACTTATATTTTAGTAGATTAAAAAAAATTTTTCTTTATAATTTGTATGTTTGTATGTGTTCTTTTACCTTAAAATATTTTTTTTGTGAATAACAAATTACATTGATTTTACTTTTTAAATAGAGCTCTTTCTTTTCAATGCCAATGCCTAAGATAATCTTGGGATAAATAAATTCCTGGGCAAAGCCGGGTAATCAGCTAGTCGTTTATAAAGATACCGGTTCCCATGCAGCTGCTGCTGTTGTTGTTGCTGCTGTTGTCGCCCACACCATCAATACCAGTCACATACGTGTTTTTTTTTTATTTCCCAATTTTATATTACATCTGTCTTATCGACACCTAGTAATTATTATAAGAGATAATTAGCGGGATAAACTTTACATCTTGCAGCCATTGCCTTACAAATACTTGTTAAACGACATTTATTTTTTTTCCTTTATTACAATTACATTACAGATTAAAACGTTAATTGAATATATCTTTTCTTTATTTAATTATATTGGAGGTCTACCGGTTTGCGTCTTCTCAATCGTCTTCTTGTGTTGGTTTCTTGTTCGGGTAAGCTTTGTATTAGGTCATTTGTGTGATTACAAAGCGCGATTTGATGTTTTCTGCTTATATATTATATATATTATATACCATGGTGCGTTTACAATGGTTCTGAGAATTTTTGTTTGCAGTCTTTGAATCATGTTGATGTTTGTCGTACAGGCAGTTCCCCATATTTGAATCCCGTAAGTCCATATTGGTTTTATGATAGTTTTATATATTAATAGTTTATTTTCTGTTGATAACTTTGAATTCTTCCCTAGAAGCCAGAAAAGTTGTCTGAATTTGCTTTTTATTTGGTTTCGTTTATAGATTATTATGAGGTTTCCAAGTCAATTTTTTGTCTATTAATATACCCAGGTATTTAGCTTCATTGTTAAGGGGGATTTCTTTGTTGTTTAAGCTTAAAATTTCTGGATTATAATTTCTTTTTGTAATGTATACAACTTGTGTTGTTTTGTCCTCGTTTATCTTGATTCCCCATTTGAGGAACCATTCTACTGTCCTGTTCAGAGCTATTCTGGCTTGTTCTGTGGCTAGTTTTATGCATTTGTTTGAGGATAGGATTACAGTGTCATCTGCAAATGTAGCTAGCATGGAGTTGATTGGAGTCGGTATGTCCTCTGTATAAAGAAGATAGAGCGTAGGTCCTAAAACACTTCCTTGGGGTACACCTGCATCTATTTGGCGTAAATCGGAGCACTCATCGTTGTATTGCACGTAGAAGTGTCTATCGTTCAAATAGCTTTTAATTAGTTCATAGTAGTCAGGAAGCATATTGTTTAATTTGAATAGTAGTCCTTTATGCCACACACTATCGAAGGCCTTTGCAACTTCTAAATAAACTTACACACAATATTTTTCCTCGTCCAAGTCATTCAATATTCTATTGGTTACGCGATGAACTTGTTGAATAGTCGAGTGTTTTTGTCGAAAACCAAATTGGTTGTCTGGGATAAGATTTTGTTGTTTTACTGCTTTGTCAATACGATCAAGTATCATTTTTTCGAATATCATTGATATAATTGGTAATAGACTTATCGGTCTAGATGAAGAAGTTTTCATAGGATTTTTAACGGGTTTAGGAATGGCTATTATTTTGGATACCTTCCAGACTTTAGGATAGTAATTTTGACGTATAATGGCATTGTTTCTTGTTTCTTGTTTCTTGTGTTATTTTGTGGAAATGAGATATTCTGACCATTAATTGCATTGGTGAATGTTGTTTTAAAGTAGTCAGCTAGAGTTTTCGCTTTGTCCATGCATGTTCTAGACCAGGTATCGTCAATGTTTTTAATAGGGGGTTGATGGGTAGTTCCGTTCTTAAGACGTTTGTTTAATTTCCACAGAGAGAAGTTGGTTGTGTGCGTTGGTGTGAGATTTGACAAGTATTTGTTTATACGACTGTTGTTGTGCTCTTTGATGATAGCCTTTAGTTCTTTCGTCGATTTGTTGTAGTTTGCTTTGTCAAGCGGTGATCTAGTAGTGTGCCAAATTTTCCTAAATATTCGCTCTTCTTTGATTTTTAGTCTTATTTTTTTGGTCGTGAAAGTAGCATTATTTCGTTGTTTTAACTCTGGCGTTGATTTTAGTGCGGCAAAGAAAAGAGTATCGTTGAGGTGAATTATTGCACTCTCAAGGTCTTGATTGGTTTTTAGCGGAATCGGAATCGCTGAGGAAAGGTCAATGCAAATTTTTTCTTGTTAGCTGATTTAAGTTAATGTTCTTAGTTATGCAGAAGTCTATGTCAGAAGTTTTTCTGGTGTCAGTGGACCAATAGGTTGGTTCTCCAGTACTTAAAAATTTACAGTTGCACCTGTTCAGAGCATCCATGAGAATTCTTCCTTTTCGTTTGTTAGTCTTAATCCCCAGTCTGTATTCTTTGCGTTAAAGTCTCCACCTGCAATAAAACGTGGCCCCGGGTATTTGAAGTATTCATACTCCAAGGTACTAATTGTGAACTTTGGTGGGCAGTATAGTGCAGATATTGTAAAGGGTCCTTGTGTGTCCTCGATTTGGATGGTTGTCGCTTGTAGATAGTCTATTCTGTATTCTTCTAGTTCATGGCATTTGATATCTTGTCTGATTATAATTGCGGTTCCGCCGGGAGCTCGTCCACTAGGGTGGTTTAAATGGAGTAATTAACATAGGTCAACGAACGTTAAAATATGAATCCGGCATAGTACCCCTTGTTTTCGACACCTGCTAAGCACTCTTCACATAGAAAGTTATTAAGAAAAACACGTCATTAGATTAAAAGAATTATATTAAAGAAAAATCAGGGTATATTTACACGACAACGCAATTATCATCCATTCAACACAAAGCTTAGATAAGTTGTAGATTTAAAAAGTTGAATGCATTTACTAAAACTATAAAATATTCTATGGCAGAAACATCTGTTATTTTAAGTAATTCTTCAAAGCAGTTTTCATCAAATTAAAATGAAGGAGATAGATATTAGGTAGGTAAATAGGTAGGGTGGTGTACCGCGCTGCCTTAGCGAGAACCTCAGGTAGCGATAGAGTGCGCCGTTTTGTAACCACAGACTTTGGGAGACCTTATGACGTTATAGGTAAATTGAGATGATTATAGCCAGCCTGTGGCGTTCAGGTACGAAATCAAATCATTGATCTGGCACTACGACAGCTTCCTCAGAAGTCCGCCAGGGCTGGACAGTTGCAGAGATAATGGATAAGAGTCTCCCTCTCATTGACATCCCTACAGCTTCTACAAAAAGTATTGTGCGGAGTTCCCAGTTTGCCAAACTTTTTATTGAGTTATGCTACATCGCCCTCGAAGTAGAGCAGTTGGTCAAGTCACTACACCTTAGTTGTGCCTTTGTGGTCTGGAAAGTGGGGACGCTTCTCTGACGGAGCTCTAAGGACAGCACACACGAATTAAATTTTACTTTTTTTTTATAAAATAATTTTCTCTTTATTATTAGTTTTTTATATGAGTATAATTCTTAATTAAACAGAGGTAGCCGCTGTGTTAAAGCGAGGCTGCACTACTAATTGTTTAAATATTATATTCTTGAACCAATAGTAGCAGCTGTCTTTAGCGAGGCTGCACTACTTATTGATTGTACAGAGTTTAAGATTAAAAACTAAACTAGTAGTGTCAAAAGCTCTTCTTTATATAATGACCAAGTGCCACCACTAAGGAGAATAAAATCTTATTTGGTTTACATTGTAAGTCATATTTTGTTTACATAATAAGTTGCGACCCAAGATAAATTGATATGCTGCAAATCGTATCAGCAGCTGCGTATTTTGCAACATCAGCACTTAAGTAGCAATATTGTTTAGATTATGAATTAGAATGTTTATATAATGATAGGTAGTTATAATGCTTAATGTATGGTTGGGTCAGATCTTATTTGGCAACATTGTAGTCTGTTGGGATAATGGGATAGAGTGTTTAGATGATAGGAGGAAGCTATAGAATTTAATGTATGTTTAACATTGTAGAATACTGGGGTGATGAAATAAGTTTAGAGTATGTACAACAATGTAATACATTGAGGTGATGGGATAAGATTCTACAATGTTTAATTACTAATGGATTTAGCTCCAATATCTAACTCCTCCCTCCTTAGATGGAACTTTACTCCGGAAGTTCTTAGAGTCTTTCAAATCTATGTCATTATTATCTGTATATTGGTTATTTATTTTGACTTTTATCTTTCCTACTCTTTTGACACTTTTACATAGAATGAACATTGTAATTATTATTATAATTATAACTACTAATATATATGTGCTTGATATTACATATGATTTTACTTTATGAAACTCTTGTAATTCTATGACATGTCTTTGATCGATTTTTTTGATTTCTTGAAATTGTTCAAAAATGGTATTGGTCGTAATATTTTCTTAATTATTTCTTCATAATATAGTTGAAATGTATAAATTTGTTGTTTGTTACTAAAAATTATGTCATTAATATTAGTGCTGCAATTTTGAATATTCACAAGGTAATTTCCTTTCAGCGTTATCTGACGTAGATCGCAATTGTTTTGGTAAAGTTTTTAGCGTTCTTAACAACATAAGTTTTTTCATTTAGTTTCATGATTTCAAAATTTGTGTTGTTTTTTAACCAACAATTTTGTTTTACAATACAATTCTCTTAGGTCATTTACATTATTTATCAGATTATCATATTGGTATACTTTACCATTATAACTGATAATAAGATACGGTTCTTAATCTATCTCTTGATTTTGTAAGTTTGTGATTGGTAAAATTATTTTAATCGGAAGGGTTATGATTTGTTTGGGAATTTTCAAGGCTATAATAATAGATTCATCTTGATACCTCATTATACCTGCTTTAATAATTTTTACTTTCTTGAAATTCATCTTTGTTATGCTGAGTTCTTCTTTGCTAAGTAGACTGGGATGAGTATTTTTTTGAGTACTACAAACGTACTTACAAATATAAACATGCGCGCTGACAAAATGTTCATGTCCTCTGAATATAAGCATCGCCCTTCGGGCTCGCAATTAATATACCGTCTTACTTATTGTCTAAGAAAAGTATAATGATTACCGGACGGTGTTAACCGTTAACAAGAATGTAAGACGTGAATATAAAATTCTTTTCAGCTAATTCAGCTTTTTGACTGACTATCGATATAGCGAGAAAAATCGGCTAAATATTTAAGGTTTCGTGTCAAAAAAGGGTTGTTTAACATAACTAATGGAATTTCGGACACAATTCTTTTTGAATACATTCATTTAGTATATCCGTAGTGTGTATTCACTATACGTAAATCTTTGGAGTTGAATGAACTATATACTTTTAACATGTATTTAAAACTTTCATACCTACATACGTGATTATATATTATATGCGGGTACATAAAGTATATCACCGAAAGCTCAAAAATTACAATTTTTTATATTATGAGTAATCTCAAGAAGATGTAGGTACAGATCTGAAATTCAAAGAATGTTTTTATTCTCTACGTCATATAAGCTTCTGTATGTTTGACAAGAGAGCAAGTCAACCCGATAGTCTGTTGGGTACCTCCATCCCGTACTGAATTTCATACAGAACTTAAAACGTAAAATGTCTATTAGCATAGAAATACCTGAAAAAACTGTGGTTCACCGAACTAGTGCAAAAATTACAAGTAGTTAAAGTGTCCTGTGTCAACTGCAAAAGTTGATAACAAAGTAAAACGGGAAATGCATGCACTATTTAAAAAACAACAAAGTCTAAAGTAGTCTCTCAAGAAGGTCTTAAAAAAGTACCAAATCTATATTTATAGGTTTCAAGTTTTCTATTCTCTATTTTCTTTTATGCTGTGCAGAGGAAAATATTTTATAGAAAATTTAAGGCACGATTTATGATGCGTTTTCAGGTCACAATTTTGTGATGCGATTTTATGTCTCAAAAAAGTTATGATGGCAATTTCATTATACATATATGTATTTATGTCTTTGTTGTTCTTATTATTTTCAAGTTCAATGGAGAATATTGAAAGGGGCTTCTTAGTTCCTCGTTGTAAAATGTTGTGTGTGTTAGCAACGCTGTGTCCATATTCGATTAGTTCTTTTTTGAGATCCTCCTGGTCCGCGGAGTGGTGCATATTACGTAGCATGACTCTAAAGTTACGCTGTTCCTTGGGTTTAAATGTATAATATTGTGTGTTTTTGAGTTTGAGTACTTTTACTATTTTTGTATATGTTATGGAGTCGGTGGACTGTATTTTTAAATTCTCTATATTAACTTCACTTGCCCGTGGGTCGTCGGTCGGTCGGTCGTCTGTCGTGGATTCTTGCGATCAATTTTTAACCCACTTCCCATGGCCCGATTTTATTGAAATTTTGCACACATGCGTATTTCCGGAGACAACACTTTCTATTAAATTTTGAGGCCCCTCGGGCTGCGGGGTCGGGGGGCTCCCAAACAAAAATTTTAAAAAATTTACCCGATTTTCACACATGTGTACACCCAATAAACAATACTTTTTCGAAAATTTGGTAGTGATCGGGTCCCGGGTTCGGCCGCAAGGCCCTTATACATTTTTTAAATATCTGTACTGGCATCAGATATTCGTCGCCCTTTATGGACTTTGTGCGGTGTGTGCTGCGCAGTCGGCTGCGCTGCATGGTTTTGTTGGTGGTGGAGAGAGAGAGAGAAATCTTAGCGCACGCACAAATGAACCCAGCAAATGAAACGAGACATAAATGTTTTATGCTTACTTCAACTTACATTTTTATTATATACTGAATTGTATTTTTATTGATGTCGTTTTTTTTGTTGTCGATATCAACTTACAGATAGAACAACAAGTTTTCACAATATTCTGTCATTTGGCGTTTTCATAAATTAGTTCAGAGCAGTCAAAGAGTTCTCAAGATAAATGTTCGTGTTTCTTATTTGCTCAGAGTATGAGCGTGCTCTAAGTGCTCAGAATAAAATGATCTGAGCTTTTTCAATTTTAACATCTGATGTCAAATGTTTGTTTCGATGATTTTCTTCTACAATAAAAAAAAATGGCCCAGGATCGAGGGGCTCCCATATCAATTTCTGCGATTAGAGAATTTAGATGAAAAATTTTAATTTTTATGGGTTGTTTTTTATTTCATTATTTTGTAAAACTTTTAATTCGTATGTGTCATTTGAAGTAGTTAGGTTAAGGGTGTCAATGAGGAGATGTATATATCGTACGCCTTGAACATATATTGGCGGGGGTTTCGGCGACTTGGTCTTGTAATTTTCTTGGACGTTTTTTGGGGCAAGCTTTCAGGTTCATCAATCATCAAATATCAAAGCGATTGTGAAATTTCTACTCGGGTTGGTTCAGCCAGTAGTTTTTGAGGGTATTTTGATTTTTGAGTTTTTTAGCTTTGCTTTGATTAGTTTTTTCGGGGGATGCCCTGTTTTTTTTTGATTGCATTGCGCTAGGTTTTGTGGTGGGGTCGTCTGTTTTTATGGTTAGAGATGTATTTGTTATGGGTGTAGTTATAGTGTTGGTGTTACTTGAAATTAGTGTGGTCGTTGTATTGAACGATGATGCACTTGCACTTGTAATGGTTGTTGATGTTAGTGTTGCTGTCGTTGAAGTTAGTTTTGAGGCAAGGTAAAATAAGTTGTTTTCCAGTTGGGTAGAGTTAGGCCCTGGAGGCGATCTTAATACACTCATTTTTCACGTAGGTCATGAAAAACAGAGCATACCTTTAGGCAATTAAGCAGATCGGGTGGTTGTTGTCTGTGATAATCCTAATGAATCTGAGCTAGAAAGCTTAGGTGTTTGGAGCTTTTGATGGTAGCTTGGGTTTCACCGGTTCCACAAGGTCCACGAAGCGCTGGAGCTACGCAGTCGCTGTCAATTGATCACCAGAGAAATAAGGATTCTGCTTACCTTTGCACTGATTGATCTTCCGGTGAGAATTTTAGATGACCCTGATAGTTTACACAGAGCACAATTGTTTGAAGATAATTTCGCGTTTATTACGCGCGAATAAATAAATAAAGTTTTAAAAATAACACTGACTTAAGCACACTTGCTATTATCTTGACAGAGTTGCCAGATGCGTGATGAGATTTCTTTTGTTCGACTTCTTTGCGCTCATTATTCGTTGTTTTGTAGAAAGAGCAGAGAATTTCACGCAGATGATGGATTTTGGTTTCTGGTGTCAGTGGACCAATAGGTTGGTTCTCCAGTACTTAAAAATTTACATTTGCACCTGTTCAGAGCATGAATGAGAATTCTTCCTTTTTTGTTTGTTAGTCTTGAACCCCAGTCTGTATTCTTTGCGTTTAAGTCTCCACCTGCGATAAAACGTGGCCCCAGGTACTAATTGTGAACTTTGGTGGGCAGTATAGTGTAGATATTGTAAGGGGTCCTTGTGTGTCCTCGATTTGGATGGTTGTCGCTTGTAGATAGTCTATTCTGTATTCTTCTAGTTCATGGCATTTGATATCTTGTCTGATTATAATTGCGGTTCCGCCGGGAGCTCGTCCACTAGGGTGGTTTGTGTGGAAGATTTTAAAGCTTTTTTTAATTTTTAGAAAACTCTTGCTTGTGAAGTGAGTTTCTGAAATTAAAAGGATGTCTATTGAGTTGTTTTTGATAAATTGTTTCTAGAGCATGTTGGATTAGTCCGTTTGAGTTCCATATGACGATTTTAAGGTTTAAATTACTGTCCATTATTTATTTTAGTCATTAATAATGTTAGTATGTTGATCATATTAGAGATCTGTGATATTAGTTGTTTCATCATTTCTTTGATTTCGGATAGGTCATCTGAGGATTTTTTTGAGTTTTCCTGTTTATTGTTTGTCGAAAGAGTATTGTTTCTGGGTTCCTGATTGCTGTTTGTAGGGGGAGTATTATTTTTTACAGCAGGAATTGTATTGCTTTTAATTGCCTCAGCATATGTTGTGGAAGGTTGGACCATGCTGGAGACAGTTTTGGTTTTGTCAGGGCTTTTAACTTCTGAGGTCTGCTCATCGAGCGTTTTTCTCCTTAGTTTCAGATATCTTTGTACCTTTAGAGCTTTATATACTTCGCAACCCTTAAAGTTTGCGGTGTGTGGTTTCCCGCAGAGTGCGCATTTTATGTTATTGCAATCCGGAGATAAAGTACATTCAGTGGTTCTGTGTTTTCCGGCGCACTTCACACAGGTTGGTTCGAGTGAGCAAAAGTTCTTTGTGTGACCGTATTTTTGGCAATTCATGCACTGGGGGATGGACCTTTTTTGATAAGGTGGTTCGAAAGATATCTTGCAGTGCATAAGGTAATTTATGTTATATATGTCTTTGTTGTTCTTATTATTTTCAAGTTCAATGGAGAATATTGAAAGGGGCTTCTTAGTTCCTCGTTGTAAAATGTTGTGTGTGTTAGCAACGCTGTGTCCATATTCGATTAGTTCTTTTTTGAGATCCTCCTGGTCCGCGGAGTGGTGCATATTACGTAGCATGACTCTAAAGTTACGCTGTTCCTTGGGTTTAAATGTATAATATTGTGTGTTTTTGAGTTTGAGTACTTTTACTATTTTTGTATATGTTATGGAGTCGGTGGACTGTATTTTTATTTCATTATTTTGTAAAACTTTTAATTCGTATGTGTCATTTGAAGTAGTTAGGTTAAGGGTGTCAATGAGGAGATGTATATATCGTACGCCTTGAACATATATTGGCGGGGGTTTCGGCGACTTGGTCTTGTAATTTTCTTGGACGTTTTTTTGGGGCAAGCTTTCAGGTTCATCAATCATCAAATATCAAAGCGATTGTGAAATTTCTACTCGGGTTGGTTCAGCCAGTAGTTTTTGAGGGTATTTTGATTTTTGAGTTTTTTAGCTTTGCTTTGATTAGTTTTTTCGGGGGATGCCCTGTTTTTTTTTGATTGCATTGCGCTAGGTTTTGTGGTGGGGTCGTCTGTTTTTATGGTTAGAGATGTATTTGTTATGGGTGTAGTTATAGTGTTGGTGTTACTTGAAATTAGTGTGGTCGTTGTATTGAACGATGATGCACTTGCACTTGTAATGGTTGTTGATGTTAGTGTTGCTGTCGTTGAAGTTAGTTTTGAGGCAAGGTAAAATAAGTTGTCCAGTTGGGTAGAGTTAGGCCCTGGAGGCGATCTTAATACACTCATTTTTCACGTAGGTCATGAAAAACAGAGCATACCTTTAGGCAATTAAGCAGATCGGGTGGTTGTTGTCTGTGATAATCCTAATGAATCTGAGCTAGAAAGCTTAGGTGTTTGGAGCTTTTGATGGTAGCTTGGGTTTCACCGGTTCCACAAGGTCCACGAAGCGCTGGAGCTACGCAGTCGCTGTCAATTGATCACCAGAGAAATAAGGATTCTGCTTACCTTTGCACTGATTGATCTTCCGGTGAGAATTTTAGATGACCCTGATAGTTTACACAGAGCACAATTGTTTGAAGATAATTTCGCGTTTATTACGCGCGAATAAATAAATAAAGTTTTAAAAATAACACTGACTTAAGCACACTTGCTATTATCTTGACAGAGTTGCCAGATGCGTGATGAGATTTCTTTTGTTCGACTTCTTTGCGCTCATTATTCGTTGTTTTGTAGAAAGAGCAGAGAATTTCACGCAGATGGTGGATTTTGGTTTCGGAGACGTAGAGAGCACACCATTGCTATTAATTTTGGTTTGCACTTTCTTTATGTAACAATTTTCATTTTCTGCATCAGTAACATCGATTGACAAAGCTTTGTTGAAGATTTGCTTTGCCTTGCTGATTGCTTTTTTATCATTGACGTTAGACACTCCAACAATTTCGATGCAATTACTTAATTGTTGCTGTTGCTGC
Source organism: Nephrocerus scutellatus (assembly GCA_947095585.1). Taxonomy (NCBI): domain Eukaryota; kingdom Metazoa; phylum Arthropoda; class Insecta; order Diptera; family Pipunculidae; genus Nephrocerus; species Nephrocerus scutellatus. The sequence goes on from OX352763.1 coordinate 77,231,165, forward strand.
CAATTTATCTTGCTCTCCAAAATATCCACTTTGGATATCAGTACAGCACTTTCTGTACGTAACTCGTTTAGTTCTATAAGAAAACGCTGGTTTGTTTCCTCCAAATGAGAGAGCTTTATGTAAATCATTTGCAGAGTACATTCACTCTCAATGCCTTTCTTTTGTGCTGACGAAACACTCTCTGTTTCTGTTTCTGCATTACCGTTGCCCGAGATATGTTTTTTGCACTAAAAAGCGGTGGATTGTTGTTGCTATGCTTATGTAAAGCCGATACGGGCTCACGTAAAGAGCGGCGTCTTAGCACTGCACATTTATCGCATTGAAATTGATTTCCACTCGAAATAAAAAATTCAGCGCCTTTTTCAGATATATTTACACAAGTATAATGAAAAAAATGCATGCAATCACGACAGTTAATTTTGTTTAAACAATTGCGATCTATTTTTTAACAACACTTAGAACAATTCATTTTGAAGAGTTAATGTTTTCTAAGAGATGCACACCCCACGACAAATCAGAGACAGCTGACTACTCGGATACCCCATACCAGACACTCCTGTTCAATAGTTAAACCCATTCGACGACAAAAGTATGGCTGAAGGGAGATATCATTTATTTGCGCTGGCCACTCCATAGTACCAACTGACACACCTTGAGAAAGACCACATCTTACGTAGCTGCTGCAACATCCTTATAGTTGTATGGTACTACGAAAACCTCCGATAGGGCACTGATAAGACTCGCTGACATATCATGCGAAACTGTATACGAAAGCGGCAATCTCGATAAGGCATCACTCAGCTCTTCCTGAACCGTATTATGTAGTCATATGCGGACAATATGATCGCCCACCGCTGAAGTCTAGAAGACGCAGAAATCGGTATACCCTTACTGGGCTCAAATATCGCACGAAGTGGTTAATTATCCGTAAATAAGATAAATAGCTTGACACCAAATATAATGGCTAATGCCTCTTTCTCAATCTGAGAATAATTTTTTCAGCGGACGTCAAAGTCATTGATGCAAAAGCAATTGGAACCTCCCACTTTGTATCCTGAAGATGACTCAAAACTCCCACTCCTTGGAACAGGCATCACATGCTAACAATATCGGCTTGTTTAGATCGTAAAAGGATAAAAGATTTTTTTGTTTGGATACTGCTGATTTACTATTTTCAAATGCCACTTGACACTCCTGTGACCATGTAAATATTAAACCTTTCTTTGTTAAATCATATAACGGCGACAACTTTGACGATTACATCGGCCCAATTCCCCTATAAAAGTTAATTAATACAAGGTATGACTTCAACTCACTGACATTTCTAGGCACAGGTGCATCTTGGATTGCGATTATCTTCCCTGGTGCAGGTTGTATTCCATCACGCGATATTATTAATCCTAGAAACTCAACTTTGGCTACGAAAAAATTACATTCTCTTACGTTAATTCGCACGCTGGTGTCATTCAAACGTTTTAACACTTGCTGGACTAATATAGTAAGCATCGCAACATCCTTTCCACTAATGATGACATCATCAATATAACACTTAGTATTCGGTATCGCCTTTAAAATCTGATCCATTGTTTTTTGGAATATACCTGGCGCGGTTTTTAACCCATACGTTAATCTGTTAAATCTCATCAGGCCTATATGTGTATTTATTGTAAAGTAAACCTTTGATTCCTCGAATAGCTCTAACTGTTGGTAAGCACCGCTCATGTCCAACACAGTGAATACTGAATTTCCTGACATGGAAGCAAAAATATCGTCCTTTGTTGGTATTGGGTATTGGTCATTTTCGACTACTCTATTTAACGACACACGGAAATCCACGCACGGAATTCACTGCTCTGAACCTGAAATAACGTTCCTTCTTTTTCCATTCTCTCTAGCTCACGTTCCACTTTCTCCTTCAGGGCATACGGTACCGTATATGCACTGCAAAATAACGGACTACATCCGGCTTTTATTGTCACCCCTGCCTTGTGTCCAATTATTGTAGACGGCAACGGACATAAAGCGCGTGGAAATTCCTCTTTAAATGAATCTACAATGTCTGCCACTGCATTTAGCTTGCTAGCTCCGTATTCTACGCCACTGGCAAACATAGCCCTCCAATTCGAAAATAACACGCTTAATGCAGAACGTCCTAATAGCGGCAAAAATTTGTCTTTTCGGTCTTTGACTATAATTTCAATCACTGCCGACCTTTTCTTGTGGAGCGTACTTGCCACTGTCCTACCTACTACTGGTAGTACATGACCATCAACACCCCTGGAGCTCTTATTGTTCGCATCCAACAACTGTGCTCGCCAAAATTTTTCGTCGAATTCACGTTTTGACGTGACGTAGTCGCTGCACCAGTGTCCACTTCAAATGTTACCTGCTTATTGTTTATACTTCAATGTACACAACATGGATTAGTATTATTTTCCGAAATTGCCTCCACTGGTACGACAGACTGACATTGACTAACCGATGAACAATAAAATTCCGATACCATGTTTATGCTTAGAACATCTTCTTCACAGTCGGTTTGTACTTCTGCCTCACTTACGATATTGTTCACTTTACGGGTTTGTTTCTTGCACATCAGCAACGTATGACCTGTTCGATGGCAACGTTAGCATCTGCGGGACAATTTATGTGATTGTGCGCTCTGCTACAGCGATAACATGCCACCGGTGCAAGGGTGCTTTCGTTTGAAATGCCACAAAATCGATCGCGCAATGCTTCATCTAAAAATCTATCGAATTTACATGTTCTTGCATGTTGGCGTAACTGTACTATATATTCAGCAATATTCTCATTGTGTTTTTGATCCCTTTTATTAAAATTTAAACCGTTCCAATACTACTATCGGATCCGGGTTATAGTGCTTTTTTAAAAGAGTAATACATGCTCGATAGGTCTGCGTTAGGGGATCCGACGGTACACATAAATTCTTTAATATGTTTAGTATGTTTCGCCACCTAAAAGAGGCAATTTTTTTTCTTCCGACACATCGTTTACTTTTACGATTTGTTCGAAACGTTATTTCATATTTATATCATATTATATACAGTTCTTATTTATATAGTATTACATACAGTTCACCAGTATAGTTGAAAGACAATAGCTTTTGAAACTGATGGCAAAATGAAATTAAAGCAAGGAAAAATTTAGAAGAGATGTTATAAGCTTGCAAAAGCAGGTAAAAAAAGCATGGAAGTAAAAGTTGCCCAGTTGGACAGTAGATATTAATACATATCCTGTGCAACCAATCAAACACGATGAGCAAAAGAATACACAGATGAAGGGAATATTGCACTAGAGACAGAAGAACATCTGAAGGAAAGGCAAGGCAATAGCAAGTTCTAAGCATCTCAAAGAAATGATTATAGTGTGGACATGGCAAAATATACAAATTCCTAAGCTTAGACGAATGAGAGAAGACTTGAAAAGATAATTGTTGGCTTAAAAAAACATCACCAATAATTATTTCCGGAGAAGACTAAATTTAAGTAAGCTAAAAAAATAGTCGTACACAAAAACAACCCATAAAAATTAAAATTTTTCATGTAAATTCTCTAATAGGAGATAAATATTATGTGTTTAAAGTTTGAAGGAAATCGGGCTAACTTTTAAAAAATGTACATGGGCACAACTCGGGTCTCTGGGCCGATCACTCCAAAAATTTTGCAAAAAGTTTTGTCCATCAGAGATACACATGAGTTTAAAATTTGAAGAAAACTGAGCTAGTTTTTAATAAAATTTTATGGGCACCACTCTGGCCTCAGGGACAGTTCACTCCAAAAATTTTACAAACAGATTTGTCCATCGGAGATACAAATGTGTTTAAAATTTAAAGAAATCGGACCAATTTTTAATATTTTTTATGGGCACCCCTCGGTCCTCAGGGCCGACAAAAAGTGTTGTCCATCGGAGATGCACATGTGTATAAAATATGAAGAAAATCGGGTTAATTTTTTTTAAAAATTTGTATGGGGCATTACGACTCCGGGGCCCGGTGTCTCCAAAATTTTTTAAAAAAGTGTTGTGTATAAAATTTGAAGAAAATCGGGTTAATTTTTTTATAAAATTTGTATGGGGCTTCACTACCCCAGGGCCCAGGGTCTCCAAATTTTTTACAAAAAGTGTTGTCAATCGGAGATACACATGTATGTAAAATTTGAAGAAAATCGGGTTATTTTTTTTAAAAAATTTGTATGGTGTGTCACAACCCCGGTGCTCGGGGTCTAAATTTTTTTTACAAAAAGTGTTGTCCATCGGAGATACACATGACAACATTTTCATTTAAATTGTGGGGCCCGGGGTCCTCAGGATCTGGGGGCTACCACCATACAAATATTTTACAAAATGTACCCGATTCTCTTCAAATTGTATACGCATGTGTATCTCTGATGGACAACACTTTTTGTAAAAATTTGAAAGTAATCGGGCCCCGGGGTCTGGTGGCACCCATACAAATTTTGTAAAAAGAAAAAGTACCCGATTTTCTTCATATTTTATACGCATCTTGTCTCCAATTGACAACATATTTTTGTAAACATGATAGCTAATAAAAATCTGAAACAAATTGCAAACTCGCGATGAATTAATTTCTATTTTATTTTCTTGCGATTTGTTGTCATTTTTTTGTGATTTGTCAATGTTCATCCAGTTCTAAGCTATTTTTAAAGTTTCAATTTTTTTGTGATTTTGGTTATTAAACATAAACGGTGATTTTATTTTCTGGTTTTAATTCTACTTACTTAATAATACTGGTCTTATACTTAATGATACTACAGACACTACATGATACGCATTGAGTGGGGGAAACCAGCGGGGTTCTCTTGCATTTTAGGCAAACACTCTGTCGTCGGACGACAGCATTCGCTTAGAGTGCCTAATGGGTGATGGGCAACTTCTGCTCTCAAGTACTTTGCTACCATCATTGGAGCTTCGTCTTCGCTGCGTTACGATGCAGCCGCTTTGAATTTGCTTTGAATGACTTTTCACTATATGGCATTTCTCAAATAAGAGTTCTGCCACAGTTCTCTGCTTTGAACTGTCAGGCAAAGGAAATGTTCAGCACTTTTGAACTAGAGCTTCCGTTTGTAGCTTCGTTACGTAACATTACGTTTTTTCTTTACGATTGCCAAACGAAACGTTGAAGCCGAAGCGACATTGTGTTAGAAAGCATTGAAATCGTATGGCTAAACTCGTAAATGTCAGGCGAAGACGAAGCTGAAGCGTGTTTGTGTTTTAGGCATAAAGCACAAGTGCTTATTGCTTATTAGTTCGTTTTAAAATCTGTTCGTTCAGAACGGCGGTCAGCGTGTGAGATATTCCTGCACACAGCAGAGTATTCTTCCGTGTTCTTCCTCCCCTCCTTTTGACGTGACAACGTCTCACTCCAAGGTTTAAGAGGGTACATGTTCAAAAACTCAAATGTTAAATGTCACTATTTAACAGATGTTAAGTTACGTTTTTAACAGATCTTAAGTAACGATTTTTTAACAGATGTTAAGTTACGTATTTAACAGATGTTAAGATACGATTTTTTAACAGATGTTAAGTTGCGTTTTTAACAGATTTTAAGTAACGTTTTTTAATATCCAATGGGATTTGGTCATGAGGAACTAGAGTTTTTGAACAAAGCAATTTATCAAGCGATTCGCATGAAATTCGGAATGTAGGAGTAATATGTGACTATAAGACTTGTTCCATGGAAATTCTGGGATCTGGCCAATTGGGTCTGGGATTTTTGGAACCAAGCCATTTCTCAAGGGATTCGTATGAAACTCGGAATGTAGGACTAATATGTGACTATAGGACTTGTTCCTATGGAAATTCTGGGATCTGGCCAATAGGGTCTGGGATTTTTGGAACCAAGCCATTTCTCTAGGGATTCGTATGAAACTCGGAATGTAGGACTAATATGTGACTATAAGACTTGTTTCTATGGAAATTCTAGGATCTGGCCAATAGGGTCTGGGATTTTTGGAACCAAGCCATTTCTTAAGGGATTCGTATGAAACTCGGAATGTAGGACTAATATGTGACTATAGGACTTGTTCCTATGGAAATTCTGGGATCTGGCCAATTGGGTCTGGGATTTTTGGAACCAAGCCATTTCTCAAGGGATTCGTATGAAACTCGGAATGTAGGACTAATATGTGACTATAGGACTTGTTCCTATGGAAATTCTGGGATCTGGCCAATAGGGTCTGGGATTTTTGGAACCAAGCCATTTCTCTAGGGATTCGTATGAAACTCGGAATGTAGGACTAATATGTGACTATAAGACTTGTTTCTATGGAAATTCTAGGATCTGGCCAATAGGGTCTGGGATTTTTGGAACCAAGCCATTTCTCAAGGGATTCGTATGAAACTCGGAATGTAGGACTAAGATGTGACTATAAGATTTCTTCCTATGGAAATTCTGGAATATGATCATTATTGTCTGGAATTTCTGGAATAAAGCAATTTCTCAAGCGATTCGCATGAAATTCGAAATGTAGGACTAAGATGTGACTATAAGATTTCTTCCTATGGAAATTCTGGAATATGATCATTATTGTCTGGAATTTCTGGAATAAAGCAATTTCTCAAGCGATTCGCATGAAATTCGGAATGTAGGACTAAGATGCGACTATAAAGGCTAAACTATAATGCAATTTCGCCCCCTTATGTTAAAGTCAAAATCCGACGAAATGCTTTCCAAAGATTCTAAAGTTTCTCATCCGACCAAAATGTAGTTTTGTCACCTCGACGAAATAACATATGACAACTGTCAAGTTTTCTTAAGAAAATGCGCTCGCCAGCGCACATCTAATCGATTGGCAAAGTAACGAAAGTATTGCGAACGCTATTATGTGCGCAGCATACATTTTCATTGTATTCGCTCATTTAATCGTCGGGGTTTGACACTAGCGTAAAGAGATGAAATTACATTATAGTTCCGGCTTAAGACTTCTTGCTATTGAAATTCTTGAATATGATTATTATGGTCTGGAATTTCTGGAACAAAGCAATTTCTCAAGCGATTTAAATGAAATTCGGAATGCAGGACTAATATGCGGCTATAAGACTTCTTCCTATGGGAATTCTGGAGTATGATCATTATGGTCTGGAATTTCGGGAACTAAGCAATTTCTCAAGCGACTCGTGCCTTTTAATTTAATCGTAATATAGCCACAACGTCAAAGAATTTCACTCCAACCGCGCGTAAAGATTACACGCACATATTTTTTTAACAGCTCTTACTTCTCCTACTACTCTCCTACTACTATCGATGCAACTGCATTACTATGTTTGTACAGTGATATGATATATTTAATATGTACCCACCTCACAATAAATTGTTATGAACTTATAAATTATTTATTCGTTGTATGTGATGTGATTGATGATCATGTATGTGGTTTCAATAACATACAATCAAGCAGAGCAGAACGAAACAAACATATGCAGTAGTAGGCTGCGGTCAAGAATTCAGCCGCTGCGCAGTTTATGCTGCATGTTGGTCAAAAATTCACTTTTCAGCCAATGCATTAAAGAAAAATCGACTGCGCAGTTTACGCAGCTACTTAAAATGGGATGCAAATAGCAAAATGTAAATGTCAAATTGTCGCCCTACAAGCAGAGACTGTAAGTCGGTTCAAAATATAGCCGCAATTTCGTGCATACCGACTGCCTGCCATTTTTTTGTGCAGCACAAGCTGCGAAGCTACTTTATTCTTTACCGCAGCCGTAGTGTAAGGAGTCAATTCGGCGACGAATTCACCCCACACAATCTTTTTTATATATATATACATTTATTTTTATTGCTCAATAAAAGGAAAAAAAACCCCACATACAAAAATTCTTAAATCATTAACGTTTTATAAAACAAAACTGAAAACACCGACGGCCTCTGCTCAGATCGACTGCACTTCTTCAATGCATAAATGCGATCAGTAGGCCACACCTCCATTTTTGGGACACCGATCGAAATCAATACATTGAGTATCGAGTAGCCGCACCTCCACTGCAACCACCATAATAGAGCAATAGAGGAGGGAGAGAGAGACAGCACATACTGCATACCAAATTCGGTGTACAGCCAGGAGCACAGGAGAGTAGGCAGAAAAACCCACAAATAACAAACGCATACACAATATCGACAGCACAAGCGAATGAGCAAAAACCCGACACTGAGGTCAACGACCAAGAAGCGCAGACCAAATGCAACACACACAACGACACCACAATTCTATGCACAAAAGAATCATCACAACGGAATTCCCTACAACAACAAAACGTACAGGAAACTCCGCCAACGCTTTTTGCAAGCAACGATGACGTTGACAATAGACAAAATTAGAAGGAGAAAATACAACAACAAAATATATAGGCAATTTTGTCAACATTTTTCTGAACAACGACAGTAGACAACTCAATTGGCAAAAATGCAACAACAAAATACACAGGGGATTCCGTCAACATTTCGCAGCGTACATACACGAACAACAACAACGAATAACGCATACGCACTGCAGTTCCGAGGAAATTAAAACCAATTGGCATAGCAACAACGGTAATTTACCGTACGTATTCATGGAAACGGAACAGCCCGGTTCGACGTTTTAAACCGGTTCAGATGATATAAAAGGGGACACAAGCCCAGCATACAGTCTCTTACTCATAGTGTCTTCGTCATCTGACCGACTCTTGATAGTGAACAGAGCGTAGCATCCTCTTTCACTGATCAAAAATACTTGGACATCTGACCGACTCCTGATAGTGAATTAAGCGTAGCATCCTTCTTTCACTGATCAAGCTACCTAGACGCAAAGACTCTTTGGCAACGAATCGAGCGTAGCATCCTCTTTTCGCTGGTCAACTCACGAAAACGCAAGGACTCTTTGGCAACGAATTGAGCGTAGCATCCTCTTTTCGCTGGTCAACTCACGAAAACGTATCAACTCTTTGGCAACGAATTGAGCGTAGCATCCTTTTTTCGCTGGTCAACTCACGGAAACGTATCAACTCTTTGGCGACGAATTGAGCGTAGCATCCTCTTTTCGCTGGTCAACTCACGAAAACGTATCAACTCTTTGGCAACGAATTGAGCGTAGCATCCTCTTTTCGCTGGTCAACTCACGGAAACGTATCAACTCTTTGGCGACGAATTGTGCGTAGCATCCTCTTTTCGCTGGTCAACTCACGGAAACGTATCAACTCTTTGGCAACGAATTGAGCGTATCATCCTCTTTTCGCTGACCAACTCACGAAAACGTATCAACTCTTTGGCAACGAATCGAGCGTAGCATCCTCTTTTCGCTGGTCAACTCACGGAAACGTATCAACTCTTTGGCAACGAATCGAGCGTAGCATCCTCTTTTCGCTGGTCAACTCACGGAAACGTATCTACTCTTTGGCAACGAATCGAGCGTAGCATCCTCTTTTTGCTGGTCAGCACTTGGACGAAACGCAGACGATTTACTTCGATCCCGCTGGACCAAGGCATCAAAACCACAGGACACACAGGACACATCTAAGACCTAAGTCAAATTAATTATTTTCCAAAATCAATTTTCATCTGTTTTTAAAACGAAAGGAAAATAAAACATCGAATTCAGAGTTCCTAACCAAAATAAATCTTTTATTGTAACGACCCTTTAAAACAACGAACCCTGGTCACACTGAGGATACCCCGGCTGGGAAAAACCTCGTTACAATTGGCGCCCGAACAGGGACCCTGGAAAACAAGTAATAAACGAAGAAAACGAAAGTAACCAAGATGGTAAAAACTAGTTGGGTCTATAACCTCACGAAGGACAACCTACAAGGTTACATGGCAGAATTTAGGCGGGACGTCAACGGCGGATTAGACGAGTTGAGGAAGCGCTTCACGACCTTCATCACGGGACGAGATGTGACCTCGGACGACGAACTTCGCCTGGCGGAACTGGAAGCAAAACACCAACGTAGCCCATCACCAAAGCCCAAAGCCCACACCACTATTAAACCTATATGACGCGATAGAAGGCGAGAAAGCCAAAACACCGGGGTTAACAATCCCGCCATCAACTCACACTTCAGCGTTCACAGACCGAGCATCGAACAGAGGAACAACGGTACCACCTGGTACATCATACGCGGTGGTGATCGACCAAGTCAGAAAATGGTCAGTTCGTTACGACGGAGGGAAAGACCCATTGTCATTTGTTGAAAGACTTGAGGAGCTGGCCGACGCATATTCTCTATACAAAGATCTGCTCCCGTCCACCCACCGACCGAAGCCGATGGAGAGAAACTGCATGGTAGCACGCGACGGCGAGAGACGCATAAACGTGAGGACAGCCTGCATGCGGTGCGGCCAGGACGGGCACCGGAGACGAGACTGCCAAAATCAACAGATTTTCTTCTGCTGGGAATGCGGCCGCCGAAACATAAGAACGACAGAGTGTTGTCGGAGACAAGCGGGAAACGACCGAGGGGACCGTCGGAACAGAGGTGCGGCGGGGCCCCAGATGACGACACCTCAAACCCAATAAATTGTCTACACTTCGACGCAACTCGAGTCTACGCCACCATCACCCTGGGGAACGAGGTTGTCAAAGCCACGATCGACACTGGTGCGACAAAGTGCGACCCCGAGTAATCCGAGAAGCCCTGACCTTTGACGTACGAATTGGAAGAGAACGCACTCGACTCAACTTTTTGGTACTCCCGGAAGCCGTGGACAATATCGTCCTCGGACTAGATTTCCTACGAAAAGTAAAGGCCGAATTGAGTTATGGCGGCCAAACACTACAACTTCACGAAGAGGGGAAACAACAAGGTGAAACTCTGCGGGGTATAAGGGTCCAACCGGGACTACAAACGGAACAAGAGAGACTCACGGTTTTCCTCCAAGAAGAATTTCAAAAATTCGATGAACTACCAGCGGTGTCTAACATCACTGAACATAAGATCCTGATGCATGACGAGCGACCGATCAAGCAACGATATTTCCCCCGAAACCCGGCAATGCAAGAAGTAATCAACTCGGAGATAGACGAACTGCTAGCAAAAGGCTGCATCGAACCCTCGCACAGCCCTCACAGCGCACCTATCGTGCTCGTCAAGAAGAAGACGGGAAAACGGAGGCTTTGCGTAGACTATCGTGAACTCAATGCACGGTCAACCCCCGACGCATACCCATTGCCCCGAATCCAGCACATTCTGGAACGACTACGAGGCGCTCAATTTATAAGCAGCCTGGACTTACGGAACGGGTACTGGCAAATACCCATGGAAGCAAACAGAAAGAAATATACTGCCTTCACAGTACCAGGGCGTGGCCTATTTCAGTGGCGAGTGATGCCCTTCGGGTTGCATTCCGCACCGGCCACTTTTCAGCGGGCAGTCGACCGGGTTATCGGGCCAGAGATGGAGCCACACGCATTTGCATACCTCGATGACATCATCATCATCGGGAGGACTTTCGAGGAACATTTGTCAAATCTACGCAAGGTGTTCAGACGACTACAAGCGGCGAACCTAAAGATCAACCCAGAAAAATGCGAGTTCTGCAAGACGGAACTGAAGTACCTGGGACACGTAGTCAAAAGAGAAGGAATTCATACCGATCCAGAAAAGGTCGCAGCTATCAGGGAACTGCAACCACCACGCAACGTACGAGAGGTACGACGATACTTGGGGATTGCGTCTTGGTATCGTCGTTTCGTCCCTGACTTCTCGGAGACCACGCGACCACTGACCGCCCTATTGAAGAAAGGAAAACACTGGAAGTGGACAGAGGAACAACAAACAGCGTTCGATAAGTTAAAAACCAGATTAACTGAAGCCCCAATCCTCACATGTCCGGACTTCTCACAAAAGTTTTCACTCCAGACAGACGCCAGCGACTATGGGCTAGGAGCAGTGCTGACGCAGGAGCTAGACGGCAACGAACGCGTAATAGCATACGCCAGCCGACATCTCAACCAAGCCGAGAAGAACTATTCCCCCACCGAGAAGGAGTGCCTAGCGATAGTCTGGGGAATCAGGAAAATGCGGCCATACCTAGAAGGGTACCGCTTCACGGTAATCACAGACCATCTTTCTCTCAAATGGTTAAATTCCATTACGAGCCCCTCCGGACGAATCGCCCGTTGGGCACTCGAACTTCAACAGTACACGTTCGACGTTCAGTACAGACGTGGGAAACTGAACGTCGTAGCGGATGCATTATCACGCCAACCACACGACTTACTGATGGCAAGTTCCGATGACAACACACTAAGTCCCAAGTGTAAATGGCTGGAGAGAAAGGTAAACCAGATCAAAGAAGACCCCAAGAAGTATCCCGACTACGTGATAGAATCAGGGCAGTTATATCGCCACATAGAACAGCGAGCTGGAGACGAAGACACAACGCCTTGGAAACTGTGTGTCCCGATCGCACTCCGTGACCAAGTTCTCAGGGAGAATCACGATAACCCATCGGCAGGACATCTAGGCATCCGGAAGACAACTGCGCGGATATGTGCCCGTTATTACTGGCCAGGGATGTTCCGCGATATCCACAAGCATGTCAAACGTTGCGAGAATTGTCAACGCTACAAGCCGAATCAGCAGCAGGCAGCAGGGAAAATGCTCACGCAGGTGGCAAAAGAACCATGGGCCATGCTATGTGCCGACTTCGTTGGGCCACTACCACGATCGAAACATGGGAACACAATGTTATTGGTATTCTTCGACCGTTTCTCGAAATGGGTCGAGCTAGTGACAATGAGACGAGCAACCACCGACGGACTACAAAAAGCGTTTCGCGAGCGCATACTGGCACGATATGGGGTACCCAAAGTCCTCATCACCGACAACGGCGCCCAGTTTACAAGTAGGGCATTTCGACGGTTTCTCCAGAGCATGGGAGTCCGACACCAGTACACCGCCCCATACACCCCGCAAGAAAACCCGACCGAAAGGGCAAACCGAACCGTCAAAACGATCATCGCGCAACTGTCCGGCACACAACAGCGTACATGGGACGAGAAACTACCGGAGATCATGTTGGCGATCAATTCAAGCCAGCAAGACTCAACGGGGTACAGCCCAATCTTCCTAACGCAGGGTCGAGAACCACGCCTCCCACACGCGCTTTTCGACGAAGTCACCACTGGAACCGGCACACTGCCCAAAACGCCAGATGATAGAGCGAAACAATTGTCGGAAGTCTTCGTAATAGTTCGACGCAATATGGAACGGGCAGCAGGAGAACAGGCGCGACATTACAATCTTCGACGACGCCCCTGGAAACCAGAGGTCGGGCAACTGGTCCTGGTCAAACAGCATCATCTGTCCAACGCACTCGAAGGATTTGCCAGCAAGCTCGCACCAAAGTACGACGGACCATATCAGGTGGTCGATTTCGTCTCGCCGGTCATTGCTAAACTAAGGCTATGCGGCCAGACCAAGGAACGTACCGCTCACGTAGGAGAGCTCAAACAGTTCCACCACGAGCCCCAGACTGACGCGGGTAAAGGCTCCGACCACGAGGGACAACATCCGCACAGGGATCCAACGACAGCAAAGCCGAAACATGTTCGGATACACGGAAATGATGGTAAAGACCTGCAACAAGTTTCAAAACGAGTAAGAAGATACAATGTATCATCAACACTTTGAAAACTACCAATAGACGAACATAGTCTCGTGGAAGGTGACGCCAAAACCTGAGAAAGAGGACAGCGCGCGGGTATTGTGCAGATATCCCCCAGGACCCGGAAGCCATGAGCTGCGAGCATCTGACTATCGTCGCCTTGAACAAGGCAGATTCCTCAACGACGTGTTAGTCGAAATAGGGATGAAGTGGTTGCTGAGGAAACTGACGGCAGAACGGCGAAGCCAAATCAAGGTGTGCAGTCCATTTCTGTTCACACCACTAGCTAAAGTCAGCCCTACCCTAATGGAAAATGATGAAGACGTGGCTATCGCCCGCCATGCCCAAGTACGACGGTGGGACAAGAAAGGAGAGTTCCTGCAGAGCGAAGTGGCGAGAATCCCAGTATGCGAACGGGAACACTGGTATTTGGTTGTGGTCAGTCACCCGGGGAGGCCCGACCGTGCAACCATAACAGTCTACGACTCATTAGCCACGGGAGCACGGAGCCACGCCATCACGATCGTGAAAGGATACTGCATCCAAGAATTACGCGCCAAGGGACATCCAGGGACCTGGCAAGAATTCCAAAAATTCTATCCTGGCCACCACGCCAACACGCTACAACAGTTAAACCTTACGGACTGCGGACTATACGTGCTCGAAGCTGCTGAGCAGGTGATGGCTTGTGCACCAGGCAAACTCGACTCCGTAGGCAGCAAAATGTCCCATCGAAGCGTCAAGGGTATGAAGAGGCGGTTGGCCGAGGAAGTGAGGGCGCATGCCGCCCCTGGGACCAATTTCCCCGAATTGGTGTACGACAACGACGATCCGCAAGGGGAAACCGAACCACACCCCCGCCGACGAAGCAGACACGATGACGACAGTAGCAGTAACAGCAGCCATAGTAGTAGCAGCAGCAACGACCGTAGTGACAGCAGCAGCAGCGACCGTAGCAGCAGCAGCAGCAGCGATCGGAGTAGCAACAACGGCAACAATCGTAGGCACAGCAACAATAGCCGGCATCATAGTAGCGACAGCCCCAGAAGGGACAACAACAGTGGTAGCAGCCTACAACACAAGAATAACAACAGCGGCAGTGTCAGAAACAACACAACCACCGAGGACGAACCCATCCACACTAGCCTTGGGAAACGTACCGGCGACCGCCAACAACAATCAGCACCAAAACGGCAAAAAGAGGACGCCCAAACAGATGGTAACCAAACCAGCGGAGAGGTCACCCCAGCAGACTGGCCCCAAGGTCTACGAGAAAAGGTCAAACACGCGGAAAGGAACATCGTGACGAAAGGGTGGCGGAGGATAAAGTTTTCTCACCAAGAAGGCAGTACCTTATTTACGGTCATCGTCACGAATACTGGCAGGA
Source organism: Nephrocerus scutellatus (assembly GCA_947095585.1). Taxonomy (NCBI): domain Eukaryota; kingdom Metazoa; phylum Arthropoda; class Insecta; order Diptera; family Pipunculidae; genus Nephrocerus; species Nephrocerus scutellatus. Next base: position 77,246,173 of record OX352763.1, read on the forward strand.
TCAGCGTCGTCCGACGTGACCGGGAAGTGTAAGGAGTCAATTCGGCGACGAATTCACCCCACACAATCTTTTTTATATATATATACATTTATTTTTATTGCTCAATAAAAGGAAAAAAAACCCCACATACAAAAATTCTTAAATCATTAACGTTTTATAAAACAAAACTGATGCCTCTGCTCAGATCGACTGCACTTCTTCAATGCATAAATGCGATCAGTAGGCCACACCTCCATTTTTGGAACACCGATCGAAATCAATACATTGAGTATCGAGTAGCCGCACCTCCACTGCAACCACCATAATAGAGCAATAGAGGAGGGAGAGAGAGACAGCACATACTGCATACCAAATTCGGTGTACAGCCAGGAGCACAGGAGAGTAGGCAGAAAAACCCACAAATAACAAACGCATACACAATATCGACAGCACAAGCGAATGAGCAAAAACCCGACACTGAGGTCAACGACCAAGAAGCGCAGACCAAATGCAACACACACAACGACACCACAATTCTATGCACAAAAGAATCATCACAACGGAATTCCCTACAACAACAAAACGTACAGGAAACTCCGCCAACGCTTTTTGCAAGCAACGATGACGTTGACAATAGACAAAATTAGAAGGAGAAAATACAACAACAAAATATATAGGAAATTTTGTCAACATTTTTCTGAACAACGACAGTAGACAACTCAATTGGCAAAAATGCAACAACAAAATACACAGGGGATTCCGTCAACATTTCGCAGCGTACATACACGAACAACAACAACGAATAACGCATACGCACTGCAGTTCCGAGGAAATTAAAACCAATTGGCATAGCAACAACGGTAATTTACCGTACGTATTCATGGAAACGGAACAGCCCGGTTCGACGTTTTAAACCGGTTCAGATGATATAAAAGGGGACACAAGCCCAGCATACAGTCTCTTACTCATAGTGTCTTCGTCATCTGACCGACTCTTGATAGTGAACAGAGCGTAGCATCCTCTTTCACTGATCAAAAATACTTGGACATCTGACCGACTCCTGATAGTGAATTAAGCGTAGCATCCTTCTTTCACTGATCAAGCTACCTAGACGCAAAGAGTCTTTGGCAACGAATCGAGCGTAGCATCCTCTTTTCGCTGGTCAACTCACGAAAACGCAAAGACTATTTGGCAACGAATTGAGCGTAGCATCCTCTTTTCGCTGGTCAACTCACGAAAACGTATCAACTCTTTGGCAACGAATTGAGCGTAGCATCCTCTTTTCGCTGGTCAACTCACGAAAACGCAAAGACTATTTGGCAACGAATTGAGCGTAGCATCCTCTTTTCGCTGGTCAACTCACGAAAACGTATCAACTCTTTGGCAACGAATTGAGCGTAGCATCCTCTTTTCGCTGGTCAACTCACGGAAACGTATCAACTCTTTGGCGACGAATTGAGCGTAGCATCCTCTTTTCGCTGGTCAACTCACGAAAACGTATCAACTCTTTGGCAACGAATTGAGCGTAGCATCCTCTTTTCGCTGGTCAACTCACGGAAACGTATCAACTCTTTGGCGACGAATTGAGCGTAGCATCCTCTTTTCGCTGGTCAACTCACGAAAACGTATCAACTCTTTGGCAACGAATTGTGCGTAGCATCCTCTTTTCGCTGGTCAACTCACGGAAACGTATCAACTCTTTGGCAACGAATTGAGCGTAGCATCCTCTTTTCGCTGACCAACTCACGAAAACGTATCAACTCTTTGGCAACGAATCGAGCGTAGCATCCTCTTTTCGCTGGTCAACTCACGGAAACGTATCAACTCTTTGGCAACGAATCGAGCGTAGCATCCTCTTTTCGCTGGTCAACTCACGGAAACGTATCTACTCTTTGGCAACGAATCGAGCGTAGCATCCTCTTTTCGCTGGTCAGCACTTGGACGAAACGCAGACGATTTACTTCGATCCCGCTGGACCAAGGCATCAAAACCACAGGACACACAGGACACATCTAAGACCTAAGTCAAATTAATTATTTTCCAAAATCAATTTTCATCTGTTTTTAAAACGAAAGGAAAATAAAACATCGAATTCAGAGTTCCTAACCAAAATAAATCTTTTATTGTAACGACCCTTTAAAACAACGAACCCTCACACTGATGATACCCCGGCTGGGAAAAACCTCGTTACAGTAGTGATAGTATAGTCTCTGTTCATTTTCCTATCAGTGCTCTGCTCTGCTCTCTCAATCAACATTGTGAGTGAGTGCTCTCTCTCGTGTTTGGTGGTCTAACAGAAAACAATACTACTATAAGTTACAGAAATAAGAGAACAATGCAAAAGAAATTAATGAGAAATAATTGGCCTGCATGTTTGAAAGCGACATTCTTACCATACCATTTCGAAACATAGGCAGCACTACTCAGTACTCACTACCATTCTCTTCTAATTTAATTTAAAACTACTCAAATTTTTTATGAGTTGAAACCAAAAGCTGCATTAGTTTGTTAGTGGTTATATAACTATAACTATACACGGATTTTGTTATGTAAGCAAGTGGGCATATGCCGCGGCCATATACGCTCGATCGCAGACTAATCAAGAAATCGTCACGCATCTTATTTGTGCTAAAACAAAGGTGGCACCACTTAAGCAAGTTAGCATTCCAAGGCTCGAGTTAATGGGTGCGGTACTCTTGAGCAGACTGGCAAACCAAATCACAAATATTCTATCAATTGCTTCAGTTACATTATGGACTGACTCGAAGATTGTATTAGACTGGCTCTCCAGTCAACCACGGCGTTAGACTACGTTCGTCGCCAACAGAACAGCTGAAATCATTGGAGCATATAATAGAGATTCATGGCGACATGTTCCGTCCAGTTAGAATCCAGCTGATTGCGCAACCTGAGGAAATATTTAAAAGCAAACTCTGGTAGGATGGCCCAGCTTGGCTGGCAAAGGACGAGAAACACTGGCTGGATCAGCGACAAACCACAGAGACCAACGAATAAGTCTAAATTGAAGTCTACAATGTGATCACTACCGAATCTAAAGCTGCCAATCGAAACGATGGCATACTGTTGTTGAGTAAAAAATACTCAAGTTGCAAAAGGTTATTTCGTAAATGATAAGATTTTTTAATAACATAAGGGCCAGGAAGAACAAAGGGGAGAGGCTATCAGGCTTGCTGACACCACCGGAGCTTGAGCTGGCGAACCAAAAAATCATTATATATTGGCAAATTAACGAGTTCACCGATGAATATCACTGCCTACAAAACAACAAGGTAATTTCCGTAAAAAGCAAATTAAGGCAATTAAATCCATTCACTTGTAAGGAAGGCCTTATTAGAGTAGCAAGCCGGCTAGAAATGTTGGCATTGCCATACAATACCATTCATCCAATGATTAGCTCACCAAAGGAGCCAATCGCGACATCAATCACCTACGATGTACATATCCAAAAACAAAATCCTGGTACAAGTGCTAATGAGTATCGTTCGTCAAAATTTTTGGAACTCAGAGGAAAGGAACCCGTGAGAAGCGTATTTCGTAAATGCATCAAATGTATAAGACAGAATCCGAAGATGATAAAACATATAATGGGGCAGTTACCTCAGGACAGAGTGAAGCATACAGTATCATTTGGTGCCGTGGGGTTTGATTTTTGCGGACCATTTAAAATTCATCCAGTGAGACGAAGAGGTTCAATTCCGATGAAGGCATGTTTGTGCATTTTTGTATGCTTCAGTGCGCACGCTATTATTATTTTTTTTTTTATGTCCTATATCCCCTTGTGGGTCCTAGGGCCTCTACTACGCCTACGCGCCATCGCGTGCGGTTTCTGGCAATGAGCTTCAGCTCTCTCCAGCTCTTTCCCATATGCCGTGACTCCTCCTCAACTATTCTGCGCCATGTATTTCTCGGACGACCCGTTCTTCTACCATCCTGAGATAACGGATTACATTGCATTGCGTAGTTTGCTATGGAACTGTCGCCACTTCAGAGTTTTCGTACTCCATAAGACTACCTTTTTTAGGGAGCATGACAATCATTGCCTTCTTCCAATTGTCGGGGAAACTTTCTGCCTCCCAAGCCCTCTCTGCAAGAGGATATAAGAGCTCTGCTGATGCCGTTGGAGCGGCACGCAGAAGCTCTGCGGGGATACCATCTAGTCCTACCGACTTGTTGTGCTTTAGTGCGTTAATCGCGGTAGCGATCTCATCTTTACTGGGAGTTGAGGTGCAAATTCGGGAAATTGTTACTTCCGGCAGCTCCGTTTGATTTGGGTGCATATCGTTAGCAAATACATGGTTAAGGACCGTAGAGAAATGCTCCTTCCATCGCTTGAGCTGATCCTCATCTGACACGAGTACGGCACCATCTAGGCCTTTCACCGGATGTTGGCTAGAGCGTTGACCACCTACAGCTCTTTGGTGATTCTGTAAACGGTTCTGCTATTGCAACTGCTCGCTGCTTCCTCTTCTTCTGAGGCCAGGCTGTTAATATAATAACGTTTGTCACGTCTTACGCTACGCTGCCTTTCTCTCATTTTGCTTCGATACAGGGATTCTAGCTCGAACCTCGCTGCTCCTGGGATATCTACAATACGAGCATTAAGTAGCTTACGTTCTTCAATCCGCCTCCAGGTATCTTCGGTAAGCCACGTGCCTTGCCTGGCTTCTACCAACAATACTTTCCGCTCCAGATGTGAAAACATTTTTCACAGCCTTCCAATGTTCCTGGATGGTTGTCGGCAGTGAGCTGCTGATTGCTTCCATTCCTTGCGATAAGTGATCCCTTAATTGTTGGTGTACTGAGAGGATCGGTCGATGTTATACCTAGGCATTCGGATGAGATTGCGGATTCTTTAAACTGATGCAGTACATAACTGGACAGTAGCTGCCATAAGGTGATGATCCCGTACCATACCCATGTTGGCTCCTCGTCTGTTTCGGACGTCTATAAGACAGCTCCTAAAACGTCGGCTGATCGCCACATGGTCGATTTGGTTGGATGATGATTGCCTGTCAGTTGAGACCCAGCTGACCTTGTGGCAGGTATTATGCTCAAACATGTTGCCTCCTATGACAAGGTTGTTGGTGTTGCAGAAATCAACAAATCTTTCACCATTGTCATTTCGTTCGCCGAGGCCGTGCTTCCCAATCACATGTAGACTAGAAACGCTAGACCGTTTGCACTTGCAGTTTTAGCCTATATTTATACACATAGTTGCCAAGCATAGTGAGCAAGCACGATGTGAACAAGCACGATGTCGTTCTAGTGGAAGTTCAAAACCTTCCACTCAATGGCTAATCGGACGAGTAGTAAAATTATATCCTGGCGATGATGGCAAGGTTTGAGTAGCAGATATCAAAACTAAAATTGGCGTATTAAAACCATCGATACAAAAATGATGCCGACTACCAATACTTGAATATAATGAGAATTCAACCGGGGGGGTATGTTTGAATCCAGTTGATGGCCATTCACCTGAAACACAGCACCATTTAGTATAAGTCAAAATATTAATTTAATGAATACCTACCCAAATTACTTATTATTAAATAACATTTAATTTAACTTAAAAGTTGTACAAATCTATATATATATAAAACAGAGAATTTATTTGTACAGGGTGACTAACACGAAGTGTTACTAAAACAAAACGACATAGAATTTTTATTTTTTGATGAATTTTATTGAATCAAAGTAAAAAATGTTCACAAATATTTAAATTTTCGAATTGCATTAGCAGTTTTCGATTTGGCCACCCTCAGCCGCGATTATGGCCGATTTTTGTCACAACCTATATATATTTTTGTGCCTAACTAAGTCTAATTGTGGAACGCCTTGACCAATAACAACCAAGCTTACATACTTACATGTATACATATTAGTTAGTATCTGGAATCAAGTAAAGGGGGTGGGTGGTAGCACATGCACCCCCCTGCTACAGGTTTTGGTTTCGCCTTGATGAATATTGTTGGTGGTACACTCCTATGGATGAGTTATGTATCGCCGCAGTAGGGATGGTATTGGTGTCGATTCTATTGTTTTTTTGGGTCGCTGAGTTGAATGGCGATGGTAAGACAGCTCTAGCGTGATGGGGTAGATAACTGAGGGGGAAGGGTGACCGATATTAGTGTCGATTCTATAGTTTTCGGGGTCGCTGAGTTGAATGGTGATGGTAAGACAGCCCTAGCGTGATGGGGTAGATAACTGAGGGGGAAGGGTGACCGATATTAGTGTCGATTCTATAGTTTTCGGGGTCGCTGAGTTGAACGGTGATGGTAATACAGCCCTAGGGGGATGGGGTCGAAAAATGTGGTGATGGGTGACCGATATTAGTGTTGATTCTATAGTTTTTGGGGTCGCTGAGTTGAATTATATTGTTAAAGAAGCTGTAGGGGGATTGGGTAGATAACTGAGGGGGTGACCGATATTAGTGTTGATTCTATAGTTTTCGGGGTCGTTGAATTAAATGGTGATGGTAATACAGCCCTCAAGGGATGGGGTCGATAACTGTGGTGGGGGGTGACCGATATTAGTGTCGATTATATAGTTTTCGGGGTCGCTAACTTGAATGGTGATTGTAAGACAGCCCTAGGGGGATGGGGTCGATAACTGAGGGGGGATGACCGATATTAGTATTGATTCTATAGTTTTCGGGGGCTCTGAGTTGAATGGTGATGGTAAGACAGCTCTAGGAGGATAGGTCTCATAGTTTTCGGGGTCACTAACTTGAATGGTGATGGTAAGACAGCTCTAGGGGATGGGGTCGATAACTGAGGGGTGATGAGATGAGTAGTGGTGCTTAGAATGGTACTCGACTCGGTTGAAAAGGGACAGTGTGAAACAGTAATTATCCCACGGATAGCACTCGTTTCGACGGATTTACCTTTTAAATTTAAGATATTGCAATTTCCAGTTAAACTTTCGTTTTCGATGACGATCAATAAGTCGGACAGTTTATTAAGTATTGCGGAGTATAGATTTGAGACAACTTTTTTTTGCTTGCTCTATGGGTAGGTTCACCTAAGAAATTATTTATTCATGCTCTTGAAGGTGAAACTAAAAGCATTGTATACAACCATTTTTTTATTTTATAGTTTGAATACTATATGAATACTAATATGAATGAATGCAATTTTACCTTAAAGATAGATATCATTATTTTTCCTACCCTTGCCTAATAGAAGATTGATATGAATAAATACCTTGGCAACGCTGGGTAATCAGCTAGTTTATGATAAAGTCACTCCAAATGTAACATTATATTAAGTTCAAAAACTCATTGAACAGGACCAAAGTAGATTTTAGTTTAATATTCAATGTTCAATTATTTAGGTGAAACAAATATATATTATGAAAATATACTTCTCTCACTTTGTAAGCTGAAGTAAAAAGGAAAAGTTTTTTGGGCAGAAGGAAAATTACCAAGCAACAAGTAGCAAAAGGTTCTAATCAAAAAATAAAAGATCTCAATAAAATCAAACAAATAGTATTTTTTGATCAGCAAAGAAAGCACAAATTAACCAGATTAATTTAAATTTGAACACTAATCTTACATACTAAGTAACCCAATATGTTTCTTTCCCTTTTTCATTTTTAATTTTTCTTTTTTTTTTTCATTGTTCATTTTTGTATTCGGTTTTTTTTTTATATAGTAACAATATTTATTAAAAATTTTTTTTTGTTTTTTTTTAAATTCTCTATATTAACTTCACTGGACGTGTGTTTGTTTGCCGTGGAAACTTGCAATAAATTTTTAACCCACTTCCCAAAGTCCGATTTCATTGAAATTTTGCACTCATGAATATCACCGATGACAACACTATCAAATAAAATTTGTGGCCCCTAGGGCCTCGGGATCGGGGAAGTCCCATACAAATATTTTACAAAATTTACCCGATTTTCTTCAAATTTTATATACATGTGTATCTCCGATGAACAACACTTTTGTAAAAATTCGTGAGGTCGTGAGGGCCCATTTAAATTTTTTTTAAAAATTTACCCGATTTTCTTCAAATTTTATATACATGTGTATCTCAGATGGACAACACTTTTTATAAAAATGTTGGAGACCCCTGGCCCCGAGTTCGTGAGGCCCCATACAAATTTTTTAAAAAAAATAACTCCGTTGGACAAAACTGTTTGTAAAATTTTTGGAGTGAACGAGCCCTCAGGCCAGAGTGGTGCCCATATAATTTTTTTTTATTATTAGCCCGATTTTCTTCATATTTGAAACACAAGTGTGTCTCCGTTGGACAAAACTTTTTGGAAAATTTTTGGAGTGAACGGGTGTGCCCATGAATTTTTTTTTAAATTAGCTCGATTTTCTTAAATTTTTTAACACATGTATTTCTCCGATGAATAAATTTTTTGGAGCGATCGGCCCTGAGACCCGAGTGGTGCCCATGTACATTTTTTAAAAATTAGCCCGATTTCCTTTAAATTTTAAACACATAATTTGTATCTCCTGTTAGAGAATTCACATGGAAAATTTTAATTTTTTTTTGGTTTCAGTTTTGTTTCCGGGGTGATGAGTGTTGGTCTTGATGCTTGGCGCCCGTAGAACCGTCCTGTGGGTCCGGTTATTCGGAATGTCTTCCTTTCGGTAGGGACCATGATGTCTTTGAAGGCGTCGGGGTTAAACGGACTGCTTTTTCTCACAGTGATGAATGCTGTGATCGGTAGTCCTCGTACGGGTCTTTCGGTTTAGTGTGCCTCGATGATCGTGGTAGTTTTGGTAGGGGGATTGGTCGGGGGAATTAGGTTGTTATTGGGTGCTGGTTAGTGGGTGGTGACTTTTGTGATTATGGGAATGAGTGGAAGGCTGTTGGCGGTTTGGTTTTGGGAGGTGCGGTTTTGGACTGTTTGGTGGTTTTGGTTTGTTTGTGGTCTGGCCTGTGTGCCGTCCTTGGGCCGGTTGCGGTGCAAGCGATGATGGTTGGTCGTTTGCACCAGTGAAGCGGGGTGGCTACATTACCCACAGTTCTAGGTGCTTGCTCGCACAGCCGACAGAGTTCATTAGTGGTCGGTTAGGTGGGTTATTTTTTGACTCGAGGTTTCGGGTTTGCTGGTGCGGCGTGGTGATTTTCGGTGGAGGTGCCAATACGGGGCGTGGCCTGGTGCGTCGATGCGTTCCTGGTGCTGGACTGTCGTTGAGGAATTTGGTGAGGTGTTGCTCGTTGGCCATCTCGATCGGTACTGGTGTTGCTGGTTGAGTAACGTTGCCGACTATACCTACTCTTTGACCTTCGTCTACATGTGGTGTGTCGGGTAATTATTTACAGTCTTTGATGTTGGCTGTTATTGTTTGTTTTTTGTCTCCTTCTAGGATAAATATTACTGGTCACAGATTCTTGTATAACCGGTAAGTACCAACATATCGTGGTGCTAGCTTGGCGGTAAATTTGCTGTGTGGCCGAGGAGAGCGGTCGGTGGCGGTAATAGACCATTTCCCCTATTTTTACGTCGGAGATCATAGTAGCGTTTTTGTGTGCTGAACGCTTTTGCTAGGTTATGTCTAACTAGGGATAGTATTTCGATGGTGATACGTTCTGGTGTGTCGGGTTCTTTATTTAACGTATGCGTTCTTTGAATCCTTTAATTAGGGCGGGGTCGGTTGCGTCACGCAGAGCCATGAACTCTGTCCATTTGGAAAATTTGATGCAAAAAACTAATATCATCGTGTTCTCTTTTGCCGATCGTGGGAGTGGGCCTATGAAGTCGGAACACACGATTTCCTACGGATGGTTGGCGGTGGTCATATGCATCTCTCCAGCAGGTTTTCTGGTCGGTATCTTGTATTCAAGGCAGGTAGGGCACCTTCGGACGAATCGCGCGGTGTCGCGAAACAGTCCGGGCAATTAACAAGTTTTTGCGATTCTGGTGATGGTTTTGGCTATCCCCATGTGGCCTGCGGTCACATCTGTATGATTCTCGTGCATGAATTGTTGGCGAAGTGGTTTGGGGACGTAAATCTTCGAAGCTGACGTGGCGGTTTCGGTGTAACTGGTCGCAGTAATTATGTGTCGGTATAGTGTGTATACCATTCCGATTTACCATGTGACCGAGATACCGCATTTTTGCCTTGCCGAAAACACATTTGTCTGGGTTAACTTTTAGTTTCGCCATCCTCAGACGTTTGAATACTTCTATCAAGGCCGCCATGTGTTCGGCAAAGGTGCGCCCGATTATGATGATGTCGTCTAAGTAGGCGAATGCATGTGGATCCAGTTCTGGACTAATGATCTTATCGAGTAATCGTTGGAAAGTCGCGGGGTTGAAGTGAAGTCCAAACGGAGTGACTTAACACTGGTATCTGGTCGGTATCTTGTATTCAAGGCAGGTAGGGCACCTTCGGACGAATCGCGCGGTGTCGCGAAACAGTCCGGGCAATTAACAAGTTTTTGCGATTCTGGTGATGGTTTTGGCTATCCCCATGTGGCCTGCGGTCACATCTGTATGATTCTCGTGCATGAATTGTTGGCGAAGTGGTTTGGGGACGTAAATCTTCGAAGCTGACGTGGCGGTTTCGGTGTAACTGGTCGGAGTAATTATGTGTCGGTATAGTGTGTATACCATTCCGATTTACCATGTGACCGAGATACCGCATTTTTGCCTTGCCGAAAACACATTTGTCTGGGTTAACTTTTAGTTTCGCCATCCTCAGACGTTTGAATACTTCTATCAAGGCCGCCATGTGTTCGGCAAAGGTGCGCCCGATTATGATGATGTCGTCTAAGTAGGCGAATGCATGTGGATCCAGTTCTGGACTAATGATCTTATCGAGTAATCGTTGGAAAGTCGCGGGGTTGAAGTGAAGTCCAAACGGAGTGACTTAACACTGGTAAAGTCCTCTTCCAGGAAAGGTGAATGCCGTAAATGGTCGACTGGTCGGCTTCAGCGGTATCTGCCAGTAACCCTGTTTCAGATCGATCGTTGAAATATATCTTGCTGCCTAGAGTTTGTCCAATACGTGGTTAATTTGGGGTAGAGTGGTATGCGTCTTTGACAGAGAGTTCATTCAGTTGCCGGTAGACAACCCATAGCCTCCACGTACCTTGTTTTTTCTTAACTAATAATATCGGAGTACTGTAGGCGGTGACGACGGTGTAACGAGCGCGGTAAATGAGACGACAACACACGAGGGCACTTAGAGATCGACTGAAGTATATTTAATGTATATATTTGACGAACTACAATGTGTACATGTATTTATGATCATATATATATGTTGGACTTGTGGAAAAACTTTCCCTGCATCCTCTACATATTTCGTTATCGTAATATTGTCATATCATTATCATTATATTATCATTATATTACTAACATATCTTTTATTATATGCGTCATCAGTCCTACTCATGCACATTTTTGCAAGTCCTCTATTACAGATATGTTGCGCAGTCGCCGTCGTTCTTAGGTCGCAGCACCGGTACCATGTCAACGAAATTCTTGAGTGTCGGATTGCCGCACATGCATTGTTTCGTTTGTAGGTAGGGTGATTGTCGCGAAGGTGACTGCGAAAAAGAAGAGGAGTTCGTTTTTAAATTGACATCTGGTCGGTCGCGCTAGCTTAAATGTTTTTCCGAAATTAATATTGTTAGTTTTATTTAAAGTAGTCTTATGTAATTATACAAGTAGTTTTATCCTTTTTTATAATTAAATATTTTACCAAAAAAATTAAAATACAGTGTTCTTATTTTTTCGCGAAAGTTTTATGTAGATCTCTAACATATATACTACGTACGTAACAACCCCTTTTTTTTTTTTTTTTTTTAAGAATCCATATGGAAATTAAAGTAATTCAAAGTTAATACGAAATTTTCAGTTATAACGTGAATATGGATAATAAAGTAACACAAAAATATACTATACATCTATATAGTGAGTATGTAGTTCAAAGGTTAATTGGTAATTGTTTCTTGAGAAGTTGAGTGTTGTAGCTAAACGAAATCAAAATAACCCGAGTAACTGTCAACTATAAGTAGATAATTAGAATTATTAAATGTCAAGAGATCGACCTCAACTATTTGCCACGGTAATTTCGGAATCTTCTTGATTTTTGTTGGCTCCCTAGGCTTTGAGACTTGATAATTTTGACAAATACTACAAGATTGGACAAATCGAGATATATCCGATGTCATATTAAGCCAGAATACGATGTCTCTTGCGCGATTCACACATCGTATTCCGAAGTGACCAGCGAGTATTTTTGATAATATGTCAAGTTTATTTTTTTTGAATTATAAGTTTGTTACCTTTTAATAAAACTTCGTCTCGAATGCTGACCTCTTCGCGAAATGTCCAGTATGGTTTGATGGAATCTGGTAAAAGTTTTATTTCTGCAGGCCAACCCCATTCGATATATTTTCTTAGTTTCTGTTTTGATTTGATTGATTCGAGCGATTAGAGGCGTATTCGATTGGTGTGAATTAACTGAAGTAGTAGCTGTATCTGAAGTAACAGAAGTGAAGATACTGTTCGGTTGACAACTCTTCACTTCAGTTAAAAATGGGGCAAAGTTGGGTTACTGAAATAAGTGAAGAGGTGTTCTGCTCGTGTAGTTTCTTCTGATGAGTTATTTGTTTTTCTTTTCGTTTGTTTTTATTTTCGTGTTGTGTTTCGTCCGGCTTTTTTTGGTTGTGAATTTGCGAACTCAAAAAATAATGATTAATCTTTCTTTCCTTTATTCCGCGGGGGAGCATAGGGCTTCTACAAACGCCCGCCAACAAACTCGATTTAACGCCTGAGGTTTCAAGAGACGCCACTCGGTCCCCTGGGATCTTGCTTCCTCTTCTATTGTCCTTTTCCATGTCTTGCTAGGACGGCCAACTCGATGACTTCCTTGTGGATTCCAGTCGAGCGCTAGTTTCGTAATGTCGTCCGCTGGCTTTCTCAAAGTGTGACCAATCCAGCTCCATTTTCGTCGTCTGATGGTGAGCGCGATTGCTTCCTGCTGTGTTACTCTCCGCAAGTCTTGGTTGGTGATAATGTCCGGCCATCTTATTCTCAGTATCCTCCTTAAGCACTTGGAGGCACGTCGCAATTGACTCTGTGACTTTTCACGTTTCGCAGCCATACAAGAGTACTAAGAGAACGTTAGATCTGAAGATCATTAGCTTTAGATTCCCGGAGATTTGCGATGAGTTCCAGATATTATTTAGCATACTATAGGAGTGTCGCGCCTTGTTTACACGAGAGCACACGTCCGAGTCAGCACCACCATTTTTTGACATCCAGCTGCCCAAATAACAAAACTTATCGACTTCCTCTATCTGATGTCCGTCAATCGAGAGATCACATGTTCCACTAGCGTTAACGCGAAGTAGTTTTGTTTTTGAGACGTTAATTTTTAACCCACTTTGTTAGCGTGGAGTTCTAGTGAGTTTAATTTTCGCTCCATGTCACCTAGCGATTGTGATAGGAGACAGATATCATCGGCGATGGAGTACGGGTTACTATTTTCTTCACCCAGTCGATAACAATTGTGATTAGCAGTGGTGAGAGGGTGCTGCCTTGCTTGACTCCCGAGTAGATGTTGAAAGGTGAGCCAAGATGACCGTTATGAATGACGCTGCATGTTGAGTCGCGGTACAGCTCCTTAATAATGTTGATGATTTTTTCTTCCATAACTAGACAAAATCTGCCACATCATATTATTATTAATAATAAATCTATAATATTTTTTCTAAAATGGATAATAATAATAATAAGTTTGATGATTATGATAATTTAATTGAGTACGTCGGAGGAGAAACCGATCTATCAAACGTAGATGTCCCAGGTAAATTTGCTTTTATTTATCTTATATATATTTAGATATAAAATACATATTACATTATTCCGGATCATAGGCAGATAATTTTTACAGCAAAATCTTCCACTTGGACTAAAAATGAAACGATACAGCTCATTGCGACGTACGATGAATTTAAGGAAACTTTCAATAGTGTCAAACAGCGGAAGCATGCCTGGGCCATGATATATACTCAATTACAGGCGCTTAATGTGATGGAGAGTAAAAATGCATTTTAATTTTTAAGTATAAAATAACATACAAAATTATAAATTTTGGTATTTTCAGAAATCAACTGCGGAGTGCTCAAATAAATGGATCAATTTGCAATGCACGTACAAATCGGTAAAAGATAATAAACAAAAATCGGGACGTGGGCCAATTCGTTTTGAATTTTTCAAAGCAATGGATGAAAAATATACGCTGAAAGTAGGAAAAGTGTGTCTATTGGTCTCTCCACACCTTCAGTCGAAACGATTCCTGATTTAAATTTAGCGGAAAATTCGGAACCCATCCCTAAAAAACCACAAAAAGAAAGCGACTTAGTGCGAAAGAACAATATTATTGAAAATCGAACGTCTGGAAAAGAAGGAGGAGGAAATTATTAGTATTGAAAGCCAAAAAGTTGAAATTATGAAGGAGTTGGTTAATAAAATATAATTTAAAGTATTAACTAGTTTAGTATTAACTAGTTTTAAGGTGGTTTCTAGTTTTTAAAATTTTATTGAAATATATTTGAAACCAAGTTTTATTTTTATTTTGTTTTATTTTATAAAAAATTTTATGTATTTGGATCAATAAACATTCATTTTAAATAGTATTAATCGAGTTAATTACTGTTTGGGAAAAGTTGAAAAAAAAACTTGCAGCCTTCTATTTGTTGCTGTAGACGTAGAGGTATCTTCAGCAGTTTCAATATGGTGCGCCTGATTTCGTTCTCGTTTGGAAACTCGAAACCTTTCCTTTAGCATGCCAAACGCGTTTTCTACTTTTACTCTTAGTGATGAATGGATATAATTAAACCGAAATTGTTCTGATGTTAAAGCGCCATTGTCTTTGAAAGGCGGTACTAGCCAATCCTGGTACATATATGCCGAGTCACCGAGCAGAAAATATCCGTACATGCAGGAAGAATTTTCTCGAGCAGCCTGGTATGAGCCAGACTTTTTCAATAATCTTGAGTCATGCATTGACCACGACTCATTGACATTAGCTTGCTCTTCTGTTACCCATTTAATAAATTTCGGCGAATGAGTATACAATAAATCGATAATATTAAATAAATTTGCAACCTGCCTAAAACTATCCTGATTAGACAAATAATAAATAGTCAATAGGACTTTTTTTTTCAGGGGGCATCGCCTGTATTCCTTCAGTGTGCGTAAGTTTCTAGTAACTGGCATCTTGTAGAACCTGAATTAGACAAATTCTATTATAATAGGAACCAAATATAATAATAGCTGTATTTTATTTGCCGAGGAAAAAGGAATTACAACAACCATTGCAATATCTATATCCTTCTTGGAATAAGAAAACCTGCTGTTTTTGGCTGGTTTTGACATTCGAATTCGGATTCAGATTCCAAATAAAATACAGCTAATATACAATTTAAAAATTACCATTAAAACTTCCCTTCATAATCTATTTTCAGCAGAATTTTCCATTACGCGAGTATGTATTTAAAATATTTTATTCGGTTCAAAATTGTGTGACACTTCTTCAACACAAGCCAATATAAAAATGATTCATTTTTTGACATTTATCTGAAGTGAAGCATACCAATCGAACAGTCTCTTCTCTACAGTAGCTCAATTAAGTGAAGAGTAACTCAATTGACCTGTTTTGATGTTGGCGGAACGGCGTACCTATGTCTGCACCGCAGAACTCGTTCCATCGTCTATACCTACCCTTCCTTTGGGCCACGATGTCAGTGGACCCCCTAATGGGGTTAAGCCCCTACCGTCGATACCGCATGATCCCGCTGAAATGGTGCATCAAGAAAATAAAGTACTCACTAACGGTTCATTTCTAGTGTACAAGTTTATTAAACACAAGGAGATTGGATCAAATAACAAAATAAATCTTTACGACTAATGCTATGCACTAGGCTCAAGTACGCCAGCGCTGTAATATTATATTAAATAAACTGTATTTTACAAGGTGACCTTAATTTACAATGTCCTTTTCCGGAAAGTATGAAAAGAAAGAAAAAGAAAGGGAAACAATCTTTAGCCTACGATTTTCTATCAGCAAACTTCTCTGCCCATTATTTATATAGGCTTGGTTGACAGTTATGCAACACAAACAAATTTTCTCAGAAATATTCTACGAACACAAAAATTTATGTAACATATCTAAACATTCTGTCTTGCCAGATATGCAACAAAAATAAAGTTTACTTAAATAATTTAATGAACACAAAAAAAATTTTCTGTTACTTATATATATATTCCTGTTTGCCAAGATTGCAACAAAATATTTGTTTATTTAATATAATTATGTGAACCACAAAAGATTTTCCGTTAGTTATTCAAATATTCTTGTTTGCCAAGTATGCAACAAAATATTTGTTTATTAAATATAATTATGTGAACCACAAAAGATTTTCCGTTAATTATTCAAATATTCTTGTTTGCCAAGTATGCAACAAAATATTTGTTAACGTGTTTTCCCCCAGAGCTAGCTAGCTTCCCCGGAATATATGCATCAGAAAATACTTTGTATAGATTATGGAAAAAAAAAGAAATTTTTGTTCACTCTTAGTTTATGTTCCTTGTTGCAAGTATTCACAAAAAAAAATTCCAAAAGAAATAAAAAAAAAGTCTTCTATGGACAAGATTTCTGTTGCCTACATCCTCCAAGCTTTCCTGGAAAGTATGCATCAGAAAAAATATTGTTCAAAATATGTATATGAACAAGAGAAATTTTGTTCACTTTGTAAGTATGTTATTTGTTACAAAGCTTGCAACAAAATAAATGTTATTAAAAGTTTTCTTAAGGAAAAGATTTCTGTGTCCTACTTCCTCTAAGCTTTTCTGGAAAGTATGCCTCAGAAAATCTTTGTTTAACTATGAACTATGAACCAAAAATTTTGTTCGCTCTTTGTTCTTTGTTGCAAAGTAGGCGCAACAAAAAATTTTTTTTTAAAGTCTTCTATGAAAGGAAATGCTAAATTATTACAATCTAATTTGTCTTTCTACTCTAATTTAGCATCGAATTTTTTTTTCTCTTAGTTGCGCGGATGCAATTTATAGTTTGAATGGAAGATGGACCTAGGCTGATGGTTACTCCTGGGTAAGAGTTCCTCAAGTTCCTGGTTACATCGGGTTGGCATCCATGATATCCGGTTCAACAAGAAATTAATAATAGAATGGCTACCTTCATTGCTTGAAATTGTACGATCGATTATAACGAATCGAGACCTGTTATCCTTTGTGGCAGACCAGGGAAAAAAATAGCAGTCCAGTCACGTACAGGGGTATCTTTAATGATGCACTTTGATTGCTTCGGTGGTTCACTGAATTTGGTTTTTGCTCGTTTCTTAACGGGACGCGAAGAGGTTTTCCTTCCACCCGTTCCTTAACAAACAATTTTTTTTTCCTCTTTCGTTCGCAACTGTACCTCCCGCTTGGCTCGTAAGTGCTCGACGCACACACACTTAATGGTAAGATTTCACTTCCCGTTTCCAACCTTGTTTATGAACTATTTTTTTGTGTCGCACATCGCACAGTTATTTAACCGAATTAAATTTTTTTTTTGACTAATCGTGGATCAAAATAACCCGGAAATGCATTACCAAGTTTTTCAAAAGGGGGGGGGGGAATTTCTTTAGGAACACTAAACCCACTTCACACCAGATAATTCCGCTGCAGATTATTCGATATCACATTTTTTTTTCTGTTTCTGTTTTTTTTTTCCACAGGTCTGTGTAGAATTTCGGTAAGGAAAAAAAATGCCGCACAACTTCCTAGAGGTGATGGTCGCGCTGTTCAAACACCTTGGTGGGGGGGGGGGATCGGGGCACTCAGATTGCGCGCATCGCACAAAAATTAAATTTTTTTTCCGTTATTTTCTTTTCCAGATAAAAATATGGTAATCAAACAGATTTATTACACGCACTGCACGAGTTTACTTTTCGTTTAACGGCTAACAAAGTCCACATATGTTGGACGAGCTGCGACTTATCGATTGAATTGACTAAAACCAACTGACCGATACTCAATTATACATTTGTCAACGCCAGTTCCTACCGTCGTTGCCTGCGCCGGTATTTTCCATCGCATTTTTGTGTGTTCTCCTTTGTTTCTTGTTTTCTTGCATTTCGAGAGTAAGCAAGCGTTAGTATATACATGAGTACAGGCGATTGTCACCCAATACGCTACTGGTTGACAATCTCGCCTGATCCTTCGGCGAATTATTGCTATCAAGCTGTGGGAGAAGGGAAGAAGGGAACATCCGACTATGCGGTCTCTTGGAGAACACTCTCGCCGAATGGGAGTGTATGCAACTCACGTAATTACATACATACCTCATAACCCTGAAAATTTCCAGCCACGTGCCTTGACATCGTCTGCAATTATGACGCAGACTGTACCATCTTCGAATGGATTTAATTTCCTCTTTGTTCTGTGAGGTATCGTGTTCAGCCGCGTTCAAAAATAATTCTCTATTTAAAGGGTGAGTTATCTCACTTCAGTCACAAGACGGTATGTCTGACAGTATCATGGGATAGCTTGCTTAGTCACTTAGCCCGACCGTTACAAAAACAAATAATAGGCCAATCTCCTCGTTACGAAGGGAGAGGGGCTCTATTCAAGATTCACTGTTGAATGTCCTTGGCATAAAAGATACCGAGTGGCTTACCAGATCGATCTTCAAGTAGGTAGTAGGAATTTCCCCTTTTTTCACGAATTCTCGCCGGAAGGAACAAGGGAGCTAATTTGGCACTAAAGCCTTTCGTAAAGTTACTTTGCGCAAAGTTTCGTCTAAAGACCTCCTGTCCCACCTTAAAGTCGATGTCGCGGCTTCGAGTGTCATAGGTACGTTTGTTGGTGTTGTACGCTTGTTCCAGATTTTTACTGATATGGTTTCTAATCGATAACAACCAATCTTCCAAACAGACATTCACGTCGGAACCTCCCAGTAGACCCACGTTTCTTAGCAACCCATAGTCCGATGCGTGATGTATCATGTGGAGACCGAAAAGAGCGGAGTACGGTGAAAACAAAATCGAGGAATGGTGCGAACTCCGCAAGGCGCAACTAATCCCGCTTAGATATTTATCAATCCTTCTGATCCCCTTTTACGAAGGCTCGGATCGCAGCGATTAAATGAACGATTTACTCGCTCGGAAGCATTAGACTGGGGTGAATACAGTGCCGTATAGGTATGTTTTATCCCATACTTTGAAATCAGTGAGTTCAAATTTCCTGATTTAAATTGCACTCCGTTGTCGGACACTATCACCTCGGGAACACCGAAGGTGTGAAATATATATTCTTCCAAATACTTGCAGATCTCTGTGGCGCAAAATTTCTTTAGCGGCTTCAGAAAGTTGTACTTAGACAGGTGATCTAAGACGATTAAAATTCCGACAGACCCGGACCTCGATCGTTGGTTAGGACCCAACAAATCTACATATAGCCGTTGAAATGGCCGGGCTGATTGTACCCGCTGACCCATACGAGGACGTAGGATTTTGTTGGAGGGTTTGGTGCATTTGCACACTTCGCAATTAGAAATATAGTTTCGGATCTCTCTTGTCATATGAGGCCAAAAAAAAAAAACGCTGTATCCTCTCGATGGTTTTTCCTACCCCACCATGAACACTAGCCAAGCGCCCGTGGGCTCGTTGTATGACGTCGTTGGTCAAGCTTTCCGGAACCCAAAGCTTTCAGGAGTTGTTTTCCTGGTCCTCGTCACCAGCAGCAAATTCCCTACGTTTGTAAAGGTAATTCCTACAACTTTCAAGTCTGGTAGTTTGTTCTGATTAGCAAGCACATTGGACTTCAGCTTTTCACACTCGGTGTTCTGGAATTCGGCGGAATCCAAATCAATTTCGGGACCCTCATCGACCAGTTCACACAGCTCGCCTGAATCGAGACAGGGTATCTGGAACCATGTTCTCAGATCCTCTACGGTGCTTAATGGAGAACTGAAATCATTGAAGATTCAGGGCCCACCGCGCCAGTCTACCGCTTAAGTCTGTCTGACAATACTGGAGCTGTAGTCAAGCGTTGTTTAAGCTCGTTAAAAGCTACCTCGGCTTCTGCCGACTAAACTAAGGATTTCGCCTTTTTAAGGAGTTCCGTGAGAGGGTGAGTTATGACGGAGAAGTTGGCTATGAAGCACCCATACCATCCTGCCATTCCGAGAAATCTTTTCAATTGTCGAACCGACACGGGAGTTGGAAACTCCGATATGGCAACGAGCTTGTCCGGATCAGCCTTCAGCACTCCATATCCATATCGTATCCTATATACTTTACTTCCTTCAAGCAGAACTTGCTTTTTCCTACGTTAATCGTCCGACCAGCCTTTCGTAAATGTAAGGCGACTTCCTCTAAAATCAGCAGATGCTTACCGAAAGTGTCGGTAATTACCAGTAGATCATCCAAGTATACAAATACACAATTTCGAAGTTGGGGTGGAATAACTTAATCCATTAGTCTACAAAGGGTCTGTGGAGCGTTACACAACCCGAAAGGCATCACCCTGTATTGGTATATAGGTCTATTTGGAACAGTAAAAGCGGTTTTGTCCCGAGAATGTACCTCCAGCGGAATCTGATGGAACGCCTTCTTCAGATCCAAACTCGAGATGACCTCTGCAGGCGGCAGTCGACCTAGGATCCCGTTAATGTGGGGCAAGGGATAAGCATCCTTGACTATCACAGAGTTAACCCTCCTCGAGTCTAGACAAAGTATGTCCGTCCGTGAGTGAAGCGTCCTCCGCGGTTGAAATTACTTGGGGTGTGGGTTGCGCTGTCGAGGCTGAGCCCGAGGAGTTTCCCGAAGCCCTGCTCTTTACACAGTTCGGTTTGTACACATTTTCCACTCCACACGAGTAGCAGAAAATTCGCCGATCTTTCAGGCAATCTACATATCGGTGATCAACCTCTC
This sequence comes from Nephrocerus scutellatus, assembly GCA_947095585.1. Classification (NCBI taxonomy): domain Eukaryota; kingdom Metazoa; phylum Arthropoda; class Insecta; order Diptera; family Pipunculidae; genus Nephrocerus; species Nephrocerus scutellatus. Next base: position 77,267,085 of record OX352763.1, read on the forward strand.
CACAATTCCAGCAAATAAGCGCATTATTACCAGGCAAAGCGCTACTTCCGCCTTTAGCGGGCAGTATGCGGACTTCATCATGAGATCTACAGTCTATATCCACTTCGGCGACATTACGTCGGGGCATCGGGTTTCTAAATCCGGTAAATCAACGGCTAACATCCGGGAGCAATTGTTCCCGCTTACGGCAGATATCTCGGAGTTGTGCCACAGAGTTAATTGACAGATACAGTATTTCGTGCCGGATATCCGATCGAAGATTTCGGGAAATGATCTCAACAAGTTCATCCTCCTTTATTGGGGAATTTAACCGATTGTTCAAAACGGAAATCGAGTCGAGATACTCGTCGAACGTTTCCCGCTCCTTCTGCTTCCTCGACCGAATACTTTCTAATAGATCATAATCCGTACGATTATCTTTGTATTGTAACCGCAAGGCTTCGCAAAGATCGAACCAATTGCACTGTTGCACAGTCCGATGATACCGCCAAAACCTTTCTCGGGCTTTCCCGTAAAGAAGCATGTCGAAATTACTGCAAATCACTGAGAAGTCTCCATACAGGGTTGGATTAGTTAAGACTTGAACTCTATATAAAAATTCGTCAACGGTGAGTCCGTCCATAGTGCCATCAAAGCGAATTTGCCACTTTTGTATTAGGTTAGTGATACGATCAGATTTTCCCAAATCCAGCGAAGGATCAGGAATGTACCCTTGGTTCGGTGCAAAGGTACATTATGCAAACCTGCTTGGAATTCGGGATTACTAAACCCATTAGAAGCTTCGGTTAAAAGGAGCCGAGTAAAATCCTATGAACGATTTTGAAAGTTGCTCGGTTCATTGGGGTGATCGAACTGTGGATGAAGATTCAGACGTTCTCAGCACCGTTGTATGTTGGAAGTGACTACGTCCGATAGTTTTCTGGTTAGACAAACAATAGTTTCCGACTTATGCTGTTCTAACGCGGTGCTTATCAAGGTTTTGACGTCCTCTGTGGTGACAGTCTTTTCCGTAGCCGAAATAGGAAGTATCCCCGACATCTGACGATTGTCCTCCAAACAAATATCGTTATCTAAGAGGTTTCTGTATGTATAACGTTTAGGAACGCTATCGCCCTTTCTACCTACACTAGTGCTGCGCGTGGACATGGTTTTGGGAATAGCTCCCTTGGAAGCAGGAGTCCTCTTGCCATGCTGTCCGCGCCCCGTCCTAGCACTTGGATTGTTCCCTACCTCTACTTCTATGGACTTGAGACTTTCGGCTGAGCCTCTTTACAAGTAGGACTCTTGTCCGAAGTCTTCAGAAATTCGGTAATACAAGTATGGTGAAATACGTATCCACACAAGGTACGAAGACTTTCAACTTACGGGACCAACTCCGCCTTACAAACTTCACAAATGATTGAGATTGAGTATTGTAAACATACTTCCTACAAAGCGAGCAGATCTTACGATCACATAATTGAACCGGATAGAATGATTTACTCAACCAGCGATAACTCAATGACTCCAAATTTGTTTCTATATCCCGCTTGGTAAGTGTTTCCAATATGATTTGTTCGTCGAACGTGGAAGAAACCACAAAAAAAAAAACAACCCATAAAAATTAAAATTTTTCATCTAAATTCTCTAATCGCAGAAATTGATATGGGAGCCCCTCGATCCTGGGCCATTTTTTTTATTGTAGAAGAAAATCATCGAAACAAACATTTGACATCAGATGTTAAAATTGAAAAAGCTCAGATCATTTTATTCTGAGCACTTAGAGCACGCTTATACTCTGAGCAAATAAGAAACACGAACATTTATCTTGCGAACTCTTTGACTGCTCTGAACTAATTTATGAAAACGCCAAATGACAGAATATTGTGAAAACTTGTTGTTCTATCTGTAAGTTGATATCGACAACAAAAAAAACGACATCAATAAAAATACAATTCAGTATATAATAAAAATGTAAGTTGAAGTAAGCATAAAACATTTATGTCTCGTTTCATTTGCTGGGTTCATTTGTGCGTGCGCTAAGATTTCTCTCTCTCTCTCCACCACCAACAAAACCATGCAGCGCAGCCGACTGCGCAGCACACACCGCACAAAGTCCATAAAGGGCGACGAATATCTGATGCCAGTACAGATATTTAAAAAATGTATAAGGGCCTTGCGGCCGAACCCGGGACCCGATCACTACCAAATTTTCGAAAAAGTATTGTTTATTGGGTATACACATGTGTGTAAAATTTGAAGAAAATCGGGTAAATTTTTTAAAAAATTTTTTTGGGAGCCCCCCGACCCCGCAGCCCGAGGGGCCTCAAAATTTAATAGAAAGTGTTGTCTCCGGAAATACGCAAGTGTGCAAAATTTCAATAAAATCGGGCCATGGGAAGTGGGTTAAAAATTGATCGCAAGAATCCACGACAGACGACCGACCGACGACCGACCGACGACCCACGGGCAAGTGAAGTTAATATAGAGAATTTAAAAAAATATATGTAATAAAAGAAAATACCAAAATTCTAAAGCTAAAATTCAAAGCAGTAAAAAAAATCTATAATATTAAGGGTAATAACTTTAATCCTTAACTACCTCTATACTAATTGTTTTCCTAACTATTCCTCATAAGGATTCTTGGGCGATATTCTCAAGCAAAAAAAAATTTAAATTGTTTCGAATGAGAAAAAAAATTACTCGAAAGGACCAAAATCTCTAAAATTCAATGCACCGTCTGCCAGCAAGATCACCCAGGTCGACGGCTTTGGTATTGTTCTACATCAAAACAAGCAAGCATTTCAGAATTTTATGATTGAAATCTGGTCGGCAGTGAACTCCCGTACGCAACAAAAAAAAATAAAACAACAAAATATTCAAGTAAAACTTAGGACTTAGAATGTGCTAGTCATCCTCTAGTCAGGTCTTCCGCCTTTGGCAAGAGGCCTGTAATTCCAGAAGATAGATAGGGGTGTGGTGCAGTAACTACGCGGGCCGAATTTTCAAACAGGAAAACAGAGTCTGGTGTTCGATAGCATAATGCTTCCAAATGACTTGCAATTCTCAGCGACCTGCTTAGGTACTACACCATAATGCAAAATAATGTCCTTCAGACAAAAGGTATAGATAAAAAAAAATAAGATTTAATATTTCGAACTTTGTGAAGTTTCCAAAGCTCTAGTACAATGCCAACTCTTCGAGCTATAATTCATTGCATTTGACTATGCCCATGGCATACGCAATGACTTACCCTCCTGAGTGGTTAAATCGCACTTGAACTTAATGGAGAGTGATTTCATACTATTATACGAAGATCGAGCAAAACAAAAAAATTCTAGATAAAATTGTGGACAACCCGTTTATAAGCTAATCCAACTGTTCTGGTCAGACCGTCTGCTTCCAGCACAACGTCTGCTATTCCTCAAGAAAGTCCGATCAACATGATAGACCGACGGAAGTCCGTATAGAAGATTAATAGAAATGAAGTGGAGCGTCCCGTAGAGAAGTATTGAAGAATTTGGTCAGACTAGTCTCATTGGTCAGGAATCCGGTTAGAAGCTACTGGTTACCTGCGCTTCCGAAGGAACTGTCTGACTGCCCACTCTCAATTGCAAACTAGCTTTGTATTAAGCTACAAAGTGAAAATTTAAAATGAATAGAGTGTGTGGAAAACCCAAAAGTAATTCAGAACTGAACCTCCTTCGTGCCCCACGTTGGGCGCCAAAAATTATATGTAATAGATCTTTTAGCCTGGTTAAGCATGAAAAGGATCAAGGCGTGGTGTTCAGTTTGGCCACTCGGTTTCATAGAGATACTAACCTCCCTGGGTTGCATGCGCTTGTATGCCCTTGCTCGTCGGCTTAGGGGTGTGGGGTCTTGGTTGGTTAGTAACCTATGTTCCATGGGTAATAATTTTAATTCGCATGCAATTGTAGGAAAAAAAATAAAGGAGAAGAGGGAAAAGCAAACGTGGGAAAGGAATCACCACGTTTCCGATTCGCCACCACCAGAAGGATGGAGAGGAAGTTCCAGAACCGAACGATTTCTAGTTGCTGCCAGGCTTGACCTGTTTTGATGTTGGCGGAACGGCGTACCTATGTCTGCACCGCAGAACTCGTCTATATCCACCCTTGCTTTGGGCCCCGATGTCAGTGGACCCCCTAAATGGGGTTAAGCGCCTACCGTCGATACCTCATGATCCCGCTGAAATGGTGCATCAAGAAAATAAAGTACTCACTAACGGTTCATTTCTAGTGTATAAGTTTATTCAACCAAAATTTAAAAAAACAAGGAAATTGGATCAAATCTTCAGCGAAATAACAAAATAAATCTTTACGACTAATGCTATGCAGTTATGCACTAGGCTCAAGTACGCCAGCGCTGTAATATTAATTAAATAAATTGTATTTTACATGGTGACCTTAATTTACAAAGTCCTTTTCCGGAAAGTATGAAAAGGAAAGAAAAAGAAAGGGAAACAATCTTTAGCCGACCATTTTCTATCAGCAAACTTCTCTGCTCATTATTTATATAGTCTTGGTTGACAGTTATGCAACACAAACCAATTTTCTCAGAAATATTTTACGAACACAAAAATTTATGTTACATATTTAAACATTCGGTCTTGCCAGATATGCAACAGAAATAAAGTTTACTTAAATAATTTAATGAACACAAAAAAAAATTTTCTGTTACTTATATATATATTCTTGTTTGCCAAGTTTGCAACAAAATATTTGTTTATTTAATATAATTATGTGAACCACAAAAGATTTTCCGTTAATTATTCAAATATTCTTGTTTGCCAAGTATGCAACAAAATATTTGTTTATTTAATATAATTATGTGAACCACAAAAGATTTTCCGTTAATTATTCAAATATTCTTGTTTGCCAAGTATGCAACAAAATATTTGTTTATTTAATATAATTATGTGAGCAACAAAAATTTTCTGTTCTTATTCAAATATTCTTGTTTGCCAAGTATGCAACAAAATATTTGTTAACGTGTTTTCCCCCAGAGCTAGCTAGCTTCCCGGAATATATGCATCAGAAAAAACTTTGTTTAGATTATAAAAAAAAAAATTTTTGTTCACTCTTAGTTTATGTTCTTTGTTGCAAGAATGCACCAAAAAAAATTTCCAAAAGCAATAAAAAAAAATCTTCTATGGACAAGATTTCTGTTGCCTACTTCCTCTAAGCATTCCTCGAAAGTATGCATCAGAAAATATCTTGTTCAAATTATGTATATGAACAAGAGAAATTTTGTTCACTGTTTCACAAAGTATGCAACAAAAAAAAATTTATTAAAAGTTTTCTTATGGACAAGATTTCTGTTGCCTACTTCCTCTAAGCTTTCCTGGAAAGTATGCCTCAGAAAATATATTGTTCAAATTTTGTATATGAACAAGAGAAATTTTGTTCTCTTTGTAAGTATGTTCTTTGTTACAAAGTTTGCAACAAAATAAATTTTATTAAAAGTTTTCTTAAGTACAAGAGTGCGCGCATCGCACAAAAATTAAATTTTTTTTTCCGTTATTTTCTATTCCAAATAAAAATATGGTAATCAAACAGATTTATTACACGCACTGCACGACCTTACTTTCCGTTTAACAACTAACAAAGTCCACAGGAACAATCAAAGAAAATAAAAAAAATGGCCCCTCAGGCTAGTTTTCTAGACCACTATATTGGACGAGCTGCGACTTATCGATTGAATTGACTAAAACCAACTGACCGATACTCAATCATACATTTTCCAACCGTCGTTGCCCGCGCCGGTATTTTCCATCGCATTTTTGTGTGTTCTCCTTTGTTTCTTGTTTTCTTGCATTTCGAGAGTAAGCAAGCGTTATTATATACATGAGTACAGGCGATTGTCACCCAATACACTACTGGTTGACAATCTCGGCTGATCCTACGGTGCATTACTGCTATCAAGCTGAGGGAGAAGGGAAGAAGAGAACATCTGACTATGCGGTCTCTTGGAGAACACTATCGCCGAGTGGAAATTCTAGGTTGCTATATTAGCAAGAAAAAAGCGGAACGATGAGTGCTGTGCAACAGCCACTCTACTGATGAGTATAATAGCTTAAGCACAAGCGCTTATTTCTTAACTCGTTTTAAAATCTGTTCGTTGACCTGGCTGAACTAAAATGGGTACTGTTGTGCCAAAATTAGATATTCCCAAGAATTCCATGAATCCTTTCGGATGAGACGGTTTTGTGAAGGGAACTAATTCCGCCCTAGTTTGCTTGCGACTCAAATATTGCACAATTCTTTGGCCGTCGGCATTTGTTAAATAAAACCAAGCTTCGTCGACTGTGATATATTTTTTCCATTTATCGCCTTTCAGTAGTCGGTAAAGGCCCAGAGACCGTTGGTGCCTTTTGGTGATTGTTTGCGCAGACATATTGTGACGCTTCGGCTTCTTCACAAGTCTAAGTCCCAATTTTTTTTAGTGTACAAACGTTTTTCTTTCCGCCCTAGTTTGCTTGCGACTCAAATATTGCACACTTCTTTGGCCGTCGGCATTTGTTAAATAAAACCAAGCTTCGTCGACTGTGATATATTTTTTCCATTTATCGCCTTTCAGTAGTCGGTAAAGGCCCAGAGACCGTTGGTGCCTTTTGGTGATTGTTTGCGCAGACATATTGTGACGCTTCGGCTTCTTCACAAGTCTTAGTCCCAATTTTTTTAGTGAATAACCGTTTTTCTTTAAAAAATTTGAAACAAACAAAGAGCTGCTGTTCAATTGTCAACACCATGATGAGAACTAACATTTAAAATAAAATTGCATTTTTAATATTCTATTGTTTTGATGCTTGTGTTTTATACGTACTCTACTTCTCTCTAAAATAACGGGGCTCTGAGTTTTTTGTGTTTAAAATCGTTCATTTTTGTTTTTGATGTACCTATAGTTAAATTTGTATAGTTGTGTTTGTATTTTAATTCTTGAATTTCTTTTAAGTTTTTTATATTTTTATAATTCAATTCTTGGAAAGTTAAATCATTTGATTTGGTATAATTGATATTTGTGATTGTATTTGGAATAATGGGTTCGTGTTTGTAGTTTTTTCTCTCGTAATTTTTATTATCTATTTTAAATTTACAATTTTCTAACTTAATTAAGTAACTACCTTTGACAATAATGTTTTGATTGTTACAATTTTGGATAATTTCTTGTAATCTTACATTAATTAACATTAAATTGTTATTTCCTATTTCTATTATTGGTTAATTGTGTTTTTTATTAATTTACAATTCATTTGATTTTTAAATAAATTTTGTAAACAATTGTCGTCTATTTCTGATAAATATTTTTTCATTTTTGGTATTATTATAAATTGTTTGCTTTTTAGTCAATTACATTTTATTACTTATATCTAATTGTTGATCGTCTTCTAAATTTGGTAAGTTTGGGATTTTGATTATAAATTTGATAGTATTTTTATAAAGAGCAAGTTCTAATTTAACCTGTGAAAGTTTTTCTATTGTTATATTGTTTTCGTCAAGTTCTGTTTCTGAAGAAATATACTTGCTAACGATTCCTAATCTATATGTTAAAACTATGTCTTTAATTTTTTCTATATCATTTATTAGGTATTTTATATTGTCTTTAATTTCTATTTCCAATTTTAATTTGTGAAAGTCTCTTTCTAAATCGTGTTCTGGCGAGTAAATTTTTCTACATACTCAATTAATTTTTTAGTTTTTTATTAAATGTACTAGTTAGTAATGCAATTTGTGCATTAAAATGATTATTTATTTGTATTTGTAAGTTTGAATTTTCTATTACGTAATGTGTATTTGTTTCTATTAATATTAACCTTTCTTCTATTTCTTTTCTATCCTCGTCATCCATAGTTCCGTATAAAAATTTCTTTCCTGTACCTAAAATATTAAAAAGTCCTCTTTTCTGTCTAACGTGTGGTATTAAAGTTTCAAATTCTTTTCTTGTGTAATTCATTAGATTAATAATTTATTTCGTAATTAGTTAAATTTATAAAGTGTAGTATTTTAGTGAAGTTTTCTATTATTTGCATCTTTTCTAGCTGTATAACTGTGACACCATTACCATAGTTTAAATCTGTTATTTGAATTTCTTGGGTTTTAATTATTGGAAGAATGAGGATAATTATGATGGTTACCCTTAGAAGTAGTGGGTTGATCAGATGAACATCCGCAAGTGGCTTCTTTTGATGAAGTGTCGTCCCTGTGAACAGGAATATTTTCTGTAAATTTCTTTAATCTATGGAATTGATCTTTATGTAAGATTCTGTTGGGTTTCTTTTTGAATCTATTGCCTTCTTTAAGAGTATATTTTGTTCCTTCTTTATTTATTACGTTTATTTTTTTATATTTAGGGGTCGATTTAAAGGGGGATTTAATTTATCGGGATCGGTTGTTTTCACGTATTGTTCGTTTATTTCAATATTCTTACGTTTTTCATTTAATTTGTTAATTACCTTTTTTTACTATCTTCTATTCGTTTAAAAATTATTTCCTTATTTATGACACCAAAATGGATATCGAAGGGTTTTTCTCGAGTTGTTAGGTGGATAATATTATTAAAGGCATTTAATTTAGAGCTTGAACCGTATGATCACTTGGATCAAGTTGTTCACCAATTTGTTCGATTGATGATAAAATACGAAAATGTTCGTTGAAAGTTCCATGTAGTCTTTCAATGTCAGAATTTCCTGTGTGCCGGTTGGCTGTGCAGTAATGTATTTGCATGTCTTTTTTTGTTAAATAGTTGTTGATGGAATCTGAAACAAAAGCATTCTCGTTGTCGAGAGTTATGAAATTTGGTGATCCCATATATGAGAAAATGTGAGTTTAATGTTTTATAGGTTCTGCTGCGGCATATTTGCTAAATTTGTCTACACATGTAACATATTTCTTCTTTTTGTTAAGGAACCATATATCAATGTGGTAATGCTGCTTAGGTCCTGTTTGTGTGGGTGTCTTCTCAAATGATAGTTTAACAGGATTTCTATCAACTTTGGTCATGCATATTAAACAATTATTTAAAATTTATATATCACGCGTTTTAGATTGGGTATATAGTTTTCTTTGGATATCTCTAAATAAACATTTTCGAGTCCTATATGATTATATTTATTGTGTATATTGTGGATAAGCTCATCGGCTTCGATTTTGTTAAAGTCATTAAAAGTTTTGTGCTTCGACAAATAATGTCGGAATTGAGCGGTAGCCCAGACAATGGCTAATAGTTCCTTTTATATTGTGCTATATTGGCACCCATGTTTGTGTTGTGCGTGAAGCGAAACAAAGGGGACCATGAGATTGACTTAATACTGCTCCAATAGCAAAATTGCTTGCATCAGTTGTTAGTGTAAATCCTTTTAAAAAGTCGGGTGTATCTATTAATTAAATCAGTTGTCATTAATGTTTTTAATTTATGAAAGGATTCTTTGTAGTCTTGATCGTTTATATTTATTTTACTATCTTTCTTTAGGCATAAAGTTAAAGGTTTAATTATTTTTGCATAGTCATCTATAAATTTTCTGTAGTACCCTGTTAAACCTAGAAAGCTTTGGATTTCTTTAACTGTTTTTGGGATAGAAAAATTCTTTATGGTTTCTATTTTCTCTGGATTTGGTTTTACACCATTTGGAGTAACTACATGCCCTACATGTTTCTTTACGTAGAAATTCAGAATTGTTTAATGATACTTTAAGATTTGCGTTCTTAAGTGTCAATAAAATTTTATGGAGTGAATCCATATGTTCTTGTTGGCTACAGGAAAATATTATGATATCATCTAAATAAACGTAGCATATTTTTCGTATGTAGTTTTTCAAGACTTCATTCATGAGTCTTGGAAAGGTTGCGGGTGCATTCTTTAAACCGAATGGCATTCGTAAAAACTCATAGTGTCCAGTTAATGTGCTAAATGCATTTTTTTCTCTATCTTTAGCATCGACTTCTATTTGAAAAAATCCTTTTGTGAGATCTAATGTTGTAAAATATACTGCTTGTCCTAGTTTATCTAATATCGAATCCATGTTTAAGATGGGATATTTATCTTCTTTGGTAACATTATTTAATTTTCTGTAGTCTATTACGATTCGCCACTCTTTATTACCAGCGTGGTCTTCTTTTTTGGGTACGACCCAGATTGGGGCGTTATAAGGCAAAGTGGAATGATGAATTATTTTGGATTCAAGCATTTCTTTTATTTGCCTATCCACTTCTTTTTTGTGGATTTTAGGATATCTGTATATTTTTGTATATATAGCGGAAGTATTTTCCGTTGGTATGTTGTGTTTTACGTGGTTGGTGAAACTTAAATCGTCACCTTTATGGTAAAAGAATTTTTGTGTGTTTTTAATAATTTTATTATTATATTTTTTTCATCTGAGTTCAAATGCTCAGTCCTAAGTTCATTTGTAAAAGAATGATCAATAATTGTATTAAGAGGTGAAATATTATTAAAGTAATTGATTGTACTTTCATATTCTTCTTCTTCATTTCTGTTGAGGAAGAAAGGTATGCTATTACCGTTCAACTTTAATATTTTATTTTTGTAATTGATTGCACAATTATTTGGAATTAAAATATTATTCCCTATTATTCCGTTGTATTCTGCACTGAATGTGTGGATTTGGAATTCGCAATCTTCAATGACTGAAAAAATAAATTGATCCTTAGGTATAATAATTTCTTTATTTATAGTTACTGGGTTCCCACATGTTCTTATAATTAAAGGATTTTTTCTTATTTTAATAAATTTATTTGGAGCATCTACTTCTCTAAGAAGGCTATTAGTTGCTCCTGTCTCAATGAGCATTCTAAAAGTTGTTTGTCCTTTTTTAAATTCTCTATATTAACTTCGCGTGCACGTGGCTGGCTGGGTGGCTGGCTGGTCAGATTTTATGATCAATTTTTAGCCCAATTCCCATGGCCCGATTTTATTGAAATGCGCACATGTAGATTTCCGGTGACAATACTTTCTATTAAAATTTGAGGCCCCTCGGACCTCGGGTTCGATTTTATAAAATTTACCAGATTTTCTTTAAATTTTTTACACATGTGTGTCTTCGATGGAAAACACTTTTTGTAAAAATTTGGAGCGATCGGCCACTTGGGTACCCCAATATAAAATTTTTAAATATCGCTATATCGCATCAGATCACGGCAAAGTCTGAGCGCTGTGCTTTGTGAGCAGCGCTGTTCGCTGCCGCTGCGTCATTTGGTGGATGAACGAGCACGCAGTGTGTGTGTGTGTGTGTTTTTTTTTTTTTTTTATGGCTGTGCCAAAGGTGGGGAATCTTCTAAAAGATACCAGTAGAGCCCTCCAGGGGTACTAGCATGCACGATTCGTAAACCTGAATGTTCGTACCAGAAATTACGCCTACGTACTAAACCCTCCTTACACACTTTAACCACTCTCCCCGCAGGACTGCCGTTAGGTATTACATCACGGGGCTGGTTAGCAGATTACTCTATGCCTTCTGCATCTTCTGCTGCTGCTGGTCGCCTTATCTTTTCGATTCTTCGCAGCTCGTTTTGCACATTCGTTATGAATACACACACTTCTGTCCACTTATCCTCAGATCTCAGCATTTCTTCTAACAGGACTTGTGGACTTGGCAGGCTTCTTCTCCATTCTCTGAAGCGTCCGCATTAGAAAATCGCATGCTCCGTATCTTCTTCCAGTTGCGGACAATCTGGGTAAAAAGGTGAGCTATCGTGTCCAAATCGATAAAGATATCTTCGATAGCCGCCATGGCCTGACAGAAACTGCGTAAATTGGTAATTGCAGTTACCGTGAGATCGGTTTGTCCAATTCTCGTAGTCCTAATTTGTCACCTGATGACACTCATATTGAGTTTAATTACTTATCAAACACAATAGACAAGATTTACCAATCATCACCAACATCAGAATTGGTAGTCTTGGGGGATTTTAATGTCCACAATGATTCATGGTTGACCTATTCGAATGGTAGAGATCGATCAGGTGAAACCGCTGAACTATTTTCAAATGTTAATCTTTTCACCCAACTCGTTGATAAGCCAACTAGGTATCCCGATACTACTGGTCAATCACCTCACCTTTTAGATTTATTTCTTACAACTATGCCTGATAAATATTCAATTGATGTATCTGCTCCATTAGGTCTTTCTGACCATGCTTTGATAGTAGCCAAATTTTCAATATCACCAGCCCTTATAGAGACTACAAGTAAAAGGCTACTCTGGCACTATAAAAATGCTAACTGGGAGCTCCTGAACCAATTTTATAGCTCATTTGATTGGTCAACCTGTTTTTCCAGCAATAATGCTGATGAAGCATCACAACTTATCATGTCAACCATTTTGCTAGGAATGAAAAATTGCATTCCTTCTTCATTTAAAAAGAAAAATAGTCATAAAAATAAATGGTTTAACGAACATTGCAGGTCAGCAGTCGCGTGTAAAAAAGCAGCCCATTTGGACTACGTTAATTGCACTTCTGAAGAAAACCTTGTAAAGTTTCGAATAGCTAGAAACAGATCAAACGCTTTATTGAAAAGGTCCAAAATAATATATGACCTTAAGATTCGAGATAGCATGCGAAAAATTTTGGATTCTGATTCAAACAGTCGAAGCTTTTGGTCGTTTGCTGCATTTGTTAAAAGAAACTTTGCAGACAATACTTCGTCTATTCCTTCTTTATTCCATAATGGTATTCATTATAGAACTGATATTGAGAAAGCTAATCTCTTAGCTTCTCATTTCGCTGGTGCGTCTACTCTTCCTTTAACTAATCAAAGCCCCCCAATTCTCCCGAATCTAGGCCCAGGTATGTTTAAAATCTATTTTTGGACACGGGTTGTTTCAAAGATTCTTAAAGAACTTGACCCCAATAAAGCGACTGGCCCCGACGGTATTCCGCCATTAGTATTGAAAAGTTGTCATCTTACTTTGGCAAAACCGCTTAGCAAATTGTTTCATCTCTCAATGAAGACAGGTGTTTTTCCGTCAATTTGGAAAATAGCTAATATTCAACCCGTCCCGAAAAAAGGTGATAAATCGGCACCTACGAACTACCGACCTATTGCTTTGTTGTCGGTTCTATCGAAGGTAATGGAATCTATCGTTAATTTCAGACTAATGAACTATATGGATTCGAATCTTCTTTTATCCGATGTGCAGTATGGATTTCGTAAAAATCGATCTTCAGGCGAACTAATGACGTGCATGACTCATTGTTTGGAGCGAAGCATTGAAAACCTAGGTGAATCAAGCGTTGTTTCCTTAGATATTGCTAAAGCTTTTGATAGAGTATGGCATGATTGTCTTATTAATAAGATTCGTGCGCTGAATTTACACTCCTCTCTCATTACATGGATTGAGAATTATTTATGAAACCGTAAAATAAAAGTTGTATTAAATGGTATATCTTCAGATTTACATGGGATCAATGCTGGCGTGCCTCAAGGTTCATCCTTGTCTCCCACGCTCTTCTTGATATATATCAACGACCTGTTGTCTTCTACAACCTGTAATATCCATTCATTTGCTGATAATACAACACTATCGGCCTCCATTGAGTTTGACAATCAAAAAGAATGCAATTCTCGCTTGAATGGTTCGCGTGAATTAATGAATTTGACTATTCTGTCTAATATTCAAATCATTCTTGATTGGGGCATTTCTAACAGAGTAGAATTTAACCCAAATAAATTCCAGTCTTGCCTTTTTTCTCAGAAGACAACTCAACATTATGTTCCTCCTGTTATTAATGGTACCTCTATTGCGAGATCTGATTCACTTAAGTTGTTAGGTTTAAAAGTATCAAGTGATCTTTCCTGGAAAGAACATATTTATGAAATTTCAAAAAGTGCTAGCCAATGTTTAGGCTTCATAAGACGTTGTAACTTCTACTTCACTCCCTCTGAAGTGTTAAGATTATATAAATCTTATTTTAGACCAATTTTAGAATTTAATTCATATGTGTGGGGTGGTGCTCCAAGATCGCATTTGGTTCATCTTGATGGTGTTCAGAATAGAGTTATCCGTTTGATAAACGATGTAACCATTACTTCGTCTCTTGATACTTTGGAGCACAGATGAAATGTAGGAGCTTTATCTGTTTTCTATAAATTTTACAACGGTAAATGTTCTTTAGAAACCCGTTCTCTAGTTCCTGGGCCTTTTCTCAGTAACGTAAACACTCGTTTAAGGTGCAATCAACATAGATTTGCCTTAAAACTTTTTTCATGTAGAACCCAACACTTTAAATCCTCCTTTTTTCCGAGAGTCTCTTCGATGTGGAATCAATTGGTCGAACACGTGTTTCCAGAATCTTATAATCTGCAGGCGTTCAAATTAGCCGTTAACAACTTCTTGAAGGATGAAGGTTAAAGTATTCATAAGTTGTTTCTTAATATATAAAATAAAAAAAAATAAAAAATAAAAAAAAATTGTTTATCAGTATTTTTTAAATTATTTTTATAATTTGTAATATTTTCTTGGTCAAGGTTTTTTGTAGTTTCCACTGACCATGATTCATTGATAAAAGTATTTGGACTCGCATCGTTCTAAATTCGTGTTCGTTTTTCGTATTGCTTTTCCAATGAATCAGGGAGAATTCTGAGAAAATAAATTGAAACCGGCTACAAACGTGAGGAATGTGATATATTGTAAATCACATTCTTTCGATTTTTATTTTATTTTGAATTTAATAAATGGCTTAGCCCAACTTATTGCCGTGACGTAGGTCATTCAGGGAGTCATCCCTTTGCAATAAGTCTCTATATATATAAAAAAAAAAAAAAAAAAAAAAATTCGGGATCAGTTTGTGGGTCCATCTTCCTTTCAAACTTATGTCCCACCTGGCTTGCCCTACAGCCATTGAGGTGGCCTTTTCTTCTTCTTTGATCATTTTGATTGATCGTTGGTTCGGATGTGATAAGGCTCTTCTAATGTAGATCCTAAGCATTTCATCTGCGAGGATGTCTACTGGAACCATTCCTGCTATAACGAGGGCCGCATCATCGGAGATCGTTCGGAACCCGCTGATCGTCCTTAGTGCACTGAGTCTGTATATAGACGATAGGTTTCTTCTTATTTCTTTAGTCACCAGTACCTCCGCCCAAACTGGGGCTGCGTAAAGGAGGACTGAGCTAACTACTCTGGACATTAGGACCCTCCTTGGATATCCTGGTCCTCCGACATTTGGCAATATCCGAGATAATGCTGCCTGCATCTGCGACGCCTTTCTGCTAGAATAGTCCACGTGTATTTTAAAACGGAGCCTACTGTCAATCATTACTCCTAGGTATTTGACAGAATCCTTTGATCTGATGGTCTGATTACCAACCCGTATACTTATGTATTCCATTTTTTTCCGGCTGGTAATCAGGACTGCTTCCGTTTTATGGTCGGCTAATTCTAGACCGACGGATACTAGCCATTCTTTGATTTGGCCAACTGCTTCGTTCGTGGTTGACTCTATTCCATTGATTGTCTTTGACACTGTGACAACGGCGATGTCGTCAGCGAATGAAAATATTTGTACGCCTGGTGGTAATGCTAGTCTTAGAACTCCATCGTACATAATATTCCATAGAGGGGGACCCAGCACCGATCCTTGTGGGACTCCTGCGGAGATGTTATAGTACTTTGTACCCTCATTGGTTTCGTACCTCAACCTTCTATCGCTTAAGTAGCTTGATACTATCTGCCTTATATAGTACGGTGCATCCATTCTGGCGAGTGATCTTCTTATTGAGGACCATTTTGCAGAGTTAAAGGCATTTTTTATGTCCAGTGTCACTACTGCACAATATTCTTTTGTGCACCACCGCCATCTTTCTCCTTCAATTGCTTTCTTTGCTATATTGACCACCGCCTTTATGGCGTCGACGGTCGAGCGCGATTTTCGAAACCCGAATTGATAATCTGACAGTGCTCCTTTATTATCCGCTATATTAAGCAATCTGTCATATATGATCCGCTCGAGTATCTTTCCCATTGTATCTAGTAGGCATATTGGGTGGTACGACGATTGATCGCCCGGTGGTTTGTTTCCCTTTGGCAGCAATACTAAATGTTGCAGTTTCCAAGGCTCAGGGAAAACTCCTTCATCTAAACACCTTTGCATGCATGCCACGAACATGTCCGGCCTGCTTCGGATGGCCGCTTTCAATGCCTTGTTAGGAATGCCATCGGGTCCAGGAGCTTTGTTGTCTCTTATTCTTTTAGTTGCGTTCACGAATTCATCAACTGTTAGCCTTGGAATACTTTCTGTGCTAGTTTCTCTAATTATGTTGCACATAGTATATGGTTCTTGCGGAAAAAGCTGTTCTACGATGGACCTAAGCATTGTTGGGCATGAAATTTGTGGGGACTTACCGCCTTTGAGCTTTGCCATAACTATTTTGTATGCTGTGCCCCAGGGGTTGATGTCAGCCTTGTCACATAGTTCTTTAAAGCATTTTGACTTGCTTTCCTTAATCGCGTTTTTAAAATTTCGTCTCGCCAGTCTAAGCATATCAAGCCGTTCTTGAAATTCGGTTCCCCTTCTTGAACGCTGAACTCTGCGCCTGGCTTGTAGGCAGATAGCTCTCAGTGCTTTATCTCCTCGTTCCACCAATAGCAACGTACCCCTCTTTTGCTTGGTATTCTTCTAGGCATAGCTGCGTCGCACGCTGTGGTAATTGTACGAGCAAGTTGTTGCGACAGGATCTCAGCCGTTCCGCTTTCGGTTAGGATACTTGTGTTTATGACCTCCTTTCCATTTAGGACCCCCTACTTTTGGGGGTTGCACGGGGTTTCTTTCTTTAATTTCAATTATAATCGCCTGGTGGTCGCTGTGCGTATATTCTTCGCTGACCCGCCATCTTATGTTTCGCAGGAGGGAGCTGCTAACATAGGTTATATCGATGATCGATCCCATTCCTGCTTTGCGATACGTATTTACACAACCGTTATTTGCTAAGCCTATCTCTAGTGTTGCGAAAGATTCTAGCAGATAACGTCCTCTATCATTCGTTAGTCTGCTGCCCCATTCTGTTGCCCGGGCATTAAAATCTCCCCCAATAACTACTGGAGCTCTTCCATGAGCATCGGCCGTTAAGCTCTCTAGCATTGCTGCGTACTCACTCGCCGTCCAGCTAGGTCTTGCATAACAACTGTAAAAATTGATGCCATTTATCTTTGCTCGTACGAAGCCCTCCGCCTGCCCATCTACATCTTGGAAGGCATGTCTGCCGCAAATCCATATTGCAGCGCTCTTCGTTTTATCGCAGGTCCAAACGATGTTGTCGAGAGATTTGTACGGCTCACTGATTAACATAATGTCCGCTCTCTCGTCTTTTGCTGTCTGTATCAGGATATCCTGCGCTATCTCGCAGTGATTAAGATTTATCTGAATAATCTTCATACTCTTCTGGCAGTTATAGCTCTCTAAAAGACCGGACACTTGCTGCTGCCCGCTACGTGCTTGGCTTCTTTTGGGTGTTCCTTTCTACAGAACATACAGGAAGGCTCCTTGACGCAATTCTTTGCTATGTGGCCTTCTTCCCCACACCTCCTGCAAAGCTTGGAGCGATCTTCTCCGTTTTTGCACTGTTTGGCAAAGTGCCCAAATTCCAAGCATTTGAAGCACTTTTTGAGGATTGCCCGTTCGCGGATGCAACAGACGACCCAGCCAATTTTAATTTTTTTTGTATCAAGAAGCTTCTTTGCCTTCTCTTCAGGAAGATTAATTGTCGCTGTTTGGGTTCCACCATAGGCTTTTTGCAAGGAAAGGAAGTCAGTCGGTGAAATATTTTCTACTTAAAATTGAGACTTTATTGCCTCGCATATGTCCTCTTTTGAGGTTATTTCATCGATGTCCCTGATCTCGATACTAGTCCGTTGGGTAAGAGTCCTAACAATCGCCTGCTCGCCTAGCGCTTCGCTGAGGACACTCTTGAATTCGGCGGTCTTTTCCCCTGTATCCTTAAGCTGGATGAGAAGATCGCCTTTTTGTGTTCTCCTGATCCTGGAAACTTCTTTTCCAATTAGCTCCATTTTTGGGTCCGCTTTCATGTTACGTAGAATCTGCGCATAGGATATTTCACCCTTCGCTTGTATAACGATAGCGTCGGGTTTTATCTTTCTGACTTTTTTAGATGTTTGCCTGGTGGCAGTCTCCTTGCTTATGGCGTTGGTTTTGACCTTTTTTCCTTTGGTGACAACCCTTGTCCATTCGCCTTCTCCCGTTTTCGGTGCATTTCCGTTTTTTCCCTCCGGGATTTTAGCGGTAGTCGCTGTTACCTTTTCTATGGGTTTTTGTAACGACTTTTGATTTTGATGCCTTTTTGCTTTTGGCGTCTCGCTGTCTATCGTCTGCTTCCGTTTTGGCTCAAGTGTAGCTTTTAGCCAGGGGGAAGTTTGTGAGGAGCTGTGTTTTCTAATCACCTCCTTTGCCTTTTCATCTTTAAGGCTGATAGCCGATAGCTCATAAAGCTTTTTTATGCTATCAATTGCATCACGCATTGCTTGGTGGATAGACCGCCTTTTTCCATCTTCCAGCTTATCTACCAGTTCCCTGATTTGCTCGCCTAGCTTGCGGAAATCAGACTTCTGATGTTTTGGTTTTTCGGTCGTCGTCTTCTTACTAGTTGACGGCGACACGCGTACCTCTGTGGATCCTGGCGATTTAGTTTTTTGGCCAGATGGTGACCTTACCAATCTGGAACTCCTTTGAAAGGCGTTTACTTCGACCACCTCTTCTACTTCTCCTCCTCCTACGCCTCCTCCTAATTTCAAAGAATTCATTTTAAATGGGTCCCCACTCAAAGCCGTTATCAGTGTTCAGGTGTGTAGTCACCTAAGGATCCCATGGTAATATATGCAAGCAGTGAGGCCATGCAATGGGTTGACACGAGCCCTTATGGGGTCTTTTGTTAAGAGCAAGATCAGTGTTAGACAGGAATTTTCATCTGTACCTACACGACTAACTTAATAGCGACGAAACATTGAGCGTACTTTGAGTCCTGCCAGGGTTATAACGGGACGGGGGCGCCGGTAGCATTAGCCTGAAAGCCATTTCAGCAAAATTTCACTCTCGCCTACTCAGGTAACAGAATACTACAGACGTCAGCCCAAGAGTTGACAGATCAAGATTATGCTTCCAGTATACCATAATTAAGACCTTACTGGGCTCAGTCTTAATGCATTCGTTGAATGCCGCGCTCCCTCGTTGGCCAAGGCTTTTTCTCCGGGCGGGTTGGGAGTTATACCGCTCCTACTCGGTCGTCAGAGCCTCGGCGAGCAGGTTTTTCCATGTAACAGAGGTTGACAGTGCCTTATTTTCCGCCGTAACCCTGGCTAGGACCCCTCACATGGTACTATCACCCGGGGCAGGTGAACCAAGGTTTGTTGACGTGGTTTTACTCCCCGGACTAGGGACCGAGGGGTTGTCAGACCCAACACTCTACTTCAAGAGTGCCCTTGCGGTTGTGTGTGTGTGTGTGTGTGTGTGTGTGTGTGTTTTTTTATATGGCTGTGCCAAAGGTGGGGAATCTTCTAAAAGATACCAGTAGAGCTCTCCAGGGGTACTAGCATGCACGATTCGTAAACCTGAATGTTCGTACCAGGAATTACGCATACGTACTAAACCCTCCTTACACACTTCAACCACTCTCCCCATGGGACTGCAGTTAGGTATTACATCACGGGGCTGGTTAGCAGATTACTCTATGACTTCTGCATCTTCTGCTGCTTCTGATCGCCTTATATTTTCGATTCTTCGCAGCTCGTTTTGCAAATTCGTTACGAATACACACACTTCTGTCCACTTATCCTCGGATCTTTGCATTTCTTCTAAAATGACGTGTGGACTTGGCAGGTTGCTTCTCCATTCTCTGAAGCGTCTGCAATGGAAAATCGCATGCTCTGTGTCTTCTTCCATGTCTGGACAATCTGGGCAAAAAGGTGAGCTATCGTGTCCAAATCGATAAAGATATTTTCGATAGCCGCCATGGCCTGATAGAAACTGCGTAAATTGGTAGTTGCAGTTACCGTGAGATCGGTTTGTCCAATTCTCAATGTTCGGGATCAGCTTGTAGGTCCATCTTCCTTTCAAACTTATGTCCCACCGGTCTTGCCATACAGCCATTGAGGTGGCCTTTTCTTCATCTTTGATCATTTCGATTGTTCGTTGGTCCTGATCTAATAGTCTGGTTACCAACTCGTATATTTATGTATTCTATATTTTTCCGGCTGGTAATCAGGACTGCCTCCGTTTCATGGTCGGCTAATTCTAGACCGACGGATGCTAGCCATTTTTTGATTTGGCCAACTGCTTCATTCGTGGCTGACTCTATTCCATTGATTGTCTTTGACACTGTGACAACGGCGATGTCGTCAGCGAATCCAAATATTTGTACGCCTGGTGGTAATGCTAGTCTTGGAACTCCATCGTACATAATATTCCATAGAAGGGGACCCAGCACCGATCCTTGTGGGACTCCTGCGGAGACGTTATAGTACTTTGTACCCTCATTGGTTTCGTACCTCAACCTTCTATAACTTAAGTTGCTTGACACTATCTTCCTTATATAGTATGGTGCATCCATTCTGGCGAGTGATCTTCTTATTGAGGACCATTTTGCAGAGTTAAAGGCGTTTTTTTGTCCAGTGTCACTACTGCACAATATTCCTTTGTGCACCACCGCCATCTTTTTCCTTCAATTGCATTCTTTGCTATATTGAACACCGCCTTTATGGCGTCGACGGTCGAGCGCGATTTTCGAAACCCGAACTGATGATCTGACAGTGACTCTTTATTATCCGCTATATTAAGCAATATGTCATATATGATCCGCTCGAGTATCTTTCCCATTGTATCTAGTAGGCATATTGGGCGGTACGATGATGGTTCGCCCGGTGGCTTGTTTCCCTTTGGAAGCAATACTAAATGCTGCAGTTTCCAAGGTTCAGGGAAAACTCCTTCATCTAGACACTGTTGCATGCATGTCATGAACATGTCCGGCCTACTTCGGATGGCCGCTTTCAATGCTTTATTAGGAATGCCATCGGGTCCAGGAGCTTTTTTGTCTCGTATTCTTTTACTTGCGGTCACGAGTTCATCAACTGTTAGTATTCTGTGCTAATTTCTCTTATTATGTTGCACATAGTATATGGTCCTTTCCGAAATAGGTGTTCTACGATGGACCTAAGCTTTGTTGGGCATGATATTTGCGGGGTCTTACAGCCTTTTAGCTTTGCCATAACTATTTTGTATGCTGTGCCCCAGGGATTGATGTCCGCCTCGTTTGAAGCACTTCGACTTGCTTTCTTTAATTGCATTTTCTAAATTTCGTCTAGCTAATCTTAGCATATCAAGACGTTCTTGAATGTCTGATCCCCTTCTTGATCGCTGCACTCTACGTCTGGTTTGTAAGCAGGCAGGTCTCAGTGCTTTTATCTGCTCATTCCACCAGTAGCAGTGTACACCTCTCTTGCTAGGTCTTCTCCTGGGCATAGCTGCGTCGCACGCTGTAGTGATTATACTGGTAAGTTTTTGCGACAGGATCTCAGATGTTCCGCTTTCGATTAGGAAACTTGAGTTTATGATTTCCTCAAACATTTCTTTATCAAGGAACTTGTCTTTCCATTTAGGTCCCCCTAATTTTGGGCGTTGCACGGCTTTTTTTTCTTTAATTTCAATTACAATCGCCTGGTGGTCGCTGTGCGTATAGTCTTCGCTGACGCGCCATTTTATCATCCGCAGGAGGGAACTGCTAGCGAAGGTAATATCGATGATCGATCCCCTTCCTGCTTTGCGATACGTATTTGCTCGTCCCGTGTTAGCTATGCCTATATTTAATGAGGCGAAAGATTCTAGCAGATAATGTCCTCTGATATTAGTAAATCTGCTGCCCCAGTCTGTTGCCCAGGCATTGAAGTCTCCGCCTATAACCACTGGAGCTCTTCCTCGAGCATCGGCCGTTAAATTTTCTATCATTGCTGAGTATTCGCTCATCGTCCAGCTGGGTCTTGCGTAACAACTATAAAAGTTGATTCCATATATTTTTGCCCGTACGAAGCCCTCCGCCTTCCCGTCTACATCTTGGAAGGCATGTCTCCCGCAAATCCATATTGCAGCTTTTTATGTTTTGTCACATGCCCAAGCGTTGATGTCACGAGATTTGTACGGTTCGCTTATTAAAATTATGTCCGCTCTCTCGTCTTTAGCCGTCTGTGACAGGATATCCTGTGCTATCTCGCAGTGATTTAGGTTTATCTGGATAACCTTCATACTTTTCTGCTGGCGATAGCTCTCCTAAAGACTGGGCATTTGCTGCTGCCCGCTACATGCTTCGCATCTTCTGAGTGTTCCTTTCTACAGAACATGCACGAAGGCTCCTTTGCGCAAGACTTAGCTATGTGGCCCTCATCCCCACATATTCTACACAGCTTGGAGCGATCTTCTTCGACTTCGACTCCGGCTTGGATTGATTGATTCACAAATGTCTTCTTTTGTGGTGATCTCATCGATGTCTTTCAGCTCGATGCTAGTGCGATGGGTGAGGGTTCTTACGTTTGCTCGTTCGCCTAACGCCTCACTTATGACGCTTTTAAATTCCGCTGTCTTGTCACTTGTCTCCTTCAATTGAATTAAGAGGTCACCTTTTTGTGTCCTTCTGATCCTAGATACTGCTTTTCCAATTGTTTCTAGTTTTGGATCAGCCTTCACGTTGCGCAGTACCTGCGCATAGGATATTTCGCCCTTCGCTTCTATGACTATGGCGTCAGGTCTTGCCTTTCTTATAATTGGCTTTTGTTTTACGGCGGACTTCTTGGCAGATGCGTCTGACTTCACTTTATATTTAGTTTTAGCGACGACTTTTGTCCATTCGTCTTCTCCAATTTTTTTTAACACTTTTAATACCCTTTTCCTGGTTTTTTTCTTCCGTCGCTATTACCATAGGTTTACGTGAGGACTGGCGTTGCTCTTGCCTCCGCTTTGGATTCGGCGTTTCGCTGTGGATAGGCTGCTTACTTTTTTGCTCCATTGAAGCTTTGAGCCAGGGAGAGGTTTGAGATGAGGTGTGATTAACCATCTTCTCCTTAGTCTTCTTGTTATTAACGTAGATAGCCGATAACTCATAGAGGTTTTTAATGCTATCAATCGCATCCCGCATGGCTTGATGGATGGAACGTCTTTTTCCATCTTCCAACATTTCTACCAGTCCCTTGATCTGCTCTCCTAGCTTATGAAAGTCGGATTTGCCGGGGCTGGCTTCCTTTATCACCTTTCTTGTTTCCGGTGATTCGCGCCTTTGTGACGTTTGGGCCACTGGTGATCTCGCCATCTTCGAACTCCTTTAAAAGAATTCACATTCTCCTCTCCTACAACTCCTTCTACTTCTCCTCCTCCTAAATTCTGGGAATTAATTGTAAATTGGGTCCCCACTCAAAGCCGTTATCAATGCTCGGGTGTGTAGTCACCTATGGATCCCATGGTTATATATGCAAGCAGTGAGGCCATGCGGGGGTTGACACCAGCCCTTATGGGGTCTTGTTTTCAGAGCCATATCAGTGTTAGACAGGAATTTTTCATCTGTACCTACACCACTAACTTAATAGCGACGAAACATTGAGCGTACTTGGAATCCTGCCAGGGTTTTAACGGGACGGAGGCGCCGGTAGCATTAGCCTGAAAGCCATTTCAGCAAAATTTCACTCTTGCCTACTCAGGTAACAGAATACCACAGACGTCAGCCCAAGAGTTGACAAATCAAAATGATTGCTTCCAGTATAACATATTTAAGACCTTACTGGGCTCAGTCTTAATACATTCATTGAATGCCGCGCTCCCTCGTTGGCCGCGGCTTTTCCTCCGGGCGGGTTGGGAGTTATACCGCTCCTACTCGGTCGTCAGAGCCTCGGCGAGCAGGTATTTCCATACAAGAGAGGTTGACAGTGACTTCTTCTCCGCCGTGACCCTGGCTAGGGCCACTAGGGCCCCTCACATGGTACTATCACCCGGGGCAGGTGAACCAAGGTTTGTTGACGTGGTTTTACTCCCCGGACTAGGGCCCGTGGGGTTGTCAGACCCAACACTCTACTTGAGAGTGCACTTGCGGTGAGTGTGTGTGTTTTTTTTTTTTTTTTTTTATGGCTGTGCCAAAGGTGGGGAATCTTTTAAAAGATACCAGTAGAGCCCTCCAGGGGTACTAGCATGCACGATTCGTAAACCTGAATGTTCGTACCAGGAATTACGCATACGTACTAAACCCTCCTTACACACTTCAACCACTCTCCCCATGGGACTGCCGTTAGGTATTACATCACGGGGCTGGTTAGCAGATTACTCTATGCCTTCTGCATCTTCTGCTGCTGCTGATCGCCTTATATATTCGATTCTTCGCAGCTCGTTTTGCACATTCGTTACGAATACACACACTTCTGTCCACTTATCCTCGGATCTTTGCATTTCTTCTAAAAGGACGTGCGGACTTGGCAGGTTGCTTCTCCATTCTCTGAAGCGTCTGAAATGGAAAATCGCATGCTCTGTGTCTTCTTCCATGTCTGGCCAAAGGTGGGGAATCTTCTAAAAGATACCAGTAGAGCCCTCCAGGGGTACTAGCATGCACGATTCGTAAACCTGAATTTTCGTACCAGAAATTACGCCTACGTACTAAACCCTCCTTACACACTTCAACCACTCTCCCCGCAGGACTGCCGATAGGTATTACATCACGGGGCTGGTTAGCAGATTACTCTATGCCTTCTGCCATGCCATTCGTTATGAATACACACACTTCTGTCCACTTATCCGCAGATCTCAGCATTTCTTCTAACAGGACTTGTGGACTTGGCAGGCTTCTTCTCCATTCTCTGAAGCGTCCGCATTGGAAAATCGCATGCTCCGTATCTTCTTCCAGTTCCGGACAATCTGGGTAAAAAGGTGAGCTATCGTGTCCAAATCGATAAAGATATCTTCGATAGCCGCCATGGCCTGACAGAAACTGCGTAAATTGGTAATTGCAGTTACCGTGAGATCGGTTTGTCCAATTCTCGTAGTCCTAATTTGTCACCTGATGACACTAATATTGAGTTTAATTACTTATCAAACACAATAGACAAGATTTACCAATCATCACCAACATCAGAATTGGTAGTCTTGGGGGATTTTAATGTCCACAATGATTCATGGTTGGCCTATTCGAATGGTAGAGATCGATCAGGTGAAACCGCTGAACTATTTTCAAATGTTAATCTTTTCACCCAACTCGTTGATAAGCCAACTAGGTATCCCGATACTACTGGTCAATCACCTCATCTTTTAGATTTATTTCTTACAACTATGCCTGATAAATATTCAATTGATGTATCTGCTCCATTAGGTCTTTCTGACCATGCTTTGATAGTAGCCAAATTTTCAATATCACCAGCCCTTATAGAGACTACAAGTAAAAGGCTACTCTGGCACTATAAAAATGCTAACTGGGAGCTCCTGAACCAATTTTATAGCTCATTTGATTGGTCAACCTGTTTTTCCAGCAATAATGCTGATGAAGCATCACAACTTATCACGTCAACCATTTTGCTAGGAATGAAAAATTGCATTCCTTCTTCATTTAAAAAGAAAAATAGTCATAAAAATAAATGGTTTAACGAACATTGCAGGTCAGCAGTCGCGTGTAAAAAAGCAGCCCATTTGGACTACGTTAATTGCACTTCTGAAGAAAACCTTGTAAAGTTTCGAATAGCTAGAAATAGATCAAACGCTATATTGAAAAGGTCCAAAATAATATTAACCTTAAGATTCGAGATAGCATGCGAAAAATTTTGGATTCTGATTCAAACAGTCGAAGCTTTTGGTCGTTTGCTGCATTGGTTAAAAGAAACTTTGCAGACAATACTTCGTCTATTCCTTCTTTATTTCATAATGGTATTCATTATAGAACTAATATTGAGAAAGCTAATCTCTTAGCTTCTCATTTCGCTGGTGCGTCTACTCTTCCTATAACTAATCAAAGCCCCCCAATTCTCCCGAATCTAGGCTCAGGTATGTCTAAAATCTATTTTCGGAAACGGGTTGTTTCAAAGATTCTGAAAGAACTTGACCCCAATAAAGCGACTGGCCCCGACGGTATTCCGCCATTAGTATTGAAAAGTTGTCATCTTACTTTGGCAAAACCGCTTAGCAAATTGTTTCATCTCTCAATGAAGACAGGTGTTTTTCCGTCAATTTGGAAAATAGCTAATATTCAACCCGTCCCGAAAAAAGGTGATAAATCGGCACCTACGAACTACCGACCTATTGCTTTGTTGTCGGTTCTATCGAAGGTAATGGAATCTATCGATAATTTCAGACTAATGAACTATATGGATTCGAATGTTCTTTTATCCGATGTGCAGTATGGATTTCGTAAAAATCGATCTTCAGGCGAACTAATGACGTGCATGACTCATTGTTTGGAGCGAAGCATTGAAAACCTAGGTGAATCAATCGTTGTTTCCTTAGATATTGCTAAAGCTTTTGATAGAGTATGGCATGATTGTCTTATTAATAAGATTCGTGCGCTGAATTTACACTCCTCTCTCATTACATGGATTGAGAATTATTTATGAAACCGTAAAATAAAAGTTGTATTAAATGGTATATCTTCAGATTTACATGGGATCAATGCTGGCGTGCCTCAAGGATCATCCTTGTCTCCCACGCTCTTCTTGATATATATCAACGACCTGTTGTCTTCTACAACCTGTAATATCCATTCATTTGCTGATGATACAACACTATCGGCCTCCATTGAGTTTGACAATCAAAAAGAATGCAATTCTCGCTTGAATGGTTCGCGTGAATTAATGAATTTGACTATTCTGTCTAATATTCAAATCATTCTTGATTGGGGCATTTCTAACAGAGTAGAATTTAACCCAAATAAATTCCAGTCTTGCCTTTTTTCTCAGAAGACAACTCAACATTATGTTCCTCCTGTTATTAATGGTACCTCTATTGCGAGATCTGATTCACTTAAGTTGTTAGATTTAAAAGTATCAAGTGATCTTTCCTGGAAAGAACATATTTATGAAATTTCAAAAAGTGCTAGCCAATGTTTAGGCTTCATAAGACGTTGTAACTTCTACTTCACTCCCTCTGAAGTGTTAAGATTATATAAATCTTATTTTAGACCAATTTTAGAATTTAATTCATATGTGTGGGGTGGTGCTCCAAGATCGCATTTGGTTCATCTTGATGGTGTTCAGAATAGAGTTATCCGTTTGATAAACGATGTAACCATTACTTCGTCTCTTGATACTTTGGAGCACAGATGAAATGTAGGAGCATTCCTTGTTTTCTATAAATTTTACAACGGTAAATGTTCTTTAGAAACCCGTTCTCTAGTTCCTGGGCCTTTTCTCAGTAACGTAAACACTCGTTTAAGGTGCAATCAACATAGATTTGCCTTAAAACTTTTTTCATGTAGAACCCAACACTTTAAATCCTCCTTTTTTCCGAGAGTCTCTTCGATGTGGAATCAATTGGTCGAACACGTGTTTCCAGAATCTTATAATCTGCAGGCGTTCAAATTAGCCGTTAACAACTTCTTGAAGGATGAAGGTTAAAGTATTCATAAGTTGTTTCTTAATATATAAAATAAAAAAAAATAAAAAATAAAAATAAATTGTTTATCAGTATTTTTTAAATTATTTTTATAATTTGTAATATTTTCTTGGTCAAGGTTTTTTGTAGTTTCCACTGACCATGATTCATTGATAAAAGTATTTGGACTCGCATCGTTCTAAATTCGTGTTCGTTTTTCGTATTGCTTTTCCAATGAATCAGGGAGAATTCTGAGAAAATAAATTGAAACCGGCTACAAACGTGAGGAATGTGATATATTGCAAATCACATTCTTTCGATTTTTATTTTATTTTGAATTTAATAAATGGCTTAGCCCAACTTATTGCCGTGACGTAGGTCATTCAGGGAGTCATCCCTTTGCAATAAGTCTCTATATATATAAAAAAAAAAAAAAAAAAAAAAATCGGGATCAGTTTGTGGGTCCATCTTCCTTTCAAACGTATGTCCCACCTGGCTTGCCCTACAGCCATTGAGGTGGCCTTTTCTTCTTCTTTGATCATTTTGATTGATCGTTGGTCCGGATGTGATAAGGCTCTTCTAATGTAGATCCTAAGCATTTCATCTGCGAGGATGTCTACTGGAACCATTCCTGCTATAACGAGGGCCGCATCATCGGAGATCGTTCGGAACCCGCTGATCGTCCTTAGTGCACTGAGTCTGTATATAGACGATAGGTTTCTTATTATTTCTTTAGTCACCAGTACCTCCGCCCAAACTGGGGCTGCGTAAAGGAGGACTGAGCTAACTACTCTGGACATTAGGACCCTCCTTGGATATCCTGGTCCTCCGACATTTGGCAATATCCGAGATAATGCTGCCTGCATCTGCGACGACTTTCTGCTAGAATAGTCCACGTGTATTTTAAAACGGAGCCTACTGTCAATCATTACTCCTAGGTATTTGACAGAATCCTTTGATCTGATGGTCTGATTACCAACCCGTATACTTATGTATTCCATTTTTTTCCGGCTGGTAATCAGGACTGCTTCCGTTTTATGGTCGGCTAATTCTAGACCGACGGATACTAGCCATTCTTTGATTTGGCCAACTGCTTCGTTCGTGGCTGACTCTATTCCATTGATTGTCTTTGATACTCCATCGTACATAATATTCCATAGAGGGGGACCCAGCACCGATCCTTGTGGGACTCCTGCGGAGATGTTATAGTACTTTGTACCCTCATTGGTTTCGTACCTCAACCTTCTATCGCTTAAGTAGCTTGATACTATCTGCCTTATATAGTACGGTGCATCCATTCTGGCGAGTGATCTTCTTATTGAGGACCATTTTGCAGAGTTAAAGGCATTTTTTATGTCCAGTGTCACTACTGCACAATATTCTTTTGTGCTCCACCGCCATCTTTCTCCTTCAATTGCTTTCTTTGCTATATTGACCACCGCCTTTATGGCGTCGACGGTCGAGCGCGATTTTCGAAACCCGAATTGATGATCTGACAGTGCTCCTTTATTATCCGCTATATTAAGCAATCTGTCATATATGATCCGCTCGAGTATCTTTCCCATTGTATCTAGTAGGCATATTGGGTGGTACGACGATTGATCGCCCGGTGGTTTGTTTCCCTTTGGCAGCAATACTAAATGTTGCAGTTTCCAAGGCTCAGGGAAAACTCCTTCATCTAAACACCTTTGCATGCATGCCACGAACATGTCCGGCCTGCTTCGGATGGCCGCTTTCAATGCCTTGTTAGGAATGCCATCGGGTCCAGGAGCTTTGTTGTCTCTTATTCTTTTAGTTGCGTTCACGAATTCATCAACTGTTAGCCTTGGAATACTTTCTGTGCTAGTTTCTCTAATTATGTTGCACATAGTATATGGTTCTTGCGGAAAAAGGTGTTCTACGATGGACCTAAGCATTGTTGGACATGAAATTTGTGGGGACTTGCCGCCTTTGAGCTTTGCCATAACTATTTTGTATGCTGTGCCCCAGGGGTTGATGTCAGCCTTGTCACATAGTTCTTTAAAGCATTTTGACTTGCTTTCCTTAATCGCGTTTTTAAAATTTCGTCTCGCCAGTCTAAGCATATCAAGCCGTTCTTGAAATTCGGTTCCCCTTCTTGAACGCTGAACTCTGCGCCTGGCTTGTAGGCAGATATCTCTCAGTGCTTTATCTGCTCGTTCCACCAATAGCAACGTACCCCTCTTTTGCTTGGTATTCTTCTAGGCTTAGCTGCGTCGCACGCTGTGGTAATTGTACGAGCAAGTTGTTGCGACAGGATCTCAGCCGTTCCGCTTTCGGTTAGGATACTTGTGTTTATGACCTCCTCAAACATCTCTATATCAAAGAACTTATCTTTCCATTTAGGACCCCCTACTTTTGGGGGTTGCACGGGGTTTCTTTCTTTAATTTCAATTATAATCGCCTGGTGGTCGCTGTGCGTATATTCTTCGCTGACCCGCCATCTTATGTTTCGCAGGAGGGAGCTGCTAACATAGGTTATATCGATGATCGATCCCATTCCTGCTTTGCGATACGTATTTACACAACCGTTATTTGCTAAGCCTATCTCTAGTGTTGCGAAAGATTCTAGCAGATAACGTCCTCTATCATTCGTTAGTCTGCTGCCCCAGTGTGTTGCCCGGGCATTAAAATCTCCCCCAATAACTACTGGAGCTCTTCCATGAGCATCGGCCGTTAAGCTCTTTAGCATTGCTGCGTACTCACTCGCCGTCCAGCTAGGTCTTGCATAACAACTGTAAAAATTGATGCCATTTATCTTTGCTCGTACGAAGCCCTCCGCCTGCCCATCTACATCTTGGAAGGCATGTCTGCCGCAAATCCATATTGCAGCGCTCTTCGTTTTATCGCAGGTCAAACGATGTTGTCGAGAGATTTGTACGGCTCACTGATTAACATAATGTCCGCTCTCTCGTCTTTTGCTGTCTGTATCAGGATATCCTGCGCTATCTCGCAGTGATTAAGATTTATCTGAATAATCTTCATACTCTTCTGGCAGTTATAGCTCTCTTAAAGACTGGACACTTGCTGCTGCACGCTACGTGCTTGGCTTCTTTTGGGTGTTCCTTTCTACAGAACATACAGGAAGGCTCCTTGACGCAATTCTTTGCTATGTGGCCTTCTTCCCCAAACCTCCTGCAAAGCTTGGAGCGATCTTCTCCGTTTTTGCACTGTTTGGCAAAGTGCCCAAATTCCAAGCATTTGAAGCACTTTTTGAGTATTGCCCGTTCGCGGTTGCGACAGACGACCCAGCCAATTTTAATTTTTTTTGTATCAAGAAGCTTCTTTGCCTTCTCTTCAGGAAGACTAATTGTCGCTGTTTGGGTTCCACCATAGGCTTTTCGCAAGGAAAGGAAGTCAGTCGGTGAAATGTTTTCTACTTCAAATTGAGACTTTATTGCGTCGCATATGTCCTCTTTTGAGGTTATTTCATC
The DNA here is from genome assembly GCA_947095585.1 of Nephrocerus scutellatus. Classification (NCBI taxonomy): domain Eukaryota; kingdom Metazoa; phylum Arthropoda; class Insecta; order Diptera; family Pipunculidae; genus Nephrocerus; species Nephrocerus scutellatus. The sequence goes on from OX352763.1 coordinate 77,298,091, forward strand.
GATGTCCCTGATCTCGATACTAGTCCGTTGGGTAAGAGTCCTAACAATCGCCTGCTCGCCTAGCGCTTCGCTGAGGACACTCTTGAATTCGACGGTCTTTTCCCCTGTATCCTTAAGCTGGATGAGAAGATCGCCTTTTTGTGTTCTCCTGATCCTGGAAACTTATTTTCCAATTAGCTCCATTTTTGGGTCCGCTTTCATGTTACGTAGAATCTGCGCATGGTACATTTCACCCTTCGCTTGTATAACGAAAGCGTCGGGTTTTATCTTTCTGACTTTTTTAGATGTTTGCCTGGTGGCAGTCTCCTTGCTAATGGCGTTGGTTTTGACCTTTTTTCCTTTGGTGACAACCCTTGTCCATTCGCCTTCTCCCGTTTTCGGTGCATTTCCGTTTTTTCCCTCCGGGATTTTAGCGGTAGTCGCTGTTACCTTTTCTATGGGTTTTTGTAACGACTTTTGATTTTGATGCCTTTTTGCTTTTCGCTCAAGTATAGCTTTTAGCCAGGGGGAAGTTTGTGAGGAGGTGTGTTTTCTAATCACCTCCTTTGCCTTTTCATCTTTAAGGCTGATAGCCGATAGCTCATAAAGCTTTTTTATGCTATCAATTGCATCACGCATTGCTTGGTGGATAGACCGCCTTTTTCCATCTTCCAGCATATCTACCAGTTCCCTGATTATTTGCTCGCCTAGCTTGAGGAAATCAGACTTCTGATGTTTTGGTTTTTCGGTCGTCGTCTTCTTACTAGTTGACGGCGACACGCGTACCTCTGTGGATCCTGGCGATTTAGTTTTTTGGCCAGCTGGTGACCGTACCAATCTGGAACTCCTTTGAAAGGCGTTTACTTCGACCACCTCTTCTACTTCTCCTCCTCCTACGCCTCCTCCTAATTTCAAAGAATCCATTTTAATGGGTCCCCACTCAATCAGTGTTCGGGTGTGTAGTCACCTAAGGATCCCATGGTTATCTATGCAAGCAGTGAGGCCATGCAATTGGTTGACACGAGCCCTTATGGGGTCTTGTGTTCAGAGCCAGATCAGTGTTAGACAGGAATTTTCATCTGTACCTACACCACTAACTTAATAGCGACGAAACATTGAGCGTACTTTGATTCCTGCCAGGGTTTTAACGGGACGGGGGCGCCGGTAGCATCAGCCTGAAAGCCATTTCAGCAAAATTTCACTCTCGCCTACTCAGGTAACAGAATACTACAGACGTCAGCCCAAGAGTTGACAGATCAAGATTGTGCTTCCAGTATACCATAAGTAAGACCTTACTGGGCTCAGTCTTAATGCATTCGTTGAATGCCGCGCTCCCTCGTTGGCCACGGCTTTTTCTCCGGGCGGGTTGGGAGTTATACCGCTCCTACTCGGTCGTCAGAGCCTCGGCGAGCAGGTTTTTCCATGTAAGAGAGGTTGACAGTGCCTTCTTCTCCGCCGTTACCCTGGCTAGGACCCCTCACATGGTACTATCACCCGGGGCAGGTGAACCAAGGTTTGTTGACGTGGTTTTACTCCCCGGACTAGGGCCCGTGGGGTTTTCAGAACCAACGCTCTACTTCAAGAGTGCCCTTGCGGTGTTTGTGTGTGTGTGTGTGTGTGTGTGTGTGTGTGTGTTTTTTTTATGGCTGTGCCAAAGGTGGGGAATCTTCTAAAAGATACCAGTAGAGCCCTCCAGGGGTACTAGCATGCACGATTCGTAAACCTGAATGTTCGTACCAGGAATTACGCATACGTACTAAACCCTCCTTACACACTTCAACCACTCTCCCCATGGGACTTTCGTTTGGTATTACATCTGGTTAGCAGATTACTCTATGCCTTCTGCATCTTCTGCTGCTGCTGATCGCCTTATATTTTCGATTCTTCGCAGCTCGTTTTGCACATTCGTTACGAATACACACACTTCTGTCCACTTATCCTCGGATCTTTGCATTTCTTCTAAAAGGACGTGTGGACTTGGCAGGTTGCTTCTCCATTCTCTGAAGCGTCTGCAATGGAAAATCGCATGCTCTGTGTCTTCTTCTATGTCTGGACAATCTGGGCAAAAAGGTGAGCTATCGTGTCCAAATCGATAAAGATATTTTCGATAGCCGCCATGGCCTGACAGAAACTGCGTAAATTGGTAGTTGCAGTTACCGTGAGATCGGTTTGTCCAATTCTCAATGTTCGGGATCAGTTTGTAGGTCCATCTTCCTTTCAAACTTATGTCCCACTGGTCTTGCCACACAGCCATTGAGGTGGCCTTTTCTTCCTCTTTGATCATTTCGATTGTTCGTTGGTCCTGTTGTGATAAGGCTCTTCTATTGTAGATCCTAAGCATTTCATCTGCGAGGATATCTACTGGAACCATTCCTGATATAACGAGGGCAGCATCATCGGAGATCGTTCGGAACCCGCTGATCGTCCTTAGTGCACTGAGTCTGTATATAGACGATAAGTTTCTTCTTATTTCTTTAGTCACCAGTGCATCCGCCCAAACTGGGGCTGCGTAAAGGAGGACTGAGCTGACTACTCTAGACATTAGGACCCTCCTTGTATATCCTGGTCCTCCAACGTTTGGCAGAATCCGAAATAATGCTGCCTGCATCTGGGAAGCCTTTTTGCTCGAGTAGTCCACGTGTATTTTAAAACGGAGCCTATTGTCAAGCATTACTCCTAGGTATTTGACAAAATCCTTTGAACTAATAGTCTGGTTACCAACTCGTATATTTATGTATTCTATATTTTTCCGGCTGGTAATCAGGACTGCTTCCGTTTTATGGTCAGCTAATTCTAGACCGACGGATACTAGCCATTTTTTGATTTGGCCAACTGCTTCATTCGTGGCTGACTCTATTCCATTGATTGTCTTTGACACCGTGACAACGGCGATGTCGTCAGCGAATCCAAATATTTGTACGCCTGGTGGTAATGCTAGTCTTAGAACTCCATCGTACATAATATTCCATAGAAGGGGACCCAGCACCGATCCTTGTGGGACTCCTGCGGAGACGTTATAGTACTTTGTACCCTCATTGGTTTCGTACCTCAACCTTCTATAACTTAAGTAGCTTGACACTATCTTCCTTATATAGTATGGTGCATCCATTCTGGCGAGTGATCTTCTTATTGAGGACCATTTTGCAGAGTTAAAGGCGTTTTTTATGTCTAGTGTCACTACTGCACAATATTCCTTTGTGCCCCACCGCCATCTTTTTCCTTCAATCGCATTCTTTGCTATGTTGACCACCGCCTTTATGGCGTCGACGGTCGAGCGCGATTTTCGAAACCTGAACTGATGATCTGACAGTGCTCCTTTATTATCCGCTATATTAAGCAATCTGTCATATATGATCCGCTCGAGTATCTTTCCCATTGTATCTAGTAGGCATATTGGGCGGTACGATGATGGTTCGCCCGGTGGTTTGTTTCCCTTTGGAAGCAATACCAAATGCTGCAGTTTCCAAGGTTCAGGGAAAACTCCTTCATCTAGACACTGTTGCATGCATGTCATGAACATGTCCGGCCTACTTCGGATGGCCGCTTTCAATGCTTTATTAGGAATGCCATCGGGTCCAGGAGCTTTGTTGTCTCGTATTCTTTTACTTGCGTTCACGAGTTCATCAACTGTTAGCCTTGGAATAGTTTCTGTGCTAATTTCTCTTATTATGTTGCACATAGTATATGGTCCTTTCGGAAATAGGTGTTCTACGATGGACCTAAGCTTTGTTGGGCATGATATTTGCCATAACTATTTTGTATGCTGTGCCCCAGGGATTGATGTCCGCCTCGTCACCTAGTCGTTTGAAGCACTTCGACTTGCTTTCTTTAATTGCATTTTTTAAATTTCGTCTAGCTAATCTTAGCATATCAAGACGTTCTTGAATGTCTGATCCCCTTCTTGAGCGCTGCACTCTACGTCTGGCTTGTAAGCAGGCAGCTCTCAGTGCTTTTATCTGCTCATTCCACCAGTAGCAGTGTACACCTCTCTTGCTAGGTCTTCTCCTGGGCATAGCTGCGTCGCACGCTGTAGTGATTATACTGGTAAGTTGTTGCGACAGGATCTCAGATGTTCCGCTTTCGATTAGGAAACTTGAGTTTATGATTTCCTCAAACATTTCTTTATCAAGGAACTTGTCTTTTCATTTAGGTCCCCCTACTTTTGGGCGTTGCACGGCTTTTTTTTTCTTTAATTTCAATTACAATCGCCTGGTGGTCGCTGTGCGTATAGTCTTCGCTGACGCGCCATTTTATCATCCGCAGGAGGGAACTGCTAGCGAAGGTAATATCGATGATCGATCCCCTTCCTGCTTTGCGATACGTATTTGCTCGTCCCGTGTTAGCTATGCCTATATTTAATGAGGCGAACGATTCTAGCAGCTAATGTCTTCTGCTATTAGTAAATCTGCTGCCCCAGTCTGTTGCCCAGGCATTGAAGTCTCCGCCTATAACCACTGGAGCTCTTCCTCGAGCATCGGTCGTTAAATTTTCTATCATTGCTGTGTATTCGCTCATCGTCCAGCTGGGTCTTGCGTAACAACTATAAAAGTTGATTCCATTTATTTTTGCCCGTACGAAGCCCTCCGCCTGCCCGTCTACATCTTGGAAGGCATGTCTCCCGCAAATCCATATTGCAGCTTTTTCTGTTTTGTCACATGCCCAAGCGTTGATGTCACGAGATTTGTACGGTTCGCTTATTAAAATTATGTCCGCTCTCTCGTCTTTAGCCGTCTGTGACAGGATATCCTGTGCTATCTCGCAGTGATTTAGGTTTATCTGGATAACCTTCATACTTTTCTGCTGGCGATAGCTCTCCTAAAGACTGGGCATTTGCTGCTGCCCGCTACATGCTTCGCATCTTCTGGGTGTTCCTTTCTACAGAACATGCACGAAGGCTTCACAAATTTCTTCTTTTGTGGTGATCTCATCGATGTCTTTCAGCTCGATGCTAGTGCGTTGGGTGAGGGTTCTTACGTTTGCTTGTTCGCCTAACGCCTCACTTATGACGCTTTTAAATTCCGCTGTCTTGTCACTTGTCTCCTTCAATTAAGAGGTCACCTTTTTGTGTCCTTCTGATCCTAGATACTGCTTTTCCAATTGTTTCTAGTTTTGGATCAGCCTTCACGTTGTGCAATATCTGCGCATAGGATATTTCGCCCTTCGCTTCTATGACTATGGCGTCAGGTCTTGCCTTTCTTATAATTGGCTTTTGTTTTACGGCGGACTTCTTGGCAGATGCGTCTGACTTCACTTTATTTTTAGTTTTAGCGACGACTTTTGTCCATTCGCCTTCTCCAGTTTTTTTAACATTTTTAATACCCTTTTCCTGGGTTTTTTCTTCCGTCGCTATTACCATAGGCTTACGTGAGGACTGGCGTTGCTCTTGCCTCCGCTTTGGATTCGGCGTTTCGCTGTGGATAGGCTGCTTCCTTTTTTGCTTCATTGAAGCTTTGAGCCATGGAGAGGTTTGAGATGAGGTGTGATTAACCATCTTCTCCTGAGTCTTCTTGTTATTAATGTAGATAGCCGATAACTCATAGAGGTTTTTAATGCTATCAAATGCATCCCGCATGGCTTAATGGATGGAACGTCTTTTTCCATCTTCCAACATTTCTACCAGTCCCTTGATCTGCTCTCCTAGTTTATGAAAGTCAGATTTGCCGGGGCTGGCTTCCTTTATCACCTTTCTTGTTTCCGGTGATTCGCGCCTTTGTGACGTTTGGGCCACTGGTGATCTCGCACTCTTCGAATCTTCGATCTTCGAACTCCTTTTAAAAGAATTCACATTCTCCTCTCCTACAACTCCTTCTACTTCTCCTCCTCCTAAATTCTGGGAATTCATTGTAAATTGGGTCCCCACTCAAAGCCGTTATCAATGCTCGGGTGTGTAGTCACCTATGGATCCCATGGTTATCTATGCAAGCAGTGAGGCCATGCGGGGGTTGACACGAGCCCTTATGGGGTCTTGTGTTCAGAGCCAGATCAGTGTAAGACAGGAATTTTTCATCTGTACCTACACCACTAACTTAATAGCGATGTAACATTGAGCGTACTTTGAGTCCTGCCAGGGTTTTAACGGGACGGGGGCGCCGGTAGCATTAGCCTGAAAGCCATTTCAGCAAAATTTCACTCTTGCCTACTCAGGTAACAGAATACCAAAGACGTCAGCACAAGAGTTGACAAATCAAAATGATTGCTTCCAGTATACCATAATTAAGACCTTACTGGGCTCAGTCTTAATACATTCATTGAATGCCGCGCTCCCTCGTTGGCCGCGGCTTTTCCTCCGGGCGGGTTGGGAGTTATACCGCTCCTACTCGGTCGTCAGAGCCTCGGCGAGCAGGTTTTTCCATGCAAGAGATGTTGACAGTGACTTCTTCTCCGCCGTAACCCTGGCTAGGGCCCCTCACATGGTACTATCACCCGGGGCAGGTGAACCAAGGGTTGTTGACGTGGTTTTACTCCCCGGACTAGGGCCCGTGGGGTTGTCAGACCCAACACTCAGAGTGCCCTTGCGGTTGTGTGTGTGTGTGTGTGTGTGTGTGTGTGTGTGTGTGTGTGTGTGTGTGTGTGTGTGTGTGTGTGTGTGTGTGTGTGTGTGTGTGTGTGTGTGTGTGTGGCATTCCGCTTCTTGTTCCAAGGCTGCATACCGAAAATTTATATTACCTTCTGTGTCTTCTGCATAATTAGCTTTTGGTATTCGTTTGATTTCAGAAGATGTAGGATCTACATCCATAGGCTCAAACTTTTGGGGTTGTTGTCTATAGTTGTTCGGGTTATAGCTTCTGTTATAATTGTTATTATTTGGTCTTTGGTATTTGTTTTGATTGTTTGGCACGTACGTTTTTGGTTGCCAATTATTATTATTATTTTTTTTGTTATTATTCTTTCCCTATTGTAATTATTTCTGAAGGGGTTATTGAGGGTTTTACAATTATTACTATTTTTGTGCTCAACCTATTTTCTAATTTTTTATTACAGTGTTTTTGTTTTTCATTGTAACTGTCTACTTCGTTGTTTTGTCTTATGACAAATCCTGCACTATTTAACTCATAAAGTGCTAACTCCATGGTGTTTGGTTTTAGAGCATAGAGGATTGTCCTCAAATGAGTTGGAAATTTTTCTTTAAAGATATTAAGTGCCGCTTGGTTATTTCTAGGAATGTCTAAGAGGTTATTTTCTTGTTGGCATTTTTGATTTAATAAAGAGAGAGTTTTCTGAATGTAGTTATACAATTTTATAACATGCCCTCTGTACTGAGAATTTCTCAATTCTTCATATCATTGGTTACTATTTTTGAAGCCACCGAAATTTTCTATAAGCATAGCTTTGATATCTATAAATTTAGATTTTAACAAATTCGTACACATTCTTTGGCCCTGACCATTATATTTCACTAAAGTGGGAATAATGTCATTGACATTTTGAATAAAAATTGGAAGATCTTCCGTTTTTCCATCAAAAGTATTAAGTCTTTCTTTGTATTTTAATGGGTTTAATTGTAGACTTTTTAAAACTACATTATTATTATTATTAATATTATTATTACCATTTGCTAGTTGTGGTTGTTGTTGTTCGTGTTGATTATTCATCATGATGATGTTGCTGGTTGTAAGGGTTGAATTTACGTTGTTTCCTTAATTGTTCTTTAATCTTCTTCATTTGTCGATCACATTTGGGCATTAGATTATACCACTTATCTTCAGTTCTTTTTGTTGTTTTGATTTTTATTGATTGTTCATAATTTATGAAATTATTTTTGTATTTGTTTTATTATTTTTCATATTCATAATTTTTTTCACTTTCACTTCAAATTATTTCCTCTCTATGAGGTTTCGTAACATTAATTATTTTTGCTAATCATGGTTACTAAATAATTTAATTTTCAATATTCGATTTTCGTTCGAATAATTCGATTTTCGTTCGATAATTCGATTTTCGTTCGAATAATTTTTTATCACTAAATTCGGTCAAGTGGTTTTCACTTTTCACTTTATTTAGTGTTTAAACACTGAAATTGTTTTAAATGTAATTTGATGATTTTCGTTCATCAATGAGACACTTTTCACTTTCAATGTTTTCAATGTTCACGCGGTTTGCAGATTTTTCGCGTTTTATTCGTTTCACGGATTGACTTTTAAATTAACAGATTTTCGCTCTATTTAGTCAATCCTACCGACTGCGCCAGTTTTAATAAAGTATTCAAATTTAGTTAAAACAAAACAATATTACAAAATTTCAAAATGAATATCTTTATTATTTGAGTATTAAGACTAGAGCTTCGGATCCCTTACCACTAGTGGGGGGAAATCGTCAGCTGTAAATGGTGACTGCTTAAAGACTGAGTTAATTGAGATCAAGCTATCTCTTTTTATAGTGCTTAATTGCTAACGCAGCATTTTGACTGTGGACAATAAACTCTGTTCATTCCGACTGCGGACGATACTCTTTGTATCGTTTACATTTAAAATGGCGGTTTGTTTATAATACAATACTTAACACGAGGCATTTTGCCTGCGGACGATAACCTCTGAGCATTCCGACTGCGGATGATACTCTTTATATCGTTTACATTTAAATGGTGCTTTGGTTATAATACAATACTTAACACGAGGCATTTTGCCTGCGGACGATAACCTCTGTGCATTCCGACTGCGGACGATACTCTTTGTATCGTTTACATTTATTGGTTGAATTTAAAGTCCAGGGTTTGTTCATCTTGGTTTGTTGGTATTTGTTGGGGCGTACAGGATGGCTCTGAAATAACATATATGTACAGGGTTTATCCGTTAAGGTGGCAAATACTTAAACGAGTGATTACTTGGTTAATTTTGTGAAAAAAGTCGTATGGGAGGGGGGGGTCTATTTTCAACCCCTGCGGTGTACGTAGCGTTTAAATGCGAAGAGTCGTACTTTTGACCTTACATCACTTCACACCCTGTAACTCTTGAACGCTTCTAGCTACAAGGTCACTGTTGGTCATTTTTAAAAGAAAACTAAATTTATACGATCAAATAATTAACATTTTTTAAATTCTTGAAACCGTTACCGATATATATTTTTGCATTCGGTCAACAGGAGCAGGGTTAAAAATGAAAGTTTGTAAAATAAACGAAAACGTATTTCTGACCTTACATGACTCCACACCATATAACTCTTTAACGCTTCCAGCTACAAGCTTACTAATGGTCTTTTTTGAAAGAAAATTATATTTTTAAGATCCAATAATATACACTTTCTTAAATTATTTAAGCCATACCGATATAAAGGTCGTCAAATTCAAAACAAAATTTTTTAAAATTGTTTTTACCAACACGATTATTTCATGAAATGCTCTTAGATAAATTTTTTTTTGTTGATAAATACAGTATTGAAGCCTGTTGAATTTCCTACAAACACATGGCAAAATATTTGTGCATTCGGTAAACAAGAGCGAGATACTGCGAGTTGTGTTACTACTACTACGTATAAGAAGGGTTGCATGACGTCCTAGTGTTCCTGCAGCAACTGTGCAACAAAATTACACGGGCAGTGGATGCACCATTACCACTTCACTCCAGTGCAAAGTCTGCTTCAAAAGGTCTTACCAAGATGCACCTAATTTTGTGAGTCGATTTCACAACTTCGAATGGACCATAAAATTTGTGGTGAAAATGGAAAATGGTGTCCATTCACAAAATTAGGCCCTTTTGGGTATGTGCTGTTGAAACAAATTATGCACTGGAGTGAACTGGCAAGGGTGCATCCGTTCCACGTGTAATTTTGTTGCACCCTTGCTACGGGAACACTGAGACGTCATGCAACTCTTCTTATACGTAATAGAAGTAACACTTCCCGCACTAACTCGCTCTTTTTGACTGAATGTACAAATATTTTGACATGGATTTGTAAAAGATTGAATAGGCTTTAATACTGCATTTGTCAAAAAAAATGTATCCGATAGCATTTCTCGAATTAATCGTGTTTGTGAATATAATTTAAAAAAAAAACTTTGATTTTGAAGACGTTCATATCGCTATCGCTTAAGTAATTAAAAAAGGTGTACATTGTTTGATCTTAGAAATGTACTTTTCTTTTAAAAAAGATAAATAGTAACTTTTTATATGGAAGCGTTCAAGAGTTATAGGGTGTGAAGTCATGTAAGATCAAAAGTACGTTTTCATTCATTTCACAAACTTTCAATTTTAATCCTGTTCCTTTGACCTATTGCAGAAATATTATGAGGTGAAGTTGTAAAAAATTCAATAGGCTTTAATACTGCATTTGTCAAAAAAAATTATCCGAGAGCATTTTTCGAAATAATCGCGTTTGAAAATAAAATTAAAAAAAAAAACACATAATGGTTTTAACAATTTAAAAAAATGTACATTCTTTTGACCTTTAAGATTTAATTTTCTATCAAAATAGACCAACAGTGACCTTTTAGCTAGAAGCGTTCAAGAGTTACAAGAAGTAAAGTGATGTAAGGTCAAATGGACGCATCTCTTTTTTAAATATAATTTTTTTCACAAAATTAACCAAGGAATCACCTCTTTAAGTATTTTCCACCTTAACAGATACACACTGTATATATGATTATTTTTTCTGCACATATTTCTGCTTTTCACTTAGACCATAGGCGTCGGCATTTTGTTCAAAATTTTGAAAATTATATTTTACTGGAATTGTCTCTACATCGAAGTCTGGAACAATTTTTGCAAAATTTTCGACTGAAACTTTCGAATCGTTTTGCTTTAGTTCATCTGCTTGTATTTTTAGAGCGAGTAGTTGAGTAATTTTTTGCAAGCTCTCATTATTCTGTTCTACCGTTTGTTGCATTTTCACTTCAATACTCTTTTCGACTTTATTTTTAGTGGAGCCCGTTGTTAACTGAGTTTTACATTTGGCTGCGGTTTTTTGTTTTTTTTTACTCATCGTTGACTTCTTTTGTTGAGTTTGGTATTGTGAGCGTGTGTTATACTGCTTTCCACTTCCACTTTTGATTGAATAACCCACGTTTTTTCTATACCTTTTGTTTGTTCAGGGTTTTTGTTATCTGCTTTAACACTCTGAAACTGTTTGGTTTTTTTTAAATGCACTCATTTACTGAAGCGAATGTAACGTTTGCTGTAGAGTACGGTTTTTTTATATTATGTTTTCCAATAAGGTTGAGCCCCCAAATGTAAAGTTTATTTACAATTCATTAATTGAAATTAGAGTAATTATTAGTACAAAGTACATTTAAGATTAAAGTAATTAGTAATGATGACAACGACTGCGACTGACCGACTGATGATGATGACTGCAACTGACCGACTAATGATGACGACTGCGACTGACCGACTAATGATGACGACTGCAAATGACCGACTGATGATGACGACTGCGACTGACCGACTGATGATGACGACTGCAACTGACCGACTGATAGCGTGAAGCGATACACAGCACTGCACTATATGTGGGTTGCCCTTAAGAAAAAAAAATTATCCGAGAGCATTTTTCGAAATAATCGCGTTTGAAAATAAAATTAAAAAAAAAACATTTCTTTTTTTGACTTTGACGACGTTTATATCGGTAATGGTTTTAACAATTACAAAAAAAAATTTACATTCTTTTAACCTTTAAGATTTAATTTTCTATCAAAATAGACCAACAGTGACCTTTTAGCTAGAAGCGTTCAAGAGTTACAGGAAGTAAAGTGATGTAAGGTCAAAAGGACGCATCTCTTTTTTAAAACTCTACGTACGCCACAGGGGGTGAAAATAGACCCCCCATCCAATATAATTTTTTTCACAAAATTAACCAAGGAATCACCTCTTTAAGTATTTTCCACCTTAACGGATACACACTGTATATCTGATTATTTTTTCTGCACATATTTCTGCTTTTCACTTAGACCATAGGCGTCGGCATTTTGTTCAAAATTTTGAAACTTATATTTTACTGGAATTGTCTCTCCATCGAAGTCTGGAACAATTTTTGCAAAATTTTCGACTGAAACTTTCGAATCGTTTTGCTTTAGTTCATCTGCTTGTATTTTTAGAGCGAGTAGTTGAGTAATTTTTTGCAAGCTCTCATTATTCTGTTCTACCGTTTGTTGCATTTTCACTTCAATACTTTTTTCGACTTTATTTTTAGTGGAGCCCGTTGTTAACTGAGTTTTACATTTGTCTGCGGTTTTTTGTTTTTTTTTACTCATCGTTGACTTCTTTTGTTGTTTGGTATTGTGAGCGTGTGTTATACTGCTTTCCCGCTTCCACGTTTGATTGAATAAGCCACGTTTTTTCTATACCTTTAGTTTGTTCAGGGTTTTTGTTATCTGCTTTAACACTCTGAAACTGTTTGGTTTTTTTTAAATGCACTCATTTACTGAAGCGAATGTAACGTTTGCTGTAGAGTACGGTTTTTTTATATTATGTTATCCAATAAGGTTGAGCCCCCAAATGTAAAGTTTATTTATAATTCATTAATTGAAATTAGAGTAATTATTAGTACAAAGTATATTTAAGATTAAAGTAATTAGTAATGATGACAACGACTGCTTCTGACCGACTGATGATGACGACTGCAACTGACCGACTGATGATGACGACTGCGACTGACCGACTGATGATGACGACTGCAACTGACCGACTGATAGCGTGAAGCGATACACAGCACTGCACTATATGTGGGTTGCCATTAAGAAAATGTTGGCAACCCTGTCAGCAAAAGCTCAGCACAATAATTTACTCTACATAACGAAAAGAAGATCATGAAGAAGAAGAAGTAAGTCAATCGTCGTCAAGCGGAAAGAAGACAACAGAAAAGAACGATAAGAAACAATACTTTAACAATCAAACACGTTAAAATATAAGAAAACAAAAAACAAAAACTAGAAACTTGGACAAGTTTATTCAATTCACTATTTCATTTACTCTACATGGTGTCAGAAAAGGGACACGGCGAAAGTCCTACATTTTGTGCCGCTCCAGCTCCATGCAGCTATTATTTTAGAAGAAGTTCACACTAAAAAGCATCAAGTTCGCGACCCCCCCCAAAAAAAAAGGATAAGCCTAAAATTTTTGTAGTTTGTTCGCGAAATAAAAAAAAAGTTGTGTGGAAAATTCGCGACTAAGTTTATGGTTCCTAACCTTATTTTGTGTCGTTCCACGTTGTTTTCAAAGATTAGTTCGGGTCTAGTGCGTGCCTGCAATTATTTTCGAAGTTAGAGGTCGTCGCTGAAAGCTTTTCATGTTTGCTATTGCAATTGTTTTCGAAGATTAGTTCGTGGCTCAAATGCATTTCGTGATTATTGCAAGCATTGCAATTATTTTAGAAGTAAGAGTTCGTGGCTGAAAGCTTTTCGTGACTGCTATTATTTTTGGAAAAAACAGTTCGGAGCTAAAAAGTATTGCAGAGTTCGGACTGAAATACTGAAATTATTTTTGAAAAAACATTTTGAAAGCATTGCGAGACCGCAGTATATTAAAAGAAAGTTCGACATTAAAAAGTAAAATTTCTTTGCTCTAACACAATTTTACGCCGTTTATGCAGAAAGCACAGTTGCCTCTTTCAATCTAGGTGAGTTTGTTCCTTTTTTACGTTCAACCTCTTATATTTTGTATTGTATTCTGAACGCCTATATTGCGTGTCGATACAATAGACATTTTGTTTTTATGAACATCGATTTGGATTCCATAAACACTAAGACTTTACACAGTCTTGTCAAAGATCTTGGGTTATCGTATCGATATAGGTTAAAAGCCGATTTGGTAGAAAGGCTTAAAAACAAACACAAGCTTTCGGTAGAGAGTGAATGCGACGAAGGCCGAAATATCGACGATTTTTTCCAAGAAAATTTTCCTGAATCTAAACCCGACATCCCTGGAGAAGACAAAATAATTCAAAATAATGTCAATTTAAAAGACGTGGAGGATGCGTTGGAAAAATTCTCAGGAGAAAAGGGAAAGGGACGGAAAAAGGCTGGGAAAAACTTAAAGAGCTTCTGCAGGTAGAATTTGGTTCTAGAGAGGCAGAGAACGTCCATAAGGTTTTACAGAATATGAAGAAACAAAGCAATCAAACCTTGTTAGAGTACTTTTATATAATGAAAAGGACATCAACGAGAGGAAATGTCGAAAATAGCCACCTGATAGGGTACATAATTGAGGGTATACCCGACGATCCATTCAATAAAATGACGCTCTATCAAACCAGATCGCTGAATGATTTGAATGTCTTCGTACGAAAATATGAAGGCCGAGCAATCTAGGCAAAAGCGTGTTGTAGTAACGAGCCGAATTGATGCGATTCAAAACAACAGAAACTTTAGGAAAAGTCGCTGCCAAAATTACGGTGCGAAGTCTCACTCTTCAAGCCAATGTCAAAACCGATCAAAAGGAGCACGTTGCTTTAAGTGCGGTGAATTTATACATATAGCCCCAAGTTGCAAGGTCACCATCCCCGTAAGAGAAAATCTTGGTCCCGACAAACACGTAAATCGCATATAGCACAAGATTTGACAACTGAAGTACTGCCCTCATCGACACGGGTAGTCATTTAACGCTCATCAAGAAATGCGTCCAAGAAGATCTGAAAATCAACATGTCTGGCCCAGGAACGGTGACAAAGAGCTTTGGAAATAGGAAGCAGGAGACACTGCTGATTTTTTAAATAATGTAATGCTCATTGTTGACGAAGGTCAGTTCTATATACAAAAGGAATGAGAACGACCCTTTTGCATCGGTTAATATCATAGCTTGTGATCCAGTTCTTGCGAATTTGGATAATATTAAAGACTCAAATAGAAGAAATAAATTACAAACTTTATTGAAAATGTATGATCCAGTAAAACCTTGAGAGTCTTTTATTAGAATGACTATTGTCCTCGACGATGAAATCCCTGTCCATCAAAGGCCACGGCGGTTAGCGCCTGTAGAACGGGAAGCAGTAATGACGCAAATTTCCTAATGGATAGAAGAAGGTATAATCCAAGAGGGCAACTCAAACAACGCTAGTCCCATAGTCTTAGCAAAGAAAAAAGATGGAAGCAAGAGATTATGTGTGGATTATAGGCATCTAAATAGAAAGATAGTGCGAGATAGGTATCCGTTACCAAATATAGAGGAGATTCTCGAGAATCTATATGGGGCAAAGGTATTTACAACTTTGGACCTAAAAAATGGATTCTTTCATGCTGACATCGAACCGCTTAGTAGAAAATACACAGCATTTGTAACGCCGGATGGACACTATGAGTTCCTTAAAGTACCTTTGTAACTCGCCAAAGATACGTAAACAAAATTTTCCAAAATCAGATTTGAAATAATTATATCCTTTTATATATGGATGATCAAATTATCCCAGCTTACAATGAAGAGGATAACATCGAAAAGCTTAAAAATACTTTAAAAATATCCGGAGAAAATGGACTTATTATTAACTGAAGTAGTCAGCGTTTTTGAAAAGATCGGCTGAGTTTCTGGGGCATGTTATCGAAAACGGATTTATTAGCCCATCACGAAAAAAGACAGTTGCTGTGAAGAACTTTCTTACCCCAAATGATGTGAAGCACGTAATGAGTTTCCTCGCATTAACTGGATTTTTCCGAAAATTCATCGCAGAATATGCAATCATTGCAAAACCGCTGACAGACTTGACAAGAGCCGAAGTTCCATTCTGTTGGAAAGAGGAACAGCAAGCAGCGTTTGGAGCCCTCAAGGAAGCGCT
Organism: Nephrocerus scutellatus; assembly: GCA_947095585.1. Classification (NCBI taxonomy): domain Eukaryota; kingdom Metazoa; phylum Arthropoda; class Insecta; order Diptera; family Pipunculidae; genus Nephrocerus; species Nephrocerus scutellatus. The sequence continues at coordinate 77,313,763 of OX352763.1, forward strand.
TTGTGCAGAACCTGTATTGAAATTGTTTGACCCAGCGTTAGAGACGCAACTTTGTACGGATTCCAGTAAAGTCGGATATGGTGCCGTTCTCCTTCAAAGACACGACGACCAAAAATTGCATCCGGTGTCCTTTCTTAGCTTTAAAACGACGGCAGCTGAGAATAATTATTCAAGTTATGAACTAGAAGTATTGGCCAAAGTCAAGGCCTTGAAGCGTTTAAGGATTTACCTGCTTAGTTTAACCTTTGAAATCTTCACGGACTGTAAAGCGTTTCAACTTACTATGACCAAAAAGGTGTTGAACAGTCGTGTAGCAAATTGGGATTTGCAGATAGATGAATTTGATTGTGTCATAAGACATCGCCCAGGAGCCACTATGAAACATGCGGACGCGCTTAGTAGATATCTTGTTTTAATGGCTGTTGAAGACGAACTAATTCAAATAATAATAAAATCCCAAGGAGAAGATGTGTTTTGCCGGCTAATCCAAGAGGATGCCCAAAACGGTAAATATGAGGATTACGTTGTTCGTCATAATGTTTTGTACAAGTTTATCGATGGAAATTATCTTCTGCTCGTACCAAAAGGGATACAGAGGCAAATCATAACCCACATACATAAACAAGGACATTACGGTAAATCAAAAGTTGAGGAAATCGTTAAACAGCAATATTTTATACCAAGCTTAGCAAAAAAAAGTTGAGGGTATTTTGAACAATTGTATCGTCTGTATTTGATCCGCAAGGAAACATGGAAAAGAAGAAGGCATTCTTAGTCCGATAGAAAAGTTTGACACTGCCCTTTATACCTTATGGGACCGTGGGACCACTCCCATCGACAGCGAAAAGTTATAAGCATTTGTTTGTCGTCGTAGATGCGTTCACGAATTTCGTTTGGATATACCCTGTTAAGAACACTGCAGCGGAGGAAATCTTGAAGAAACTAATTCTTCAGAGTGAAACGTTCGGAAATCCTCATCGAATTATCACGGACAAGGATGGAGCATTTCTTTCGAATGATTTTAAAGATTCTGCCATACCCGGAAAATTGTTCATCATGCGATAAGCACTGGTGTTACCAGAGGAAACGGCCAAGTAGAGCGATTGAACAAAACCATAATAGAAGTGTTGACGAAGTTATCAGTCGCTAACCCATTGAAGTGGTATCAAAATGTATCTCGAGCCCAACAGATGATAAATTCCACTGTCTAATAATAAAGATCCGTTTTGAAAAATTAAAAATATTTTTTTTAAATAAACGTGAATCCTTTTTTTAAAATTTGCGCAGTCGGTAGGTTTGACTAAATAGAACGAATATCTATTAATTTAAAAAGTCAATCCGTGAAACGAACAAAAACGCGAAAATTTGCAAACCGCGTGAAACATCGAAAGTGAAAACTGATGAACGAATATCATCAATTACATTTAAACAAATTTAATGTCTAAACACTAAATAAAGTGAAAAGTGATCAACTCCACTTGACCAAATTTAGTGACAATAAATTATTCGAACGAAAATCGAATATAATATTGAAATGTAAATTATTTAGTAACCAAAATTAACGAAAATATTTAATGTTACGAAAACTCATAGAGAGGAAATAATTTCAAAAAAAGTGTAGAACCAATAAAAAATAATTTCGTGAAGGAAATTATGAAAAATAAATCATTGCAAAACCGCTGACAGACTTGACAAGAGCCGAAGTTCCATTCTGTTGGAAAGAGGAACAGCAAGCAGCGTTTGGAGCCCTCAAGGAAGCGCTTTGTGCAGAACCTGTATTGAAATTGTTTGACCCAGCGTTACAGACGCAACTTTGTACGGATTCCAGTAAAGTCGGATATGGTGCCGTTCTCCTTCAAAGACACGACGTCCAAAAATTCCATCCGGTGTCCTTTCTTAGCTTTAAAACGACGGCAGCTGAGAATAATTATTCCAGTTATGAACTAGAAGTCTTGGCCAAAGTCAAGGCCTTGAAGCGTTTAAGGATTTACCTGCTTAGTTTAACCTTTGAAATCTTCACGGACTGTAAAGCGTTTCAACTTACTATGACCAAAAAGGTTTTGAACAGTCATGTAGCAAATTGGGCTTTGCAGATAGATGAATTTGATTGTGTCATAAGACATCGCCCAGGAGCCACTATGAAACATGCGGACGCTTGTATCTTGTTTTAATGGCTATTGAAGACGAACTAATTCAAATAATAATAAAATCCCAAGGAGAAGATGTGATTTGCCGGCTAATCCAAGAGGATGCCCAAAACGGTAAATATGAGGATTACGTTGTTCGTCATAATGTTTTGTACAAGCTTATCGATGGAAATTATCTTCTGCTCGTACCAAAAGGGATACAGAGGCAAATCATAACCCACATACATGAACAAGTACATTACGGTAAATCAAAAGTTGAGGAAATCGTTAAACAGCAATATTTTATACCAAGCTTAGCAAAAAAGGTTGAGGGTATTTTGAACAATTGTATCGTCTGTATTTGATCCGCAAGGAAACATGGAAAAGAAGAAGGCATTCTTAGTCCGATAGAAAAGTTTGACACTCCCCTTTATACCTAATGGGAACGTGGGACCACTCCCATCGACAGCGAAAAGTTATAAGCATTTGTTTGTCGTCGTAGATGCGTTCACGAATTTCGTTTGGATATACCCTGTTAAGAACACTGCAGCGGAGGAAGTCTTGAAGAAACTAATTCTTCAGAGTGAAACGTTCGGAAATCCTCATCGAATTATCACGGACAAGGATGGAGCATTTCTTTCGAATGATTTTAAAGATTTCTGCCATACCCGGAAAATTGTTCATCATGCGATAACCACTGGTGTTACCAGAGGAAATCCGTGAAACGAACAAAAACGCTAAAATTTGCAAACCGCGTGAAACATCGAAAGTGAAAACTGATGAACGAATATCATCAATTACATTTAAACAAATTTAATGTCTAAACACTAAAGAAAGTGAAAAGTGATCAACTCCACTTGACCAAATTTAGTGACAATAAATTATTCGAACGAAAATCGAATATAATATTGAAATGTTAATTATTTAGTAACCAAAATTAACGAAAATATTTAATGTTACGAAAACTCATAGAGAGGAAATAATTTCAAAAAAAGTGTAGAACCAATAAAAAATAATTTCGTGAAGGAAATTATGAAAAATCAATCATTGCAAAACCGTTGACAGACTTGACAAGAGCCGAAGTTCCATTCTGTTGGAAAGAGGAACAGCAAGCAGCGTTTGGAGCCCTCAAGGAAGCGCTTTGTGCAGAACCTGTATTGAAATTGTTTGACCCAGCGTTAGAGACGCAACTTTGTACGGATTCCAGTAAAGTCGGATATGGTGCCGTTCTCCTTCAAAGACACGACGTCCAAAAATTCCATCCGGTGTCCTTTCTTAGCTTTAAAACGACGGCAGCTGAGAATAATTATTCCAGTTATGAACTAGAAGTCTTGGCCAAAGTCAAGGCCTTGAAGCGTTTAAGGATTTACCTGCTTAGTTTAACCTTTGAAATCTTCACGGACTGTAAAGCGTTTCAACTTACTATGACCAAAAAGGTTTTGAACAGTCGTGTAGCAAATTGGGCTTTGCAGATAGATGAATTTGATTGTGTCATAAGACATCGCCCAGGAGCCACTATGAAACATGCGGACGCGCTTAGTAGATATCTTGTTTTAATGGCTGTTGAAGACGAACTAATTCAAATAATAATAAAATCCCAAGGAGAAGATGTGTTTTGCCGGCTAATCCAAGATGATGCCCAAAACGGTAAATATGAGGATTACGTTGTTCGTCATAATGTTTTGTACAAGTTTATCGATGGAAATTATCTTCTGCTCGTACCAAAAGGGATACAGAGGCAAATCATAACCCACATACATGAACAAGGACATTACGGTAAATCAAAAGTTGAGGAAATCGTTAAACAGCAATATTTTATTTGAACAATTGTATCGTCTGTATTTGATCCGCAAGGAAACATGGAAAAGAAGAAGGCATTCTTAGTCCGATAGAAAAGTTTGACACTCCCCTTTATACCTAATGGGAACGTGGGACCACTCCCATCGACAGAGAAAAGTTATAAGCATTTGTTTGTCGTCGAAAAGCGTTCACGAATTTCGTTTGGATATACCCTGTTAAGAACACTGCAGCGGAGGAAGTCTTGAAGAAACTAATTCTTCAGAGTGAAACGTTCGGAAATCCTCATCGAATTATCACGGACAAGGATGGAGCATTTCTTTCGAATGATTTTAAAGATTTCTGCCATACCCGGAAAATTGTTCATCATGCGATAACCACTGGTGTTACCAGAGGAAACGGCCAAGTAGAGCGATTGAACAAAACCATAATAGAAGTGTTGACGAAGTTATCAGTCGCTAACCCATTGAAGTGGTATCAAAATGTATCTCGAGTCCAACAGATGATAAATTCCACTGTCTAATAATAAAGATCCGTTTTGAAAAATTAAAAATATTTTTTTTTAAATAAACGTGAATCCTTTTTTTAAAATTTGCGCAGTCGGTAGGTTTGACTAAATAGAACGAATATCTATTAATTTAAAAAGTCAATCCGTGAAACGAACCAAAACGCAAAAATTTGCAAACCGCGTGAAACATCGAAAGTGAAAACTGATGAACGAATATCATCAATTACATTTAAACAAATTTAATGTCTAAACACTAAATAAAGTGAAAAGTGAAAAGTGATCAACTCCACTTGACCAAATTTAGTGACAATAAATTATTCGAACGAAAATCGAATATAATATTGAAATGTAAATTATTTAGTAACCAAAATTAACGAAAATATTTAATGTTACGAAAACTCATAGAGAGGAAATAATTTCAAAAAAAAGTGTAGAACCAATAAAAAATAATTTCGTGAAGGAAATTATGAAAAATCAATTAGAAAAAAACACACACAACAAAAAACAACAAACTGAAGAAAAGTGGAATGATCAAATGCCCAAACGTGATCGAAAAATGAAGAGATTAAAAGAACAATTAAGGAAACAACGCAAATTCAACCCTTACAAGCAGCAACAGTTATCTAATAACTCAAGCTCCGAAGAGGACGACGCAAGCATCATGGCGAACAATCAATATGAACAACAACAACCACCGCTAGGAGTTGGTAATAATATTATTAATAATAATATATTAAGAAGTTTACAATTAAATCCATTTAAGTATATAGAAAGACTTACTACTTTTGATGGAAGAACAGAAGATCTTCCAATTTTTATTCAAAATGTCAATGACATTATTCCCACGTTATTGGAATACAATGATCAGGGCCAAAAAATGTGTATTCATTTGTTAAAATCAAAATTTATAGGTAGAGCAAGACAAAGTATAGAAATTCAGACCCACATAACGACATGGACAGATATCAAAGCTATGCTAATAGAAAATTTCGGTGGATTCAAAAATAGCAACCAATTATATGAGGAATTGAGAAATTCCCAGTACAGAGGGGATGATATAAAATGTTATAACTACATTCAGAAAACCCTCTCTTTATTAAATCAAAAATGCCAACAAGAAAATAACCTCTTAGATATTCCTAAAAATAACCAAGCGGCACTTAATAATAATGGAGAAGTCAAACCATTCCGACAGGCACCAAGTCGACTCCCAGTTAACGAAGAAGAAGCGCTTCAGAATCAAGTTGACGATTGGCTCATACGCAAGTTGACATCTACTGTTGCCAGCAGAGTTCTCGTTGTAAAAAAAAAAGAACGGCTCGTATCGCGTATGCATAGATTTTCGAAAGCTGAACCGCATGGTTTTGAAAGATTGCTTTCCAGTACCACTGATTGACGACGTGATAGAAAAGTTGCAAATATTTTACAGTCATGGATCTGGAAAAAAGGTTTTTTCATGTGCCTATTGAAGAGTCGAGCAGACGATATACAGCGTTCGTCACTAAAAGTATTTGAATTTAACAAAGCATCGTTTGGGTTTTGCAATTCACCAGCTGTGTGTTTCAAGAGTTAATCAACCAAAACGTGATGGAACTGTACATGTATGACATTATTATTTACGCTGCGTCAGCTAATGAGTGCCTCTATAAAATGCAAAAAGTATTTACCAAAGCGGCAATCTATCGACTGAAAATAAAATGTCAAAAGTGTAATTTTTTCCAACAGACAGTCAACTTTCTTGGTCAGTTGAGAACGGTCACATAAGGCCAGACAGAGAAAAAACAGTTGCTGTTAGCAAGTTTCCAGTGCCCAAGGACATAAAATCTGTGCAATCCTTTTAAAGGCCTTACTGGTTTCTTAAGAAGATTTATCAAAGGTTATGCACAAATCGCTCGCCCTTTGACAAACTTATTGCGCAAAGATGCACTGTTCCAGATTGAATCAGCCGAACTCATGTCGATTCAGCAGTTTATTAACTAGTGAACCAGTTTTGAGAACTTACGCGAGAAATGCGCCCACGGAAGTGCATACTGATGCATCAAAAGATGGGTTTGGAGCTGCACTGTTGCAAAGATTTAATGAGGAATTTCACCCTGTTTCTGGAGCAACAAGGCATCAGTGCAAGAGTCGCAACGGCTATATGTTAGAAGTGAAATCTGCATACCTTGCTTTCAGAAGTTTCGTCAATATTTGCTTGGCATCCATTTTAAGCTAGTTACAGATTGTGTAGCATTCAAGCAAACAACAAATAAGAAAGATGTCTCGAGAAGTAACGTAATGGATTATGTATCTGCAAGACTTCAACTTCGACGTGGAACATAGACCTGGCGAAAGAATGAAACATGTTGACTGCCTCAGTCGGTATCCGCAAAATATACTGGCGATTTCTTCAGACGTATCAGCATACATAAATAAAGCTCAGAAAAACGACGCGCACATCCGAGCGGTTGCGGAAATTCTTACAAGTCGACCATATGAAAATGTCAAATGTCAAAGTTGGGTAAAAAATGGGGCCACTTAAACTGCATAGACAAAGGAGACAAGCCGTTACATACACTACATATTGACCATCTTGGTCCTATGAATGCTACGTCAAAACACTTCAAGTACATTTTTGCAATGGTGGACGGATTCGCCAAGTTTGTGTGGTTGTATCCCACTAAATCGACTGGATCCGAAGAAGTGCTGAAGAAATTAAATGAATGGTCTTTCATATTTGGTACGCCTACCCGAGTGGTCAGCGATAGAGGATCAGCATTTACGTCGAAAGCATTCGAAGAGTTTATAAACGAAAATAGCATTGAACACGTGCTGAGTACAACTGATGTTGCAAGAGTTAATGGACAAATAGAACGTGCGATAGGAAAACTCTAATTTCAATTAATGAATTATAAATAAACTTTACATATTATATATATATATATGCATATATATATTACTACGGCGACAGCTGCAATACTGTGTTTGGGCAGTGATATGCAATATGCACCCACCTTGCAATAAGTGGTTGTGTAGTAAAACTACTTTATCAATTCTGGGATCTGGGCATTAGGGTCTGGAATTTTTGGAACTGCTTATACGTTGTGGCTGATACTACCATTTCATACGAATCACTTAAGAAATGGCTTAGTTCCCAACATTCCAGACCGTATTGGCCAGATTCCCAAAATTTCCATTGGAACAAGTTTTATAGTCGCATATTGGAATATGTCTCTGTAAGCCGCCAATTAAAATCAAGCGGTTCATAATGAGTTAGTGTAAATTGCAGTGTGTGGTGTCCGTGCACCCCGTCCCCAACATCGCAGCTAAAGAAGTTGGTGAAACGTAACTGTCGTATGTTTTGTATGCGGCAGTGTGTTATGGATCTAATTCTATAGCAAGTAGAATAACGGATGTGAGAGTTTATTTCTTCTAGTGATTTAACTCATTTTGTCGTGAAGGCATAACACTGGCGACAATTTGTGTTAATAATCCACTGTGAACCATCCACTACATAAATTCGGTTAAAAGAAGCGGTAAGTTGTGCTTTGTGTGTTTGTTTTTTGTAGTTATGTGTGATTTCAGAGTGGATCTCAGCAACATATGTGGGCTGAGAACGAATTTTTTCACTGTTTTTACATATGTAAATGTCCATAGCCCAGCAATTCTGGCACTTAGTGAAACTCAGGTATTTGATAATTCCGATACCTCGGAATTAAATCTGCCTGTGTATAGCTTGGTGTCATTATTTTTTCCTCAACGCGGTTTCACAATTTATGTCCGTAGTGATGTTGCGTTTCAGCTTTTGCTTCAATTCAATCAACGTTCCAATCCGGAGTTTAATTTCATATGGCTCAGAGTAAAGGTGCAGTAGCTCAACATACACTACTGCTTTTTATACAGAAGCTCCAAATTAGACAATGTTTCAACTCAGAGCAAGTTTGATGCACTGTTTGATTCAATTTTAAGAATTGTCACAAAATACGAGTATCGTAAAACTAAAATCGTTATTGCGGGCGATTTTAATGTACACAATTCTGAGTGGCTTCGCCATTCTGGCCAGATAACACCCAAAGGAAGGTGTGTTGAGATGTTCGCTGAGTTTAATCACCTTACTCAGCTTGTAAATGAGCCTACAAGAATACCTGACATTGCAAATCATTCCGCAAACACCATTGACTTGTTCCTTACCTCTCATCCTGATAAATACTACGTCAATGTATTATCGCCTCTAGGCTCGTCAGACCAATGTGTAGTATCAGCTAATTTCTCGTTAATAAACCACGTAGTTAGAGTTAGACATCGCCTAGGAGCCACTATGAAACATGCGGACGCGCTTAGTAGATATCTTGTTTTAATGGCTGTTGAAGACGAACTAATTCAAATAATATTAAAATCCCAAGGAGAAGATGTGTTTTGCCGGCTAATCCAAGAGGATGCCCAAAACGGTAAATATGAGGATTACGTTGTTCGTCATAATGTTTTGTACAAGTTTATCGATGGAAATTATCTTATGCTCGTACCAAAAGGGATACAGAGGCAAATCATAACCCACATACATGAACAAGGACATTTCGGTAAATCAAAAGTTGAGGAAATCGTTAAACAGCAATATTTTATACCAAGCTTAGCAAAAAAGGTTGAGGGTATTTTGAACAATTGTATCGTCTGTATTTGATCCGCAAGGAAACATGGAAAAGAAGAAGGCATTCTTAGTCCAATGGAAAAGTTTGACACTCCCCTTTATACCTAATGGGACCGTGGGACCACTCCCATCGACAGCGAAAAGTTAGTTTGTCGTCGTAGATGCGTTCACGAATTTCGTTTGGATATACCCTGCTAAGAACACTGCAGCGGAGGAAGTCTTGAAGAAACTAATTCTTCAGAGTGAAACGTTCGGAAATCCTCATCGAATCATCACGAAAAAGGATGGAGCAATTCTTTCGAATGATTTTAAAGATTTCTGCCATACCCGGAAAATTGTTCATCATGCGATAACTACTGGTGTTGCCAGAGGAAACGGCCAAGTAGAGCGATTGAACAAAACCATAATAGAAGTGTTGACGAAGTTATCAGTCGCTAACCCATTGAAGTGGTATCAAAATGTATCTCGAGTCCAACAGATGATAAATTCAACTGTCTAATAATAAAGATCCGTTTTGAAAAATTAAAAATATTTTTTTTTTAAATAAACGTGAATCCTTTTTTTAAAATTGGCGCAGACGGTAAATTTGACTAAATAGAACGAATATCTATTAATTTAAAAAGTCAATCCGTGAAACGAACAAAAACGCGAAAATTTGCAAACCGCGTTGTTTCAACGGCTCAGAAACTCTCACCTTATTTGTGGACTGTATATGCTTTCCGAAAACTAACGTTCGTTCTTTTTCAAAAATAATTAAAGAACAACGCCTATTGCTTATTTTTAATTTATAATTTTTATTCTTTGTTTTTATAAGGAAATTTATAATTTTAGATTATGGGTTTTTTTTGTAAAAATTTATATTTTTTAAAGCTCCCAGAAAATAGGACACACCCAACTCCTTTTTAGTTTTTCTTCTAGTGAAAAAGCAGAATTTTCCAACTCGCCAACCAACCAAAGCGAGAGCAAAAAAGAACACGGTAACCTAAGCGACAGCATATAACAGCACGGTTACCTAGGCAACAGCACAGTTAACAAGTCCCATCAAGCAGGGATGGTGCTTAGGCAGGGACGTCAACAATTGTGTTTCGAACACACTACGCCCTTGAAGTCTCTGCTTCAACATCCATTGGGAGTAGACACAATTTTTGTACTGGGCGTTCTAGTGGCTCTCTTTTCTTCCTTTTCCCACCAAATTCCCAATCCGATGTTGCCACCTTCAAACTAACATTATGCACCAGACCATCCAGCCCTGGGAACACATCGATGACTCGCGCGGTTTTCCATATTGATGGCGGTATGTTATCTTCGCACATAAGAACTAGGTCGCCGATTTTCAGGTTAGATTGCGCTCTTTGCCATTTTGGACGCTGTTGCAATTCATGTAGATAATCTCTTGACCAAGCTTTCCATAAAGACTGCGTCATTTTCTGGATTTGTGCTGCCAATTTCAGTTTATTGTCTGGAATCTCCTGTACATTCGCACCAAACGGTTGAATAATGGGCTCGCCAATAAGGAAATGAGCTGTCGTTAGAAATGACAAGTCTTCGGGATCTTCTGACTGTGCGGATAAAGGTCGCGAGTTCATTACCGCGCTGGTTTGAGCTAGAATTACCCTGAAGTCACTGCTTGTCAAATTATGCGGGCCGACGATTCTTTTTAAATGGTATTTCATAGATTTGACTGCGGCTTCCCATAACCCTCCTTGATGTGGTGCAGTTGGTGTAATGAATCGCCATTCTGTACCGTATTCCTGTAGATTTTTCGCCATATCAATTCCATTCCAAGTCCGCAACATTCGTGCCAATTCTTTCTCTGCGCTCGTGAAATTTTTACCGTTGTCACTCCATAAACGTGTGTATGCGCCACAAATGCTGGTGAAGCAAAGAAAAGCTTGGATAAAATCCGCCGTAGATAAACTTTTGACCAGTTCTAAATGCACTGCTTTGGTAACCATACAGACAAATACTGCGACATATTTCTTTTCTAAAATCTTACATCGGCCTCCACGCGCCGTTAAAAACAAGAAAGGCCCAGCATAATCAACGCCCGAATGGCGGAAAGGTCGGCATGGCTGTACCCGGTCGGATGGCAGTTCGCCCATCATTTGCTGCATCGCCTTTTGATTCTCTCGCGCACAGATAATACAACACAGATTGTGGGTGTGAATTGCTCGACGCAAATTCGTGATCCAAAACTTTCGCCTTATAAACGCTCCCATCTCACGGTTCCCGTCGTGTAAAGTGGCCGCGTGCGCTTCTTGTATTAATAATCTCGTCAGTGGGCTTACGTCGGGCAAAATCACCGGATTCTTCCGATCATTTGTTATCAGTGCGCGATTCAAACGACCGCTCATACGCAATATACCTTGACTGTCGAGTCGTGGATTGAATTTCAAAATCGGACTCGTCGTATCAATGCTTGTGTTGGTTGAATTACGTAGCGCCTTAATTTCTTTTACATAGAAGATGGCTTGTTCTTCACGAATCCAAAATCCCACCCCCTTTTCTACTTCTTCATTGGTCAGCGACCCGTGTCGACGAGACTGTTCTCCCTGTTGCCGGCAGTTGAATTGAAAACGAAAAATACATGCTGTTAATCTGCTTAATTCACTAGTGCTCGATGCTCGCGATAATAAATTGAAATCGCGAAGTGTTATATCCATCATCAATGAAGCTTTGAAAAATTGGCGAAGCTTCGTACCGTCGTTATTTGTGCTCGATCTTTCTTCCAGCGCAATGGTCTCCTCGGTTTTGGTTGATCGTTTTTGCTGCATTTCTGGCCAATAAAGGGCCTGTCTGAGCAACCATTCCGGCCCGCGCCACCACAATTTGGCTGCACACAATTCTGCTACCGATGCACCACGACTTAATATATCAGCTGGGTTATCTTCCGACGGCACATAACGCCAATGGGAGTCTGATGTTAAGCGCTGAATCTTCTGCACTCGATTATTCACAAAATTTTTTAGTTTAGCCGGGTCCTTAACTAACCATGCCAACACCACTTGAGAGTCTGACCACAACGTTGTTTTAATGTGCGTCAAATTTGATGTTTTTTTGAAAGAACAGCTAAGTTCGCTCAGTAATTTCGCGGCGCAGAGTTCCAACCTTGGCACGGTAATGGACTTCACGGGTGCTACATGTGATTTTCCCGCAACCAGAGTATTTTCGACTCGATCTGCCGATTCGATGCGAACGTATAGAACTGCGCCATAAGCTGCTAATGATGCGTCAGCGAAACCATGCAGGGAAATTTTTCTGTCGGGGCCGATACCTAACCAACGTGGGAGTCGAATTTCCGTGATAAGGGACAGCTGCTGCTAAAATTGTTGCCATCTGCGATAAATGTCATCCGGCACTAGCGCATCCCATCTAATATTTGCCCGCCATATATCTTGCATTATTATCTTTGCCACAATAACGATTGGACCAACGTAACCATTCGGATCGAAAATCTGCGCAATATAACTGAGCACTCGCCTTTTAGTTGCTTCTTTTGCTTTCAGAATTGGCGGCGGCAGATATTTGAACATTAGTTCATCAGTACTAGGCAACCAACGCAACCCTAGCACTGTTGTATCGTCAAATTCACCGAGATCAAGTGCATCATTGGTTTGTCCTCTCCCCTCATTTGGTACCACTCCCAATTGATTCGAACGCCACTTGCTCAGCACAAAGCCATATGATTGAAGAAATGCATCCATCTCGTGACATAATCGCTGTGCCTTAACTCGATCAGTTGCTCCTGACAAACAATCGTCCATGTAAAAATCGCGTTCAACTGCCTCTGCGCCTGTTTGCCATTGTGTTCGAGACTCACGCGCTCCTTGAATCATTGCGCGTATTGCACAATGTGGTGCTGAAGCGAGTCCGAAAGTAGCTGTCGTCAACTAATGCGCTGCAAATCCCACTGGTCTGGATTAATTCGTACTTGCAAATACATTTTCTTGATATCTGCCGTCACGGCTACGGGATGGCATCGAAAACGCATTATCAACGGCGCTAGGTCATCTTGCAGCTTTTCACCAATAAGTTGTATTTCATTCAAAGACAAACCACGGTCAGTCGGACATGAAGCATCGTTGACTACCCGGAACTTCTTCAATACAGCATGATGCGGAATATGATAGCACAACGGCCCTGGAGATCGATCGGCTAAGCGCATTTGGTCAGCTAAAAGCAGTTCTTGAATCGCATCGGGCATCGTATTTCAGCCATCGCGACTGGGGTGGCTTACTTTCGGTGGCGGGACAAATTATTGCAACGATTTTGGGAAAATGAAGAAGTGTCGTTGGTACGAGCTCGCACTACAGAACAGAAACAATGCGAGGAAATATTTATGCGAACTTATAGACGCTTAGACAACGGTCGTTTCCAAGTAAATATTCCATTACGCAGCGACATCGAACAGTTTGGCTCATCGCGAGCTATCGCGCTCCAACGTTTCGGCCAATTGGAGAAACGATTTCAACGAAATGAAGAATTCAAAAAGCAATATGAATCATTTCGTTGAAATCGTTTGTCCAATTGGCCGAAACGTTGGAGCGCGATAGCTCGCGATGAGCCAAACTGTTCGATGTCGCTGCGTAATGGAATATTTACTTGGAAACGACCGTTGTCTAAGCGTCTATAAGTTCGCATAAATATTTCCTCGCATTGTTCCTGTTCTGTAGTGCGAGCTCGTACCAACGACACTTCTTCATTTTCCCAAAATCGTTGCAATAATTTGTCCAGCTGCAGACATTCGTGTTCAATTGTCGCCAAGTTTACCATAGCATCCCTTTGAGCTTGAATCCCGCCACCGAAAGTAAGCCACCCCAGTCGCGATGGCTGAAATACGATGCCCGAGTCATTAGTAAAGCTGCCATCTTGAATTATATTGGCCCAAACGCCGGCGCCCAACAGCACATCTATCGGTGCTGGTGTATGCGCCTCTGGATCAGCAAGTCGTTCACGCAACGCCAATGGAATAATTTGTAAGGATATAGGTGACTGCGGTAGCCATATGCTAGTAGTCTGCGGCACAACGATCAATTCAATAGTCGCCAGTGGTTCATCGCTTAGTCGATCTAGCAGCTGGCATACTATTTTGCGTGTGTGCGACCTGCCTATGACATTGTCAATGCCATTTAAACGAACATTACAACTGTTTTTAGATATTGCTCCTTGCACTTGAAATACTTGAAATAGTCACCTTACCTTGGGTAGGGGGATAACTATTTAATATGAAAACAAGACTTTTTGAAAAGGTAACTTATTCTGAATTTATTATGAACATTTCTTAACTATTTATACAAATTATTTGCTTACATAATTACTAATAATTTGCTTAAACTAGGCTAAATTGTTATTGTGCAACTTAAACGTTCGATGCAATTTATGCTTACTAAGAATAAATGTGCAACTTATGTTAATAAATTATTTTGGGGTAAACGTCCGATCAACGGTGACCCATATTCGCAGCGTAGTATGTACACAACAATTGAATTGTGCAACTTAAGCTAATCAATTATTTAATTATTTTGAGGTAAACGTCTGATCGACGGTGACCCATATTCGCAGCGTAGTATGTAGTATGTACACAACAATTGAATTGTGCAACTTAAGCTAATAAATTATTTAATTATTTTGAGGTAAACGTCCGATCGACGAATACCCATATTCGTTGCATAACAATTGAAGGTATGCTTAATGCGTTTATTTTTGTTTTGGTTTGGGTATTGCTTTTTGTTGTCATAAACAAACTCCCGGCGGGAAAAGGTTGTTAGTTGTAAGGGAGGGAAATCTAGACTGAGTCTGTGGTTATGTGGGATATCGACTCGTTATTAATCATGTATGCACGTACCCAGCTTCCGGGTATTTTATCTTTTTATCTTCTTTATCTTCTTTATTGAGGTAACTGACGCTAGCAATCTCTGATTTTTTTCTTCGGCGCTGTTTGCGTATGGCAACGATGAAACAGAGAGTGATGCAGAGTAAGGTACATACACTTCCAACTCCAAAATACCAGTACCCATGAACCAAGGTGTTCCAGTCATATCCATTCAGTTCATCTGAGAGTTTTTCCTTGAGAATAGCGAGGCGAGGATCTTTGGGGATTATCTCGCTTAAATCAATTTTGGGGGGAGACAAACTTTCCTCGTCTGGAAAAGTCTTGATGTTGGTTTCTACTTTCTCGAACCCTTTGGTGGGAGCCGTAATGTTGAATTGAGTGCCGGAAATTCTGCATCCTGGAAATCTTACCAGATATACTGTTGTTATGAGGGTTGTCAGTGTATCGTTGCATACAATATTAACTTCGTTGGTAGCAGTTCTATAGATGACTGCAAAATCACTATCCAAAAGGTAGATTTTATTGAATTCTGCTTTAAGTTGTTTTGCTGTGCAGGTGTCGGAAAGAGAATCTGGTGTAGGACTCAACGCAGTTTTCCTGCAGTCACTGAGTTTGTTTTCTTCAACTTTCTCGTAAATTCCTTCCCCAAGATCAATGGCTTGAGTTGGATCAAAGTAAGCTGAGCACAATTTGTTGAACAAAGTCTTCATGGTCTAGGAGAACCGCATGAGACTCGATAGTTGGAACACTGATAAGAGCAAATTTAGAGAAGATTCTTGGTTGAACCAAAGGAATGGTGAACGTCACGGTAACCATATTTTCTCGGACAGATTTTGTTACTTTGTTGAACGTGAATAGCATAGATGAATCTGATACGTTTGGCAAGAAGAAGTTCAAGTCACCGTTTATTTTACTGACATACGTTGTTAAAGCTTCAACGGGGCGGATGTTAATGATGTTCTGATGATTTGCTTGGATAGCGTTGATGAGTAGTTGAATGCTGGAGGAGTAGTCATTCATTTGTTCTTGAATTCGGAGCTGTTGCTGCTGTTCTACTAGTGCACGAAGTTGCATGTCAACAGTTTTAGACTCTATGTCGTTGATGTCTGTGATGAGGCGAGACATTTTTAAAACTTTTTTAATTTTGTCCTCCAATTTTACGATTTGATGCTCCAGTTGATAGTTTTCTATTGTTTGATAGGCTACGCCGGCGGTCATAAGTATTTGTGGAGCGTATTTGACAATACCTTTTAAAACCCCTGGCATTATGAAACGTTTTGTCCGTCTACTACTATAGCTTGTAGTGATGCCTTCTTTAATTGTCATGGCCTCGCGTCTCACTGCTTTTTCTAGGGTCCAGCAATGTTGATGTAAAGCTGAGTAGTTACTGTTCGGAAATTGTTGGCAGTAGTCGTTGAAGTCCTTAATAT
The DNA here is from genome assembly GCA_947095585.1 of Nephrocerus scutellatus. Taxonomy (NCBI): domain Eukaryota; kingdom Metazoa; phylum Arthropoda; class Insecta; order Diptera; family Pipunculidae; genus Nephrocerus; species Nephrocerus scutellatus. Next base: position 77,330,081 of record OX352763.1, read on the forward strand.
GCTTGTCGATGGCAATCAGATCGGAGGTCAAATTCAAAGAGGTTTCGACAGAGAACTCCAAGTCGAAATATTTGATGGAAGCGTCTCCCAACCGATGAATGTGAAGACCTGGAGTGAGTGGGTGAACTTCTAGGGCGTTTGTTGTTGGGGTAGTAAGAGCGAGCCAACATAAAAGGACTCGAGTTAGTAGCGAGGTGGTGCGATTTTTTTGACGATTACTTCTGCGTAGGGCAGGCTCCTCCTGGGTGTCTTCTGGGAACAATGGGACCAACCGATTTGTGGCGCGATGCACGACCTCGCGTTTAGTTGTCTTCACGTCAACTCTGCGGATGTCTCCTTTACTGTCAGGATAGCTTTCAATAATTTGGCCCATTTTCCAATCTGTGGGAGTAACACTTGGTTCTTGAAGTAATACAACATCTCCGATGCCGAGTGTTCGGGAAGGGAACTTCCATTTATTTCTCTTTTGTAGTTGATGAGGTACTCCTGGTGGAACCGTTCCCAAAATTGTTGTTGAAGTTGTTGTACTTGTAGCCAGCGTTTTGTGATCGGAACAGCAGCTGGCGGACCTGCATCGATTACGGAGTTTTTAAAGCTGCGTTGCGTGATGAAATGGAACGGTGTAAGGGCGGATGGGTCTTCTGCTTCTGATGACTCTGGATATAATGGTCTGCTATTAAGGATACCTTCGATGCGGCATAATAGGGAATTGAATTCTTCATAGTTCAGATTAGTTGTACTAGACATTTTCTTCATAAGATGTTTCATTGACTTAACGGCAGCTTCCCATAGTCCACCGAAGTTAGGGCTGTAGGGCGGGTTGAATTTCCAAACAATCTCTTGGATAGCCATTCGGTCCTTACTGTCTGTGGTTATCTTGCTCCATGTTTATCCGCTTCTTTGCTCCGACAAAGTTGGTGCCATTGTCAGAGAGGACCAAGGAAGGCCAGCAACGTCTGTTTGCAAAGCGTGCGAAGGCTGCGAGGAACATTTCAGTGCTTAGATCCGAACAAATTTCTAAGTGAACAGCTTTTGTAACCAAACAGACAAAGACTGCCACCCAAACTTTGATGATTTTGTCGAACCGAATTGCGCTGGCTTTTATGTGGAAGGGACCGCATAAATCTACCCTGATTTTGCTGAACGCTGGTGCTGGAGTGATGCGCTCTGCCGGTAGATCTCCCATGATCGGTTGAACAGTTTGAGCCTTCCATCGGATGCAGGTTGGGCAACTCCGATTACATTTCTTGATCCGTGATTTTACAGCAGGGATCCAGAATTCTTCCCGTATTAAGTGTTCTGTTAGAGAGTTTCCGCAATGGTGGTGATCCAGGTGTGTTTGGCGTACCATTAAATCAACTAAATGGCATTTGGTTAATAAAATGGGATGCTTACGACTTTCGGAGATGTTGGCAAGAGAAATCCTTCCCCTTGCACGAAGAATGTTGTCGTCTGGACCAAATATTGGAGTTAGAGAGGTTAACCAGCTTTTTCTCGGAAAAGTGTTCGTTTTTTCGAAGTGGGCTATTTCGTTTGTAAAGCATTGTTGCTGCTGAAACCTGATGATTTTTGCCTTTGCATTGGAAATTTGGCCAGATGGCCTGGTGTTTGTCCACGTGAAGCTAGATCTGCAGGATTCTCCGATGATTTGACGTAGTGGATATCCGCCGGTCCAATCACTTTCCGAATCTTGTCAACTCTACTATTCACAAATTTGTTGTCAATCACTTTATTGCTTCGTACCCAGGCTAAGGCAACCTCACTATAAGTGTATGCTGTCATCGTGATATTAGTGTGGCGGAGATTACTTCTGATTTGTTCGAAGAGCTCGGAAAGCAGCACCATTCCCTCAAGCTCCATCTTGGGGATCGTACATATATTACTGTCTTTGTTTGTTCTAGTCTTGAGTGGCGTTACGCGGCCCTTGGCTGCTAGTAAACGAACAGTGTACGTTGCCCCGATCTTTACTCGACTGTAAATCACTGCCGCGTATCCATCCTCTGAGGCGTCACAAAATCCAATGAACTGAATTGCAGGGCTTTTGGTTCCGTCGATCCAGCGAGGAATTCTAATGGCACTAAGTTGAGATAGAGTTTCCAATGGTTTGCTGAATTTCTTTTGGATTTTCTCATCTAACTGGTCATCCCAGTCGTACTTAAGTAGCCACAATTCTTGGATCCGTATACGGAAAAGCATTATTACTGGCAAGATCCAACCCATGGGATCGTAAAGCGATGCAGCAATAGAAAGCAGACCTCTTTTAGTGAATTTTATCACGTCTGGAGTTGGGATTCGGATGAGAAATGTGTCCTCTCCTGGGTTGTAGTTAATCCCTAAGATTTTCATAATTGGATCGGCAGTATCTTTGTAGGCACTGAGTTTTTTGCTGTCTTCTATGTAACGAAGAACGTCTGGGTGGTTTGATGACCATTTTGTTAGGGATAGCTTACCGGCCTCTAGTGTAGTTGTTATCTTAGAAATTTGCTCTTGACATTTTTTAATGCTATCGACTCCGTGAAACAGATCATCCATGTAAATAGAGTTCTTGATTATGTCCTTGATCTCCAAATCCGGTGCGTTGTCATCTGCGAATTGATGGATAGTACGAATTGCTTGCCATGGTGCGCAGTCCACACCGTATGTCACAGTGTTAAGGAAAAACTCGCCCAATGGTTCTGTTTTGTTGGGTCGCCAGAGGATACGAAATTTCTCGCGGTCTGGTTTCGGGATCAGGAACTGGCGAAACATCTGTTTCATGTCGCTGGTGTAAATAAACTCGTACTGTCTATTCTGAAGGATAATATCAAAGATGTGACTCTGCAGTTTCGGACCTGGGTAAATAAGCTGATTTAGAGAGATTCCGTTGCTTGATGGTGCGCTAGCGTTAAAAACGTTCCTCAACTTTGTTGTAACAGCATCTTTTCGAATGATGCTTATATATGGGATGTAGTAAGCATTTCCGGTCTCATCTCGCTGCCTTGCAGCAGGAACCGGGGACATGTGATGCGACGTGAGATAGTCTTCCATAAATTCGTTTGATATTTTCTTGTAAGTCTCGTTTTGTTCCCATCGTCTTTCTTGTCCAATGATGAATTTAACTGCATTCCTATACGAATTTCCCAATTCAGGTGCGTCGATCTTCCAAGGGATTGGGACGATGTAGCGGCCGTCTTTAGTTCGAGAGTGGTTTTCAATGAATAAGTTTTCGCAGTACGAACTCTCAACTTTACAGATGTCTTCTTTGGTAATTGGCATGTCCCAGAAATCCATTAGATTTGACTCGAACTCTGATAGTGTAGTAAAGGCGGAAGTGCGTTTTCCATTTCCGTTTCCCGGGTCACCAGATACGATCCACCCACCAAGAAATGTGTTTTGCAGTAATAATCCTTCCTTCTTCTCCAAACCTGGACGTAACACTGTTGAATATACTAGTCCACCCAATAGCAAAGGAATATATGCTGGTTTGTTGAAATGCGGATCTGCAAGAGGTTTGTCAAAGGAGGATTTCCAAGTGATGTGACTGGGCATGCTGGGAAGTGATCCGGTAACTCGTTTGACCACGAGTGCTTTTATGTTTATGAATGGTTGATCAGGATTATCCAGTTTTAGTTTTATATTGGCAATAGAGCGGACTGTTCCAATCTCCCCCCCTACTCCAATAACTTTGACAAGTGTTCGTTTTTTAGGCAATCGTAACTTCTGCACCAAATCCTCGGATATGTAATTGGCTTGGCTGCTTTGATCCAGCAAGCAACGAACTGGAATGTTGTCATCGTGAACTAAAAGCGTAGCAATAGCTGTAGGTAGGAGCACACTAGAAGAGGCATCGGACTCATTTTGGCACAGGTAAGTGCTACTTGTCGATGGAAGGTTAGCCGTGGAATTTGGTTGTGGATGCATTTCCGTAATATGAGGTCCTTGACAGGTTCTGCATTTTAAATACTCTCTTGATTTGCAAGGAGAGCGATAGTCGAAACGATGCTTTAAGCAATAGATGCAGATCTTGTGGTCACGCAGCATGGCTTCTCGATTTTGTGAGCTCAGGAACTTTGGACAGTCCACAACTGGATGGTTTTCTGTGCAGATGAAGCACTTCTTTGTTGCTGCTTCTTTCGATTGAAGTGTAGCATGTACTTTGGTATGCGGCATACTGAAATCCTTCCTAGGTACCTTATGAGATGACTGAATATTTTGAAAATTGTCGTCTTGATCTAGATGATGCTGGTATTCCTTAAACATGAAGTCTTCTATTTCCTCTAAGGTAGGAAGTCTGGTTTTACAGTTGTAAGAATCGTCCAATCTGCCACGTGTGATAGGATCTAAGCCTCGAAGGATTAAATAGGCCATGATCTGTTCTCCACTTATTTTATTTCTTTTTAGATTGGAGACCCGTCCTTTAGTGTAGTGCATGTACGAAATAATAGACTCTGAATTTCCTGGGATTGTTGGACGTCGTGGTAGAGCTAGCATAGCATCTAGTTCAATTTTTGCTTAATGTCTCGGATTGTCAAACGTTCGGTCCAATGTTGACCAGGCAATCGGATAGTTGTCTCCAGTCAAATCCAAATCGGTAATTGCTTCCAATGCTTTCCCAGTGAGCTTCGACTTGAGTAAAGTTAAGCTATCGATGTTTGACATTCGGCTTTTCACTACCAGTGAATCGAACTGCTCTTTAAATTCACGGTACTTCGTGATGTCACCACTATATTCTTTTAGGTGTACCTCCGGGATTTTGATACCCTCTGCACGCGGTCTGTCTGCCTTCGATTCATTCTCTCGATCAAGCGTTAGTTTCGCTATGGCATGTAGAAGTGCTTCGGTTGTATTACTTACATGTTGAGGTAAGTTGGACGGCTGCGATGGAGTGATGTATTCTTGACCACACATCCCTCCCGCGGGATTTTGTAAAACAAACCCAACTCCTTGTACGTATGTAAATACTGATTGAGCGGGCATGGAGAGTTGGGAATCGTTAGGCGCCTTGGACTCCGCCTTGCAGCTATCGACAGATGTAGTGGAAGAATTGTTCCTTTCATCTGTTTGAGGATTGGAACTTGCGGCCGTTTGTGCTTGGGGAGCCTGGCTGGTTTCCTCATCAGTTGGAGCAACTGAATCTCCAGGATTTCCGTCGTCGGTTTTGTCCTCATCCAACAACTGCGGGGAGTTCTTCTTGATGAACTCTTTAATTTTGGCTAAGATTGTTTGAGCTGCCTCGAATTTTGGCAGGAATTCGGCAGCGACTTTTTTGCTTAGCTTTGATAAGTTGGCATAGTAAGTCTCGATGGAAGTCCAAAGGCTCTTAGCCTTTTCGTACTGCCTGGAAAGCGTTTCTGGAGAACGCTTTTCTAATCCCATTTTGACGAGGTTAACTGTAACCTCTTCCAGCTGGGTGATGACATCTTGTTGATTATCGATTACTCGTCCTAGTTGGTCCATGTTGAAGTGAAGTGCGTTTTAATGCGTTGGTGAAGTAAACTGTTACTTCCAAATTTGTATAAAGTAAACTATTACTTTGACGTGAAGTGCGTTTTAATGCGTTGGTGAAGTAAACTATTACTTCCAAATTTGTATAAAGTAAACTATTACTTTGACGTGAAGTGCGTTTCCGGCTCGAAGGACCACTGTTTTTAGATATTGCTCCTTGCACTTAAAATACTTGAAATAGTCACCTTACCTTGGGTAGGGGGATAACTATTTAATATGAAAACAAGACTTTTTGAAAAGGTAACTTATTCTGAATTTATTATGAACATTTCTTAACTATTTATACAAATTATTTGCTTACATAATTACTAATAATTTGCTTAAACTAGGCTAAATTGTTATTGTGCAACATAAACGTTCGATGCAATTTATGCTTACTAAGAATAAATGTGCAACTTATGTTAATAAATTATTTTGGGGTAAACGTCCGATCGACGGTGACCCATATTCGCAGCGTAGTATGTAGTATGTACACAACAATTGAATTGTGCAACTTAAGCTAATAAATTATTTAATTATTTTGAGGTAAACGTCCGATCGACGAATACCCATATTCGTTGCATAACAATTGAACGTATGCTTAATGCGTTTATTTTTGTTTTGGTTTGGGTATTGCTTTTTGTTGTCATAAACAACAACGCTGTGTCGGCCACCGTAATGTTTGGATTGCCGATGCGTTTATGACGTTCAACTGTGCACCGGTATCACATAATGTCCGTAGTGGTGGAGAAATTTGTTCGGGGTGTCGCAAACGCACTACCGCCGTAGCTAACAGTGCTGCCTCAACATTTTCGTCAAAATTGATAGCTTTCGCATTTATAGACGCACCGGGGTCACTGCGCCCATGGGATGCTGGTGATTGCTACTTTGTTTCAGGTCGCGTTCCCACTTTTTGTGCAACGCTGCGTGGCATCGTACTGCGCTCCATGTGTACAAGTGTTTCCGCTCGACCGCCGACACTCGCATTTACTGGACACAGACTACTGTTATGCGGGGTGTGACATCGTGGACAAGATTTGTCTGGGCATGCGAACGCAAAATGCTTACAATTGAAGCAGTTGTGACACATCCGATGTTCCTTTACATAATTCTGCCGATCAGCAATTGGCATTGCCTTGAACTTGAAGCACCTGAATGGCCAATGATGTGATCACCACGACCAGAGCTTGCACCTCGTTCGGCTATTATGCTTGGTTTACCAGATGATATATTGCGACGATCATTGCTCTGTGGTAAAAATCGCATTGATGTTTGCTGTTCCAGTAAACTGGCTCGCGTTTCCAAAAAGCTGAACATTTGTCCCAGGGTTGGGAGCGTGTCGGAGGAGCGACGTAATGCCCACTGCGTTTGGCTGTCAGAATCCAAAGTACTTTCAAGCTGATGTAACAACATATATTCAGCCACCTTTTGTGGCGCCAGCAGCAGTTGCAGTTGGCGAAAGGTGCTCCGAGCAGTATCCAGGATCTCGCGAACCTTTTCGCATGTAGGCGATTGTAACGGCTTCAACAGGTGAATTGCTCGCAAATGGGCTCGAATGGTGTTATACTCATTGCTGTACTGGTTACATAAGGCTGTCCAGAGCTCAGGATAACTGTTATCATTAGCGATTGGCCAATTTTTGTAAATTTGCGCTGCTCGTCCTTGCAAAGAGTCCAGCAGATGTCGCATTTTCTGAGAGTTCGAGAATCGGGGACAGTTATGCACTTCGACTTCGAACATTGCCCGAAAATTGGCCCAATCAACCTCAGGCCCGGAAAATTTGGATAATTTCGGCGGCTCTGACAGCTGAAATTGTATTAACTGTCTATTGTCTGAAGCTGTCATTTGTGTCTGTGTACTCGACCCGGAGCCGCTAACACCAATATTATTTACACGTGAACGTAGCTTAGCTTTCAAACCCAGGTATGCGTTAGTGCCTCTGCTGTAAAGTTGGTTGCACTCAGTAAAAAGCGCGTCTGACATTTGGCGATCACAGAATGTCTGCCAGAATGAATCGAAAGTCTGCCATACATTTTCCAAATGTTCTAGGCGCACTCCCAATTCTTCAGTTGACCAGTTGGTCAGGTGACAGCCTTCCTCTACAGCCTGCATGAGAGCCGTAAAATTCGTCTGAATCGGCCGCGGCACTGTCTCATCGATTAAAACCGATGAAGAAATTGAGTGCCTCCCCCCAATTGGTTCTGGCATATACCGATTATTCTCATCTTCTTCTCATCTCAAAAATTATGGAACGCACGGAACCCAAAACTAATTGCCTCTCCCACGGCACACACTCTCATACGAAATCTCAACAAACTGCGCGCTCCGTGCAGTGCGCTTATATCGCACGGAACATAAAATGCCAATTTCACCTCCCATGACAAGTGCGCCCTTGTAAAGTAGCAACGACAATGCGTCCCGTGCAGTGCGTTCATGTCGCACGAAACCCAAAACTAATTGCTTCTCACAAGGTACGCACTCTCATACGAGATCACAACAAACTGCGAGCTCCGTGCAGTGCGCCTATATCGCACGGATCATAAAATACCATTTGCACCTCACATGACAAGTACGCCAGTGTAAAGTAGCAACGACAATGCGTTCCGTGCAGTGCGCTCATGTCGCACGAAACCCAAAACTAATTGCTTCTCACACGGTACACACTCTCATGCGAGATCACAACAAACTGCGAGATATGCTTTGCTGCTGCCCTGATCCGAGACGAAAGGACTGCTGTCCATACCCACCAACTCGATCCTCTCCATCTTCATCTTCTATAGGTTCTAAACAATCATGCCGCACATCCTTAATACGACCTCGGATAATCTGAGCTTCGTTAGCCTTGCGCTTATGAGAGATCGATTTCATTTCTACAACGAAATTACAGACTTTCGCCAAAGTCCAACAAAAAAAACTGCGTCGTCTTCAACACTGTTTTTCCTTCTCAATTCTCCTAAAAGAAAACCAAAAATTATAATAGCTATTCGTTCTTTATATTGATTTAAGAAAAATCATTAATTTCAAAATAAAACACGAATTCTAAAGTGTGAATAGACAAAAGGCTAGACACATGAACGCAAAACAACACAAGCAGAGAACAAAATGCCCGATGCCCAAATTCACATTGCGCTGTATAATTATATATATAATTCATTAACTTAATTCCGGTATCAAATTCGGCATCGATGGACCATGTTTCGACGGCTCAGAAACTCTTACCTTATTTGTGGACTGTATATGCTTTCCGAAAACTATCGTTCGTTTTTTTTCAAAAATAATTAAAGAACAACGCCTATTGCTTATTTTTAATTTATAATTTTTATTCTTTGTTTTTATAAGGAAATTTATAATTTTAGATTATGGGTTTTTTTTTGTAAAAATTTATATTTTTTAAAGCTCCCAGAAAATAGGACACACCCAACTCCTTTTTAGTTTTTCTTCTAGTGAAAAAGCAGAATTTTCCAACTCGCCAACCAACCAAAGCGAAAGCAAAAAAGAACACGGTAACCTAAGCGACAGCATATAACAGCACGGTTACCTAGGCAACAGCACAGTTAACAAGTCCCATCAAGCAGGGATGGTGCTTAGGCAGGGACGTCAACAATTGTGTTTCGAACAAGCGTGAAACATTGAAAGTGAAAACTGATGAACGAATATCATCAATTACATTTAAACAAATTTAATGTTTAAACACTAAATAAAGTGAAAAGTGAAAAGTGATCAACTCCACTTGACCAAATTTAGTGACAATAAATTATTCGAACCAAAATCGAATATAATATTGAAATGTAAATTATTTAGTAACCAAAATTAACGAAAATATTTAATGTTACGAAAACTCATAGAGAGGAAAAAAAAGTGAAGAACCAATAAAAAATAATTTCGTGAAGGAAATTATGAAAAATCAATTAGAAAAAAACACACAACAAAAAACAACAAACTGGAGAAAGGTGGTATGATCAAATGCCCAAACGTGATCGATAAATAAAGAGATTAAAAGAACAATTAAGGAAACAACGCAAATTTAACCCTTACAAGCAGCAACAGTTATCTAATAACTCAAGCTCCGAAGAGGACGACGCAAGTATCATGGCGAACAATCAACATGAACAACAACAACCACCGCTAGGAGTTGGAAATAATATTAATAATAATAATATATTAAGAAGTTTACAATTAAATCCATTTAAGTATATAGAAAGACTTACTACTTTTGATGGAAGAACAGAAGATCTTCCAATTTTTATACAAAATGTCGATGACATTATTCCCACTTTATTGGAATACAATGATCAGGGCCAAAAAATGTGTATTCATTTGTTAAAATCAAAATTTATAGGTAGAGCAAGACAAAGTATAGAAATTCATACCCACATTACGACATGGACAGATATCAAAGCTATGCTAATAGAAAATTTCGGTGGATTCAAAAATAGCAACCAATTATATGAGGAATTGAGAAATTCCCAGTACAGAGGGGATGATATAAAATGTTATAACTACATTCAGAAAACCCTCTCTTTATTAAATCAAAAAAGCCAACAAGAAAATAACCTTAGATATTCCTAGAAATAACCAAGCGGCACTTTATAATAACCATTCCGACAGGCACCAAGTCGACTCCCAGTTAACGAAGAAGAAGCGCTTCAGAATCAAGTTGACATCTACTGTTGCCAGCAGAGTTCTCGTTGTCAAAAAAAAGAACGGCTCCTACCGCGTATGCATAGATTTTCAAAAGCTGAACAGCATGGTTTTGAAAAATTGCTTTCCAGTACCACTGATTGACGACGTGATAGAAAAGTTGCAAATATTTTACAGTCATGGATCTGGAAAATAGGTTTTTTCATGTGCCTATTGAACAGATGATATACAGCGTTCGTCACTAAAAGTATTTGAATTTAACAGAGCACCGTTTGGATTTTGCAATTCACCAGCTGTGTGTTTCAAGAGTTAATCAACCAAAACGTGATGGAACTGTACATGGATGACATTATTATTTACGCTGCGTCAGCTAATGAGTGCCTCTATAAAATGCAAAAAGTATTTACCAAAGCGGCAATCTATCGACTGAAAATACAATGTCAAAAGTGTAATTTTTTCAACAGACAGTCAACTTTCTTGGTCATACAGTTGAGAACGGTCACATAAGGCCAGACAGAGAAAAAACAGTTGCTGTTAGCAAGTTTCCAGTGCCCAAGGACATAAAATCTGTGCAATCTTTTTTAGGCTTTACTGGTTTCTTAAGAAGATTAATCAAAGGTTATGCACAAATCGCTCGCCCTTTGACAAACTTATTGCGCAAAGATGCACTGTTCCAGATTGAATCAGCCGAACTCATGTCGATTCAGCAGTTTATTAACTAGTGAACCATTTTTGAGAACTTACGCGAGAAATGCGCCCACGGAAGTGCATACTGATGCATCAAAAGATGGGTTTGGAGCTGCACTGTTGCAAAGATTTAATGAGGAATTTCACCCTGTTTCTGGAGCAACAAGACATCAGTGCAAGAGTCGCAACGGCTATATGTTAGAACTGAAAGTTGCATACCTTGCTTTCAGAAGTTTCGTCATTATTTGCTTGGCATCCATTTTAAGCTGGTTACAGATTGTGCAGCGTTCAAGCAAACAACAAATAAGAAAGATGTCTCGAGAAGTAACGTAATGGATTATGTATCTGCAAGACTTCAACTTCGACGTGGAACATAGACCTGGCGAAAGAATGAAACATGTTGACTGCCTCAGTAGGTATCCGCAAAATATACTGGCGATTTCTTCAGAAGTATCAGCATACATAAATAAAGCTCAGAAAAACGACGCGCACATCCGAGCGGTTGTGGAAATTCTTACAAGTCGACCATATGAAAATGTCAAGACTAAAGGAGGCCTTATACAATAAATGGGAATGACCTGTTGGTTGTACCTAGGTCGATGGAGCGCGAAATTATCCCAGACGCGCACAGCGATGGCCACTTTGCGATTCTTGCCATTCAGCAAAGCTACTGGATACCGCAGGTTGAAGCCAAAGTTAATCAGATAATTGCATCAAATGCATAATACACAATAAAAAGTTGGGTAAAAAAGGGGGCCACTTAAACTGCATAGACAAAGGAGACAAGCCGTTACATACACTACCTATTGACCATCTTGGTCCTATGGATGCTACGTCAAAACACTTCTAGTACATTTTTGCAATGGTGGACTGATTCGCCAAGTTTGTGTGGTTGCATCCCACTAAATCGACTGGATCCGAAGAAGTGCTGAAGAAATTAAATGAATGGTCTTTCATATTTGGTAAGCCTACCCGAGTGGTCAGCGATAGAGGATCAGCATTTACGTCGAAAGCGTTCGAAGAGTTTATAAAAGCAAATAGCCTTGAACACGTGCTGAGTACAACAGGTGTTGCAAGAGGTAATGGACAAATAGAACTTGCGAATAGGTCAATATTGTCGATAATAGGAAAACTCTAATTTCAATTAATGAATTATAAATAAACTTTACATATAATATATATATATATGCATATATATATTACTACGGCGACAGCTGCAATACTGTGTTTGGGCAGTGATATGGAATATGCACCCACCTTGCAATAAGTGGTTGTGTAGTAAAACTACTTTATCAATTCTGGGATCTGGGCATTATGGTCTGGAATTTTGGGAACTGGCTTAGTTCCCAACATTCCAGACCGTATTGGCCAGATTCCCAAAATTTCCATTGGAACAAGTTTTATAGTCGCATCTTGGAATATGTCTCTGCAAGCCGCCAATTAAAATCAAACGGTTCATAATGAGTTACTGTAAAGTGCAGTGTGTGGTGTCCGTGCACCCCGTCCCCAACATCGCAGCTAAAGAAGTTGGTGAAACGTAACTGTCGTATGTTTTGCATGCGGCAGTCTGTTATGTATCTTATTCTATAGCAAGTAGAATAACGGATGTGAGAGTTTGTTTCTTCGGGTGATTTAACTCATTTTGTCGTGAAGGCATAACACTGGCGACAATTTGTGTTAATAATCTACTGTGAACCATCCACTACATAAATTCGGTTAAAAGAAGCGGTAAGTTGTGCTTTGTGTGGTAAGTGGATCTCAGCAACATAAGTGGGCTGAGAACGAATTTTTTCACTGTTTTTACATATGTAAATGTCCATAGCCCAGCAATTCTGTCACTTAGTGAAACTCAGGTATTTGATAATTCCGATACTTCGGAATTAAATCTGCCTGTGTATAGCTTAGTGTCATTATTTTTTCCTCAACGCGGTCTCGCAATTTATGTCCGTAGTGATGTTGCGTTTCAGCTTTTGCCTCAATTCAATCAACGTTCCAATCCGGAGTTTAATTTCATATGGCTCAGAGTAAAGGTGCAGGAGCGCAACAACTGCTTTTTATACAGAAGCTCCAAATTAGACAATGTTTCAACTCAGAGCAAGTTTGATGCACTGTTTGATTCAATTTCAGGAATTGTCACAAAATACGAGTATCGTAAAACTAAAATCGTTATTGCGGGCGATTTTAATGTACACAATTCTGGGTGGCTTCGCCATTCTGGCCAGATAACACCCGAAGGAAGGTGTGTTGAGATGTTCGCTGAGTTTAATCACCTTGTAAATGAGCCTACAAGAATACCTGACATTGCAAATCATTCCGCAAACACCCTTGACTTGTTCCTTACCTCTCATCCTGATAAATACTCCATCAATGTATTATCGCCTCTAGGCTCGTCAGACCAATGTGTAGTATCAGCTAATTTCTCGTTAATAAACCACGTAGTTAGAGAAAAACTCCCAAAAAAAGTTGTGGCAATACGAGAAAGCCAATTGGGACGGCCTTAACAACTTCTTTAGGAGAATTAACTGGTTGCTATTGTTTCGCGATAGCAACATGGATGCCGCCGCTGATGCAATCACAAACATCATTATTATTGGTATGAGAGAATTTATCCCTTCCAGGAATAAGTCTGTTATACCAATGGAAGATGGATGGTATGACTCGAGCTATAAAGAGGATTCTAGGATTAGAGAGGCATGCTTTCGGTTTAACAAAGCAAACCCTATTGAGGAAAACCGAACAAATTTTAAACGAGCCAGAAATTATTTCAATGCTCATCTTCGGCGAGTTAAATTCGCCTACGACCAAAAATTGAGGCAAAAAATACTACAATGTCCCAAAGGTAGTAAAAATTGTTGGTCTTTTGTGAAAAGAATCAAAAATAAAAGCTCGTCGTCAATTCCAACCCTCATATATAATGACACTCCAGTTGTCAACTCTAAACACGAAGCCAATCTGTTTGCTGCACGTTTTGCAGCTAGCTTCACGCTTCCAGATTGTTAATTGTTGCCGCGTGCACCGCCGGGTATTGAACACTCTATGGGAAAGATCTAAATTTTTGTACTTTTTTTTTTACTCTTCCCAAGAAGTTCTTAGTGACCGGCAGTACGGATTTCGTGGGCAACGTTCTACTGGTGATTTGATGGTATATCTTACCGGACAGTTGAACCGGTCTTTGCATCAATTTGGAGAGAGCAAAGTTGTTGCACTCGATATCTCTAAAGCATTTGACAAATTTTGGCATCAAGCTGTTTTGTCTAAAATGCGTGCTTATGGAGTCGATGAAAAACTGCTTCACTGGATTAGAAGCGCAATTCAAGTTGTTTTGCACGTTTTCAAGTCTGGAGTTCATTACTTAAATGCTGGCGTTCCCTAGGGCTCTGTTTTGTTTCCGATACTCTTTCTAATGTTTTTAATGATCTTTTATCTGTGACTTCTTATACAATTCACTCTTTCGCCGACGACAGCGCTCTCAGCTTCTCATATACGTTTGAGGAACGTCCACTTCTCCTCCACTTCTAATGTGGAACTCGAACAACTACGTATGATAAGCACGTTAAATTCTGACATTAACGGCATAAAAAAATTTGGAGAAATCAATCGAAAAGAATTTAACGCTTCCAAAACCCTATGCTCTCTCCTGTCTTCTAAGCGAATCCTAAATCCCATGCCATTATCCATGAATGGCACTTGCATCGAGGAAACTGAAAATCTCGCAATTCTCGGTATGTTACCGTCGCCAAAAATGCTGTGAAATGTTTAGATTTTCTAGCCCGGTGCAAAAAATATTTCACTCCCTCTGATCTGGCTACTATATACAAGGCTCTAATTCGCCCTTAACTTGAGTAAAATTGCCATATCTGGTGCGCCTAAAACTACTTTGCATCAGCTAGATAGAATACAAAACCTCGCGATCAAACTTATTGGTGACGAAAATATAGCGAAAACAATAGATTCGCTTGAACACCGCAGGATCGTTACCTGCTTGTCACTGTTTTAGCGTTTATTCTACCAGCGGTGCTCAAGAGAAATAGCCAGCTGCATGCCACCACCGCTTGAATTCAACCAATTTGTATAAACATATATAAAAAAAAACAAGGGAATATTGGAAAGTACAAAGCAAATATTATAATCAAATAGTAAATTTCAATTAACGGGAAAAATACATTAAAAGGGCAAATTATATTTAACGGGCAAATTACAATAAAATGGCAAATTATATTTAACGCGCAAACTATACTATTAAAAAGCAAATTATATTGAAAACAAACAAACCAAACCGACTTGTACAAAAAGTTAGCAGGAACTCTCTTTGCATGCCCATCGCCATTGGCAACGTCACCTATCCATCTTTCTACAGTGGCCAAACGGTTAGCTGACTCAGGAACTGATACTAAGCATACGCCTTGTCTATCCCTGTCCTCACAGCTGCAACTCCGAATATTCCGCCCACTAGCAATATAACCTTCCTCCAATTTGCCATCGTCGGCTTGGTGATTTATGCTGACGGTGTCACCCTTGTTATTCATAATCGCTTTGGCATATTATGCTGATGGTGCTATTCTCTGTGTTTTATTTGTTTATTCGTTCGTCATTCGTCTAAGATGGCATTATCTATGTGGCGAAACGAGGGCAGCGACTGCGATCACGACATGCTATCTTGCTGTGTTGTTGGTCGGCAGTCTGAAACGCTAATTCGACAATTAAATGATACTTAGTTTATATCGATCTTATTTTAAGTTATTATTATTATCTTATACTTATCTATATTCCACACTCGGCCATCCTGGTTTTACGACTGCCCTCAGTGGAATCTGGAACACTCCATCTCGTCTTCCTCTTCAGGGTCACTGTTATTATCTGCGACCCATAGCTTCATACAGTTGACTGCTGTTCACGCAGTGTTCATCCAGTCGTGCTGTCCCACATTTCGGACATCATATATGTCCCTCCCTTTTACCTCGGTCACTTCACATGCTCCACAGTACTTGTCGTGTAACTTCAACCCTACGTCGCATTGAGTCCTCATGATAACGACTAGGTCTCCTATTTTGTATGATCTGGCGGTTTGCATTTTTCTGTCGTAGGTTCTCCGATTTTTCTCCTGTACCTTCGCGATCTGTTGTTTGTTGGCTTGCCTTACCTCGTCTCGCCCATTATCGAAGTCATCTCTCATTAGGTACTTCGTGATACAGTCGAGTTCATAACGCCTTGAACATTTCTCACGTGCTTGTGCCATTTTCTAGGATCATCCACTGACAATTTCGCAAGAAGCTCTATGATGATTCTTTTCATTTGCTCCACGTTTTCCCTCGGAACTCCGGTTGTGGTCAGAATATGTTGGATATTTTTTGAACGACAAAACTCCTAGAATGCAGTGCCTCTGTCTGACACGATCCGTACCGGATGAACAAAATCTCACTCTGCGCCTCGAGCCTTTTTACTACCTCGTCGCGCTTCGTAGTCCTTACCGGGTAAATCCAACTTTTAGAAGCATCTACCACTACAAAGAGATAATTATAAAATTTATTAGTAGATGGGAGTGGTCCCACATGATCGAAGTGGTGAGTGCAGTGACACGTCCCCTTTCTCAATCGGATTTAGTAACCCTTCCGTCTTTCCACTTTTCTTCGCTGACAATATGCAAGCAACATAATTTGCCAGGACACCTTCGACGCAATTGCCCAGCCTAGGAATGAAATAGTCCTGTTTAAAAATCGCTTCCACCTTCTGTGCATCCATATAACCTTGTTCGTGGATTTCCTCAATATTTCCTTCTGTATGGCCCTTGGGACTGCCAGTAAAAGTGCTCCGGACTCGAACTTATAGAGTATATGGTTCCTAAGTTCACACTTTTTGTAGTTCCATGTGGCTGCAAGAATCTCCATCACAATATTTCTTCAGCGCGTCGACAAGCCGCATCGCTTTTCCCATCCGGTGTACCACCTTCATGTTATATTCTTGAAGCATGATGGCCCACACTCGTTGCTTTAAATTCGGTCACCACTGTGAAGTAAATCGCCAGTAAATATCCACGCAGCTTCTGTAAACACTTCATAATGGCTTATACTTCTAACTCGTAACTGGTAATTTTTTTTCCGTCTTAAAACTTAGATAGAAAATTGGATGGAGTTCGTTGTCCTCGTGCTCTTGCAGCAAGAATCCAGCATTTCCGATTCGCGTCCGTGTGGAGCTCGGTCGGCAACATAGGATTAAACAATTTCAATACCGGCTTCATACATAGACATGACTTCATTGTATTGATCACGAAATAATCCCGTCAATCCAAGGAAACTCTGTATTTGTTTTACGTTGCCTGGTATCCGGAACCTCTGCACAGCTCATCTGTGGCAAAGATTATAATGTCATCCACATACAGCAATAAGTATCCTTTTAGTCGGAATATTTGGTTGACGAATAGCTGTACGTTTTTATTTCTTCATCAACGTTGGTATCATTGCTCGTCATGACTTTTACTTTCCCATGCTCTATCAGGGCATTCACTTTGTTTAAATAGCCCTTTCCGAATAGTATCTTATCTTGAAGCTCCGTTCCGGTTTCACTTTTAAAACGGTTCCAATGCTTGCCTGCCCCGATTTCTTCTGCTAACGTCTTCTGCGGCCGATTTCAGAAACCCTTTAATATCATTCCTGGTTTTTCAAGTTTTGCTCCTTGAATTATCTTTTGTAATGACTGATGAACCAGTGAGACATTACTTCCATTGTCGACGAACGCGCGGTGTGGTTTACCGTCGATATTGATCCTGTCAAGACTATCATCGGACTAGATGCGACACACCTGGCTTATATTCCTCGTCTACAATTGGCAATTGGGAGTTATGTGCCCAGACTGGTTATACTTGAAGAAACGCATACATTTTCCTCTATTCGGGCAACCTTGAGCCAAATGTGACAACGACCCATAGTTATAATACCTCCTTGATGTAGACGCTACCCTTGACGATGTAGCTAGTCTGTTATTGCTATTGTTTCTGCCGCCATCCATTCTCTGCTTCGGAATTTGGCACCGCATTCTGCTATTTATTTGCAACTTCTGTTTTAATTCCTCTATCGTTGCGGCTAAGTAGAGAATTGATTTGTTTCCTACCGTGTCCGGAATACCGTTAATAATAAGCTCAATCATGGAGAACTCGTCCATCTCTCCCTGATTCCGGATCTATACCATTACGTACAAGTATACTAGTAGACTTTCGGACGACCTCTTCTTTCTAATCTCTAGTTGTCGGTGTACTTCAATACTCGACGTTGTCTTCTTTAACTCTCTCACTAATGAGCCTTCAGCTTGGCCCAGTCAGTTATTCCTCGCTGGCCTCAACAGCCAACCTCGCAGCGCCCTTTAGCAACCGACGTGCATATAAGTATTTCTGGATGTCGTTCCATTCCCACGACACCACGACGGCTTCAAACTCTCTGATCCATTTAGCATATCAACTTCCTTCTTCTCCGGAGAACAGTTCAAGTGATTCCTCTACGTCACGGAACACAAAATTGTTTCGGTTGGTCATCGTACTCACTTGTTGATGCGTATCAACATAGCCTTCTCTTGAAGCCGCCTACACGTCTTCAAGGGAATCCTACTCCGCATGAACCGTTGATTCGATTATACGAGTACGACAATTTTTTTTCCTCTAAGGAGTGTTCGCAGCTGCTTAACGGTGAGTTCCTGTAACTCATCCCTTCACTTTGTCTTCGGACAATCAGACTTTGTCTTTCGGTTCACTACGTCTTCTCTTTCTCTTCTATGCCACTTGTCTTTCTACACCCTTATCTTGTCACTTTATCCGCCTCTTATCCTTTTCAATTTCTTTACTTCTCGTCTATTCACTTTCTTAAATTCCTGTCTCTTTACTTTCTTAACTTCTTGTCTTTCTTATATTTCTTTTCTCTACAACTTATCTTTCTTTCAACTTGTCTATCAATTTTTCTTCTATCTCGCTTAGCCACTTTTCGCACCATACTTCGACGTTTTACGCACTTGCTTATTCGATTCGTACCGTAAATGAACGACAGAGAATGAACAGACAGACTCAGTAATAACAATAAATAAATTCAAAATTTCGGTAAATCCCAGTTGAGCTCTCATGCAGAAACTTATTTACTGATCAATTATATAAAACAAAACAAGGGAATATTGAAAAGTACAAACCAAATTATAATAAAATTGTAATAGTAATTAACGGGCAAATTACAATTAAAGGGCAAACTATATTTAACGGGCAAACTACTATTAATGTGGGTGCCGTGGCTCTTGGTTCGAATCCCAGTAACACAAAAAGTATTTTTCACGTTGTCCCACCTCTCGCGAATGGTTAACAAACGTTCCGAGAGTAATAACTTGTCACGGAAAGCTTCTCAATTCGCCGTTCGGATCCGGCCTTAAATTGTAGGTCCCTTCCATTTGTGTCCAAAAATATACATGCGCAACACAAATGGTCGCGATAAACTAGGACTTGGACCGCGATGGTCTGTCGCGCCGAATGCTGTTATTAAAGAACTATTAAAGAGCAATTTATATTGAAAACAAACAAATAAGTTGACAGTACCAACGGCCGGCCCACTCGTACAAAAAGTAACAGGAACTCTCTTTGCATGCCCATCGCCACTCACCTCGTCACATCTCCATCTCCCCACATCGACCGAACACCTAGCTGACTCAGCAGCTGATACCAAGCATCAACATCTTCATCATCATCATCATACTTGGCTCTACAACCAGTATCTGGTCCTGGACTCCCGCAAATAGTCTCTCCACCGGTCCCGATTTCGAGCCGATGCCATCCAGTTTGGTATCCCTAAACTTTGAGCGTCCTGGTCTACGCCATCCTTCCAACGTAGGCTTGGTCGGCCTCGCTGTCGTGTTCCATAAATCCTACCGCAAAGGATTTTACGAGCAGGATCATCTTCGCTCATGCGAGCTAGGTGTCCTGCCCACCGGAGCCTACCGAGCTTTACTTCAAGTCTCGAATCGATATGTAAGTACTGGTATGACCATTGTCTTATATACTAGCAGCTTGGTTGTTATGGTTAAGTTCCTGGATTTGAGTAGTCTTGACAGACTAAAGAAAGGCTTTGTTGGCTTTGAGCAAGCGTGCGCGTATTTCTGGTCCCATGATGTTATGGGTTGCTATAGTTGACCCGAGTTAGTTAAAGGATGGCACTACTTTAAATTCGCGCTCCACTATTTTAATTGCGGGACCAATGTTGGATCTTCAACTCGCAGATGTGGCCACCATGTACTTTGTTTTGCTCTCATTTACGTGCCCCAGATTTCGTGCCGCCCGCTCGATTTGGATGAAAGCTTTCTGTACAGCCCTTTGGTTTCATTCAACGATGTCGATGTCGTCTGGGTAAGCCAGTATCTGAATGGACTTATAGATTATTGTTCCTCTCGCCGAAACGTCAGAGTCTCGGATGAGTTTCTCCAACGCCAGGATGAAGAGGACGCAGGCCAGTCCTTCCCCTTGTCGGAGCCCATTATAGATGTTGATTGGGCTTGATAGTGATCCAGATATTTTTACTTGGCTTATAGCATTGGTCATGGTCAACCTAAATAGTCGTCTTAGTTTATTTGGGATGCCAAATTTTCTCATGGGTTTATATAGTTATACTCTGGCTATGCTATTATGGGCGGCTTTAAAGTCTAAAGTGAGTTTTAAGCTCTAGACATTTTTTCATTACCTTCCTAAGGGTGTAAATCCGATCAGTTGTTGATTTGCCTGGGATGAAGCCACACTGGTATGGACGAAAGATGACTTTAGCATTGAGGCCTATCCTGTCTTGAAGGATAGAGCAGAAAATCGTATACGTAGTACTTAAAAACGATATACCACCATAATTGCTGCAGTATGTGATATTTCTTTTCTCTTGTATGGGGCACAGGATGCCTCTTCTCCAGTCTTCTGACATAGCTTCTTCCTCCCATACTTGCACTATTATTTCATGAATTGCTTGGTTTAATGTGGGGCTTCCTATTTTCATCAGTTTCGCTGGGATTCCATCAGATCCCGGGGCCTTTTTATATGCTTGGTGGCGGAAGCATAGTGTGGTCTTCGGTCATTGATAGAGCCTCCAATTCCTAGTTCACGGACGAGATTCTTCTTTCAGCCTACTTTCTTTCGCCGGTGAACTGTTTTTTCATATCTTCTGAGCTCTTCATATTCATCTTCGCGTGCCGGCGTTTTATGAGATTGTTGCATTGCTCGGTACGCAACATTCTTACGTTCAGTCGCTAGCTTACATTCGTCATCGAACCAGTCGTTCCGATCTCTACGACTACTGCCTAAGCAGCAGTACTAATGACAGTATTATTTAGGCGTGTCCATTTCTCTTCTACGCTCAGAATCTCAGCTTATTCTCCCTTCATTAAGGGCGAGTCCTATCGCTTTACCGTAGTCGTTTCTGGTCTCTTCGTTGCGAAGAGCAGACATGTTGACTCGAATCTGATTCGCGGATTCTGTCCTTCTTAATCCAATCCGCGCTAGGAGCAGCATACCAACAAGATGGTGATCCGATTCGACGTTGGCACCTTGGTACGTTCGTACCGTCAACAGGTTCGTATTGTGGCGGCGGTCTATCAACACGTGGTCTATCTGGTTGCGAGTGGCTCCATCAGGAGATACCCAGGTGGCTATTTTACTCGCAACGACCAAATTATTGCTTGCTGCCATATCTATGACTCGTTGTCCAATGTCATTATTCACTCGTGTAAGTTATGTACTGCCTGAATACTGGCTCCCCACCTATTTTGGTATTCATATCCCGAAGAAATATTTTTACGTCATACTGAGGACAGGCATGGAGCTCCCGTTCGACTGAATCAAAAAATTTCTTAAATCGTTTAGCCGTATTCGTTGCCGTGGTCGTCGTCGTTAATCAGTGTATCCGAGGCTTATTTTGGGGTTCGAGGTTATTGGCCTCGCGCCAACCTTACTTTGAAGGGACTAGCCCGATCATTTCGCTCTTCCTGTACTGGAGCCAAATTTCCAGCGGCCACAACGTGGAGGTTTGCTCGTTCTTCCACCAGTCAGAGATAGCTGCGGCCACATGCATTTCTGAAAGATTCTGTGTTATTCGCCCTACTCTGCTGATGGCTGACAGCCATGATGATGATTCGTATAGAAGGTTTTTTTTCAGTATAGAGCTGAATTGCTATTCAGGAAATACTTTTTTTCTTGCAGATTGTAACCCAACTTACTGTTCAACATTCTGTATTGCGATGAAAACCCTTTTCGACAGCCACATATGTGCAGTAACCCCATATTTGTGCTCCATATAGCATGAAAGTTGTGACTGTCCCACGAATAAATTTTGTTTCAAACTGTGTTCAACGCATCAATTATTAATACATTTTTCGTATACTGATTAAATTGCTCGTTCGGTTTCCTTTAATTTAATTTCAAAATGTTTATTCATAGTTGTGATTGCCGAAAGCAACACTCCTAGACACTTATAATCTTTAACGATTTCTATGCGCTCTCTTTTATACGTCCCAGTTTCATTCCTTGAGTACCGCCACACTTAGTTCTAAGTTTCGTTTTGTAAGTTAACAGATTCCATGTATTAGAGCAGCTCTGCAGTCTATTTATCATAAGCTGTTATTAACGGTTTCGGCTAAAAGGACTGTATTAATGCAGGCACATTGATTCGATTTTATACCACTCCACCTCCAATATTGTCTGTAACATCATTGATGAACAAGAACGCACTTAATATACAAAGTATCGTTGTATCGTTTAACCATCTATAAATAGTTTGTACTATAGCATCCCGTTTAAACATGAGTTTACACGTAGCGATCTACATGCCTAGTGAACCATATCCAGGTGTAGTGTGGTTTTTTTATTTTTTATATAATGTACACACGCTAATGGGGTTTGCACCCTTATAATGCACAGCGTGGGCGTTACAAAATTAGGGAGAGGAAAAGATGAGATATCTATGCACGCGTGTCTTAAACGACTGCAGATCATAAAAATGCTGAAACACAGAATCAGGCAAATCATTCCATTAAACTATCGTTCGGCTAAAGAAGGAATCTCTGAATTGGTTAGTACGTCCGAAGATAGGCTTAATGGTAGACCTGTGAGCTCGAGTTGAAGCACGGGTATTACGGATGGGTTGGAGAATTGGCGGATGCATCTGGATATTTCTTTTGAACACCGCTTGTGAAAAAAGCGATAAAACAGCGACAGGCAGGAAACATTCTTACGATGTTCAAGCGATTCGATTGTTTTCGCGATATGAACGTCACCAATAAGTTTTAACGCGCGGTTCGGAACTCTGTCTAGTAGATGCAATGTAGTCTTGGGGGCCCCTGCCCAGACAATACAATTGTATTCAAGTTTAGGGCGAATATACGCCTTGTAAATAGTAGCCGAATTACATCTTGCACTGTTTTAGGAAATCTAAACATCTCGTAGCATTTTTGGCGATGGCAAATATGTGGTCGTTCCAACGAAGCTTGTTGTTGACGCACATACCGAGAATTGAGAGCTTTTCAGTTTCTTTGATGCAAGAACCATTTATGGATAAAGGTTGGGGGTTTATAAGCGTTAAATATAACTCTATAATGTAGTCCTCACCTTGTTATGCTGTCAAGGTCAGAATTTAACATGCTTAACATACGTTGTTGTTCAAGTTCCACTTGTAACGAAGAGGGTCGTGCAGAAAGCGTGAAGTCATATGAAAAGCTAAGTGTACTGTCATCAGCGAAAGAATGGATTGGATTAAAGGTGGTGGATAGGAGATCATTAATGAAAATTAGAAAGAGTGTCGGAGATAAAACAGAGACTTGAGGAACACCGGCGTTTATGCGGTGAACATTGGATTTAAATCCGTCCAATACGACCTGGATTGAACGGTCAGAAAGGTAGTTACTCGTCCAATTGAGCAGGGTGTTATTAATTCCATAAACATTCATTTTCGACAAAAGAGCTTGATGCCAGACTCTGTCAAATGCCTTGGAAATATCGAGTGCAACAACTTTACTTTCACCAAATTTGTGAATAGTCTGGTTCTACTTTTCAGTGATATAAGCCATCAGGTCACCTGTAGAACGTTGACTACGAAAACCATACTGCTGGTCACTAAGGATTTCACGTGATTACGTGTGTAGAAGTAAATTCCCTCATTTTCCGAGTAGATACCTTCTTCCCAAGAAGACCTGGAGGGGATGGTGGCCTGGAAGTTTTTGTTGAAGTGGAGCTGCGGAATGTTGTAGTCTATGTTGATAAGTGGAGTCCTGACTGAATTCAGGATAGAAGAGTGGCCGAAATCATTCACGGTCCACTGAGAGATTGCTCTGAGGCGAGTAGCCTCGCTTGCAGCCAGTTTTCTGCCGAAGATGTCGAGTGGAGCAAGGTTGAGCAAAATGTCCAGTGCAGCAGAGGGAGTTGTACGAAGCGCTCCGCTCACACAAAGACAAGCTGATCTTAGGACTTTGCTTAGTTTGTCGCGATTAATCGTTTTATCTAATGCAGTCCACCAAACAGCCACACCGTATAGCAGAATAGGTCTGACTAATGCTGTGTACAGCCAATGAGTGATATGCGGTTGAAGGCCTCATTTACTTCCTATGGCTTTTTTGGTTGAGAAGAGTGCCACTGTGGCTTTACGGACTCTTCCTTTTATGTTGGGTTTCCAGCTCAGCTTCCTACCCAGAATAAGACCAACATATTTGGCGTTATCGGAGAAAGTCAAGCTTGTGCACTTGATGGACGGAGGGTTGACGAGTGGGATATTGTACTTCCTCGTAAAGAGGACAAGTTCGATTTTTTGGGGGGTATACCCTTAGACCACAGTGATCTGCCCAGCTTATTAGCTTATTTAGAGCATTATGTAGAAGTTCTTTCAAGGTGTGTGGTTGCTTTCCTGAGACGGCTATGGCAACGTCGTCCGCATAGGCGATCACTCCGCAGCCCTCCCCCTCAGGCGAACTAGCAGCTCATCCACCACCAGGTTTCAAAGAAGTGGGGACAGGACTCCTCCTTGCGAGGTGGTTCTACTCTCTACCAAGTCTTGAGTCAATGATACTACTTGTAAGTAGAAGATCAATTAGTTCAACCAGTGAGTCGTTCACCCCCAAAGTCGACAGCGAATTCGTGATATCAGATGTTTTGACGTTGTTAAAAGCGCATTCGTGATCCAGAAAAACCACCTTTGGCGTGTGCCAGATATGCCGATGCCATCAAATATGCACACTTGGAAGTCTCCAGCTTCACCGCGGTGGTATCACGGTCGTTAAAATTAGGGAGTAAGAATACATTAAGACTATTTTTCACTTATATGCAGGATCTAGGTTTACCTTTGTCTGCCACAAATAGCGGATAGTAATTAGGAGTCCTGAGTCCACCAACTCGATTGGTAACAACCCAAGGCTCTTGTATCAGGACTATATCTCCTCCGTATTTACAAAAACGGAGTAGAAGGGAGGCCGAAGCCTTTTTGGAGTGCTGGAGATTAATCTGTACCACCCGCAGCATTATTACTACACTTGGGCAGAGAAACCTCCACTACAGTATTGTCCAGCTCATCACCCTCCAAAGGCGAGTTGAGAAGCTCGTGTCATTGGTAGATTCCCTGAATAGAAGGTCCTCCTACTCCAAGTCCGACAGAGTGTCAGCCATGGAGACGGAAGACTGCGATGGATTGGCCGAAGCTTGGAGAACATCGTCAACAATCATGGAGACAGAAGATTGTGACAGGGTAGCCGAAGCTTGGGGAACAACGTCATCCATCGTAGGGAAGGTGACGGATATTCCCGGTTCAGGAACTTGAAACTCCAACTCCGAAGGATGAGGGGTGGTTTACCAGCTTCTAACTCATCCTTCTTATAGACCCGAATTGTTATGTGGTTCCATCCAAACCGAATCACGCCTTTTGTCCTTGCCAGGGGAGCAAGGGATTCCTGGTTGATCACAAGTATCGCGGATCTGTAGTAGCCCCTATGCTCCTCTATCTTAGCGACCTTTCAGTCGTGCGTCGGAAGGGAGGGATTTCTTAGCCGTAAGAGTTCGAGTATTCCATAAGCAGTGGGGGGTTCGATGGGAATCCAAGTCCACGCTCTTGGTCGACTAGGGATATCCTCCTTTGCAGCAACCTCGAGCTTGGCACCAGGCCCAAGACTGCCAATAGCTAGTTAAAGGAGATCACAAGATCTCGAATTTTCGCACGCTATTAGCTTTATCCGGCCTTGATGCCAACCGCCATCGTTTGTGGCAGGAGGAAGTCCAGCGCGACCTTTCATAAAGCTCATGAAACTGCCAGAAACCTTGACATTGATATGCTGCCACCGATCAGGAGAGATGGAACCGTCTATGTCGCTACGATCAATTACCGCGACAACGATCCTGTCTTTTAGGGCGTCGCTGAGGGACCTCTGAGATGTAAAGGCCTCCTCCACCGATCTCTGTCGCTTCGACGTAGAGCCTCCGCTCGTCTTCCTGCTGTCCTTATCAAGAAAGTCTTGGGCCCATTTAAGCTTGGCGATTTTTCTCGGCGTCCTGCTGGTCTCCAGAATAGCTCCGAGGGTTTTCAGTGTAAGATTGGCATTACGCAGGTCCTTGTAGAGCGACCTTGTTGGGGCGCGCTGTCGCGAACTATTACTACAAGATGCACTCCCAAGTAAATTGGTCGGTACGACTTTACATCCTTTGTTGTTGCATGTGGCGGGAGGGCCATGAGGTTCCACTACCCTGCCACTGCTGGTAGAAGGATTCCCTTTAATAGCCGCTCTGCACTTGTCGGCAGTGGATGAACACCAACCGTTGCAGGGGCCCTTCTGGTAGCCAGCGGTTGCACCCTTCTTCCGTCCGGTATAGAAGAAGAGCCGGTAATTGAAAATTTATTTTTTGCCTTAATAACCGCTCTGCGTTATTCGGCAGTGGATAAACCACCGTGGAAAAACGCACCGTGCTACCGTCCGGTATGGAAGAAGAACCGGTATTAGAAGTGCTAGTTTTCTCACAACTAGCAGAAAGCAAGTTAATTTTAGCTTTAATAGTGGCTCTGCACTTGTCAACAGTGGATAAACCACCATCCACCGTTGCAGGGGTACTCCGGTAGCCACCACAGCGCTACCGTCCGGTAAAGAAGAACCGGTATTAGAAGTTTTTGTGCTAGTTTTCTAAAAACTAGCAAAAGAAAGATTTATATTATTTGCTGCTATATGATTCCCACGAGTGGCGGAGAAAGGAGGTCCATCTGTACAGAGATCCGCCATACACAGATAAGGCTAGTTTAGTCAGGAGGGCGCCAGGTATCCGTGACACTCCGTTCGAGATTGGGCTATTTTTAAAAACTGAGCCCCAGCCAGGCTGATTATCGACACGGGTCCAGCCCAGGGGGTAAGGAAGGAGATGTGGATAGTAGATGAAGGAGATGGTAGAAGGAATTAGGAAAGATGGTACAATAGTACGAGCGCCCTGAAGTTTCAGGACTCATCCTAGGGAAAAATTCTCAAGAATCTTTGACCTTACTTTTTTGAACTTAAATTAACGTAAATGGTGCATCTAAGTAATCGTTTGGAAAATAAAAATAAAAATTCAAATTTTTCGTGTAAATTCTCTAATGTATGCAAAGTTTGAATAAAATGGGGTTACTTTTTTTAAAAAAAAATTTGGGAGCCCGGAGCCGGAGTGATAGCACTCCAAAAAATTTTACAAAAAAGTGGAGATGTGTTCACAACACGACTTTCTTTTTTTCTTTTGAGATATTTGCAAAAACTCGAAAAACTGTCCAAGTAAACTACCACTTCCGGTTGGTCGATTTCTCACAAAATCAACTGGGACCTAACAATTTACGTAAAAAAATTATATATAAATTTTCATTTCCATCATCATCATATTAAGCTCTATAACCGGTCCGGTCCTGGTCTCCCGCAAAAAATCACTTCACCGGTCCCGATTTCGAGCCGATGTCATCCAGTTTGGTATCCCTAAGCTTTGAGCGTCCTAGTCTACGCCATCCTTTCAGCGTAGACTTGGTTGGCCTCGCTGTCGTGTTCCATAAATCCTACAGACTAAAGGCTTTGTTTGCTTAAGCAACCGTGCGCGTATTTCTGATTCCATGCTGTTATCGGTAGCTACAGTTGACCCCCGATAGTTAAAAGATTGCACTACTTCAAATTCGCGCTCCACTATTTGAATTGAGGGGCCAATGTTGGTTCTCTTTTTCGCAGACTTTGGCACCATGTACTTTGTTTTGCTCTTATTTATGTGCAGCCCTAAATTTCGTGCCGCCTGCTCGATCTAGATGAATGCTTCCTGTACAGCTCTTAGGTTTCTACCAATGAGGTCAATATCATCTGCGTAAGCCAATATCTGAATGAACTTATAGAGGATTGTTTCTCTCGCCGTTACATCAGAGTCTCGGATCACTTTCTCCAACGCTATGTTGAAGAGGACGCAGGCCAGTCCATCCCCTTGTCGGACTCGTTAGAGATGTTGAATGGGCTTGATGGTGATCCGGATTTTTTTATTTGGCTTATAACATTGGTCATGGTCAACCTAAATAGTCATGTCAGTTTATTTGGAATGCCGAATTTTCTTATGTCTTTATAAAGTTCTACTCTAGGTATGCTATCATAGGCGGCTTTAAAGTCTATAAAAAGATAGTGTGGTGAGTTATGAAACTCCAGAAATTTTTCCATCACCTGCCTAAGTGTTTAAATTGGATCAGTTGTTGATTTTCCTTGGATGAAGCCACACAAGTATGGACCAATTATGACTTTAGCGTTTGGGGCTATCCTGTCGTGAAAGAAAGAGAAGAAACTCTTATACGCGATACTCAACAACGTTATACCACGATAATTGCTGCATGTTGTGAAAAGTTAACGCGGTGTATATTGCGTCATACCGCGGACTCTTTTGTAGAACTCGCTCTCTGTACTGTTCAATTTCATTTGGATCAAAGTTAAGGTACAAGAGCGCAACATCTACTACTGTTTCCTGTACAGAAGCCCCCACTTAGACAGTGTTTCAACCCAGAGTGAGTTTCATGCTCTGTCTGATTCAATCTCAAGAACTGACACATGATTCTGGGTGGCTTCGCCATTCTGGCCAAACAACACCCGAAGGATGGGGTGTGGAGTTATTCGCTGAGTTTAATCACCTTACCCAGCTTGTAAATGAGCCTACCCGAATAACTGACATTGCATATCAATCCGCTACCACCCTTGACTTGTTCCTTACCTCTCGTCCTGATAAATACTCCGTCAATGTATTATCGCCTCTAGGCTCGTCAGACCATTGTGTAGTATCAGCTAATTTCTCATTAAAAAACCACGTAGTCAGAGAAAAAACTTCCAAAAATAGTATGGCAATAAGAGAAAGCCAATTGGGACGGCCTTTACTTCTTTGGGAGAACTAACTGGTCGCTTTTTTTTGTGATAACAACGTGGATGCCACCGCTGATGCAATCACAAACATCATTCTTATTGGTATGAGAAAGTTTATCCCTCTCAGAAATAAATCTATCAAATCAAAGGAAGATGGATGGTATGACTTGAGCTGTAAAGAGGCTTCTACGATTAGAGAGGTTTTACAAAGCATACCCTACTGAGGAAAACCGAAAAAAGTTTAAACGAGCAAGAAATGATTGCAATGCCCATCTTCGGCGAGTCAAATTCGCCTACGACCAAAAATTAACCCGAATCATCCTGAACGTTAATTTTTTGAATTTTTCAAAAATATTTTAGATGCTCAACTTCTAGATCAAAACGAGAAAAATTGCATATCAGATTTTTTCAAAGGTCTCAGTGTCCTCAGGGGGTCCTGTTGCCACTTGGCAACGCCAGGATTGAAAGGCTTCATGACAGTGCAACATAGTAAATCTTCTTATTCATGGGTTCAATTCAATGAAACAGCAAGATTATGTAGTAATTCAGTTTTTATTTTATTCAGATAGTATTGAAAGGTAATTACCAATTTATTCATTAGTGTGGTACGGCTTACAACGCAAGCAAAGACCTCTGTCGCACTTAGTGCAAGCAGTTCGATGCAATGGTATTATTAATTGTATAATTTATTTTTTCTAGTTTGGAGTTCCGGGTGTCGATACGACGGTCTGACAGGTTGCTCGGAGATTAATTCCACCGGTCATCCAGAAGGGGACATTATCGAACCTCGGAAACTCTATGGCAAAACCTCAGGGGTCGAGGGGGTGTTGACCTAGGTCTTCGCCAACTTGTACACCTGGGGCTGCTGGTCACATCGGCGCGAAAACCGGTCGAGTTGGGAGCACTCGAGGACTCTTTCCACAAAAAAAAGCGTCAGTTTTCTAAATTTTTTAAATTTTTTTTTTCTTAATAATTTTCAATCTTCCCTCTATGAAATTCAAATGGAATTTGTAAAATTAACTGTTAAATATGAGTACTAGATATATTACAAAAATAAAAAAATTGGAAATGTAAACCTATATGTATTCGATTCCGAATCAGAGGAGGCGAACTCACATGCATGTTGTTTGTTGTCATATGGCAACCCCAGGATGAATCGGGTTAAGCAAAAAATACTACAATGTCCCAAAGGTAGTAAAAATTTTTGGTCTTTCGTGGAAAGAATCACAAATACAGCCTCGTCGTCGATTCCAACGTTCAATTATAATGACATTCCAGTTGTTAGCTCTATAGACAAGGCCAATTTGTTTGCTGCGCATTTGGCAGCTAGCTATACGCTTCCAGATTGTGCATTTCCGCCTCCTGCGCCTCAGGGTATTGAACACTCTATGGGACAGATCGTGCAGTTGCTAGAGTTTTAAATGATCTCAACACTCACAAATCCGCTGGGCCAGATGGTATTTCCCCATTAGTTCTGAAGAGGTGTTCTTCAATTGCAAAGCTTTTCCATCTATCCTATTCTTCTGGACTCTTCCCGAGAAGTTGGAAAACAGCATTTGTCCAGCCCATACCAAAAAGGCGAGCCGTCGTTTCCCTTCATACCGACCCATAGCACTTACATCCATTCTTTCCAAGGTCATGGAAACGCTGATTAATTATCAGCTTAAGAATTATCTTGAAACCAACGAAATCCTTATTGACCGGCAGTATGGATTTCGTGGGCAACGTTCTAATGGTGATTTGATAGTATATCTCACCGAAGAGTGGAACCGATCTTTGCATCATTTTGGAGAAAGCAAAGCTGTTGCACTCGATATTTCAAAGGCATTTGACAGGGTTTGGCATCAAGCTCTTTTGGCTAAAATGCGTGCTTATGGTGTCGATGATAAACTGCTTCATTTGATTAGAAGCTATCTTTTGGACCGCTCAATCCAAGTTGTTTTGGACGGTTTCAAGTCTGAAATATACCACATAAATGCTGGCGTTTCCCAGGGCTCTGTTCTGTCCCCGACACTCTTTCTCATTTTTATTAATGATCTGTGACTTCTAATCCAATTCACTCTTTCGCTGACGACAGCACTCTCAGCTTCTCATATAATTTTGAGGAACGTCCAACGTTGAGGAACGTTCTAGATCAAAACGAGAAAAATTGCATATCAGATTTTTTCAAAGGTCTCAGTGTCCTCAGGGGGTCCTGTTGCCACTTGGCAACGCCAGGATTGAAAGGCTTCATGACAGTGCAACATAGTAAATCTTCTTATTCATGGGTTCAATTCAATGAAACAGCAAGATTATGTAGTAATTCAGTTTTTATTTTATTCAGATAGTATTGAAAGGTAATTACCAATTTATTCATTAGTGTGGTACGGCTTACAACGCAAGCAAAGACCTCTGTCGCACTTAGTGCAAGCAGTTCGATGCAATGGTATTATTAATTGTATAATTTATTTTTTCTAGTTTGGAGTTCCGGGTGTCGATACGACGGTCTGACAGGTTGCTCGGAGATTAATTCCACCGGTCATCCAGAAGGGGACATTATCGAACCTCGGAAACTCTATGGCAAAACCTCAGGGGTCGAGGGGGTGTTGACCTAGGTCTTCGCCAACTTGTACACCTGGGGCTGCTGGTCACATCGGCGCGAAAACCGGTCGAGTTGGGAGCACTCGAGGACTCTTTCCACAAAAAAAAGCGTCAGTTTTCTAAATTTTTTAAATTTTTTTTTTCTTAATAATTTTCAATCTTCCCTCTATGAAATTCAAATGGAATTTGTAAAATTAACTGTTAAATATGAGTACTAGATATATTACAAAAATAAAAAAATTGGAAATGTAAACCTATATGTATTCGATTCCGAATCAGAGGAGGCGAACTCACATGCATGTTGTTTGTTGTCATATGGCAACCCCAGGATGAATCGGGTTAAGCAAAAAATACTACAATGTCCCAAAGGTAGTAAAAATTTTTGGTCTTTCGTGGAAAGAATCACAAATACAGCCTCGTCGTCGATTCCAACGTTCAATTATAATGACATTCCAGTTGTTAGCTCTATAGACAAGGCCAATTTGTTTGCTGCGCATTTGGCAGCTAGCTATACGCTTCCAGATTGTGCATTTCCGCCTCCTGCGCCTCAGGGTATTGAACACTCTATGGGACAGATCGTGCAGTTGCTAGAGTTTTAAATGATCTCAACACTCACAAATCCGCTGGGCCAGATGGTATTTCCCCATTAGTTCTGAAGAGGTGTTCTTCAATTGCAAAGCTTTTCCATCTATCCTATTCTTCTGGACTCTTCCCGAGAAGTTGGAAAACAGCATTTGTCCAGCCCATACCAAAAAGGCGAGCCGTCGTTTCCCTTCATACCGACCCATAGCACTTACATCCATTCTTTCCAAGGTCATGGAAACGCTGATTAATTATCAGCTTAAGAATTATCTTGAAACCAACGAAATCCTTATTGACCGGCAGTATGGATTTCGTGGGCAACGTTCTAATGGTGATTTGATAGTATATCTCACCGAAGAGTGGAACCGATCTTTGCATCATTTTGGAGAAAGCAAAGCTGTTGCACTCGATATTTCAAAGGCATTTGACAGGGTTTGGCATCAAGCTCTTTTGGCTAAAATGCGTGCTTATGGTGTCGATGATAAACTGCTTCATTTGATTAGAAGCTATCTTTTGGACCGCTCAATCCAAGTTGTTTTGGACGGTTTCAAGTCTGAAATATACCACATAAATGCTGGCGTTTCCCAGGGCTCTGTTCTGTCCCCGACACTCTTTCTCATTTTTATTAATGATCTGTGACTTCTAATCCAATTCACTCTTTCGCTGACGACAGCACTCTCAGCTTCTCATATAATTTTGAAGAACGTCCCTCCACCTCTGATGTGGAACTCACACAACTTCGTATGTAAAGCACGTTAAATTCTGACCTTGACAGCATACATAATACAATGGGGAGAAATCAACCGAGTAGAATATAACGCTTCCAAACCCAATGCTGTCTCCTGTCGTCCAAGCGAATCCTATACCCCATGCCATTATCCATGATTGGTACTTGCATCGAGGAAACTGAAAATCTCGGTATGTGCGTTAACGACAAGCTTCATTGGAATGACCACATATTTACCGTCGCTAAATATGGATATTGTTTTGACCATATCGGGTCCTCATTTGCGGTGGGAATATCGTGTTCAAGAACAGACATGTGTTTGTGCATGTTGGATTCATTTTCATAATAACATTCATAATGCAAATTCATTAGGCTTGCGAGTGAACCCAACATGCATGAAGCCAAGGTGTTGGTTTTATTTACTTGATCATAAAATTTCTGCAGGTTTTGTTTACCTTGTCTTAGCGAACCCTATCATTCATTGAGCACCAATGTTTTAAAATTGTCAATTTGCAACTTAGCATATTTTTTGTGTTTGTCACTGCGTGTGCAAACTGACTGCATATTGTTGCAGTATTTTTTATTTTTTTTTGGTATTAATGCGAATTAGGCAATAATTTACCTGTTGTATCATTTTGTATGTTTGTACTTGGCATTAATGCTTATTAGGCAATAATCCGTTTTAATATCATTCTGTTTGTATTTTTGTTACTTATTCTCACGTAGGCAATATTATTTTTATAAATACTCCCGTCTTAGGGAATAATAAATCACTACTTTTTTATCATCCAAGAAGTTGTCGGTAATTTTTATTTGGTTAGCTATCCCCCCACCAGTGGTAAGGTGGCTAACTATAGGACTTATACTATGATATATCGGTACCAGAACCGTTTATATCCTCAACATTATTCAAGGTACATGCACCTAAACTATCTCGGTGGAACAAAAGAGTTCCAACGTTTACATATCGCATTCAACATTTGTGTTGAATGGAAGATAATTGGGTTGTCGTACCCTGATTTTTCTTTAATAATTCTTTAAATCTTATGACGTGTTTTTCTTCATTACTTTCTATGTGAAGAGTATTTAGCAGGTGTTCGTCGAAAACAAGGGATACTACGCCCGTT
This sequence comes from Nephrocerus scutellatus, assembly GCA_947095585.1. Lineage (NCBI taxonomy): Eukaryota > Metazoa > Arthropoda > Insecta > Diptera > Pipunculidae > Nephrocerus > Nephrocerus scutellatus. The sequence goes on from OX352763.1 coordinate 77,364,239, forward strand.
TCATATTCTAACGTTCCTTGACCTATAATAATTACTCCATTTATTTTCTTTAATTTTTTAACTCCTGATATTACATCGTACTGTTAATTCTGGAAGTACGTAATACTTATCTTTAATACCTAATAAATTTATTTCTTGATATTCATGGATTATAGTGGTTCCATGAACGCTTTTTACTTGGGACTTAACTTCTAACGGTTTTCGTGTGCATCTCACTGCTGGGTTTGACATTATTATGGGTCGCCCCTGTATGAATGAGAATTTTAAATATACGACCTGACTTGTGGTGTGTCTTTTGGATGCAAGCCAGGTCGTGCCTTATTCTAAAAAATCTTAACGTTCATTTAAATTGTTTAAACGTGGAGCTTTCAAAGCTATTTGATCGCTATTAGCTCTCCCTATTCTGGTTTTGATGATGTTGTTAAGCTATGAACGCACTCCATATTGTCATCTGTCATTACTATTATATTGAAATATATTCTTTCTGTTTGATTGTATCACTTGTAAAGGCAACATCGTTTTCTTTTCAACCTCGCTCTGCTAATAGGTTATGGGCCCAGTCCCAAGTTAATTAAATCTGAAATCATCGCGAATATATTAAATTATAAATACATTTGTTGTATAAAATTAAATAGTTAATTGTTTAATCAAGTCACTGGACTTTGAATTTAATCGCAATTCAGATTGATTTTACATTTGTTGTAAAATTTGTATCGTCATAAACACGTTTTATGAGAAGAAAATGGCAGGATCAAACAGCAAATTGGATTTTCACATCCAAAAACTACGCGGTGCGGATAATTATCATATGTGGTGTTTTGCTATGCAGAATTATTTCGATATGAAAAAATGGCATAAGTGTATCCAGAAGTCCCCAGACGATGCTAAAAAGCCGGTAGAAAATAATGAAGACATGTTGCGTGAATCAAAATCTACGTTGGCTCTGAGTGTGGAGCCTGAACTTTTTGTTCACATTTTAAATTGCAATTCAGCCCTTGAGATATGGGAAAAATTTAAAAATTTGTATGAAGACCGTGGATTATTAAGAAAAATTACGTTGTTACGAACTCTCATTTCAATTCGTTTAGAAAGTTGTGAAAACATGCAAAATTACATTGACGAGATAACCTCAATTTCGTGCAAATTAAATAGCATTGGATTCAAAATAGATGATGACTGGTTTGCTGCAATTATGTTGGCAGGTTTGACAAATGAATTTAAACCTCTTATTCTGAGTTTTGAGGCAAGTGAAACCATCAATGCAGATCACATCAAAATGAAATTACTTGACACACAGTATGTATCAAAGACAAACGAAAGCAATGCGTTTTTCAGTAAATACAATGTAAAAAATGCATCAAAACATAAAAATCGTCATACTGGAAGTATAATTTGTTATGAATGTGGTGGTAAAAATCACAAGAGTTTTGAATGCAATAAAATCAAAGAGAAGCAGAAGTCATTGTCTAATTTTGAGAAGAATAAAAGTCAAAACAATGTTAAAAGTTATAAAAGTGAATCGGCTAAAAGAGCATTAGCTGTATCTATGTTCTCGAAATCAAATATATCAGATTGGTTTTTAGACAGTGGTGCGTCGAGTCACATGACGCCTGATGCAAATTTATTAAAAAATAGAAGATCCACTGAAGCTGCTGAAATAGTAGCAGCAAACGACAGGAAGATGCCAGTGAAATGTGTTGGTGAAACTGTTCTATCAATAAAAAATTATACAATACCAGTAGCAAAAGTTTTGCATGTTCCTGATCTGTCTGCTAATCTTTTATCTGTCAGCAAAATTGTTGAAAAAGGTAATAAAATTGTTTTTGATAGTGATGGTGGTAAAATTTATGACAAAATGGTGATTTGTTTGCGCAATGTCAGTCACAGGATGGTGTATACAGGATTTCAACCTCTACTGATAAATGTATGTTGACAAAATCTAGATAAAGTAGTGCATTGACATGGCACAGACGTCTTGGTCATGTAAACTACAAAACACTTTGTGACATGCGTAATGTAGTAGATGGAATGATGTTCAAGAATGATGAAATCTTGAAATGTGAAGTTTGTACAATGGGCAAGCAATCGCGCCTCCCTTTCAAGCCTAGTGGTAAGCGTTCAAATAATGTGCTGGATTTAATCCACTCTGATGTTTGTGGTCCGATGGAGAAAAATTCAATTGGTGGCGCAAAATATTTCTTGTCATTCATTGATGATTATTCAAGAAAACTATTTGTCTATTTTTTGTCGTCCAAATCTGAAGTTTTTGAATCATTTGTTGATTTCAAATCATATGTAGAAAATCAGACTGGTCGTAAAATAAAGAAATTCAGAACTGACAATGGCACTGAATATTGTTCCAAAGAGTTTGAGATTTTTCTTAAAAAATGCGGTATACAGCATCAATTTACAAATGTGTACACTCCTCAACAAAATGGTCTTGCGGAGAGAATAAACCGAACGATTGTGGAACGTTCAAGGTGTATGATGTTCGATGCTGATTTGGACAAAAGTTTTTGGGCCGAAGCGGTTGCAATGGCAGCCTACATTATCAACAGAACAACTTCAACAATTTTGGTAAACAAAACTCCTGAAGAAGTATGGACGGGCATCAAAGTAAATGTATCTCATATGAAAATTTTTGGATCCGCTGTAATGGTACATGTTCCTAAACAAAAGAGGAAGAAGTTCGACTCGAAGTCGCGAAAAATGATATTCGTGGGGTATGACAGCAATACAAAAGGCTTTCGTTGCATTGATCCAAAAACGAAACAACTAACAATAAGTAGAGAAGTTGTTTTTCATGAAAAAAATTGTGATTCGATGGTGACGTTATCAACTGATAACAATGTGAGTCCAGCTGAAGTGAGAGATTATGAGAACAATGAAGATTCATCGTTTGAAACTGATGTTACTTTGATTGATACTGGTGAAATTGATAATGTTGATGATCGAGATTATCAACCTGAAAAAGATGTTGCGACACCTGAAAATGTATTAAGAAGATCTACGCGTGAACCAAAGCTTCGAGAATTTAATGATTATGTAAGTTATTTTTCATTAAATAATATTAACGATTTTGATCCTCAAACAGTAAAAGAAGCTGCAGCACGTGATGATTCTTCAAATTGGTAGTGTGCCATGCATGAAGAAATTGCATCGTTAGTAGAAAACAAAACTTGGAGTCTCATCAAATTACCGCCTGGAAGAAACGCTATCAAGACAAAATGGGTATTCAAACGCAAATTTGACAATGATGGCTACGTATTGCGTTACAAGGCTCGCTTGGTTGTGAAAGGTTGCTCACAGAAATATGGTGTAGAATACAATGAAACTTTCTCGCCTGTGGTTCGCTATGCTTCGATTAGATTTTTGATGGCTTTAGCAGTTGAAAATGGTTTGAAAATACATCAAATGGACGCTGTCACCGCTTTCTTGCAAGGCGACATTGATGCAGATGTGTATATCGAGCAACCGGAATGTTTTAATGATGGAACAAATAGAGCTTGTAAACTGAATCGAGCTAGGTATGGACTCAAACAAGCTGGACGCCAGTGGAATATTAAACTAGAAACTGCATTAAAGGAATTTGGTTTAGTAAAATCCGAATTGGATCCGTGCATTTATTTTAATCGAGGATCTAATTTAATAGTAGCTTGTTATGTAGATGACTTGATGATATTCTGGAAAAATGAAGAAGATTTAATCAAGCTTAAGCAATTTTTATGCACGCAGTTCAAAATGAAAGATTTAGGTACTGCCACGGAATGCGTGGGTATTCGCATACAACAAAATAAAAACAGCATTGAGCTGGACCAATCCTCGTACATCAAAGAAATATTAACTCGTTTTGGAATGAAAAATTGTAAGCCGCTTGGCACACCCAGCGACTTGAATCAAAAACTTTCAATAAGTATGTCGTCAGATGGCAAAGAAGAAAACTTACACGACGTACCGTATCAACAAGCTGTGGGTTGCTTACAATACCTTACGCAATGTACGAGACCAGATATAAACTTTGCAGTAAATGATGTAAGTCGTTTCAATTCAAATTTCGGTAGTGCGCATTGGAAGGCAGTGAAAAGAATCCTGCGATATTTACATGGTACAATTAATTATAAACTTCGGTATGAAAAGACTGATGATTATTCAATCATTGGATTTAGTGATGCTGATTGGGCATCGGACGTGGATAAACGTCGATCTTGTACAGGTTACCTGTTTAAATTTGCAAATGCAGCTATTACATGGTGCAGTAAACGACAACCAACCATCGCTTTATCTAGCACTGAGGCCGAATATATGGCAATGTCCTCAGCAACCCAAGAAGCCATCTGGTTGAAGCAATTGGCTGATGAACTCGATCTCAAATTGCTCAAGCCGGTTAATATTTTATGTGACAATCAAAGTGCAATATGTTTAGCTGAGTTGGATGCTTATCGACCAAGAAGCAAGCACATTGATATTCGACACCACCATATTCGAGAAAAGGCTAACGACAAAATCATAACAATACGCTACACTCCAACGAATGAAATGGTTGCCGACAGTTTAACTAAAGCAGTCACTAAGGACAAACATAATTTTTGCGTCAAAGCTATGGGATTATGTTGAAGAATCTTAAATAATTAAAATTAACTTTTAATTGTTTTATAATTGAATTAAATTTTTGTTATGTTAATTTTTTATAACTTAATTATTCAACAAGTGAGAGTGTTGTTAAGCTATGAACGCACTCCATATTGTCATCTGTCATTACTATTATATTGAAATATATTCTTTCTGTTTGATTGTATCACTTGTAAAGGCAACATCGTTTTCTTTTCAACCTCGCTCTGCTAATAGATGACTTTTGGTTGTCCGCTGTTGGGAATATCCATTTTCGGTGGATTATTCTGCACAAACGTGTGCCTAGGCTGTTGAGAATTATTCTGATAATGAGATCTTCTTGGTACTATACGGTGCGGAGTCACATTATTATTTATTCCTTCTTTATTGAATCTAGTATAGAGTTATGGGTAATGTCTTATGGGTGTTTTGTAAAATATCTCTAAGCTGTACCATATTAGTCTCTATTTTCTGTGCGCGAGCTAGTGCATTTGGTAAATCACTTGGATTTCATGAGAAAACTACCTGTGACGTTGGTTGCCTTAGACATAAGACAAATGTTCTCAGAGCATCTGATCTAGCAACATTTATTAAGCAATTTGTTTCTGCTTTTTGTGGTCATTTATTTATGATTAAGGTGTTGGTTTTATTTACTTGATCCTAAAATTTCTGCAGGTTTTGTTTACCTTGTTTTAGCGATGTTAATTCGCTTTGAAGCATGTGAATTGGTCGCTTATCTTCATATGTTAAATCTAATCTACCTATAATTACGTCAATGCTTAACGGAGTTCCGTGAGAAATTAGTATGTCATTTGCGGGTCCTATTATTTTATTTTTTGCACGGCTGAACCATCAAATTGTGGTAAACATTTAACTACGTCTAAAGGTTCACCTCCCAGAATATTTGGGTTAATTGTGATGTCAGTGTATGGAACTAAAGGTTCACCTGGTTTTAAATTTTTAAGTCCCTAGTTAGCTCTTCAATGTGCAGTTTCATTTTTCATTAGTGGCATCCAATACCACCCGCGTTATAAAACCTGACATTTCCTCTGTGTTAATTTTATGTCGTTTTAATTTATTTAATGCATTTTAAAAAAATACTTCTAAATATATGTGCTAATCGCTTAAATTATTCACTTATTATAATATATTCTTACTGATTCTTTTGGAGTTTGTGGAGTTTCTGCTTCTATTGTGTTGACTTTCTTCTGGAGTCTTATCGGATTTTAGATCTCTCAGGGATCTACTTCTCTTGATCAATTAAGCTTTGCTGGTTCTGCAGCAAAAAGTGCTTTACGATCGTTGGGTTAATCTTATATTAATCTTTCCAACGGTGATAGAATACTTTGTTCTATTTTAATTTTGTACTTAACTTGCAAGTTTTTATTTCGTTACTTTTGTTTTTCACGATTTTTTTGTCGGTTTGATTGTTGGCTTGCGTTTAAGCACTGAAGTGAATTATTAACACTTTATTTAATATAACTTATTTCACTGATTTTGTTAAGTCCCTGCTTGGGCGCCAGTTAAATTGTTCCAAAGGGAAACAATTAAGAAGGAAAAGAAATTTAAAAATTTATTTTTTTTTAAATATCAAAACTTTATTTTTCATAATGAGCCGATCTGCTCGGTGTTGTTCACAAAATCAAGACTGAGTTGCTTAACAATTTCTTAATCAATATATACTTAAACTAAAGAGGCGTCCATCGTTTGTCATTCGGTTTTATCGATTGCAGATGTGGATCAACGGGAATGGATGGTTACTGGTTTTGAGGAGACAATAAGTTGTGAGCACCAATATAGGATGTGATCTGTTTTGTAATTAGTTTTTCAAAGATTTTTGAAACTCACGATAGGATACTTATAGGTCGGAAAACGCCAGGATTAAAAGCATTTGACTTTTTAGCTTCTGGAATTATTTTAGCAAAAATTTTAAAGAATTACCATCGTCTCCAATTGAGTTTGATTTTAAGGACATAATGCTACTCGTCACGTCTCCCTCCAAGAAAGTAGAAAATTCAAAACTCGAGGGACAGTTGCAGATGAGAGAAAATAGTTATTCAGCTCAGCAGAGTCAAGTTGACACTCAAATATAACTTTGTCCCCAATACCAAAATCGCGAAGATTTCACCATAGTTGTTTCACTAGGAGATTAGAACACAATTTTGTTGAAAAGTAGTTATGTTTGGCATTAGGGATAATTATTGTCGCAGAGTTACGTCCAATACGGTATGATTCCCAAATGTATTGCGACAGAAACCGCCTCCAATCAAGATATTTTTAAAGATGTAGTTAAATAGAATGCATAACGGCGGAAGTTAACCACGAACTTTTTACGTTGCGCACCCTCACAGACCAAAGAGAAACGTACTTATTAAATAAGAAACCAAGCTGTTGAAATAAAAAATTTTACTGTCCACTCCAGCAACACTCCAACAATAATGCCAGGGAAGTGCAAAAGCTTCTGCCAACAGAGAAGGATGATCTAATCTATAAAAATCGCGACAGCAAAAGGCCAAGGGTTCAGAGATGAGGGTGTTCAAGGTACAGAATATTAAATCATGACCCGATATTGGTTCCATATTAACTTGATCTTGAAGCAAAACTGAGGATAGGTCGGAATCTATTACCAGGTCTAATAAGCTAGGAGTAGTATTCGGGGCATAACCAGTAGGAAACGAGTTAATGACAGATAAACCACATGCAGAGACATAATCAATGGTCTGACGAGCGAGTCAATAATTTTTTAGCTAGTCTGTGTTACAATCTCCAAAAACAATAAAATTCGAGTAGTGAGTTGAAAAAGAAGATAATGAGCTAAAAAAAAGGTCCCAGAGAACAAGTTCGATCGGGAATATAAACGCTTGCCACAAGACATTTAACATGGTTATCAGAAACTTCAGCAATTATTAATTCGACTTTACAACCAACCGAACTTTCCAATACAACGTGCTTCAGTCCCGTTCTACAGTAAATAGCAACCCCACCAACAAAAGTATTTGTTATACGGTCATTTCTGTGTAATTTTTAATTAATAATGTTGGTAAAACTATCATTATGTGTGGCTTGAACCACGTTTTACTTACACATCAACACTAGACTCATCTAGTATGTAACCTAATTAATCTTATTTAGTTTGGTTTAAACTACGTGTATTCATTTGTCACAGTTTGAAGCCACTTTGTGTATTACATAATATTGACAACATTGCTCGGGCTGACTTGTTGGTGCCACCGGCTGACACCACGTTACCGCTAATAACAAACAAGATTAAATGAAATATAAACACAACCACGCAGAAAAGGAATACCTACCTCATAGTAATTTAAAAAAAGAGAGAGAAATTAGAAAAAACTTAATAAATAGAAAAAGATACAGATAAAAGCAAAAATAAATAAGAAAATAATATGTTATATGTTGTCAACTAAATTGTAACAAGTACGATTTAGGATGATGATGCATTTCGTGCTCCTTTGACATGCTGGAGTCAACGAGATCTTCGATCTCCTCAGGCTGATTTGCAGGTTCTCGCTCCGGCAGTAATGAGAGATTCACCTCGCTGGATAGGTCAGAGTCCAGACCAATACATCGAAGACTTAACGGTTGTCCAGTATTCTTTCGATGAGATGCGGCAGTTTTAAAAATAGTGTTTCGTCATAAGGTGTATACAATTTTATGACGATCGAAAAAGTAAGAGAAATAGATTTCATTCTAATACGGAATACATTCTTCATAGGAGGTTATACATAGTTATACTTAAAAAAGAAGAATCAGAAATAAAAACATTAAAAGAAACAATTATGAAAGGTTGGCCACATGAAGAAAATAAACTTCCAGAAAACATTCGTAAATACTTCAATTTTAAAGAAGAAATTTCGATTGAGTATGGTTTGTTGTTTAAGGGTACAGAAATTATAGTACCGGCGAAAGAAATTCCAAGAGTTATTGATCAAATTCATACGGTACACCCGAGAATCAATAAATCGTTAGCAAGAGCTCGCCAAAGCCTATTCTGGTATGACAAAAAAGGGATATTAAAAACTTCGTTCAATGTTGTTCCACATGTGAACGTAATTAAAGAGCTACAACTAAAGATTCATTATTACAAAAAGTCATACCAGATTATCCGTTTCAAAATGTGTCAACTGAGTTATTCCAAATTGAAGGTGATGAATACTTGCCTATGGCGGATCATTATTCTGGATTTGTTGACTTCCATAAATTAAGATCGACTATTTCGACAAATGAAAAAATGGTTTGCATGTCATAAAATTCCAGAAATATTGGAATCTGACGGAGGTCCACAATACACGTCCAAATTATTTAAGGAATTTTCAAATCGTTCAGTCATCAAATTTTCAGTCCATATTATGCAAGATCAAATGGTTTCGCCGAAAGAAATTTTCAAATAATCAAAAACAATACGCCAAGAAGTAATGAACTTGGATCGCGGTGCAGCGAGAAGCAAAACGAGAACATTTATTGCAATAGTAAGTGAACAATTGAGGCCGAAAGTTATTGAAAACGTTACGCATAAATTGGCAAGAGTAAGAATCGAACAGAAAAAGTATGCTGACAAAATATTAAGTCCATTCAAGTAGCTAAAGGTAGGAGAAAAAATGCGAATGCAGATTGGTAAAAGAAATTGGAAATCAGCTACAGCGGTGAAAAAATCTCAACATCATCGATCGGTTATTGTTGAAACTGAAGAGGGCAGGTTTTATAAACGTAACAATATTCAATTAGAAAGAGCAAGGGCGAACATTTCAAGTCGCGAAATATTACTATCATTGGTTGACGACTGTGTTCAAGAACCGTCAGCAATCATCAAATTGGCATCGTCGTTTGAGCCTGGCATTCATAGCGGGGCAATGCGAAAGCATGCGGTAAGGGGAAAAACCAGAAGACCTTTAAAAGGCGCAGCGCGTGACCATAAAAATTCGAGGACTAAGCAAGTCAGAATAAATTTTAATTAATAAATTAATTAAGTAAATTGAATTTTGCCAAAATAGTATTAATTTTTTTTAATATTATATTAAAATGAATATCATTAAAAAATGGAGGTGTAGGCATAACACGACTTTGTTTTACGGACAGTGCCGTAATGTTCAGTAAATATACGGGTGTTCGGGTTTAGGATGCTAATCCATTAAGGGGTGATTCCTTGGTTCATTCTGAGAAAAAAATGGGAGAGTGGGGTAAATTTTTGATATCCTTTGAGATGCAGGGTGTTTAAAAAATGTTGTTCAGAAAATAGTACACACAAATATTAAACTGTAACTTCCACTCCTAATACATAGTTTGGCTCGAGACTCTCGATTTATTGCGGTATTTTGAATATGTGATGAAAAAATTAACATTTAGTTTTTAAATATTTTATTAGGTAATATTTTTACATGTAGTTATAAAAGATGCTCAAAATATCCTCCTTGTGATTGAATACAGGCTAATATTCGTCTAAGTATGTCTTTGTTTATTTCAATTATTGATAATTCTTCCCTTTTAAATTCTCTATATTAAATTCGCGTGCCCGGGGCTGGCTGGCTGGCGGACAGGCACACCAAATATTGTGAAAAAATTTTAACACACTTCCTAAATCCCTATATGCATCTTAAATCGGCAACATCTTTTTGTAAAAATTTGGAAGTGATCGGTCTCTTTGGTCCGGGGCACCCATACAAATTTTGTAAAAAAAAGTACCCGATTTTCTTCAAATTTTATACGCATGTGTATCACCGATGAACAACACTTTTTGTAAAAATTTGGAAGTGATCGCGCCCATGGGCACCCATACAAATTTTGTAAAAAAAGTACCCGATTTTCTTAAAATTTTAAACGCATGTGTATCTTAAATGGACAACATTTTTTTGTAAAAATTTGGAAGTAATCGGGCCCCGGGACCTGGGGCACCTATACAAATTGTGTAAAATAAAGTACCCGATTTTCTCAAATTTTATACGAATGTGTATCTTAAATCGGCAACATGGTTTGGTAAAAATTTGGAAGAGATCGGGCCCCGGGGCCTTTGGGCACCCAAACAAATTTTGTAAAAAAAACTACCCGATTTTCATCAAATTTTAATTTAATTTAATTTAATTTGTACAATACTTTTTGTAAAAATTTGGAAGTGATCGGGCCCCGGGGCCTGGGGGCACCCATACAAATTTTGTAAAAAAAAAGTTGCCGATTGTCTTAAAATTTAATATGCGATTGTATCTCCGACGCAACTCTTTTTGTAAAAATTTTGAAGTGATCAGACCCCGGGGTCGGGTGTACCCATAAAATTTTAATAAAAAAAGTACCTGATTTTCTTCAAATTTTATACGCAGATACACAACTCCGTTGGACAACACTTTTTGTACAAATGTTGGCGTGATCGGACCTCGGTGTCGGAAGGCCACATTAAAATTTTAAAAATTTACCAGATTTTCTTCATGTTTAATTCTATGTATGGACAACGCTTCTTCGAATTTCTTTAAACTTTTTACACATGTGTATCTCCGATGGAAGCACTTTTTGTTAAAAATTTGGAGTGATCAGGATAAGGGGGCTCCCAAATTTTTTTTTCAATGTTACCCGATTTTATTCAAACTTTGAACACTGTGTATCAATTTCATCAGAATTCAGAATCAGAATTTACACGAAAAATTTTAATTTTTATTGGTTGTTTTATTTATTTTTATTTTATTTTGTTTTTTTTGCTTTTTTTGTTTAATTTTTTGCGCTTTACAGATTTTTCCAAAGTGTTATACTTTTTGAGTTATTTTGTATATTTTGTAAAATTGCTTTTTGTTAAAAAGGGGGATGTCATGAAAACACTCCATATTAAGTAATCACTCAGTCATTAAACTACTTTCAACCTAACCACATTGCTGTTACGTACGTATATACCAGGTGACTCCCACGAAGTGTTACCAAATTCAGACTGTCATTGCTGTCAAATCAGTGATGACAGAGCGCTCAAATTTACACTAATGACAGTTCATTCCATTGTTTACAAGCGTACAAAAGCATTTTAGTGGGAAATATTCAGAAAAAAGTTACCGCAATGGAATTCAAGCGTAATAGTGTGATTGCTCTATTTGTGGATGGCTCGTGAAACGAAAATTTTACTCGAACGGTTGCAGCACATATTGAAAGATCATCTTGGACTGAAGGCCTTCAAAAAACGCATGGTCTCACCGATGTTAAAAAAAAGTTAGAGTGGAAGGATCAAAGGAGTTGTTACGCTTGCACGAAAGTGGCGATTTGCCTAATTTGGTTTTCACCGATGAGTCACCGTTCGTTATTGAGCAATATGTGAACAAGAAAAACGACCGGATTTACTTGCCCGGCCATTCTACTGAAAATTTGGACCAACGGTTTGCCACACGAAACCAAGCGCCGCCGATGGTGATGGTTTAGGCCGCCGTAACGGCCGAAAGCCGTTCACCGCTCGTTTTTTTAGACCGTGGCATCAAGATTAATGCTCAAATTTATCGGGATCATGTGTTGGAGGGTGCTTTGAAGCCTTGGGCACTACAACATTTCGGCCGCAGAGCCTGGACATTTCAACAGGACTCGGCGCCGAGTCTTAAAGCGCGCGTCAATCAAGATTGGTTGAGAAACAACCTTCCGCGGTTCATTTCCACTGCCCAATTGCCATCAAATTCACCGGATGCAAATCCGCTATATTTCTCGGTTTGCGGTATTTTGAAGAGCAAGGTTGAGACAAAAAAATACCAAAGTGTCGATCATATCAAGCAAACACTTCGCCGGGAATGGGAATGGGACCACAAAGCCACTTTTGTGTTGCATGCAAAAGCTTTGTCGGCCGTTTGAAGGCCATAATCGCGGCTAAGGGTGGCCAAATCAAAAACTGCTAATGCAATTCGAAAATTATATTTGTGAACATTTTTTACTTTGATTCAATAAAATTAATCAAAAAATAAAAATTCTGTGGCTTTTTGTTTTGGTAACACTTCGTGTCAGTCACCCTGTATATCGCGCCATCACATATCGTGCTACACAGTAAGTTCTGCTCGGAAGATGAAGAGTCATCCGAGCACATTCTCTGTGAATGCTCATCATTACTTTGGTTAAGGAGACGCATCAAATTATGCTACTAAGGATGTACTATCGTTCATTAGAGATGTGGTACGTCTCTTAGAGTAAAGACACCTTAAGATACAATAGCTCTTTAATGTTGCAGTGTCTGCTAGGATATAAATAAAACAAAATCCACAACGACATTGATCGTCCCTCATTGCTATTTCTTCGTCTTCCAAATTTGATTTCATTTTAATAAAAATAACACTCCCATGTAGGTCCCTGTACGTTATGTGTTGTTACATTCAACCGGCTCAACCTACCATCCAACATGCCATTGATGCCATTGACCAAATAATACACTACAGTCCTTCAATAATTCTCTATTCCTATGGCTTTCATAAAGGTAATTTCCGCAAAATTAATGCCTATCTAAGCAGTTCTTCCTTTGATTTTGTTGTCTATTCTTGAATTATGCCATCTCCATTTTTTACAGAGAATTATTATTTACTTTATTATTTTTTTATTTATTACTTATTATTTACTTATTATTATTATTATTTACATAATTCTATCTCTCTTTACGTGCCTTTCTCGCGCACTAAAACTTCATCTACATCTCCCCCTTGGTATAATCGAAGACTTCACTTCTTACGAAACAAGAGAAACAAGTTATGTGCACCTTACCTTCGTACTTATTATTTTTCTGACTATTCCAACAATCTCGGTACTTATTTTAAATTTACCCATCTTTTTAACTCTCTTTACCAGCGCTATCTTAATAATGTGAAAGCCAATCTCATAAACGACCCTCAGTCTTTTTTCAATTCGTCAACTATAAAAAGAAGTCCGACGGCTACCCTCTTACTCTTACAAAAACACATCATCAAACGCTCCAGATACCATTGCCAACTAGTTTGCTATCTTTTTCAAACAATCTTTCGCCGACAACTCCTTCATACCGGACCCCTGTTATTACACTTCTTAACTTTTCCAATAGCCCCTTTCTCTCTTAAACTGTTTACCCTACTGTTGTCGAAAATATGTTACAAAAACTTAATGATGAATTCTCACCTGGCCCAGATGGCCTTCCCGCCATATTTCTTAAAAAATTTTCCTCCAGTCTCTCCCTCTTTCTTTTGTAAATAATATTTTATTAGAACTTAAAACTATGAAATATAAATTAAGACTGAAGGGCGAGACTAATTTGGTGAGAGGCAAATAGAAAGAGAAAGAGAATAAGAGGAGAGGAATATAGATTAGGTTCTCCACACTTTTCCTTCTTTAAAATCTGACGAAGTCATCCAAATATCGTGGTGGAATGCCAGTATTAGCTCGTTCGGTTCGTCTTGGAGCTACTTTTTCTTGAACTTCTTCCTGCGCATCTTCAAATTCGTCACTTTCGTTCATGTTGTTATCGATTGATTGATTGGTGTCTTCTTTATATCGTACGTCTTGAATTCGTGGCATGATGAAAGGTTCAATTTCTGCAATGCCGTCGTCGAACTCGGATACCACTAACAGTTCATTTAACATGTTTTTGGAATAGGTGGTCTTCAACTGGTTCGCATGGGCTTTAATGATTCGCTCCCTTAAAGGAGTTTTGACTGCGATATTGTAATTCACTCTTCCAATTCTTTCAACGATTTTTGATGGAGCCAAATCCATTAGTCGTTTGATTCTTGTAACTCGTAGAAGACTTCATCATTGGCTTCAATTTCTCTCCATTTCGCACCATAATGTTTGTTGAATTGAAGTTCCATTTTTCTTTTTTCGTTGCTCAAATTTGATTTGGTTTGTTTGGACGTGAGCAAATGCAAGGATGTTTTCATCTTCCGATTGTTTAGCAGCTCTGATTGTGACTTGATGCCTTAGTTATATGATGGTTTTCGACGACAGTTTAACAGGAACTTTCGCAGGTTCTGGTCGACGTTTTCTTTTCTTCTTGTGAGGAACAAATTCGTCAAAGCATGGGACGACTTTCTCCCACACAAATTTAAAACTATTTTACATATACAACCTGTACCAAACATTGTGTCCGCTAGTGTGATTACACAATAAACAAAAGCTCCCTATTTCACAGACACCATTCCAGCTCTAACAATATTTTCCCCTTTTTTCTCTTCACCACACATAACTAATACGCATCATTATCAGGCAGCCGAGCTAAAATCAACAACCAGACAACACAGCCTCGGAAGATCCGACTAATGCCAACTGAGTGAAAAAACAACAACATGCATGCAGTACAAGACAACACAGACTCGGAATACCCAACTCACGCCGAATGAGTAACGCACCCACAATACACTCAGAAGTATGCAGCAATATTAGGCAGCCGAGTGAAACAACAACAACAAACATGCAGTACCAGACAACACAGTCTCAGAATATCCGACTAAAGTCAACTGAGTGAAACAATAACAACATGCATGCAGTACAAGACGGCACAGAATCATAAATAAAGCAACAACAAACAGCACGCAGTACATGACGACCACCAACAAACGACACAGAAATCAAAAGAGGCAACAACAACAATACACCATCGACCGATCATACGATTTAGTGGATTTTCCTATCGTAGCATCAACGGGACTTCCACAATCGATGGAGTATAAAAGGCCAGGAATCCAAACGGTCTTCCTTCTTTCTGAATGGTCTAAGAGTGAAAACCCTTGCCTTCACTTTAAACTTTACGCCAGAAACTATCCTCACGATTGAACGGCTCAAGAGTGAAGTACTTGCCTTCACATCCACGCTTTACGCTAGAAACTATTCACACGATTGAATGGCTCAAGAGTGAAGTCCTTGCCTTCACATCCACGCTTTAGGCCAAAAACTATCCTCACGATTGAACGGCTCAAGAGCGAAGTCCTTGCCTTCACATCCACGCTTTATGCTAGAAACTATCCTCACAATTGAATGGCTCAAGAGTGAAGTCCTTGCCTTCATATCCACGCTTTACGCTAGAAACTATTCACATGATTGAATGGCTCAAGAGTGAAGTCCTTGCCTTCACATCCACGCTTTACGCTAGAAACTATCCTCACGATTGAACGGCTCAAGAGTGAAATCCTTACCTTCACATCCATACTTTACGCTAAAATAAACTATCTTCCAGATACGCGGCAAGGGGTAATACTACCTCCTGGAGATACGTCGCTCTCCCTTAATCTTAAGCAGAACAAACACAGTAGAATATTATATAGTTTTAAGCAAATAATAATTTAAGTGTACAGATTAAACGAAGAGAAGAAAAAAAAAAACGATTGAATTCCATTCCCAAAAATAAACAAATTCTTTTTATTGTAACGACCTTAGTATACAAGGAACCCTGGTCACACTGAGCATAACCCCGGCTAGGAAAACCTCGTTACATCAACAAATCGCTTGGCAAGATGATTTGACTGAGGACTGTAAGGCGCGGTTCTGATTTGAACTTGCATTTCTCCAAGTGTAGATTGAAGCCGAATTCTCTGATGCGCTCCATGGCATTGAAGAGCTGTTGCTCGTGATCTTTTTCGTCGGCTCCAGCAATGATAATATCATCGATGAAGCCGTGAGCTGTCAGCAAGCATTTTGTTAAATATTTTCTGGGAAATGTCTTCACACCTTGTTCCAGTCGGTTGACGTTAGTATTGTTGGTCATCAGTTGTTTTGTTGTCAATTGTGCAGCATCCGAGACCTTCCGAGAAAACTTTAGGAAAAGCTTTTCTTATTTTGCTTGTCAATTTATCGTCGTGATTGATGCTGTTTATGGACACTGTATTGATTGGAACTCCCCGCAACTTGAAAGCGTTTAACCAAGGAATTCCGAATAGGTTAATTTCTCGATTAGCTACATAGCACTAGGCGTACTCTTCAACTCCATTCAACTTGATGACACATGGAAAACTTCTAAGCAGGGGAACGTCATCTCCGGATGCGTTGCCTGCTGGTTTTGCGATACTCTGGATGGTTAGCTTTCCAAGGCGGCTCCTCTTTCTTTTTGAGATAATCGTCATGTCTAAAGCTGTGCCGAGTTATAGCTTCAGGTTCGCGCCGTCTAAATTTGTGGTATCTGAATAGTCGCTTTAGTTTTGAAATAAATTCGTCGAAATCCAGCTTCGTAGGTTTTTTCGGTAGTACGTGATCAGCGAAGGTTTGATAGTTTTCTTGTGAAAAATTGTTGAGCACAAGCTGCGTTTTCATTTGTGGCGTTAGTTCAGCTGGCAAGTACGTTTCGTGTCTTTTGAACCACGTCTCGAATATTCTTCTCTTCCGGTTTATATTCGAACCGTGTGATTAATTATGCAGCTTCATTGATCTTGCGTTGACTCGAATCGATTGCAGCTTCTTGTTGTACTAAACTTGCTCTGCGAGAAATTGCAATATTTGCGCATGAGCTTCTGCTTGTTGCTGCAATTGTTGCTGCATAAGCTTCATAAATTTCTCCATGTCGGACATATTTAGGTTTTGCACGTGTGAATCTCGAAAATATTTTTTGATAAATTTCTTAAAATCCTTGTCGTCCTCGGTAGCAATACGAATGTAGTACAAACTAAATAATATTTTATTAGAACTTAACACTATGAAATATAAATCAAGACTGAAGGTCGAGACTAATTTTTGAGAGGTAAATAAAAGAAAGAGAGAGAGAATAAAAGGAGAGTAATCTAGATCTGGTTCTCCACACCTTCCACAAAGAGAATTGGCTCAGATTTGGAAGACCCCTTTCATAACCCCAACACACATAAAAGGATCAAAGAATTATGTTCCTGTTGCTAAACCTTCTCACATTCCTAAATTCTTCGAAAGTATTTTATACGGAGTCTAAAACTTTCATTGGAAGTCTCTTATTTCTCTCAGCCAACATTGCTTTCTTAAAGGTAGATCAAACATACTTCATGTCCTTCGCTTTTTAAGCATTAGAGAATGGCAACGAAGTCGACGTAGTTTATTGAAGGAGACAGGAATCCTGTGGAGAAGAAATTATAGGTCTGACCTGAAGCGAACGCTATAAAGAAGGTTTTCCAGATAAATAAATAAAGACCTAAATAGTTTTTTGTTTGGAGTTGATATCACCAAATGCCAATCTACGAGTATTACCTTATCACGAAAGTACAACAATTACCAATATTACCTTGTCCACGGCTAACCCATATCCCGCGTGCAATCTTTACGTGACCTCGGCGTATTGTGCGAACCGGAGCTTAATTTCCGTTTTCATATTGATGAAATAATTCTTAAAACTCATCACTTGGCTTTGTCAAACAATGGCCAAATAATTTTCCAACCCTTTGTCACCAGATTCCTCTCCATCACTTTTATAAGCCCCTTCCTTGAGTACGCTAGTCAAGCGTGGTCCCCCTTTTATCAAGTTCATGTATCCAGAATCGAGAGCATCCAACGTCGTTTTCTCCGATTGGCTCGTCGAGGTACCTCAACTCATCTAGGTCATCTTATCCTGCCACCCTACCATGACCGCCTTAACCTCATAAACTTGAAAACCTTGAGAAACGCAACGACATTGCTGACATTTTTTTATATATCGCCTCCTCTTAGGCTCCGCCGATTACGCGTCTCTATACAATTCGATATTTTTTAAAGCTAACCCTCGTAATGTACAATACCCGACTCTTTTTATCTACCAACACACACCATGTTAAGCTCTAACGAACCAATCTCCTGTATGTTGAGGAAGGTTAGCTTTAACCCTCTTATAAGGAGCAACGGCTGCTGCTTATCGTTAACGAATTTAGCAAGTGGCCATAAAATGCAGTTTACAACAACCGAAAAGACGATCGACCGCTTAAAGGATGTGTTTTCCCGCCAAGGACTCTGCGACATCATCATCTCAGAAAATGATCCCTAATTTGTGTCAGAAAGATTCAAATCGTTCTGCAGTGAAAACGGCATCGAACACATCAGAACGGCACTGTTTCATCCTCAAACAAATGGTCAGGCTGAAAAATTTGTTGACTCGTTGAAGATCGGATTAAAAAAGTTAGAAGGAGAAGGTAATGCCGATCAAATTTTGCACAAATTCTTAATGTGCTATCGTTACACACCTTCGTTTTCTCTCGGCATTAAGTCCCCCTTTCAAGTGATGATGTGTAAAATAAGAACCAATCGTCCAATTGAGTGCAATACAAAAGTGGAACAACAGTTCAACTGGCACCATGGCGCAAGGTGGAAGGAGTTCGAAGTGCTAGTCAAAACGTCCAGTAATAACAAGTGAAATGTTCACCCGGAGTCGTTGTCAAGAGATGCGGGTTGGTAAACTACTTAGTCTTAACCGAAACAGCAAGGGGTAAAAGGGAAGTTAAAAGCCATGTGAACCAAATGAAAAAGCTATTTACCTTCCTCGATGACCACGACAAAATTGGCTGGAAGATTTTGGGTTATCAGCACCAACAAAACGAGTAATAGAGCCGGAGGTCTTACCGGAACAGGAAGCAGTATCCGAGGACGAGCTTTTCTAGGATGCCATGGAATATTCTGAAGCAGAAGTGGCTCAACCACGTTGCACGACTCGAGCTGCGTTTTGAGAACTACGACAGGACGAGACGAATGTGTCAATCATTGCGATAACGCCATTATGAATAGGCGTTATTTATTTATTCTTTATTTTTTGTATGTTGTTTGTTTTTTTGTTTTGTTTTTAACTATTCAGTGTGAACTTTGTTTTGTGATGGGGGAGAAGTGTTGTGATGTGCAACACATATATTTATTTACATTTGACATGGACAAAATAGGCTGCATATTTGTTGGACTTGTGGCATGGCTGTTTGGTGGACTGGCAGTATAAGTGCGCGACCCAAATGAAGCAGACGCATTGATTAATGATTAATAAATATAACATTTAACAAAACATTTAGGTGTATTGTTATTCCGACGGAATACAACAACTACTATTGCCTAAACCTAAACAAAGCCCTGCCTCGATCGTTTTCGCACTATGTGGTTTACCGAGATTTTTTTAGGGCGCATGTTCTGTGAAAGTTTCAGCTCAATCGGCTGTCTAGTTTTGAGTTGTAGTGTCATACAAAACAGAGCACAGAAAGCAGCGCAGCACACAGCACACAGTCATTATGATGCGCGACCGTTTTTACAATAGAAAGTGTTGTCATCGGATATACACATGTGTGCAAAATTCGAATAAAATCGAGCTTAAGGAACTGTTCGCACTACATGTATATAAGTCCTTTTTAACTTTTCTCACTGGTTTTCTGACACATACTTCCTATCATGAGCACGTTTTTGTTATATGTTGAAAGTGGTCGGACAACTGGCTATTTAAACTCCTGTGTTTGTAAATTGTACAATGAGAATGTATAGAATGAGAGCCCGAAGCGCACTTGTGGTGCGTAGTGTTTCCTTTGTTTTCTGGTTTTGAGGTCGGTGCAATTTCAAAGTTTTTCCTTTTTTCCACGCATCACACGCGCCACACGTGAATCGCAACACGCGTAAAATGCGGGATAACAAAAATGACCTCAAAAAACGCGAAAAAGGCTCGATTTCAACCCATCACACGCGCACCACACGACACGCGTCATACGCAGAATATAAAAAATGCTATTTTTGACGACACTTAAGTCGTGTAAAAGGTGTTTAAAAAAGACCTCAAAGAAGTCGAAAATTTTTTTCTACCCATATCACGCGCCACACGCGTCCTGCGCGGAATATAAAAAATACTATTTGGGACACTTACAAAATTTTAGCTCTTAGGTCGTGTGGAAGGTGGTTAAAAAGAAAGAAGAAGTAGTCGAAAATACAGACAAAAAGAGGTCAAGTTAAATAAAAGTTTTTAAAAAATGAGACCAATCAAACCACCCTTGCTAGTAGTACAGCCAAAAAACTGACTTTCACATAAATGTTCAATAGAGAGCGTGTTTAAAAGTGGGAGTGGGAACATTTTTAAAAATGTTCGATTTGGCTTTTATACAATTACATTCTATTTCTAATCTTCTCATAAGTATTTAACAGCACTTGGCATAGTATATTAATCTCATTATAAATTTGAAAGTTAAAATTGGGCCACGTCCATAAAACTAGCATTGATGTGAAGAGGTAATTTTCATCTTACATTTGTAACTAATTTTTACGTCCTCCCACTTTTAAACATGCGCCCTATTAAACTTTAATGTCAAAGTCATTTTTTTGGCTCTACTAGTTTTCTTTTCTTTTTTTTTCTTCCAGTTTTTAAATTCTCTATATTAATTGTTCATTGATACTTTCCTATATTACCTTTAATTTGTTACCAATTAAACCCAAACCACTTTCAAAACACTTAGATAAATGCGAAAAACTCAATCATTTGATAGTTATATCACTCAATTATATGAAATACCAAATGAACTAAATATAAATTGATCCAACTTCCGTTAAACTACGTTAAAATGCTATACCGCAGAAACGCCAAAGTCTTTAATAGCGTAAATCAAATAAAAGAAAAAAGTGCAAACAATTAGATTTCATTAAACACGATAAAAAGTATTACGGCATTTGCTTAGTGCTAATGGTTGTCCATTAAGTTTAATTTTAACTAGTACATTTTTGATGTTTTGAGTAGGGATGGGTGGGAGGACTGAGGCGTAATCAAGTCAGACCTGACATCGTTTTACAAAAATTCTATCTTTTTCGGTGAAGCAAACATTGGAATAATATCAATACTTTTATAAATATATATATACAAGAAAATTAGAAAACAAGTGTGGATAATAGAGGGTGGCAACTTAAACGGTCAATTGTGTTATTTTTAATATATGAAAGGGTAAACAAATCCCCAACAAACGCATGCATACAATATTTTGGTTTGAATACACATACAATGACCATTATACATGGATACATCTATATGCTTAGATTTTACCTTATACATTACTATTTCTGTCTCCCTCGCTCTATTATTATGTGCACATATTTATATATCTACAACGCGAGAGAAGGACATACAGTTACATTTATATAAAATATATATATTATTATTCAATACCTTATAAATATATAATATTTACAGTGCAGTGGCTTTCAACCTGTGTCCTGCGACTGCCTCTTTGAGAGGTTTCTAATTTTGTAAAACACTTATTTTAACCAAAAACCGTAAACGTCAGCTAACAATGTGTGTTTTGATTTTTAAATTTGATATTCTAAATTTGAAAGTTAAACGATTACATAAAAACTTTGGTGCGAATGTATGTCTAACTATCATGGCTGAACCACTGAAGCATTTCAAATTATTCTCGCACCATATGTTCTTGTGGTGCTTCGGATTGTTTTGACGTGACAATGACTCACTCACAAGGTTTAAATGTGCTCTGTTATGTCACTTTTTTAACAGGTTTTAAGTCACTTTTTAAACAGTTTTTTTGTCCTCCGTTATGTTATATTTACTTCTATTATTCACTTGTATTTAGTCATTAGGAATAAGAATTTTCAACCTTTTCACGCTCAAATCCCGCGGCCATGTATCAGACACAGCCTACCCTTTTTTCTTCTAGTGATTTTTCTGTAACATAAGTTATTCGATGCACTGGGTCTGTTGTCGAATGTTTATTTCTAGACCGCAACTGTTGGGTGGGAATAAGTCTTCTTTGCTCTATGATTCTGAATAGCCTTTTAATTTCGAAAAGTTTTGATGATACCGTTAAAAGTGATATTGGCCTATATGAAGTAACTTCTGATAAAAGCTTACCTTGTTTAGGTATATCAATAAATAATTATAACCTTGAGTTTTAACAATGAAGGGTAGTTCTTTCATGATTTGGGCAGTTATAAGACCATCACCTGGTGATTTCTTATTAGATAGCTTATGAATAAATGTACTTCTCTCTTAGTGAAACATAAGGGATTACGTCTTTATCTACCCTATCATAGATTTCAGGTTCGTTTGCCACATTAGGTGGAAAAGGGTTAAAAACATTTATCAGGTGCTCTGAAAAAAAAGGATTTGCCATCAGATGTTTTTAAGGGATGATCTTGTGCATCAAGTCTCTTTAAATGCTTAGCAGCCATCCAAAAACAGTATTATGTGACTTTGTCCGCAGTTAAGTTATAAAGATATTTATATATATATAGTTATACTTTTTGAAGTGAAACTTTTTTACGGAGGTGGCTTCAATTTTTAAGCGTTACACTGAGTTAATTTGTTCCAATGGGAAACAATTAAGAAGGAAAAGAAATTTTTTTTTTTTTTTTTTTTTTAAATATTAAAACTTTATTTTTCCTAATGAGCCGATCTGCACGGTGTTGTTCACAAAATCAAGACTGAGTTACTTAGCAATTGCTTAATCTACATATTTATACTTTAACTAAATAGGCGTCCATCGTTTGTCGTTCGGTTTTATCGATTGCAGATGTGGATCAACGGGAATGGATAATTACCAAATGAATGTCCATCCCTTGTTTTCGTATTACTTTTATGTTGCACCATATGTGGGTGCCTCTGTGTTTGAGAGAGTGTCGGGTCGTTCTTCCACTTGAAATTCCCACACAAGGAATATACCTCTTCTAGGAGAAATGTGAAAATGTGTGATTTATTTATTTCGTTAAATGAATGTTTTAACTCATCCATCCACCGGAAGACGTTCGCCCCAAACGTTTAAATCTTTTCTGGACGTTGCGGTTTGTGTGTTTAGTAGCAGTAGAAGTTCAAAATTTCGATGATCTCTCTGTTGTCTCCTTACTTAGTATACGACTATTATTTTATATATTGAGGATTTCGACTTGTCGTAAGTCGAAAGTCGAAATACGAAAGATACACAATCGGCACCTGGGGCCGTATTCTTGAATTTCAATCGAAGAAAATCGTCTACGATTTTCTGTCAAAATACGTAATGCAATCGAAAATGAAAATTACTGTATTCTTGAAACTTCTCAACGAAAATTTTCGTTTAAAAAGTAGACGTAGTATTCAAAGTAAACGGTTGTGACAACAAAATATTTTTCTTAAATTAATTAAAAATCAAAAATGGAATCTAAAAAGCAAAGATTGGGACACATGTCAAAGCAACAAAAGGAGGCTCTAATAGATTTTATGGAAGCTAACCCAGCTTTAATAAAACAACAAGTGAATAACACTTTGTCATATAAACAAGCGGCCAAATTATGGGAAGATGCTTCACATAATTTTAATGCTATTCTCGGTGCTTTTAAGCCTTGGCAAAGTTGGAGAAAGGTAATACCAACAACGAATTTTTATTTTTAAATATTTTTAAAATATTAACATTTTTTTATAAATAATGTTGGCAGGATATTAAAAACGACGTAAAACTCAAGCTAAGCGAGATAAAAAAAAAATGCGGGGGGTACAGGTGGAGGTGGTCAAACCATAATTATTTTGACGGACCTAGAAACAAAGGTTTCTTATTTAATAGATGATGCCACTGTTTCTGGTCATAGAGATGTGCCTGAGTCTACGGTTTTTGTTGGTATAATTGTTTATTTTTAATATTTTCTCTGAAATTAATTTTCACAAAATGTATTGTTTTTTTAGGAACTACCTCCAAGTGCCAGTGATAGTGATTATATTCACAATTTGCCATCAACATCTAAGAATTTAAAAATCTTACCATCAAAAACTACCATCAAACCATCTCTTACACCTTGCAAAATACCACAGCACAAAGATTTGGCAGTCACTAGCCCCAAAATTAACAATTCAACAACACAAGAAGAAGAAGCAATAATTGTAGAAGCAGAAGTAACCGAATCAAGCGGTAATGCGCCCCCTAAAAAAAGTAACCAATTAATTATTTAATTATTAGTCAGAGTTGATTTATAAACATCGGAACCGCATTTTTAACACTCCATTCACCCTTTCGATTATGCTTCCCGTTAGCTTCTGGCACTTATTGTAGTCACTTTTTGGAGTTTCATCTTCTGCCCTCGATATAGGCATGAGTATAGACATGCTCTGGATACTCATGGTCATCTTTAAAAGGTGGTACAATTGCCACACGAGTGCAGTCAATACACCCCACAACTCTTGGAAATCTATAATTGTCATAAAATCTGGAAAACATATTTAATTAGTATTTAGTGAAACTATTTATTAATACTATAATTACTTTTGTCTTGCGGCTTTTAATTGATCAAGATTTCTATGAAATCTCTGTTTCGGGTAGTTTTACTTTATTTGTATAAAGTAATTTATTAGCAATTATCAAATATAAATCTATAATTGTCATAAAATCTGGAAAACATATTTAATTAGTATTTAGTGAAACTATTTATTAATACTATAGTTACTTTTGTCTTGCGGCTTTTAATTAATCAAGATTTCTATGAAATCTCTGTTTCGGGTAGTTTTACTTTATTTGTATAAAGTAATTTATTAGCAATTATCAAATATATATATGAACAGTTGATAAATATTTTGTATACACAGCTAATACTACTAATTCACATTAAACTAATAAAAGCACAAAAATGGTACGTGTGTAGTCCATGCTGACAAGAAAAGACTGCGCTCTCTGCTCGTTATCAATCTGTCATCTGCGTTGGTTTGTCGACTCGTTTTAGACTGTGACAGAAATGAGTATGTTCGCAGGCTGGCGATGGAATTGTAGATTAATATACTAAATTTGAATGATTTTACAGCGGATGATAATTTAATTTGGACGTTGGCGTTAAGATTCCGGCCCCCGGAATTGATTCCTTAACCTCCACAAGCTTCACAATTTTGACTATTGGTCTATCCATGGTTGATGTTGCAGTTTTTACTGTTACAACCTGCACTAAACCGTCTTCTCCTGGGTGGACATTGATAACTCGGGCAAGTGGCCACGATAGTGGTGCTAGATTTACATCCCTGATGAGCACGATATCTCCTGCCTTTAAATTCTCGTATTGCTTTCTCCACTTGGTTCTCTGCTGTAAGTTGTTGATGTATTCTAGCTTGTACCGATTCCATAATATGTGAACGCGCTTTTGAAGGTCTTCCCATCGAGTCAAGCGATTATCAGGTATGTCTGAGTTGTCCACCTCTGGGATTGCAGCAGCAGCAAAGCCGTAGTTAGGAAATGTGCTGGCGTGATTGCAAAGACGTCGTCGATGTCTTCATTCACAGGGGTGAGAGTCTAGAGTTGAGAATGGCCTCGATTTGGCAAAGCAATGTAGTTAATTCCTCAAACGTTAACTTTGATTGTCGAATCGTTCGTGTGAGGTGATGTTTCACTGACCGAACTGTGGACTCCTAAAGTCCGCCAAAGTGAGGAGCCGCAGGAGGATTAAACTTCCAAATAATTCCTTGCTCTGTGGTGAAGCTTAATACCATTCCGTTTTTCGTGTTTGAGTGAAGTTGACGTTGGATTTGATTGAGCTTTCGTTTTGATCCCACAAAATTGGTACCATTATCACACGATCTGGTACTGGGTAGTCCTCTTCTGCTAACAAATCTTTTTAGTGCGGCCAAAAATGCATCTGTGGTTAAGTTTCCAGCCAGCTCCAAGTGGATCGCCTTGACTGACATGCAGACGAATACGACAATGTATGCCTTGACAAAGTTTGCTCCTCTACCGGTTTTTGTTGCAATTTCGATCGGGCCGGCCATATCTAATCGAGTGTGCGTAAAAGGTTTTGTTGGTGTTACCGTCTCAGCTGGCAAATTTCCCATGATTTGATTGGTCGGGCGGGAATTAAGCCTGCGACAGATAATACAATCATTTGTTACCTTTCTTGCTAGCTTTCGTACACTGATGATCCAGAAGGATTAACGTGACAAATGAGTGAGTAGGGATGGGCCAGGATGGAGATACATTATGTATAGGTAGGATAGGATAATATGACTTAAGATGTGATTGTAAGGTAAAATTATTGGGTCATAATTAAATTATTGATCATAGGAACATTCTGCGTGTTTAAGGCGTCCTCCGACGCGCAGGATACCTGTGTCGTCCAGATACGGTAGTAGAGATGCCAACGTGCTCTTCGTGATTCGACGATCTAGTTTTAGTAGCCGAATTTCTTCTCCGAAGTGTTGAACTTGAATTAATTTACATAATTCGTTTTATATTCGTTTGGTGTAATTGGACCTCTCTGCACCGAATCAGTTGGATACCTTAGAAATTTGCTCTTGCAAAATGAAGTGAATCTCCGAAGGTGTACCACAATCCGTTTCATCGTGGTAAAGGAAGAGGTGCGGCTAGCAATCATAGCAACCAAGGCTGGGTCTACAGCAACATTGTGGACACGTACTTCACGTTCCTCTAGAGTTTCAATGGTTTGAAGCCTTGTATCATTACTGGATTGCTGCGGCCAGGTATCCTTAGGTTGACTTAGCCAAGACGGCCCATTCTACCAGAGCAAGTTATTCAGCAGATAGGTTGGCGTACACCCACGGGAGGCGCAATCAGCTGGGTTGATAGATGAGGATACGTGTTTCCATTTTGTTTTCGGCATGAGTTCTAGTATTTGGGTAGTTCGGTTAGAAATGTACACCTTCCATTTGGATGGATGATGCGACAGCCAATGTAAAACGATTTCCGAATCCGTCCAACAATAGACGGGAATCTCCTGCAGATTCATGGAGTCGATGACCGACTTAGTTAATGCGGATAGTAGCAGCGCACCGCATAGCTCGAGTCGAGGAATAGAAATAGTTTTAATCGGTGCTACTCTCGTTTTTGCAGCAATAAGATAGACGTGTACATTTTCGAATTCATTAATTCGGGATGCTTCGGAGAGGAAGCTTCGTTTTGTATGAGTGATGCGGTAGCAAAGGCGCTTACCTGGAATTTGAAACTGTCAGTTTTTGTGTCCCAGTATAGGCCTAGGATTTTATGTTCGCTTAATCCATCCAAACACACTATTGATTTTTCTTGATTAACCGTGGCAAATGAGGACAGAAACTTATGCGAACTTGAAGCGAACTTGTGTAGCGGGAACCCCGCATTATTAAGAACCTTTGTGATTTCATTCGCCAGTGTAACTGCGGAAGGAACGTCGTCGCTTCCGGTAAGAAGATCGTCCACATAAAAGGCGTTAAGAATCGCATGAGACGCGAGTGGAAAATCAGTTTGTGATTCTATGCCCAGCTGTTTGAGGCACCTAGTGGCTAGAAATGGAGCGGCAGATGTTCCATACGTCACAGTCAGCAATCGAAAATGTTTTAGATGATCAGTTGAGTTGTCACGCCATATAATGCGCTGGTAGTCGCAGTTTCGGTTGTCGACCCGAATCTGACGGTACATTCCTTTGATATCTGCAGTGAAGGCTATTGGGTACAAACGAAAGTGCATTAGAATGCTAATTAGATCAGATTGCACCGTTGGTCCCACTAGTAACTTGGAGTTCAGCGATATTTGAGATGACGTAGTAGCTGAGCCATCGAATACCACTCGAACCTTCGTGGTTGTATTGGTAGGTTTGATTACCGGATGGTACGGTAGATAGCAGTGCTCGGTTAAAAGGTTAAGTTGATCTGGTTTGATCTGTGCTATATGATTGAGTTTCTCGTAGTAGTTCATGAATGAGGAATACGCATTTTTGAGATCCATCTGCCTTCGTAATCTGGATTCAATTGATTGGAATCTGGATGTGGCCTGTTGAAGTGAGCTTCCTAACGGTGTAGAATCCTTGGCGAAGGGTAATCTCACAACAAACCCACCTGTTTGATCTCTAGTGTGAGTAGCCGAGAAAAACTCTTCACAATAATTTTGTTCTGGGGTTAAAACCTTGTGGATCGGTGGCTCCTCAATTTCCCAAAATTTACGAAGAGTCTGGCAACGTTAAACTCCATTTGTAATGATTTGGGTGGCTTTAATTTGGAATCGCCACTTGAAATTATCCATCCGAATGCCGTGTTTTGTGCGTTGGTTCCTGCAAGTTGTCCTTGTCGAAGTTGTTTGAAGAAATGACTTGCTCCAAGAAGAATGTCAATGTTCCAAAATCAGATGATCCAAAATAAAGACATCCACTTCCGTTGTAGAGTTCATATCCAATCGGGATCTGATGGTGATCGCTGTTCGACCCTTTGTAGTTGCATTTGACGCAACCCCAGTTATTGGATTCCGACAGTTGTGACGAGTTAATTGCAGTTTGGTCATGCATGTTTCCGTTATTAGGGACGCTTCAGAGCCGGAGTCGAGCAGTGTTTGGCAATAGTGATACCTTCCAATTGCGTCCTTTACCTTTATTAGGGCAGTGGGTAATAATGAGTACCTTCGGTCACTGCAGTGTTTATAGTTGAAGGGAAGTTTTGGTCTATGTTTGAACCTTCCGAGCAATGTGGGTTTTCGTTAGCTGTATTTGACGATGGGTCTTGAGTTGAATGGAGCGAGGTATGATTTTTGGGTTGACACATGAATTGTCTTATTAAGGACGTGATAACCAAGCCTTGGTTGTCGTACCGTGTGCAGAGCTTGTCCCATGCCTCTGAGTAATTTGCGTCAGTAACCGATATATGCAGGAGTAGGTTGGCTGCTTCGTCTCGTAGAAGGCCCTTCAGGTACTGAAACTTGTGCACATCTGTGAGTGAGGGGTTATTGTGCACCGATGATCGGAACAAATCCTTGAATGACGGAAACTCGTTGTATTTTCCGGTAAAGAACGGAATCTGGATTCTTGCTAGTTTTATTTCATCCTTCGCACACAGAGAAAATTTGCTCTCGCATGGTGTCTAGCATTTCCCTTTGGTGCGTTGTGAATGTCTTCATGGTATTATTTATCTGCTCCTGAACTGCAGTAACTATTGGGTTACGTCCATGAATTGCTTTCCGTATTGCCGCCTTTTCCTTGGTATATCGTTGTTCGATAGCATCGATATCGGATAAGGTGTCATCAATGGCAACTATACCCTCGTCGTGATCCTTAAACTCGATGTACGCGTTTTCGAGATATTCTAGTTGAACATATAATTCTTCCACAGCTGTGTCGGTCTTGATGCTGGCTGCCCATTTTTCTACACGTGTTAGCGAAGCTTTAGAGTGGCCTCGCTTTCGTTTTAGAGTGTCTATCTCAGACATGTCGTTGCACACTTCTATATACTGGTATACACCTCAGACTTCTAATAATTGTACAGTTAGCTCGTCAGATGTTTCGTCTAGTCACTAATTTTATTGTAGGTTCCAATCTCTAGAAATTTGCACGCGGACTATTGATTGTTCGACGCAGAAAGAATAACAGCACGCCATCACAATAAGTGTCCTTCAGTAATCAAAATGTGTGGGTTTACAAATCAGTAGAAATTTTCACGCTGATATGGAATATTCGACGCAGAAACTGAATAACAGCACGCCGATACAGCAAATGTCTTACAATCACAATCTGTAGAAATTTGCACGCGGACTATGGAATATTCGACGCAGAAAATAATAACGGCACGGCAATGCAGTAAAGTTCCAATAAATCCAATTTCAATGTCTTACCAATTTGTAGAAATTTGCACGCTTTGGAATATTCGACGCAGAAAATGACTAATGGCACGCCAATGCAGTAAATGCTTCCAAATCTAAATATATATTAGTACAAATTTCGTCCCTGGTTTCGGCTCCAATGTTTCGGGTAGTTTTACTTTTTTTGTATAAAGTAATTTATTAGCAATTATCAAATATATATATGAACAGTTGATGAATATTTTGTCTACACAGCTAATACTACTAATTAACATTAAACTAATAAAAGCACAAAAATGCTACGTGTGTAGTCCATGCTGACAAGAAAAGACTGCGCTCTCTGCTCGTTATCAATCTGTCATCTGGGTTGGTTTGTCGACTCGTTTTAGACTGTGACAGAAATGAGTATGATCGCAGGCTGGCGATGGAATTATAGATTAATATACGAAATTTGAATGATTTTACTGCGGATGATAATTAAATTTGGACGTTGGCGTTAACAATCTCACTTTATACTCGAAAAATCCGCTGGCGTGGACAGCATTAATAACTTCATTAATACTTCTGCTCACAGATGGTTGACTCATTGATACATTATAATTTTGGACAACATCCTGCTGATAACTTCCGGCAGCAAAAAATCTCAAAGAAGCAAAAACCTTTTAAAAAATTTGTTTACGAGTTACAATTAATGTTTCCATCTTTTATAAAAGAAATTACTTACTTTTTCTTCTACAGTTAAAGCGCTAGTTGGTGAGGAATCTCCATATAAGGCGTTAATGTGTTGATTAATTATTTGGCCATATTTTTATTTATTCGAAACAGCTTTATAAATTTTTTTCAGAAAGTTCAAAATAATCTTGAGGTTCTCTTTTAAACCTGTTTATTTCGAACTCTTCTGCCTGTTCCAAAGCCGAGTGGGATAAAATAATCCCCAGCTCATACAAACCATATTTATAATTTCACTGACGATGACGATTTTTATTATATAATTAGAATGCGAACAACACAAGAAGACAATATTCTTTAACAGAAAATCTATAACTTATTGATAACTGACAATGTTTATTAAATAATTAAAAAGCAAACAACACAATTCTTTAACAAAAAATCTAAAATTTAATGACAACCAATTTTTTTTCTACCTTTCCGTCTTCTATTAGTATATAGTCTTTTTTAAGGTAATCCGTTACATGTATTTTCGCGTTTATTGTGGCTATCCACATTCCTAAGATTAGTAATGAGTACATCTGGAAATAGATTAATTCCTCAGATTATCTTTATACATTAACTTGTTATTTTTACCTAGGATCGTGTTGTTGTTATTTTCTTAACTATTCTTTTGATATAGCTTTGCTTTGTTTAACCTACGATCTGATATTTTATAGACTACGTCGTCTTCTTTATTGTCCTTATTCCTACGGTTATTGTTTCTGTACGTAAGTGTTTTGGTTTGTTTTATTTTTAATCTATCGTATATGTGTGAGTACTTGTCGTAATTGTGAAAAACATCAGTTGGTTTTTCATTAGTGGTTGAGTGAATTGTCTCATTGTATTGTTTAACTGCATATGGCATGAGTTCATCGATTGCCCGATGTGAGTTCGAAAGTGTATTAAGTCTAATGAGTTCTGTGAGCGTACTATATACCTTCTCTTCTATACCATTTTTTCGTACTATGATTTTTGGTTTTATAGTGCTTAATGTTTAATCTGGTTAGATCTAATTTTGTGGCTTCTGAGCAAAATGATCTTTCGTTATCGGTAATAACAGTGTTAACTGTACCGAATATAGGCAATATGCTCACTAGTCTATTCTTGGCTTCTATTTTATCTTTTACCTCTGTCAACTAAATATTTAGAGAAACTGTCTATCATGGCTAGGAACACTTTTTTATGGGTATAGAATATGTCCGCGTAGATGCGATATCCCCCTACCCGTGGAATTGGAGCCTCTCAAATTTCTTGCTTATTGGGATGTCTATCGTATTTATTTAATTTGCAATTTTCGCATAGTCTTACATATTCTTGTATTTGGGAGAACATACGTGGCCAAAAATATTCCCTTGATATCTGTTTTACGTTCTTGGTGGCTTCTCTGTGAGCTCTGTTATGTATTTCTTTTATGAGTTTGGTCTGTTCATCTTTGTCTTCTACATCTTTAACCAGTTCACTGGTGTGAATAAATTTGCTATTGGGGTATTGTGATATAAGATTGAATTTTATCTTAAATAATTGTTCTTCACTTCAATATAATGCGTTCATTCATTCATTCAGGTGTTAGAATGAATTATTCCTTTCATTGATTTAATTACTTCATTATCTTTATAATTTACTTCGTGCCTCCAATGCTTACCGTGTAATTGGATTGTATCAATCTTGTTTTCAGCTCCTTCTTTAATTATTATTTGATTATTGAATATATTTAATTTATTATTTGTTTTAGGGATATCGGTTCTTGAACGGGATTCTGCACTACGACAGGTTTCTAAGTCTGAGTTATCTAAATGGTTGAGATTTTGCCGGCTAAGTGCGTCTGCTACGACATTCTCCTTCCTGGTTTATATATTATTTCTGGTGCATAATAATAATGTTCGGTGCGACAGACCATTGCGGTCCAAGGCCTAGCTTCTCGCAACCATTTGTGTTGTGCATGTATTTTTTTGGACACAAATGGAAGGGACCTACAATTTAAGGCCGGATCCGAACGGCGAATTGAGAAGCTTTCCGTGACAAGTTATTACTCTCGGAACGTTTGTTAACCATTCGCGAGAGGTGGGACACCGTGAAAAATACTTTTGGTGTTACTGGGATTCGAACCACGAACCCCCTGCTCAGTAGCCATGCTCATTTCCACTGAGCCACGGTGCCCACATTTCTGGTGCATATTCCTCAATAATTCGAATTCTTACGTATTTGTACTTGCCATTATTCACCGAAAATTCTGTTTTCCTAATATCTTCCTCCTTCATTTAAATTTGATGAAAACCGCTTTGAAGATCTAATGTGGTAAAGAACTTTCTTTTACCTCAATTTTTTAAAATAACCTTTGTTTCCGCCAGAGGATATTTTAAAGTTTTGGTTGTCATTTATATGCCGTCGTGAACGGACGTGCTGTGTGCTGCGCTTGAGCACTAAACATAATAAAACAACAACAGCAAACACAGCCATAATTCAATAACAAAAACCGATTCGCGTGCGCCAATAATTGTTAGTGCAAAGTGCAGTGTGTGGTGTCCGTTCGTCCCATCCTCAACAGCTAAACTTAAGAATTTAGAAAATTATGTTGTTGTATGCTTGCATACGCAATGTAATGATCTAATTCTATTGTAATTAAATAACGGATTGTGAGTGCTTGTTTCTTGCGGTGATTTAACTCATGTTGTCGTGAAGGCATAACACTGACGACAATTTGTGTTAATAATCCATTTTGAGACATACTCTTCTCAATTCGGTTTAGAGAAGCGGTAAGTTGTGTTTTGTGTGTCTGTTCTTTTGTAGTTATGTGTGTTTTCAAAGTGGATCTCAGCAACATACGTGGGCTGAGAACGAATTCTTTCTCTGTGTTTAACCATGTCCACAGGCCAGCAATTCTGACACTGAGTGAAACTCAGGTGTTTGATAATTCTGATGTATGGGAATTTAATCTGCCTGGGTATAGCTTGGTGCCATTATTTTTCTCTCGACGCGGACTCGC
The DNA here is from genome assembly GCA_947095585.1 of Nephrocerus scutellatus. Classification (NCBI taxonomy): domain Eukaryota; kingdom Metazoa; phylum Arthropoda; class Insecta; order Diptera; family Pipunculidae; genus Nephrocerus; species Nephrocerus scutellatus. Next base: position 77,397,884 of record OX352763.1, read on the forward strand.
AATCTATGTCCGGAGTGATATTGCGTTTCAGCTTTCGCCTCAATTAAGCCAAAGTTCCAAACCGGAATTCAATTTCATATGGCTTAAAGTTAAGGTACAAGAGCGCAACATCTACTACTGTTTCCTGTACAGAAGCTCCCACTTAGACAGTGTTTCAACCTAGAGTGAGTTTGATGCACTGTCTGATTCAACCTCAAGAACTGACACAAAACATGAAATCGTTATTGCGTGCGATTTCAATGTACACAATTCTGGTTGGTTTCGCCATTCTGGAGGAAGTTACGAGGAACCGCAGAGAATCATCAAGAGCTTAATTTGAGTCAAGATTTTTCGCTCATCCTTGATGTAATGTTTGGCGTTGGAGCTTATCGGCTCAATAGTTGTGTGTGCCTTTTTCGTTTGTTAGGCCTGGTACTACAAACGAATCCGGTACAATTAACTGTCGAGTTGTGGGCATTCAAAAAAGAAGTCAGCTAGTTCCTGAAAGACCGAATTTTTCAATAGAGGCTTCAAGAATTTAGAAGGCTTTTTTTGTTTGTAATATATTCTTGGTCAAGGTTTTTTGTAGTTTTCCTTGACCATGATCCATTCATTAAAGCAAATGGACTCGCGTCGTTTTAGTTTCGTGAACGTTTTTTCCGTATTGCTTTTTTCAATGAATCAGGGAGAATTCCGAGAAAATAAAATTTAAACCGGCTACAAACATGAGAAATGTGATATATTGTAAATCACATTTCTCCTATTTAATTCTTAATTTTAATAAAGGGCTTAGCTCACCTTATTGCCGTGGCGCAAGTCATTCAGGGAGTATTCCCTTGGCAATAAGTTTAAATAAAAAAAAAAAAAAAAAAAAGACAACACCCGAAAGAAGGGGTTTTGAGTTATTCGCTGAGTTTAATCACCGTACTCAGCTTGTAAATGAGCCTACCCGAATACCTGACATTGCATATCATTCCGCTACCACCCTTGATTTGTTCCTTACTTCTCGTCCTGATAAATACTCCGTCAATGTATTATCGCCTCTAGGCTCGTCAGACCATTGTGTAGTATCAGCTAATTTCTCGTTAATAAACCACGAAGTCAGAGAAAAAACTCCCAAAAATAGTATGGCAATACGAAAAAGCCAGTTGAGACGGCCTTAACTTCTTTGGGAGAACTATCTGGTTGCTTTTTTTCGTGATAGCAACGTGGATGATGTATATGGCAATACGAAAAAGCCTATTGAGACGGCCTTAACTTCTTTGGGAGAACTATCTGGTCGCTTTTTTTCGTGATGGCAACGTGGATGCCGCCGCTGATGGAATCACAAATCCCCTTCAGGAATAAATCTATCAAATCAAAGGAAGATCTATGGTACGACTTGAGCTGTAAAGAGGCTTCTAGGATAAGAGAGGTTTTACAAAGCACACCCTACTGAGGAAAACCGAAAAAAGTTTAAACGAGCAAGAAATGATTGCAATGCCCATCTTCGGCGAGTCAAATTTGCCTACGATCGAAAATTAAGGCAAAAAATACTACAATGTCCCAAAGGTAGTAAAAATTTTTGGTCTTCCGTGAAAAGAATCACAAATACAGCCTCGTCGTCGATTCCAACGCTCATTTATAATGGCAGCTCAATAGACAAGGCCAATCTGTTTGCTGCGCATTTTGCAGCTAGCTCTACGCTTCCAGATTGTGCAGTGCCGCCTCCTGCGCCTCAGAGTATTGAACACTCTATGGGACAGGTATTTATTCGTACTCGTGCAATTGCTAGAGTTTTAAATGATCTCAACACTCACAAATCCACTGGGCCAGATGGTATTTCCACATTAGTTCTGAAGAGGTATTCTTCCAAGCTGGCATTACCATTGCGTAAGCTTTTCCATCTATCCTATTCTTCTGGACTCTTCCCGAGAAGTTGGAAAACAGCATTTGTCCAGCCCATACCCAAAAAAGGCGAGCTGTCGTCTCTCTTCATACCGACCCATAGCACTTGCATCCATTATTTCCAAGGTCATGGAAACGCTGATTAATTATCAGCTTAATAATTATCTTGAAACCAACGAAATCCTTAGTGACCGGCAGTATGGATTTCGTGGGCAACGTTCTACTGGTGATTTGTGGTTATATCTTACCGAACAGTGGAACCGATCTTTGCATCATTTTGAAGAAAGCAAAGCTGTTGCACTCGATATTTCAAAGGCATTTGACAGGGTTTGGCATCAAGCTCTTTTGGCTAAAATACGTGCTTATGGTGTCGATGATAAACTGCTTCATTTGATTAGAAGCTATCTTTTGGACCGCTCTATCCAAGTTGTTTTGGACGGTTTCAAGTCTGAAATACACCACATAAATGCTGGCGTTTCCCAGGGCTTTTTTTTTTTATATATATATAGAGACTTATTGCCAAGGGATGACTCCCTGAATGACTTACGTCACGGCAATAAGTTGGGCTAAGCCCTTTATTAAATTCAAAATAAAATAAAAATCGAAGGAATGTGATTTACAATATATCACATTCCTCACATTTGTAGCCGGTTTCAATTTATTTTCTCAGAATTCTCCCTGATTCATTGAGAAAGCAATACGAAAAACGAACACGAATTTAGAACGACGTGAGTCCAAATACTTTTATCAATGAATCGTGGTCAGGGAAAACTACAAAAAACCTTGACCAAGAAAATATTACAAATATTTAAAAAATATAAAAAATACTGATAAACAATTTTTTTTTTTATATATTAAGAAACAACTTATGAATACTTTAACCATCATCCTTCAAGAAGTTGTTAACGGCTAATTAGAACGCCTGCAGATTATAAGATTCGGGAAACACGTGTTCGACCAATTGATTCCACATCGAATAGACTCTCGGAAAAAAGGAGGATTTAAAGTGTTAGGTTCTACATGAAAAAAGTTTTAAGGCAAATCTATGTTGATTGCACCTTAAACGAGTGTTAACGTTACTGAGAAAAGGCCCAGGAACTAGAGAACGGGTTTCTAAAGAACATTTACCGTTGTAAAATTTATAGAAAACAGATAAAGCTCCTACATTTCGTCTGTGCTCCAAAGTATCAAGAGACGAAGTAATGGTTACATCGTTTATCAAACGGATAACTCTATTCTGAACACCATCAAGATGAACCAAATGCGATCTTGGAGCACCACCCCACACATATGAATTAAATTCTAAAATTGGTCTAACATAAGATTTATATAATCTTAACACTTCAGAGGGAGTGAAGTAGAAGTTACAACGTCTTATGAAGCCTAAACATTGGCTAGCTCTTTTTGAAATTTCATAAATATGTTCTTTCCAGGAAAGATCACTTGATAATTTTAAACCTAACAACTTAAGTGAATCAGATCTCGCAATAGAGGTACCATTAATAACAGGAGGAACATAATGTTGAGTTGTCTTCTGAGAAAAAAGGCAAGACTGGAATTTATTTGGGTTAAATTCTACTCTGTTAGAAATGCCCCAATCAATCCATGTAATGAGAGAGGAGTGTAAATTCAGCGCACGAATCTTATTAATAAGACAATCATGCCATACTCTATCAAAAGCTTTAGCAATATCTAAGGAAACAACGCTTGATTCACCTAGGTTTTCAATGCTTCGCTCCCAACAATGAGTCATGCACGTCATTAGTTCGCCTGAAGATCGGTTTTTAAGAAATCCATACTGCACATCGGATAAAAGAACATTCGAATCCATATAGTTTATTAGTCTGAAATTAACGATAGATTTCATTACCTTCGATAGAACCGACAACAAAGCAATAGGTCGGTAGTTCGTAGGTGCCGATTTATCACCTTTTTTCGGAACGGGTTGAATATTTGCTATTTTACAAAATGATGGAAAAACACCTGTCTTCATTGAGAGATGAAACAATTTGCTAAGCGGTTTTGCCAAAGTAAGATGACAACTTTTCAATACTAATGGCGGAATACCGTCGGGGCCAGTCGCTTTATTGGGGTCAAGTTCTTTAAGAATCTTTGAAACAACCCGTGTCCAAAAATAGATTTTATACATACCTGGGCCTAGATTCGGGAGAATTGGGGGGCTTTGATTAGTTAAAGGAAGAGTAGACGCACCAGCGAAATGAGAAGCTAAGAGATTAGCTTTCTCAATATCAGTTCTATAATGAATACCATTATGGAATAAAGAAGGAATAGACGAAGTATTGTCTGCAAAGTTTATTTTAACAAATGCAGCAAACGACCAAAAGCTTCGACTGTTTGAATCAGAATCCAAAATTTTTCGCATGCTATCTCGAATCTTAAGGTCATATATTATTTTGGACCTTTTCAATATAGCGTTTGATCTGTTTCTAGCTATTCGAAACTTTACAAGGTTTTCTTCAGAAGTGCAATTAACGTAGTCCAAATGGGCTGCTTTTTTACACGCGACTGCTGACCTGCAATGTTCGTTAAACCATTTATTTTTATGACTATTTTTCTTTTTAAATTAAGAAGGAATGCAATTTTTCATTCCTAGCAAAATGGTTGACGTGATAAGTCAGCATTTTTGCTGGAAAAACAGGTTGACCAATCAAATGAGCTATAAAATTGGTTCAGGAGCTCCCAGTTAGCATTTTTATAGTGCCAGAGTAGCCTTTTACTTGTAGGCTCTATAAGGGCTGGTGATATTGAAAATTTGGCTACTATCAAAGCATGGTCAGAAAGACCTAATGGAGCAGATACATCAATTGAATATTTATCAGGCATAGTTGTAAGAAATAAATCTAAAAGGTGAGGTGATTGACTAGTAGTATCGGGATACCTAGTTGGCTTATCAACGAGTTGGGTAAAAAGATTAACATTTGAAAATAGTTCAGCGGTTTCACCTGATCGATCTCTACCATTCGAATAGGTCAACCATGAATCATTGTGGACATTAAAATCACCCAAGACTACCAATTCTGATGTTGGTGATGATTGGTAAATCTTGTCTATAGTGTCTGATAAGTAATTAAACTCAATATAAGTGTCATCAGGTGACAAATTAGGACTACGATAAAGGGAACAAATAAACATCGAATGGTTTGAAATTACAATTTCAATCCATATCGTATTGAACATGGGATTACTGTTTGGAATATTAAAATTAGGTACACTTAAACTGATGTCTTCTCGTATAAATAAAATAACCCCACGATGAGGAACCAAACAGTCGACACGAGAATACCCCGGACATTGAAAATCATTTGGGGTACCCATATAAGAGGCCTGCGTTTCACATAAACTTAGAACCGCAGGTTTATTCGCGTCAAGATGTGCTACGATCGAGTTGAAATTACTTTAAATGCCGCGAATATTTATGAAATGAATTTCAAAATAAGAGTTCATTTTTCAAAGTAAAAATACCGAACCCGTCAAGATGATGAAAATATACGTAAAATAAGATAATAATAAAATAAAAAATCAAAAAATATTAAAAATAACAATAATAAGAAGAATTTCTACGAACCAACCACTCAACAGTGAAAACGTTTCTGATTGGTTTGTAGTACCAGGCCTAACAAACGAAAAAAGAACGCACAGCTACTGAGACAGAAAGTCAATAAAAATTCTGCTTCTAAAAACTACTCAAATAAAATAAAAACTTGAATAACAATACTTTTTAACGTAACTGCTTTTTTGTGTCCGATTCTTTGGTAACGTTACGATATGATGTCTTTGTTTTGATGGTATTGCTATCAGCAGTTCCACGCTTGATGAACAATATTGGAAAACGCCTGTAACCGCTGTTCTGTCCCCGACCCTCTTTCTCATTCCTCCTCTGATCTGGCTACCATATACAAGGCTTTTAGTCGCCCAAAACTTGAGTACAATTCCCATATCTGGTCTGATGCACCTAAGACTACTTTGCATCAGCTGTATAGAATACAAAACCGCGCGATAAAACTTATCGGTGACGAAAATATAACGAAATCACTAGATTCGCTTGAACAGCACAGAAACGTTTCTTGCTTGTCACTGTTTTATCGCTTCTTCTATCAGCGGTGCTCAAGAGAAATAGCCAGCTGCATGCCACCTCTCCTTGAATTCAACCGCAATACTCGTGGTGCTCTAAATGCTCGTCAGTTTATCCTCAAGCCCATCTTCGGACGTACTGTTAAATTTAGGGATTCGTTCTTCAGCCAAGCTCTGTCATCCTACATCACTATGATCCACAGGTACTCAAAACATAAGCTCATAGACATCTCCTCTTTTCTCCTCCTCTTCCTTAACGCCCACTGTGCCAAGCATATAGCCGATCATTATAAGGGTGCGAACCCCTTGAAGCGTGCGCGAATTAAAAAAAAAAAAAAAAAAAAAATGTATTAAGCTTTTTAAAATCTACAACTAGTTTAACTTTTTGTTCCATCTTCATTAAGTCCCTTTTTGTCTACCACCCATATAGGATTGTTGTAGGCTGATCTGCTGGTACTGATTACACCGTTCTCTAACATATTCTAAATTTCGGAATTAATGAACTGATTAGCACGATGCATGCCGATGGTTCTCGGTACATCGGTGGGTCGGGCAGACTGTAACTGCGGACGGAATGGATGTCCGGTCACGTTTTTCTTCTGCTATGACTGATACTTGCCATCTCATCATGGCCTGGATGGCGGTAATATAGTCTTTCCCCTTTTCTCTCGCTAGCTGAGTTCGGTTGCGTATGCGATCGAGAAGCTGGGCGGTGAAACGATATGGCAGAAAGAATTGTCGTAGTTCTTGGCTGAACTCTTGCCGTGTGCCGAAAAGATCTCTGTTGTTCCTATACCAGACAAGAACGGTACCTTTTAGCAGTTCTGGTAGGGCACGAATAATGCGGTTGAGCGGTATTTGTAGCATTCGGTCAACTCTTCAACTCGCTCCAAAAACTCAAAAGGGGTTACTTATGCCGTCAAACCTGACGTTCCACTTGCGAACTTTGTCCATTATGTCGGCATTGGATGGACTGTATGTTGTGGTTGGACGATCGGTGTGTACTATGTTCGGAACTTGTTCGGTTGGAGTGAACGTGATAGTCGGTATAGTTGCTACTGGCAGAGGTATAGCAGGTTGATTTTGATTGAAGCCTGTGTTTCCAATAGGCGTAGATCTGCACATGATTTGTGTTTTCTTTTATCACTGGTGATACGTACGGGCGGGGAAGAGGTTGAGTAAGTTTCTTGGTTTATCCAAGTGAACGAGGTATGAACACCAGCTGATCCCAGGAGAGCGGGGTAGCGGTGTTGACAAGGCGAGGTGAATGAAATTTACCTCTGCGAATAAAATAAATTCTAGGAGAGCGTGTGAATAAAGTGAGTAGATCATTCAATACTCACTCGGTATGGCGGTATTATGTTCGGAAGGGATAAAGCGACGTAGTTTATCAAGGCAGAGTGCATACATCAGTCAGAGCCGTGCTAAGTACGTACACTCTGGTATAGTGAGTGAGTAAAGTGAATATATCATTCGATGCTCACTCGGTATTGCGGTCTTATGTCCGGAATGAATAATGCGACGTAGCTTATTAAGGCAGAGTGACTAGGTAAGTCAGAGCCCTGCTAACTACGTAAACTCTGGTATAGCGAGTGAGTAAAGTGAATATATCATTCGATGCGCACTCGGTATGGCGGTCTACGGGCTGAAGGAACTAGCAGAGTAAAGTGAATATATATCAGTCAGTACTATGTGCTAGTGCACCCAACAGAAATATGTTTTCCAAAAATTGTCCGTGAACTCTTACATCTCAACTCAAACATCTGGACTACGCTGACGACGTTTGTTTACTCTAACACAGGATTATGGGGCTGCACCAAATGGCAACAAATGTAGAAAGGGTTGCAAATGTTGCAGGTGTGAAGATTAATACTGCCAAAACCAAAATCTCAAGTTAACTTAGCTGGACAACCGGTAGAGAGAGTAGAGAACTTCCAATATCTTGGGAGTATTGTCCCGACCGAAGGTGGAACCGAACAGGACATTGTCAACCCAATCGGCAAAGCAAAATCAGTGTTTGAAATGATGTCCATGATATGGCGAAGCAATGCAATTAGCTAAAACACCAAGCTGCGGCTGTTCCGTTTAAATGTTGAGTCTGTGCTGTTGTGTGGGTGCAGCATTTGGAATGTAACTATCAAAAAAAGATTACAAACGTTTGTAAATAGGTACGGAACATATTAAGGATTTTCTGGCCTAACCGTATCTCTAACGAACATCTTTACCAGAGAACGGGTCAGAAACCAATAGGTACAACTATTCCACGACGGAAGTGGCAGTGGATTGGACATACACTCCGAAAAGGCGACAGTTCCATAGCAAACTACGCAATGCAATGGAATCCGCTATCTCAGGATGGTAGAAGAACGGGTCGTCCAAGAAATACATGGCGCAGAACAGTTAAAGAGGAGTCACGGCAATTGGGGAAGAGTTGGAGAGAGCTGAAGCTCATTGCCAGGAACCGAACGCGATGGCGCGTAGGCGTAGTAGAGTCCTAAAACCCACTTTGAAAAGATATGAGAGAATTCGGCATCCAAAATAAACACAACTATGTAGGTTGACCATGACCAATGTTATAAGCCATGTAAAAATATCCGGATCACTATCAAGCCCATTCAACATCTATAACGGGCTCTGACAAGGGGATGGACTGGCCTGCGTCCTCTTCAACTTGGCGTTGGAGAAAGTGATCCGAGACTCTGACGTAACGGCGAGAGAAACAATCCTCTATAAGTTCATTCAGTTAGTAGTCCGTTGGTTCACAGTAAGTTTTCATCCAGATCGAGCAGGCGGCACGAAATAATCTGGGGCTGCACATAAATGAGAGCAAAAGTAAGTACATGGTGGCCACGTCTGCGAGTAGAACAACACAGCGTTACCGCGATGCCGACATCGTGAAAAGAATTAAGCTCGGTAGGCTCCGGTGGGCAGAAACACCTAGCACGCATGAGCTAAGAGGATCCTGCTCGAAAAGTCCTTTAAGGTGAGATTTATGGAACACGACAGCGGGGCCGACCAAGCCTACGCTGGAAGGATGTCGTAGACCAGGGCCCAGAGTTTAGGGATGCCAAACTGGATGACATCAGCTCGAAATCGCGACCGGTGGGGAGATTTTTGTGGGAGGCCAGGACCGGACACCGGTTGTATAGCCAAAAATGATGATGATGATTGAATTATTCATAAATAAAAAAGTATCAAAAATTTCAATTGCAGGAGAAATCAATTGTGGGGCTGATAGAAAAAAATTAGAAATAGTAAAAGTGAAAAGTAACAACCACAAATCACCCAAAATAAAAAAATACAAAAAATAAATGAAATATATAAAAAAAATTGTTTTTGGTTTTCTTATTTTTCGAAAAATTTAGCAATTTTTTCCCTGATTTCTCGAAAATATTTTGCAAGCTTTTCTCTAATTTTTCGAAAAATGTAAGCGAACTTTTCTCCGATTTTTCCATATAGCGTTAGCAAACTAGTTTGCTTAATTGCAAAACTGCTGTATTTAGAAACTGATTAGAATGGTTTCTACCTCCACTATCATCCAAATTTCTTCTGTTTTGCTAAAAAAAAAAGTACCTATGATTTTTTTAAATTTAAACCAACTTTTCTCTGATTTCTCGAAAAATATAAACATTTTTTTCTCTTATTCAGCAATTACGCAAAGCACAGCTTTCGCAAACTAATTTGCTTAGTTGTGAAATGACTGAGAAATCCCATCAGTTAAGGCTGCCTCAAACTGTACGTAAAATATTTAAGTTTTACTATGCTTCTTCTGGTCGTGGTTGGCGCAGTCGAAATGCTGTAGAAAAATAAGAATGAAAATTAGGCAGCTGAGTAGCTGAAGTCGACGAACAGGGGCACGACCAAAAGTTGTGAATAAAACAAAAAGAAGATCCTCAAAACTATAATAATACAGGAAGAATAGATTACAGTTTTTCAGATGAGGGGTTACCTCGATAATTTCTCGTATATTAAAAAAGAAAATTAAAAAAAAGCGTGAATTGCTAAAAAGTTTTTAATTTTCATAGAATATTGAGAAGCTATATTATTTTTTTTCTTCTTCTCATCAACGCGAAGATATAAAGAGATTATTTAAAACTTTATAAAATATTTTTTTTATTCGGGAGTAGAAAAAAAAACAAAATTCGAAATGGCTAATAGGAGGATGACCATGCAAGAAACGCAAGGACAACTAGATGTGGCTATGTCTGAGTTGCGACGGCTGCGATCGGATAATGATCAATTACGGTCATCCAACAACAATGAAGATTAATTGCCAGAAAATATAGAAGGAGCAACAACATGTTCATCATCTATCTCGCAGGTTAGTGGTCAAATTTTACGTATGGGGATAAATGAAGTCGGGGGATTGATAAAGATGTTCGATCTACAATAAGATCGAAAATTATCGGCGGCATCATGGGTACACCATATCGATAATCTAAAGATAAATTATAACTGGGATGATCAAAGTGTAATGCTGTATGCATCGCTTCGATTATCGGGTCCAGCACGTTTTTGGTATACAGGGGACAATTTCAAAGTAGAGTTGATCAAAAGTTTTCCACAGTGTGACGATGATGGTGAAGTATTATTTAAAATAATGTCCCGAAAACGGAAAGATGACGAGTGTGTAGAAAATTATTTTTATGAAATTGTTAGTTTGGGAAAACAAATCACCCTTAACGATAAAGCGAGATACATCATTTCGAGATAAGAGAATTAACATTTGAAAGACGTACTCATAGCCTTGAAATGTGTTGACTTAAACGATTTACTACGACAAATTAAAACATACCAATCGGTAAACAGTCAATTAAAGAATAGGAATAAAATTTCGAATGTATCAAAAAGGGTTTCGAACAACCAGTCCCCCAGATTTGTCCCATACGATAATATAAAACAAACTCACTCTCCGACACGCCACCATTATGAGAGTGATAGAACCGAAATAAATCCATGAAACAAGAAATTACATGACTTTCGTTTGTTCAAGTGCGGTGATACAAACCATTGCGCAAATAATTGCCCTAAGAAAATGAGAATTTGTTTTAATTGTAAAAAAGAGGGACACATTGCTAAAGATTGAAAAGTATGCCAAATGGCAATAAATAGTCTAGAATCGTTCCCAAAAGATGAATATCAAACCATAATAAAAGTTAATGAAATTGAAGTAGTTGCATTTTTAGATTTGGGAAGTTGTTGTAGTACAATCCAACAATGTATAGTTAAACAGCATGGAATGTTGAATCCTGTCATATGGTCTTGAATATATAGTTAAACAGCACAAATGGAATGTAGAATCCTGTTATATGGTCTTGAAGGAGTTCGGAGGAAGTAAAGTCCATACATTGGGAAAAATAATTGCAGACATACTCTTTAGAACTGACAGTAGTAGACGACGATTCACAGGATTATCCTGTTATCATTGGACGTAACCTATTCGATAGATCAGATGTTGAAATTACTAAATCATTTAATACATTTCAAATCATTAGAAAGCAAAAAATTGTGAATGTCGCTCAAATTTATGGCGTGATTTGTCAAAGTGAGTCCATTTTAACTCAAATCTAGATGACCATTTAACTGAGACGATACTGAAAATATTAAATAAATATCGTAAAGCGGTAGCAATAACATTAGATGAAATCGGTAGGACCGATTTAGTGGAAAAGAAAATAGAATTGAAAGAGGGCAAAATCGGCACTTACCGGCCTTATAAAGTACCTTATGGATTAAGGCTAATGACACACGAGTACCCAGAGAACCAATGGAATAGTACACACGAACGTCCGCGACCAAAAAGGAGTCGGTATGGTCGCGCGACCTATTTTTCGCAGCGACTTCCCTTCAAGGCGTGCGAACCGTAGAGCGTCATGAGGGGTACTATTATACATCAGAATGAACACACGAGATTCCAAATGGGAGCGCGTCATTTAAAATTTAATTTATCAAAGGCATCGTAGTGCGTCATGAGGGGTACTGTTATATATCAGAATGAACACACGAGCGTCCAAATTGGAGCGCGTCATTAACATTTAATTTTTGAAAGGCAAGGTTAGTCTAAATGCATTTTTAAATTTCCCGGTTGCAATACATAAATTAAAGTAATGAATTTAGGAAAGGAAATCATGGATCGTATTGATGTATAAAGGATGATAGTGGGGATAAGAGAAAGGCCGGAACTGTGGGATACCAGCCACGAAAAATACCAAAGATCACCACAAAAATAAAAAATACAACCCATAAATTCTCTAACCGAAGATACACATGTGCGCAAAGTTTGAATAAAATCGGGTTACTTTTTAAATAAAAAATTTGGGAGCCCCGCGACCCCGAGGCCGGGGTATGTCCTTTGGAGATACACATGTGTTTTAAATTCGAAGAAAATCGGGCTAATTTTTAACGAATTTATGTAGGCCTCAGGACCCCGATCATTCCAAAAGTTTTACAAAAAGTTTTGTCCTATCTACTCGGTTTTTAAAATCGAGAATCGGGCCCGATCACTCCAAAAATGTTTGTCCATCGGAGATACATAGGTGTTTAAAATTTGAAGAAAATCGGGTCACTTTTTTAAAAAAATAATATGGGCACCCCCAACCTCTCGGGCCTCAAAGCCCATAATCTAAATAGAAAATGTTGTCATCGGAAATACACATGTGTGCAAAGTTTCGGTAAAATCGGGCTTTGGGAAGGGGGTTAACAACTGATCGGAAGATTCCACGACAAACAAACAAACACACGGGCACGCGAAGTTAATATAGAGAATTTAAAAAAGATTCAAGGCTGTGATGAAGGAAAGTATCGAGAGTTTGTTAGGACTAGGTATTATTAGACCATCGACTTCAGAATATGCTATTGATTCCTAAGAAAAATAATGATTAGCGCATGGTTGTTGATTATCGGAAGTTAAACTCTTATTTTCCTGTGCCAAACGTAGAAGAAACTTTAAATTTACTCGTCAATAATAGGTATTTTACAAATGTAGATATGATGAGTGGTTACCATCAGGTTAAAAGAGCTGAAAATCCAAACTCCTCACAGAATTCATAACGCCGGAAGGGCATTATGAATATAATTGCATGCCGTTTGGTCTCTCAAATTCACCAGCTATATTCATGAGACTAATGAAACAGCTCCGATCCAAACTGAAAGATCCTGATAGTATCACTGAAACTATGGATGACGTACTAATCGCCATAGAAACCATTGAGGAAAATATCAAAATTATAGAAAATCTACAGAGCGAAATGTTGAAGGCTGGCTTGACTGCTTCCTTCAAACTGAAATTAATTTCCCAGAACATGAAATTACACAACAAGGAATAAAACCGGGCTCTGTAAAAATGGCATCTGTAGAGAATTTTAAGAAACCGGAATCAATTAAAGAAGTAAGACAGTTCTTATGTTTGTGCGGGTAGGACGTTGTGCGGGTAGGACGTTCAATTCAGCTGGAATGATGAAAGAGAAACAGTGTTCAATAAGTTGAAAGAAATCTTAGTAAATCGTCCATTATTGGCTTTGTATGATGTCAACGCTGAGCACGAGCTTCATACTGACGCTAGTCAACATGGTCTAGCAAGAATTTTATTACAGAAATGAAACAATACTGAAATCAGACCGGTATCTTATTTAACCAGAGCTACAACAGAAGGAGAATCAAAATATCACAGTTATGAGCTGGAATCACTAGCGGTAGTAGAAAGTCTTGAAAGATTTAAACATTATCTATTAAATAAAGATTTTAAAATTGTCACGGATTGCAACTCATTGAGACTAACTCAAGATAAGAAGAACATTTCACCTCACCTCATCTCGATGCGTTGAGTCGTGTACCATTCGAAGAAGGTAAAGAACGTGGTACAGTTAGTTATAAAGTATTATCCATTGGTGTTGATAAGTTTAATTGGCTTGCAACCTTACAGTTATAAGTTGAAAAGTAGTAAAGTTTACAAAACCAGTGACGAAGGAGATAAATTTGTAGTACCAAATAGTGACCGGTGAAGAGTAATTAAATGGCACATGATGACTTGGGACATAGTGGTCTTGATAGAACGATAAATTGTATTAGGAAATATTTTTGGTTCGACTCTATGAAACATGTAGTCCGAAAGTATTTAGCCAGTTGTGTAGAGTGCTTGTACAATAAACGAGGAAAGGATGAAACAAATTATAATTTGCATGTAGTTGAAAGAGTTCCAATTCCATTTCACACTGTGCACCTAGATCACGTGGGACCATTTCCACAGAGTAAAATTTTTATTGAAGTTGAATAAAGCTGTGTGATTAAAATTTTTATTCTTTAGCTGTAGAATAGAATATAATCTGATGATGATGAATAAAGCTGTGTGATCAACACTTTTATTCTAAAGTTGAGGAATAAGCTGTAGGCTTAAAGTTGTGTGATACACATTTGTATTCTTTAGCTGTGGAATAAAATATAAGCTGATGATGATAAAGTTGATTAAAGCTGTGTGATCAACATTTTTATTCTTTAGCTGTGGAATAAAATATAGGCTGTTGATAAAAAAAGTTGATTCAAGCTGTATGATCAATTAGCACAAAACAAAACAAAAAAAACAAAAATGAATGTGATTTATAGAGTATGATGAATCGAATCTATCATGACTGATGTAATTTTAAGTTAATGTCCAGTTAAAGCTGTATGACTGACATTCAACATCGGTAGATGATAATGACTGTCGAGCGGTCAAAAAGCAGCTCGTGTGACAACAACGAAATTGTTTCCGAGCGCGCGACCATTTTGGAGCTCGTGTGGCATTAGCCTAAAAGCTGTGATGAAGGAAAGTATCGAGAGTTTGTTAGGAATAGGTATTATTAGACCATCGACTTCAGAATATGCTATTGATTCCTAAGAAAAATAATGATTAGCGCATGGTTGTTGATTATCGGAAGTTAAACTCTTATTTTCCTGTGCCAAACGTAGAAGAAACTTTAAATTTACTCGTCAATAATAGGTATTTTACAAATCTAGATATGATGAGTGGTTACCATCAGGTTAAAAGAGCTGAAAATCCAAACTCCTCACAGAATTCATAACGCCGGAAGGGCATTATGAATATAATTGCATGCCGTTTGGTCTCTCAAATTCACCAGCTATATTCATGAGACTAATGAAACAGCTCCGATCCAAACTGAAAGATCCTGATAGTATCACTGAATCTATGGATGACGTACTAATCGCCATAGAAACCATTGAGGAGAATATCAAAATTATAGAAAATCTACAGAGCGAAATGTTGAAGCCTGGCTTGACTGCTTCCTTCAAACTGAAATTAATTTCCCAGAACATGAAATTACACAACAAGGAATAAAACCGGGCTCTGTAAAAATGGCATCTGTAGAGAATTTTAAGAAACCGGAATCAATTAAAGAAGTAAGACAGTTCTTATGTTTGTGCGGGTAGTTCCGTCGATTTGTATCTGGTTATGCTAATATAGCGCGCCCACTTTATGAACTATTAAAGAAGGACGTTCAATTCAGCTGGAATGATGAAAGAGAAACAGTGTTCAATAAGTTGAAGAAAATCTTAGTAAATCGTCCATTATTGGCTTTGTATGATGTCAACGCTGAGCACGAGCTTCATACTGACGCTAGTCAACATGGTCTAGCAAGAATTTTATTACAGAAATGAAACAATACTGAAATCAGACCGATATCTTATTTAACCAGAGCTACAACAGAAGGAGAATCAAAATATCACAGTTATGAGCTGGAATCACTAGCGGTAGTAGAAAGTCTTGAAAGATTTAAACATTATCTATTAAATAAAGATTTTAAAATTGTCACGGATTGCAACTCATTGAGACTAACTCAAGATAAGAAGATCATTTCACCTCACCTCATCTCGATGCGTTGAGTCGTGTACCATTCGAAGAAGGTAAAGAACGTGGTACAGTTAGTTATAAAGTATTATCCATGGAAGTTTGATTGGCTTGCAACCTTACAGTTATAAGTTGAAAAGTAGTAAAGTTTACAAAACCAGTGACGAAGGACATAAATTTGTAGTACCAAATAGTGACCGGTGGAGAGTAATTAAAATGGCACATGATGACTTGGGACATAGTGGTCTTGATAGAACGATAAATTGTATTAGGAAATATTTTTGGTTCGACTCTATGAAACATGTAGTCCGAAAGTATTTAGCCAGTTGTGTAGAGTGCTTGTACAATAAACGAGGAAAGGATGAAACAAATTATAATTTGCATGTAGTTGAAAGAGTTCCAATTCCATTTCACACTGTGCACCTAGATCACGTGGGACCATTTCCACAAAGTAAAAGTGGAAATAGTCATGCTCATTTACAAAGTTTTTAATAATTAAACCTGTTCGAAGTACAAAAACCAAGTTCGTTATAAAATTAATGGACGAGACCACACAATATTTTGGAATGTCTACTAGAATTGTCACAGACAGGGGTACATCGTTTTCATCGAAAGAATTTGAAAATTATTGTCAACAGAATTCAATTCAACATGTAGCAACAGCAGTCAAAACGCCAAAAGGAAATGGACAAATCAAAAGAGACTTCCGAACAATTACTCCATCAATTGCTTCCATGTCAACTGATTCACAAGAAAAGGATTGGGACAAGAATACTAAAGCAATTCAATGAGGAATAAATAGTTTAAAACATTCAGTGACGGGTGAGTCTCCACAGAAGTTATTGATGGAATACTCTCCCAAAAGTATTTTAAAGAACAAACTTTTACTGGCATTACAAGAAGAATTTAAGTTGGAGCTGAACGAGATTGAAGAGGACGATATACCATTAGCAAAGCTGAGAGAAATAATATGTCAAAAGATAAAGGAAACACACACAAAACATGCAGAAAAATTCAACACCACACATCAATCTCCGATGACATACAAGGTTGGCGATTTGGTGTTAACTAGACAACAACCTATTGGAGGTGCAGGAACTTCTACGATATAAAGGGCCATATCAAATCAAAAAGGTGCTAAGCAATGACCAATTTGTCGTTACGGATACAGACACTACTCAAGCTACGTAAAAACCGCATGAGAATATTCAATCCGCTAATCGATTGAAGCCT
Organism: Nephrocerus scutellatus; assembly: GCA_947095585.1. Lineage (NCBI taxonomy): Eukaryota > Metazoa > Arthropoda > Insecta > Diptera > Pipunculidae > Nephrocerus > Nephrocerus scutellatus. The sequence continues at coordinate 77,414,916 of OX352763.1, forward strand.
TGGTGTTAACTTGATGACTTAAATTTCGAGGAAGATCAAGATATAGACAATCTCGAAGCAATGGATGTTGGCGAGGAGTGATATAAAAATTACCGATTCATATTATACTGTTTAAATTTTTATTGAAGTTGAATAAAGCTGTGTGATTAAAATTTTTATTCTTTAGCTGTAAAATAGAATATAATCTGATGATGATGAAGTTGAATAAAGCTGTGTGATCAACACTTTTATTCTAAAGTTGAGGAATAAGCTGTAGGCTTAAAGTTGTGTGATACACATTTGTATTCTTTAGCTGTGGAATAAAATATAAGCTGATGATGATAAAGTTGATTAAAGCTGTGTGATCAACATTTTTATTCTTTAGCTGTGGAATAAAATATAGGCTGTTGATAAAAAAAGTTGATTCAAGCTGTATGATCAATTAGCACAAAACAAAACAAAAAAAAACAAAAATGAATGTGATTTATAGAGTATGATGAATCGAATCTATCATGACTGATGTAATTTTAAGTTAATGTCCAGTTAAAGCTGTATGACTGACATTCAACATCGGTAGATGATAATGACTGTCGAGCGGTCAAAAAGCAGCTCGTGTGACAACAACGAAATTGTTTCCGAGCGCGCGACCATTTTGGAGCTCGTGTGGCATTAGCCTAAAAGCTGTGATGAAGGAAAGTATCGAGAGTTTGTTAGGACTAGGTATTATTAGACCATCGACTTCAGAATATGCTATTGATTCCTAAGAAAAATAATGATTAGCGCATGGTTGTTGATTATCGGAAGTTAAACTCTTATTTTCCTGTGCCAAACGTAGAAGAAACTTTAAATTTACTCGTCAATAATAGGTATTTTACAAATCTAGATATGATGAGTGGTTACCATCAGGTTAAAAGAGCTGAAAATCCAAACTCCTCACAGAATTCATAACGCCGGAAGGGCATTATGAATATAATTGCATGCCGTTTGGTCTCTCAAATTCACCAGCTATATTCATGAGACTAATGAAACAGCTCCGATCCAAACTGAAAGATCCTGATAGTATCACTGAATCTATGGATGACGTACTAATCGCCATAGAAACCATTGAGGAGAATATCAAAATTATAGAAAATCTACAGAGCGAAATGTTGAAGGCTGGCTTGACTGCTTCCTTCAAACTGAAATTAATTTCCCAGAACATGAAATTACACAACAAGGAATAAAACCGGGCTCTGTAAAAATGGCATCTGTAGAGAATTTTAAGAAACCGGAATCAATTAAAGAAGTAAGACAGTTCTTATGTTTGTGCGGGTAGTTCCGTCGATTTGTATCTGGTTATGCTAATATAGCGCGCCCACTTTATGAACTATTAAAGAAGGACGTTCAATTCAGCTGGAATGATGAAAGAGAAACAGTGTTCAATAAGTTGAAAGAAATCTTAGTAAATCGTCCATTATTGGCTTTGTATGATGTCAACGCTGAGCACGAGCTTCATACTGACGCTAGTCAACATGGTCTAGCAAGAATTTTATTACAGAAATGAAACAATACTGAAATCAGACCGGTATCTTATTTAACCAGAGCTACAACAGAAGGAGAATCAAAATATCACAGTTATGAGCTGGAATCACTAGCGGTAGTAAAAAGTCTTGAAAGATTTAAACATTATCTATTAAATAAAGATTTTAAAATTGTCACGGATTGCAACTCATTGAGACTAACTCAAGATAAGAAGAACATTTCACCTCACCTCATCTCGATGCGTTGAGTCGTGTACCATTCGAAGAAGGTAAAGAACGTGGTACAGTTAGTTATAAAGTATTATCCATTGGTGTTGATAAGTTTGATTGGCTTGCAACCTTACAGTTATAAGTTGAAAAGTAGTAAAGTTTACAAAACCAGTGACGAAGGAGATAAATTTGTAGTACCAAATAGTGACCGGTGGAGAGTAATTAAAATGGCACATGATGACTTGGGACATAGTGGTCTTGATAGAACGATAAATTGTATTAGGAAATATTTTTGGTTCGACTCTATGAAACATGTAGTCCGAAAGTATTTAGCCAGTTGTGTAGAGTGCTTGTACAATAAACGAGGAAAGGATGAAACAAATTATAATTTGCATGTAGTTGAAAGAGTTCCAATTCCATTTCACACTGTGCACCTAGATAACGTGGGACCATTTCCACAGAGTAAAAGTGGAAATAGTCATGCTCATTTACAAAGTTTTTAATAATTAAACCTGTTCGAAGTACAAAAACCAAGTTCGTTATAAAATTAATGGACGAGACCACACAATATTTTGGAATGTCTACTAGAATTGTCACAGACAGGGGTACATCGTTTTCATCGAAAGAATTTGAAAATTATTGTCAACAGAATTCAATTCAACATGTAGCAACAGCAGTCAAAACGCCAAAAGGAAATGGACAAATCAAAAGAGACTTCCGAACAATTAATCCATCAATTGCTTCCATGTCAACTGATTCACAAGAAAATGATTGGGACAAGAATATTAAAGCAATTCAATGAGGAATAAATAGTTTAAAACATTCAGTGACGGGTGAGTCTCCACAGAAGTTATTGATGGAATACTCTCCCAAAAGTATTTTAAAGAACAAACTTTTACTGGCATTACAAGAAGAATTTAAGTTGGAGCTGAACGAGATTGAAGAGGACGATATACCATTAGCAAAGCTGAGAGAAATAATATGTCAAAAGATAAAGGAAACACACACAAAACATGCAGAAAAATTCAACACCACACATCAATCTCCGATGACATACAAGGTTGGCGATTTGGTGTTAACTAGACAACAACCTATTGGAGGTGCAGGAACTTCTACGATATAAAAGGCCATATCAAATCAAAAAGGTGCTAAGCAATGACCGATTTGTCGTTACAGACACTACTCAAGCTACGTAAAAACCGCATGAGAATATTCAATCCGCTAATCGATTGAAGCCTTGGTGTTAACTTGATGACTTAAATTTCGAGGAAGATCAAGATATAGACAATCTCGAAGCAATGGATGTTGGCGAGGAGTGATATAAAAATTACCGATTCATATTATACTGTTTAAATTTTTATTGAAGTTGAATAAAGCTGTGTGATTAAAATTTTTATTCTTTAGCTGTAGAATAGAATATAATCTGATGATGATGAATAAAGCTGTGTGATCAACACTTTTATTCTAAAGTTGAGGAATAAGCTGTAGGCTTAAAGTTGTGTGATACACATTTGTATTCTTTAGCTGTGGAATAAAATATAAGCTGATGATGATAAAGTTGATTAAAGCTGTGTGATCAACATTTTTATTCTTTAGCTGTGGAATAAAATATAGGCTGTTGATAAAAAAAGTTGATTCAAGCTGTATGATCAATTAGCACAAAACAAAACAAAAAAAAACAAAAAAGAATGTGATTTATAGAGTATGATGAATCGAATCTATCATGACTGATGTAATTTTAAGTTAATGTCCAGTTAAAGCTGTATGACTGACATTCAACATCGGTAGATGATAATGACTGTCGAGCGGTCAAAAAGCAGCTCGTGTGACAACAACGAAATTGTTTCCGAGCGCGCGACCATTTTGGAGCTCGTGTGGCATTAGCCTAAAAGCTGTGATGAAGGAAAGTATCGAGAGTTTGTTAGGACTAGGTATTATTAGACCATCGACTTCAGAATATGCTATTGATTCCTAAGAAAAATAATGATTAGCGCATGGTTGTTGATTATCGGAAGTTAAACTCTTATTTTCCTGTGCCAAACGTAGAAGAAACTTTAAATTTACTCGTCAATAATAGGTATTTTACAAATCTAGATATGATGAGTGGTTACCATCAGGTTAAAAGAGCTGAAAATCCAAACTCCTCACAGAATTCATAACGCCGGAAGGGCATTATGAATATAATTGCATGCCGTTTGGTCTCTCAAATTCACCAGCTATATTCATGAGACTAATGAAACAGCTCCGATCCAAACTGAAAGATCCTGATAGTATCACTGAATCTATGGATGACGTACTAATCGCCATAGAAACCATTGAGGAGAATATCAAAATTATAGAAAATCTACAGAGCGAAATGTTGAAGGCTGGCTTGACTGCTTCCTTCAAACTGAAATTAATTTCCCAGAACATGAAATTACACAACAAGGAATAAAACCGGGCTCTGTAAAAATGGCATCTGTAGAGAATTTTAAGAAACCGGAATCAATTAAAGAAGTAAGACAGTTCTTATGTTTGTGCGGGTAGTTCCGTCGATTTGTATCTGGTTATGCTAATATAGCGCGCCCACTTTATGAACTATTTAAGAAGGACGTTCAATTCAGCTGGAATGATGAAAGAGAAACAGTGTTCAATAAGTTGAAAGAAATCTTAGTAAATCGTCCATTATTGGCTTTGTATGATGTCAACGCTGAGCACGAGCTTCATACTGACGCTAGTCAACATGGTCTAGCAAGAATTTTATTACAGAAATGAAACAATACTGAAATCAGACCGATATCTTATTTAACCAGAGCTACAACAGAAGGAGAATCAAAATATCACAGTTATGAGCTGGAATCACTAGCGGTAGTAGAAAGTCTTGAAAGATTTAAACATTATCTATTAAATAAAGATTTTAAAATTGTCACGGATTGCAACTCATTGAGACTAACTCAAGATAAGAAGATCATTTCACCTCACCTCATCTCGATGCGTTGAGTCGTGTACCATTCGAAGAAGGTAAAAAACGTGGTACAGTTAGTTAAAAAGTATTATCCATTGGTGTTGATAAGTTTGATTGGCTTGCAACCTTACAGTTATAAGTTGAAAAGTAGTAAAGTTTACAAAACCAGTGACGAAGGAGATAAATTTGTAGTACCAAATAGTGACCGGTGGAGAGTAATTAAAATGGCACATGATGACTTGGGACATAGTGGTCTTGATAGAACGATAAATTGTATTAGGAAATATTTTTGGTTCGACTCTATGAAACATGTAGTCCGAAAGTATTTAGCCAGTTGTGTAGAGTGCTTGTACAATAAACGAGGAAAGGATGAAACAAATTATAATTTGCATGTAGTTGAAAGAGTTCCAATTCCATTTCACACTGTGCACCTAGATCACGTGGGACCATTTCCACAGAGTAAAAGTGGAAATAGTCATGCTCATTTACAAAGTTTTAATCAATGAGGAATAAATAGTTTAAAACATTCAGTGACGGGTGAGTCTCCACAGAAGTTATTGATGGAATACTCTCCCAAAAGTATTTTAAAGAACAAACTTTTACTGGCATTACAAGAAGAATTTAAGTTGGAGCTGAACGAGATTGAAGAGGACGATATACCATTAGCAAAGCTGAGAGAAATAATATGTCAAAAGATAAAGGAAACACACACAAAACATGCAGAAAAATTCAACACCACACATCAATCTCCGATGACATACAAGGTTGGCGATTTGGTGTTAACTAGACAACAACCTATTGGAGGTGCAGGAACTTCTACGATATAAAGGGCCATATCAAATCAAAAAGGTGCTAAGCAATGACCGATTTGTCGTTACAGACGCTACTCAAGCTACGTAAAAACCGCTATATTCATGAGACTAATGAAACAGCTCCGATCCAAACTGAAAGATCCTGATAGTATCACTGAATCTATGGATGACGTACTAATCGCCATAGAAACCATTGAGGAGAATATCAAAATTATAGAAAATCTACAGAGCGAAATGTTGAAGGCTGGCTTGACTGCTTCCTTCAAACTGAAATTAATTTCCCAGAACATGAAATTACACAACAAGGAATAAAACCGGGCTCTGTAAAAATGGCATCTGTAGAGAATTTTAAGAAACCGGAATCAATTAAAGAAGTAAGACAGTTCTTATGTTTGTGCGGGTAGTTCCGTCGATTTGTATCTGGTTATGCTAATATAGCGCGCCCACTTTATGAACTATTTAAGAAGGACGTTCAATTCAGCTGGAATGATGAAAGAGAAACAGTGTTCAATAAGTTGAAAGAAATCTTAGTAAATCGTCCATTATTGGCTTTGTATGATGTCAACGCTGAGCACGAGCTTCATACTGACGCTAGTCAACATGGTCTAGCAAGAATTTTATTACAGAAATGAAACAATACTGAAATCAGACCGATATCTTATTTAACCAGAGCTACAACAGAAGGAGAATCAAAATATCACAGTTATGAGCTGGAATCACTAGCGGTAGTAGAAAGTCTTGAAAGATTTAAACATTATCTATTAAATAAAGATTTTAAAATTGTCACGGATTGCAACTCATTGAGACTAACTCAAGATAAGAAGATCATTTCACCTCACCTCATCTCGATGCGTTGAGTCGTGTACCATTCGAAGAAGGTAAAAAACGTGGTACAGTTAGTTATAAAGTATTATCCATTGGTGTTGATAAGTTTGATTGGCTTGCAACCTTACAGTTATAAGTTGAAAAGTAGTAAAGTTTACAAAACCAGTGACGAAGGAGATAAATTTGTAGTACCAAATAGTGACCGGTGGAGAGTAATTAAAATGGCACATGATGACTTGGGACATAGTGGTCTTGATAGAACGATAAATTGTATTAGGAAATATTTTTGGTTCGACTCTATGAAACATGTAGTCCGAAAGTATTTAGCCAGTTGTGTAGAGTGCTTGTACAATAAACGAGGAAAGGATGAAACAAATTATAATTTGCATGTAGTTGAAAGAGTTCCAATTCCATTTCACACTGTGCACCTAGATCACGTGGGACCATTTCCACAGAGTAAAAGTGGAAATAGTCATGCTCATTTACAAAGTTTTTAATCAATGAGGAATAAATAGTTTAAAACATTCAGTGACGGGTGAGTCTCCACAGAAGTTATTGATGGAATACTCTCCCAAAAGTATTTTAAAGAACAAACTTTTACTGGCATTACAAGAAGAATTTAAGTTGGAGCTTAACGAGATTGAAGAGGACGATATACCATTAGCAAAGCTGAGAGAAATAATATGTCAAAAGATAAAGGAAACACACACAAAACATGCAGAAAAATTCAACACCACACATCAATCTCCGATGACATACAAGGTTGGCGATTTGGTGTTAACTAGACAACAACCTATTGGAGGTGCAGGAACTTCTACGATATAAAGGGCCATATCAAATCAAAAAGGTGCTAAGCAATGACCGATTTGTCGTTACAGACACTACTCAAGCTACGTAAAAACCGCATGAGAATATTCAATCCGCTAATCGATTGAAGCCTTGGTGTTAACTTGATGACTTAAATTTCGAGGGAGATCAAGATATAGACAATCTCGAAGCAATGGATGTTGGCGAGGAGTGATATAAAAATTACCGATTCATATTATACTGTTTAAATTTTTATTGAAGTTGAATAAAGCTGTGTGATTAAAATTTTTATTCTTTAGCTGTAGAATAGAATATAATCTGATGATGATGAATAAAGCTGTGTGATCAACACTTTTATTCTAAAGTTGAGGAATAAGCTGTAGGCTTAAAGTTGTGTGATACACATTTGTATTCTTTAGCTGTGGAATAAAATATAAGCTGATGATGATAAAGTTGATTAAAGCTGTGTGATCAACATTTTTATTCTTTAGCTGTGGAATAAAATATAGGCTGTTGATAAAAAAAGTTGATTCAAGCTGTATGATCAATTAGCACAAAACAAAACAAAAAAAACAAAAAAGAATGTGATTTATAGAGTATGATGAATCGAATCTATCATGACTGATGTAATTTTAAGTTAATGTCCAGTTAAAGCTGTATGACTGACATTCAACATCGGTAGATGATAATGACTGTCGAGCGGTCAAAAAGCAGCTCGTGTGACAACAACGAAATTGTTTCCGAGCGCGCGACCATTTTGGAGCTCGTGTGGCATTAGCCTAAAAGCTGTTATGAAGGAAAGTATCGAGAGTTTGTTAGGACTAGGTATTATTAGACCATCGACTTCAGAATATGCTATTGATTCCTAAGAAAAATAATGATTAGCGCATGGTTGTTGATTATCGGAAGTTAAACTCTTATTTTCCTGTGCCAAACGTAGAAGAAACTTTAAATTTACTCGTCAATAATAGGTATTTTACAAATCTAGATATGATGAGTGGTTACCATCAGGTTAAAAGAGCTGAAAATCCAAACTCCTCACAGAATTCATAACGCCGGAAGGGCATTATGAATATAATTGCATGCCGTTTGGTCTCTCAAATTCACCAGCTACATTCATGAGACTAATGAAACAGCTCCGATCCAAACTGAAAGATCCTGATAGTATCACTGAATCTATGGATGACGTACTAATCGCCATAGAAACCATTGAGGAGAATATCAAAATTATAGAAAATCTACAGAGCGAAATGTTGAAGGCTGGCTTGACTGCTTCCTTCAAACTGAAATTAATTTCCCAGAACATGAAATTACACAACAAGGAATAAAACCGGGCTCTGTAAAAATGGCATCTGTAGAGAATTTTAAGAAACCGGAATCAATTAAAGAAGTAAGACAGTTCTTATGTTTGTGCGGGTAGTTCCGTCGATTTGTATCTGGTTATGCTAATATAGCGCGCCCACTTTATGAACTATTAAAGAAGGACGTTCAATTCAGCTGGAATGATGAAAGAGAAACAGTGTTCAATAAGTTGAAAGAAATCTTAGTAAATCGTCCATTATTGGCTTTGTATGATGTCAACGCTGAGCACGAGCTTCATACTGACGCTAGTCAACATGGTCTAGCAAGAATTTTATTACAGAAATGAAACAATACTGAAATCAGACCGATATCTTATTTAACCAGAGCTACAACAGAAGGAGAATCAAAATATCACAGTTATGAGCTGGAATCACTAGCGGTAGTAGAAAGTCTTGAAAGATTTAAACATTATCTATTAAATAAAGATTTTAAAATTGTCACGGATTGCAACTCATTGAGACTAACTCAAGATAAGAAGATCATTTCACCTCACCTCATCTCGATGCGTTGAGTCGTGTACCATTCGAAGAAGGTAAAGAACGTGGTACAGTTAGTTATAAAGTATTATCCATTGGTGTTGATAAGTTTGATTGGCTTGCAACCTTACAGTTATAAGTTGAAAAGTAGTAAAGTTTACAAAACCAGTGACGAAGGAGATAAATTTGTAGTACCAAATAGTGACCGGTGGAGAGTAATTAAAATGGCACATGATGACTTGGGACATAGTGGTCTTGATAGAACGATAAATTGTATTAGGAAATATTTTTGGTTCGACTCTATGAAACATGTAGTCCGAAAGTATTTAGCCAGTTGTGTAGAGTGCTTGTACAATAAACGAGGAAAGGATGAAACAAATTATAATTTGCATGTAGTTGAAAGAGTTCCAATTCCATTTCACACTGTGCACCTAGATCACGTGGGACCATTTCCACAAAGTAAAAGTGGAAATAGTCATGCTCATTTACAAAGTTTTTAATAATTAAACCTGTTCGAAGTACAAAAACCAAGTTCGTTATAAAATTAATGGACGAGACCACACAATATTTTGGAATGTCTACTAGAATTGTCACAGACAGGGGTACATCGTTTTCATCGAAAGAATTTGAAAATTATTGTCAACAGAATTCAATTCAACATGTAGCAACAGCAGTCAAAACGCCAAAAGGAAATGGACAAATCAAAAGAGACTTCCGAACAATTACTCCATCAATTGCTTCCATGTCAACTGATTCACAAGAAAAGGATTGGGACAAGAATATTAAAGCAATTCAATGAGGAATAAATAGTTTAAAACATTCAGTGACGGGTGAGTCTCCACAGAAGTTATTGATGGAATACTCTCCCAAAAGTATTTTAAAGAACAAACTTCTACTGGCATTACAAGAAGAATTTAAGTTGGAGCTGAACGAGATTGAAGAGGACGATATACCATTAGCAAAGCTGAGAGAAATAATATGTCAAAAGATAAAGGAAACACACACAAAACATGCAGAAAAATTCAACACCACACATCAATCTCCGATGACATACAAGGTTGGCGATTTGGTGTTAACTAGACAACAACCTATTGGAGGTGCAGGAACTTCTACGATATAAAGGGCCATATCAAATCAAAAAGGTGCTAAGCAATGACCAATTTGTCGTTACGGATACAGACACTACTCAAGCTACGTAAAAACCGCATGAGAATATTCAATCCGCTAATCGATTGAAGCCTTGGTGTTAACTTGATGACTTAAATTTCGAGGAAGATCAAGATATAGACAATCTCGAAGCAATGGATGTTGGCGAGGAGTGATATAAAAATTACCGATTCATATTATACTGTTTAAATTTTTATTGAAGTTGAATAAAGCTGTGTGATTAAAATTTTTATTCTTTAGCTGTAGAATAGAATATAATCTGATGATGATGAATAAAGCTGTGTGATCAACACTTTTATTCTAAAGTTGAGGAATAAGCTGTAGGCTTAAAGTTGTGTGATACACATTTGTATTCTTTAGCTGTGGAATAAAATATAAGCTGATGATGATAAAGTTGATTAAAGCTGTGTGATCAACATTTTTATTCTTTAGCTGTGGAATAAAATATAGGCTGTTGATAAAAAAAGTTGATTCAAGCTGTATGATCAATTAGCACAAAACAAAACAAAAAAAACAAAAAAGAATGTGATTTATAGAGTATGATGAATCGAATCTATCATGACTGATGTAATTTTAAGTTAATGTCCAGTTAAAGCTGTATGACTGACATTCAACATCGGTAGATGATAATGACTGTCGAGCGGTCAAAAAGCAGCTCGTGTGACAACAACGAAATTGTTTCCGAGCGCGCGACCATTTTGGAGCTCGTGTGGCATTAGCCTAAAAGCTGTGATGAAGGAAAGTATCGAGAGTTTGTTAGGACTAGGTATTATTAGACCATCGACTTCAGAATATGCTATTGATTCCTAAGAAAAATAATGATTAGCGCATGGTTGTTGATTATCGGAAGTTAAACTCTTATTTTCCTGTGCCAAACGTAGAAGAAACTTTAAATTTACTCGTCAATAATAGGTATTTTACAAATCTAGATATGATGAGTGGTTACCATCAGGTTAAAAGAGCTGAAAATCCAAACTCCTCACAGAATTCATAACGCCGGAAGGGCATTATGAATATAATTGCATGCCGTTTGGTCTCTCAAATTCACCAGCTATATTCATGAGACTAATGAAACAGCTCCGATCCAAACTGAAAGATCCTGATAGTATCACTGAATCTATGGATGACGTACTAATCGCCATAGAAACCATTGAGGAGAATATCAAAATTATAGAAAATCTACAGAGCGAAATGTTGAAGGCTGGCTTGACTGCTTCCTTCAAACTGAAATTAATTTCCCAGAACATGAAATTACACAACAAGGAATAAAACCGGGCTCTGTAAAAATGGCATCTGTAGAGAATTTTAAGAAACCGGAATCAATTAAAGAAGTAAGACAGTTCTTATGTTTGTGCGGGTAGTTCCGTCGATTTGTATCTGGTTATGCTAATATAGCGCGCCCACTTTATGAACTATTAAAGAAGGACGTTCAATTCAGCTGGAATGATGAAAGAGAAACAGTGTTCAATAAGTTGAAAGAAATCTTAGTAAATCGTCCATTATTGGCTTTGTATGATGTCAACGCTGAGCACGAGCTTCATACTGACGCTAGTCAACATGGTCTAGCAAGAATTTTATTACAGAAATGAAACAATACTGAAATCAGACCGATATCTTATTTAACCAGAGCTACAACAGAAGGAGAATCAAAATATCACAGTTATGAGCTGGAATCACTAGCGGTAGTAGAAAGTCTTGAAAGATTTAAACATTATCTATTAAATAAAGATTTTAAAATTGTCACGGATTGCAACTCATTGAGACTAACTCAAGATAAGAAGATCATTTCACCTCACCTCATCTCGATGCGTTGAGTCGTGTACCATTCGAAGAAGGTAAAGAACGTGGTACAGTTAGTTATAAAGTATTATCCATTGGTGTTGATAAGTTTGATTGGCTTGCAACCTTACAGTTATAAGTTGAAAAGTAGTAAAGTTTACAAAACCAGTGACGAAGGAGATAAATTTGTAGTACCAAATAGTGACCGGTGGAGAGTAATTAAAATGGCACATGATGACTTGGGACATAGTGGTCTTGATAGAACGATAAATTGTATTAGGAAATATTTTTGGTTCGACTCTATGAAACATGTAGTCCGAAAGTATTTAGCCAGTTGTGTAGAGTGCTTGTACAATAAACGAGGAAAGGATGAAACAAATTATAATTTGCATGTAGTTGAAAGAGTTCCAATTCCATTTCACACTGTGCACCTAGATCACGTGGGACCATTTCCACAAAGTAAAAGTGGAAATAGTCATGCTCATTTACAAAGTTTTTAATAATTAAACCTGTTCGAAGTACAAAAACCAAGTTCGTTATAAAATTAATGGACGAGACCACACAATATTTTGGAATGTCTACTAGAATTGTCACAGACAGGGGTACATCGTTTTCATCGAAAGAATTTGAAAATTATTGTCAACAGAATTCAATTCAACATGTAGCAACAGCAGTCAAAACGCCAAAAGGAAATGGACAAATCAAAAGAGACTTCCGAACAATTACTCCATCAATTGCTTCCATGTCAACTGATTCACAAGAAAAGGATTGGGACAAGAATATTAAAGCAATTCAATGAGGAATAAATAGTTTAAAACATTCAGTGACGGGTGAGTCTCCACAGAAGTTATTGATGGAATACTCTCCCAAAAGTATTTTAAAGAACAAACTTCTACTGGCATTACAAGAAGAATTTAAGTTGGAGCTGAACGAGATTGAAGAGGACGATATACCATTAGCAAAGCTGAGAGAAATAATATGTCAAAAGATAAAGGAAACACACACAAAACATGCAGAAAAATTCAACACCACACATCAATCTCCGATGACATACAAGGTTGGCGATTTGGTGTTAACTAGACAACAACCTATTGGAGGTGCAGGAACTTCTACGATATAAAGGGCCATATCAAATCAAAAAGGTGCTAAGCAATGACCAATTTGTCGTTACGGATACAGACACTACTCAAGCTACGTAAAAACCGCATGAGAATATTCAATCCGCTAATCGATTGAATCCTTGGTGTTAACTTGATGACTTAAATTTCGAGGAAGATCAAGATATAGACAATCTCGAAGCAATGGATGTTGGCGAGGAGTGATATAAAAATTACCGATTCATATTATACTGTTTAAATTTTTATTGAAGTTGAATAAAGCTGTGTGATTAAAATTTTTATTCTTTAGCTGTAGAATAGAATATAATCTGATGATGATGAATAAAGCTGTGTGATCAACACTTTTATTCTAAAGTTGAGGAATAAGCTGTAGGCTTAAAGTTGTGTGATACACATTTGTATTCTTTAGCTGTGGAATAAAATATAAGCTGATGATGATAAAGTTGATTAAAGCTGTGTGATCAACATTTTTATTCTTTAGCTGTGGAATAAAATATAGGCTGTTGATAAAAAAAGTTGATTCAAGCTGTATGATCAATTAGCACAAAACAAAACAAAAAAAACAAAAATGAATGTGATTTATAGAGTATGATGAATCGAATCTATCATGACTGATGTAATTTTAAGTTAATGTCCAGTTAAAGCTGTATGACTGACATTCAACATCGGTAGATGATAATGACTGTCGAGCGGTCAAAAAGCAGCTCGTGTGACAACAACGAAATTGTTTCCGAGCGCGCGACCATTTTGGAGCTCGTGTGGCATTAGCCTAAAAGCTGTGATGAAGGAAAGTATCGAGAGTTTGTTAGGACTAGGTATTATTAGACCATCGACTTCAGAATACGCTATTGATTCCTAAGAAAAATAATGATTAGCGCATGGTTGTTGATTATCGGAAGTTAAACTCTTATTTTCCTGTGCCAAACGTAGAAGAAACTTTAAATTTACTCGTCAATAATAGGTATTTTACAAATCTAGATATGATGAGTGGTTACCATCAGGTTAAAAGAGCTGAAAATCCAAACTCCTCACAGAATTCATAACGCCGGAAGGGCATTATGAATATAATTGCATGCCGTTTGGTCTCTCAAATTCACCAGCTATATTCATGAGACTAATGAAACAGCTCCGATCCAAACTGAAAGATCCTGATAGTATCACTGAATCTATGGATGACGTACTAATCGCCATAGAAACCATTGAGGAGAATATCAAAATTATAGAAAATCTACAGAGCGAAATGTTGAAGCCTGGCTTGACTGCTTCCTTCAAACTGAAATTAATTTCCCAGAACATGAAATTACACAACAAGGAATAAAACCGGGCTCTGTAAAAATGGCATCTGTAGAGAATTTTAAGAAACCGGAATCAATTAAAGAAGTAAGACAGTTCTTATGTTTGTGCGGGTAGTTCCGTCGATTTGTATCTGGTTATGCTAATATAGCGCGCCCACTTTATGAACTATTAAAGAAGGACGTTCAATTCAGCTGGAATGATGAAAGAGAAACAGTGTTCAATAAGTTGAAAGAAATCTTAGTAAATCGTCCATTATTGGCTTTGTATGATGTCAACGCTGAGCACGAGCTTCATACTGACGCTAGTCAACATGGTCTAGCAAGAATTTTATTACAGAAATGAAACAATACTGAAATCAGACCGATATCTTATTTAACCAGAGCTACAACAGAAGGAGAATCAAAATATCACAGTTATGAGCTGGAATCACTAGCGGTAGTAGAAAGTCTTGAAAGATTTAAACATTATCTATTAAATAAAGATTTTAAAATTGTCACGGATTGCAACTCATTGAGACTAACTCAAGATAAGAAGATCATTTCACCTCACCTCATCTCGATGCGTTGAGTCGTGTACCATTCGAAGAAGGTAAAGAAAGTATTATCCATGGAAGTTTGATTGGCTTGCAACCTTACAGTTATAAGTTGAAAAGTAGTAAAGTTTACAAAACCAGTGACGAAGGAGATAAATTTGTAGTACCAAATAGTGACCGGTGGAGAGTAATTAAAATGGCACATGATGACTTGGGACATAGTGGTCTTGATAGAACGATAAATTGTATTAGGAAATATTTTTGGTTCGACTCTATGAAACATGTAGTCCGAAAGTATTTAGCCAGTTGTGTAGAGTGCTTGTACAATAAACGAGGAAAGGATGAAACAAATTATAATTTGCATGTAGTTGAAAGAGTTCCAATTCCATTTCACACTGTGCACCTAGATCACGTGGGACCATTTCCACAAAGTAAAAGTGGAAATAGTCATGCTCATTTACAAAGTTTTTAATAATTAAACCTGTTCGAAGTACAAAAACCAAGTTCGTTATAAAATTAATGGACGAGACCACACAATATTTTGGAATGTCTACTAGAATTGTCACAGACAGGGGTACATCGTTTTCATCGAAAGAATTTGAAAATTATTGTCAACAGAATTCAATTCAACATGTAGCAACAGCAGTCAAAACGCCAAAAGGAAATGGACAAATCAAAAGAGACTTCCGAACAATTACTCCATCAATTGCTTCCATGTCAACTGATTCACAAGAAAAGGATTGGGACAAGAATATTAAAGCAATTCAATGAGGAATAAATAGTTTAAAACATTCAGTGACGGGTGAGTCTCCACAGAAGTTATTGATGGAATACTCTCCCAAAAGTATTTTAAAGAACAAACTTCTACTGGCATTACAAGAAGAATTTAAGTTGGAGCTGAACGAGATTGAAGAGGACGATATACCATTAGCAAAGCTGAGAGAAATAATATGTCAAAAGATAAAGGAAACACACACAAAACATGCAGAAAAATTCAACACCACACATCAATCTCCGATGACATACAAGGTTGGCGATTTGGTGTTAACTAGACAACAACCTATTGGAGGTGCAGGAACTTCTACGATATAAAGGGCCATATCAAATCAAAAAGGTGCTAAGCAATGACCAATTTGTCGTTACGGATACAGACACTACTCAAGCTACGTAAAAACCGCATGAGAATATTCAATCCGCTAATCGATTGAAGCCTTGGTGTTAACTTGATGACTTAAATTTCGAGGAAGATCAAGATATAGACAATCTCGAAGCAATGGATGTTGGCGAGGAGTGATATAAAAATTACCGATTCATATTATACTGTTTAAATTTTTATTGAAGTTGAATAAAGCTGTGTGATTAAAATTTTTATTCTTTAGCTGTAGAATAGAATATAATCTGATGATGATGAATAAAGCTGTGTGATAAACACTTTTATTCTAAAGTTGAGGAATAAGCTGTAGGCTTAAAGTTGTGTGATACACATTTGTATTCTTTAGCTGTGGAATAAAATATAAGCTGATGATGATAAAGTTGATTAAAGCTGTGTGATCAACATTTTTATTCTTTAGCTGTGGAATAAAATATAGGCTGTTGATAAAAAAAGTTGATTCAAGCTGTATGATCAATTAGCACAAAACAAAACAAAAAAAACAAAAATGAATGTGATTTATAGAGTATGATGAATCGAATCTATCATGACTGATGTAATTTTAAGTTAATGTCCAGTTAAAGCTGTATGACTGACATTCAACATCGGTAGATGATAATGACTGTCGAGCGGTCAAAAAGCAGCTCGTGTGACAACAACGAAATTGTTTCCGAGCGCGCGACCATTTTGGAGCTCGTGTGGCATTAGCCTAAAAGCTGTGATGAAGGAAAGTATCGAGAGTTTGTTAGGACTAGGTATTATTAGACCATCGACTTCAGAATATGCTATTGATTCCCAAGAAAAATAATGATTAGCGCATGGTTGTTGATTATCGGAAGTTAAACTCTTATTTTCCTGTGCCAAACGTAGAAGAAACTTTAAATTTACTCGTCAATAATAGGTATTTTACAAATCTAGATATGATGAGTGGTTACCATCAGGTTAAAAGAGCTGAAAATCTAAACTCCTCACAGAATTCATAACGCCGGAAGGGCATTATGAATATAATTGCATGCCGTTTGGTCTCTCAAATTCACCAGCTATATTCATGAGACTAATGAAACAGCTCCGATCCAAACTGAAAGATCCTGATAGTATCACTGAATCTATGGATGACGTACTAATCGCCATAGAAACCATTGAGGAGAATATCAAAATTATAGAAAATCTACAGAGCGAAATGTTGAAGGCTGGCTTGACTGCTTCCTTCAAACTGAAATTAATTTCCCAGAACATGAAATTACACAACAAGGAATAAAACCGGGCTCTGTAAAAATGGCATCTGTAGAGAATTTTAAGAAACCGGAATCAATTAAAGAAGTAAGACAGTTCTTATGTTTGTGCGGGTAGTTCCGTCGATTTGTATCTGGTTATGCTAATATAGCGCGCCCACTTTATGAACTATTTAAGAAGGACGTTCAATTCAGCTGGAATGATGAAAGAGAAACAGTGTTCAATAAGTTGAAAGAAATCTTAGTAAATCGTCCATTATTGGCTTTGTATGATGTCAACGCTGAGCACGAGCTTCATACTGACGCTAGTCAACATGGTCTAGCAAGAATTTTATTACAGAAATGAAACAATACTGAAATCAGACCGATATCTTATTTAACCAGAGCTACAACAGAAGGAGAATCAAAATATCACAGTTATGAGCTGGAATCACTAGCGGTAGTAGAAAGTCTTGAAAGATTTAAACATTATCTATTAAATAAAGATTTTAAAATTGTCACGGATTGCAACTCATTGAGACTAACTCAAGATAAGAAGATCATTTCACCTCACCTCATCTCGATGCGTTGAGTCGTGTACCATTCGAAGAAGGTAAAAAACGTGGTACAGTTAGTTATAAAGTATTATCCA
This sequence comes from Nephrocerus scutellatus, assembly GCA_947095585.1. Taxonomy (NCBI): domain Eukaryota; kingdom Metazoa; phylum Arthropoda; class Insecta; order Diptera; family Pipunculidae; genus Nephrocerus; species Nephrocerus scutellatus. The sequence goes on from OX352763.1 coordinate 77,432,756, forward strand.
TTGGTGTTGATAAGTTTGATTGGCTTGCAACCTTACAGTTATAAGTTGAAAAGTAGTAAAGTTTACAAAACCAGTGACGAAGGAGATAAATTTGTAGTACCAAATAGTGACCGGTGGAGAGTAATTAAAATGGCACATGATGACTTGGGACATAGTGGTCTTGATAGAACGATAAATTGTATTAGGAAATATTTTTGGTTCGACTCTATGAAACATGTAGTCCGAAAGTATTTAGCCAGTTGTGTAGAGTGCTTGTACAATAAACGAGGAAAGGATGAAACAAATTATAATTTGCATGTAGTTGAAAGAGTTCCAATTCCATTTCACACTGTGCACCTAGATCACGTGGGACCATTTCCACAGAGTAAAAGTGGAAATAGTCATGCTCATTTACAAAGTTTTTAATCAATGAGGAATAAATAGTTTAAAACATTCAGTGACGGGTGAGTCTCCACAGAAGTTATTGATGGAATACTCTCCCAAAAGTATTTTAAAGAACAAACTTTTACTGGCATTACAAGAAGAATTTAAGTTGGAGCTTAACGAGATTGAAGAGGACGATATACCATTAGCAAAGCTGAGAGAAATAATATGTCAAAAGATAAAGGAAACACACACAAAACATGCAGAAAAATTCAACACCACACATCAATCTCCGATGACATACAAGGTTGGCGATTTGGTGTTAACTAGACAACAACCTATTGGAGGTGCAGGAACTTCTACGATATAAAGGGCCATATCAAATCAAAAAGGTGCTAAGCAATGACCGATTTGTCGTTACAGACACTACTCAAGCTACGTAAAAACCGCATGAGAATATTCAATCCGCTAATCGATTGAAGCCTTGGTGTTAACTTGATGACTTAAATTTCGAGGGAGATCAAGATATAGACAATCTCGAAGCAATGGATGTTGGCGAGGAGTGATATAAAAATTACCGATTCATATTATACTGTTTAAATTTTTATTGAAGTTGAATAAAGCTGTGTGATTAAAATTTTTATTCTTTAGCTGTAGAATAGAATATAATCTGATGATGATGAATAAAGCTGTGTGATCAACACTTTTATTCTAAAGTTGAGGAATAAGCTGTAGGCTTAAAGTTGTGTGATACACATTTGTATTCTTTAGCTGTGGAATAAAATATAAGCTGATGATGATAAAGTTGATTAAAGCTGTGTGATCAACATTTTTATTCTTTAGCTGTGGAATAAAATATAGGCTGTTGATAAAAAAAGTTGATTCAAGCTGTATGATCAATTAACACAAAACAAAACAAAATAAAACAAAAATGAATGTGATTCATAGAGTATGATGAATCGAATCTATCATGACTGATGTAATTTTAAGTTAATGTCCAGTTAAAGCTGTATGACTGACATTCAACATCGGTAGATGATAATGATCGTATTCACTGAGGACAGTGAGTTTGTAGGTTGCCCGAATTGAAATGACTGAGAAATCCCATCAGTTAAGGCTGCCTCAAACTGTACGTAAAATATTTAAGTTTTACTATGCTTCTTCTGGTCGTGGTTGGCGCAGTCGAAATGCTGTAGAAAAATAAGAATGAAAATTAGGCAGCTGAGTAGCTGAAGTCGACGAACAGGGGCACGACCAGAAGTGAATAAAAACAAAAAGAAGATCCTTAAAACTGTAATAATACAGAAAGAATAAATTACAGTTGCAAATTTATTGCTCCTAAGAAGCTGATCAGAAGGGTTTCTACCTCTACTTTCTTCTGCATACCTGATGTTTTGCTAAAAAAAAGTCTTAAGGATTTCTCAAATAAAATTAGCAAAATTTTTTCTGTTTACTCAAAAAATAATTTAGCGAGATTGTTTTGGATTTTTCGAAAAATCTAAACAAATTTTTTCTCTGATTCAGCATTTACGCACAATACAGCGATAGCAAACTATTTTGCTAAATTGCAAATAAATTCTTTCTAAGCTGATCAGAAGGTTTTACTCATCCACTTTCTTCGGAATACCTACTGTTTTGCTAAATAACAGTTCTCAGAATTTCTCAAATTTTTCCATTAGGCAACTACTTTTTGCAAAGTCAGAGAATAGTTTGCTTGAAATTGTTACTTGGGCGTTGGTTATTCCAAGTTAGGTGGTGCATATTGCTTCTTTCAAGTTGTATGTTGGATAAAGCATGTTGCATATAGCATATTACATGTTCCACTATGCGTGTCGCATATGCTTCTTGCATGTTTCAATTTGAATGCTGCATCTTGCATGAACATCATGTGTCACCTTTTATCACAAGCATCCCTAGGGTGTGTTTTACTATTACTTTTCATTTCAGCAACCATCAACACTATTATATATATATTATTATACTCTTTTCGACATCAATATCGCTTATATCATGTGCAACCACCTTCTTTCCCCTAATCAATAGAGGTACTAGGGTTAATTACCCTTACACTACATAATTACATCGCTTCCTATGTTATTATGGAGGAGATTGGCATCTCCTGTAGTCCGGCTACCCGGAGGTGTATAACTAGTTAATATAAATATAGTTATATACATATAAATAAAAGGCTTAGCTCCCAATATTCCAGTCCATATTGGTCATATCCCAGAATTTCTAAAGGAACAAGTCTTACAGTCGCATCTCAGTCCTACATACCGAATTTCATACGAATCGCTTGAGAAACGACTTAGTCTCCAAAATTCCAGACCCTATTGGCTATATCCAGAAATTTCCATAGGAGCAAGTCTTATAGTCTCATCTTAGTCCTACATACCGAATTTCATACAAATCGCTTGTGAAATGGTTTAGTTCCCAATATTCTAGTTCCAATTGATCATATCCCACAATTTCCACAGGAAAAAGTCTTTTAGTCGCATCTTAGTCCTAAATACCTAATTTAATACGAATCGCTTGAGAAATGGCTTTGTTCCCAAAATTCCAGACCCTATTGGCCATATCCTTAATTTTCTAGACCATAATGACCATATTCCAGAATTTTCATAGGAACAAGTCTTGTAGACGCTTCTTAGCCTACATACAGAATTTCATACGAATCGCTTGATAAATGGCTTAGTTCCCGTAATTCCAGAATTTCCATATGAACAATTCTTAGAGTCACATATTGGTCCTATTTATCTAATTTAATACGAATCGCTTGAAAAATTGCTTAGTTCCCGAAATTTCAGACCATAATGACCATGTTCCAGAATTTCCCTAGGAAGAATTATTACAACGAATTCATCGCCCTAAATCAATGTCAGTAGTAGACAGTAAAAACGATCGAGTTGTTGTACTGATGCTATATACGCTGTGTCGTACGACGTCGCATGCTGATGTTATGATTACGTCCATTCAACTCCAACTCACATTTTGCGCAAACTTATTTCATTATGATTTGTATGTAAGTCACAATCGCGCTCATGAATTATATTTCCTCTTTCGCGCATCAAACTCGTACTCTTGGATAGGTCAGTAACAAAGCTCTGGTATGCTAGAACTCCGAGTATGCCGAGCTTTGTGATAGCGTACTTTGATGAAAAATCTTCATATAAATAGAGCGAGTCATATCGGAATCGCGGAGTCAGATACACATTCAGTCGCGGATTCAATCTTGTAGTCAGATCGGATTCATTTATTCATTCATTCTTTGTAAACTCACAACTTAAATCTAACACTAAGTTCTTAAGAATATACTAAATTGTGAATAATATTATATATTACCAAGTGGTTAATCATAAATAACTAAATCGTGAATTGAATAAAATATTACCAAGTCGTGAGCCATATATTACCAAATCGTAAATCTTATATTGCTAAATTGTGAATCATATAAAATAATTTATTAAATCTAATATTACTAAATTTTGAATCATATAAAATAATATTGTTACGAAATTTAAGCTTTCGAGTTCGTAAAGAATTTTGCAAATAAAACACAACACAAGTTGTTGTTACAAATAACAACTTTAATAAACTAACAGTAAAATTAACTAAAGTTCTCTAATAACACTAATGATACTTTAAATGTACACAAAACACTTATTACAACAATGCTTGTACTTCACTACTATTTCTGCATGAGCTTTTCAACTGCACTGGTTGAATGCCAAATAAGAACCAACTTACTTTGGCCTTACGCCTCTATTTATACTCAATCAAAAGCTTCCAGAAACGTTCAATTTTATAGACAGAAATATCGAGAAAAGACCAGAAACTTGTAGCCTTATTCCCTTTTTACAACTAACGAGACTACATGAACAATCATGTTCTTTCACAAAAACCGCGCAAACCGCACAAACCGGTTTGACTACATAATGATTTAAACTTAAAATCCGTTATATTTCAATTAATCTAATTCAGCCTAAAAGTATGCAATTCTTAATTCTATTTTTAGTGCTTATTTTTGGACGAGCATTGCGATTTTCTTGGGATTCGTTTTCCATTATCTACTAACTACTTTTCGTAACATTACCCCCACCTTAATTCTGTTCGTCCCGAACAGATTTAGCACTCCTTCTAATGTTTTACCTTGTCAGTCTGTTGGTGTGGACAACTTCCTTCTTACATCTGGGGTTTAGTTGAATCTGATTTACTGCGTCGTTGTTCCTCTTGTGGGGATCTTCCCAACCTTGCTGTGGTTTCTGTAATTTCCCTTTTCTTGTTTTGGAATTGTATAGCCAAACTAAATCTCTTTTCCAAAAAATTTCATGGTGCGCACTACAGTGTTTCCGTGTTTTCATTCTTTAATTAACATTCCCGACGTCGTTCCTTACTGTTCTATGTACATTGATCACCTTTGGTCTTCGAACGGAATCTTTTGCATTCCCAACTATTGGCTCTACAACTTTGTATCGATGTGTTTCCCTCTAGCTGTTTGTTGCAGTGCTCTTCTTACAGCACATTTCACACACGTTCGGCACCGGTTTTCAACATCTCTGCGGCAATTGACCCAAAAGACGTTCATCGGCGGTGCGGAGACTACTGGTGGTTGGCACTGCTGCTGCATGCCGCTGGTTCTCGGTACATCGGTGGGTGCGGACGGAATGGATCCACCGTTGGTTGCTGTTGTTAAGCGGTCGGGCGGAATGGCGGTACTGGTGGTCGATACGGCGGTATGGCAGGTCTGGCAACGGGCAGATATTTTCAGATATTCGAAGTCTTCGACAAGAGCGGTTAGTTCGGACAGGGTAGTAAACTCTCGCCGCTTGATATAGTGGCGGTACTCGGGACGGAGATTATCATATGTCCGGTCAAGTTTTTTAATATGGCAGAAATAATTGTCATAGTTCTTGGCTGAACTCTTGCCATGGCCGAAAAGATCTCTGTTGTTCCTATACCAGACTAGAGCGATACTTTTTAGCAGTTCTATTAGGGTACGAACAATGCGGTTGAGCGGTAGTTGGTAGCACTCGGTCAACACTTCAACTCGCTCCAAAAACTCAAGAGGGTTACTTATGCCGTCAAACCTGACGTTCGAATTGCGAACTTTGTCCATTATGTCGGCATTGGATGGAATGTATGTTGTGGTTGGACGATCGGTGAGTACTATGTTCGGAACTTGTTCGGTTGGAGTGAACGTGATCGTCGGTATAGTTGTTACTGGCGGAGGTACTGGCAAGTTGCTTTTGATTGAAGCCTTGAAGCCTGTGTTTCCAGTAGGCGTAGATCTTCATATGATTTGTGTTTTCTTATATCACTTGACAACTGTTTGTTGGAAATGTTGGAAGTGTGAACTAGTCTTTAATGACATACATGAATGTGAGAAGTGGCAGCCATGTTATATTGTTCAAATAAAGCTAAGTTCTGTTCTATTCTTTCGTTCATCGTAGTCACATGTTTTACTTTTATCAGTCAGTGTGTCATCGCCCTCTGGGTCGCTCAATTTCAGCACTGTGCCTACATATGGTGACCCTGCGGCAAGGGGAAGTACATCAGGGGAATTGGGGTCGGCTGATAACAGATGTGCTCCAGACAGGGTTCTATTTTAAATTTGGTCGTTACAATAATAAGATTTGTTTGTTTAGGGTTTTTGGAATTTTATCTTTATTTAGTTCAATTATATTCAATATTTATTTATACAAGGGATATTTGTGGCCCCTTGAGGCGTGTAGTGATAATTTTTCCTGTGACAAAGATTTTATGACATTATTAGTTATTTTATATAATGTTTGATAATTTTCCTGTGAGAAGATATTAGGAAATTAATGTTTATTTTATATAAAGTTTGATAATTCTCCTGTGAAAAAGAGGTTATGAGGTTAATTGTTTATTTTATATAAATATAATGCTTTGATGGCGGATGAGTTCACAGCGTGTAGCCTCAGCGGTAATGGCAAGGTAAGTACTCTTAAGCCACTAATGTGAGGATTCAGTCAGCTTTGCAGCGTTTAGCTTCAGCGGTAATGGCAAGTTAAGTACTCTTGAACCACTAAGTAGTCGATTCCAAAAGGAACTCAGGAAGACTGCCCTTCTGTCGAGCTGCGTGCTCCTTTTATACTTTTCCGTTATTATACAGCGTGGTTTTTCGTTTGTTTGTCGTCGTCCTTGTGTTTTGTTGTTGTTTTCTTCGGTTTTTCCCTTTATAGTCCGATGCATATTGCCATATATTGTTGGCAATATACATGGTCGGTGTGTTTTGCATACATGTTTCACATTTATTCCAATATACATGTTTTGTCGTATTGCAATCTACATGCAATATACATGTTTTGGTGTATTGCAAAAAACATGAAATATACATGTTTTGATTTTATTATACGCATGCTCTACCATATGCATGTAGTGTGTTTGTTTGATCTCTGCTGACGTCATTTACACATTTGGTTTTTGAAAACGGTTTGTGTTTTGAAAAGTTTCGGTCATCGACCCCATCGGCCGTTTGTCTGAAGTTGGTGTGCATTGGGTTCCGATCGGTGCGTAAGAGTCTACTGCCGTCTGGGTGCGAGTGGGACAGCCGTATTTTCGGGCGAATTCACTGCTGTTCTTGTTTTGTGAATTTTCTGTTCGCCTATGACTCGTGCTAGATCAGTTGCGTCGGATTGGTCACTGCAGTTTCGCTCGACTCGGTGGTGATTAGATTCACCGCCTGTGGTTGGTTGTCCTTTGAGTGCTTGCCTGCTTTTATGAGAAAACGAGAATGGTGGATATTGAGTCATTTTTTTGTGTTGTGTTGACTACCATTTCCACTCTTCTTTTATATTGAGTGATTTTTGTGTAGTTTTGTGTGGGCAAAATTCTATTAAAGAATTTTGTTCCTCACACTCCCCCGTTGCTTCGGTGGATAAGCACTTACCCTCCCCATTAATTAGAGCTGTGATACGGCAGCACTCTTGGAAGTGAACGAAACCAGGTTGTTATTGGCATGCGGTGGCGACTGTGGCGACTGTGACTGCTGTGGTGACTGTGACGAATGTGGCGACTGTGACTGCTGTGGCATCTGTGACGAATGTGACATCGGTATCTGTGGCGGTTGCGGCGACTTTAATAGCTTTCGATAAAGTTGGTGGCTTTGGCGACGGTGATAATTTCTAAAAGCTGCTTTGGTTAATGGCGATGGATCTTCTGGCTGTTGCGACTGTGACTGCCGTGGCAGCTGTGACGGCTGTGGCGACTTTGACAGTTTTGTGTTGTGACCTCTTAGCCGCGTTCGAGACAAAAGTCTTACGGATAATTGTTGGCCCCGTAAGTGAGGAAGGACGATTCCGGAGACTCTATAATGATGAGATCTACGAGCGTTACCGCGATTTCGACATCGTGAAGAAAATTAAGCTTGGTAGGCTCCGGTGGGCAGGACACCTAGCTCGCATGAGCGAAGAGGACCATGCTCGGAAAGTCCTTTAAGGTAGGATTTATGGAACACGACAGCGAGGCCGGCCAAGCCTACGCTGGAAGGATGGCGTAGAACAGGACGCCCAGACATTAGGGATGCCAAACTGAATAACATCGGCTCGAAATCGGGACCGGTGGAGAGACTTTTTGCGGGAGGCCAGGACCGGACCCCGATTGTAGAGCCAAATATGATGATACAACTTTCCTGATGAAAGCCCGAATGTCCTTAGTAGCAGAGCTTTTCAACTCCGATGCCGAGCATAATTCCTTAGTGAATATGCATCTTCTTAACCAAATAAGTGCTGGGCATTCGCAGAGAACATGTTCGGATGACTCTTCATCCTCCGAACAGAACCTACATTCTGTGACAGAGCCCACACCAATTTTGTTAAGATGATAACTTAAGCCACAATGGCCAGTTAGAAAACTCACTACCTTCCTAATGCTGCCTTTATCTAGATACAGGATTTCTCTATATGAGAAGGGTCTGATCAGTTGTTTGGATTGGCTTAGCCCCGGGGTATTTTTCCATTGAGCCAGGCGAAGTTTGCTTTCAGGTCCTATGAACGCAGATTCCGAACCAGCCCTTCACCAGTCCAAAACTTGTAATAGAGCACATTGCATGACAGCAGAAATGGTCGTGCAGTGTTTACCCCTAATAATAATCGCCAAGTCATCAGCATAGCCAATGGCGATGTAGCCTGATCTTTGTAGATCAACCAAAAGATCGTCTATGACCAGTGATAACAGAAGGGGAGAGAGGACTCCTCCTTGGGCACAACCCTTAACTGCGCTAACAGACACTGACACTCCTCCTGAGGAGGAGGTATTATCTCGACTCTCGAGCATAGCCCTAATCCACTGATTGGTCGAGACTTCGATACTCTTGCTACTAATTGCTCTCTCTATTGAGTCATAGCCAGTGTTATCGAAGGCGCCTTCAGTGTCAAGGAATGCACACAAAGCAACCTCCTTGGACCGAAACGTTCCATCTATATTTTTAACAAGATAATGGAGTGCACCTTCTGTGCTTCTGCCTTTTCTGTATGCAAACTGACTAGAGTGCAGAGGAGCAGACACCTCTAGCTGGCCTCTGATATGAACATCAATGAGTCTCTCCATGATTTTGAGGACAAAAGATGTTAGACTGATTGGTCTATATGATATAGGTAGCTCACTTGGCTTATTACCAGGTTTGGGGATAAAAATCACATTTACCTCCAGATAGTAGGGATGTATCCCCAATTGTAGCTTGCTCTCTATAATAAAATCAAGCTTGGCAGGATTGCATCGATCGCCTTCTGTAGAAGAGCAGGAAAGATGCCATCCCCACCAGGGACTTTAAATAGTTTGAAGGAGCCTACTGCCCATCTATCCTTATCTGGGGTGAAAATCTTACCAGATAAACTATTAGTTCTACTTGCGATACTAACCATTCAGTCAAGCGTGTTCGAATTCGTGGTGTGGTTCTTAGTGTATCCTTACGGTCCGTCGTGTAGGTGCCATCGGTCTTTATCAACAGACAACACACGAAGGTGTGGTACACTGTTATACGAGCCGGGGAGATGAACCTGCAGAAGCGTTCTTAGTGTATCCTTACGGTCCGTCGTGTAGATGCCATCGGTCTTTTTCAACAGAACCACACAATTAGTCTGATACCTAACAAGTGCCTTGTGGATTCGTGCAGGTGTTGGCATTTCAGCGATGCTCTCGCAACACTTCCTCCACGTGGCCCGTTTAGATCGTCTCAATTTAGAGTTATACTCTGTGAGGGCGGACTTATATTCGTCCCAACTCTTCGTGCGTTTAGCAGAGTTGAAGAGCTTTCTAACCTTCCTCCTAAGCTTGGTCATTACAGCAAGGAACTTTGCGTTTACAAAGGTTGGTTTTGACGACACAACTGCCATGATAGGAAGTAAGCAGTAAATCATTTACTTGTTAAGCTGCCTCGTCTAGTTCCTCTATGGAATATATTGGTGAGACAAGCAAATCTAATTTGGAGAGTCCTCGATATAGATTCCAGTCCGTTGACTTAGGATCATGTATGGGAGAGGCATGTGCCATCGCGCCTGGAATAACAAACCTGATGGGTTGATGGTCTGACAGCGAGGCCTCACCGGACACATGCCAATTAACAATAGAATTTGAGATAAATGGACTCGCGGGTGTGAGATCTAATACCTCTTCGCGAATCGCATTTACGAAGGTTGGTTTAGAGCCCTTGTTCACAATATCTACATTATTGCTAATAAGATAATCTAAAAGACACTCACCCCTTCGATTGATGCCGCTACTGCCCCAGACGTCATGGTGTGCATGGCATCACACCCTATTAGGTATTGGATGTTCCGATTTCTGCAGTGCATAATTAGTTCTTGCACCTCTGTTGGCGGAATGTTTACTTCATCGTCGGGAAAGTATGCTGAGGCACATACTATACTCTGTTTTCCCCTCTCAGTCGGGACCGCCACCAGTACGGCAACAAGGTCTTTTGTTATGAATTCTGGAATGGGAAAAAAGTTAATATTAAATCTGATAAGGCAAGCCGCTCTTGGTACTGCCTCCCCACATTTTACGATCAACTTACCTGTCCCATCCCGTAGACCTTTCACCTGTCCGCTAATAGCCCAAGGCTCATGAATGAGGCCAAGTGCTATGTCATCCTCGACGAATCGTTTGGTAAGTGTAGCGTGGTGCAGATTTGCCTGTAACACCTTGATGGTGCTCATCCTTCCTCCTTTTGAGAATTGGCCTGCCGGATTAGAACTGCTTTCTTGGGGCCCTTACCACTACGGCAGGCAGTCTGGCTCGATTGACCCGTTGGTCTTACCCTACCCGACATACTCTTTGGAGCAAGTGCAGCTCTAGCTGCGTTAGTTCCATTCCTGGAAAGGCTTGAACCAGATGGCTTAGTAGCCTTGCTAGTCGAAGGAGCTGATCGTGATACCTGCTTTTTAGTACAGGTTCCGGCTGTGATCAACCTGGCCGGTAGAGCTGGTGACCGAAGAGGCTGCCTTCTGTACCGCGGGCGCTGGTTCGGAACCACTCAGACTAGCTTCCTCAGTGGCATTGCAAGTAGAGCTGTCTTTCCAACAGTTAATCAGTTTTCAAAAGGGTTCAGAACGCAGATTCCGAACCAGCCGTTTTTTTTTTTTTTTTTTTTTTAAAAAAAGACTCATTGCCAAGGGATAAGTCCCTGAATGACTTTCGTCACGGCAATAAGTTGGGCTATGCCCTTTATTAAAATTAAAAATTAAAAATTCGAAGGAATGTGATTTACAATATAACACATTTCTCACGTTTGTAGCCGGTTTCAATTTATTTTCTCAGAATTATCTCTGATGCATTGAAAAAAGCAATACGAAAAAACGATCACGAAACTAAAACGACGCGAGTCCAAATACTTTTATCAATGAATCATGGTCAGGGAATACTACAAAAAACCTTGACCAAGAAAATATTACAAAATAAACAACAAACATTATAAATAATACAAAAAAAACAATAAGTAATAATTTTTTTTATATAAAATAATCGTATCCTCTAATGAACACTACAGTCGTCCTTCAGGAAGCTGTTGACAGCTATTTTGAAGGCCTGTAAATTATAAGATTCGGGAAATACGGAGTCGACCAATTGATTCCACATCGAAGTCACTCTCGGATAAAAGGACGATTTGAAGTGTTGGGCTCTACATGAGAACGGTTTTAAGGCAAATCTATGTTGATTAGACCTCAAACGAGTGTTAACGTTGCTGACAAAAGGACCTGCAGCTTCGTTGCCGGCAATTCCTCGATGACCTGGCACCCAACCGAGCTTAACCGTGTTGTGTCTGGCCAGAGATTGCAGTACATCGTAGCAGCTTTTAACTGTTAACGAGTGCATTGAATCGGATGACAGAGCTTTGAGTGCTGCCTGGCTATCTGAATAGATATATATTCTCGCGCCCTTAACGCCTTTACTAAGGTTTATCCTAGCGCAGGTCTCTATGGCACGGAGTTCAGCCTGGAAGACCGTGGGACTTACTCCCATTGGTATCGAGACCTTTGTATTGGGTCCGAAGACGCCAGCACCAACTCAAGATTCCATCTTAGATCCATCAGTGAACCAAACCAGACTACTAGCGTCTAGTGCCGGAACACCATTAGACCAGCTAGCCCGGTCCAATATTTCTACCTCAAATAACCTGCCGAAACAGTGCTCCCTGACCATAAAGTCGGGTATTGTGCAAAACATGTCTCTTTCGGGAATTGAGTTGAGAATTCTCAGGTGTCCCACAAGGTCGCCTGGTTTAAACTTATATTCTAGTTGCAGCTTAATAGCGCATCTAGCGGCCGTCTTCCTTATGAAGATTTGTAGGGGTGAAAGCCCTACGATAGCTTCTAATGCTGTCGTAGGGCACGTACGCATAGCACCTGTAATACCTAGCCAGGCAATTCTTTGAAGCTTCTAAGCTCGTTTGCCATTTTCCGTTCAAGCACATTGGGCTACCAAACTATGGCCGCGTACATGATTATGGGTCTCACCATCATTGTACACATCCAGTGTATCATCTTAGGATTGAGACCCCAAGTTCTGCCGTAAAGTCTTCTGCAGGCCCATAAGGCCCTTGTAGCGCGTTTTGTGACTGACTTGATATGAGAATTCCAGTTAAGTCTTTTATCAAGGATGACACCGAGGTATTTGACCTCGCTGGAGTACGTTAGAGTGGTGCCTTTTATGGTGATTGGTCCTAAGTCAACCAATCTTCTTTTTGTGAAAGGCACTTAACCGTTTTGCAAGGATTGAAGGATAATCCTTCCCTGCTGCACCAGTCCAAAACTTGTAATAGAGCACATTGCATGACAGCAGAAATTGTCGTGCAGTGTTTACCCCTAATAATAATCGCCAAGTCATCAGCATAGCCAATGGCGATGTAGCCTGATCTTTGTAGATCAACCAAAAGATCGTCTATGACCAGTGACCACAGAAGGGGAGAGAGGACTCCTCCTTGGGGACAACCCTTAACTGCGCTCACAGACACTGACATTCCTCCTGAGGAGGAAGTAATATCTCGACTCTCGAGCATAGCCCTTACCCACTGATTGGTCGAGACTTCGATACCCTTGCTACTAATTGCTCTCTCTATTGAGTCATAGCCAGTGTTATCGAAGACGCTTTCAATGTCAAGGAATGCACACAAAGCAACCTCCTTGGACCGAAACGTTCCTTCTATCTTTTTAACAAGATAATGGAGTGCACCTTCTTTGCTTTTGCTTTTTCTGTATGCAAACTGACTAGAGTGCAGAGGAGAAGACACCACTAGCCGGCCTCTGATATGAACATCAATGAGTTTTTCCATGATTTTGAGGACAAAAGATGTTAGACCAATCGGTCTATATGATTGAGGTAGCTCACTTGGCTTATTGCCAGGTTTGGGGATAAAAATTACATTTACCTGTCTCCAGATCAATAGTTGAGACAAGCAAATCTGATTTGGAGAGGACTAGTCCTCGATATAGATGCCAATCCGTTGACTTAGGATCATATCTGGGAGAGGCATGTGCCAAAGCGCCTGGAGTGTCCAACCTGATGTGTTGATGGTCTGACAGCGAGGCCTCGTCTGACACATGCCAATTTTCAATGGAGTTGGAGATAAATGGACTTGCGAGTGTGAGATCTAATACCTCTTCGCGAATCGCATTTATAAAGGTTGGTTTAGAGCCCTAATTCACAATATCTACATTATAACTAATAAGATAATCTAAAAGACACTCACCCCTTCGATTGATGCCGCTACTGCCCCAGACGTCATGGTGTGCATGGCATCACACCCTATTAGGTATTGGATGTTCCGATTTCTGCAGTGCATAATTAGTTCTTGCACCTCTGTTGGCGGAATGTTTACTTCATCGTCGGGAAAGTATGCTGAGGCACATACTATACTCTGTTTTCCCCTCTCAGTCGGGACCGCCACCAGTACGGCAACAAGGTCTTTTGTTATGAATTCTGGAATGGGAAAAAAGTTAATATTAAATCTGATAAGGCAGGCCGCTCTTGGTACTGCCTCCCCACATTTTACGATCAACTTACCTGTCCCATCCCGTAGACCTTTCACCTGTCCGCTAATAGCCCAAGGCTCTTGAATGAGGCCAAGTGCTATGTCATCCTCGACGAATCGTTTGGTAAGTGTAGCGTGGTGCAGATTCGCCTGTAACACCTTGATGGTGCTCATCCTTCCTCCTTTTGAGAATTGGCCTGCCGGATTAGAACTGCTTTCTTGGGGCCCTTACCACTACGGCAGGCAGTCTGGCTCGATTGACCCGTTGGTCTTACCCTACCCGACATACTCTTTGGAGCAAATGCAGCTCTAGCTGCGTTAGTTCCATTCCTGGAAAGGCTTGAACCAGATGGCTTAGTAGCCTTGCTAGTCGAAGGAGCTGATCGTGATACCTGCTTTTTAGTACAGGTTCCGGCTGTGATCAACCTGGCCGGTAGAGCTGGTGACCGAAGAGGCTGCCTTCTGTACCGCGGGCGCTGGTTCGGAACCACTCAGACTAGCTTCCTCAGTGGCATTGCAAGTAGAGCTGTCTTTCCAACAGTTAATCAGTTTTCAAAAGGGTTCAGAACGCAGATTCCGAACCAGCCGTTTTTTTTTTTTTTTTTTTTTAAAAAAAGACTCATTGCCAAGGGATAAGTCCCTGAATGACTTTCGTCACGGCAATAAGTTGGGCTATGCCCTTTATTAAAATTAAAAATTAAAAATTCGAAGGAATGTGATTTACAATATAACACATTTCTCACGTTTGTAGCCGGTTTCAATTTATTTTCTCAGAATTATCTCTGATGCATTGAAAAAAGCAATACGAAAAAACGATCACGAAACTAAAACGACGCGAGTCCAAATACTTTTATCAATGAATCATGGTCAGGGAATACTACAAAAAACCTTGACCAAGAAAATATTACAAAATAAACAACAAACATTATAAATAATACAAAAAATACAATAAATAATAATTTTTTTTATATAAAATAATCGTATCCTCTAATGAACACTACAGTCGTCCTTCAGGAAGCTGTTGACAGCTATTTTGAAGGCCTGTAAATTATAAGATTCGGGAAATACGGAGTCGACCAATTGATTCCACATCGAAGTCACTCTCGGATAAAAGGACGATTTGAAGTGTTGGGCTCTACATGAGAACGGTTTTAAGGCAAATCTATGTTGATTAGACCTCAAACGAGTGTTAACGTTGCTGACAAAAGGACCTGCAGCTTCGTTGCCGGCAATTCCTCGATGACCTGGCACCCAACCGAGCTTAACCGTGTTGTGTCTGGCCAGAGATTGCAGTACATCGTAGCAGCTTTTAACTGTTAACGAGTGCATTGAATCGGATGACAGAGCTTTGAGTGCTGCCTGGCTATCTGAATAGATATATATTCTCGCGCCCTTAACGCCTTTACTAAGGTTTATCCTAGCGCAGATCTCTATGGCACGGAGTTCAGCCTGGAAGACCGTGGGACTTACTCCCATTGGTATCGAGACCTTTGTATTGGGTCCGAAGACGCCAGCACCAACTCAAGATTCCATCTTAGATCCATCAGTGAACCAAACCAGACTACTAGCGTCTAGTGCCGGAACACCATTAGACCAGCTAGCCCGGTCCAATATTTCTACCTCAAATAACCTGCCGAAACAGTGCTCCCTGACCATAAAGTCGGGTATTGTGCAAAACATGTCTCTTTCGGGAATTGAGTTGAGAATTCTCAGGTGTCCCACAAGGTCGCCTGGTTTAAACTTATATTCTAGTTGCAGCTTAATAGCGCATCTAGCGGCCGTCTTCCTTATGAAGATTTGTAGGGGTGAAAGCCCTACGATAGCTTCTAATGCTGTCGTAGGGCACGTACGCATAGCACCTGTAATACCTAGCCAGGCAATTCTTTGAAGCTTCTAAGCTCGTTTGCCATTTTCCGTTCAAGCACATTAGGCTACCAAACTATGGCCGCGTACATGATTATGGGTCTCACCATCATTGTACACATCCAGTGTATCATCTTAGGATTGAGACCCCAAGTTCTGCCGTAAAGTCTTCTGCAGGCCCATAAGGCCCTTGTAGCGCGTTTTGTGACTGACTTGATATGAGAATTCCAGTTAAGTCTTTTATCAAGGATGACACCGAGGTATTTGACCTCGCTGGAGTACGTTAGAGTGGTGCCTTTTATGGTGATTGGTCCTAAGTCAACCAATCTTCTTTTTGTGAAAGGCACTAAACCGTTTTGCAAGGATTGAAGGATAATCCTTCCCTGCTGCACCAGTCCAAAACTTGTAATAGAGCACATTGCATGACAGCAGAAATTGTCGTGCAGTGTTTACCCCTAATAATAATCGCCAAGTCATCAGCATAGCCAATGGCGATGTAGCCTGATCTTTGTAGATCAACCAAAAGATCGTCTATGACCAGTGACCACAGAAGGGGAGAGAGGACTCCTCCTTGGGGACAACCCTTAACTGCGCTCACAGACACTGACATTCCTCCTGAGGAGGAAGTAATATCTCGACTCTCGAGCATAGCCCTTACCCACTGATTGGTCGAGACTTCGATACCCTTGCTACTAATTGCTCTCTCTATTGAGTCATAGCCAGTGTTATCGAAGACGCTTTCAATGTCAAGGAATGCACACAAAGCAACCTCCTTGGACCGAAACGTTCCTTCTATCTTTTTAACAAGATAATGGAGTGCACCTTCTTTGCTTTTGCTTTTCCTGTATGCAAACTGACTAGAGTGCAGAGGAGAAGACACCACTAGCCGGCCTCTGATATGAACATCAATGAGTTTTTCCATGATTTTGAGGACAAAAGATGTTAGACCAATCGGTCTATATGATTGAGGTAGCTCACTTGGCTTATTGCCAGGTTTGGGGATAAAAATTACATTTACCTGTCTCCAGATCAATAGTTGAGACAAGCAAATCTGATTTGGAGAGGACTAGTCCTCGATATAGATGCCAATCCGTTGACTTAGGATCATATCTGGGAGAGGCATGTGCCAAAGCGCCTGGAGTGTCCAACCTGATGTGTTGATGGTCTGACATCGAGGCCTCGTCTGACACATGCCAATTTTCAATGGAGTTGGAGATAAATGGACTTGCGAGTGTGAGATCTAATACCTCTTCGCGAATCGCATTTATAAAGGTTGGTTTAGAGCCCTAGTTCACAATATCTACATTATAACTAATAAGATAATCTAAAAGACACTCACCCCTTCGATTGATGCCGCTACTGCCCCAGACGTCATGGTGTGCATGGCATCACACCCTATTAGGTATTGGATGTTCCGATTTCTGCAGTGCATAATTAGTTCTTGCACCTCTGTTGGCGGAATGTTTACTTCATCGTCGGGAAAGTATGCTGAGGCACATACTATACTCTGTTTTCCCCTCTCAGTCGGGACCGCCACCAGTACGGCAACAAGGTCTTTTGTTATGAATTCTGGAATGGGAAAAAAGTTAATATTAAATCTGATAAGGCAAGCCGCTCTTGGTACTGCCTCCCCACATTTTACGATCAACTTACCTGTCCCATCCCGTAGACCTTTCACCTGTCCGCTAATAGCCCAAGGCTCTTGAATGAGGCCAAGTGCTATGTCATCCTCGACGAATCGTTTGGTAAGTGTAGCGTGGTGCAGATTCGCCTGTAACACCTTGATGGTGCTCATCCTTCCTCCTTTTGAGAATTGGCCTGCCGGATTAGAACTGCTTTCTTGGGGCCCTTACCACTACGGCAGGCAGTCTGGCTCGATTGACCCGTTGGTCTTACCCTACCCGACATACTCTTTGGAGCAAGTGCAGCTCTAGCTGCGTTAGTTCCATTCCTGGAAAGGCTTGAACCAGATGGCTTAGTAGCCTTGCTAGTCGAAGGAGCTGATCGTGATACCTGCTTTTTAGTACAGGTTCCGGCTGTGATCAACCTGGCCGGTAGAGCTGGTGACCGAAGAGGCTGCCTTCTGTACCGCGGGCGCTGGTTCGGAACAACTCAGACTAGCTTCCTCAGTGGCATTGCAAGTAGAGCTGTCTTTCCAACAGTTAATCAGTTTTCAAAAGGGTTCAGAACGCAGATTCCGAACCAGCCGTTTTTTTTTTTTTTTTTTTTTTAAAAAAGACTCATTGCCAAGGGATAAGTCCCTGAATGACTTTCGTCACGGCAATAAGTTGGGCTATGCCCTTTATTAAAATTAAAAATTAAAAATTCGAAGGAATGTGATTTACAATATAACACATTTCTCACGTTTCTAGCCGGTTTCAATTTATTTTCTCAGAATTATCTCTGATGCATTGAAAAAAGCAATACGAAAAAACGATCACGAAACTAAAACGACGCGAGTCCAAATACTTTTATCAATGAATCATGGTCAGGGAATACTACAAAAAACCTTGACCAAGAAAATATTACAAAATAAACAACAAACATTATAAATAATACAAAAAATACAATAAATAATAATTTTTTTTATATAAAATAATCGTATCCTCTAATGAACACTACAGTCGTCCTTCAGGAAGCTGTTGACAGCTATTTTGAAGGCCTGTAAATTATAAGATTCGGGAAATACGGAGTCGACCAATTGATTCCACATCGAAGTCACTCTCGGATAAAAGGACGATTTGAAGTGTTGGGCTCTACATGAGAACGGTTTTAAGGCAAATCTATGTTGATTAGACCTCAAACGAGTGTTAACGTTGCTGACAAAAGGACCTGCAGCTTCGTTGCCGGCAATTCCTCGATGACCTGGCACCCAACCGAGCTTAACCGTGTTGTGTCTGGCCAGAGATTGCAGTACATCGTAGCAGCTTTTAACTGTTAACGAGTGCATTGAATCGGATGACAGAGCTTTGAGTGCTGCCTGGCTATCTGAATAGATATATATTCTCGCGCCCTTAACGCCTTTACTAAGGTTTATCCTAGCGCAGATCTCTATGGCACGGAGTTCAGCCTGGAAGACCGTGGGACTTACTCCCATTGGTATCGAGACCTTTGTATTGGGTCCGAAGACGCCAGCACCAACTCAAGATTCCATCTTAGATCCATCAGTGAACCAAACCAGACTACTAGCGTCTAGTGCCGGAACACCATTAGACCAGCTAGCCCGGTCCAATATTTCTACCTCAAATAACCTGCCGAAACAGTGCTCCCTGACCATAAAGTCGGGTATTGTGCAAAACATGTCTCTTTCGGGAATTGAGTTGAGAATTCTCAGGTGTCCCACAAGGTCGCCTGGTTTAAACTTATATTCTAGTTGCAGCTTAATAGCGCATCTAGCGGCCGTCTTCCTTATGAAGATTTGTAGGGGTGAAAGCCCTACGATAGCTTCTAATGCTGTCGTAGGGCACGTACGCATAGCACCTGTAATACCTAGCCAGGCAATTCTTTGAAGCTTCTAAGCTCGTTTGCCATTTTCCGTTCAAGCACATTAGGCTACCAAACTATGGCCGCGTACATGATTATGGGTCTCACCATCATTGTACACATCCAGTGTATCATCTTAGGATTGAGACCCCAAGTTCTGCCGTAAAGTCTTCTGCAGGCCCATAAGGCCCTTGTAGCGCGTTTTGTGACTGACTTGATATGAGAATTCCAGTTAAGTCTTTTATCAAGGATGACACCGAGGTATTTGACCTCGCTGGAGTACGTTAGAGTGGTGCCTTTTATGGTGATTGGTCCTAAGTCAACCAATCTTCTTTTTGTGAAAGGCACTAAACCGTTTTGCAAGGATTGAAGGATAATCCTTCCCTGCTGCACCAGTCCAAAACTTGTAATAGAGCACATTGCATGACAGCAGAAATTGTCGTGCAGTGTTTACCCCTAATAATAATCGCCAAGTCATCAGCATAGCCAATGGCGATGTAGCCTGATCTTTGTAAAGGGTGTTTTTTTGGGAGGTTTGTTTTTCCGATAGATGTCGTTTTATTTTATGACAGTTGTTTTGACAGCTCAAAGTGGCATTTCTACTCAGTATTGTTTGGCAAATCATTATGAAAAAAAAAAAAAAAAAAAAAAAAAAAAAAAATGACATTTGTGAAAAATAGTCGTGGTAGCCATATGCCAGAAATTGTGTTTAAATGTTAAATGCCAAAAAATGATCTACCAAATAAAAAAAAATTTTGGTCATTTCATAATTTTATATGTGTTTTATTCAAAAAAAAAATTGGCAACCTCTTAAAAAAACACCCGTTAGATATAACGTGTTTTTTTAAGAGGTTGCCGATTTTTTTTTTGAATAAAACACATATAAAGTTATGAAATGACCAAAATTTTTTTTTATTTGGTAGATAATTTTTTGGCATTTAACATTTAAACACAATTTCTGGCATATGGCTACCACGACTATTTTTCACAAATGTCATTTTTTTTTTTTTTTTTTTTTTTTTTTTTTTTTCATAATGATTTGCCAAACAATACTGAGTAGAAATGCCACTTTGAGCTGTCAAAACAACTGTCATAAAATAAAACGACATCTATCGGAAAAACAAACCTCCCAAAAAAACACCCGTTAGATCAACCAAAAGATCGTTTATGACCAGTGACCACAGAAGGGGAGAGAGGACTCCTCCTTGGGGACAACCCTTAACTGCGCTCAGAGACACTGACATTCCTCCTGAGGAGGAAGTAATATCTCGACTCTCGAGCATAGCCCTTACCCACTGATTGGTCGAGACTTCGATACCCTTGCTACTAATTGCTCTCTCTATTGAGTCATAGCCAGTGTTATCGAAGACGCTTTCAATGTCAAGGAATGCACACAAAGCAACCTCCTTGGACCGAAACGTTCCTTCTATCTTTTTAACAAGATAATGGAGTGCACCTTCTTTGCTTTTGCTTTTTCTGTATGCAAACTGACTAGAGTGCAGAGGAGAAGACACCACTAGCCGGCCTCTGATATGAACATCAATGAGTTTTTCCATGATTTTGAGGACAAAAGATGTTAGACCAATCGGTCTATATGATTGAGGTAGCTCACTTGGCTTATTGCCAGGTTTGGGGATAAAAATTACATTTACCTGTCTCCAGATCAATAGTTGAGACAAGCAAATCTGATTTGGAGAGGACTAGTCCTCGATATAGATGCCAATCCGTTGACTTAGGATCATATCTGGGAGAGGCATGTGCCAAAGCGCCTGGAGTGTCCAACCTGATGTGTTGATGGTCTGACAGCGAGGCCTCGTCTGACACATGCCAATTTTCAATGGAGTTGGAGATAAATGGACTTGCGAGTGTGAGATCTAATACCTCTTCGCGAATCGCATTTATAAAGGTTGGTTTAGAGCCCTAGTTCACAATATCTACATTATAACTAATAAGATAATCTAAAAGACACTCACCCCTTCGATTGATGCCGCTACTGCCCCAGACGTCATGGTGTGCATGCTCCCTACACCTCCCTGACCATAAAGTCGGGTATTGTGCAAAACATGTCTCTTTCGGGAATTGAGTTGAGAATTCTCAGGTGTCCCACAAGGTCGCCTGGTTTAAACTTATATTCTAGTTGCAGCTTAATAGCGCATCTAGCGGCCGTCTTCCTTATGAAGATTTGTAGGGGTGAAAGCCCTACGATAGCTTCTAATGCTGTCGTAGGGCACGTACGCATAGCACCTGTAATACCTAGCCAGGCAATTCTTTGAAGCTTCTAAGCTCGTTTGCCATTTTCCGTTCAAGCACATTGGGCCACCAAACTATGGCCGCGTACATGATTATGGGTCTCACCATCATTGTATACATCCAGTGTATCATCTTAGGATTGAGACCCCAAGTTCTGCCGTAAAGTCTTCTGCAGGCCCATAAGGCCCTTGTAGCGCGTTTTGTGACTGACTTGATATGAGAATTCCAGTTAAGTCTTTTATCAAGGATGACACCGAGGTATTTGACCTCGCTGGAGTACGTTAGAGTGGTGCCTTTTATGGTGATTGGTCCTAAGTCAACCAATCTTCTTTTTGTGAAAGGCACTAAACCGTTTTGCAAGGATTGAAGGATAATCCTTCCCTGCTGCACCAGTCCAAAACTTGTAATAGAGCACATTGCATGACAGCAGAAATTGTCGTGCAGTGTTTACCCCTAATAATAATCGCCAAGTCATCAGCATAGCCAATGGCGATGTAGCCTGATCTTTGTAGATCAACCAAAAGATCGTCTATGACCAGTGACCACAGAAGGGGAGAGAGGACTCCTCCTTGGGGACAACCCTTAACTGCGCTCACAGACACTGACATTCCTCCTGAGGAGGAAGTAATATCTCGACTCTCGAGCATAGCCCTAACCCACTGATTGGTCGAGACTTCGATACCCTTGCTACTAATTGCTCTCTCTATTGAGTCATAGCCAGTGTTATCGAAGACGCTTTCAATGTCAAGGAATGCACACAAAGCAACCTCCTTGGACCGAAACGTTCCTTCTATCTTTTTAACAAGTTAATGGAGTGCACCTTCTTTGCTTTTGCTTTTTCTGTATGCAAACTGACTAGAGTGCAGAGGAGAAGACACCACTAGCCGGCCTCTGATATGAACATCAATGAGTTTTTCCATGATTTTGAGGACAAAAGATGTTAGACCAATCGGTCTATATGATTGAGGTAGCTCACTTGGCTTATTGCCAGGTTTGGGGATAAAAATTACATTTACCTGTCTCCAGATCAATAGTTGAGACAAGCAAATCTGATTTGGAGAGGACTAGTCCTCGATATAGATGCCAATCCGTTGACTTAGGATCATATCTGGGAGAGGCATGTGCCAAAGCGCCTGGAGTGTCCAACCTGATGTGTTGATGGTCTGACAGCGAGGCCTCGTCTGACACATGCCAATTTTCAATGGAGTTGGAGATAAATGGACTTGCGAGTGTGAGATCTAATACCTCTTCGCGAATCGCATTTATAAAGGTTGGTTTAGAGCCCTAGTTCACAATATCTACATTATAACTAATAAGATAATCTAAAAGACACTCACCCCTTCGATTGATGCCGCTACTGCCCCAGACGTCATGGTGTGCATGGCATCACACCCTATTAGGTATTGGATGTTCCGATTTCTGCAGTGCATAATTAGTTCTTGCACCTCTGTTGGCGGAATGTTTACTTCATCGTCGGGAAAGTATGCTGAGGCACATACTATACTCTGTTTTCCCCTCTCAGTCGGGACCGCCACCAGTACGGCAACAAGGTCTTTCGTTATGAATTCTGGAATGGGAAAAAAGTTAATATTAAATCTGATAAGGCAAGCCGCTCTTGGTACTGCCTCCCCACATTTTACGATCAACTTACCTGTCCCATCCCGTAGACCTTTCACCTGTCCGCTAATAGCCCAAGGCTCTTGAATGAGGCCAAGTGCTATGTCATCCTCGACGAATCGTTTGGTAAGTGTAGCGTGGTGCAGATTCGCCTGTAACACCTTGATGGTGCTCATCCTTCCTCCTTTTGAGAATTGGCCTGCCGGATTAGAACTGCTTTCTTGGGGCCCTTACCACTACGGCAGGCAGTCTGGCTCGATTGACCCGTTGGTCTTACCCTACCCGACATACTCTTTGGAGCAAGTGCAGCTCTAGCTGCGTTAGTTCCATTCCTGGAAAGGCTTGAACCAGATGGCTTAGTAGCCTTGCTAGTCGAAGGAGCTGATCGTGATACCTGCTTTTTAGTACAGGTTCCGGCTGTGATCAACCTGGCCGGTAGAGCTGGTGACCGAAGAGGCTGCCTTCTGTACCGCGGGCGCTGGTTCGGAACCACTCAGACTAGCTTCCTCAGTGGCATTGCAAGTAGAGCTGTCTTTGTTAGAGGTACTCTGGTCAGATACCAGATTCTTGTCGGTGCTCTTAAGACTCAGCTTAGTCTGACCTATCACACCTTTGCAGGCGTTAAAAGGGTCTGATCAGTTGTTTGGATTGCCTTAGCCCCGGGGTTTTTTCCCATTGAGTCAGGCGAAGTTTGCTTTTCCAACAGTTAATCAGTTTTCAAAAGGGTTCAGAACGCAGATTCCGAACCAGCCGTTTTTTTTTTTTTTTTTTTAAAAAAAAAGACTCATTACCAAGGGATAAGTCCCTGAATGACTTTCGTCACGGCAATAAGTTGGGCTATGCCCTTTATTAAAATTAAAAATTAAAAATTCGAAGGAATGTGATTTACAATATAACACATTTCTCACGTTTGTAGCCGGTTTCAATTTATTTTCTCAGAATTATCTCTGATGCATTGAAAAAAGCAATACGAAAAAACGATCACGAAACTAAAACGACGCGAGTCTAAATACTTTTATCAATGAACCATGGTCAGGGAATACTACAAAAAACCTTGACCAAGAAAATATTACAAAATAAACAACAAACATTATAAATAATACAAAAAATACAATAAATAATAATTTTTTTTATATAAAATAATCGTATCCTCTAATGAACACTACAGTCGTCCTTCAGGAAGCTGTTGACAGCTATTTTGAAGGCCTGTAAATTATAAGATTCGGGAAATACGGAGTCGACCAATTGATTCCACATCGAAGTCACTCTCGGATAAAAGGACGATTTGAAGTGTTGGGCTCTACATAAGAAAGGTTTTAAGGCAAATCTATGTTGATTAGACCTCAAACGAGTGTTAACGTTGCTGACAAAAGGACCTGCAGCTTCGTTGCCGGCAATTCCTCGATGACCTGGCACCCAACCGAGCTTAACCGTGTTGTGTCTGGCCAGAGATTGCAGTACATCGTAGCAGCTTTTAACTGTTAACGAGTGCATTGAATCGGATGACAGAGCTTTGAGTGCTGCCTGGCTATCTGAATAGATATATATTCTCGCGCCCTTAACGCCTTTACTAAGGTTTATCCTAGCGCAGATCTCTATGGCACGGAGTTCAGCCTGGAAGACTGTGGGACTTACTCCCATTGGTATCGAGACCTTTGTATTGGGTCCGAAGACGCCAGCACCAACTCAAGATTCCATCTTAGATCCATCAGTGAACCAAACCAGACTACTAGCGTCTAGTGCCGGAACACCATTAGACCAGCTAGCCCGGTCCAATATTTCTACCTCAAATAACCTGCCGAAACAGTGCTCCCTGACCATAAAGTCGGGTATTGTGCAAAACATGTCTCTTTCGGGAATTGAGTTGAGAATTCTCAGGTGTCCCACAAGGTCGCCTGGTTTAAACTTATATTCTAGTTGCAGCTTAATAGCGCATCTAGCGGCCGTCTTCCTTATGAAGATTTGTAGGGGTGAAAGCCCTACGATAGCTTCTAATGCTGTCGTAGGGCACGTACGCATAGCACCTGTAATACCTAGCCAGGCAATTCTTTGAAGCTTCTAAGCTCGTTTGCCATTTTCCGTTCAAGCACATTGGGCCACCAAACTATGGCCGCGTACATGATTATGGGTCTCACCATCATTGTATACATCCAGTGTATCATCTTAGGATTGAGACCCCAAGTTCTGCCGTAAAGTCTTCTGCAGGCCCATAAGGCCCTTGTAGCGCGTTTTGTGACTGACTTGATATGAGAATTCCAGTTAAGTCTTTTATCAAGGATGACACCGAGGTATTTGACCTCGCTGGAGTACGTTAGAGTGGTGCCTTTTATGGTGATTGGTCCTAAGTCAACCAATCTTCTTTTTGTGAAAGGCACTAAACCGTTTTGCAAGGATTGAAGGATAATCCTTCCCTGCTGCACCAGTCCAAAACTTGTAATAGAGCACATTGCATGACAGCAGAAATTGTCGTGCAGTGTTTACCCCTAATAATAATCGCCAAGTCATCAGCATAGCCAATGGCGATGTAGCCTGATCTTTGTAGATCAACCAAAAGATCGTCTATGACCAGTGACCACAGAAGGGGAGAGAGGACTCCTCCTTGGGGACAACCCTTAACTGCGCTCACAGACACTGACATTCCTCCTGAGGAGGAAGTAATATCTCGACTCTCGAGCATAGCCCTAACCCACTGATTGGTCGAGACTTCGATACCCTTGCTACTAATTGCTCTCTCTATTGAGTCATAGCCAGTGTTATCGAAGACGCTTTCAATGTCAAGGAATGCACACAAAGCAACCTCCTTGGACCGAAACGTTCCTTCTATCTTTTTAACAAGTTAATGGAGTGCACCTTCTTTGCTTTTGCTTTTTCTGTATGCAAACTGACTAGAGTGCAGAGGAGAAGACACCACTAGCCGGCCTCTGATATGAACATCAATGAGTTTTTCCATGATTTTGAGGACAAAAGATGTTAGACCGATTGGTCTATATGATTGAGGTAGCTCACTTGGCTTATTGCCAGGTTTGGGGATAAAAATCACATTTACCTGTCTCCAGATAGTAGGGATGTATCCCCAATTGTAGCTTGCTCTATATAATAAAATCAAGCTTGACAGGATTGCATCGATCGCCTTCTGTAGAAGAGCAGAAAAGATGCCATCCCCACTAGGGGCTTTAAATGGATTGAAGAAGCCTACTGCCCATCTAACCTTATCTGGGGTGAAAATCTTACCAGATATACTATTTGTTCTACTAGCGATACTAACCCTTTGGTCAAGCGTGTTCGAATTCGTGTGTGGTACACTGTTATACGAGCCGGGGAAATTAACCTGCAGAAGCGTTCTTAGTGTATCCTCACGGTTCGTCGTGTAGATGCCATCGGTCTTTTCCAACAGACCCACACAATTAGTCTGATCCCTAACAAGTGCCTTGTGGATTCGTGCAGGTGTTGGAATTTCAGCGATGCTTTTGCAACATTTCCTCCACGTGGCCCGTTTAGATCGTCTTAATTCAGAGTTATACTCTGTGAGGGCGAACTTGTATTCGTCCCAACTCTTCGTACGCTTAGTAGCGTTTAAGAGCCTTCTAACCTTCCTCCTAAGTTTGGCCAGTTGGTCATTCCAGCAGGGAACTTTACGTTTACAAAGGTTGGTTTTGACGACACAACTGCCATGATAGGAAGCAAGTAGCAAATCATTTACTTGGTAAGCTGCCTCGTCTAGGTCCTCTGTGGAATCAAAAGTTGAGACAAGCAAATCTGATTTGGAGAGGACTAGTCCTCAATATAGATTCCAGTCCGTTGACTTAGGATCATATCTGGGAGAGGCATGTCCCAAAGCGCCTGGAATGTCAAACTTGATGTGTTGATGGTCTGACAGCAAGGCTGGTCTGACACATGCCAATTTTCAATGGAGTTGGAGATAAATGGACTAGCGATTGTGAGATCTAATACCTCTTCGCGAATCGCATTTATGAAGGTTGGCTTAGAGACCTTGTAACGGAGTTTTCCCAGCCGGGGTAATATCAGCGTGACCAGGGTTAAGAGAAAAGGGGTCGTTACAATAAAATTTCTATTTATGACTATTCGAATTATTATTCTTTATTTCTTTCCTATTACTTATAATTTAATGTGAGCCTGGGACGAGCGTTAATCTTGAGCGATACGCTAGCCTTAGACGAGCTTAGATCCTGAGCGATGTGCTAGCCCTAGATGAGCCTGAGTCCTGAGCGATGCGCTGCGTAAGCGTAAGACAAGCAGAAATTCTGAGCGATGCGTAAGCGTTAGCCTTAGACGAGCTTTACTCCTGAGCGATGTACTAGCCTTAGACGAGCGTAAGTACTGAGCGCTGCGCTAGTCTTAGACGAGCGTAAGTCCTAGGCGATGTGCTGGCGTGAGCCTGAGTCGAGCTTAAATCCTGGGCGATTCGTTAGCCTGAGACCAACGTAAGTCCGGAGCAATGTAAGCGTTAGCCTGAGACGAGTGTCAATCCTGCAACTTGTGGGCGTGAGGCTGAGACAAGCAAGAATACTGAGCGATGCGTAGCATGAGTTAGAGACGAGCGTCAATCCTGAGCGACTTGTGGACGTGAGCCTGAGACAAGCAAGAATACTGAGCGATGCGTAGCGTGAGTTAGAGACGAACGTCAATCCTGAGCGACTTGTGGGCGTGGGCCTGATACAAGAAATAATCCTGAGCGAATGGGTGAGCGTGAGTAAGAGACGAGTGTCAATCCTGAGCGACTTGTGGGCATTAGCCCGGGACGAGCGTAAGCGTGGCGAGCGTTAGACGGACCGTGTGGTCAACGATGACAACGAGGAGAGCGAAAGAAGTCAACAGCGGTAAGCTGAGATGTCTCAGCGTAACCACCAGAGGGGCAGTCTCCCGGCGAAGATATGTCGTGCGAAGATGAACCCAGCGACGTCGGCATAGAAAAGGCAAGACGGCGTTGGCAGTGGTAAGCTTAGATGTACTAGCGTAACCACCCGAGGGGCAATCTCTCGGAGAAGTTACGTCGTACGACGATGCATACAGCGACGTCGGCAGAGAAAAGGCACCGACGACGTTGGCGGCGGTAAGCTTAGATGTACCAGCGTAACCACCCGAGAGGCAATCTCCCGGTGAAGTTACGTCGTACGACGATGAATACAGCGACGTCGGCAGAGAAAAGGCAAGACGGCGTTGGTAGCGGTAAGCTTAGATGTACTAGCGTAAACACCCGAGGGGCAATCTCTCGGCGAAGTTACGTCGTACGACGATGAATACAGCGACATCGGCAGAGAAAAGGCACAGACGACGTTGGCAGCAGTAGCTGAGATCTACCAGCGTAACCACCCGAGGGGCAATCTCCCGGTGAAGTTACGTCGTACGACGATGAATACAGCGACGTCGGCAGAAAAAAGGCACGGACGACGTTGGCAGCGGTAAGCTTAGATGTACCAGCGTAACCACCCAAGTGGCTATCTCCCGGTGAAGTTACGTCGTACGACGATGAATACAGCGACGTCGGCAGAAAAAATGCATGGACGACGTTGGCAGCGGTAAGCTTAGATGTACCAGCGTAACCACCCAAGTGGCTATCTCCCGGTGAAGTTACGTCGTACGACGATGAATACAGCGACCTCGGCAGAGAAAAGGCAAAACGGCGTTGGCAGCAGTTGCTGGCAGCAAATATATAAACCTGTAAAAATGTTATCGCTTACCGAGGTGTGATCCTTTCCAAAGACTAAGAGAACCAAGAGAGCGAGCGCCTGCATGCTCGCCCTTTTATACCATTTGGCATGGCAAAATTATAAATAGCGTGCTGCGCTCTGATTGGTCAATCAGGTGTCGTGATGTTGTTTCAGCTATTTTGCTTTTATATGCATTTTTTGGCTGCACTGCGTGGGTACAGGGTGCACCCGCATTTGTGAAGAAGTATGTGGCATGTTTTGTGTGAACAAAATTCGGCCAAAAGAATTTTGTTCCTCACACTCCCCCGTTACTTCGGCGGAAAGATACTTGCGCTTCACTAGCTAGTTCTAATAACGGGGCATATACATTTGTATTCCCCGTTAACCTTACTGCATCCGCTACTGGTACTACATCTGTTGCCAATGCTTATGCTGACTCTGCTGCTCCGGTTGATTTCGCTGCTGCTGTCGACTTCGTTGCTGATGTGCCTGTTGCTATTGTTATTCGGTAGATGCGTTGAGTTCTGTTGCTGTGCTCGTTGTTGTATGGTTCTTCTAGTGCACACTGTTGTTCTCCAGATTAACTGGCATTGCCTTTGCTGTGTCTGTGGTTGTAGTTGAACAATTTTTGCTGCTGCGATCGTTTTTGTTGCACCTTTTACATGGTAGCTTTTGTTGTTGCGCACGCTGTTGTGATCGTTTCGCTGCCGTTGTTGGTTATGTGGTTGGGTTACTGCTGTGGACTTCCTGCAGTGTTGGCTCTTGGGGCATCTGTGGCAATTTCTGATGGGAGTCTTCACTGGATTTGGTTCAATCGGAGGTGGTAACATTCGTATCACGCCAACCGTATCTCCGTGCAGTTTTGGTTCTTGGGGTTTGTTGTACGTCGGACGTTTAACCAGTCGTGCTGACCCAGTTTTCAGTGTTATGCACTCACCTCCTAAGCTTAAAGTTGCTCTGGACCTGGCAAGGAAGTCCATGCCCAGTGTAAGGTCATCAACGGCGGTAGGTAGCACCAACAGGCGCAGGGAAAACGATGCCTCCCCAAAACGAAGGTCGATGTCCAACGCTTCGCGGACTATCGTCTGACTCCCGTTGGCCATTTGAATTGGGATGTTCGTGGGAATGGGGTTGCCTAAATGTCGAAGCCTATCGGCCAAACGTTCGCTCACGAAACTCCGGGATGCGCCAGTGTCAATGGTGGCTTGGAGGGGTTCACTGCCGATCTTGATGCGGGCAAGAATTCGAATTCGATGCTGCAGCAGTCTATTGTTCTGGTCCCTCGTCGGCCGCAATCCCAACAGAACAACTATTGTTTTTTTCGGCAATTCCACAAGGTGTGTTAGTCCTGGCCGCAGCTTCGGCATGCTGTCCTGACGTCGATGCAGTCCTCTATGTTCTTTGCGACCATGAAGCTCATCTCTGCCTGCCGACGTCTGGGAATGGAACTGACCGGTTCTGGAGTGACCGAAATATTCTCAAAGTCTTCGGCCAATTCGATTAGATCCTGCAAGTCTTGGAAGTGTGTCCTCCGTATGTACAGTTGGTATTACTGGCGACAGTTTCGGAATATCCGCTCCATTTGTTGTGCCCTCGAATATCCGGCATGCCGCGTGAGGTTTTGCATGGTGACGACGAAATCTTTAAAGTTTTCTTCGGGTCTTTGTCGTCGTCGACGGATTTCGTCTTCTAATTGTTCCTGGTACCTTGACGGATTTCGTCTTCTAATTGTTCCTGGTACCTTGCTAGGAGGAAGAAGCGCAGGAAGTATTCCTTGAATGTATGCCAGTTCATCCACCGCTGGTTGTTATTTCTAAACCAAAACAGGGCTCGGTCATGCAGCAGTTCTGGCATTGTCCTGGCTAGGAGGTCCTTGTTTAAGGAATTGGCGTCCGCTAATTCCTACAACCATTCCACGAAGGATATTGGGTCTTTGCCGCCATCATACCGCACGGTTCATTTCCTCACCGTGTCGATGACCACGGGGTATGATGCCACAGATATGTCCTTCGCTTGATGGGGTGGCATTTCGACGTGCGGTTACCTTGTGTTACTTGCCACGACATTTATTCCCTTCGTGTCATGTGCCGATGTTGCCCCGTGCGGTGTCCAAGTAGCTGCATTGGTTGTCGTAGTTTTCGTTTCTCTGAGATGGCGGGCTGGCGCTGGATCTTGTGATACTGGAGACGCTGCGCGGGCCATTGCCGTCTTCGCTTCCATCTGCGAGTCCTCTGCGGTGACGGTGATTTGCCTCGTCTGTGTTTCGCTTCTAGCTCGCAAAGATGGACATCGTCGTCTGATGTTACGTCTCGTCCCGCGTCAATCCTGCGACTTGTGGCCGTGATCCTGAGACAAGCAAGAATACTGAGCGATGCGTAGTGTGAGTTAGAGACGAACGACAATCCTGGGCGACTTGTGGGCGTGGGACTGATACAAGCAAGAATCCTGAGCTAATGCTTGAGCGTGAGCTTAAGACGAGCGTCAATCCTGAGCGACTTGAGGGCGTGAGCCTGAGATAAGCAAGAATACTGAGCGATGCGTAGCGTGAGTTAGAGACGAGCGTCAATCCTGAGCGGCTTGTGGGCGTGAGCTTGAGACAAGCAAGAATACTGAGCGATGCGTAGCGTGAGTTAAGACGAACGTCAATCCTGAGCGACTT
Organism: Nephrocerus scutellatus; assembly: GCA_947095585.1. Classification (NCBI taxonomy): domain Eukaryota; kingdom Metazoa; phylum Arthropoda; class Insecta; order Diptera; family Pipunculidae; genus Nephrocerus; species Nephrocerus scutellatus. The sequence continues at coordinate 77,464,149 of OX352763.1, forward strand.
GTGGGCGTGGGCCTGATACAAGCAAGAATCCTGAGCGAATGCGTGAGCGTGAGCTTGAGACGAGCGTCAATCCTGAGCGACTTGTGGGCGTGAGCCTGAGACAAGCAAGAATACTTAGCGATGCGTAGCGTGAGTTAGAGACGAGCGTCAATCCTGAGCGACTTGTGGGCGTGAGCCTGAAACAAGCAAGAATACTGAGCGATGCGTAACGTGAATTAGAGACGAACGTCAATCCTGAGCGACTTGTGGGCGTGGGCCTTATACAAGCAAGAATCCTGAGCGAATGCGTGAGCGTGAGCTTGAGACGAGCGTCAATTCTGAGCGACTTGTGGGCGTGAGCCTGAGACAAGCAAGAATACTGAGCGATGCGTCGCGTGAGTTAGGTGCGAGCGTCAATCCTGAGCGACTTGTGGGCGTGAGCCTGAGACAAGCAATTGAAGCAAGTGATGCGATTGAAAATGTTCTATCAGTTGAAAAATTCTTTACGTATGTATTACAAAACAATACAACCTTGAAAAGAAAAACTTTATTTGTTGCAAATGAAAATCACTGAATTTAAAATAAAGGTTGTAACAGAGTATCATCATCATCATATTTGGCTCTACAACCGGGCTCCTATCCTGGCCTCCCGCAAAAAGTCTCTCCACCGGTCCCGATTTCTAGCTGATTTCATCCAGTTTGGCATCCCTAAACTCTGGGCATCCTGGTCTACGCCATCCTTCCAGCGTAGGCTTGGCCGGCATCGCTGTCGTGTTCCATAAATCCTGCCGCAAAGGACTTTCCGAGCAGGATCCTCTTCGCTCATGCGAGCTAGGTGTCCTGCCCACCGGATCCTACCAAGCTTAATTTTTTTCACGATGTCGACATCGCGGTAACGCTCGTAGATCTCATCATTATAGAGTCTCCGGAATCGTCCTTCCTCACATACGGGGCCAACAATTCTCCGTAAGACTTTTCTCTCGAATGCGGCTAAGAGGTCAGAGTGCTTTTTGCTAAGCACCAAAGTCTCGGATCCATATGTAAGTACTGGTATGACCATTGTCTTATATATCAGCAGATTGGATGTTATGGATAAGTTCCTGGATTTAAAGAGTCTTGACAGGCTATAGTAGGCTTTGTTGTCTTTAAGCAACCGTGCGCGTATTTCTGGTTCCATGCAGTTATTGGCTGCTATAGTTGACCCGAGATAGTTAGAGGATTGCACTACTTCAAATTCGCGCTCCACTATCTGAATTGAGGGACCAATGTTGGCTCTTCTACTCGCAGACGTGGCCACCATGTACTTTGTTTTGCTCTCATTTATGTGCAGCCCCAGATTTCGTGCCGCCTGCTCTATCTGGATGAAAGCTTCCTGTACAGCTCTTTGGTTTCTACCAACGATGTCAATACCGTCTGCGTAAGCCAGTATCTGAATCGACTTATAGAGGATTGTTCCTCTCGCCGTTACGTCAGAGTCTCGGATCACTTTCTCCAACGCCAGGTTGAACAGGACGCAAGCCAGTCCATCCCCTTGTCGGAGCCCGTTATAGATGTTGAATGGGCTTGATAGTGATCCGGATATTTTTACTTGGCTTATAACATTGGTCATGGTCAACCTAAATAGTCGTGTCAGTTTATTTGGGATGCCGAATTCTCTCATGGCTTTATAAAGTTATACTCTAGGTATGCTATCATAGGCGGCTTTAAAGTCTATAAAAAGATAGTGTGGTGAGTTATGAAACTCCAGAAATTTTTCCATCACCTGCCTAAGTGTTTAAATTGGATCAGTTGTTGATTTTCCTTGGATGAAGCCACACAAGTATGGACCAATTATGACTTTAGCGTTTGGGGCTATCCTGTCGTGAAAGAAAGAGAAGAAACTCTTATACGCGATACTCAACAACGTTATACCACGATAATTGCTGCATGTTGTGATAAGTTAACGCGGTGTATATTGCGTCATACCGCGGACTCTTTTGTAGAACTCGCTCTCTGTACTGTTCAATTTCATTTGGCTCAAAGTTAAGGTACAAGAGCGCAACATCTACTACTGTTTCCTGTACAGAAGCCCCCACTTAGACAGTGTTTAAACCCAGAGTGAGTTTCATGCTCTGTCTGATTCAATCTCAAGAACTGACACATGATTCTGGGTGGCTTCGCCATTCTGGCCAAACAACACCTTTCTTGATGATGCAATCCGCACTCAGAGCACAATACCAACAAGATAGTGGGTCCGAGTCGACGTTGGCACCTCGGTACGTTCGTACCGTCATCAGGTTCGGGTTGTGGCGGCGGTCTTTCAACACGTGTTCTATCTGGTTGCGAGTAGCTCCATCGGGAGATACCCAGGTGGCTTTGTGGATATTTTTACGCGCAAACCTAGTACTCGCAACGACCAAATTATTGCTTGCTGCCACCTCTATGACTCGTTGTCCATTGGCATTAGTGTTCTCGTGTAAGCTATGGGTGCCAATGTACTGCCTGAATACTGGCGCCCTACCTATTTTAGCATTCATATCCCCCAGAATGATTTTTACATCATACTGAGGGCAGGCATGGAGTTCCAGTTCGACTGTTTCAAAGAATTCTTCTTTTTCACCATCTGGGGAATCCTCTGTAGGTGCGTAAACGTTTATGAGGCTTATGTTTTTAAATTTTCCCCGCACACGAAGGGTACATAGCCGTTCATTTACTGCATTAAAGCCGATAACGGTGGGTTTCATTCTTTTGCTGACTAGAAACCCCACCCCGAGCACATGATGTCTTGCATGACAGCTGTAATATATGTCATATTCTGATTTTTGTAAGACACCATTCCCTGTCCACCGCATCTCCTGAATTGCTGTTAAGTCAGCATTATATTTGGAGAGGGTATCGGCTAGCTGCTGTGTAGCTCGAGCTCTATACAGTGAGCGCACGTTCCATGAGAAAATTCTTCAATCGTTTAGCCGTTTTCGTTGCCGTGGTCGTCGTCGTTCAACGGTGTATCCGAGGCTGATTTTGGGTTCAGTAATAATAATTTTTTTTACAGGCGAGATTATTGGCCTCGCGCCAACCTTACTTTGAAGGGACTAGTCCGATCATTCAGCTTTTCCCGCATTGGAGGAAAATTACCAGCGGCCACCACGTGGAGGTTTGATCGCACTTCCACCAGTCAGAGATAGTTACGGCCACATGCAATTCTAGAGCATTCTGTGTTATTCCCCCAATTTCTGCTGATATTTTTATTTTTTTTTTGTAACAGAGTATATTTCCACAAAAAAGAACGTGGTTAATGGCCACCTCAATTTTATTATATAGGGTTTTTCAATAAGAGCACTTCAACTTTTTTTTTGAATAAAACACAAACTGTTCGACTTTTGAACTAACTTTTTTTTTTAATAACGAATTTGAACATATACATAAGATACATTTAAGTATGAAACTCGATTTCTTTTGCATGACCACCGCGTGCACGTTTTACGAAGTCCAATCTTTGAACCCAATTTTCGACCACTATTTCGCATAAATCGGCCGAAATTCCAGAAATTTCACGTTCAATATTGGCTCTGAGCTCTTGCAACGTCGCCGGCTTATTGGCATAGACCAATGACTTCACATAACCCCAAAGAAAATAATCTAGAGGTGTCAAATCACACGAGCGCGGATGCCACTGGATGGGCCCATTTCGCGAAATAACACGCTCATCGAACTTAGTCTTCAATAACGCGATTGTATCGTGTGCTGTGTGGCATGTGGCCCCGTCCTGCTGAAACCACATGTCGTCCAAGTCCATTCCATTCAATTGCGGCCAAAAAAATCGTTTATCATATCGCGGTACCGATTTCCATTAACAGTAACGTGGCGATCGTTATCGTCGATGAAAAAATATGGCCCAATGACGCCGCCGGCATGTAATCCGCACCAAACAGTGACTTTTTCGGGATGCAACGGTGCCTCATGAATCACGTGTGGGTTGCTTTCTGCCCAGTAATGCATATTTTGCTTGTTGACAAATCCTTCTAGCCAAAAGTGAGCCTCATCGCTGAAGATGATTTTTCGGTGAAAATCTGCATCATTTTCGATTTGCTCTTGAGCCCAATTCACGATTATTTTGATAAAAAATTTGCACGATTTGCAATCGCTGTTCACATGTGTAGCGTTCCATGATGAAATGTATACTAATGAAGTTTCCAATTGACAAAAGAACAATAAAAAATATGGCGTCGTTCGCCGTCCCTATCGGAGAAAAGTTGAAGCGCACCTGTTGAAACACCCGATACAAAGAAAGGAAGTAAACGAGATGTCAATATATATTGTTGAATTATGTACGCCCATATCGAGTGATCCGTACGGGGGCAAAAAAAATGCTTTTTATGCGAGCAAAATTATAAAACAGAGGAAGTTTAAATTAATTTTTTAAGGTAAGTACAAACAAAATTCCAAATATTTTATTTTATTTTTTTTAATATTTTTAAATGTAGTTGTTATTTTTCTTCTTGTTTTAGTTCTCATCATCCTGAACATCCCGCGCCTGTTGGCTCGCCAGAGCCAGAATCTAATAAAGTACAAATCTTGCTTACTGGTCGTTTTATTTCCCCGAGTTTGGTTTTGATGTGTACAACACGCACTAGTCCATCTTGTCCTGGAAAGGTTTTGATTATACGTCCCATTAGCCATTTCGTTGGTGGGGAATCTTTATCCACGACGACTACGAGATCGTTAAGCTTTGGATTGCTTGTAATACGGTTCCATTTCTGGCGTTGCTGTAGTGTTAAGAGATATTCCTTGTGCCATTTTTGCCAAACATGTTGAACCATTCGCTGAATTTGCTGCCAACGAGATAATCGATTCTCCTTGATATCAAACAGGTTTGGTTCAAATAACAATGTAAGAGCATGACCAATTAGGAAATGACCAGGCGTTAACCGATCCAGTTCTTCTGGCGATACCTCACAGAGTGGTCTCGAGTTAAGAATTGCTTCTATTTGAGTTAGCAACGTCACTATTTCTTCAAATGTCAGCAGTGTTTCACCCAGTACACGCTTTAAATAGTATTTGCATGACTTTATCCCGGCTTCCCATAAGCCTCCAAAATTTGGAGCGCCAGGAGGAATAAAGTGCCATTCAATGTTGTTGTCGTTAAAGTATCTCATTACATTAGCATCCTTGGAGACTGTTATAAGATTTCTTTGAAGATCTCGCTGTGCACCAACGAAATTGGATCCGTTGTCACTATAAATGTGGCGCATACACCTCTCCGTGCGTGGAAGCGTCGTAAAGTTGCCAGAATTGCTTCGGTAGTCATATTGCTAACTAGCTCCAAGTGCACAGCCTTTGTTGCCATACACACAAACAGGGCAAGGTAAGCCTTGATAGATTAAGCCCCTCTCAATTTTGAAGTCTTGATTAAAAATGGTCCTGCATAATCCACTCCTGTAGTGTAGAACGGCCGATGATATGACACTCTGGCTTGTGGCAATTGGCCGATGAGTTACTGTTGCTGCTGCGCCTTTAACCGAATGCACTTAACACACCGTCCAATTACCCCTCTTACTTCGTCTTTACATCTCATTATGGTGTATTTCTGTTTTAGGGTCGACATTAAAAGAGTGGGACCCGCATGTAAGAGTCTAAGATGTTCATCTCTTATTATCAAAGTTGTCAAATAATTTCTTGCTGGAAGTATAATTGGGTGCTTCATGTCATAGGGTAGCTCTGCGTTACATAATCTTCCTCCAACTCGTAACAAACCATATTTATCTATGAATGGAAAGAGAGATATTAATTTGGAACTTTTACTGATTGGAGTTTTATTAGTGAGCGCAGTGATCTCAACAGCAAAGTTGGCCCATTGTATTTGTTTAATCACAAAATTAAAAGCATCGAATTTGGCCTTATTATAATAGCCCGAAGATTCTAGACCCTTGGATATTTTATGTAACGATTTATTGTGAAATATTATAAAAGTTCGAGCAATTACAAACAACACCTTCGAAAATTTGGAACATCGTTCTATTAGGCTGCAAAGCCAGTCATTTCTTAGTGCTGTGTTGACTAATGCAACGGAATTAATCTTTTGTTCTCTCAGTACATGTTCCGGTAATTCTCGCGTTAGGTTTAGTTGACATGGCCATTCCACCTCTGATTTGCTCAACCAATGTGGACCATGCCACCATAAACTGTGCTTAACTAAATCTTCTGGTAACAGACCACGCGAAGCGCAATGCCGCAATCAGCTGGATTGTCGTTGGATGGCACGTGACGCCATTGATTGCGGTTAGTATATTGCAACACAAATGATATCCTGTTTGCAACATAGGTCTGCCATTTTCTGGGACACGATGACAACCAGTTAAGTACTATTGTTGAGTCGTTCCATAAGTAGTACTTTATAATTATTGTGTTCTTAAATATTTCTAAAGTGGATGACATCAGTTTGGTTAACAACACGGCTGCTGAAAGTTCCAGTCGCGGAATGCTAATTGACTTGATTGGTGCGACCTTTGTTTTTGCAGTTAGTAAATTTAGCTTATAGCCATTTTTTGTTTTACTCTACTATATATAACAGCAGCGTAAGCCAATTCGGAAGCATCCGAAAATCCATGCAACTCCAGTTCCTGACCTTCGGTGAACAGCCATTTGTTTATACGAACATTTTCCAACATTATTAAACTACGTCTTATTGCTTCATAGTCCTGAGCAATTGAGTTTGGTAATAGATCATCCCAGTCCACTCCCAGTAACCATCATTTTTGAAACAATATTTTAATTTTTATTGTTGTTGGAGATAGCCATCCAATCGGATCAAATAATTTTGACGCTTCTGATAGCATGTTTCGTTTTGATGATTTCTGGTTTGTTAGCGTAACTTTAAACTAGAAGGTGTCAGTAACGGGAGAATACCTTACACCAAAAACTGATACTGCCTGAGATTCCTCTTCAAGTTAAATAATAGAGACATTTCTGTTGGCTTTAGGAATACTATTAAGAATTTCGGCACTGTTGGATGCCCACTTACGAAGATGGAAACCCCCTTTACTTAATAAGCAAATCAAATCTTTCACCATTTTTTGAGCATCTTTTACGTTGTTAGCGCCAGACATCAGATCATCAACGTAGAAGTCGTGCCTCACTGTTTTTGCTGCTTCCGGGTATTTGATTTGGTAATCTTCTGCTAGCTGAAGAATGGTGCGCTCTTTGTGCCATAAGTAACTGTGAGTAGCTTGTAGACTTCTATCTCATCTTTTGGTTCTCTTCTTCACACAATCTTTTGGTAGTTACTATCCTTGGCACTGATCCAGATTTGTCTGAACATTTTCTCAATGTCGGCCGTAAATATTACCTTATGTCTGTGAAATCTGAGTAGTAACTCTACCAAACTAGCCTGCACAACTGGTCCTACTGCTAACTCATCACTTAGAGAATTCCCGTAAGTAGTTCTGGCTGACCCATCAAATACAACACGCAATTTGGTGGTTGTGCTGCTTTCTTTGATAATTCTATGGTGGGGCAGATAGTATTGATGAATCTCACAATCGCTCGATCTCTCCATATGTGCTAATCCTTGATATTCATCTAGGAATTCCGCATACTGTCTTTTCAATGAACTATTACGTGTAAATCGGTTTTCTAAGCTACTTAAACGTTTGATAGCTAATGTTTTGGAATGTCCCAACTTCGGCAACCCTTTCTTAAATGGTAGACTTACTATATATTTCCCATCTGCCGATCTTTTAACATTTTTCTGGTAATGTTCCAAACAAAATCTCTCCTCCTCAGTGTAGGAAACAATTTTAGCAATCTCTTCGATTTCCCAAAAAAATTTCAGTGTTTGATCGACATCCAAGTGCAGATTGGTTGTTATGTCCTTATTGGTACTTTCCTGCCCAAATGGTATTCCTGCAATCACCCATCCTATCTTTGTATTGTGAGCAATTAGTTTTGATTTTGAAAAATATTCTTTACCATTGATAATTATATCAAAAAATACGTCACTACCAAGAAGAATGTCAATTTTGCTGTGATTCTGTGATTTTCGGAGTCAAGCAGAGCTCGACAAACTTACCAATCTCCATTATACCGTTCCACAGCTATCTGACCAGTTGGAAGATTTGGATTAATCATAGAGCTGGCATGAGCACAGGTAGTTGATTCAGATCGAACTATGGATGGCTCCAAATGCAACATGTTTCCTATGACATAAACTACATTTACGCCTTGACTTACATTGGTAAACCATATGAATATCGCTCAAGCAGTTATAACACTTAGCATTTTTCTTCACGTAGTCTCTTCGTTGTTGTACTCCTAAGCCCCGAAAACCATCACATTCAAATAATTTGTGGTCCTTCCCACAGAATGCGCAGTTTACTGCCGGTGCTGTATACATAGATTTCGTTTGATGCACATTTGCTTTACCTTGGACACGCTTTGAACTCTCTGCTTTGACACCTTGTAGAGCGTCCATACGCTTATTTAACACTGCTAGAAGTTTCTCAAAAGTAGGATAACTAGTTTCGGAAGTTTCCAGTTTCCACATCTGGAGTGTTTCTGCATCCATTTTTTGCATGGCTATATAAACTAACCAAGGATCTCGGCTCTCCGCTTCTGGTCCTAGCGCCTTAAGGCCACGTACCACTTCATCACAGGTATCATGCAACTGGGCGATAGAGTGTGATGTTGCATGCGTTACCGTTGGTTGCTCGAAGTAAGACTGTATGAATGAATCAACAATGTATTGTTTTTTATCATATCTCTTGCACAGCTTTTGATATGACTCTATGTAATTTACATCGTTGATTGGAAAATGCCGCACTAATGTCAACGCTTCGCCTCTTAAAAGTCCCTTGAGATACTGAAACTTTTGAGCGGCAGAAAGATTACCGTTGTCGTGTACTGTCGATCAAAACAAATCAAAAAACGATTGCCATTCCTTAAAGTTTCCATCAAATGGGGGAATGGTAATGCGAGGTAATCGAAAATCGCTTGACGACACTTGAGTGTTATTCAAGGTTTGATCGAGATTTACAACTGGTAGATTATTGGCTGTACATTTCCGGATAACGGCCTGTATTTTCGGTACAATCCAATAATATTGCGTGTCAACTGCCTCAATATCTTTTTGAGTGGTATCTTCGAGCTCAAGCATTTGATATTCGACATCAACGAAGTCTTTATATAATTGGTGCATTTTTTCCAATCTCATGGTTAATTCTTTTGGAGTATTATCGACTTTCATTGCGCGCACAAATTTATCAATTCTGGTAATCTGACCTTTGATATATGATCGCTTTCCTTTTAGAGCTTCCATATTGAACAAAATCGAAAAATGTCAAATCGCACTATTTACAAATTTTATTATAATTAAACGAAAAATGTTTATTGTGCGTAAAGTAAAGGATACTCAAGGTTTTTCTGATGCTGCTTTCCAAAGGATTCTGGATTCTCTTTCATCATCCGGCTCGAAGGACCAAACAATGTTGCGAATGAAAATGTTCTATCAGTTGAAAAATTCTTTACGTATGTATTACAAAACAATACAACCTTGAAAAGGAAAACTTTACTTGTTGCAAATGAAAATCACTGAATTTAAAAAAAAGGTTGTAACAGAGTATATTTCCACAAAAAAAGAAATTTTAATTACAAAAAAAAAACGTGGTTAATGGCCACCTCAATTTTATTATACAAAAAAAGGAAGTGAACGAGGTGTCAAAATATATTGTTGAACTATGTACGCCCAGATCGAGTGATCTGTACGCGAGCAAAAAAAAATGCTTGTTATGCGAGCAAAATTATAAAACAGAGGAAGTTTAAATTAATTTTAAAGGTAAGTACAAACAAAATTCCAAATTAATTATAAATATAATATTTTTAAATGTAGTTGTTATTTTTCTTCTTGTTTTAGTTCTCATCATCCTGAACACTGAGCGATGCGTTGCGTGAGTTAGAGACGAACGTCAATCCTGGGCGACTTGTGGGCGTGGGCCTGATACAAGCAAGATTCCTGAGCGAATGCGTGAGCGTGAGCTTGAGACAAGCGTCAATCCTGAGCGACTTGTGGGCGTGAGCCTGAGACAAGCAAGAATACTGAGCGATGCGTAGCGTGAGTTAGAGACGAGCGTCAATCCTGAGCGACTTGTGGGCGTGAGCCTGAGACAAGCAAGAATACTGAGCGATGCGTAGCGTGAGTTTAAGACGAACGTCAATCCTGAGTGACTTGTGGGCGTGAGCCTGAGACAAGCAACAATACTGAGCGATACGTAGCGTGAGTTAGAGACGGGCGTCAATCCTGAGCGATGCGTTACCCTGAGACAAAACAGGAATCCTGAGCAATTTGTGGGCATTAGCCCGGGACGAGCGTAAGCGTGGCGAGCGTTAGACAGACCGTGTGGTCAACGATGACAACGAGGAGAGCGAAAGAAGTCGACAGCGGTAAGCTGAGATGTATCAGCGTAACCACTCGAGGGGCAGTCTTCCGGCGAAGTTACGTCGTACGACGATGAATACAGCGACATCGGCAGAGAAAAGGCACAGACGACGTTGGCAGCAGTAGCTGAGATGTACCAGCGTAACCACCCGAGGGGCAATCTCCCGGTGAAGTTACGTCGTACGACGATGAATACAGCGACGTCGGCAGAGAAAAGGCAAGAGAACTTTTATACCATTTTGCATGGAAAAATTCTAAATAGCGTGCTGCGCTCTGATCGGTCAATCAGGTGGCGTGATGTTGTACTCTGTTTTCCCCTCTCAGTCGGAACCTCCACCAGTACGGCAACAAGGCCTTTTGTTATGAATTCTGGAATGGGAAGAAAGTTAATATTAGATCTGATAAGGCATGCCGCTCTTGGTACTGCCTCCCCACATTTTACGATCAAATTACCTGTCCCATCCCGTAGACCTTTCACCTGTCCGCTAATAGCCCAAGGCCCCTGAATGAGGCCAAGTGCTATGTCATCCTCGACGAATTGTTTGCTAAGTGTAGCGGACGCCCCCTTAGCATGGTGCAGATTCGCCTGTAACACCTTTATGGTGCTCATCCTTCCTCCTTTTGAGAATTGGCCTGGCGGATTAGAACTGCTTTCTTGGGGCCCTTACCACCACGGCAGGCAGTCATGCTCGATTGACCCGTTGGTCTTACCTTATCCGACTTACTCTTTGGAGCAAGTGCAGCTCTTTCTGCGTTAGTACCATTGCTGGAAAGTCTTGAACCCGATGGCTTAGTAGCCTTTGTGGTAAAAGGATTTGATCGTGATACCCGCTTTGTAGTACAGGTTCCGGACCCGCTGTGATCAACCTGCCCGTTAGAGCTGGTGACCGAAGAGGCTGCCTCCTTTACCGCGGGCGCTGGTTTGGAACCACTCAGACTAGCTTCCTCAGTGGCATTGCAAGTAGAGCTGTCTTTGTTAGAGGCACTCTGGTCAGATACTGTATTCTTGTCGGTGTTCTTAAGGATCAGCATAATCTGACCACAGGGACACCCTATCTCACCTTTGCAGGCGTTAGGCCTAGTCATGGAGGCGTCGTCAACCGCCAGTATGAGGTGAAGGAGCACACCTTCCTTCTTCCTGTGTACAACCTTCCATGACATGGCATGCATCTCTGCATTTTGGGCCTCGATGGTAACCAGAATCTTCTCTGAAGAGAGCTCAAGACTCTGTGGAAAGAATCCGCGAACTTTATGTGTTTTCGGGAAGGATCCCTCTTCCACTAACGTCACATCCAATCCACTCTTGGCTTTTATCTTCTCGAAGTGCGAGTGCATCTACCCAGCAGTAGAACTGACCGAACAGATGAATACAATCCATCCCGATTTCAAATAAGATCCGGAAAAACTCGGCCACACGCCACAGCCGATCATCTCAATCGAGATGTCAATAACCGCCTCTTGTAGATGAGCCATTTGCTTTTTTGTCAACGGTTTCTTCGACAGGTCGATCGGGACAACCCCCAGCCTGACAGCACTGGTCACTTGACTAAAAGTGGGGAGGTCAGGTGAGGGCCCTGCTCTAGCCTTTATTGCGGCCGATGTGGGTGGTGTCTGGTCCTCCGACCTGACGCGCTTAACAACGCTCTTATTGGGAGGCACAGCTTTAGCAAAAGCAAGAGCAGTTTCTCTTTCTTTGCTCATGCGTAAAGCATGTTTGAAACGACTTTTTTTCCATCAGTTAAGGCTACCTTAAATTGTACGTAAAATATTTAAGTTTTACTATGCTTCTTCTGGTCGTGGTTGGCGCAGTGGAAATGCTGTAGAAAAATAATAATGAAAATTGGGCAGTTGAGTAGCTGAAGTCGTCGAACAGGGGCACGACAAGAAGTTGTGAATAAAAACAAAAAGAAGATCCTCAAAACTGTAATAAGGGTTTCTACCTCTACTTTCTTCTGAATACGTGCTGTTTTGCTTAATGCTTAAAAGACTCTTAAGGATTTCTCAAATAAAATAAGCAAAATTTTCTCTATTTGCTCAAAAAATAATTTAGCGAACTTTTTTTGGATTTTTCGAAAAATCTAAACAAATTTTTTCTCTGATTCAGCAATTACGCACAATAAAGCGATAGCAAACTATTTTGCTAAATTGCAAATAAATTCTTTCTAAGAAGCTGATCAGAATGTTTTACTCATCCGTTTTCTTCGGAATACCTACTGTTTTGCTAAATAACAGTTCTCAGAATTTCGCAAATTTTGCTATTAGGCAACTACTTTTTGCAAAGTCAGAGAATTGCTGTTTGCTTGAAATTGTTACTTGGGCATTCGTTATTCCAAGTTAGGTGGTGCATATTGCTTGTTGCATGTTGTATGTTGTATAAAGCATGTTGCATATAGCATATTACATGTTCTATTTTGCGTGTCGCATATGCATCTTACATGTTTCAAGTTGCATGCTTCATCTTGCATGAAAATCATGTGTCACCTTTTATCACAACCATCCCTAGGATGTGTTTTACTATCACTATTCATTTCAGCAACCATCAACACTATTGATTCGTCATCAATATCGCTTATATCATGTGTCACCACCTTCTTTCCCCCAATCAATAGGGGTACTGGGGGTAATTACCCTTACAGTACATAATTACATCGATTCCTATGTAAGTATGGAGGAGATGGCATTGGCATTGGCCGAATTTCATACGAATCGCTTGAGAAACGGCTTAGTCTGCAAAATTTCAGACCCTATTGGCCATATCTCAGAATTTCTACAGGAAAAAGTCTTTTAGTGACATCTTAGTCCTAAATACCTAATTTCATACGAATCGCTTGAGAAATGGCTTTGTTCCCAAAATTCAAGAACCTATTGGTCATATCCCAGATTTTCTAGACCATAATGACCATGTTCCCGAATTTCCATAGGATCTATTCTTATAGTCGCATCTTAGTCTTACACACCAAGTTTCATACGAATCGATTAAGAAATTGCTTAGTCCCGAAATACCAGACCATAATGACCATATTCCAGAATTTCCATGGGAACAAGTCTTGTAGACGCTTCTTAGCCCTACATACCGAATTTCATACGAATCGCTTGATAAATGGCTTAGTTCCCGAAATTCCAGAAATTCCATAGGAAGAATTCTTAGAGTCACATCTTGGTCCTATATACCAAATTTAATAAGAATCGCTTGAGAAATTGCTTAGTTCACGAAATTTCAGACCATAATGACCATGTTCCAGAATTTCCCTAGGAACAATTATTACAAAGAATTCATCGCCCTAAATCATGTCCGTTATTGCTGAATACCAGAGCAATAAACCACAACCTTTAAACCAAACCCATAGAACACAGCAATTAAACTAAATGTACATTATGATCGAGTTGTTGATGCTATATACGCTGTGTCGTACGACGTCGCATGCTGATGTTATGATTACGTCCATTGAATTCATTCCATTCCATTCCATTCATTGAAGTTTAGTTAGTCTGTGTAAAATCACAACTTAAATCTAACACTAAGTTCTTAAGAATATACTAAATTGTGAATCATATTTTATATTACCAAGTGGTTAATCATAAATTACTAAATCGTGAATTGAATAAAATATGACCAAGTCGTGAGCCATATATTGCCAAATCTTATATTGCTAAATTATGAATCATATAAAATAATTTATTAAATCTAAATATTACTAAATTTTGAATCATATAAAATAAAATTGTTACGAAATTTAGGCTTTCGAGTTCGTAAATAATAACAACAACAACAAATAACAACTTTAATAAACAAACAGTAAAATTAACTTAAGTTCTCTAATAACACTAATGATAACTTTAAATGTACACAAAACACTTATTACAGCAATGCTTGTACTTCACTTCTATTTCTGCAAGAGCTGTTCAACTGCACTGGTTGAATGCCAAATAAGAACTAACTTACTTCGGCCTTACCCACTTTTTTTACCCACTTCCCATAGCCCGATTTTATTGAAATTTTGCACACATGTATATTTCCCTTCGGACCTCGGGTTCGGGAGGCCCCCATACAAATATATTACAAAATTTACCCGATTTTCTTTACATTTTGTACACATGTGTGTCTTCGATGGAAAACACTTTTTGTAAAAATTTGGAGTGATCGGCCCTGGGGACCCCCATATACAATTTTTAAATATCGCATCAGATCACGGCAAAGTCTGAGCTCTGTGCTTTGTGTGCAGCGCTGTTCGCTGCCGCTGCGTCATTTGGTGGATGACTTTGCCACAAAACGAGCACGCAGTGTGTGTGTGTGTGTGTGTGTGTGTGTGTATCGCCGATTAGAGAATTTACAAGAAAAATTTTAATTTTTATGGGTTGTTTTGTTTACGACTAACGACACTACATGTGTAAAATATCTCGTTTGATATTACTGAATCTTCTGGCACATAAACCAGAAGAACTTCGAAGAATTTAAAATTTGTTGTGTCCTAACAACGGCACATAAACCAAGTTAGTTTGTAGCGTTACAAATTGTTTTAGTTGAACAAACGGCACTTTAACCGAGTTCAATGTGTTGAAGCAATGAGTTGTAAGTTTTATGTTGAACAACGGCACTTTTACCGAGCTCACTCCGCGAAGAAATAAAAGACGTTTTGTCTTGAATGCTATATTACATTATACTAAATAATCGTGAGAAAAAATAAAAAATGTTATTGCAACATAAGAGATACTCTTATGTTATCAAAATACATTACAGATAAGAACATACCAAATGCATTAAAGAAAACATACGAAATACCTGACAAAAATGTATTATAGATAAGAATACACAAAATATGAAGAAATGCATTAGAGATAAGAAGATACAAAAATATATGACAAAATGCAGTATAGATAAGAATATGCCAAATATGAAGAAATGCATTACTGATAAGATTATACAAAATATATTAAGAAATGCATTACTGATAAAAATGTACAAAATGATAAAATGCGTGGCTGGAGGAGTCCAAACATTCTCCCCCACGTTGAATGATAATTCAAACAAGAAGAAACAAAAAATAATTATGTTTTATATATGGACAGTTAAGTCCTGATTTGTCTTTTGTTTGGGTTGCGGACTTGGCCCCTTTGTCCGGTTGAAGTGGTGATGAAATGTTTTCCATAACAACAGACATGTGATAGTGATGACTAGTCCCAATGCCATATTACTTATGATAAAGTGGTGAACAGCATTGGTCTTGACTTGGTGTGGCAGTTCCATGAGTTTCTGCGTCTTGACGAGCTCCTGCACGGCCATTAGCTCTTGTATTTGTGGATGGTATAGATCCACTGTTTCCAATACTGGTGGGGACAGCCTTGGTGGTGATATTTCTGATAGCTTGCCGAAACTTGAATAGGAGGTGGTGATGCTGCTTGAATAGATATGGTGCCCTTGTATGGAAATGACATTTTGTTTACCCACGCACTGTGGCTCCAACTGCAGCAACCCAGAACCGTTTAAGTCGATTTGAGACATTTCGCTGCCACATATTACGTTGACTCTTGTCCTGGATTTCATGGCGTAGATCCATTTGTTTGGGTGATTCAATTGGATCCATACTGGACTAGTTGCCACTTCTCTGAGTTTTCAGTTTTGTTGCGTAACATTGTTGAAAAGATGAATCTCACAGGAACAAAACTCCGCGCCCTTATGATATATTGGCTGTGACGCTGTACATATATTTCCCTTCTTCACTAGTTTGCAAGCTGCTAACTCAGATTCTGACAGCGGAGAGTATAATCTCTGGCTGTTGTGAATCGATCGCCAAAAGGTTTTTTTTTTCCATAGTTGGGATTGGGAGAGGCAGGGTAATTTTGAAGATAACGTGGTTGTTGCTGATTTCTCCCTGTACAGACAGTCGTTTATAGACCTGAAGGAGATCTTCCTGGTCTACAGGTAACTGTATTGATGCTGGGAGATGATGCTTTATTTTTGATAATTCTTGCCTTAGTTGTGATGAAGAGAGCAGCATGGGATGAAGCCTGCCATGGTGTGTATCTGTCAAAACGTCAAGCATTGATGATTGTATTCGATAGAGATTTGAGGACATGACCGTCATTTGAAGAGCGAGAGATGTGAAAAGCTGGAAGATCTTAATCTGATGAATTCCTAATTCGTTGTCTAAAATTCTGTTAATTAGTGAATTAACTCGATTGTCAAAAGACTTAAATTTTTTCTCTGTGGCCAATTGATCCCGTTTCATTATGTTCAATGTGGAGTCAATTATTGAGGTTCGATTTGCGTAAAGCATCTTTAAGTAATTTTCATTCTCCTGAACTGTGTTGAGACATTTCTTCTGCATATTCTGAGTCCAGTACTCCTCTTTTTCTTTTGGCTAAAAATAGGCTATTGTCTAGTCGAAGTTCCCTTTCAGTGTGCTCGAAGATAATGATGCTTTCATTGCACATGTCTTTTTGTTGCATCTGTTGGCATAAATGACGTAATGCACGTGTGCCGTTGACAAGGTTTTCAATCTCTGTCCAATAAGGTCTTAGATCGTAATATATAATTAGATGTTGTGATAAAGTTTACCGCTCCGATGTTGTCGAAGTGTATGCCAGGATGTGGACTCAGGTTTTCTATCCTGATGGGGTTGCTGAGAGCCACTGGTAATATCAAGCAAATTATAAGCATTGTTGTGAAAAAGGATCCCTGAGACATCTTTATTCTCTTGTGTGCCTGTTTGGAATCATCATCATTATCATTAATGCTTGGATTTATTTTCTTTTCTGAGCTATGTTCATTATCATCTTGTTGTTTTGGGTCATCCTGTTTAGTGTCAATATCTGTTGCTGCTGATGAATTAGTATCCACCGGCAGAGGTGCCAAGCGATGAATGGCTCGTCGTATAACTCCCTTTGATATTTTGATGCCTGCTACGCGGACCAGGCCATCATCGCCCGTGTTAGTGTAAATGATTCGTCCTAGCGGCCATTGCATAACCGGTAGATTATCGTCCTTAATAATGACCATCGTATCTGGTTTGGCATTTTGACACTGTTCCTTCCACTTGTACCTGCAAAGGCGTGATTGGCCGTGACTTCAAAATGGATTTGATTTCTATGATGGCCGTTTCTAATTCCTCATACGTGAGAGATGCAGTTGAGACGCTTCTAAGTAGCAGCTGTTTGGCTGACTTTACTGCGGCTTCCCACAGCCCTTCAAAGTGTGGTGCTCTTGGTAGAATTGTGTGGAAGGAATCACTACAGATTTTCGATATATGAACTCGAGCTCGTTCAGAATATATGGCTTCTTAAAACTCCAAGAGCTGATTGCGTGCTCCTACAAAATTGGTAGCATTTTCGCTGTATAGATTTTGACAATCCCCTCTACTTCCAATGAAACGTTTTAAGGCACCGATGAAAGTGTCAGTCGTCAAGTCGCTAGCAAGCTCCATGTGTACAGCCTTTGTCGCAAAACAGCAGAATATGGCAATGTATCCCTTTTGGGGCCTCTTACCTCTTATTTTATAATGGATCCAGATGGGTCCACAAAAATCTACTCCTGAGTGAATGAATGGTCTTGCTGGTTGAACTCTTGTGGATGGTAAGTTGCCCATTATTTGACAAAATAGCTTTGGTTTGAACCTTGCGCACTTAAGACAATGCTGAACGACTGATCGTGTTATTAGTTTTCCCTGTAATGGCCAAAATCTTTGCCTCAAATGAGCTAGGATTGTTTGTGGTCCGCAATGCATATTCCCTTCATGCACTGATTGAGCTATCAACTTAGTGATAAGATCGGCGTATGGCAGAAGTATTTGGTGTTTGACATCATATGTTAAGTAAGATGATAGAATCCGTCCACCAACCCGGATTATTCCGTTGTTATACAGGAAAGGTGACAACCCTTTTATTGGACTGCTATTGCTGACTTCTCCGTGCATTTTCAGTTGTGTCTGTGCATCTTTGAAATCCACCTCTTGCGTGGTGCGTACAATGTTGAACAAGGCGTCATCCAGATCCCCAGGTGTGAGAAGTATTTGGGTGGCACGAGCTTCACTTCGCCTCTTGGTGTGGTTGATAAATCTTTTTATATAACCGACAATGTGGAGTAGCCTCTTAAAGCTATTCCCATGATTAATTTTGTACAACCAGTCATCGCTAACCTGTGTTGTCGCTGTAGCCTGTACAGATGCACTTGGAAAAATAGAACCACATGCTGCATGCCGCTATTTTTTCTGGGGCCAATCCCCGTGACAGTATGTCTGTAGGATTGTTCTTAGATGCTACATGATGCCATTGTTGAACTGATGAATTTTCTTGAATTTTTGCCACCCTATTAGCGACAAATATTTTCTGCCATTTTGCTCCTTTATTAGTAAGTCCAGCCTTGGAATTTATCCAACACAGAACGATCTCTGAATCGGTCCAGAAGAACGTTAGAATTTCTTCAAAGAGTAATTCCTTTTTAACTCGCAAGGATAAATCAGTTGCTAGTAGCGCTGCACACAGCTCCAGGCGAGGTATAGTCTTACGTTGAAGTGGAGCAACTCTGGATTTTGCACAAATTATTCGGACGAAGACTCTTTCTTCTTTGTTGATAGACCCCTGCACCATAAGCCTTCTCAAAAGCATCAGCGAAAGTTTGTAACTGTATTGTTTTTGGAACTTCATGCTCAAAGACGTGGCTAGGAACACGAACGTTATCAAGTAGTTTTAAACTGTTGCGGAACGATGTCCATTTGCTGTGCAATTCTATTGGAAGAGCTTCATCCCATTGCAACTTAAGTTCCCAGAGATTCTGTGCAAATATCTTTGCCGTGACGACCACTGGAGCCATGAGTCCAAGTGGATCGAACAAACGATCTGACCTTATGATTCGTTTAGTGACACGGTCGTTGTTATTCCAAGTCGCCCTTATGCGGAATTGGTCCGATTTAGGCAGCCAAGATAAACCCAAGGTTTTGATGGTATTTTCTACCCTTGAATCGAAGTCCAGATCTAATTCTTTATCCTCTGGCGAAATTCCTTCCAACAGTTGTGGATTATTTGCACACCATTTTCGCAAGTTGAATCCAGCTCCTTTTAAAATTGTATTTCCTTAGCGCTTGCAAGACTGTCGGATCCCGTCATGCCGTCATCTACGTAGAAATTCCGTATGTGACTGTTGATAACTGATAACATCGCATAGTCTCCTGCGGGTGGTTTCTCCACAGGATCAATTGATATTTTTGATCCTCTTGTTGAATAAGGATTTGCCGGTACATTTTTTCAATATCAGTGGTGAAGACAAATCTTGGTAGGCGAAAACGTAATAAAATGGCGAACAAGTCACTTTGCACAGTCGGCCCTGTATGCAGTACGTCGTTGAGAGAATACCCGGTGGAAGTTGTGCTTGATGCATCGAAGAATACTCGGAGTTTAGTGGAGCTGCTTTCAGGCTTTAGGACGCAGTGGTGTGGAAGAAAATAGTGCGGTGACGGAATGTTATGTAAGTTCAATTCCTTCATGTGGCCCAGTGCGAGGTACTCCTCCATGAACTTAGAATATTGAGTCTTAAGCTGCTGGTCTCTGGAAAACCTTTTTTCCATAGCAACAAATCGATTGAGAGCGATCTGCTTGGATTCACCCAGATATTTTGGATCATCCTTTAATGGTAGTGCTACAATAAAGCGACCTTTTTCGTCCCTTTTAACTGACTGGTTCACATTGCTTCTCGGAGACTGTTGCATTGGCTTGCAGCGGGCCTAATTCTTCCAATTTCCAAAACTTTTCAATTAACTGACTAGTCTTCATTTCATCAGTGACACAGTTAATACCACAAGTTGCTGAATTTAGGCGACCATTTCCAGCCCTACCCATGACTATCCATCCAAAAACTGTATTTTGTAGCGTAGGTAGATTGTCAGCTAGTTTAATCTGACCAATTGATATTAGTTGTAAATAGAGTTCCGCTCCCAATAATAGGTCAATTTTTCCTGGTGCGTTAAACTGTGGACCAGCAAGCTTGATATTTTTTGGAATGGGCCATTTGTCAATAGCAAGATTCTGTGATGGTTGTAGCGGAACGATTTGAGGTAGGATAAAGGCTTCCAACCTTGTGTCGAATCCGTTTAGTTTGGAGAGTAGCTTAATGTTTATTCTTCGAGTTGATTCTCGCTTCCCTTGTCCAATTCCTTGAATGACCATCTTGTCGAAACTTGTGGCCGCCTTAAGACGTTTGATAGTTCGCTCCGTTATTATGTTCACTTGAGATACAGAGTCTAAGAGAGCACGGCATTCAAGTTCGTTCCCTTCATTGGTTACCAGTTTTACTATTGCGGTGCCCAAGAGTGTATAACTGCGGTTATTTTGGTCATCACAAGCTGCTAATGTCACTGAATTATCTTTAGGTGTTGATACATCAGTAGTTGAGTTCACAGCTGTGGCAGTTTATCCTTTATGTTTATAATCTGACTGTAGGTGTAACATGGTGTGATGCTTTTGGTTGCACTTGAAACAGCTCCGAGCAGAACATCTAGCCGACCCATGCCCAGATTGCAGGCAATTGATGCAGAGGTTGTTTCTTTTCACAAAATTGAGACGCTCAAGTTGACTCAACTTCTTGAAGGCATTGCAGTAGTAAAGTCGATGCCTTTGTTTGCATGCGATGCAGGTATCTTGCTTACTTATTGAAACAACTGATGTTGCTGACCTAGGGCCTGCAGTGTTTGTTCCCAATGCCTCTAACGACTGGAAACGTTTTTCAATAAACCTTAAGAATTGATCGATGAGAGGAGGCTCCTTTGGATTTGATAAAAACTGTTCAAAAAGAATATGTGTTGAACGATCCAATTTTTTGATAAGTAAGAGGATTAACAATGGGTCCCATCCATCTGTACTAACTCCTAGGTTTTGTAATCCTAATAGGCACTCCTTGGTGATGTCATGCAATGTCTTAAGGTTGGCTGCGGATGAGTTGCCGTTGGCATGACTTGGCTGCGACATAAGCCTGTTGATCCACGTAGCAACAAGAACTCTTTTGTTGTTGTAGCGTTCTTGCAGTGTTTGCCAAGCGGCGTTGTAGTTTTCTTGTGATGATGAGAAGTGCCTCACAAGTCGTTCTGCTTCACCGGTCAAGTTGGCTTTCAAATACCACATCTTTTGACAATTTGGTATTTGTTGTTTGTGTACCAACTCCAAAAAGATATCGTGAAATTGGCGCCACTTTAGATAGTCCCCGTCAAATTTGGGGAGGGCGAGCTTCGGTAGTGATGGCATTGGTAATTCCTGGTTGCAGCTTTGTTGATCACATGTAGTATTCTGGTTCAGGATTGGTAGGTTCTCCAACCTTGTCGATAATAAAATAAGGCGGTGTTGAACTTTAACCTCAATGTCGTTGTAACATTGACTGTCGTACCCTGCAGTATCTGGATCATCCGACAATTCCCATATTGTCCGATCATACCCTTGTATTTCGTTCCATTGTTTCGTAATGGCAGTTAAGTGGAACTGATACACCGATTTGGAGCCTGGTTCGTCGGAGATGCTGTTTAGTAATCTTCGAAGGCTTGCAACTCCTCGTCGTTGGCCTCTAATTGCCTTATGGATGGCGTCGTCAGTAGGATTATCTGGAGTAAACTTCTTGTCCTTGGGTTGTGTCCCACCTTGATTGCGTGTTTGTGAGTCGGCGGATGTGCCTGCTCCGCTAGTGGCGTCTTGTTCATCTGTTGTGGCATGCAACTCTTGTGCCTTTGCCAGAAAATAAGTTATGCTGTTCGTATGCTGTCTTTATCTTATGATAATAGTCTTCCGTGAAGTACGCATGCGCTAAATCCACTCCAGGAAGTTCTCGTATCTTCGAGTCTAACTCCTCGAATTTATCCCAAGCGTTTTGAAGACGACGACTCCTTTCAGTATAATACGGTGCATCTTTCCGAGTCACCGAATCCTTCCGATAGTTGGATATTATTCGCTGGACTTCTCCGCCAGCAGCGGATTACAGCTCGGTTAAGTTGTCAAAGTCTGTCATAATCACGTCGGGGTCACCAATGTAAAATATCTCGTTTGATATTACTGAATCTTCTGGCACATAAACCAGAAAATCTTCGAAGAATTTAAAATTTGTTGTGTCCTAACAACGGCATTTAAAATTTGTTGTGTCCTAACAACGGCACATAAACCGAGTTCAATGTGTTGAAGCAATGAGTTGTAAGTTTTATGTTGAACAACGGCACTTTTACCGAGTTCAATCCGCGAAGAAATAAAAGACGTTTTGTCTTGAATGCTATATTACAACTAAATTTATTTAACAAATGCAGTTGCAGTTATCAAAATACATTACAGATAAGAACATACCAAATGCATTAAAGAAAACATACGAAATACGTGACAAAAATGTATTATAGATAAGAATACACAAAATATGAAGAAATGCATTAGAGATAAGAAGATACAAAAATATATGACAAATGCAAAATGCAAAATAGATAAGAATATGCCAAATATGAAGAAATGCATTACTGATAAAAATGTACAAAATGATAAAATGCGTGGCTAGAGGAGTCCAAACAACATGTACAATCATGTTCTTTCACAAAAGCCGCGCAAACCACACAAACCGGTTTGACTACATTTTTACCAGTACATAATGATTTAAACTTAAAATCCGTTATATTTCAATTAATCTAATTCAGCCTAAAAGTATGCAATTCTTAATTCTAATTTTAGTGCTTATTTTTGGACGAGCATTGCGATTTATCTTGGGATTCGTTTTCAATTATCTACTAACTACTTTTCGTAACATTACCCACACCTTAATTCTGTTCGTCCCGAACAGATTTAGCAATCCTTCTAATGTTTTACCTTGTCTGTTTTAGTCTGTTGGTGTGGACAACTTCCTTCTTACATCTGGGTTTTGGTTGAATCTGATTTACTGCGTCGTTGTTCCTCTTGTGGGGATCTTCCCAACTTTGGTTGGTTGGTTCTGTGGTTTCTGTAATATCCCTTTTCTTGTTTTGGAATTGTATAGCCAAACTAAATCTCTTTTCCAAAATATTTCATGGTGCGCACTCCAGTGCTTTCGTGTTATCATTACTTCGTTAACATTCCCCACGTCGTTCTTTACTGTTCTATGTACATTGATCACCTTTGGTCTTCGAACGGAATCCTTTGCATTTCCAACTATTGGCTCTACAACTTTGTATCAATGTGTTTGCCCTCTAGCTGTTTGTTGCAGTTCTCTTCTTACAGAACATTTCATACACGTTCGGCACCAGTCTTCAACATCTCTGCAGCAATTGACCCAAAAGAATAACCTTCTTACTTTATAAAATGTCCTCTTAATTCCGAAATGTTCACCCGATGTTTCACAGTGCATCATAAATAACCTTGTTCATCAAATTCGTTGGTAATACTACCTTTGACTTGGAACACCGACCATCGGCAGATTCCCATTGTCTTACCAGTAATCCAGCTTTCAATCACAATGACTACCATTGAGCCCAGTAACTTTTCACTGTAGAACTTGCTGGTACGATCTCGTGATACTGCGGTCTTCCTCCTTGCTCCATCCATCGAAGTATTGGAGCAATTGAATCGTCCTGCACTTGTTCTTCCCTAAGCTGCTCTCTTGTCAAATGATCTTTCATCTACTGGATCGTGATTCGTGAAATAACTGATCATTTCTAGTTTCCGGTGTAGTTGTGATTGCCGGTAATTCTGAGCGGAACTTCTATATTACGCTATCTTATCACTTGCTTCCTCAAATCAAGTGACATCTAGTGCGCCATCATAAAGTAGAGACCCAATATGCATTTTTCTTCCACACGGGCAACAATAAACCGTAAACCGAAACGAAACCTTAATTCTCCAAACTCGACTAAAAGGAAACGTTCACTTTCAACTGCTGCAGCTTCTCCTTTAGCTGTCCTTAACTACAAGGATGCACTTACTTGACTTGCTCCAGACACCATAACAGAACTCACAATTGATCTGGAAGCTCCTGTATCTAAAATAAAATCGCAAGGTCTTTTCTCATTAACACGCCACTAACAACCAGACTGTTACAATCCTTTCCAAGATTTGTACTACGTATTGTGACCCTGGGACATTCCCTTGTTTTCTTCAGCCTTTGCCCTGAAAAGCTAGTACAAGACGATCGCTCCACTTTTTTCAAATGATGTGCATCTATCCGCCGTAATCTCTTCAGATTATTGACATCATCCACAGGCTGTCTCACCATGTTTCCAGCGCTCAGTTTCTTGCAATCCCGAATAAAATGTCCAGGTTTCTGACATCTAAAACACCTTAATGAAGAATCGAATCCGCTATTTCTGTAGTTTTGAAAGCCACCAGTGGTTAATTATTGGATCTCTCTCGGATCAGAGCTTTCACTTATGCGACGTCCTCCGCTTCCAACTTGCGTAGCCCAAAACAATTCGAAGACACACTGGCTTTAGCTGCTTCATACTCCAAACCCGATACCAAAACTTGATTCATCGTTTTTCCTCTCGACGTTGTCCTCAAATGAAACTTCAACTGTTCATCTCGAATAGAATTGATGAACGCATCCACTGCCAGTCCATCCAAGATACCAGCTGGAACCCCACAATAGGCTTGTCATGCTAGCTTGGTTATTTCCCGATCTAATTCTTGAAGCCGATCTCATCGCTGTTGTTTCTTCATCTGGAGCTATATTTTGCTTAGCTCCTGTGTGTGATACTATCCTTAACGCAAGTCCAACTCTTTCAATATTCTTCCGGAATTTGGAATCATTTGCAATACATCAGCCGCCTTGCCTCTCAACGCCAGGATTAAAAAATTTAGTTGCTCTTCAGCACCCCATTCATTGTGTTGTACCGCAGCTCCAAACTGGACTTTAAAATTGTCAAATACTGTCTCACCATCGAACGCAGGAGGCTTCAAAATTCCTTTCTGGTTACTAGAAAAATTACTCTGGGACTGTTTTGTTGAGGGCTTTTCCTTACAAATTGAGTACGACTGTTCAACCGGGTCTCAAACTCTTTAATTTTTGCTTCCAGACCGCTCACCTTTCCTGTCATGTTCGTCTCGAGCGATTTTACTTCTTCTTGAAATGTTTCTTGAGTTTCATTTATTTCACTTTTTAGCGTTAATTGAATTTCGCCCATTTCACTTCTAAATGATTCCAGCTTCTGATTTTGTTTATCAAATTTGGTATTAAGTTCTTGGGTTTGCCAAGTAAATTTCTGCTTTCGTTGATAAAATTTGGAATTTAATTCCTGCTTCAGTTCCTGGTTTTGTGTCTGTGATTGTTGATTTTGTCGATCCAATTCTTCCTTTAGACCTTGACTTTGTTGGTCCAACTTGTCGCTTATTTGAGAATACAATTCTTGCTTCTGCTGGTCCAACTTCTCGTTTAGCTTGGAACTCAAATCTAGATTCATTTGTTTATTCTCCTGACTCTCTTAGTGCGATTGTTTACTTTGCCGCTGCATTTGTTCTCTCTGCTGGTCAAACTTGCTATTCATTTGATGCATTAGAATTTGCAACATTGCTTCTATGGAATATGTTCGTGGTGCGTTAAATCAAACTAATCTTTCCAATATTGAATTACAATTATGCTTTAATTTAATAAGTAAAAAATTAAGAAAGTTATATCGACTGCCTTTGTTAACGATTACTATTACACTAACGAATATGAAAGAATGAACTATCATGATGAAGTGTGTGAGTGAGAGCCACAATATTCCTCCCCTCAGAGAAAACGTACTGGTGTATTATTTCGTCGGCCAGACTTGATTGTCTTCCGTGTTGAAGTTGAAGTTGTTGGAATTGCGGATGATGTGTTTGTGTTGTTTTGCGTTGTATGTTCGCGGCAAAGGCGTCATTTGCGATGCTGTACTTGACTCTTCCGTTGGTAGAAAGGCGGTTTTTAATAGATCGATGGAAATTTTTGCATTACGGTTCCCCAAATCGAATCGTTGCAAAACTTTGTGTGGACCCGTGTATGGTTGTTGTAACGGAGCCTTTACACTGTCGACTCGGACAAAAACATGTGAACAATCTTTCAAGTTTTTTTGTACAAAAACTTTAGTACTGCTGTGGTGCGATGTAGATGTAGGTCGAATTTGATTCATTCGTCGTCGAAAATCTTTCACGAATTCGGTTTCGGTCAGGTTGCTTTCAGATGGTGCAAAAAGTTCTCCCGGAATGCGAAGTGTTTGACCAAAAACCAATTCGGCCGGTGATGCACCAATATCGTCTTTGTGAACTATCCGTAAGCCAAGAAGAATTAGTGGCAAAAGCGATGCCAATCATTCGATGCGTAACATTTAATTTGAAGATTTCAAGGTTCGATGCCATCGTTCGATTAATCCATTGGCTTGGGGATGATATGGCGTTGTTCGAAGAGGTTTAATCCAAGAATCTTGTTTAGCTCGTGAAACAAACTTGATTCGAATTGTCGCCCCAAATCACTACTGATTTTTACTGGAACGCCAAAATGTTGAATCCAACCATGGATAAGAGCGTTTGCAACCCTTTCAGCGGTCATATCAGGAATTGGTATTGCAGTCGGCCACCGTGTAAATCGATCGATGATTGTAAGACAGTAACGATTGCCTTCCGATGGTGGAAGTGGACCAATTAAATCGATGTTGATGCTGAAATCGTTCGGTCGGTGCGATGTATGATGCGATCGACGTTTTATTGTGCTTGTGAATTTTCGATCGTTGACAAGGAACACATAGCTGAACCCATGATTGACAATCTTTTCGCATAGACGACCAAACGTATCTATCACCCACCAGTTTCGTAGTGGATCGAATTCCCGGATGTGTAATCTCGTGCAATTTCTTGAGAATCTGTGAACGAAATTGTTGCGGTACAAACGGACGAATTTTGTTTGTCAAAGTTTTTGAACACGAGTGTACAGTTGTGATGCTTGCCTTCGATGATTCAATGATTCAATTCCGAATCGTTTTCTTGAGCTTCTGTGATTTTTTGGAAATCGATTGCTTCGAGACTCACCGTATTGATGCGAGATAAGAAATCAGCGACAATATTCATTGCACCGACAACATGACGAATATCGGTCGTGAATTGACTAATGTAATTCAGTTGACGAACTTGTCGTGGTGATTTGTTGAGTTTGGTTTTCTTCTTGTTATTCTGTAGAAAAACGTACGTCAACGGTTCGTGGTCAGTGTAGACACAAAATTGACGTCCATCAAGCATATGTTGAAAATATTCGATTCCTTGAAAAATAGCTTCGAGTTCTCGATCGTACGTAGAATAACGTTGCTTCGTTTCACTCAATTTTTTGGAATAGAAACCAAGTGGTTGTGAATTGCCATCTTTATCGATTTGATGCAAAACGGCACCCACGGCTGTGTCGGAAGCATCGGTGTACAAACATAATTCAGCATTAATTGCTGGATGTCCCAACATCGTAGCATTTACGACGTCGTTTATGCTGTTCTGTGTTGCCTCGTCGGTCCAAACGATTGGTGTGGTGTCGTTCTTTTTATTCCCCACAATCAAATTTTGGAGAACCATTTGATTATTAACGGCGTGTGGGATGAATCGTCGATAAAAATTGACCGTACCCAAAAATCTTTTCAGTTCTTGCGCTGTTTTTGGTTGTGAGTAATTTTTCAAAGCGTCGATTTTTTCAGGTAACGGATTCGTACCGTCACGATTAACGAGATGTCCCAAAAATTTTACTTCAGGTTGAGCGAACACGCATTTGGCAACATTAATACTAAGACCGTATTTTCGAAGACGATCAAAAACTGTTTCGACGTGAATTTTATGTTCTTCGATTGTAGTTGATGCGATAGCGATGTCATCAATGTATGGGAACACAAAATCAAGCCCATGTAACACTTCGTTGATCAAACGTTGTTGCGTTTGTGCGGCGTTTCGAAGTCCAAACGGTGTGTACATAAATTCAAATAACCCAAACGGCGTGGGTTTCGCGGTTTTCGGAATGTCCTGTGATTCGACGGGAATTTGATGATAGGCCCGTTGTAGATCAATCGTAGAAAAAACTGATTTTCCGTGAAGAATGTTTGAAAAATCTTGGATAAACAGAATTGGATACCTATCGGGTTTCGTAATCGCATTCAGTCGTTGATAATCTCCGCACGGACGCCATTCACCATTTGACTTTTTCACCATGTGTAACGGTGAAGCCCAATTACTTTTCGACGGTCGACAAATACCTTGATTGCATAGATATTCGAATTCTTTACGTGCGATTTCGAGCTTCTCGGGTGATAATCGTCGCGGTCGTGAGAAAACGGGTGCACCATTTGTTGTAATGAAATTAGTCACATCCATTTTCGCTGGAGCCATATGATCGTGAAGAGCCGTAATATCTCTGTATTTTTCGAGCAGATCGGAAAATGGATCGTTGATATTATATGAAGTGAGACGATCAGATTGGACGACGGTCGGTTGAGCTGTAATTGACAATTTCGTAACGCCGTCAATCTGTGCTTAATGAAATCTGCACCTTTAATTGGTTGTTTAACGGCAGCGATGATGAATGACCATGTGAAATTTCGTCGTAGGCCAAAGTTTAACGTTAATCGTTTTTCGCCGTAAATTTGAATCGATGAACCGTTTGCGGCGTAAAGTAAGGTTTGACACGATGAATTGAGTTTTTCGTTTCGATTTGGAGGCAAAACCGAAATGTCGGCACCAGTGTCAATAAGAAAACGTTGATTAAAATGTGTATCGGAAACGTACAATCGGTTGATGTTGTTTGGTCCAACCACTTGCGCCTCATCAAGTGATTGCTTTACGAGTTTTTTGAAAATGTGCAACCCGAGCGAAATTTCTTCGCTTTTTCACCGAATCGATCGTGATAGTAGCAATTGTAATGCGGTCGTGGTGTTGCAGAACGTGCATACTTTGAACAAGAACGCGATCGAGATTTGGAACGGGAATGGTATTCGATTTTTTCGAGTCGTTTGGTTAATTCCATCACTTGTCGTTCTAGTGACGACACATACGATGACGTAGACGGCTGACTCGTTGACGCACAAGCGATTTGCGATCGGTCACTCGTTTCAATTAATAAATCTGCCATCTTGGCCACATCGTTGATATCGGCTTGTGGAATTGCTAGACACATCATTCGTACTTGTGTCGGCAATCGTTGCAACCACATCTGCTTCAAGAATTCGGTACCGACTTTTTCACCTCCGAGGTTTCGCATTTCGTTGAGTAGATGAGATGGTTTCTTGTCACCCAATTGGATATCTTCCAACAAGGTCTTGAATTTTCGTTGTTCGGAAACGGCAAATTGTGAAAGCATCGCCCGTTTCAAATTTTTGTATTTATCATCATCTGGTGGCTTCTTCATGGCATCACTGACTTGCGACAATAATTTGGTATCCAACGCGGTTAAAAGATGATAAAATTTCGTCGTATCAACAGTAATACCAGCAAGAACGAATTGCGCTTCTAATTGTTGAAACCATGTTTCCGGGACGTCTGCCCAAAACGGCAAAAATTTGATCGAAACTCGTTGTACTTGGTTATTACCGTTTTCGGGTGCAGGAGCTAGACCTGGTGCTGGAGTAGATTTATTGTCTACATCCATTGTAAAAAAAATTCGAACTTTATACGCGATTTAATAAAATTTTATTTTTACAAGACGCATTAAGTCGATAAAGTAGTAGAACTAATCCTTCCAATATTTAATTACAATTATGCTTTGATTTAATAAGTAAAGAATTAAGAAACTTATATCGACTGCCTTTGTTAACGATTACTATTTAACTAACGAATATGAAAGAATGAACTATCATGATGAAGTGATGTGATGTGAGTGAGATCGCCACACTTCCATGCTTGATACCCCTCCTCTTCTTCCGAAGTAACCGTTTTTTGCTTCACTAACTCCGTCTCAATTGAAAACACTTCACCAGATTGCTGCTTTTCCCCTTTGACGACTTGTTGTAAACGGAGAAATAACTCTTGCTTATTTCCAGCGGTGCTTAGACCTCGCCTTCCAAGCTCTTCTTTAAGCTCCCACTTCTGACACCAATTGTTACGAAATTCAGGCTTTCAAGTTCGTAAAGGATTTTGCAAATAAAACACAACACAAGCTTATTAATTTACAAATAACAACTTTGATGAACAAACAATAAAATTAATTATAATTTGGTGATTACTTTTAGATGCACACAAAAACACTTATAATACTTGTACTTTACAATAAATCACTGGTTAAATTCCAATTAACTAATAATAAAAGCTTCCAGAAACTTCCAATATTATAGATAGAAATATCGAGAAAAGACCAGAAAATTGTAGCCTTATTCCCTTTACATTTCCTATTTACAACCAATGATACTTATATGTAATGGCCATCTTCTAAAAATAGACTACATGTTCAATCAATCAATACAATACAATACAATACAATCAATGATGATTCAAACTTGCAGGCGGTTACATTTCAAATTTTAAATAATCTAAAGTCTTACAGCCTAAAAGTATGCCACATAAAAGTGCTTGTTTTTAGTATGCAATATTTTATTAGTTAGTACTTATCTTTGGTACATTGCGATTTATCTAGGATTCGAACCTTCTTCACTGCTAACTACTTTTCGTAGCATTTGCTTGTTTAAAGTATGCAGTATTTACATTGCGATTTATCTTAGTATATTGTAGTTCTATTATATTCGCTACTAACTACTTTTCATAACAATATATTAAATCATATATCGTTAAATCTTGCAACTTATAATATAACTTAATTCGTTAATCATATATTAAATCGCTTTATAAATATCAAAAGTGATAAATTCTATTTACGTCTTAATAATAATTGTGTTAATAAATAAATTAAGTATAATTTCTTGCTTTTATTTTCAACCCAAAACAGTTGTAGGACCTCTTTTCCCAAAGAGTAACAATCTACAACAGTTGCATCTTAGTCCTACATACGGAATTTCATACAAATCGCTTGAGAAATTGCTCAGTTTCCGAAATTTCAGACCATAATGAATTTCAATAGGTACAATTCTTATAGCCGTATCTTAGTCATACATACCGAAGTTAATACGAATCGCTTGAGAAATGTTTTATCCCCAAAATTCCAGACCATATTCCAGAATTTCCATAGGAACAATTCTTATAGTCGCATCTTAGTCCTTCATACAGAATTTCATACGAATCGCTTGAGAAATTGCTAAGTCCCCAAAATTCCAGACCATAATGACCATATTCCAGAATTTCCATAAGAACAATTATAATAGTCGCATCTTAGTCCAACATACCGAATTTTATACAAATCGCTTGAGAAATTTCTTAGTTCCCGAAAATCCAGACCATAATGACCATATCCAGAATTTACATAGGAACAATTGTTATAGTTGCATTCAAGTCCTACATACCGAATTTCATACGAATCGCTTGAGAAATAGCTTAGTTCCCGCCTTGTAAATAGTAGCCAAATCTGAAGTAGTTAAGTACATTTTGCACCGTTTTAGGAAACCAAAGCATCTCGCAGAATTTTTGGCGATGGCAAATATGTGGTCATTTCAACGAAGCTTGTTGTTGGCGCACATACCGAGAATTGAGAGTTTTTTAGTTTCTTTGATGCAAGATCTATTCATGGATAAAGGTTGGGGGTTTAAATTACGCTTATACGACAGAAGACAGCTAAATTCAACTCTATTATGTAGTCCCCACCTTGTTATGCTGTCGAGGTCAGCATTTAACGTGCTTAACATACAGTGTTTTTCAAGTTCCACTTGAGACGAAGAGGGGCGAGAAGTCATATGAAAAGCTAAGAGTATTGTCGTCAGCAAAGGAATGGATTTGATTAGAGGTGGTGGATAGGAGATCATTAATGAAAATCAGAAAGAGTGTCGGAGATTAAACAGAGCCTTGAGGAATACCAGCGTTAATGCGGTGAACAATGGATTTGAATCCGTCCAATACGACCTGGATTGAACGGTCAGAAAGGTAGTTACTAGTCCAATCGAGCAGGGTGTTATTAATTCCATAAGCATTGATTTTCGACAAAAGAGCTTGATGCCACCTTCTGTCAAATGCCTTGGAAATATCGAGTGCAACAACTTTACTTTCACCAAATTTATGAATAGATTGGTTCCACTTTTCAGTGAGATAAGCCATAAGCCACCTGTAGAACGCTGCCTACGAAAACCATACTGCTGGTCATTCCTCACGTTTGTAGCCGATTTGAATTTATTTTCTTAGAATTCCCTCTGATTCATTGAAAAAGAAAAACGGAAAAGATTACGAAACTAAAAACGACGCAAGTCCAATGCTTTAATCAATGGATCGTGGTCAGAGAAAACTACAAAAAACCCTGACCAAGAATATATTACAAATAAATTACTAAATTTTCAGCCTTCAATTTTCTTGGAACCTCTCTAGGCTGTAGTACATATCTTATCTTCTGCAAATTGACGTCTTTCTTAAAGGCCGACAACCCAACAGTGAAACGTGCCGGATTCGTCTGTAGTACCAGGCCTTACAAACGAAAAGGGCACGCACAACTATCGAGCCGAAAGGCTTGTCAAAATTCTGCTTTGTGGATTTTCGTATGTTGGCCAAGTCCTCTCGAGCAAACTTCCAATTCAGGTTTTTGAATAAAATTTTCCATTTCATTTTTTCGGTTTTCAATTTTATTTAAATTAATAAAATAAAAATTTTGAATTTTAAAAACGAATCACCTACTACGACCGAAGAAAACAATATGTTTTTATATATCGACCATATTACAGAATTTCCATATGAACAATTCTTATAGTCACATACTAGTCATACATAGCTAATTTCATACGAATCGCTTGAGAAATTGCCTAACTCCCAGAATTCCAGACCACAGACCAAAATGACCATATTCCAGAATTTTCTAAAGTCGCATCGAAGTCCTACATACAGAATTTCATACGAATCGCTTGAGAAATTGCTTATTCCCCGAAACTCCAAACCGTAATGACCATATTCCAGAATTACCATATGAACAATTCTTATAGTCGCATCTTAGTACTACATACCGAATTTCATACGAATCGCTTGAGAAATTGTTTGGTTCCCGAAACTCCAGACCATAATAACCATATTCTAGACTTTCCATAGGAACAATTCTTATAGTTGCATCTAAGTCCTACATACCGAATTTAATGACCATATTCCAGATTTACCATATGAACAATTCTTATAGTCCCATCTTAGTACTACATACCGAATTTCATACGAGTCGCTTGAGAAATTGCTTAGTTCCCGAAACTCCAGACCATAATAACCATATTCCAGACTTCCCACAGGAACAATTCTTATAGTTGCATCTTAGTCCTACATACCGAATTTCATACATATCGCTTGAGAAATTGCTTAGTTCCCGAAATTCTAGACCATAATGACCATATTCCAGAATTTCCATAGGAACAATTCTTATAGTCGTATCTGTCCTACATTCCGAATTTAATACGAATCGCTGGAGAAATTGCTCAGTTCCCGAAATTCCAGACCATAATGACCATATTCCAGAATTACCATAGGAACAATTCTTATAGTCCCATCTTATGTAGTTCTACATGATGTCAGACTCTGGCAGTTATCATCGAGCGCTCAACACGAGCACACGCAGATCACGCATAATATCGTCCAGCTACCTGCTACCGATTAAAAAAAAACCCAAAACCAAAAGCGAGCATTTCGCTACCTGCTACTTTTTGATTTTTTATTATTTCACAAATTATTTTTTAATTTCAGGAATATTTTTCTTTAGAATTTATTTTCAGAAAAGGTTTTCCTTTTAATCAGCCCTATAAAATGGGGAAAAAAGCAAAAAGGAAGGAAAAAGTAAACGAGGTCTTGTCCTTAATTAAGGAACAAGTAACCAACCATGGTGGGGATTTCCTCTTGTCGTTGTACCGAAGGCTGGATGAAGTGAACCAGCTGTGCGATTCAGCGACTTCAGAGGAGGAAACCATGAGTGTTGTCGAGGAATCGGATACTGAAGTGCCCGAATCCAGCAGTGGTGGAGAGGATAACTCCAGCGACGAAGACAGTCGCAAAGCTTGGTCTTCTCCTGAAACCATGCCCGCAAAGGCAAAAAAAAGGAGGTTGTCTGGAAATTCCAGACCATCATCACCACCAACATCATCTTCTCCTGGAGTGGCTGCTGTTGATAAAAAAAATTGCTGTTGATAAAACAGCTTTACCAAAAGAGTCCCAAAAGGTCTCAAATAAGAAGGCACCACCACCAGTCTCCGTCCATCAAGCTCCATCAAGCCAAAAATCCCAAACTACGGGACCAACATCAAAACCTTTTTCCATGCCGCCAATAGTCTGCTTCAGACTAAACGTCGCTGAACTATCAAAGTTCACGAAGAGCGCCAACATTAGTTGCAGAATTCGCAACATCAACAGCAACAAATCAGTCGTTACGGCCATGAACAGAGATGGCCATCAGCTAATTCGGTCTTTCCTACAATCGGGAAAGACTGAGTTTAACACTTATACTGCAAAGGAGGACAGGAAAGAAATGTTGGTCCTAAAAGGTATTCACCACTCCTTTGATGCTGAAGATGTCAAGGAAGCGTTGACGACAGAGGGTGTCCCTGTACTAGTGGTGAAACCCTTCAAATCTCAAAGGACTGACAATAAATTTAATCATTTCATTGTCGAGCTGGAGAAGAACTGCGATAAAGCGGCAGTTTGCTCAAAAACCCTCCTTTTGAACCAGTTGGTGCATTGGGAAAAACTAAAATCGGCGGGCATTACTCAATGCAGAAACTGCCAAAAATTTGGACATGTCGCAAGTAATTGCGGCATGAAATACAGATGCGTCAAGTGCAAAGATGAGCACTTGCCTGGCCAATGCCCAAGAAATGCAGACAATATAAAAGACGACAACGTTTTCTGCACAAACTGCCAGAAAAATGGACATCCGGCAAACTATAAAGGATGTCCAAAATATAAGGAAAAGATGGCTGAAAAGCTTAAAACCGCACAAAAGAAGAAGGAACAACATAAATTCGCCCAGATATCTGCTTCAAAAGCCATAGTAAAGGGAGTAAGTTTTGCTAGTATAGCTGCTATGGGGACTTCCAGCAAGCCAGCAACGATCAGCAAGCCTCTAACAAGCAGCCATGCAGCATCAAACAGCAAACCAATAAAAAAGCCAGCCGTTAAACCTGTACCATCTACCGGAAAAGCTAACATCTTCGACGATACGGAAAGGCTATTTGGAGCTGACCTCTTTACAATTTTACAGAAGGCAAGAGAAGTCGTGCCTGCTAATTATAGCAGTCTTGATGACAGGTCCAAAACAACCGTTTTGGGTCGACTTATTTGTGAATTATGTTCACAATAAGCAGGATAAGTATATTCTCATATAATGTGAATTCCATTTATTCGTTAGCTAGGCGTATCACACTAACATTATTTATTAAAACTAATAAACCTGACATTCTTCTTTTACAGGAAACAAATCTCACTGGGAGAAATCCGTTCAGTCCAGACGGATACAATATCCACAGGGTCGACAAAGGCAGTGGACGCTCTGGGACGGCGGTCCTTATCAGGAACATTATGGCAGGCGAAAAGGTGCAAATCAGTGGTCTACGTAGCATGGAAGCAACAGCTGTCAGCATTAAAGTCAACGAAGTGGAGACCTTGCTGGTGATATCGGTGTACAATCACTGTAACGCAACGAGGGAAGACATCCAACGGGATTTGCAAACTGTCTGCAACACCTCCTCTAGACACACATACTGTGTTGTTGGAGGTGATTTTAATGCTAGACATACTCGATGGCAGGACGAAGTGTGCAATCACAAAGGAAGGGCCATTACAGACTGGATGGACTCAAATCCGCATCAGCACACGATGGCTATAGTTTCACAGCCCCGGAAGACGTACCCTCGGACACCGTCAACTCTGGATTTCTTTCTGGCAACCACAAATTTCTTAAATATTCTCTCAGAATTAAGAAATTATTCCTGCTTGGCGCATGATAGC
Source organism: Nephrocerus scutellatus (assembly GCA_947095585.1). NCBI lineage: Eukaryota > Metazoa > Arthropoda > Insecta > Diptera > Pipunculidae > Nephrocerus > Nephrocerus scutellatus. Next base: position 77,500,483 of record OX352763.1, read on the forward strand.
GACTCGGATCATATGGCCATAGAGCTTCGAGTGAGGCTGAACCAGCGAATTGTGCAAGTCACCCCAACACCTGAACTTCACATCAACTTTAAGAAAATAAACTGGAACCGGTTTAGATCAGAAGTTGAAGCTGAACTTCCTATTCCAGCGGCTTGCAGAAATCTGGAGAATACAGAAATTGATGATGCTATCAGAAATTTTGAGATTACAGTGAATTCAGCCATTAATCGGCAGAAAACAATTCGCACTAGCAGGGATCGCTTCCAACACTTGCCTGAGCATATACAGGCCATATATGCTCACAAGCAACGGCTTAGGAAACGCCTTCAGAGAATCTTCAATAGGACACTTAACACAGTCAACGACGAATACCTGTCTGTACTTTCGCAACTGCGTTGTACAGTTAACATGTGTCGTCAAGCTGTGCGGAGGTTTCAGGAAGATGAACTGACCAAACGGCTCCAGGACATCAAACCAGGCCCTGATGCTTTTAGGAAGCTGAACTCTCTGGTTGGAAAGCGTATTTCCATTCCAGAGATTATCACCATTGAAGATCGAACAGTATCCAGCGCTACTGAGAAAGCGGAAGCCTTTGCCTGCCATTTTGAAAGGAGCTTTACGGACCGACCACCAACGCATCTTCCAGATTTCTTGGAAGAGGTTGAAAGTCTTGTGGAAGACACCACTTCTCCAGGAAATACTATAGTGCAGTTCAGTGAAGAAAATCGCGCCAACGCACCCGTAGACGTCGATATGTTTACCGGAACAGCTGTTGTCAATGATTTGATTATGAGTGGAAACTCAAAAAAATCATCAGGCACAGATGGGATTTCTAACTTTTTGCTTAAAAAGTTACCGGGTATGGCAATTTTGATGTTAACCATCATTTTCAACAATTGCCTAAACAATGGCTACTTTCCGGACAACTGGAAGGTCGCCAAGGTAGTACCAGTACCCAAGAAAACTGACCGCTCCAGCGTAACTGGTTACCGTCCAATAGCTCTACTGTGTTGTATCAGTAAAGTATTGGAATCATTGATCCGTAAAAAGATCAATACGTTTTGTACGGAAAGAAATCTTATTCCTTCCTTTCAGTACGGTTTCCGAGAGAAGCACTCTACGCTGCACCCTCTGCTGAAGCTTCACAGTGACGTCACTAAAGGACTGAACGTCAAAAGTAGTACAGTGGCCTGTTTGCTAGACATCGAAAAAGCTTTCGATAGTGTCTGGATAAACGGGCTACTGTACAAGCTTATTAGTTTTGGTTTCCCCAATTATATTGTAAAAATAATTAAAAATTTTCTTTTTAACAGGGTCTTCTTTGTACAGGTGTACGACCGCCCATCGACAAGGAAAAGGATCAAAGCCGGAGTTCCTCAAGGTTCCAGACTTGAACCAGTCCTGTATAGCATCTTCACGGCGGATCAACCTACAAATACAGCCGGAACAAGGACTATGCTCTTCGCGGATGACTCCATAACGTATGCAGTTTCCCGCTCTCCCGAGATAGCTGCCCAAAGAGTGGAGGAACACCTCAGAAATCTTTGGGACTACTACCTGAAGTGGGGACTAAAGATCAACGCCAATAAAACGGAACTCATCTGCTTCCGAGTACCAGCAACCGAAACAAGGATAAGAAAAATCGCAAGCCGGTGCAGAGCCTTAAAAATCACCCTTCCGGATAACACAATTATAAACACCAAGTCAGAGACTAAGTACCTGGGAATCAACTTTACTGAGAGGCTCAAGTTTAACTCTCACATCGACAAAACAATGAAAAAAGCGAACTACGCTCTTCATTTGGTGCACCCGCTACTTAAAAGACGAAACGGTCTGTCTAACAACACCAGGCTGCTTATCTACAAGCAACTCATCAGGCCAGTGATAACCTATGGCTACCCCATATGGTTCACCGTCTCACCAACAACGATGAAGAAGATCTCCCTATTTGAAAGGAAGGTACTAAGGATCTGTACAGGACTCTGGAGGGTGACAAACAGCTATAAGCTTGTGTCGACTACAAAACTATACGAAGCAGCAGGTCTGCTGCCAATAACTGACCACTTGCTCCGAATGGCGAGGAAATTCGTCGACGCATTGGAAACACATCCAAGTCCTGAGATGCAAGGACTGCGAATCGAGGAAATCGAGCCAACTCACCGGTACATACACATAAGAGGATTCACTGATGCTAGATTCGATGACATCTTTAACAATCAAGACGTCTCCTTCTACGAGAAGGCGGGCAACCAATATTACAGAGGCTGAAGTTCGCCCTGTTTATACGCCGCTTAATATTTCATTTTTATTTTATTTTAAAATTATTGTTTAAAATTTAATTACCTTAAAAATAAACATGTAGTAGATTAAGTAGTAAAAAATATTGTTTAAAAATAAACAATACCAAAAAAAGACAATGTAAATACGTCGGGCCCCTATTGTTGAGCCGACACATATTAATATTAGTTATAAGTTTAGTTGTAAATCAAAATTGTATATTACTTTAATGTTTAATAAAAATATCTTAATCTAATCTTAATCAGACTCTGGCAAATTCCCTGGAAATATCGAGTACAACAACTTTTCTTTCACCAAATCTGTGAATAGATTGGTTCCACTTTTCAGTGAGATAAGCCATCAGGTCACCTCGTGGTCACCTGATGTAGAACGTTGAACGTGATGTAGAACGCTGCCTACGAAAACCGTACTGCTCGTCGCTAAGGATTTCACGTGATTCAATGTGTTGCATAAGCTTACGATTGATCAGCGTTCCATGACCTTAGAAAGTATAGATGTTAGCTCAATGGGTCGGTACGAGGAAAGAGATGACGGATCGTCTTTTTAGGAACATGCTAGATAAAGGCTGTTTTCCAATTCCTTGGGACGGCTGCAGAAGAACAAGAGAAATGGAAAGGTTTGCGCAGTGTTAATGCCAACGGTGAAGAACACCTCTTCAAAACAATTGCGGGAATTCCATCAGGCCCAGCAGATTTATGAATGTTTAGATCATGTAATACTCTAGCTACTTGGCGAGTACTAAAGTAAATCTGTCCCATAGAGGATTCAACACTTGCAAATACAGGCGGCGACAACGCGCTATCTGGTAGTGTAGAGCTAGCTCCGAAATGTGAAGCAAGCCTTGTCTATAGAGCTGACAGGACTGTTATTGTGAATAAACGTTGGAGTTGTAGACGAGGCAGTATTTTTAATTCGTTTCACGAATGACCAAAAATGCTTACTTCCTTTGGAACATTAAAGTATTTTTTGTCTCAGTTTTTGGTCATAGTCGAATTTGGCTCGTTTAAGGTATAATCATTTCAATCATTCCTGACTGGTCTAAATTTGGTTAATGATTCTAAAGAAATTAATGCGGCTTTCCCAGTCTGCTTTCCTGTGTAGCCATACTTTTCTTTTAGGAGTTTTCTCTTTAACTGTTTGTTTTGACGACGAGAAATTAGCTGATACCAAACAATGGTCTGAAGAGCCTAGAGGTGATAATACACTGACGGTGTATTCTACAATCAGCATCGAGCGCTCAACACGAGCACATCTTATTAAGATCCCGCACCAGATCGCTCAGCTACCTGCTACCGGCTACGGAAAAAAAACCCTCATACCAAAAAGCGAGCATTTCGCTACCTGCGACTTTTTAACATATTTCACTAATTACTTTTTAATTGCAGGCACTTATTTATAATTAATAGTTATTTTATTTCAGATTAAGTTTTTTTCATTTTTCAGCCCTATAAAATGGGTAAAAAACATAAACGGAAGGAAAAGGTTAATGAGGTATTAACCTTAATTAGACAAGAAGTCTCCAACCATGGTGGTGAATTCCCCGCATCTCTGTACGAAAGGCTGGATGAAGTCAACCAGCTTTGCGAAAACGCCACTTCCTCTAAAGAGGAAAATATGAGCCTAGGCGAGGAATCGGATACTGAAGCGTCCGATTCCATTACCAGCGAAGAGGAAAATGCAGAAGAAGACAATCGCAAAGAGCGGTTTTCTCCTGTAACCGTGCCAATAAAGGCAAAAAGAAGGAGATTGTCTGAATCAATTTCCAGACCATCATCACCCTCAACATCATCTTCTCCTACAGTAGTTACTGCTAAAGGAAGCAATCCGCCGAAAACAACCGCTGAAGGAAAAACTGATGAAGCAAAAGAGAAAGAGAAGAAAGATCTCACAAAGAAGACACCACCACCTGTCGCTCCAGCAACCAAAAAACACCAGTCTACGGGGCCAACACCAAAAACTTTTGCCATGCCGCCAATAGTCTGCTTTAGACTAAACATTGCTGAACTCTCAAAGTTCACGAGTAGTACCAATTGCAGAATTCGCAACATCAACAGCAGTAAGTCGGTCGTCACGGCTATGAACAAAGATGGGCACCAGAAAATTCGGTCTTTCCTACAATCGGGAAAGACCGAATTCAACACTTATACTGCTAATGAGGACCGAAAAAAAATGTTGGTCCTAAAAGGCATACACCACTTCTTCGATACTGATGATGTCAAGGATGCATTAACGGCAGAGGGTATCCCTGTACTGGAGGTCAAACCCTTCAAATCTCAGAGGACCGACAGGAAATTTAACAATTTCATTGTCGAACTTGAGAAGAACTGCGATAAGGCAGCAGTTTGCTCAAAATCCCTCCTGATGAACCAGTTGGTGCATTGGGAAAAACTTAAACCGGCAGGCATTACGCAGTGCAGAAACTGTCAAAAGTTTGGACATGTCGCAAGCAACTGCGGCATGAAATACAGATGTGTTAAGTGCAAGGACGAACACTTACCTGGCCAATGCCCGAGAAATGTAGACAACAAGAAAGACGACAACGTCTTCTACACAAATTGCCAAAAATCTGGACATCCTGCAAACTATCGAGGATGTCCTAAATATAAAGAAAAAATGGCGGAAAAAGTAAAAACCGCCCAAAAGAAGATGGAGCAGCATATGTTCGCCCAGAAATTTGCTGCAAAAGCTATTGTGAAAGGAGTTAGCTTTGCTAGTATAGCTGCTATGGGGACTGCTAGCAAGCCAGCAACAATCAACAAACCACCACCCACCATCCAAGCAAGCAAAAAATCAGTAAGTAAACAAGCTTCAAAACCGGCACCATCTACTGGAAAATCTAACACCTTCGACGATACGGAAAGGTTATTTGCAGCAGACCTTTTCACAATTCTGCAGAAAGCAAGAGAAGTCATGCCTGCTAATTATAGCAGTCTTGATGACAGGTCCAAAACAACCGTTTTGGGTAGACTTATTTGTGAATTATGTTCACAATAAGCAGGATAAGTATATTCTCATATAATGTGAACTCTATTTATTCGTTAGCTAGGCGAATCACACTAAAATTATTTATTAAAACTAAAAATCCTGACATTCTTCTTTTACAGGAAACAAGTCTCACAGGGAGAAACCCATTCAGTCCAGACGGATACAACATCCACAGGGTCGACAAAAACAGTCATTGCTCTGGGACGGCGGTCCTTATCAGGGACACTGTGGCAGGCGAAAAGGTGGAAATCAGTGGGTTGCGTAGCATGGAAGCAACAGCTGTCAGCATCAAAGTCAACGAGGTTGAGACCTTGTTGGTAATATCAGTGTACAATCACTGTAATGCAACGTGGGAAAACATTCAACGAGATCTGCAAACTGTCTGCGGCATCTCCTCTGGCAAGATGAAGTATGCAACAATCAAGGAAAGGCCATTACAGATTGGCTGGATTCAAACCCTCAGCAGCATACCATGGCTGTTGCCCCGAAAGACACCATCCATGCTGGATTTCTTCTTGGCAACGACAAATTTCGTCAACATTCTGCCAGAAATAACGAATTATTCCTGTTTTGCACATGATAGTGATTCGGATCATTTGGCCATAGAGCTTCGAGTGAGGTTGAATCAGCGAATTCAGCAAGTTACCCCAACACCTGAACTACACATCAACTTTACGAAAATAAACTGGAACCGGCTTAGATCAGAAGTCGAAGCTGGACTTCAAATTCCAGCTGCATGTAGAAATCTGGAGAATAGTGAAATTGATGATGCTATCAGAAATTTCGAGACTTCAGTGAATACAGCCATAGATCGGCAAAAACTGTTCCGTCTAGCAGGGATCGCTTTCAGCATCTACCTGAGAATATTCAGGCAATATATACTCACAAGCAAAGGCTAAGGCAACGCCTTCAGAGGATCTTCAACAGGACTCTCAACACTGTTAATGACGAATATCAGTCTGTATTTTCGCAACTGCGTTGTTCAGTAATCATGCTTCGTCAAGCTGTGCGAAGTTACCAGGAAGATGTACTGACTAAACGACTTCAGAACATCAAACCAGGCCCGGATGCTTTTAAAAAGCTGAATTCTGTGATCGGAAAACAAGCGAAGACAATCCCGCAAACGCACCCGTAGACGTGGATATGTTTACCGGGACACCTGTTGTCAGTGATTTAGTTAGGAGTGGAAACTCTAAAAAATCATCGGGCACTGACGGGATTTAAAATTTTCTGCTTAAAAAGCTGCCGGGTTTGGCAATTTTGATGTTAACCATCATATTCAACATATCAACATATTAACAATGGATACTTTCCAGACAACTGGAAGGTAGCCAAAGTAGTACCAGTACCGAAGAAAGCTGACCGCTCCAGTGTAACTGGTTACCGCCCCATAGCTTTACTGTGTTGTATCAGTAAAGTATTGGAGTCTTTGATCCGTAAAAAGATTAATGCGTATTGCTCGGAAAGAAATCTTATTCCTTCCTTTCAGTTCGGCTTTCGAGAAAAGCACTCTAAGATGCACCCTCTGATGAAGCTTCACAGTAACGTCACTCAAGGACTGAATGTCAAAAGTAGTACAGTAGCCTGTTTGTTAGACATCGAAAAAGCTTTCGATAGCGTCTGGACAAACGGGCTTCTGTACAAACTTATTAGATTTGGTTTCCCCAATTATATTGTGAAAATAATTAAAAATTTTCTTTTTAACAGGGTCTTTTTTGTACAGGTGTATTGCAGCCCATCGACAAGGAAAAGGATTAAAGCCGGAGTTCCCCAAGGCTCCAGACTTGCACCAGTCCTATTAAGCATCTTCACGGCGGATCAACCCACCAATACAGCCGGAACAAGGACCATGCTTTTCGCGGATGACTCCATCACGTATGCCGTTTCCCGCTCTCCTGAGATAGCTGCCCGAAGAGTGGAGGAACACCTCCGAAATCTTTGGGAGTACTACCTGAAGTGGGGACTGAAGATCAACGCCAACAAAACGGAACTCATCTGCTTCCGAGTACCAGCAACCGACACAAGGATAAGAAAAATCGCAAGCCGGTGCAGGAAGGTACTAAGGATCTGTACAGGACTCTGGAGGGTGCAAAACAGCTATAAGTTTGTGTCGACTGCAAGACTTTACGAAGCGGCAGGTCTGCTGCCAATAACCGACCACTTGTTCCAAATGGCAAAGAAATACGTTGATGGGTTGGAAACACATCCAAGTCCGGAGATGCAAGGACTGAGAATCGAGGAAATCGAGCCAAGCCACCGCTATATAAACATCAGAGGATTCACAGATGCTAGATTCGACGACATCTTTAATAATCAAGACGTCTCCTTCTACGAGAAGGCCAGCAATCAATATTACAGAGTCTGAAGATCGCCCTGTTTATACCCTCTCATATTCTTTTCATTTTTATTTTATTTTAAAATTTATTGTTTAAAACTAAATTGCTTTAAATATAACATGTAGTAGGTTAAGTAGTCAAAAATATTGTTTAATTATAAGCAATACAAAATAAATTAAAACAACGTAAATACGTCGGGCCCCTATTGTTGAGCCGACACTTATTAATAATAGTTTTTTATAAGTTTAGTTTTAAGTCAAAATTGTATATTACTTAAATGTTTAATAAAATATCTTAATCTAAAAAAAAAAAAATGAAGGTGTATTTGTTAGGCAGAGAGGTAAGAAACAATTCAAGGGTATAAGCGAATCGGAATGCAGCAGTAGACAACTGTTCTAACTGCATCATTTATATTTTTACAAACATAAGCATAATATTCTTATCTAAAGAAGGGAGGAATTGTTATCTAGAAACCTCCCGTTTACAATATACCGAGGCATACACACAAGTGTATAGCCAGACAATAAATATACATTTCCATGCATCTATAATTAGAAGAAAATATTACAAAATAGCAATACCAAAAAGATCTCCAAAATAAATTACACAAGTCACCTAAGAAAACAAACTGCAAGTGATCGGTAGATAACGACACAGACAGTTCATAGGCGACAACGTAATTCAAATAGAAGAAGTAGGGCATTTGCATTGTGCCCTATTCTAACACATAATGTAAGATATTTCATGTGCATCGATGCCGAAGCAACCTTTATGTATATAATTATATTCCTATATTTTTAGTTTTAAGAAATGGTATAAAATAAACGAGATTACTTTTCAACTTAAAACCTGAAGGTCTTCTCATTTGTTAAGCACTGCCAGTTGCCCTAGCGATATGCGCAGTGTGAGTATTGTAGCAGTCACTTCTTCTGTTGCGTTGTTCCTCTCCAGTCGTTAGCCATAGAACTAACGTTTATTCCTAGATAAAACTACGTTTGGGCGATCACGACTTTTCATTACATGGCAACCCTGCCATAATCAATAGTTAAATTTCACTTTGCCTTTTACCTTTTGTATATGAATATATGTTTTTATCCAGTTGATAAAGGACACATCAACAATCAAATAATAATAATAATAGTTATAATAATATAACTATAACAATTCACAACAAATAATAGTTATTATTACAATAATAACTTTATAACAATTTTATAACAAATACCAACAATTTTAATAGTTATAATAAAAATAAATTATTATACTTAATAAAAGAATAATAACAAGTAATAAATTATTATATTTCCAAAAAATAATAATAACAATTTGGCGCAGCCGGTAGGATCAGGGAAGCCACAGTAAAAATAAGCGCTTGAAAATCCTTGATCCTTTAAAAAATAAAATAAGAAAGAAAACAAACTTGTACTTTAAACCCGAGACTACGTCTGGTTTCGGTTTGATGTTGTCCGAGGAATATCAGCCCACGCAGAGTGAAGAAAAATCAACGCTAGCAGCGAATACACAAATAGAAAATACCAACCTACACCCATCACCAAGCCGACTACGAAGCGGAACAATTTTGGAAAGTCCAAGAACAGTTAGTCTCAACACATACTTAAATAATTTATACGAGGAAGTGCGAGAAAACAAAAATGTACAAATTCTCCAGTGTGACTCGATAAACCTAGAATTAAATAAGACACGAAAACAAAGACTAAGTGTCATTGAAAAAATTAAAAAAAAAGCACTGAAGAGTTCAAAAGCGAATTAAAAAATTTTCAAAGTTTCTCGCACTCTCTCCATTTAGAGAACATAGAAAGTAGTCAGGGAGATATCTGTGAAGTTTCAGGCAGTGTCAGCGATTTAGGCAAAAGTAGGGAACTTCTTAATTGGCTAGATATTTCAATTCCTGAATCTGAACAGGAATTATTAATTAAATTTTCAAACAACGAAACAAATAAAGAAATTTTTAAAATGTCCGTCGATTATTGTAAAATTGCCAAACTTACGGCTCAGTTAGTCCCCATATTCTCCGGCGGACAAAGTCCTTTAGTAAGTACTGAACTACAGACCTTTTAAGGGTGCTGTAAGAAAGTATTAGAATGTTTACCAGAAGAAGAACTCCAAGCGTTTGTTCAAATATTTGCAACAAGACTGCGGGGTGAGGCTTACCTGCTAGTAGCGTCAAACCCAATAACCTGTTTCGAGGAAGCCGAAAAACTTCTCAATCGGAATTATTTACCTAGGGAAACTTATCAAGAATTGGTAAATAAACTAATAACTATTAGACAACACCCTTTAGAAACTCTCATCGCTTTTACCGCAAGGATAAAGCAGATGCTGATGCTGTGCAAGGAAGCGGCAGACCAAAAGTATGATAGTGCGGCAGCTCCAGCTGTGAAATCACACGGTAGATATGGAAAGACTTCAACAATCAGCTTTTCACACACAACAAAACCCCAATTTGCCTTTATATCCTGCATTCCAACTTCCTAGAAATTGTTCAGATACTAATAGTTTTCTGATTCCTGGACCCATGTTTGAAAACAACAGTTTTGCACAATCACATCATCACATGAACCCACAAGCAGTTCCATTTAGCCCAAATTCTAGTATACATAACACCAAGGTCCCACAGTCGCAAAGTCAAAAGGTTTGTTTTAGCAACGCCAAAGTTTCCCAACCAATTAACTGCCAGCATAATTTGTAGTTTTTGTCATAAAAAAGGGCATACCTATAGCGATTGTTTTACAAGAAAAAATACTCCTTTCTGTAATAATTGCAAAATGAACAATCATGATATTCGTGATTGTCATTTTGCAATTATTACAGAAAGGAGTATTTCAATTCCTGAATCTGAACAGGAATTATTAATTAAATTTTCAAACAACGAAACAAATAAAGAAATTTTTAAAATGTCCGTCGATTATTGTAAAATTGCCAAACTTACGGCTCAGTTAGTCCCCATATTCTCCGGCGGACAAAGTCCTTTAGTAAGTACTGAACTACAGACCTTTTAAGGGTGCTGTAAGAAAGTATTAGAATGTTTACCAGAAGAAGAACACCAAGCGTTTGTTCAAATATTTGCAACAAGACTGCGGGGTGAGGCTTACCTGCTAGTAGCGTCAAACCCAATAACCTGTTTCGAGGAAGCCGAAAAACTTCTCAATCGGAATTATTTACCTAGGGAAACTTATCAAGAATTGGTAAATAAACTAATAACTATTAGACAACACCCTTTAGAAACTCTCATCGCTTTTACCGCAAGGATAAAGCAGATGCTGATGCTGTGCAAGGAAGCGGCAGACCAAAAGTATGATAGTGCGGCAGCTCCAGCTGTGAAATCACACGTTAGACATGGAAAGACTTCAACAATCAGCTTTTCACACACAACAAAACCCCAATTTGCCTTTATATCCTGCATTCCAACTTCCTAGAAATTGTTCAGATACTAATAGTTTTCTGATTCCTGGACCCATGTTTGAAAACAACAGTTTTGCACAATCACATCATCACATGAACCCACAAGCAGTTCCATTTAGCCCAAATTCTAGTATACATAACACCAAGGTCCCACAGTCGGAAAGTCAAAAGGTTCGTTTTAGCAACGCCAAAGTTTCCCAACCAATTAACTGCCAGCATAATTTGTAGTTTTTGTCATAAAAAAGGGCATACCTATAGCGATTGTTTTACAAGAAAAAATACTCCTTTCTGTAATAATTGCAAAATGAACAATCATGATATTCGTGATTGTCACCGTTTAAAACAACACATTAATGATTCAGATATAGGCAGCGGAATCCACACAAATAAAGCAAATCAGAACAGACCCAATTCTGGTACACCGCGAGTTTTTAGCATGAGTAGAAAATGTGATTTTTGCGATCGCCGTGGTCATACACATTCGGAATGTCAGCTAAAAACCCGGTGGGAACAGAAAAATCAGGGAAACGATTCGCGGTCGAGCCGAAGTTCCCCGACTCGACAACATTAAACAAAAATCTAAATTTAGGGAATTCTCAGCAACCACAAACTAAAGTCCCTACAGTTAAGCTTCCATTAGATATAGGCCTAAACGGCAATGTAAAACTAGTAGCGGACACCGGTGCTGAGATAAGCATTATCACCGAAAAAGTGATATCACCAGAAACACAAATAAATACAAAAAATACATGTACAATACAAACACCTTTCGGAACTGGAAATAGTTTAGGGAGTTGCCAGGGTAATTTCAATTTGAAAACTCAAATACCCTGCAATTTTCAAGTATTACGCAATATACCTGGACTGTCTGAAGACGGATTGTTAGGAAATGATTTCCTGTCACAAAATTGTGATGTAAAGGGACCTGACCAACTACTAAAGTTTCCTCGCACGGAAACTAACTCTGAAGAGTTCAGCGTCCCTCTGAATTACAATGACAGAAATCCGTGTCGCAAAAGGGCAGCCGAAGTGGGACCAACTACATACAAAGCGAGACCCGAAGAGGTGTACGTACGTACAGTAGCTCAAGTAGTCTTCGACCAAATAATTACACGGTACGGTATTCCCAAGAAGATAGTAACAGACCAGGGGACAAATTTCCTTAGTGACCTTTTTAAAGGGCTGTGTAAGTTGTTAAAAATAAAGAAATTGCAGACATCAGCGTACCACCCACAGTCAAATGAAGCTTTGGAACGAGCCCATCGGCCACTGGTAGGATACATACGTACTATACGTACGTACGTACAGTAGCTCAAGTAGTCTTCGACCAAATAATTACACGGTACGGTATTCCCAAGAAGATAGTAACAGACCAGGGACAAATTTCCTTAGTGACCTTTTTAAAGGGCTGTGTAAGTTGTTAAAAATAAAGAAATTGCAGGCATCAGCGTACCACCCACAGTCAAATGAAGCTTTGGAACGAGCCCATCGGCCACTGGTAGAATACATACGTACTATAGTCGACGAAAATCCTAAATCCTGGGATCAATATCTAAGAACGGCCGCATTTGTATACAATAATAGTGTTCATGATAGTACCAAATTAACACCAATGGATTGCCTTTATGGTTTCTCACCTGAGATACCATCTAACTTAAAACGAGAACCTGAACCTCTTTATAACCACGAGAGTTATTACCACATGTTGAGGTATAAACTTCAAAAAACATATTCAATAGCGAAACGTAATTTACTAGCCAGCAAACATAGGTCAAAAGATTATTATGATAAAATGGTAAGACCACATACTTTTCATGTAGGAGATAAAGTGCTCATTAAATGCGAAAATCGTAAGGGCAAATTAGCACCTATATGGAGGGGACCTTATTCTGTTACGGCAGTTAAAGGACCCGTTAACACAACTATCAAGTTAGGTAGAAAACAAATAGTAGTACATAACAACCGCTTAAAGCCTTACTATGAATAACATAACCCCACTACAATGTTCGTAACATTAAACTTAGGTTACTAATTTTATTTTCACCTTTCCCAACATTTCGGAACTTCGTGAAATCTCACCTTCACGTCTTGGTCAATTGGATAGCAAACCTAAAAGCCAACTAACTCAATCACCGAAACTGTCAAAAACTGCCTCAATACGTTTAGTAGGGTAAACATTATAAAATAATGTAAGTTTTAATATAGTAATTTATGTCAAAATGTTATTTGCTTAGTAAGAAATAATATCAAATAAATCATGTAAAAACAACAACAATTTTCCTAATAATAAAAATAAATGTTAATAGGTACATATTATTAAATATTCTTATGTAAAAACAAAAAAAATATACATATTACATATATCGTTACTATATAAGTTTTTTAAAAAAAAATTATAAAAATTACAAAATTACTAGATTTTATAAACAAAACTGAATTAAATCAAAATTACCTGTCTAAAAAAAAATAATATATAAAAATAAAATTGCAAATGAACAAATACAGAAAAAAGCGGTACCCAAAGAGGATAACAATATCGCCTGTAATAAAATTAAAACAGCAAAAACAGAAGACATATATTTAACATATATCGTAAAAAACAAACAAAAACTAAAATAAGCATTACTAGATGCTAAATTAACAAAAAAGTCAGTAAAAAAACTGATTCAAATTTAAATACCTGTCTCCATAAAAAAAAAGTTACAAACTAGCGGTACCTAAAGAGGACACCAATACCGCCTACATTAATTAAATAGATAAAAACAAAGACAGAAGACATATATCTTGCATATATCGTTTAAATAAGCTACACAAAAAAAAACAATTTTTTTTCTAATATTTAAAAAAAATATATATAAATATATTGTATGAATTTAAAATAAAAAAAAATAATAAAAATACATATATCTTTTAGTTGAGTATCATTAGTATAAAAATTATAAAAAAAAGGATTTTTGTATTTAATAGCCTACTCAAAAAAAAAAAAAAAAAACAATAACTTATTTGCTAAAAAATTAATAATCTAAAACCTTGAGAATTATTCCTCTTCCAAGAATAATCCTCTAATCTAAAGAAGGGAGGAATTGTTATCTAGAAACCTCCCGTATACAATATACCGAGGCATACACACAAGTGTTTAGCCAGACAATAAATATGCATTTCCATGCATCTATAATTAGAACAAAATATTACAACATAGCAATACCAAAACAAAGATCTCCAAAATAAATTACACAAGTCACCTAAGAAAACAAACTGCAAGTAATCGGTAGATAACGACACAAACAGTTCATAGGCGACAACGTAATTCAAATAGAAGAAGTAGGGCATTTGCATTGTGCCCTATTCTAACACATAATATAAGATATTTCGATCGATGCCGATGCAACCTTTATTTTTAGTTGTAAGAAATTGTATAAAATAAACGAGATAACTTAAAACCTGAAGGTCTTATCATTTGTTAAGCACTGCCTGTTGCCCTAGCGATATGCGCAGTGTGAGTATTGTAGCAGTCACTTTTTCTGTTGCGGCGTTGTTCCTCTCCGGTCGTTAGCTAGAACTTACGTATATTCCTAGATAAAACTGCGTTTGGGCGATCACGACTTCTCACTACATGGCGACCCTGCCATAATCAATAGATAAATTTCACTTTGCCTTTTACCTTTTGTATATGAATATATGTTTTTAACCAGTTGATAAAGGACACATCAACAATCAAATAATAATAATAATAGTTATAATAATATAACTATAACAATTCACAACAAATAATAGTTATTATTACAATAATAACTTTATAACAATTTTATAACAAATACCAACAATTCTAATAATTATAATAAAAATAAATTATTATACTTAATAAAAGAATAATAACAAGTAATAAATTATTATATTTCCAAAAAATAATAATAACAATTTGGCGCAGCCGGTGGGATCAGGGAAGCCACAGTAAAAATAAGCGCTTGAAAATCCTTGATCCTTTAAAAAATAAAATAAGAAAGAAAACAAACTTGTACTTTAATTCCGAGACTACGTCTGGTTTCGGTTTGATTTTGTCCGAGGAATATCAACCCACGCAGAGTGAAGAAAAATCAACGCTAGCAGCGAATACACAAATAGAAAATACCAACCTACACTCATCACCAAGCCGACTACGAAGCGGAACAATTTTGGAAAGTCCAAGAACAGTTAGTCTCAACACATACTTAAATAATTTATACGAGGAAGTGCGAGAAAACAAAAATGTACAAATTCTCCAGTGTGACTCGATAAACCTAGAATTAAATAAGACACGAAAACAAAGACTAAGTGTCATTGAAAAAATTTCAAAAAAGCACTGAAGAGTTCAAAAGCGAATTAAAAAATTTTCAAAGATTCTCGCACTCTCTCCATTTAGAGAACATAGAAAGTAGTCAGGGAGATATCTTTGAAGTTTCAGGCATTGTCGGCGATTTAGACAAAAGTAGGGAACTTCCTTAGTGGCTAGATATTTCAATTCCTGAATCTGAACAGGAATTATTAATTAAATTTTCAAACAACGAAAAAAATAAAGAAATTTTTAAAATGTCCGTCGATTTTTGTAAAATTGCCAAACTTACGGCTCAGTTAGTCCCCATATTCTCGGGCGGACAAAGTCCTTTAGTAAGTACTGAACTACAGACCTTTTAAGGGTGCTGTAAGAAAGTATTAAAATGTTTACCAGAAGATGAACACCAAGCGTTTGTTCAAATATTTGCAACAAGACTGCGGGGTGAGGCTTACCTGCTAGTAGCGTCAAACCCAATAACCTGTTTCGAGGAAGCCGAAAAACTTCTCAATCGGAATTATTTACCTAGGGAAACTTATCAAGAATTGTTAAATAAACTAATAACTATTAGACAACACCCTTTAGAAACTCTCATCGCTTTTACCGCAAGGATAAAGCAGATGCTGATGCTGTACAAGGAAGCGGCAGACCAAAAGTATGGTAGTGCGGCAGCTCCAGCTGTGAAATCACAGCTTGAGGACTTTGCCAAGAATGCACTTAAAAGCGGTGTCACAAACCTTTATCTTTGTCAATTTTTACTAACCATAGGGGACGAGACGTTAGACACACTAATACAAAAGACGTTAGACATGGAAAGACTTCAACAATCAGTTTTTCACACACAACAAAACCCCAATTTGCCTTTATATCCTGCATTCCAACTTCCTAGAAATTGTTCAGATACTAATAGTTTTCTGATTCCTGGACCCATGTTTGAAAACAACAGTTTTGCACAATCACATCAACCCACAAGCAGTTCCATTTAGCCCAAATTCTAGTATACATAACACCAAGGTCCCACAGTCGCAAAGTCAAAAGGTTCGTTTTAGCAAGGCCAAAGTTTCCCAACCAATTAACTGCCAGCATAATTTGTAGTTTTTGTCATAAAAAAGGGCATACCTATAGCGATTGTTTTACAAGAAAAAATTCTCCTTTCTGTAATAATTGCAAAATGAACAATCATGATATTCGTGATTGTCACCGTTTAAAACAACACAATAATGATTCAGATATAGGCAGCGGAATCCACACAAATAAAGCAAATCAGAACAGACCCAATTCTGGTACACCGCGAGTTTTTAGCATGAGTAGAAAATGTGATTTTTGTGATCGCCGTGGTCATACACATTCGGAATGTCAGCTAAAAACCCGGTGGGAACAGAAAAATCAGGGAAACGATTCGCGGTCGAGCCGAAGTTCCCCGACTCGACAACATTAAACAAAAATCTAAATTTAGGGAATTCTCAGCAACCACAAACTAAAGTCCCTACAGTTAAGCTTCCATTAGATATAGGCCTAAACGGCAATGTAAAACTAGTAGCGGACACCGGTGCTGAGATAAGCATTATCACCGAAAAAGTGATATCACCAGAAACACAAATAAATACAAAAAATACATGTACAATACAAACACCTTTCGGAACTGGAAATACTTTAGGGAGTTGCCAGGGTAATTTCAATTTGAAAACTCAAATACCCTGCAATTTTCAAGTATTACGCAATATACCTGGGCTGTCTGAAGACGGATTGTTAGGAAATGATTTCCTGTAATAAAATTGTGATGTAAAGGGACCTGACCAACTACTAAAGTTTCCTCGCACGGAAACTAACTCTGAAGAGTTCAGCGTCCTTCTGAATTACAATGACAGAAATCCGTGTCGCAAAAGGGCAGTCGAAGTGGGACCCGAAGAGGTTACAAAAACCGCTTGTACCGTCTCCAAGGCTTTTTCTACACAGAAGCTGGCTGCATAACCTCAACGATGCATACAGATAATGAAGTACCCAAGATAGATTTTAATATCACCCAGAATAAGGTCAGGTCAGTAGAAATTGATATCTCTGAAGAGTTCAACATTCCTATGAACTACACTGACAGGAAAATATGTCGCAAAAGGGCAGTCGAAGTGGGACTGACTACGATTCTGACAAAAGAGAGAGCAAAACTCAAATTGCCTCAAATCAGCACATCAGATATATGTTCCCAGAGTTAGATCCTCTGGACGATCCACTTAAAATATCGCTCTCTACACAGCTCGAACAAGAATTAAAAATAGACAACAATCTAAACCCTGAGGAAAAAGAGGCAATAGTAAATCTTTGCCATAAGTATAATGATATATTCCACTTAACCGGTGACGAACTAACATACACCACGGCCATAACGCATGAAATACCGCTGGTGATAGATCAACCGCCTATAAATCAAAAAATTTATAGACTTCCCGAGATACAGATATATAGAGATAAGGGAAATGCTTGAAAATGACATAGTCCAACCTATTAAAAGCCCATGGAACTCACCCCTACTCATAGTTCCCAAAAAGGCGGGCCTAGATGGTGAAAGAAGGTGAAGAGTTGTGGTCGATTTTCGTAAGCTCAACGAAAAAACAATCGGCGATGCTTATCCCCTACCTCAAATAGAGTATATACTAGACCAGCTCGGCCATTCTCGTTACTTTTCTACGCTCGATCTTGCCAGCGGCTATCACCAAGTTTTAATGGATGTTAAAGATCGGGCCAAAACAGCTTTTAGCACTAATTACGGACATTATGAGTTCACACGCATGCCTTTTGGACTAAAAGGAGCCCCAGCTACCTTTCAAAGGCTGATGAACTATGTTCTTACTGGTCTACAAGGACTTGAATGTTTAGTATATCTGGATGATATAGTCATCTACGGCAAAAATCTTAACGATCACAATGCCAAACTAAAAAAGGGTTTCGACAGACTAAGAGAACATAATCTCAAATTTCAGCCAGAAAAGTGCAAGTTCCTGCAAAAGGAAGTCGTTTATTTGGGTCATATATGCACAGAAAAAGGAGCACTTCCAGACCCCAGCAAGACAGCCTGCGTTCAAAACTTTCCTGTTCCGCGAACAATAAGACAAGTACAGTCTTTTTTGAGGCTTGCTAATTACTACCGTAAATTTATCCCACAGTTTTCTAAAATAGTGCGACCACTGACCAATCTCCTCCGCAAAGACGTAAAGTTTACATGGACAGAAAAATGTCAAAACGTATTCCATCAAATCAAACAACGTTTAGTCTCACCTCCTCTTCTGATTTATCCCGATTTTACCCAACCTTTTAACCTCACCACTGACGCAAGCGGCGAAGCAATGGGAGCTGTATTTTCACAAGAAGACGTTGGTAAAGACCAACCCATTCTTAAGCTAGTCGTACTCTGAATAAAGCCGAACGCAATTGCTCAACAATAGAAAAAGAGTTGTTAGCCATTGTTTGGGCTACCAAAAATTTTCGGTGTTACCTCCAAGGGTGACAGTTTAGAAAGTCAATCACAAACTGAAATACAAATAAATAGTAAAACCAATATAGAGGTAATCACTAAACCCTAGGAAATTAAAACAATATTAAAAGATTATCATGACATACAAAAGAATTCGTAAAAAGTATTGGTGGCGACACATGTTCAAAGATATTAAGAAATATATTAAACGGTGTAAAAAATGCCAAACCTTGAAGGCAACACCTTCTTTCCGTATGCCAATGGTCATCGCCGAAAAACCTTTTGATAAAGTGTATCTAGATATCGTAGGACCTTTGGAGCAATCTTTTTCCGAAAACCTGTACATATTAACTTTCCAGGAGTATCTAACAAAATTCTTTGATTGCTATGCCATACCAAATGCAGAGGCTCAAACAGTAGCTCAAGTAGGTAGTCTTCGACCAAATAATTACACGGTACGGTATTCCCAAGAAGATAGTAACAGACTAGGGGACAAATTTCCTTAGTGACCTTTTTAAAGGGCTGTGTAAGTTGTTAAAAATAAAGAAATTGCAGACATCAGCGTACCACCCACAGTCAAATGAAGCTTTGGAACGAGCCCATCGGCCACTGGTAGAATACATACGTACTATAGTCGACGAAAATCCTAAATCATGGGATCAATATCTAAGAACGGCCGCATTAGTATAAAATAATAGTGTTCATGACAGTACCAAATTAACACCAATGGATTGCCTTTATGGTTTCTCACCTGAGATACCATCTAACTTAAAACGAGAACCTGAACCTCTTTATAACCACGAGAGTTATTACCACACGTTGAGGTATAAACTTCAAAAAACATATTCAATAGCGAAACGTAATTTACTAGCCAGCAAACATAGGTCAAAAGATTATTATGATAAAATGGTAAGACCACATACTTTTCATGTAGGAGATAAAGTGCTCAATAAATGCAAAAATCGTAAGGGCAAATTAGCACCTATATGGACGGGACCTTATTCTGTTACGGCAGTTAAAGGACCCGTTAACACAACTATCAAGTTAGGTAGAAAACAAATAGTAGTACATAACAACCGCTTAAAGCCTTACTATGAATAACATAACCCCACTACAATGTTCGTAACATTAAACTTAGGTTACTAATTTTATTTTCCCAACATTTCGGAACTTCGTGAAATCTCACCTTCACGTCTTGGTCAATTGGATAGCAAACCTAAAAGCCAACTAACTCAATCACCGAAACTATCAAAAACTGCCTCAATACGTTTAGTAGGGTAAACATTATAAAATAATGTAAGTTTTAATATAGCAATTTATGTCAAAATGTTATTTGCTTAGTAAGAAATAATATCAAATAAATCATGTAAAAACAACAACAATTTTCCTAATAATAAAAATAAATGTTAATAGGTACATATTATTAAATATTCTTATGTAAAAACAAAAAAAAATATTCATATTACATATATCGTTACTATATAAGTTTTTTTAAAAAAAAAATTATAAAAATTACAAAATTACTAGATTTTATAAACAAAACTGAATTAAATCAAAATTACCTGTCTCAGAAAAAAATAATATATAAAAATAAAATTGCAAATGAACAAATACAGAAAAAAGCGGTACCCAAAGAGGATAACAATATCGCCTGTAATAAAATTAAAACAACAAAGACAGAAGACATATATTTAACATATATCGTAAAAAACAAACAAAAACCAAAATAAGCAGTACTAGATGCGTTTAAATTAACAAAAAAGTCAGTAAAAAAACTGATTCAAATTTAAATACCTGTCTCCATAAAAAAAAATTACAAACAAGCGGTACCTAAAGAGGACACCAATACCGCCTACATTAATTAAATAGATAAAAACAAAGACAGAAGACATATATCTTGCATATATCGTTTAAATAAGCTACACAAAAAAAAAACAATTTTTTTTTCTAATATTTAAAAAAAATATATATAAATATATTGTATGAATTTAAAATAAAAAAAAATAATAAAAATACATATATCTTTTAGTTGAGTATCATTAGTATAAGAATTATAAAAAAAAGGATTTTTGTATTTAATAGCCTACTCAAAAAAAAAAAAACAATAACTTATTTGCTAAAAAATTAATAATCTAAAACCTTGAGAATTATTCCTCTTCCAAGAATAATCCTCTAATCTAAAGAAGGGAGGAATTGTTACATAAAAATCTCCCTAAATTATCAAATACAAAGAATAATCAAACATAAGCACAATATTCTTATCTAAAGAAGGGAGGAATTGTTATCTAGAAACCTCCCGTATACAATATACCGAGGCATACACACAAGTGTTTAGCCAGACAATAAATATGCATTTCCATGCATCTATAATTAGAACAAAATATTACAACATAGCAATACCAAAACAAAGATCTCCAAAATAAATTACACAAGTCACCTAAGAAAACAAACTGCAAGTGATCGGTAGATAACGACACAGACAGTTCATAGGCGACAACGTAATTCAAATAGAAGAAGTAGGGCATTTGCAATATGCCCTATTCTAACACATAATATAAGATATTTCATGTGTATCGATGCCGATGCAACCTTTATGTATATAATTATATTCCTATATTTTTAGTTGTAAGAAATTGTATAAAATAAACGAGATTACTTTTCAACTTAAAACCTGAAGGTCTTCTCATTTGTTAAGCACTGCCTGTTGCCCTAGCGATTTGCGCAGTGTGAGTATTGTAGCAGTTACTTCTTCTGTTGCGTTGTTCCTCTCCGGTCGTTAGCCATAGAACTTACGTTTATTCCTAGATAAAACTGCGTTTGGGCGATCACGACTTCTCACTACATGGCGACCCTGCCATAATCAATAGATAAATTTCACTTTGCCTTTTACCTTTTGTACATGAATATATGTTTTATCCAGTTGATAAAGGACACATCATCAATCAAATAATAATAATAATAGTTATAATAATATTACTATAACAATTCACAACAAATAATAGTTATTATTACAATAATAACATTATAACAATTTTATAACAAATACTAACAATTCTAATAGTTATAATAAAAATAAATTATTATACATAATAAAAGAATAATAACAAGTAATAAATTATTATATTTCCAAAAAATAATAATAACATAGTTCACGGACGAGATTCTTCTCCCAGGATGCTTTCATTCGCCGGTGAACTGTTTTTTCATATCTTCTGAGCTCTTTATATTCATCTTCGCGTGCCCGCGTTCTATGAGACTGTTGCATTGCTCGGTACGCAACATTCTTACGTTCAGTCGCTAGCTTACGTTAGTGATCGAACCAGTCGTCCCGATCTCTACGACTACTGCCTAACACAGTAGGTGCGTGAACGTTAACGAGGCTTATGTATTTAAATCTGCCCCGCATGCGAAGGGTGCATAGCCGTTAATATACTTCTTTAAAGCCGATAACGATGGATTTAATTTTTTTTTCTGACAAGAAACCCCACCACGAGCACATGATGTCTTGCATGACTTTGTATCTGTATCTGAAATTACTTAGTTATTGTCGCATCTTAGTACTACATACCGAATTTCATACGAATACGAATACGAATTGAGAAATTACTGAGTTCCCGAAATTCCGACCATCATGACCATATTCAAGTTTTTATAGGAACAATTTTTATAGTCGCATCTTAGTCCTACATATTTAATTTCATACGATTCGCTTGAGAAATTGCTTGGTTCCCGAAATTCCAGACCATAATGACCATATTCCAGAATAGATAATGTAGTTTTACTTACAATAAAAAAAATAAATATATAATAAATAACTAAATATATACATATAAAATATAAATATAGGAATTGAGGCATAAATAGTGACATACAGAGTCTTATAACAGTGTGAAGTAATAGTGTGAAATTTAACTTTGACATAAAAGTGTAACATTTAATATTTTACTTTTTAAATTGTACCACTTAAACCTTGTAGTGAGACATTGTCACGTCAAAAGATAATATATAATATTAAAATGAAAATAAAATAAAAAATAAGTAATAAAATCAGATAAATACGTTAAAAAATATGAATTTGTTGATCTGATACACAACGCGTCTGGTGTATCATCCCATTAAGTTTATTTCCATTATTTCGAATTATCAAACTTTTACTGTAAAAAATTCCTTATTTCTTGGCAAATAAAATACGACTAATGTAACATTCGTTTTATTCTTGTTAGGCGCCAAACGAATAAAAAATTTTCGCTCGTACGTTTTGTATGTGTATTGAATAGCTAAGGTCCTCATAGTTGGGTAAGGCCTACTTTAATTTTATTTTAGTCGAATAATAAAATGTCAGCTATCACTGGTGAAACTCGAAATTTTTAGATAGATTTCATTATTTTATACAGCAATATGACAGAACTGTAGCACATTACTGACATTTTACAAATTAATACAGAACCTTTTTCAAACATTTCTTTAAAAAAATTATTTTTGAAAAGACAGTATGACTATGGATGGTTTTTAGAAAATAGTTAATATATTTATTCATCTACAAAACCATTTTGTGTGACTCACAATTATGTCTGTGATTATAACATATTAACTTAAGAGGTTTTGTAAATACCCAGCCTTGTATACCTACATAAGTATGTATCTACCTAATCTGTAGTGGACAATGATTAATTATTTTCTTTTGGCTTTTCTGCATCAGTAAGTAATAATGTATGATGCCGAAAACTTATGACTTACCAATAGAACATAAAAAATGAATTTAAATATTTTTGCCAGTACAACGCAGAACTACTTATCTCGTGGCTTCATTATTTAATAATAATATTCGGTGCGACAGACCATTGCGGTCCAAGGCCTAGCTTCTCTCGACATGTTGCGCATGTATATTTTTGGATACGAATGGAAGGGACCTACAATTGAAGACCGTATCCGAACGGCGAATTGAGAAGCTTTCCGTGACAAGTTATTACACTCTCGGAACGTTTGTCCATTCGCGAGAGGTGGGACACCGTGAAAAATACTTTTGGTGTTACTGGGATTCGAACCACGAACCTCCTGCTCAGTAGCCACGCATATTTCCACTGAGCCACGACGCCCATTATTACAATTTCAAAATAGCGGCCATCTTAAATATTTGTAAAAAAAAAGTCGAAGCTTCGAAAAATTACAATAAAATAACTTCAAATTCCTTGTGCCATTAAAACATTTAAATTATTGTCTATTCGATAACTTAAACCATACCCGAACCATTTCTTGGTTAGGCTGGATTAGTTTTCATTCTTAATGCTGTGCAAATAAAGCGCCAAATCAAAACCATATTTGACAAGAACAACAAACTGATGTGTTTTTTTTTTTTTTAAATCTGCCGTAGATTGATTTTTTGGCTGTCAAGTTGTTCGTTTATTCCAAAAAACCAATCAACGGTAGATTGGATTTCCCCTCAAACAGATATTGATATTTTGGGAGATTTACCCCTCTTCATAATAACTGCAACAACAACACATGCAACAAAACAATATAAACAAATGATTTTCGGCTTTCGTGTTCGTTTGTTCGAGAAAAAATTTACGATCAACCGCAGATTGCTAAAACAAAAAAAACACGACATTAGAAATTAATCTGCTTGCTCTCTTTCTCGGCATCATGCTGAGTAAACGAAACCCAAACCATATCCGTCGATTGCTGACGGCATGGCTGCCACACGCAAAAAAAAACTTTCTACCGAACTTCCCAATAAAACCGGGGTTTCTCTGGTTTCCAAATCAAAATGGATGTTTTTAAATAACGAAAAGCTTTAACCAATAATAAATAAAAATCGAAGTTATATGTTGGTACTTATTTTGTTTTTGAAAAATAAATGGAGATGTGGCCACAATACGACTTTCTTTTACGAAGGGGCGGAAGCTTTAGTAAATGTATATTAAATTTTTTTTATTTTTTTTCCTTTAAAATTTTAATTTTTTTATAACTAACAGTAAACTGTCACTTCAGGTTACTGCCGAAATTAACTGGGACCTCCCAATTTATGTATAAAACTTAAATATGAATTTTCATCCTCATCAATTCATTCGTAGAGTGTACACAGACGGACAGACAGACGAACAGACTGATAGAGATTTTTTCGTTTGTTCTGACTCAAGATATACGGAAATCGATAAATCTGCAAAAATCCCTAGTTCAAAAATTTTTATGATTACTATACTTCTTTTTACTATTTAAAAAGAAAGTAAAAGCAATATGATGAATATATATTTTCTTTTATATTTATTTTATTTACAAAAATAAAAATCATAATTTATGTATCCATGTTATACACTTAAAACTTCATTTCACAAATTATGTTTATTACTTTTTACTACTTTACTAAAAATAATTTAGTTTGTTTCATAAGGTTTAGAGTTGTAAAAATAACCTACCAAATCGGATTAAAGCCTACCAACGTACCAACCTACCAAAGCTGAAAAAAACTACCATATGTGGTTTTTGGTAGAAATCTACCAAAACAGACCGTGCCGACGGGTAGCAATGCTAGCAAGGTTTCAGTATGGAGTGGTTACAAAACCTTGCAAATAATAACAAAAATACAAAAAACAATCCTGTTTAGTAAGCAAATAGAACGCCAAACAAACACCACGAGAGAGAAAATTAACTATATCATGCAAATCGATAGATCTATAAATGTTTGGCCGTTTTTAAATTTGTCAATGGAACTCATTATAAGATATCGTTCTTTCCTTTTTTTAAAATCTGCTAGTTTCAAGGCTACTTTAGCTGTACACCGTACAGTTTTGCCTTCTTTAGCAATAGCAGCTTTATGTATAATGTAAATGTATGTTATATCCATGCAAACAAGGATAAAATATACTGAATATAAGATTTTAGGAACCCTCGGCATTCGGCAAACGTTTAATAGTGAGTAAGGTATATGGATACGCATATTGGATACATTTGTGACATACATTTGGCTCAATAGATATACAGAAAACAGAAATTGACTACCTTCCTCGCATCTTTGATGACATTTGAAATGGGAAACAACAGCATACATATCATATCTATCAAATACGCTGAAAACCAAATAATCCTAAATTCCAAAACATTCACTAGATAATTGATCAGCGAACGCAATGATATTTGAAAATTGCGCATGAAATCGTGGGTTTAATTCTTCATGCTTCAACTGAAAAATAAAAAACCATACATACATAGCCTTGTGGCAAAACAATGCATATATAATCCATGAAACCGGTATACATATTTTATACCACAATTGAATGTACCTATAATAACGTAAGCGATATAATAATATACATGTACTAAATCATATATAGCTATATATATATATATATATATATATATATATATATATATAAATATATATATATATATATATATATATATATATATATTCATCGCTTGTGTTTAAGCATTTAAATCTATATTCTATTGTCGTCCATTTTAGAGTTGTCAAATATATATTGCTATGTATGTAAAACGAATTACATATCTTGAATATAGTTAATATAAGGCGTATTTTATTGGAATCCGAATAAGGAATTCTAATGTCAAAACCAGCAAAACAGAAATTCGACAGTGCAATTGTTGTTGTAATTCCTTATTCCTCGGCAAATTAAATACGGCTATAATAAAAGCATAATGGCAAAGCCAGAATATAACTGGAATACTATACTCTAGACTGGAAATATAGCAGTGCGTTTGTGTATGTGAAAGTCCGTAAATTGTACCCCTAGTTGGCTGCAGTTAATCACCTATAACCTATATGTGTATAAAGATATCTAATTCTATTTAACCTATTTGTAATATATATAACTATATTTGTGAAGTTTGGGAAATTCGTTCATAGCATCTGGGAGAACGTGATGAGGATATCAATCTGTACAAACAAACTATATTTTTCAATTTGGTGTTATCCGCGTCCACTTCTTATGTGATTGTATATGTGTGACCAAGGAAATATTTCATAATATAGATGCATTTATATTTTCTACACCGATGGTCGCTGGTATGGTAAGGTATGTTTGGAATTGCTAGAACTGGGTTTGCGAGTAAATAGATTATAGGTTGTGTATATAAAGTTGTGGTGACCAGCGCGCCTTTTTCTGTTTCTATCCCTTTTACATTTCTGGCGTCTGTGATGCTTCTATGCTATGCTAGTTTTTTGATAAACTTGAGGCATTGTGTGGTAAGTTCAATCATACGACTACAAATTTCGACGTCATTTGTATTTTGAACGTCAGGCGGGACGAGCGTTGCTTGTTTTTTAATTTTTTTTTTAACTTTTTGGCTCCGTTGGTTGATTAATTTTTCTTTCTTTTTCCAAATTTTTGCAAAATTAAATTTACTATTATTTAGTTAAGAAATTACCAAGTAAAATAAGATAAAAAAAATTAGTAATCGAATGCAAGTCTTTACGGCGTGACGTGGATAATATAATACGATAATTTAACAAGAAATCAAATAAATTAAAATTCAATGAATGTTATGCGACAAGAAATGGAAAGTGCTATGTGAAACAATTTTTTTTGTTAGTTATGTGCATTCTGCTATGTCGGATATGGTTACCCGTAAAATATTTAAATCAAGCACTGATCAATAGTTGTGATAGTGAAATAAAATCATGTACCTTCTAATTAGCATGAGCTTAAAAATATAGGATGTCAGAAGATAAGTTTTGTTTAGCAAAATAACGAAAGAAAAACAAAACAAAAATGTACAAGTAATTAAATCATGAATATAACTAATTTTTTTATAACGAAGTGATATATTGAGCTATCAAAGAAACATTACAAAAATATAGTAAAACCTTCGAACTGAATTGGAATTAGTGTAGTTGTATCGATTACCTCAAGAATCTAGTCGAATGCTTTTTAATTATTTATGGCAGGAAGTAAATCGGATATGCCTTCGTTAAATGTTGCTGTGGGCAATATAAGTACTAGTTCTAACAGAAGTGGTACTAATAACGCAATTAGTGCTGCAGCTGATTCGAGCGATAACCACCCATCAACTCCAACTCCTGATAAACATTTTCTTCACCATCAATCAGTGTATAGCAGCAATACTGCATTCACCCAATTGTATTCCAGTATTTATCCACAAGAAGTACATTCCTATCCTACTTACTCTAATAGTTATGAACAATTTTATCACAATCAAGCTGGAATTGATTATGGTGGTACTACTAGTGGCATAGAACACGGTTCTCAAGAAAGACTTTTATATCAACCTGGGGCTCATCCTCATAGTGATTTCAAACTTTCGTCTGTTCACTATCATCCGTATCTGTCGAATAACGGATTAGTTCACGCCACCAACAACAACATTAGTGTTCAAATAAATGATAGTAATCATAGCACTAATATTTACAGTATTAAAAGTAGCAGGGAAAATACATTAACATCAACACCGGCAACGACGTTAACAACAGCAACTGCTACACCGGGTAGGAAATTTGCGTCGATGAACTCGTTGAGCCCGCGAGTTGTTAGTTCGACGAGTCCAACTCTGGCAAATAATGAACATTCCACTGTATCCCAAAATATAGCAAAATGTTCGCAATCGCCTCAAAATCCTTTACATCCACCAGAATCAATAAAACAAGACAAGAAATGCAACATAGTATGTAAAACAGAATCTGAACAGAATGATCACTATTCTATTGCACGCGAAATTCATTCGCAAACCGTTGATTGTCTTAACCGAGATTTATCAACTGCTGCCAACGATATTGGACCTTCATCCATTGATGTAACAGGTTCTTTTTATTCTTATTCTCCGTATGTTAAAGAAGAGCCAGCATCTGATATTTTGGATTTGGATTCTCAAAAAATGGTTTATCCTGTTCCGCTGCCATTGCAGCAAAAACAGTCGCAGGTTCAGCAACACAATGTGCAAAATTCACTAAACCCACTTCATTCGATGCGCGCGATGCAACGACCACTGCTTTTACAATGGAATCAAGATGTACAACCGCATGACAATTATATGGAACTACATCAAAGTGATCAAAAACAGCAATCTCAATATTATTCACCAAAACAAGCATTTTCCGATATAAAATCGGAATTCCCCTCGCCAAATCTTACCTGTCTTTCAGCTATCCACACTACGCCAGAAATAAAACACTTTGAAACCGGATCCGATCTGTCTGTCGGAAGTAAGAGTAATCCAATTTCTTCCAGTCCTGCAGAATTTCCCTCTACTACAACCCCGCAGGATGTTCAGTACCGTAATTTTGAGCCACCTACGTCTTCTGTGCCGTGTGGTACACCAACGACTAAGGCAGCGACATGGAAATCAAATGAAGCTCGCCGACCAAAAACATATAATTGCACAGCTTGTAATAAGTGGTTCACCAGTTCAGGTCATTTAAAGAGACATTATAACACCACTTTGCACAAAAACGCGGTTAAGTCAAGCGGACAACCCGATCCTGCAACTATGCCAATAAGTGCACATCATCATCCTAGTAGAGATCCGCATTTAAAACATCGAAATAGTCGGCAACAACTTTCTCAAGAACTGCCTGATCCCCCCAGAAGTCCCGCATTTTCTCCTCAGTGCTCCGCACAATCTACCAATGGACTTTTACAGGCTCAGCAGAAATCACAACAAACATTTGACCAATATCAAATTAATTCACCCTCTTCGAACAGTCACCCAAACGGGCTAGCAGGTCCCTCCGAACAACCCTCCCAATCGAGGGGCCTGCTGATAATATCGAGCCCAATAGTATCCATCATGAATCAGGAGGAGGAACACAAACACATATACAACCAACATCGCGAGGAGGAGGAACGCTTCAAACTATTATACCAACAGCAGCATCAACAGATAAATCATCAACAACAATCCCACAATCTATACAGTCTCAGCAGCAACGACCAGGTGAAAATACAAGGACAGAACCAAGAAACTTACAACTCTTTATACCAACCGAACCAAATATACAAGGGGCACCCCACTCAACGGGATACCAATTTCAAAACACCCACCACCACTATAAACAATACAATGGATCAGCAGCAACCGTATATCCTCAGTCCTTTGGCTATCAACACACCTATCACCCTCAGCAATACCACCACCATTCCATCATTCCAACATCTGCAACTGCCATCGTCAGAGCACCTAACGACTTGTCACACTATTATTGGTAATAATGTTCCACAAATTTCGAGTAATCCGTACTCTGATAATCTTCTTCAGCTGAGTTCAGCTGATGTGTCACCAATTGCCTCTTCTACTAAAGTGCAACATCAAATTCATCAAACGAATCATCATCAGATGATGACAGCCACAGACGGCCATATTTTACAACTTATTCCGACCTCTGTAACGAAGAAACTCAACCAAAATGAACATCAGTCTTCCTCGATTTTCGAGATGCAACGGTTTGAAGTTGATGTATCCAAATTTAAAAAAAAATTTAACTACCCCATTTCGCCAATTGCAACGGATTCATATAATAGACTGTTTCTGGAGAGTGCACAACGTTCGCCACAAGAAGCTGACGTGCCATCGCCTCATTCTACAACATCTGCTCAACTTCCAGAAACCACAACAAAAAATTCATCATATCCATATTCGCCGACGATTTCATCATCTACTCCTGTTTTAGAAGACATCGAAAATAATAACACTATTAACAAAAACACTAACAAAAAACTCTCGCTAAAACGAAAGCGTGGAACCTCGACTGTGTCGAAAACTTTACCAACTGAAAATATTAAGTGCAACGAATGCAAAAAAGAGTTTACTAAAATATGTTATCTTACACAACATAACAAGACCTTTCATTCCGGCGAACAGCCATATAGATGCCAAAAATGTGGTAAGCGATTTCAATCTGAAGAATCATATTTTGCCCATTTAGAGAGGCACAAATCACAAGACAAGCCCTTCAAATGTGATGCATGTCCAAAGCAATTTCATCACAAGACCGATTTACGTCGTCACAAGGAAGCAATACACACTGGGTTTAAGGCTCACACTTGCGATACGTGCAATAAGAGTTTTTGTCGTAAAGATCACTTAAGAAAACATTGTGATACACATAACAAACTGAAATCGGGCAAAAATTCCAACAAGGTTAACTCAATTACTGAATCCAGTAAAATAGTCGACCCTCTAAAAGAAAAAGGCAATGTCAGTAAAGAAAGTTTAAAATCCTATGACAATAAAGCGTTTTAAGTGGTCGATGATGAAGTTGCTTTTCACATTGAATATGTTTGTTATAATTTAGTTATTTAGTTAATAAAATTTATTTAACTTTACTGCAGTGATACTAAAATAATTCAGGGAAAAAACTTTATTGATTATAACACACACTAAAGTTTTAACATTTTTCTATTTTAAGTCAGTACGTTTCATGAGAACATTGATACATACGCTATTAGATTACTAATAATAATTTTAACATTAGTTAACGTTAAATACAAACTGAAATTTTATTAATTTCGCCATTGATAAAATGGACGTTAAATCTGAACCAGATCTTTTAGACGTTCTTATTTTTAAATAAATAGGATAGAAATTATTCTATTATTATTTGACTAGGCAGACACATATATCAAAGTATGTATATTCAAAGTATCATCAAATCATGAATGAAATTATTGCTATGTATAATCAGTTAACAAACCCATAAAAATTATATATATTATTGCAACACTGATCTTGTGCAAATGTTTAAGATGTTTAATTATTTTACATGTGACCGTTATTAAAATTAGTAGTATTGCCAATACATATCAATAACATTTCATATTTTAATTGTATCCTTATTTAATTGATAAAATTGTTTATGCTGCCATTTTATGTTTTACATATTCACATATCTGGAACGAAACAAACAAATTATTTGTATTAAAATAAATATATACTTTTGTTTTTATTTTAAATCTTTGCTTTCTAAAATTTTTTTATAATTGTTTTCTTTGGCCTCTCTTTTTTTATTTCTTATGTATGTTTCGCTTTCTTAAAATAATAAATACATATGTTAAAAATGATCTTTCCAGATAAAACTAAAAGGTTCGTTTTTTTCTTGATTTAGATCATTTGATTTATCTGCTTTATTACTTTCCCCTATTTATTTTTTTTTTTGTATTTCTTAACTGAAATGTAAATTTAGTAGAATTTTGCGAAAAAAAAACAAACAAGTAAGTATTTAGAAAGCAATAAAAAAATTAAGCAAATGGCTTGCAACAAGGAAAAAACCAAACGAAACATTTTTTCATTTGGATTATTTAATGCGTAGACTCTTGACACTTAATTGCAACGACGAGATTTTTTTCTATTGTTGCTTAATTGCTGATCTTAACAAAAATATTTAATTTAGCAACTATCAACTATATTAATACATAATATTCGGGACAAGTAATCTACGAAGCTAGTCAAAGAGATTTTGTGCGATCTCAAAGTACGTGACGTTATTAAAATATTTTTAAATTCTCTATATTAACTTCACGTGCCCGATTGTCTGTCTGTCTGTTTTAACACATTTTCTAAATAATATTAATATTCGCAAAAAAATATGTTCAATCCAACCCCCCTTGACAGAGTTAGAGCCAAAAACTGACTTGCTCATAAAAGTTCCGCAGGCGGCGTGTTTAAAAGTGGAAGGGTTTCAAATGAAAGGTCAAAATTAGCTCTACATAGCAGTACTATTTTTATGGGCGTGGTCTAATTTCAACGGAAGGTGGATCAATTTAAATTTTATTACATATGATTTAGTTTTTAATACAAAAAGAGATGATATGATTCCCTCGCTTATTTTGTTTATATTCAGAAATGAGTTTTTCCTTTTAAAAGGCGTTTTTGAAAATTTTGGATACTGAAAAATACAGTGCGCTCAATTAATTTATATTTATATAGGAGTTTTTCCTTTTAAAAAGCTTTTTGGAATATCAGAAAGTTCGAAATGTTTCTTTATATGTCATATGAAGTATCATGATAAATACTCAGTCAATGTATTACCCGCCTCTGGGCTCGTGAGACCATGGTGTAGTATCAGCTAATTTCTCGTTAATAAACAACGTAGTTAGAAATAAAACTCCCAAAAAAAAATACGAGAAAGCCAATTGGAACGGTTTTAACAACTTCTTTGGGAGAATTAACTGGTCGCTACGATAGAAACGTGGATGCCGCCGCTGATGCAATCACAAACATTATCCTCATTGGTATGAGAGCTTTATCCCTTCCAGGAATAAGTCTGTTAAACCAAAGGAAGATGGATGGTATGACACGAGCTGTAAAGAGGCTTCTAGGATTAGAGATGCATGCTTCCGGTCTTACAAAGCAAACCCTACTGAGGAAAACCGAACAAATTTTAAAGCCAGAAATTCGGCTACGACCAAATATTGAGGCAAGAAATACAATGTCCCAAAGGTAGTAAACATTTTTAGTCATTCGGGAAAATAATCAAAAATTCAGACTCGTCGTCGATTCCAACACTCATTAAAAATGACAAGGCCAATCTGTTTGAGGTTTCGCAGCTAGCTCCACGCTTCCAGATTGTGCCTTGCTGCCTCAGAGCGTTGAACACTCTATGGGACAGATATTCATTCGTACTCGTATATTTGCTAGAGTTTTAAACGATCTCAACACTCACAAATCCGCTGGGCCAGATGGCATTTCTCCAATAGTTCTGGAAGAGGTGTTCTTCCTAGTTTGCATTACCATTGCGTAAGCTTTTCCATCTATCCTATTCTTCTGGACTCTTCCCGAGAAGCTGGAAAACAGCCCATACCAAAAAAAGGCGAGTCATCGTCTCCTTCTTCGTACCGACCCATATCACTTACATCGATTCCTTCCAAGGTCATGGAAACGCTGATCAATTTTCAGCTCATGAAATATCTTGAAACCAACGAAATTCTTAGTGACCGGCAGTACGTATTTCGTGGGCAGCGTTCTACTAGTGATTTGATGCTATATCTCACCGAACAGTGAAACTGGTCTTTGCATCAATTTGGAAAAAGCAAAGCTGTTGCATTCGATATTTCTAAGGCATTTGACAGAGTTTGGCATCAAGCTCTTTTGTCCAAAATGCGTGCTAATGGAGTTGATGATAAACTGCTTCACTGGATTCGAAGCTAATAAAAAAATTAAGCAAATGGCTTGCAACAAGGAAAAAACCAAACGAAACATTTTTTCATTTGGATTATTTAATGCGTAGACTCTTGACACTTAATTGCAACGACGAGATTTTTTTCTATTGTTGCTTAATTGCTGATCTTAACAAAAATATTTAATTTAGCAACTATCAACTATATTAATACATAATATTCGGGACAAGTAATCTACGAAGCTAGTCAAAGAGATTTTGTGCGATCTCAAAGTACGTGACGTTATTAAAATATTTTTAAATTCTCTATATTAACTTCACGTGCCCGATTGTCTGTCTGTCTGTTTTAACACATTTTCTAAATAATATTAATATTCGCAAAAAAATATGTTCAATCCAACCCCCCTTGACAGAGTTAGAGCCAAAAACTGACTTGCTCATAAAAGTTCCGCAGGCGGCGTGTTTAAAAGTGGAAGGGTTTCAAATGAAAGGTCAAAATTAGCTCTACATAGCAGTACTATTTTTATGGGCGTGGTCTAATTTCAACGGAAGGTGGATCAATTTAAATTTTATTACATATGATTTAGTTTTTAATACAAAAAGAGATGATATGATTCCCTCGCTTATTTTGTTTATATTCAGAAATGAGTTTTTCCTTTTAAAAGGCGTTTTTGAAAATTTTGGATACTGAAAAATACAGTGCGCTCAATTAATTTATATTTATATAGGAGTTTTTCCTTTTAAAAAGCTTTTTGGAATATCAGAAAGTTCGAAATGTTTCTTTATATGTCATATGAAGTATCATGATAAATACTCAGTCAATGTATTACCCGCCTCTGGGCTCGTGAGACCATGGTGTAGTATCAGCTAATTTCTCGTTAATAAACAACGTAGTTAGAAATAAAACTCCCAAAAAAAAATACGAGAAAGCCAATTGGAACGGTTTTAACAACTTCTTTGGGAGAATTAACTGGTCGCTACGATAGAAACGTGGATGCCGCCGCTGATGCAATCACAAACATTATCCTCATTGGTATGAGAGCTTTATCCCTTCCAGGAATAAGTCTGTTAAACCAAAGGAAGATGGATGGTATGACACGAGCTGTAAAGAGGCTTCTAGGATTAGAGATGCATGCTTCCGGTCTTACAAAGCAAACCCTACTGAGGAAAACCGAACAAATTTTAAAGCCAGAAATTCGGCTACGACCAAATATTGAGGCAAGAAATACAATGTCCCAAAGGTAGTAAACATTTTTAGTCATTCGGGAAAATAATCAAAAATTCAGACTCGTCGTCGATTCCAACACTCATTAAAAATGACAAGGCCAATCTGTTTGAGGTTTCGCAGCTAGCTCCACGCTTCCAGATTGTGCCTTGCTGCCTCAGAGCGTTGAACACTCTATGGGACAGATATTCATTCGTACTCGTATATTTGCTAGAGTTTTAAACGATCTCAACACTCACAAATCCGCTGGGCCAGATGGCATTTCTCCAATAGTTCTGGAAGAGGTGTTCTTCCTAGTTTGCATTACCATTGCGTAAGCTTTTCCATCTATCCTATTCTTCTGGACTCTTCCCGAGAAGCTGGAAAACAGCCCATACCAAAAAAAGGCGAGTCATCGTCTCCTTCTTCGTACCGACCCATATCACTTACATCGATTCCTTCCAAGGTCATGGAAACGCTGATCAATTTTCAGCTCATGAAATATCTTGAAACCAACGAAATTCTTAGTGACCGGCAGTACGTATTTCGTGGGCAGCGTTCTACTAGTGATTTGATGCTATATCTCACCGAACAGTGAAACTGGTCTTTGCATCAATTTGGAAAAAGCAAAGCTGTTGCATTCGATATTTCTAAGGCATTTGACAGAGTTTGGCATCAAGCTCTTTTGTCCAAAATGCGTGCTAATGGAGTTGATGATAAACTGCTTCACTGGATTCGAAGCTATCTTTTGTACCGCTCAAGTCAAGTTGTATTGGACGGTTTCAAGTCTAAAGTACATTAATTAAATGCTGGCGTTCCGCAGACACTCTTTCTCATTTTTATTAATGATCTCTTGTCTGTGACTTCTAATCCAATTCACTCTTTCGCTGATTACAGTACTCTCAGCTTCTCATATAAGTTTGAGAAACGTCCCTCCACTTCTCATGAGGAACTCAAACAACTACGTAGGTTCAGCAGCATAATATAATGGGGAGAAAACAATGAAGTAAAATTTAACGCTTCCAAAACCCAATGCTGTCTCCTGTCGACCAAGAGAATCCTTAATCCCATGCCATTATCCATGAATGGCACTTGGATCGAGGAAGCTGAAAACCTCGCAACTCTCGTTATGTGCGTTAACGACAAGCTTCGTTGAAATGACAACATATTAACCGTCGCCAAAAATGCTGCGAAATGTTTAAGTTTTCTAGCCCGGTGCAAGAAATATATCATTCCCTCTAATATGGCTACTATTTACAAGGCTTTTATTCGCCCTAAACTTAGTACAATTGCCATATCTAGTCTGGTGCGCCTAAAACGACCTTGCATAAGCTAGATAGAATACAAAACCGCGCGATAAAACTTATCGGTGACGGAAATATAGCGAAATCAATAGATTCGCTTAAACACCGCAGGAACGTTTCCTGGTTGTCAGTGTTTTATCATTTCTTCCAACAACAGTGCTCAAGAGAAATAGCTAGCTGCATGCCACCTCTCCTAGAATTCAACCGCAATGCTCGTGGAGCTCTAAATGCTCATCAGTTTACCCTCAAGCCCATCTTCGGACGCACAGTTAAATTCAGTGATTCCTTCTTTAGACGTACAACACGTATGTGAAATGCTCTGCCAAGCTTTGTCTTCCCACATCACTATGATCCACAGGCATTCAAAACACAAGCTTATAGGCATCTCCTCTTTTCTCCTACTTTTCCTTAACACCACGCTGTGCCAAGCATATAGCCGACATTATAAGGGTGCGAGTTATAAAAAAAATATATATTCCGTTTTATTTATAATATACTGACAAGAAATTAATTGTACTTGGCCCCCGTAAATGTATCCCACTATATAAATTTTAAAGAAAAAATTGGGCCACACCATTGCAAATGGTATGCCTGTGTAGAAGTAATTTTCACCTTTAATTTGATAATTTTGGCTCTAACTCTGTCAAGGGTAGTCCAAATACCTTAAAACCCAATAATGTATATTTGCCCATTTTTTAGTATCCGTCGGACACATGCAGATTTTTTTGTGCACTTTTTCGTAGGTTTCGCCCAATTCGTGCCATCGCTTTGCGAACTATTTCCGGCGAAGTTGCTGTTTTTGGAAGGCCACCTCCATGACTTTTTGCAATGCTTCCAGTATTTTATTCACAATTAAATGTTTGACAATAGCCAGTTGTGACTTTCCAGCCAAGAACAGTGCAATCACATATCACGCTTACGTTTGAATTCCAATTTGAATAGTTCTTTCATTCGCTTTAGGTATTGGGGGCATCCATCGTTTCGATTTTTTTTCAGAAAAATTCATTTTTCTAAGTTATTTGAAGGAGGAGGAGGAAATGTAATATCGGTAAGAATCAATGAAAAAAAAATGAGACCAATCGAAATAAAATGGGAAAAATCGAAACTTTGGATGCCCCTCCTACCTAAAGGTGGCGTTTCCGGAAAACAATATGTCTATTTTTAAAATCTGCTCATTTGGGGCTTTCATGGGAGGAATGTCCGAAAGGCCAAATCTCGAAATACCTATAATGGAGTTTGCTATATAACACCTGTTTTTGTATGGGAGAAGCATAATTACATGAAATGCCACATAAAACCAACCCAGTATAAATTTATCCAACTTCCGTCGAAATTTAGCCACGTCTATAGAAATAGTATTGCTGTGTAGAGCTAGTGTTCACCTTTCATTTGGTACCCCAATACTTAGGACAAGCACGCTTTTACGAACGCCCCTTTTGTACTTTTATGGAAAAATCAGTTTTTTTGGCTCTACTACTGGCAAAGATGGTTCTATTTGTCCAATTTTTTTTCGGTGATACTTACCTATATTACCTTTCATTTGTTACCAATAAACCCCTAAAGCTCCTTTAAATAACTTAAAAAAAAATTTTCTGACAAAAAAAATCGAAACTTTGAATCCTACCTAAACGGGGCGTTTCCGAAAAACAAGATGATGATGTTTTTTACTGGAATCTCTTTCTATAACTAGCAACAAATCAGGGGGACAAGAAATCCAGAACGACAAAAAATGAAAAGATCAAAATTCTACAACGTTATAAAAGTTTTTTCTTACTTTATTTTACTTAGTTACTTTTCATGTAAATCAACAACAAAAAATAATTTTAGTTAGGCACCACCCTACGACCAGTTCTCTCGGTCCTGTTATTATTATTTATTGACATGTGCATGTAAATCATAGTACATATATGCCTGACAACCAATATGATGTGCATGACATTAAGTGTAATGCACAAGTGTCATGTTAGTGTGATCCAGCTACATTCGCCCCAGCACTGAATCGTCCGAGTCAACAGGAACAGGAAGAATGCCATTGTTTGTTTGCACAGAGGTAATTCTGACTAACCCATCGTTTCCAGGAAATAACCAAGTAACCATTTCGTTGGTGGTAGGATTGTCTTTCGTGGGTACATTGCGCCAATTAGGACGATTGAGAATTTCTAGGATTTGTGACCTTCTATTTCGGACGAATGTTTGCCAACTGAAGGGAACATCTGCTAGCCAATCTAAAACAGTGGTCCAATCAGTCAAACAAATTGTTTTTGACAATGTTACCTCTAACGTCGCTGTGACTGATTTAACAAAATTTGCTAGGAGATGGGCAGCACAAAGTTCTAGTCTCGCTATTGATAACTTTTTTACTGGAGCTACCTTCGATTTCGCAGCTTTCGCATGTAAACGACAGCAGCATATGCTCTTTCACTGGCATCACAGAAACCATGTAGCTCGGGATATTGACTAGGTGTACTCAGCCATCTTGGGATTCGTACTTCTTCCAACCGCGGGAGTTGCTCGCTGATTATCATCCGTTTTTGTTTGACTTCTTGTGGTAGCGCATCATTCCAATCTATTGAAATTAGCCAAAGTGTCTGAAATAATATTTTAATTATTATAGGAGATTACCATCCTAAAGGATCGAAAATTCGACTGCTCTTTGAAAGCAGCACTCTCTTGGTAAAGACTGGCATACCCAAGATGACGCGAAAGGAGAAAACGTCAGCATTTGGATTCCACGGTAGTTCCAATACCTTTACCATCATATCGTCTTCGACAAACTCCTTGATGGAATCAGCTTTATCTTCTAGTGGTGTTGTGCGTAAAAATTAATCGGAGCTAGAAACCCATTTTCGCAGCTTCATTCCAGCTTCGGCTGGATATGGATTAAAGCTTCTTTTGACTCGTCGTTCATTAAATCGTCGATATACGTACTTTTAGTGAGTGCCGCGGATGCTGTAGGAAATTGTTCTCGGTGAACTTCTGCTAGTTCCACCATATGGCCTAACTTTCCTGTACTGAACTCCACATCCTTGTGAAACTTCCTTTCCATGGATTTCGGTCGACTTAGCGCTAAATTTAAGGACTTCCCTAATTCCCCCACTTCCTTTCTAAAAGGTAACTGTACCACAAATCTACCTTCTGGAGTTCGTTGAGTTGTTTCTACAAATATTTCTTCGCATTTCTGCTCTTCGGCCGTTAATCCCTTAACATTAGGTATCGATTCGATTTCCCAAAATAACTTTAACTTTTAAGAACTCAACATCGACTCGATTCTTGCTTGTTCGATAGCTCATGACAAAAATAATGGATAAACGCACAATTAATTTATTAAAAAGTGGACTTTATATTTAGTTTCTAGATTGGTACAAAGAAAATCGCACTGACTAAGTAAAGTTGATGACTGCTCACGTCGAATGATCAAACAGAATTTTGACCGCCCTGCTCAACTGCTCGAGTGCTCGTAAGGAATTGAATTTCATGTATGTTTGCCCAATGCATTGCGCAGTCGTCTCTGCTCGTCCTGTGGCACCAAAACCACCATTTTGCATGCAGTGAGTGGTGAGAGCATGCATCAGCAGAGCACGCAGCCATGCTCGTATGGCGTGATCAGCGAGACAACAATGCAGAGCACATATATGCGTTGTACGTTGTAGCATGGCACGATGTATCGCACAACGTATAGCCGTAGTATGGCGTTATGTTTCGCACAACGTATATAGCCGTAGTATGGCGTGATGTTTCGCCGCTATGTCGGTCGCTCGGTGGAAAATTCCATTGCTCTGTTGTTGCGCCCTGCAATTTATTCTTTGCCCCTTTCGCGCGTGCACCGTGGGATAAATACAGGCTCCTGCACGGTGGAACAATTGCTCTAAATCTCTAACACTCCCCCCGTTAAAACGACGGTTTCAACACTGCTCCGAGGGAGCAGGAGAACACACACCTAACTGCCTGGCCTCTATGACGTGTTATTTCAGTCAACCATGGCGAGGATGGACTTGTGAGAAGTGCAGACGTAAGACTGGAGCATACGAGCTTAAGACGTCCGGTGCAAAAGCTGTGCGTGCTACCTCTCCTTGAATTCAACCGCAATACTCGTGGCGCTCTAAATGCTCATCAGTTTACCCTTAAGCCCATCTTCGGACGTACAGTTAAATTCAGGGATTCGTTCTTTAGCCGTACAACACGTATGTGGAATGCTCTGCCTACATCACTATGATCCACAGGCATTCAAAACACAAGCTCATAGACATCTCCTCTTTTCTCCTCCTCTTCCTTAACGCCCACGCTGTGCCAAGCATATAGCCGAGCATTATAAGGGTGCGAACCCCTTGAAGCGTGCGCGAATTAAAAAAAAAACAACAAAAAAATTTCAGCTGGACGTACTCTCAGAGATTGAATTGATATTTCCGTTGTCTTGTAATGCTCTTGCCCCGGTGCTCGTTCCTGTTCTGCACGTTAACGACGGTTGTTGCCAATAATGCACGGCTGACGACATGGATGCACTGCTCCTCTGCTCCTGCTCTGCATACGTTGTTTTCATAGTAACATCCTATGGCGACTAACACCTGCTGCTCTGCGGGTGGCCACGATGGTTGCTAAACTGCTTGCCGCACTTCGGCCAGATATGAGCGGTAGACATTCCTGCACGCTACGTCACCCATTATGCTCGCTCAAGAAGTTTGATGCACCAGCTATCTGCACGTTCTCGCACAGTGTAATGCAGATGATTAACAATTGTCTGTTCACTTCTATTATTTAGCCCGTAAGACCATCAATGCCCTGCAGCAATCCAGGTCAACCCCTCGCAGATTACTACAGGTGAAAGACGAAATTAATAGAAGAGGAAACTGAATAGCACTTCTTCTTTCTTTTTCTAAGGCAACTGTAATTTTAACTTACAGTTGCCGCACATTTGCAGTCTGAACGCCTTAAATGCCTTGATTGTAGCCCTGATAATTGCGCCAAAATGTTTTGTACTATTTATTAAATAACTGTACTTTTAATGTACATTTGCCGCACATTTGCAGTCTGAACGCCTTAAATGCGCAACTGTGCACTGCGCAACTGTTTTCTCCTTACATGAGCTCTTAACATGTGCTTCTTACATACAATTTGCACGAATTTGGAAATGATTTAATGCTTTCCTTCGCACTGAAAGCGTTGCACAATTTTACGCATTCTAATGTTTTCTTTGCACTAAATTTTCGCACAATTTAATTTTATGCTTTAGGCCTGAATACGGGTTGCTCTGCTTGATTTTGCAAGGTACAGTTACAGTTCACAATAACTATAAGCGCATGATAGTGCAATACAAAAACTTACGATGCACAGTTTTCTGCACAGAATAGTTTTCAGTGCGTTGGCGATGGTTGTAAATGTACCGTAGATACGGCGATGATATGCTCGAGGTTTTTTAAATTCTCTATATTAACTTCGCCTGCCCGTGGCTGGTGGGCAGAATCTTGTGAACACACTTCTTAAAGCCCGATTTTATTCAAACTTTGCACACATGTGTATTTCTCATGACAATACTTTCTATTAAAATTTGGGGCACCTGGGGCCTCAGCGTCGGGGGGCTCCCATACGAATTTTTAAAAAAATGTACCCGATTTTCTTCGTATTTTATACGCATGTGTATCTTCGATGGACAACACATTCTGTAAAAATTTGGAAGTGATCGGGCCCCTGGGTCGGGGGCTCTCTAACAATAATTTTAAAAAATTTACCCGATTTTATTATACATTGTGTATTCCCGATTAGAGAATTTACACGAAAAATTTTAATTTTTATGGGTTGTTTTATTCTAGATGCTTTTCTCGCGCACTGTGCACATTAACTATGCTAACTGCCCAATTTAATGTTCGCACTGAAAGTTTCAATTTCGATTCAATGTCAATCTTCGCGCTATTTAGTTTTAATTTAATTTTGCACTGAAAGTATTCTGCCGAAAAATTGCTTTGCACTGAAATTGCAAAATGGCTGCGTTATCAATGCGCTATCTCCGCAGACTTGTAAAAGGAATTGTTCAAAGCCGTTATCGCACACTTGCACACAATAAAAACTAACTGTAGTTTTGTTCGCTCTGAACTTTTCAAACAATTGCATTGTGTAGTTTTTTCCGTTTTTCTTCACACCGAACTGTGCTTTTAATGTACAGTTTCCTAAAGTTGCGGTCTAAAACGCGATTAAGCAAAACTGTGCACTGCACAATAATTAACCTTTTTGCACTAGCTCTTAAATTGTGTTTTTTAAATGCAATTTGCACGAATTGCGAAATGCTTTAATGTTCCCTTCGCACTCACTGCTGAAGGCTTTGCACAATTGTTCAACGATTTATGTTGTTTGCACTAAATTTTCGCACTGAAAATAGAAATTTTGCACTATTTAATGTTTTCCTTGCGCCCTTACAATTTTTCACAGTAAAATAAATTTGTTCTTAGGTCTCTGGCACAATTTTTTATTTGGCTCACAAGGACCAAATGTTCGACTCGAAGCTACAAATGTTCGATAGCTCAAGACAAAAATAATGGATAAACGCACAATTAATTTATTAAAAGGTGGACTGTATGTTTAGTTTCTAGATTGGTACAAAGAAAATCCCACTGACTAAAGTTGATGACTGCTCATGTCAAATGATCAAACTGAATTTTGACCGCCCTGGTCAACTGCTCGAAAGGAATGATGATGTCGACCGCCCTGGTCGAGTGCTCGTAAGGAATTGAATTTCATGTATGTTTGCCCAATGCATTGCGCAGTCGGCTCTGCTCGTTCTGTGGCAGCTAAACCACCACCTTTTGCATGCAGTGAGTGGTGAGAGCGGCGCAGCATGCACTAGCAGAGCACGCAGCCATGCTTGTATGGCGAGATCAGCGAGTACACAATGCAGAGCACATATATGTGTTGTACGTTGTAGCATAGCACGATGTATCGCACAACATGTAGCCGTAGTATAGCGTTATGTTTCGCACAACGTATATAGCCGTAGTATGGCGTGATGTTTCGCCGCTATGTTAGTCGCTCGGTGGAAATTCCATCGCTCTGTTGTTGCGCCCTGCAATTTATTATTTGCTCCTTTCGCGCGTGCACCGTGGGATAAATACAGGCTCCTGCATGGTGGAACAATTGCTCTAAATCTCTAACACTGCTAGATTGCTCGATGTCATGTGAAGTTTGTTGCCTTCTATTTCTCCGCCTAAGACCCAACCAAAAATCGTTTCTATAGCGACCGTATCGTTCTGGTATTTAATCCTTCCATCCAATAATACGTGAAAGCATGCTGTACACCTAGGATCATGTCAATGTCTTGGGATACCTTAAAATCAGGAACAGCAAAAAAAAACATCAAGACTGCAAAGTTCTGTATCGAATGAACGAACAGGTAATTTTGAACAAAGTTTTTTTCATTACCAATGCTTCTACTTGAATTTGGTTTTGTCTGTTGTTTCGAGCTCGTAACTTAAGAGTAGCTATACCCCTACTAACCTGACTTCCTGAGCCACTAATACCTGAGAGTCTGTTACATATGTTCGAATCCATTTCTGTCGACCACATTTACTAATGCTGTAGGTAGAATGTAGTTTTTGTGTGAGCATGCATTGTGGTTGTTGTCTCTACGACTTCCTTTTCGATTGGATTCAACAACAATTAAAAAAAAACGTTCTAGATTTGGCAAATCCTCTTCGCAGGATGTTTGTGCCCATAATGCCCGAGATTTGACGTCTAATTTTTCTTCTAACAGATAAATCAACCAAACGTCTCTGCATTCAGCATCACGGCCCAGAGCTTTCCATCTTCTAATCACCTCATCTGATGTGTC
Organism: Nephrocerus scutellatus; assembly: GCA_947095585.1. Taxonomy (NCBI): domain Eukaryota; kingdom Metazoa; phylum Arthropoda; class Insecta; order Diptera; family Pipunculidae; genus Nephrocerus; species Nephrocerus scutellatus. The sequence continues at coordinate 77,544,706 of OX352763.1, forward strand.
CAGTTACCTCCTGACATTTATTGCATTTGCCTGGTGAATTGTTGGTAGGTTTATGAAACTTCTGATAAACGCCTTTATAGTATGCTTTTTCCGATCATATCTAGCGTATAATTTACGGAACGCTTCGTAATAGTTGGAGACGGTAATGGAAATGTGTCTTAGAAGATTGTCTTAGATAATTGTAGGCTTCAACATTTAAGAACCCTTTCAAATATTGAAACTTTTGGGCTGGTGACAAATTGTTGCTCTCGTGAATGGTTTTTACATATAAATCATAGAATGATTGCCATTCTGTATATTGATTGGAAAGGGTTCGATATTTATTTTTGGTAATCTTACGTCAACTAGGTACATCATTGTAGTGTGCATACTGTTACTTCCCGCTTGTGTTGTTTCGTCGGGATTGCGATTCCACGACATAATATTGTATCGTGAAATCTAGTATACCACTATCATGATCGGCATCCAAGTCGAACATTGAATTTTCCACATCCTCGAACTGGTTTAACAAGATCCTTGTACGTGCTAGTTTCGACTAAAACCCGTCGATGACCCCATGTAATGTACCGATGCGGTGTTATAGTTGCGGTGTTAGGCAGCCGATGGTAATTGCCACCTAGAGGGAGAGTGTTGCCTTTGGCGGGGTGCACGCCTAGCATTGCGCTCGCCGGTTTGAGGGGGGGTGGGCCCACTCAACCGCCATTACAAAAAAAAATTGCGTGCACAAGGAGGGGTGCCAAAAAAAAGGATAGAAGGGGGAAGTGGGGAAGGAAGCAAAAAGGGTAGGTTACCACATAGTGGTTTTCCAAGGTCATATTTCAAAGTTACAATTTTTCAAAATCACAATTTTCAAATTTACAAGTATTCCAAATTTACAAGTAGTCAAATTTACCAGTATTCAAATTTTCAAGCATTCACCCATCAGGGTATACTAACCGGAGTATTATCGATCTTTACAATTTACAACCGTTCAAATAAAGACTTCAGGTATAACAGGAAAATAAATTCTTGTACCGATACTACGTATACAAGTGATTAATTTACTTAGGTCTATAAAAACAAGTTTAAAGTTACGTTACTCAAGAATTGCTTGATCATATCCGTTTGAAGCAACTTATATACGTAAGCTTACTCCGCATTAAGATACAATTGCTTCAAATAAGGAGAAGATTTTCGGAATTTCCTTTCTTTTCCTACTCTATTCATATTCACAGACTTGGAGTTGGCCGACGGTTAGGGAAACAAGAAGAAACTTTCTTGCCACTTAAGAACAACAAAAAAAGATCTCCCATACAAGTATATAGGTATCTAACGATATAGAACGAACGATATATAAACCTATATGGTTATACGTGTCCGTAACGACTTAAACGAGTAAAACGAGTGATTCTCGCTTATGTATAAACAAGTAAGGTCATATATATAAGTTAAAGAAATATACGTTTACTTTTGCAAAAACATATATTTTCAGGCGTACTGCCCATTCTTTATTATAAAATTAAATGAGTAAGTTACAAGGTGAGAACTAAGACTAAAAGACATTTGGGTACTCCACATGCATTTATTAATTATAATTTAAAAGGTCAGCAAAAGCATTGCACTCAATGCAAATGCAAAGTTAGATGTTTCGTCGCATTAAATTCCAGGTATTTTGTCTGCAGGTGGATTGAACGGAAATTGTTTCCTGGGAACGATTTGCCAGTGCACTGTGGAAAGTTGATCTATTTCCTGTTAACTCTTCCCCTTCTAAATGCGATGGTCCTCAATCGCTTAAAAGTATGGAAGGTCGTTGAACCTGGTTTGGGGAAAAGTAGGATCATATTTTGCTGGTGTCCTTTTTGATTGCGGGAGAATTTGCACGTCCTTCATTTGTGGTTGCTGAATGATTAGTTTGGTACTTTTTCTTCTAGTTAGGAGTTTCTGGATTGTTAGGATTACAAGTATGATGCCCATAAAAACCATTGTCCCATAGCTGATAAATTCTTGTGAGTTGCGTTCTGATTGAAGTAGTTGAATTTGCTGCGTATTGTTGATATCCAATTCGCCCATCATCTCGAGAGATAGTAGTTTATGGAATTCCTTCTGTTTAGGGATTTGTTGTATGACTGCTGGGAGGATGGTATGCGTAGATACTTCTTGTGCAGTGAATATCCTGTTATTGACTGTGATATTGGTTTTTCCATACTTGATTAGGAAGGTTCCAGTAAGGTTCCGGTGTGTGGCTTCGGCTTCTAGAGTTCCGTTGAAATCATTCAGTAGTATTATACCTGGTGAAATTTCCTCGATCGTGGGGAGGTGTTGGCTATTTATTGAATTGCATGTTGCTATTTTACTTTTTAACAAATTGGGAATACATGTGGAGTTTTTAATGTTAACAATAATTTTTTTATTACAGATTGAAATATAATTAATAAATTTACATTCATTGATTATTCCGAATATGTCTTCGTTATTTTTTGCAATTTGCTTGTAGTTAATTACTGTAGCTATCCCGTTCCTTTTTACAGGTTTAAGTAAAATGTTTTCATAAACATTAAAGTCTGTTATCGGAATGCTGACAATATACAAAATGGAAACTGAATTAGTTATGATTTTAATTTCGGCAAAATTTAAGGCTTCTTGTATGGTAGAAAGGGGAATATTTTCTTTATTTAAAGTTTTGATGGCTAGGCTTATTTCTTCCTTTGAAAGGATTAATGAATTGACAATGCCTAATTATGCCCAATGAATAGCTAAATTAATATTTTGTAATTCTTCCTTTACGATTTTAAACTTATATTGAAGTTGTGATATAATTTCTTTATTCATAAATTTGTTCTCTTTTAGCATTGCTTCGATCTCGTTCGTAATTTTTGTTATGTTGTTGATTCTTTCATTGTGTAAGCTATTGATTATATTTTGGTCATTAGAATTAACAAGTAAATTGTTCATCTTTCTTTTTATTGTCATGTAATCATCGTGGTCGGGATTATCGGCAATCCGTGGAAGTGGAGCCTATGAAATTTAAAGATCTTTTCGTTTTTTGTGGTTTAAGATTACGGATTAAATTTTTTATTTCCTGGTATTCATGTGAGAGGTAGGGATATAGGGAATCGTTTTTCGTTTAGTTTAATTCTAGAGTTGGATTAATGTTAGTCAGGAATTGCTCGTATTGGTCGATGTCAATTTCGTGGATCAGTTTTAGGTTCCCGTTTTGTATTTTTGCTTGCCCGATATGTAGGGAAACAAATTGTGAATTCGAGAAATCCAAAATTTGAATTTCTCCTGTTGCAATAAAAAGTATGTGTCTGAAAGTAGGAAAGGAGAGGTGTATGGTTGTCAATCAGTTTCTAATATGGTTTTTGTGTACGGTTTTTCATGATTCTGTTATTACTACCGTATTTTTATTTCTTTTACTATTTCTTGTCTGTATCTAAACGTTAATTTCGAACCTAATCTTTTATTGTGCTTAACGAAAATGATATCTCCTGGGTTGTAAGTTTTGGGTGGTTTTCGTTTTTTATTATGATACTTAATGTCTTTTTGTTGTTTTTTGATGATTTTGTCTATATTTTGTTGGCGATTGTTTTCAAATTCTTCGGGGGTTATTCTAGGTGATCGGCCAAGAAAGAGTTCAACTGTGTATGTGTATCTTCGATGGACAACACATTCTGTAAAAATTTGGAAGTGATCGGGCCCCTGGGTCGGGGGCTCTCTAACAATAATTTTAAAAAATTTACCCGATTTTATTATACATTGTGTATTCCCGATTAGAGAATTTACACGAAAAATTTTAATTTTTATGGGTTGTTTTATTCTAGATGCTTTTCTTGCGCACTGTGCACATTAACTATGCTAACTGCCCAATTTAATGTTCGCACTGAAAGTTTCAATTTCGATTCAATGTCAATCTTCGCGCTATTTAGTTTTAATTTAATTTTTGCACTGAAAGTATTCTGCCGAAAAATTGCTTTGCACTGAAATTGCAAAATGGCTGCGTTATCAATGCGCTATCTCCGCAGACTTGTAAAAGGAATTGTTCAAAGCCGTTATCGCACACTTGCACACAATAAAAACTAACTGTAGTTTTGTTCGCTCTGAACTTTTCAAACAATTGCATTGTGTAGTTTTTTCCGTTTTTCTTCACACCGAACTGTGCTTTTAATGTACAGTTTCCTAAAGTTGCGGTCTAAAACGCGATTAAGCAAAACTGTGCACTGCGCAATAATTAACCTTTTTGCACTAGCTCTTAAATTGTGTTTTTTAAATGCAATTTGCACGAATTGCGAAATGCTTTAATGTTTCCTTCGCACTCACTGCTGAAGGCTTTGCACAATTGTTCAACGATTTATGTTGTTTGCACTAAATTTTCGCACTGAAAATAGAAATTTTGCACTATTTAATGTTTTCCTTGCGCCCTTACAATTTTTCACAGTAAAATAAATTTGTTCTTAGGTCTCTGGCACAATTTTTTATTTGGCTCACAAGGACCAAATGTTCGACTCGAAGCTACAAATGTTCGATAGCTCAAGACAAAAATAATGGATAAACGCACAATTAATTTATTAAAAGGTGGACTGTATGTTTAGTTTCTAGATTGGTACAAAGAAAATCCCACTGACTAAAGTTGATGACTGCTCATGTCAAATGATCAAACTGAATTTTGACCGCCCTGGTCAACTGAATTTTGACCGCCCTGGTCAACTGCTCGAAAGGAATGATGATGTCGACCGCCCTGGTCGAGTGCTCGTAAGGAATTGAATTTCATGTATGTTTGCCCAATGCATTGCGCAGTCGGCTCTGCTCGTTCTGTGGCAGCTAAACCACCACCTTTTGCATGCAGTGAGTGGTGAGAGCGGCGCAGCATGCACTAGCAGAGCACGCAGCCATGCTTGTATGGCGAGATCAGCGAGTACACAATGCAGAGCACATATATGTGTTGAACGTTGTAGCATAGCACGATGTATCGCACAACGTGTAGCCGTAGTATAGCGTTATGTTTCGCACAACGTATATAGCCGTAGTATGGCGTGATGTTTCGCCGCTATGTTAGTCGCTCGGTGGAAATTCCATCGCTCTGTTGTTGCGCCCTGCAATTTATTATTTGCTCCTTTCGCGCGTGCACCGTGGGATAAATACAGGCTCCTGCATGGTGGAACAATTGCTCTAAATCTCTAACAGTGCTAGATTGCTCGATGTCATGTGAAGTTTGTTGCCTTCTATTTCTCCGCCTAAGACCCAACCAAAAATCGTTTCTATAGCGACCGTATCGTTCTGGTATTTAATCCTTCCATCCAATAATACGTGAAAGCATGCTGTACACCTAGGATCATGTCAATGTCTTGGGATACCTTAAAATCAGGAACAGCAAAAAAAAACATCAAGACTGCAAAGTTCTGTATCGAATGAACGAACAGGTAATTTTGAACAAAGTTTTTTTCATTACCAATGCTTCTACTTGAATTTGGTTTTGTCTGTTGTTTCGAGCTCGTAACTTAAGAGTAGCTATACCCCTACTAACCTGACTTCCTGAGCCACTAATACCTGAGAGTCTGTTACATATGTTCGAATCCATTTCTGTCGACCACATTTACTAATGCTGTAGGTAGAATGTAGTTTTTGTGTGAGCATGCATTGTGGTTGTTGTCTCTACGACTTCCTTTTCGATTGGATTCTAAAAATACTCTGGATGCAGAAGCGTGTGATGTTTCTTTCCACAACTCTGGCATCTTAATCTTGACAAACATCTAAACACTGGATGATTAATTCGTAGACAGTTAAAACAACGATTATACGACTTAATGCATTTCCGGCGTTCTATGACTGAAAATTGCTGAAACTTCTCACACTCCCACAGCGGGTGCTCGACTTTACAGACGGCGCACATATTCGTTTCTACTGTAGTAAACACCCTTGTCGTCCTTGGAATTGGTAAACGGTTGGTTGTGGCTGGTCTTACAGACCAACGCATTTGACCGATTCAACAACAATTAAAAAAAAACGTTCTAGATTTGGCAAATCCTCTTCGCAGGATGTTTGTGCCCATAATGCCCGAGATTTGACGTCTAATTTTTCTTCTAACAGATAAATCAACCAAACGTCTCTGCATTCAGCATCACGGCCCAGAGCTTTCCATCTTCTAATCACCTCATCTGATGTGTCCAGTTACCTCCTGACATTTATTGCATTTGCCTGGTGAATTGTTGGTAGGTTTATGAAACTTCTGATAAACGCCTTTATAGTATGCTTTTTCCGATCATATCTAGCGTATAATTTACGGAACGCTTCGTAATAGTTGGAGACGGTAATGGAAATGTGTCTTAGAAGATTGTCTTAGATAATTGTAGGCTTCAACATTTAAGAACCCTTTCAAATATTGAAACTTTTGGGCTGGTGACAAATTGTTGCTCTCGTGAATGGTTTTTACATATAAATCATAGAATGATTGCCATTCTGTATATTGATTGGAAAGGGTTCGATATTTATTTTTGGTAATCTTACGTCAACTAGGTACATCATTGTAGTGTGCATACTGTTACTTCCCGCTTGTGTTGTTTCGTCGGGATTGCGATTCCACGACATAATATTGTATCGTGAAATCTAGTATACCACTATCATGATCGGCATCCAAGTCGAACATTGAATTTTCCACATCCTCGAACTGGTTTAACAAGATCCTTGTACGTGCTAGTTTCGACTAAAACCCGTCGATGACCCCATGTAATGTACCGATGCGGTGTTATAGTTGCGGTGTTAGGCAGCCGATGGTAATTGCCACCTAGAGGGAGAGTGTTGCCTTTGGCGGGGTGCACGCCTAGCATTGCGCTCGCCGGTTTGAGGGGGGGTTCTTGCCGTGGGCCCACTCAACCGCCATTACAAAAAAAAATTGCGTGCACAAGGAGGGGTGCCAAAAAAAAGGATAGAAGGGGGAAGTGGGGAAGGAAGCAAAAAGGGTAGGTTACCACATAGTGGTTTTCCAAGGTCATATTTCAAAGTTACAATTTTTCAAAATCACAATTTTCAAATTTACAAGTATTCCAAATTTACAAGTAGTCAAATTTACCAGTATTCAAATTTTCAAGCATTCACCCATCAGGGTATACTAACCGGAGTATTATCGATCTTTACAATTTACAACCGTTCAAATAAAGACTTCAGGTATAACAGGAAAATAAATTCTTGTACCGATACTACGTATACAAGTGATTAATTTACTTAGGTCTATAAAAACAAGTTTAAAGTTACGTTACTCAAGAATTGCTTGATCATATCCGTTTGAAGCAACTTATATACGTAAGCTTACTCCGCATTAAGATACAATTGCTTCAAATAAGGAGAAGATTTTCGGAATTTCCTTTCTTTTCCTACTCTATTCATATTCACAGACTTGGAGTTGGCCGACGGTTAGGGAAACAAGAAGAAACTTTCTTGCCACTTAAGAACAACAAAAAAAGATCTCCCATACAAGTATATAGGTATCTAACGATATAGATCCCTATAGTGATCAAGGAACCGGCTAATTCTCCTTCCCGTAAAATAAACCTATATGGTTATACGTGTCCGTAACGACTTAAACGAGTAAAACGAGTGATTCTCGCTTATGTATAAACAAGTAAGGTCATATATATAAGTTAAAGAAATATACGTTTACTTTTGCAAAAAAATATATTTTCAGGCGTACTGCCTATTCTTTATTATAAAATTAAATGAGTAAGTTACAAGGTGAGAACTAAGACTAAAAGACATTTGGGTACTCCACATGCATTTATTAATTATAATTTAAAAGGTCAGCAAAAGCATTGCACTCAATGCAAATGCAAAGTTAGATGTTTCGTCGCATTAAATTCCAGGTATTTTGTCTGCAGGTGGATTGAACGGAAATTGTGTCCTGGGAACGATTTGCCAGTGCACTGTGGAAAGTTGATCTATTTCCTGTTAACTCTTCCCCTTCTAAATGCGATGGTCCTCAATCGCTTAAAAGTATGGAAGGTCGTTGAACCTGGTTTGGGGAAAAGTAGGATCATATTTTGCTGGTGTCCTTTTTGATTGCGGGAGAATTTGCACGTCCTTCATTTGTGGTTGCTGAATGATTAGTTTGGTACTTTTTCTTCTAGTTAGGAGTTTCTGGATTGTTAGGATTACAAGTATGATGCCCATAAAAACCATTGTCCCATAGCTGATAAATTCTTGTGAGTTGCGTTCTGATTGAAGTAGTTGAATTTGCTGCGTATTGTTGATATCCAATTCGCCCATCATCTCGAGAGATAGTAGTTTATGGAATTCCTTCTGTTTAGGGATTTGTTGTATGACTGCTGGGAGGATGGTATGCGTAGATACTTCTTGTGCAGTGAATATCCTGTTATTGACTGTGATATTGGTTTTTCCATACTTGATTAGGAAGGTTCCAGTAAGGTTCCGGTGTGTGGCTTCGGCTTCTAGAGTTCCGTTGAAATCATTCAGTAGTATTATACCTGGTGAAATTTCCTCGATCGTGGGGAGGTGTTGGCTATTTATTGAATTGCATGTTGCTATTTTACTTTTTAACAAATTGGGAATACATGTGGAGTTTTTAATGTTAACAATAATTTTTTTATTACAGATTGAAATATAATTAATAAATTTACATTCATTGATTATTCCGAATATGTCTTCGTTATTTTTTGCAATTTGCTTGTAGTTAATTTCTGTAGCTATCCCGTTTCTTTTTACAGGTTTAAGTAAAATTTTTTCATAAACATAAAAGTCTGTTATCGGAATGCTGACAATATACAAAATGGAAACTGAATTAGTTATGATTTTAATTTCGGCAAAATTTAAGGCTTCTTCTATGGTAGAAAGGGGAATATTTTCTTTATTTAAAGTTTTGATGGCTAGGCTTATTTCTTCCTTTGAAAGGATTAATGAATTGACAATGCCTAATTATGCCCAATGAATAGCTAAATTAATATTTTGTAATTCTTCCTTTACGATTTTAAACTTATATTGAAGTTGTGATATAATTTCTTTATTCATAAATTTGTTCTCTTTTAGCATTGCTTCGATCTCGTTTGTAATTTTTGTTATGTTGTTGATTCTTTCATTGTGTAAGCTATTGATTATAATTTGGTCATTAGAATTAACAAGTAAATTGATCATCTTTCTTTTTATTGTCATGTAATCATCGTGGTCGGGATTATCGGCAATCCGTGGAAGTGGAGCCTATGAAATTTAAAGATCTTTTCGTTTTTTGTGGTTTAAGATTACGGATTAAATTTTTTATTTCCTGGTATTCATGTGAGAGGTAGGGATATAGGGAATCGTTTTTCGTTTAGTTTAATTCTAGAGTTGGATTAATGTTAGTCAGGAATTGCTCGTATTGGTCGATGTCAATTTCGTGGATCAGTTTTAGGTTCCCGTTTTGTATTTTTGCTTGCCCGATATGTAGGGAAACAAATTGTGAATTCGAGAAATCCAAAATTTGAATTTCTCCTGTTGCAATAAAAAGTATGTGTCTGAAAGTAGGAAAGGAGAGGTGTATGGTTGTCAATCAGTTTCTAATATGGTTTTTGTGTACGGTTTTTCCTGATTCTGTTATTACTACTGTATTTTTATTTCTTTTACTATTTCTTGTCTGTATCTAAACGTTAATTTCGAACCTAATCTTTTATTGTGCTTAACGAAAATGATATCTCCTGGGTTGTAAGTTTTGGGTGGTTTTCGTTTTTTATTATGATACTTAATGTCTTTTTGTTGTTTTTTGATGATTTTGTCTATATTTTGTTGGCGATTGTTTTCAAATTCTTCGGGGGTTATTCTAGGTGATCGGCCAAGAAAGAGTTCAACTGGTTTCTTACCAGTTGTTGAATGGACTGTAAAGTTATATTCGTTTGTTGCATTTTCAAGTAGCTCTTCAAAGGAGCGGGGAGTTTGTTCAGCTTTCATACATCGCATAATCTCGGAAAGAGTGGAATGGAACCGCTCAATCTGTCCATTTACCTCACTTTTGTATGGCGGGGTCTTATGAATGCGTATTCCTAGTTCGTCTTCAATCATGGATGTAATAGTCGCTGAATTAAGTGCTGGCTCGTTGTCGATAACTATGTTTTCAGGGATGCCGAATGAGAATAGCATTTCTCGAAGTGGTTGCCTAACATCTGTTACAGCTCTTGATTGGATTATTTTAGTTTTTGCAAACTTCGTAAGTTTACATAAGGCAGTCAGAACTAAAATTTTTTCTGTCGAAAAAATGTCAAAGTGTACTGTGTGACCAGGATAATTTGGGATAGGGGTTGGTCCAAGAATAGTTTTGTTGGGATGTCGTTCATATTTATTCTCCTTACAAGTTTGGCAATTTTTCACTAGTCTTTTAATCTTTGCTGCCATTTTTGGGGAGTAAAAATTTTCGAGTAGTTGCTTTCGGTTTTCATCGATGCGCTCTGAATGAATTTTTAAAATCTTTCTTCTTCTTCATTTTCATCGGCAGCATCTTCGACCATGGATTGTGTGAACCTAACTTTAAAACTTGCAAAGTGGAGTGGGTAAATATTTTGTATTTGACCCATAATTTCTTCCTTTGTTAATAGACCGTTTATGTTGCTGGGATTAAGGAATTTTTTTAATATGTTTATGATATCTGTATCGGTGTAATTTGGTTGAATAAAAATATGCCTATGGTAGGTTGGGAATGGAATAAGGAATTGATGGCTAGTTTCTTCTCCGATTTTAAGAATGAGTTGATTACGGAAGGCGTTAATGGGGGTTTCAATTGTTGGAATTAAATTGTGCGAAGAACTATCATCGCTGTGTACTGTTGTTGTCATTGAATTTACCTCAGTCGTCTGTGGAAGTCGTGATAAAGCGTCTGCGACTATATTTGTTTTTCCCGGTTTGTACTTTAATTCATAATTGTACTCTTCGAGGATAGCTTTCCATCGCTTCATCTTGTGGTTAGTGTTTCTGTTGCTGAGGGCATACGTTAGTGGTTGGTGATCCGTGTAGATTTTTACCTTTTTTGATCCGTATAGGAAATTCCTAAGCGAGTTGAGAGCCCAAATGATTGCAAGCATCTCTTTCTGGTTAGTGGCGTAATGTTCTTCTTTTGTGTTCAATGTCCTTGACAGAAACGTTATTGGCTTATTGTCCTGAGATAAGACAGCGCCTATGGCATAATTTGATGCGTCTGTCGTGAGTTCGAATTCTTGGTTAAAGTCTGGATAATTTAAAGTAACTTCTTGTGAGACTAATGATTCTTTAATTTTCTGAAAGGAGTTTATTGCGTCTGTGTCAAATTCAATGATTTTGTTTTTAGAGAGGTGCTTGGACACTCGTCCGTCTTCCCCTCTTAAAAGGGATGTCAGGGGTTTCGCTATTTTCGCGTAATCTTTAATGAAGCGGCGATAATAGCCTGACATACCTAAAATGAGCGTAAATCTTTAAGAGTTTTGGGGACTGGTAGTTCAACAATGGCCTGAACTTTCTTTGGATTGTTCTTAATCCCGTTTTTTCCTATGATAAATCCTAAGAACTCAATTTCTTCTTGGAAAAATTCACATTTGTCCAACTGGATTTTCATGTTGGCTCGTTCTAATGTCTCGAACACAGCTTTAAGATTTTTTAGATGTTCAGTTTTAGTCTTGGCGAAGATGACAATATCGTCGATATACACATAGCAACGTTTCCCTATGTGCTCTCTTAGAATGTCATCAAGAGTTCTTTGGAAAATAGCTGGGGCATTCTTGAGGCCGAAAGGGAGACGTGTGAATTCAAACTTGCCATTATTTATTGAGAAGGCGGTTTTCTCAATGTCGGATTCTTTAAGAAGAATCTGATGAAATCCGCTCTTCAAGTCGATTATCGTAAACCAGCTATTGTCACCGAGGTTGGCGAGAACTTCGTTGATTTCCGGAATTGGGTATCTATCTGCGATAGTTACTGAATTTAATTTTCTGTAGTCTATCACGAGACGATATTTCTTCTCCATAGATGCGTCCATTTTTTTGGGGACGATCCAAACCGGTGAGTTATATGGTGACTTGGATGGTCTAATGATACCATCTTCGAGCAATTCATTGATTTGCTTGTCGACTTTTTCCTTTAGTGCTCTCGGGTATGGGTATGATTTGGAATAAATTGGTTCGGAACATGTGGTACGAATTTCTCCTTTAACTGTAGTTGTATAGGTCCATTATTCGTCTGGGTCAGAGAAGAGATTAGGGTAATTGTTAATGGTTTTAATAAGGTTGGTTGAGTCTTCTTTGTTTAAATGGGAAGTTCTGATGTTTACGTTATTGACGGTTTCAGTAGCATGTTGTTTGAGTTGAATAAAAGTGTTCTCATGAATTCGCATGTAATTATCTTTTATGTGAATGACCGCATTCAAATTTTTAAGAGTATCGTTGCCTATTATACCGTCGAATGAAATAAGGCTAGGAAGTATAAAAAATTTTAAATGACCTATATCGGTGCCAAAAAGTGGAATAAGGCTATGGTGGGTTATTTTGATATTTCCCCCAACGGAATTAGCGTAGAAACATTTTTCGTTAGGGAGAGGATTTCGTATATGACGTGGTTGGATATAATTTTTATTCGAGCCAGTATCGATTAAAAATTTATAGACTAGGCCACTCTTCGCAACGTGCTCAAAATAAGGAAGCAATAGGAAATAAGGAAAAAAATAGATATCGTCAAGTTGTTGTGGTTGGTCCATGTATTGTTCATCCGCTTGATCAGCATTATAGTGTTCAAGAGTTTGGTCTTCCTGACTTATTATGTCTTCGTATTGTTCTATTTCTTGTTCTTCAACGTTGGATTCTCCTGTGTGGTAGACTCGTTGCATTTTATAGGGTTGATGAGCTTGTTGTGAATGATCTCGTTTCTGTGCAATTGGTTGGTTTCTGGGTCTGTTTACATAATTTACTTTCTGAGTTTTAACGGAATAATCTATATCCATAGGTTTGGGAGGAAGTTCACGTTGATTCGGTGGCAACCGGTGGTATTTTTGGAACGGTCTGTATTGATATTGTGGGTTTCTCTGGAAATGAGGTGGCTGAGGATGACGGGGATTATGTAACAATTGCGGAAAGAACTCTCGCCTAGGGGCTGGAACAGGAGTTTTATGTGGAAAATTGATTCTTCTATGAGGAACTGGAGGAGGAATTTGCTGAAACGTTTTGCGAATAGTAGACTGAGAGTTATTAGCGTGTTGAGTCCTAAAATCAACGTTCTGGAGTTTTAGGCAAAGGTGCAGGGCTTGCGGCAAGTCCGCAGGTTCCCTTATGCTAAGTAATCTGGGGAGATCACCTTTTAACCCTCTAACAAATGTATCGAGTGCCTTATCTCGATAACATTGGGTCATATTGTTTAACGATTCTTGACTCATATCCATACAACCGAGTTTATTGAGGATAAGTAATAGATGGTGGTAAACGGACTGATAAAATTCGGGTATCGTGTTGTTTCCCTGTACCAGGGTTGTCATCTGGTACTCGAGTGGTCCTATGTCCCTCTTGTCTGCATAATGCAGAGTCAAGCATTTAGAAATCTTATCCCAATTTAATGGGGTGTTATAGGATTCTAATGCTATATCTGCATGGCCAGATATTTTATTTCTGACGACAGACAAGATACCATAATACTTGGGGGTGCCCTTGAGGTGTTCGTATATCTTGAGAATCCCCTCGACACTTTTCTTCCAGGAATTAAATTCCTGAGGTTGACCCGAAAATTCTCGCAGACTCTTAACTACATCTGGGATTTTATCCATGTCGGACAAGTTCGCATCCCTAGTATTGATCGGTTGATCAATATCATTATTGATGTCTGAAGCTGGGTTCATTATTGAGTTAAATATCTGTCGTCCCTGAATTTGAAGTGTTTCTGTCACTAATCTTGTTATGAATCGGATCATGTCGTCGTTAAGTTGGTTAGGAACTGGAGGAGGAGGAGGAGGTGCAGGATTAGCGTTTTCCTGGGGTATTATCAAACGAGGTGGCCTGACTAAATTATTTGGGTTTGCCATTTCGTTTTATTTGTAATAACCGAAACTTTATTGGAGCAATAATAAAACGAACTTCGATTGAAGCACTGATAATGAGACCGATGATTTATACAAATATGGATGTTAATGATAACGAGACCAAAACTTCGTTGAATTTGTTGTTTTTCAAAAATATGAATGATATAAGTGTTATTAATAATAACTTTGATTTGGTTGATTTGTAAAAATATAAGTGTTATTAATAATAAATTTGATTTGGTTGATTTGTAAAAATATAAGTGTTATTAATAATAAATTTGATTTGGTTGATTTTTAAAAATATAAGTGTTATTAATAATAACATTGATTTGGTTGATTTATAACAATATAAATGTTATTAATTATAACAAGATCAAATTGAATTAATTGACTTACAAAGTATAGCTACTTGTATTTTTATAACGATATAGGGTGTTGGACCGTGATTGTTGGTTGGGGCGGCTGCTCTCTATCCTGAACTCCTTTTTGTCCTGATGATCCTGGACTACTCCTCTTTTCCCCTACACAAATACAGTTCAGTCTCGTGGCTTGATGTCCACGTTGTATAGGGTTTTTCAATAAGAGCACTTCAACTTTTTTTTGAATAAAACACAAACTGTTCGACTTTTGAACTAACTTTTTTTTTATTATCGAGTTTGAACATATACATATGATACATTTAAGAATGAAACTCGATTTCTTTTGCATGACCACCGCGTGCACGTTTTACGAAGTGAGCCTCATCGCTGAAGATGATTTTTCGGTGAAAATCTGCATCATTTTCGATTTGCTCTTGAGTCCAATTCACGAATCGGCGTCGCTTTTAATGGTCAAACGGCTTTAGTTGTTGTGTCAGCTTGATCTTATACGGATGTAGGCCAAGATCTTTACTATACGGTCGATTGTCGAACGGGCTGGCTTGTTAATTGGACCGTAAAATGGCCGTAATGCTCTTAAAGTAGCGGCAACAGAACGATTATTTTGATAAAAAATTTGCACGATTTGCAATCGCTGTTCACATGTGTAGCATTCCATGATGAAATGTATACTAATGAAGTTTCCAAATGACAAAAGAACAATAAAAAATATGGCGTCGTTCGCCGTCCCTATCGGAGAAAAGTTGAAGCGCACCTGTTGAAACACCCGATACAACTGGCCTGGTGTCCAATTTGTCGTATTATTTTCGTACTATGTCGTACTTGCACTTTTCCTGTTGCTTGGTGTCCACTTTACTCACTAGCACTATATTTATGGCTTGGTGTCCACTTCACGAACTAGCAATAATTTTGTGGCTTGGTGTCCACTTCACGAACTAGCACTAATTTTGTGGCTTGGTTTCCACTTCACGCACTAGCACTAATTTTGTGGCTTGGTGTCTACTTTGTTAATTACTATCGATTCGCGTTATGACTGAACGGTTAACTTCACGGTCCCTGCTCGGGCGCCAGTTAAAGAAATATACGTTTAGTTTTGCAAAAAAATATATTTTCAGGCGTACTGCCTATTCTTTATTATAAAATTAAATGAGTAAGTTACAAGGTGAGAACTAAGACTAAAAGACATTTGGGTACTCCACATGCATTTATTAATTATAATTTAACAGGTCAGCAAAAGAATTGCACTGTCGCAGTGTCGTGGGAACGATTTGCCAGTGCACTGTGGAAAGTTGATCTATTACCTGTTAACTTATATATTTATATATGTAATTAACGATTTAAATTTATTAAAATTTATATGAAACGAACAATTCTCGTTTATATAAACAATTAAGACCATATATATATTTATATATATATATATATATATATATATATATATATATATATATATAGCTGTATTTAACCATTTAAACTTTAGCAGGAAGTTATGGAAAGACGCAAAAGAAAGGTGGTGACTTCCAATTACCACTGATAATTCGTCGTCGTTCGATTTTAAAACACTGAATTACTTTGTAAAACAAGTGTAGAAAGGTGGTGACTTCCAATTAACACTGATAATTCGTCATCGTTCGATTTTAAAACACTGAATTACTTTGTTTAAATAATTATCTAAAAAATTCTACAATTCCATGAAACAATTTACTGCCGACTCTGGGCATTCAATAGAAATCTTGCCGGTTACGGGCTCGCAAAAAAAAGAAAGATAAGAACAATGATGCTGGCGGACCACGCCGTGTCCGCACTGTCAGCGATCTCAAACACAACTCTAAAAAAATATACTGGTGGAACGCGAGAGCATGACCGTCTTGGTCAAGATCTCCATCGCAACTCCTCGTTGCATTCTTCGTTAGCTATGCTTTTGCCAAAAAAATGCATACACAAAATTTCGTTGCGACAACGACCGGTTCTGCGTACCATACACATAGGGTGGTGTGCTCCCATCGTGTCGATTCGATTTTCATGCATCAGGTTTTTAGGCTGAATGCATGGGATAATACGATTGACATCGCCTGATTTGGCGAAACAGTTGACCATGCGAAACAAGGGGATGGGGAGTGACGCCACCAACCCAAAGCCAAAAGAATATATATAATAACTGAGCTGACAGACGTTGTCCTGTCCCACTTTCAATAAATTTGTTTGTGATCGTTTTGTGAACTTGTGAAAAGCTTTTTGTTTTGCGATATCGCGTCACATCATTGTGTTACATTTTTTAATTTTGGGAACTAAGTAATTTCTCTACCGATTTGTATGAAATTCGGTATGGTCTTTTGAGGGTCCTCTAGGGGGTCTTATGACGGTCTTTTTAAGGTCTTTTTAGTGTCTTTTGAGGGTCGTTAAAGGAGTTTTTTGAGGATCTTTTGTGGGTCTTTTGGAGGTCCTTTGAGGGTTTTTTGGTACTTTGAGGGTCTTTTGGGGGTATATTTGGGAGTCTTTTGGAGGTCCTTTCAGGGTCTTTTGGACGCCTTTTGTAGGTCTCTTGGGGGTCTTTTGCGGGTCTTTTTGTGGTATTTCGGCGAGTCTTTTTAGGGTCTTTTGGGGGTCTTTAATGATTTTTGGTGATTTTGAGGGACTTTCGGAGGTCTTTTTTGTGATTCTTTTCGGGATCTTAGGGGCCTTTTGATGGTCTTTTGTGGTCTTTTGGAGAGCTTTTTGCCCACAAAATCAAAGAAGAAGATGTCAAACGACATTTGCGCACGTAACCCAAACAATTGGAATCTATTGGAACAGAAATGAAATAACGACTTTTGCTGGACAGAGCGCCAATCAACACAAATTTAATTTTATTTTAAGTTAGGCTGGAATGCGTTTTTCCAAAGTTTTCATTTCACCGAAAACATTCAATAGAGTTATTTCCTCAAAATATATCCAATTTATCGTTTTCCAAATTTTCCCGAATTTTATTTTGCTAAAAATATCTCCGGGAACAAAACGAACAAAATAATTTTTGCTGTTTATCCTAATTTTTGGATTTCCTTTGTAATTGTCTTTGTTTCCTAGGACTATAACGAACAAAACAAAAAAAGAATTAAGCTAATTCTTCGTTCGAATCGTGAGTTATGGTCGCGAGTTCATACATAAATCCTATGGAAAACAGCACTTTCAGTTTTTTCTGAATTTTACAATTTTCCGGGCATCTTTTCTATTTTTTTCGCATAAACCTTATTCGGACTATGGCGAATTTATAAAATAAAAGTTAGCCAAATCGGTCCAGTCGTTCTCAAATTATTATTAATTTTTTTTCACATTAAAACCTATTCTCATACCTACCAAATATACACAAAAAATTTCATAACAATCGGTCGAGCAGTATCGGAGCAGTTGAGAGACAAACACCGTGACACGAGATTTTTATATATTAGATTTGCGCGTACAATATTATCATATATGCGGAAAATAGAACAATGTGTAATATTATAAGAAAAAAAATATTTACGCGTGGCATGGTAGGGTTGCCAGCGGTATAGCAAAAAAAAAATTTCTTTGGCGTCCGATATATAGATAATTGACTATAATAAGAATCATGAAGACGCTATTGCTTCATGATAAGATAACAAGATACGACGCGAGGTCAGTCAAAAGTCACGACAACAAATCGAGAAGACCAAACTACAAAAAGAAAAGCTAAAATATCTATACAGTACGAAAGCACGATAAGATTTAATTTCTTTACTCACTTATAAAAAAAAAGGTAAGGTAAGATATTGTATTGGATAAGATAATGGTAAGATAATAAAAAAAAATCGGAGGCGTTTAAGCCGTGCTCCAAATAGATATGTAAAACCAATGGTCGTAAAATCTCAATAAAAGAAATTATACGAATTCCAAAAGGACCATCTATCGAAGCCACATGATACGAGACTTCATCAGGAACTGCTCCTATCAGCCTACAACAATTGCCTACAACGAAACGACCGTTGATCTCGGGTTGACGTTACCAATTAAGGATAAGTCATCAAATTCCACAAGAGACGAACGCCTTAACGACGCAAGAATGCCGCAGCCGACAATTAGCATCCACAAAAAAAACTTTGGTTAAAGATAAAATGATTGGAAAGTAACAACTTTATTTAAAGGAAAAATGAACGTTCTCGAGGTTTGATTGGATTAGTGCAGCGCTTCCTATAAACTGTAATACCAGTGGTCGCAGAATTCCAAGAAAAAGGAATTTAAACGAATTCCAAACAGGACAATCCATCGGAGGCGTACACGTGGTCTTCCAAGTACCATCCATTTACAAGTTATACGGCTGATTCTCGTTATCCACTGCGTCATACGTGCACACCAAATTAAACGAACGGTTTCCTTTGGTCGATTTTATCAAACGGAGATAAGTCATCGAAATTCCAAAAGAGACGAACGACCTACTGAAGTGACTAGGATATCGCAAGTCGACGACTGAATCTCAAACCGAATTAACAGGGGGTTAAAATTAGGAATGAGGGAGACAAGCAAGAGTGTGAAACCCGTAAAGGAATTCATATTCACCAACTTGGAGTTGGCCGAGTGTTAGGGAAACAAGAAGAAACTTTCTTGCCACTTAAGAACAACAAAAAAAAAACTCCCATACAAGTATATAGGTATCTAACGATATAGAGTCCTATAGTGATCAAGGAACCGGCTAATTATCCTTCCCGTAAAATAAACCTATATATACGTGTCCGTAACGACTTAAACTTAAAAAAAATTTTAGAAACTCACTTTAAACCCTGCTCCTGTTGACCGAATGCATAAATATTGTGGCATGTGGATTTGTAGAAAATTGAATAGGCTTTATTATTGCATTTGTCAAAAAAAATTATCCGAGAAAGATTTTCGAAATATTCGCGTTTGAAAATAAAATTTAAGAAAAGAATAAACATTTTTGGATATTGACGACGTTTATATCGGTAACGGTTTCAAGAATTTAAAAAAAAATGTTTATTATTTGATCTTATAAATATAATTTTCTTTCAAAAATGACCAAGAGTTACAGGGTGTGAAGTGATGTAAGATCAAAAGTACATCTCTTCGCATTAAAACGTTACGTACACCACAGGGGGTGTTCGATTTTTTTCACGAAATTAACCAAGGAATCATTCCTTCAAGTTTTTACCACCTTAACGGATACACCCTGTATATATATAATTAACGATTTAAACTTATTAACTTTTATATGAAACGAATAGTTCTCGTTTATATAAACAATTGAAATCACATATATATATGTAATTAGCGATTTAAATTTATTAAAATTTTTATGAAACTAACAATTCTCGTTTATATAAACAATTAAGATTACGTTTCCACTAACCACGGGCATCGCGACAACAAAAAAAAAGAAGGAATTTACTTGTCCACATATAGACATACATGTTAGAGTGTGTTCTAGTATAATACCAATATGTTAGAATAATAATAAAACATATAAAAGTATTTGTGAGTTTCTCTTTATTTAATTATGAAAGTAAAAGAACAGCTCTTATCTGAAAGAGAACACGGATAATTGAGTGTGAGCATATAGGAACAGGAAAGTAAGCTTAAGAGAGGAATCTGCGCTCTTAAGAGTCATTTCTGATAATGATGAGGACTAAGGGCAGTTACGCAGAATCCGCACTCGCTTTCGGTTCGGCTTTCTTTCTTTTCTAGCATCAGAAGTGGGATTGTGCCTTCGTTTTTTTTGTTCTCGGTGCATTGATTTTGTTTTTTATTGAATTGTGAACGATTGCGAATTAATAAAAATAAAATATAAAAATAAATAAATTATAAATGGATTGTTGTTGTGCGGTGTAACAGTGCAGACGGCATTATCACTTCTCAGTTGTGTTTCGACGAATTATCCATTGATAACGGTGGTTTCTTTGTTCGTTGTTGTCTGGCGGTGCTGTCTCGCTATTTTGCAGTATATGCTTGCGTTGTCGGTCGATTCGTGTGAGGACTTGTTTAGTTGTTAAAACAAAAACAAAAACTATTGACTGTGGCTACTCAACGGTGGTTTCCTTGTTCGTTGTTGTGTGGCGGTGCTGTCTCGCTATTCGGTAGTATATGCTTGCGTTGTTGGTCGAATCGTGTTTGAACTTGTTAAGTTGTTAAAACAAAAACAAAAATCTTTGACTGTGGCTTACTCAACGGAATTGTTGAAGGTCGGTGAGTCGTTCATTTATTATCTTTTATTTACCTGAATGCGTGAGTAGGACCTGTATACCTACATAAAATACTAAGATGGAATCGAATTCATCCCCTAATAAGCCTATTGAAAATGGGGTTGATGCTGATGAAGTACATAAAATCGAAAATCCCATAATCACTATGGATGCGTTAAATTCAATATTAAATATGGTGACGCAGAAAGAGCGCAGCTCTGGGGATTCCGTCGGGTTTCCTAGTTTCGATCCGGATCATTCGCGTATAAGTATCACGCAATGGACCTCGGATATAAACATTAGAGTAGAAAGGGACGGCTTAAAGGATTTTGATGTCATACCACGCATCCATGTGGCCTTATTGAGAGGTACGTGGTTGTTACGATAAGTACGGGTACCAACATTATCGCTGGAAAGATCTATGGCAGTCTTTGGTTCATGCGTTCTCAAGTGGCTTTGACATTATTGGCCAGCTCAGGCAGGTGCAGGGGCAGGATAACGTTTGCTATGCCACAGGCAGTTCAAAGTCTTATCGACCATTTGTCGTCAATTCTTCAATCTCCAAGGCGAATAAGAGAATTCCAACATCGAGATCATCTGTGGAACAAAGATGTTGATCTATATAAGATATATATAAGATGATAGAAAATGCTACAATTGTGGGAAAATAGGGCACATGAAAGCTCACTGCAAACGCCCATCGACAAGTAGTCAAGACTCGAAAACACCAGACGAACCGAATGTCAATGATAAGAAGTGTAGTTTCTGCGGTAAGGTAGGTCATGAGGAGAAAACTTGTTGGGCAAAACAGCGTGCCGACAGAAAGACAGTGAATCTGTGCAATAACTTCATCACGACAGATAGTACCACAGCTGTAGTTATTATTGGAAAAGTTTACCATTGCTTATTAGACACCGGTTCGGATTGCTCGTTGGTAAGAAGTGATGTTGCTGATCAATTGTTTGCAGAGAGACGGGTCCATTTTCTGTCCGTGCAAGAAATTGGAAAGAATCCAATATTGTTAACCGAGGAAATCGATCTACTCGTTGAGTTCGAGGAAATTATTGTAGAGGTGATGTTTCATTCATATCATTGATATGATTTATTTGAAGAACGAACTAATCATCGGACGAGATCTGCTCAGCGATCCCACTATAGAAATTCGGGTTGACCACTGCGGGTCTACAATTAAGAGAAAAGGTTTTGATCATTGTTCGAGTAGTTTCTTTAAAACGACTAGTCCTGGTCTATTAGAGGAACATGAAATACAACTACAAACACTCTTAAAAAATACAAAGACTTTATTGTACAAGGCTATCCAGCAACTTTAGTAAGTACTGGTTCAATTCAGATTCAATTAGAGCGCGGTACAACCGTTTACTACCGGCCCTACAGGTTGGCGTTTTCAGAGCGTCTAATTGTAAAAGAGATTGTGGCTGATTTAAAAGCACATCAAATCATACGAGATAGTCATTCCCCGTTTGGGAGTCCAATCATACTAGTTCGGAAGAAAAATGGTCAGAATCGTCTTTGCGTTGATTATCGAGCCCTGAATCGACTCACCATAAAGGATCGTTTTTCTTTGCCTCGGATCAGCTCGTTAGGCTGTCTGGAAACCGGTACTTCACAGCATTAGATATGGCTTCGGGATTCTATCAAATCCCCATTGCAAATGATTCCATAGAGAAAACTGCGTTCGTGACACCAGACGGACACTATGATTATTTACAAATACCTTTCGGGTTGGCGAACGCACCGGCAGTGTTTCAACGAGCAATCAACAATGCTCTCGGGTAGCTTAAAGATACTGTTGCTCTGGTTTACCTTGATGATGTGTAAATTCCGTCGAGGACCGTACAAGAGGGTCTCGAAAAACTCGATTTAGTTATAAAAAACTGACTGATAGCGGATTTTCACTTAACGTAAACAAATGTCAATTCCTACAGAAAAGCATTGAGTATTTGGGACGGGAAATTACTGCTGATGGAATAAGACCGGGCAAATCAATGGTTGACGCTCTCGTAAGATCTCCAGTACCAACCAATGTTAAAGAAATTCGACAATTTATGTGTTTGTCAAATTATTTCCGAAAGTTTATCCCAGAATTTGCAGCTATAACTGGGTGTCTAACTTCCTTAACGAAGAAAAACGCGAATCTTAACTGGAGCAAAGAATGTGAGGAGGCTAGGCAGTACGTTATTAGTCAGCTGACGAAAAGACCAGTTCTCATAATTTTCGATCCTGAACGTGTAACAGAGCTACATACTGGCGCCAGCTCGATTGGATACGGAGCTATTTTATTTCAATTAATATATGGGCAACGACATGTAGTAGCATACTACAGCCAAGCTACGAGGCCTTATAAAGTGAAATACCATAGTTACGAGCTCGAGACTTTCGCGGTTGTAAATGCCGTAAAGCATTTTCGCACTTATCTCCTAGGAATTAAGTTTACTATAATAAGTGATTGTAATGCACTAAAGGCAACTAAAGAGAAGAAAGATCTTTTGCCGCAAATTGCTAGATATACATATATATATATATATTTGCAGGATTTCGACTTCATGATACAATATCGAAAAGGAAAGACAATGCAGCATGCTGACTATCTAAGTCGTAATCCGTCAAACAGGATTTGTTACCAGTTAAATAGCTTAACCGACAACTGGATGATTATAGAGCAAGGCAAAGACCTACACACTAAATTAGAGAGGGCGATCCCGACGCTAGTGCTCAATACAAGGTGAAAAGTGTATTGCTTTATCGAAAAATTAAAGAGGGCGACAGATTATTTATTCCACAACAATGTCGACTGTCATTGATAAGGCGTTATCACGACGACAGTTGTCATATTGGTTGGGAGAAGACACTTAGCAAAATGCGAGAACATTTCTGGATGCCATCAATGTCGATTAATCTAAGGAAGTTTGGTGAATCTTGCGTTATTTGCTTGGTAGCTAAACGACCATCTGGTAAGAAACAGTGCGAACTACACCCAATATCAAAAAAAGCAATAGCTTTTCACACAACACACGTAGAATGTATGGGTCCATTTAACGGGGCTAATGAAGGCGATTATCTTCACGTATTAATTATGGTTGATTCATTTACAAAACTTGTCATACTATTACCAATGAAATCCTTAAAAGCGAGAGAAACAGTACATCATTTAAACGACTTTGTTATGCTCTTTGGTTCACCATGTCGAATTGTTAGCGACAAAGGCACAAACTTCACCTCTGAAGATTTTAAAAAATTCTGTGCATTGCATGGTATTGAACATCACACCATTGCTCCCGGAGCAAGTAGGGCTAATGGTCGAGAGGTATGGCGACACAGTTTCAAACCTGCTTAGGACAAACATAGACGTAAATTTGGAATGGACAACTTACGTAGGCCGTGTACAACTGGCAGTTAACATCACCATAAACAAGACTACAGGGCTTTCGCCTTTAAAAGTCCTGACTGGAATTGAGGGACGAACTCCTGATACACAATATTGTTTTATCGTTCTTTCGCAGAGATTTGAATGATCTTCAAAAGCCTAATGGAAACATCATCGAAAGCGATTAAGTCATCAGGAAGGCCGTGTTAGAGTGTGTTCTAGTATAATACCAATATGTTAGAATAATAATAAAACATATAAAAGTATTTGTGAGTTTCTCTTTGTTTAATTATGAATGTAAAAAAACAGCTCTTATCTGAAAGAAAACACGGACAATTGAGTGTGAGCATATAGGAACAGGAAAGTAAGCTTAAGAGAGGAATCTGCGCTATTAAGAGTCATTTCTGATAATGATGTGGACTAAGGGCAGTCACGCAGAATCCGCACTCGCTTTCGGTTCGGCTTTCTTTCTTTTCTACCATACATGTGTTGCATCCTCAGCATTCCCACCGGCAGCGCTGTCGACAAGTATGCGGCGAGTTATGGCTACACGTGGAAATGGATTAGTGAAAAAAAAAACGATCGGGAGGAGTATGGGAGATTAGAGGAGTATCATTTCCCTCCCCGACCTTTCGAGAACACCGGGAGAGATGTATACAAAAGAAAAGAAAACTAGCAACAAAAAAAAAGGAAATTCCGTTTCTTCTTTTCCCCTTTTATTTTTCAATCTAAATTTTTTTTTTTGTTAAATAAGGAAAAACCACTCAATTTATTGTACGGCAGCTGCCTGTTGTTCCGCTGGTCCGGTGGTTGTCGATGATGATGTCGAAGGTGACTCCGGATTATTCGTTGTCGTTCGATTTTAAAACACTGAATTACTTCGTAAAACAAGTGTAGACTGTCAAGGTAGTGAGTGACTTCCAATTAACCCTGATGATTCGTCGTCGTTAGATTTAAATTACTTTGTAAAACACGTCTAGACGGACAAAGTCGAGAGGTATGTCGACACAGTTTCAAACCTGCTTAGGACAAACATAGACGTAAATTTGTAATGGACAACTTACGTAGGCCGTGTACAACTGGCAGTTAACACCACCATAAACAAGACTACAGGGCTTTCGCCTTTAAAAGTCCTGACTGGATTTGAGGGACGAACTCCTGAAATTTCTGCCATACTGTCGCAGCTAAACATTGAACTCGAATATGATGATGTGGATGAAATTCAAACTCTTGCTGATGATCGTATACGCAAGAATATAGTTAGGATGAAGAGCCGTTTCGACAGAGGAAACTGTAAGCCAACAAAACTGAATATTGGCACCCAGGTTGTGTACAAGAATAACCAGATTAGGAAATCCAAATTGGACGTACACTACCGTGGCCCATATACAGTTATTGGAGTTCTACCAAACGATCGCTATAAGTTGAAGAAGGAAACAATTGTTGTAGTACCAAGAGAAGCCATTCGGATTATTGAAGACGAAACATTGATGAATACAAACGATGGTAGGTTACTGTGTTAGTCTTGAGATGTGATTCTCTGAGGACTGTTCTTGTAATTGCTGTGTAAGTCTTGAGATGTGATTCTCTGAGGACTGTTCTTGTGATTACTGTGTAAGTCTTGAGATGTGATTCTCTGAGGACTGTACTTGTAACTACTGTGTCAGTCGTCCTGTCAGCATCGAGCGCTCAACACGAGCACATCTTATTAAGATCCCGCATCAGATCGCTCAGCTACCTGCTGCCGGCTACGGTAAAAAAAACCCTCACACCAAAAAGTGAGCATTTCGCTACCTGCGACTTTTTAACATATTTCACTAATTACTTTTTAATTTCAGGCACTTATTTATAATTAATAGTTATTTAATTTCAGATTAAGTTTTTTTTTTCATTTTTCAGCCCTATAAAATGGGTAAGAAACAGAAACGGAAGGAAAAGGTTAATGAGGTATTAACCTTAATTAGACAAGAAGTCTCCAACCATGGTGGTGAATTCCTCGCATCTCTGTACGAAAGGCTGGATGAAGTCAACCAGCTTTGCGAAGACGCCACTTCCTCTAAAGAGGAAAATATGAGCCTAGGCGAGGAATCGGATACTGAAGCGTCTGATTCAATTATCAGCGAAGAGGAAAATGCAGAAGAATACAATCGCAAAGAGCGGTCTTCTCCTGTAACCGTGCCAGTAAAGGCAAAAAGTAGGAGATTGTCTGAATCAAATTCCAGACCATCATCACCATCAACATCATCTTCTCCTTCACTAGTTACTGCTGAAGGAAGCAAGCCGCCGAAAACAACCGCTGCAGGAAAAGTTGATAAAGCAAAAGAGGCACAAAATGTCACTAAGAAGACACCACCACCTGTCGCTCCAGCAACAAAAAAAACCCAGTCTACGGGACCAACAACAAAAACTTTTGCCATGCCGCCAATAGTCTGCTAAAGACTAAACGTCGCTGAACTCTCAAAGTTCACGAGGAGTGCCAATATATGTTGCAGAATTCGCAACATCAACAGCAGTAAGTCGGTCGTCACGGCTATGAACAAAGATGGGCACCAGAAAATTCGGACTTTCCTACAATCGGGAAAGACTGAATTTAACACCTACACTGCTAAGGAGGACCCAAAAGAAATGTTGGTCCTAAAAGGCATACACCACTCCTTCGATACCGATGATGTCAAGGATGCATTAACGGCAGAGGGTATCTCTGTACTGGAGGTCAAACCCTTCAAATCTTAGAGGACCGACAGGAAAATTAACAATTTCATTGTCGAACTTGAGAAGAACTGCGATAAGGCAGCAGTTTGCTCAAAAACCCTCCTCATGAACCAGTTGGTGCATTGGGAAACACTTAAACCGGCAGGCATTACGCAGTGCAAAAACTGCCAAAAGTTTGGACATGTCGCAAGCAACTGTGGCATGAAATACAGATGCGTTAAGTGCAAGGACGATCACTTACCTGGCCAATGCCCAAGAAATTTAGACAACAAGAAAGACGTCTTCTGCACGAATTGCCAAAAATCTGGACATCCTGCAAACTATCGAGGATGTCTTAACTATAAAGAGAAAATGGCGGAAAAAGTAAAAACCGCACAAAAGAAGATGGAGCAGCATAAATTCGCCCAGAAATCTGCTGCAAAAGCTATTGTGAAAGGAGTTAGCTTTGCTAGTATAGCTGCTATGGGGACTGCTAGCAAGCCAGCAACAATCATCAAACCACCACCAACCATCATCAAACCACCACCAACCATCCAAGCAAGCAAAAAACCAGTAAGTAAGCAAGCTCCAAAACCATCTACTGGAAAATCTAACATTTTCGACGACACGGAAAGGCTATTTGGAGCAGACCTTTTCACAATCTTGCAGAAAGCAAGAGAAGTCGTGCCTGCTAATTATAGCAGTCTTGATGACCGGTCCAAAACAACAGTTTT
Source organism: Nephrocerus scutellatus (assembly GCA_947095585.1). Classification (NCBI taxonomy): domain Eukaryota; kingdom Metazoa; phylum Arthropoda; class Insecta; order Diptera; family Pipunculidae; genus Nephrocerus; species Nephrocerus scutellatus. The sequence continues at coordinate 77,572,050 of OX352763.1, forward strand.
GGGTCGACTTATTTGTGAATTATGTTCACAATAAGCAGGATAAGTATATTCTCATATAATGTAAACTCTATTTATTCGTTAGCTAGGCGTATCACACTAAAATTATTTATTAAAACTAGTAAACCTGACATTCTTCTTTTACAGGAAACTAATCTCACAGGGAGAAACCAATTCAGTCCAGACGGATACAACATTCACAGGGTCGACAAAAGCAGTCATTGCTCTGGGACGGCGGTCCTTATCAGGAACACTATGGCGGGCGAAAAGGTGCAAATCAGTGGTTTGCGTAGCATGGAAGCAACAGCTGTCAGCATCAAAGTCAACGAGGTTGACACCTTGTTGGTAATATCAGTTTACAATCACTGTAATGCAACGAGGGAAAACATTCAACGGGATCTGCAAGCTGTCTGCGGCATCTCCTCTGGGCACACTTACTGTGTGGTTGGAGGGGATTTTAACGCTAGACACACCCGATGGCAAGATGAAGTATGCAACAATCAAGGAAATGCCATTGCATATTGGCAGGATTCAAATCCTCAGCAGCATACCATGGCTGTTGTTTCTCAGCCACGAAAGACATATCCTCGGACACCTTCCATGCTGGTTTGTTTCTTGGCAACGACTAATTTCGTCAACATTCTGCCGGAATTAAGGAATTATTCCTGTTTTGCAAATGATAGTGATTCGGATCATTTGGCCATAGAACTTCGAGTGAGGTTGAATCAGCGAATTATACAAGTTGCCCCAACACCTGAACTACACATCAACTTTGCGAAAATAAACTGGAACCGGTTTAGATCAGAAGTCGAAGCTGGACTTCAAATTCCAGCGGCTTGTAGAAATCTGGAGAATAACGAAATTGATGATGCTATCAAAAATTTCGGGACTTCAGTGAACACAGCCATAGATCGGCAGAAAACTGTTCGCTCTAGCAGGGATCGCTTTCAACATCTACCTGAGAATATTCAGGCAATATATGCTCACAAGCAAAGGCTAAGAAAACGCCTTCAGGGGATCTTTAACAGGACCCTAAACACAGTTAATGACGAATATCAGTCTGTATTTTCGCAACTGCGTTGTACAGTAATCATGCTTCGTAAAGCTGTGCGAAGTTACCAGGAAGATGAACTGACCAAACGACTTCAGAACATCAAACCAGGCCCGGATGCTTTTAAAAAGCTGAATTCTGTGATCGGTAAGTAAGCAAGCTCCAAAACCATCTACTGGAAAATTTAACATTTTCGACGACACGGAAAGGCTATTTGGAGCAGACCTTTTCACAATCTTGCAGAAAGCAAGAGAAGTCGTGCCTGCTAATTATAGCAGCCTTGATGACAGGTCCAAAACAATAGTTTTGGGTCGACTTATTTGTGAATTATGTTCACAATAAGCAGGATAAGTATATTCTCATATAATGTAAACTCTATTTATTCGTTAGCTAGGCGTATCACACTAAAATTATTTATTAAAACTAGTAAACCTGACATTCTTCTTTTACAGGAAACTAATCTCACAGGGAGAAACCAATTCAGTCCAGACGGATACAACATTCACAGGGTCGACAAAAGCAGTGATTGCTCTGGGACGGCGGTCCTTATCAGGAACACTATGGCGGGCGAAAAGGTGCAAATCAGTGGTTTGCGTAGCACGTAAATAACAGCTGCCAGCATCAAAGTCAACGAGGTTGAGACCTTGTTGGTAATATCAGTGTACAATCACTGTAATGCAACGAGGGAAAACATTCAACGGGATCTGAAAACTGTCTGCGGCATCTCCTCTGGGCACACTTACTGTGTGGTTGGAGGGGATTTTAACGCTAGGCACACCCGATGGCAAGATGAAGTATGCAACAATCAAGGAAATGCCATTGCAGATTGGCTGGATTCAAATCCTCAGCAGCATACCATGGCTGTTGTTTCTCAGCCACGAAAGACATATCCTCGGACACCTTCCATGCTGGATTTCTTCTTGGCAACGACTAATTTCGTCAACATTCTGCCGGAATTAAGGAATTATTCCTGTTTTGCACATGATAGTGATTCGGATCATTTGGCCATAGAGCTTCGAGTAAGGTGGAATCAGCGAATTGTACAAGTTGCCCCAACACCTGAACTACACATCAACTTTGCGAAAATAAACTGGAACCGATTTAGATCAGAAGTCGAAGCTGGACTTCAAATTCCAGCGGCTTGTAGAAATCTGGAGAATAACGAAATTGATGATGCTATCAAAAATTTCGAGACTTCAGTGAACACAGCCATAGATCGGCAGAAAACTGTTCGCTCTAGCAGGGATCGCTTTCAACATCTACCTGAGAATATTCAGGCAATATATGCTCACAAGCAAAGGCTAAGAAACCGCCTTCAGAGGATCTTTAACAGGACTCTAAACACAGTTAATGACGAATATCAGTCTGTATTTTCGCAACTGCGTTGTACAGTAATCATGCTTCGTCAAGATGTGCGAAGTTACCAGGAAGATGAACTGACCAAACGACTTCGGAACATCAAACCAACCCGGGTGCTTTTAAAAAGCTGAATTCTGTGATCGGAAAACGTATTTCTATTCCAGAAAGTATAACGTTTGGAGAGCAAGTAGCATCCAGTTCTGTTGAAAAAGCCGAAGCCTTTGCCTGTCATTTCGAAAGGAGCTTTACAGACCGACCACCAACTCATCTTCCAGAATTCATGGAGCAAGTTGAAAGTCTTGCGGAAGACACCACTTCCCCAAGAAATTTTGAAGTGCAATTCAGCGATGAATCCCGTAAACGCACCCGTAGACGTGGATATGTTTACAGGGACAGCTGTTGTCAGTGATTTAATTATGACTGGAAACTCTAAAAAATCATCGGGCACTGACGGGATTTCAAATTTCCTGCTTAAAAAGCTACCGGGTATGGCAATTTTGATGTTAACCATCATATTCAACAATTGCCTTAACAATGGATACTTTCCAGACAACTGGAACGTAGCCAAAGTAGTACCAGTACCGAAGAAAACCGACCGCTCCAGTGTAACTGGTTACTGCCCGATAGCTTTACTGTGTTGTATCAGTAAAGTATTGGAGTCTTTGATCCGTAAAAAGATCAATGCGTATTGCTCGGAAAGAAATCTAATTCCTTCCTTTCAGTTCGGCTTTCGAGAAAACACTCTACGCTGCACCCTCTGATGAAGCTTCACAGTGACGTCACTCGAGGACTGAATGTCAAAAGTAGTACAGTAGCCTGTTTGTTAGACATCGAAAAAGCTTTCGATAGCGTCTGGACAAACGGGCTTCTGTACAAACTTATTCGATTTGGTTTCCCCAATTATATTGTGAAAATAATTAAAAATTTTCTTTTTAACAGGGTCTTTTTTGTACAGGTGTATGGCAGCCTATCGACAAGGAAAAGGAATAAAGCCGGAGTTCCCCAAGGCTCCAGACTTGGACCAGTCCTATTTAGCATTTTCACGGCGGATCAACCCACCAATACAGCTGGAACAAGGACCATGCTTTTCGCGGATGACCATCACGTATGCCGTTTACCGCTCTCCTGAGATAGCTGCCCGAAGAGTGGAGGAACACCTCCGAAATCTTTGGGAGTACTATCTGAAGTGGGGACTTAAGATCAACGCCAACAAAACGGAACTCATCTGCTTCCGAGTACCAGCAACCAAAACAAGGATAAGAAAAATCGCAAGTCGGTGCAGAGCCTTAAAAATTACCCTTCCTGATAACACGACAATAAACACCAAGTCAGAGACTAAGTACCTGGGAATCAACTTTACTGAGAGGATCAAGTTTAACTCTCACATCGATAAAACAATGAAAATAGCGAACTACGCTCTTCATTTGGTGCACCCGCTACTAAGAAGACGAAACGGACTGTCCAACAACACCAAGCTGCTCATCTACAAGCAGCTCATCAGGCCAGTGATAACCTATGGCTATCCCATATGGTTCACCGTCTCACCAACAACGATGAAGTAGATCTCCCTTTTTGAAAGGAAGTTACTAAGGATCTGTTCAGGACTCTGGAGGGTGCCAAACAGCTATAAGTTTGTGTCGACTACAAGACTTTACGAAGCAGCAGGTCTGCTGCCAATAACCGACCACTTGTTCCAAATGGCGAGGAAATTCGTCGACGGATTGGAAACTCATCCAAGTCCTGAGATGCAAGGACTGAGAAGCGAAGAAATCGAGCCAAGTCACCGGTACATACACATCAGAGGATTCACAGATGCTAGATTCGACGACATCTTTAATAATCAAGACGTCTCCTTCTACGAGAAGGCCAGCAATCAACATTACAGAGGCTGAAGATCGCCCTGTTTATACCCCGTCTTATTTTTTTTCATTTTTATTTTATTTTAAAATTTATTGTTTAAAATTAAATTCCTGTAAATATAAACATGTAGTAGATTAAGTAGTCAAAATTATTGTTTAGTAATAAAAAAAGACAATGTAAATACGTCGGGCCCCTATTGTTGAGCCGACACTTATTAATAATAGTTATAAGTTTAGTTTTAAGTCAAAATTGTATATTACTGAAATGTTTAATAAAAAATATCTTTATCTAATCTACTGTGTCAGTCTTGAGATGTGATTCTCTGAGGACTGTACTTGTAAGTCTTGAGATGTGATTCTCTGAGGACTGTACTTGTAATTACTGTGTTTGTCTTGAGATGTGATTCTCTGAAGACTGTTCTTGTAATTACTGTGTAAGTCTTGAGATGTGTTTCTCTGAGGACTGTTCTTGTTATTAAGGTGTAAGTCTTGAGATGTGATTCTCTGAGGACTGTACTTGTAAATGCTGTGTTTGTCTTGAGATGTCATTCTCTGAAGACTGTTCTTGTAATTACTGTGTAAGTCTTGAGATGTGTTTCTCTGAGGACTGTTCTTGTAATTAAGGTGTAAGTCTTGAGATGTGATTCTCTGAAGACTGTTCTTGTAATTACTGTGTAAGTCTTGAGATGTGATTCTCTGAGGACTGTTCTTGTAATTAAGGTGTAAGTCTTGAGATGTGATTCTCTGAGGACTGTTCTTGTAATTAAGTTGTAAGTCTTGAGATGTAATTCTCTGAGGACTGCTCTTGTAATTATTGTGTAAGTCTTGAGATGTGATTCTCTGAGGACTGCTGTTGTGGTTACTGTTTTAGTCTTGAGATGTTAATCTTTCATAACTGTTCTTGTAATCACGGTCAAGATATGTTATTTCCTGAAGGGAAAATTTTCATCATGTGATTGTATGGTAAATATTATGCTCTGATATTAAAGTGATGCTTTTCTGATACACAATATTGTTTTATCGTTCTTTCGCAGAGATTTGAATGATCTTCAAAAGCCTAATGGGCACATCATCGAGAGCGATGAAGTCATCAGGAAGGCCGTGTTAGAGTGTGTTCTAGTATAATACCAATATGTTATAATAATAATAAAACATATAAAAGTATTTGTGAGTTTCTCTTTTTTTAATTATGAAAGTAAAAGAACAGCTCTTATCTGAAAGAGAACACGGACAATTGAGTGTGAGCATATAGGAACAGGAAAGTAAGCTTAAGAGAGGAATCTGCGCTCTTTAGAGTTATTTCTGATAATGATGTGGACTAAGGGCAGTCACGCAGAATCCGCACTCGCTTTCGGTTCGGCTTTCTTTCTTTTCTACCATACATGTGTAGTGTTGCATCCTCAGCATTCCCACCGGCAGCGCTGTCGACAAGTATGCGGCGAGTTATTTCTAAACGTCGAAATGGATTAGTGAAAAAAAAAACGATCGGGAGGAGTATGGGAGATTAGAGGAGTATCATTTCCCTCCCCGACCTTTCGAGCACACCGGGAGAGATGTATACAAAAGAAAAGAAAACTAGCAACAAAAAAAAAGGAAATTCCGTTTCTTCTTTTCCCCTTTTATTTTTCAATCTAAATTTTTTTTTTTTGTTAAATAAGAAAAACCACTCAATTTATTGTACGGCAGCTGCCTGTTGTTCCGCTGGTCCGGTGGTTCTCGATAATGATGTCGAAGGTGACTCCGGATTATTCGTTGTCGTTCGATTTTAAAACACTGAATTACTTTGTAAAACAAGTGTAGACTGTCAAGGTAGTGAGTGACTTCCAATTAACACTGATGATTCGTCGTCGTTAGATTTTAAAACACTGAATTACTTTGTAAAACACGTCTAGACGGTCAAAGTGGTGACTTCCGATTAACACTGATAATTCGTCGTCGTTCGATTTTAAAACACTGAATTACTTTGTAAAACAAGTGTAGATTTGTAAAACAAGTGTAGAAAGGTCGTGACTTCCAATTAACACTGATAATTCGTCGTCATTCGATTTTTAAACACTGAATTACTTTGTAAAACAAGTGTAGAAAGGTGGTGACTTTTAATTAACACTGATAATTCGTCGTCGTTCGATTTTAAATCGCTGAATTACTTCGTTTAAATAATTATCAAAAAAAATCATTGTGCGCAAAAAAATTCCACAATTCCACAAAACAATTTACTGCCGACTCTGGGCATTCAATAGAAATCTTGCCGGCTACGGGCTCGAAAAAAAAAGATAAGAACAATGATGCTGGCGGACCACTCCGTGTCCGCACTGTCAGCGATCTCAAACACAACTCTTAAAAAAAAAAAACTGGTTGAACGCGAGAGGATGACCGTCTTTGTAAAGATCTCCATCGCAACTCCTCGTTGCATTTTTCGTTAGCTATGCTTTTCCAAAAAAATACATACACAAAATTTCGTTGCGACCGGTTCTGCGTACCATCGTGTCGATTCGATTTTCATGCATCAGGTTTTTAGGCTGAATGCATAGGAGATAATACGATTGACATCGCCTGATTTGGCGAGATAGTTGACAATGACAATAGTAGTGACGCCACTAACCCAAAGTCAAAGAGAAAATATAAAAATTAGCGCGTAGAATATTATTATATATCAAAAATAGAGCAATTGACATCGCCTGATTTGGCGAGACAGTTGACAATGCGTAAAAGGGGGATGGGGAGTGACGCCACCAACCCAAAGACAAAAGGATATATATAATAATTTTGCAGTACAACATTATTATATGCTCCTTGCACTTCTGCAGATCCATTGCATGGTACCGATACATAGATAATTTACTATAAAAAAAATCATGAAGACGCTATTGCTTCAAAATAAGACAACAAGATACGACACGAGGTCAGCCAAAAGTCACGACAATAAATCGAGAAGACCAAACTACAAAAAGAAAAACCAAAATATCTATACAGTACGAAAGCACGATAAGATTTAATGTCTTTACTAACTTATAAAAAAAATAGGTAAGGTAAGATATTGTATTGGATAAAAAAAATATAAGCTAGAAAAAAAAATAACGACAAGATAATGCAAGAAAAGTTAAGCAAAAAAAATCAAAGGATAGGGATAAAACATCGCAAGAAAAAGATAAGCAAAAAAAAGATATGAGCAAAAAAAAATCAAAATCGATGCGCAAAAAAAAATAAGATATGCAAAAAAAAATATAGGCAAAAAAAATCAAACTCGAAACGATATAAAGATAAGATAACGAAAAAAAACAAGATAAGCACAAAAAATTATAAGCAAAAAATATAATATTAGCAAAAAAAAGATAAAGATACGATAGCGCAAAAAAAAAATAAGAATAAGATAACGCAAAAAAAAATAAACCAAAAAAAATATAGCAAAAAATTCAAACATCGTTGAGGTTTTCCCAGGTCAGAGTCGGAGGCGTTTGAAGCAGTGCTCCAAATAGATATGTAAAACCAATGGTCGTAAAATCTCAATGAAAGAAATTATACGAATTCCAAAAGGACAATCTATCGAAGCCACATGATACGAAACTTCATTCAGGAACTGCTCCTATCAGCCGGCATACAACAATTGCGACGAATGAAACGACCGTTTATCTCGGGTTGACGTTACCAATTGAGGATAAGTCATCAAATTCCACAAGAGACGAACGCCTTATCGACGCAAGAATGCCGCAGCCGATAATTAGCATCCACAAAAAAAAACTTAGGTTAATGATAAAATGATTGGATAACAACTTTATTTAAAGGAAAAATGAACGTTTTCGAGGTTTGATTGGATTAGTGCAGCGCTTCCTATAAACTGTAATACCAGTGGTCGCAGAATTCCAAGAAAAAGGAATTTAAACGAATTCCAAACAGGACAATCCATCGGCAGTGTGATGATCTAATTGTTTAGCTATAAGAATAACGAATTGTGAGTGTTTGTTTCTTTGGTGATTCAACTCATTTTGTCGTGAAGGCATAACACTGGCGACAAATTGTGTTAATAATCCAATTCGAGACATACTCTTCCAAATACGGTTTAAAGAAGCGGTAAGTTGTGTTTTGTGTGTTTGTTTTTTTGTAGTATATGTGTTTTCGGAGTGGATCTCAGCAACATACGTGGGCTGAGAACGAATTCTTTTTCTGTGTTTAATCATGTACATGTCCACAGGCCAGCAATTTTGGCATTGAGTGAAACTCAGGTGTTTGATAATTCTGATGTATCGGAATTTAATCTACCTGGGTATAGCTTGGTGCCATTATTTTTCTCTCGATGCGGACTCGCAATCTATGTGCGGAGTGATGTTGCGTTTCAGCTTTTGCCTCAATTTAGCCAAAGTTCCGATAAAAGTTAAGGTACAAGAGCGCAACATCTACTACTGTTTCCTTTACAGAAGCCCCAACTTAGACAGTGTTTCAACTCAGAGTGAGTTTGATGCACTGTCTGATTCAATCTTAAGAATTGATAAAAAAACATGAAATCGTTATTTCGGGCGATTTGAATGTACACAATTCTGGGTGGCTTCGCCATTCTGGCCAGACAACACCCGAAGGAAGGTGTGTTGAGTTATTCGCTGAGTTTAACCACCTTACTTAGCTTGTAAATGAGCCTACCCGAATACCTGACATTGCATATCATTCCGCTACCACCCTTGACTTGTTCCTTACTTCTTGTCCTGATAAATACTCCTTCAATGTATTATAGCCTCTAGGCTCGTCAGACCATTGTGTAGTATCAGCTAATTTTTAGTTAAAGCCAGACAAAAAAAACAAAAAAATAGTATGGCAATACGAAAAAGCCAATTTGGACGGCCTTAACTTCTTTGGGAGAACTATATGGTCGCTTTTTTTCGTGATAGCAACGTGGATGCCGCCGCTGATGCAATCACAAACATCATTCTTATTGGTATGAGAAAGTTTATCAGGAATAAATCTATCAAATCAAAGGAAGATGTATGGTATGACTTGAGCTGTAAAGAGGCTTCGTACTCGTGCAGGCTAGAGTTTAAAATGATCTCAACACACACAAATCCGCTGGTTCAGATGGTATATTTCCATTAGTTCTGAAGAGGTGTTCTTCCAAGCTGGCATTACCATTGCGTAAGCTTTTCCATCTATCCTATTCTTCTGGACTCTTCCCGAGAAGTTGGAAAACAGCATTTGTCCAGCCCATACCCAAAAAAGGCGAGCTGTCGTCTCTCTTCATACCGACCCATAGCACTTGCATCCATTATTTCCAAGGTCATGGAAACGCTGATTAAATATCAGCTTAATAATTATATTGAAACCAACGAAATCCTTAGTGACCGGCAGTATGGATTTCGTGGGCAACGTTCTACTGGTGATTTGTGGTTATATCTTACCGAACAGTGGAACCGATCTTTGCATCATTTTGAAGAAAGCAAGGCTGTTGCACTCGATATTTCAAAGGCATTTGACAGGGTTTGGCATCAAGCTCTTTTGGCTAAAATGCGTGCTTATGGTGTCGATGATAAACTGCTTCATTTGATTAGAAGCTATCTTTTGGACCGTTCAATCCAAGTTGTTTTGGACGGTTTCAAGTCTGAAATATACCACATAAATGCCGGCGTTTCCCAGGGCTCTGTTCTGTCCCCGACACTCTTTCTCATTTTTATTAATGATCTGTGACTTCTAATCCAATTCACTCTTTCGCTGACGACAGCACTCTCAGCTTCTCATATAAGTTTGTGGAACGTCCCTCCACCTCTGATGTGGAACTCAAACAACTTCGTATGTTAAGCTCGTTAAATTCTGACCTTGACAGCATAATACAATGGGGAGATATCAATCGAGTAGAATTTAACGCTCCCAAAACCCAATGCTGTCTCCTGTCGTCTAAGCGAATCCTTAACCCCATGCCATTATCCATGAATGGCACTTGCATCGAGGAAACTGAAAATCTCGCAATTCTCGGTATGTGCGTTAACGGCAATGACCACATATTTACCGTCGCTAAAAATGCTGCGAAATGTTTAGGTTTTCTAGCCCGGTGCAAGAAATATTTCACTCCCACTGATCTGGCTACCATATACAAGGCTTTTATTCGCCAAAAACTTGAGTACAATCGCCATATCTGGTCTGGTGCGCCTAAGACTATTTTGCATCAGCTAGATAGAATACAAAACCGCGCGATAAAACTTATCGGTGACGCAAATATAGCGAAATCAATAGATTCGTTTGAACATCGCAGGAACGTTTCTTGCTTGTCACTGTTTTATCGCTTCTTCTACCAGCGGTGCTCAAGAGAAATAGCCAGCTGCATGCCACCTCTCCTTGAATTCAACCGCAATACTCGTGGCGCTCTAAATGCTCATCAGTTTACCCTCAAGCCCGTCGGACGTACAGTTAAATTCAGGGATTCGTTCTTCAGCCGTACAACACGTATGTAGAATGCTCTACCAAGCTCTGTCTTCCCACATCACTATGATCCACAGGCATTCAAAACACAAGCTCATAGACATCTCCACTTTTCTCCTCCTCTTCCTTAACGCCCACGCTGTGCCAAGCATATATCCGAGCATTATAAGGGTGCGAACCCCTTGAAGCGTGCGCGAATTATAAAAAAAAAAGTTATACGGCTGATTCTCGTTATCCACTGCGTCATACGTGCACACCAAATTAAACGAACGGTTTCCTTGGTCGATTTTATCAAACGGAGATAAGTCATCGAAATTCCAAAAGAGACGAACGACCTACTGAAGTGACTAGGATATCGCAAGTCTACGACTGAATCTCAAACCGAATTAACAGGGGGTTAAAATTAGGAAAGAGGGAGACAAGCAAGAGTGTGAAACCCGTAAAGGAAATCAGAAGATACTGTACCGCTTTCGGGCCCCACGTTGGGCGCCATTTTATGTCATGTACAGAAGCGGTGTTATAGTTGCGGTGTTAGGCAGCCGATGTTAATTGCCACCTAGAGGGAGAGTGTTGCCTTTGGCGGGGTGCACGCCTAGTGTTGCGCTTGCCAGCTCGCCGGGTTGAGCGGGGGTTCTTGCCGTGAGCACACTCAACCGCCATTACAAAAAAAATTGCGTGCACAAGGAGGGAAACAAAAAGGGTAGGTTACCACATACCACCACTCGTTAGAGCAATAAAACATTTTTGAAATTGAGGTTACAATTAACTCAAGCGCGTTGAGCTCTTTATTACAAAAAAAAATTATACGTTATTTGTTTCAATAAAGGATTGGTTTTCCAAGGTCATATTTCAAAGTTACAATTTTTAAAATCACAATTTTCAAATTTACAAGTAGTCGAATTTACAATTATTCAAATTTACTAGTATTCAAATTTTCAAGCATTCACCCATCAGGGTATACTAACCGGAGTATTCTCGATCTTTACAATTTACAACCGTTCAAATAAAGACTTCAGGTATAACAAGAAAATAAAGTCTTGTACCGATACTACGTATACAAGTGATTAATTTACTTAGGTCTATAAAAACAAGTTTAAAGTTACGTTACTCAAGAATTGCTTGATCACATCCGTTTGAAGCAACTTATATACGTAAGCTAACTCCGCATTAAGATACAATTGTTTCAAATAAGGAGAAGATTTTCGGAATTTCCTTTCTTTTCCTACTGTATTCATATTCACCAACTTGGAGTTGGCCGAGGGTTAGGGAAACAAAAAGAAACTTTCTTGCCACTCAAAAACAACAAAAAAAGATCTCCCATACAAGTATATAGGTATCTAACGATATAGATCCCTATATAATTTTTTTTTTGTGAAACGAGTGATTCTCGCTTATATAAGTTAAGACAACAAACATTTAATGTTCCCACGGAACACACGAGTCAGCAAATCCCATCAACAGGCAGTGCTCGTGTGCAGCACATTGACACCGATTGGTGCAACATTAATTAAAAGCTAACTCAGCGTCTGGATTCAATTGAAATTAAGCCGAAACGAAAAACAACGACAAACGACCAGCGATGCATTGGTTTAGCTATTTTTAAGAAAATGAAATGTAGTTTAGTTTTAAGAGTGAAGTCAAACAATAAAGATCTTTTTTCTATAGAAAGTTAATAAGAAATAAATTAATTGGCGCCCAACGTGGGGCTCGAACCCACGACCCTGAAATTAAGAGTCTCATGCTCTACCGACTGAGCTAGCCCTAGTAAAGTACAAAGAAACTTTCACCTAAATACTTCAGATGAAGTAAAACCCGAAACTTACGAACAAAACATTGAATATGAAGATCTGCAACATAAACAAAGTCTTCAAGAAAACGTTGAACATTTACCAAATGTAGATTATACAAACGAACAACAAGATAGAATACAATGACATCCATTTTTTAGATTAAGTTGTTCCTCTCTTCCCTATTTCGAATGTAAGACGGAGAGTGGAACTATCCTCAAAATTTTAATCGATACCAGATCGAATAAAAATTATATTCAACCTAGTCTTATTTCAAACCCCCGAAAAAATGAGAAACCATTTTATGCTAATTCACTTGGAGGAAACGTCAAAGTTTCCGAACACACCTTTTTAAGTTTATTTGGTCTTAATGATATCAAAATTAAATTTTTCCTAATGCCAGAACTAAAATCTTTTCATGCTATTCTCGGCAACGATAGCCTTAAAGATCTTTCAGCCGTAATTCATGTAAAAGACAATTACATGATAGTTAGCGATTCCGTTAAAGTCAAAGTTAGGCAACTAGTAGCACAATCTGTTAATACTATTAATATCAGAACCAATCATATGTCAGAACAATAAAGAACAGGTATTCAAAACATAGTAAGCAAATTTTCCAAATTATTTGATGACCCAAATAATAAACTTTCATGTACGACTGTTGTCAAAGGAGAAATAAGAACAACAACAGATTCTCCCGTATATTCCAAATTTTATCCATACCCAATGCCACTCAAAGATGAAGTCGAGAGCCAAATACAGAATCTTCTTAAAGATGGTATAATAAGACGTTCAAGACCAGTGTGGATTGTACCAAAAAAAGCAGATGCATCCGGAAATAAAAAATTTTGATTAGTCATAGACTATCGCAAGCTTAACGCTATAACAATTTCCGATCGATATCTAGTTCCAGAAATAAATGAAGTATTAGCCAATCTCGGAAAAAATACGTGGTTCACAGTCCTTGACCTTAAGAGTGATTCCATCAAATACCTTTAAAGGAAGAAGATATGGAAAAAACAACCTTCTCGGTAAACTATGGTAAATACGAGTTTACTAGGCTTCCTTTTGGTCTAAAAAATATTCCCTCCATTTTCCAGCGAGCATTAGACGATATCCTTAGAGATCACATTGGCAAGATATGCTATGTGTACATTGATGATATCATCATCTATATTAAAGACGAAACTTCACATCTAGAAAATATTTCCAAAATATTCGAAACTCTGAACAGAGCGAATATGAAAGTTCAGCTCGACAGATGCGAGTTTTTCAAGCAAGAAATAGAATTTCTAATAGTATCAAGACAAATCCAGATAAAGTAAGTGCTATCAAAAACTTTCCACCGCCTCAAACTTTAAAAGATCTGAGATCCTTCCTTGGTATGTCAGGTTATTATCGACGGTTCATTCAAGACTTTGCAAAACTTGCAAAACCCCTGACGTCTCTTTTGGCCGAATTCCAAAAACTTATCTAACAAAAAACCAATACATCTAAACGATGACGCTCACGAAGCTTTCAATAAAATAAAAAAATCCTTAGCATCAGACGATACGATTTTAATCTACCCTGATTTCAATTGTCCTTTCGAGCTCACAACAGACGCCTCGAACTACGCCATAGGCGCTGTATTATCCCAAAAAGAGAAACCTATAACATTCATATCCAGGACTTTAAATAAAACCGAAGAAAACTTTGCAACCAACGAGAAAGAGATGTTAGCCATCGTTTGGGCTTTAAATTCTCTTAGAAATTACCTTTACGGTACAGCAAAAGTTCTTATATTTACTGATCACCAGCCTTTAACTCACGCGCTCAGTACTAAAAATAAAAATACCAAATTAAAACGATGGAAAGCAGCACTAGAAGAATATAGCTACGAGCTCAAGTACAAACCAGGAAAGACAAACGTGGTAGCAGACGCGCTATCTAGACCACCCATGTCCACACAAATTAATTCCCTAACACCTACAATTCATAGTGATGAATCATCATCTCATGGCCTTATTTATTCCGTAGAATCACCAATCAATTGTTTTAAAAATCAAATTTTTCTTCAAGAAGGTACACCTTCTAATCTTTCATTTCAAATACCATTTCCGACTTATCACAGACATACTATTATTGAACCTATTTACAATGAAACAAACTTAATCCAAATCCTAAAAAAAAATGTTTAAATCCATCGGTAACGAATGGAATCAAAACGAGCGAACGCATAATGGGTATGATCCAAAATGTTTACAAAGAACATTTCAGTTCTTATAAGATCCGTTTTACACAAATACAAGTTCAAGACGTGAAAAACGAACAGGATCAAGAAAATTTAATAATGGATGAACATAATCGTGCACACAGGAACCAGAAGGAAAATAGACTCCAAATTTTAGAAAAATATTTTTTCCCTACACTAAGTAAGAAACTTAAAAAAATCACAAAACTTTGCTTAATATGCAAACAGAACAGATAGGCACCCTAATAAGGTACCTATACAATCCACTCCGATTCCGAAATATCCCGGTGAAATTATACACATCGATGTATTCTCTACAGAAGGAAAACTGGTTATCACTGCAATCGATAAATTTTCCAAATATGCTGTCACAAAAAGGATAAAGTCAAAAGCTGTAGAAGATGTAAGACAGCCAATAAGAGACATTTCTTTGGCTTCGGAATACCAAAAGTAATCGTTTGTGATAACGAAAAATCATTCAATGCAGCCTCAATTCTCTTTATGTTGCAAAACGAGTTTGGAACTCAAGTATTTACAACACCTCCCTATACAAGCACATCAAATGGGCAAATAGAGAGATTTCATTCAACTCTCGCTGAAATTATGCGATGTTTGAAATCAGAAAAAATTTACGAATCCTTCACGGAACTTTTAGAAGCAGCAGTTAACGCATATAACTTCTCTGTACATTCAGTCACAAAAAGAAAGCCAGTTGATATATTTTTCAGTAGAAATACCGAAAGTTCAGCACAAGTCGAAGAAGCACGCAAAATATAGATAAATTAAAGTCTAAACAGGAAGCTGATATAACATATCATAATAAAAAAAAGATCTGGCCTTAAAAACTATTCCCCTGGAGATATCATTTACATCAAAGTAAATAAACGATTAGGTTCAAAGCTTTCAGCAAGATATAAAAAGGAAAAAGTAAAAGAAAATAAGTCAACAATTGTTGTAACAGAATCAGGCAGAGTTGTTCATAAATCAAACATAAGAAACTAATCCTAAAATCCAAACTCACCTCTCTCCTTTCCTTTATCCCACAGGTTTCTAATAAAATCAATCCAAAGAAACATTAGCATCCTAGACTATTCTAATTCCCCAATCATCATCCTAAACAATGGTCATTCCAAGATTTCAAAAGGAAACATAAAATTCATACACACCATAGAACTGACTCCGTACGAAAACTTCCTTTCAGAAGTACATTCCATAATCCTCAAACATGTTCCCAAAACTAATCCTTTCTTCCCAATCATCCAACATGATTTAGAACAGATTAAATACATAATTAAAAATTTAAAAGTTAATAGATCAAAACGGTCCCTTGATTTCATAGCCGGAACACCGGACCACGAAGATTTTAAAATTCTTAGAAATAAAATTAATAATGTAATTGAAAATAATAATGAACAAATAGAAATAATCGAAGAATATAAGAAAAGAATTAATACACTTACTAATGTAACTAATGAAATTATAAATACAATTAACTATTGTACTATTGTACAGTACTATTGAATATCAATTTAATGCAATATTACTATTTAAAATAAAACTTATAAAAGAAGAGCTAACGAATATTATATTCGCAATTGAACTTGCTAAAGAAAACATTGTTAATTCTAATATTATGTCAAAAAACGAAATTAATTTAATATTAAATAAAATGGATAAAGAAATCTTGCCTTATACAAATGTAGAACAAGCAATAAAATTTGCTGATGTAAAAATTGCATCTGATTTAAAAAATTTACTTTATATTATTAGTATTCCGAAAAAAAAAATGAACTCTATGAAAAACTAATGCTAATACCAATTAAATAGAAAAATGGCCTTATAAATAAAATATCTCAAAGAAATATATTAAAGAACTAGATGCTCCCTGGCGCTTTGCTACCCGCACACTGGGACTCACGACTTCCTCTTACCATCGCGTGGTGGGGGTGTACTATACTTCACTATCACTACATAGTATAAAACAAAGTCGCTTTCTCTGTCCCTATCACTACATCACTACATAGTATAAAACAAAGTCGCTTTCTCTGTCCCTATATCCCTATGTATGCTTAGATCTTTAAAACTACGCAACGGATTTTATGGATTACTAAATAACTGTAAGAAAACAGAAGACATTTCTCTCTGTAAACAAACAGATTTAGTAGACTTAAGTAATGATAACTGTATAATAAGTTTATTAGAAAATAAAAATGCATAGTGTAACTCGACAAATAGTCAACATATCGCTCAACTCGAAGAAATATCACCCGGACTTATCATCCTCAACCAATTCAACGGTACAATAGAATCCAAAAACAAAACACAATCCATTAGTGGAAACTACGTCATAAAATTTAATAATGAGACAATCCTGATCAATAATCAACGATTCGTCGCTGAAGAACTCATCAATATCCAAGCTTTACCACCACAGTTACATCCAACTTCAAAAGATTTAGCTATCGATGAGGTCCTTTCGTTAGAACTGATGAAGGAACTAAATACAAAAAATACACAACATTTTAAAAAAAAAAACAGAAAAAAACATTCACCAAATAAAAACGTATTCGATTTTTGCAGTCCTATTTCTCATAATAGTAAAACAATACAAAAGAAAATCCAGAACATCGATAGCAACACCACCTATGATAACGATAACAACTAATCAAAGTGAACCCAATCAATCAGCATCCCTTCAAACGTATCCGAGCTTCAACAACGTCATGTTAAATGCGTGGACGCATTATTTTAAGAAGGGAGGAGTTAAGACAACAAACATTTAATGTTCCCACGGAACACACGAGTCAGCAAATCCCATCAACAGGCAGTGCTCGTGTGCAGCACATTGACACCGATTGCTGCAACATTAATTAAAAGCTAACTCAGCGTCTGGATTCAATGGAAATTAAGCCGAAACGACAAACAACGACAAACGACCAGCGATGCATAGGTTTAGCTATTTTTAAGAAAATGAAATGTAGTTTAGTTTTAAGAGTGAAGTCAAACAATAAAGATCTTTTTTTTATAGAAAGTTAATAAGAAATAAATTAATTTATATAAACAAGTAAGGTCATATATATATATATGTAATTAACGATTTAAACTTATAAACTTTTATATAAAACGAACAATTCTCGTTTATATAAACAATTGAAATCATATGTATAAGTAAGTGGATTACTTGTTGCAAAATAAAAAGAGAATTTAAATTTGTGTTTCTTTAAGGATCAACCTCTTTATTCAGACTCGAAAAGACAACTCGCTTTAGAAATATATTAAACCTAATATGAAACCTACATGAAAACTATGAGTAAACAATTTGTTGTGACAAGCCAATTGTTGCGACGTCTTCATTATCTGTTGCGCGTGACTTCTAGCGAATTTGGCTGGTGTGCATCTGGTAGAATGCGATGTTTGCATTTTATATTGCTCGTGTTCTTCTGTTGAATTTGATCTGTGTCTTATCTCACTCGATACCATGTAGAGTATTGGTCTTGTGTTTTCTTCACCTTGACCTCCAGGGTGGACTTCGGATGTAGTTGCCGTGATGTTATTTGCTAACTCAATTTTGGAGTTCCTTTAGCATTTCTAGTGTTAGCTGTTCTTTATATTTTTTTACTTCTGAATTTAGTTGTAAGATTGCTGGCATTGGTTTGGAAGAAGGGATTTCTTTTGAGTCGTAGTGCTGGCCGTTGACAGAGATTGATGCATTGTAGTAATGTAGTAAGTAAGTTCCGGTAAGGTTGACGACGTCTTCGTTTACAAGAATAGATCCGTTAAACTGATTCAGCATGAGGATTCCGGGCTGGAGTTCTTCGATGGTTGGCATGTGCTGGTTGTTAATCTCATCGCAACTTGATGGTTTACTCTTTAATAGGTTTGGGATGCAGTTATGTAGACTTAAATTAACAATTTCATTCTTATTACATATAGTTATATCATTAAAAGTTTTACAGGTTTGTTTGATTCCATAGATATCATTTTGACAAATAAATAATTTAATTGCCTTTCTATTGTATTTTATTGGCTTTATTAGTAGCTTTTCGCATATAAGATTATTTGAAGTAGGAATGCTTATTATAAAGAGTAAAACTGATTTATTAGATGCTATTTTAATATCAGCAAACTCAAGTGTTTCTTCTAAATTTATAAAGGGTATATTATTTTCTTCGAACTTTCTATTTCAGAGTTTGATAAAATGAAAGAAATTACGATTCCTTTTTTCGCCCAAAGCAAGGCATATTCAATATTAGTGATTTAATCTTTAATTAAATCTAGTTTATATATAATATCTTGTATATAGTTATTATTTAAGTTTTCGTTTGATTTAAAAAGTTGCAAAGCTTCGTTAGTTACGTTTGTTAATTTGATTATTCTTTCCAAATAAGATTTGTTGATAATAACTTGTTTATTATTATTAGCTAATATGTTATGAGTTTGAGTTTTAAATAACGAAATAATATCTATCATTAATTTAAATTCCTTATTAAATGAAAACTCATTAGATTTAAATAAATTATATAATTTTCCAACTAATTTAACTGCTTCGTAAGCTTCTACATCAATAATGTGAATTATTTTAAACGTACACGCTTGGAGTTTGGCAGTTCCCATATTTGTTGAGATAATTTTAGAATTCGTTTTCGTTTCGTTTCTCCTTTGGTGTAATTTTTTATTGGTTTCCTAATCTTGTTATGAAATGTATTATCTTTTTGTTGTTTTTCTTTAAGCTTTTCAATATTTTCTCTTCTAGTCTGTTCATACACTTCTGGATCGGTGCTTACTATTCTTCCAACAAAATTTTCTATGGGTCTTTTGTTTATTACTGAGTGTATGGAGTAGTTGTATTCGTAAACCGCTCGATCTAGCAGTTCCGCGAAGGATCTATGGATGCGTTCCGACTTGAGACAGCGCATAATTTCAGAAAGGGTCTAGTGAAACCTCTCCACCTGGCCATTTACCGCGCTGGTGTACGGGGGAGTTTTGTAGATTTCTATGTTAAGCTGATCTTTTAACATAAAGCAAATTGAAGCTGAACTAAATGTTTTTTCATTATCGAATACTACCATTTTTGGAACACCAAAGGCAAATATAAGTTGTCTTAATGGTTCTTTGACATCTTCGATAGCTCTTGATTTTAAGATACTTACTTGCGCATATTTAGAAAATTTGTCCACTGCAGTCAGTACAAGATTTTTGTCCGTTGAATAGATATCGAAATGAACAATGTGACCTGGAAATTGGGGTAAAGGTGTTGCCTGTAATTCGGGTTTATTAGGGTTTCGGTCATATTTTTGCTCCTTGCAGATTTTACACTGCTTGACTAGTTTATGAATTTTTGCTCTCATTTTGGGGAAGTAGAATTTTTGGAGCAATTGTATTTTATTCTCCCTACTATTGCTGTAAGCTCTATTTGCTCGTTTGGATCTGTAAGGTCCCTTATCTGGGTTTGAGTAAATCTAGTTTTGTATGATTTGAAATGGTGGGGATAAATTTCTCGAATTTTCCCCATAAAAGATTCGCTTGTAAAAATTCCATTTGTGACGCTAGGGTTAAGGGATTTTTTTAGGATTGAAAGTAGGTCTTCATTAGTGTAGACATTTTGAATAAATGTGTGTCTATGGTATGTTGGGAACGGGATTTTAAATTCATAGCTTTTATTGTCGCCAATGAGGAGCATTATTTGGTTTTTAAATACATTAATAGGACTTTATATTGCGGGAATTAAATCATGGGACGAACTTTCGTCACTGTGTTGGGTCATTGTTAGCGTGTTAACCTCGGAGCGTTCTGATAGGCGTGATAACGCATCCGCGACAATGTTGCTTTTCCCTGGTTTGTACTGAATTTGGTAGTTATATTCCTCTAAAATGGCTTTCCATCGCTTCATTTTAGAGTTATTATTCTTACTACTCAAAGCGTATGTCAGCGGTTGGTGGTCTGTGTAGATTTTCACATGAGCGGCACCATACAAGTAATTTCTTAAAGAGTTGAGAGCCCATATAATAGCGAGCATTTCTTTTTCGTTCGCCGCGTAATGCTCTTCGGTTTTATTTAGGGATCTGTAATGAACTATCACCTTCGTTAAACCGAGATGATTTGAGGCGAAGACGCAACTTCGCTCGGCATTACAACCGAATGCCGTATGGTGGGGCTGAAGCAGCGTGCACGTCTAGTTCGGCTCTTGCTAGCTCGCCGGATTGGGAGGGGGTTATTTGCCGCCAGCCACACACCGTCCTCATTGACAGAAAAAAATATTTTGTAGTTACGTGAACAAAAAAAAACCTTGGAGAGACAACTAAGAGCAGAATGCCTTCCCTGGTTATCTGGTCCGACCAACCCGGGACGCTATTGCGGAGAGAAGGGACTGAGTCAAATAATAAATAATAATTCTCTACTCGGTCATTTTTATACAAAACGTTATAAATTTATTCCTCTTTTACTTCCTTTTTTTTTTATATATATATAGATAGTATTCATACGCTTAAAATAAAAACAATTCCATACTGTTACGCAAATGTAGTGTATGTGTGTATTATATATATATAGAGATAGGGTAGAAATAACTAAGTAAGGCTACGTATATTTAAGTAAGGCTAAGTAGATGTAGTGCATGTGTGTATTATATATATATATATAGAGATAAGGTAGAAATAACCAAGTAAGGCTAAGTATACTTAAGTAAGGCTAAGTATACTTAAGTAAGGCTAAGTAAATGTAGTGTAGGTGAGTACTATATATATATATAGAGATAAGGTAGAAATAACTAAGCAAGGCTAAGTATATTTAAGTAAGGCTAAGTAAATGTAGTGCATGTGTGTATTATATATATATATAGAGATAACGTAGAAATAACCAAGTAAGGCTAAGTATACTTAAGTAAGGCTAAGTATACTTAAGTAAGGCTAAGTATACTTAAGTAAGGCTAAGTAAATGTAGTGTAGGTGAGTACTATATATATATAGAGATAAGGTAGAAATAACTAAGTAAGGCTAAGTATACTTAAGTAAGGCTAAGTATACTTAAGTAAGGCTAAGTAAATGTAGTGTATGTGTGTATTATATATATATAAATATATAGAGATAAGGTAGAAATAACCAAGTAAGGCTAAGTATACTTAAGTAAGGCTAAGTATACTTAAGTAAGGCTAAGTAAATGTAGTGTAGGTGAGTACTATATATATAGAGATAAGGTAGAAATAACTAAGCAAGGCTAAGTATATTTAAGTAAGGCTAAGTAAATGTAGTGCATGTGTGTATTATATATATATATAAGAATAATGTTCATATGATTAGGTGATATATTTAAGTAAGGCTAAGTAGATGTAGTGCATGTGTGTATTATATATATATATAGATAAGGTAGAAATAACTAAGTAAGGCTAAGTATACTTAAGTAAGGCTAAGTATATTTAAGTAAGGCTAAGTAAATGTAGTGTATGTGTGTATTATATATATATAAGAATAATGTTCATATGATTATGTGATATATTTAAGTAAGGCTAGGCTCATGTAGTGCGTGTTTGTTTTATATGTATGTAAGAATAAAGTTCATATGATTAGGTAATATAGTTAAGTAAGGCTAGGCTCATGTAGTGCGTGTTTGTTTTTAAATATGAAAAAAATAATGTTCATATGATTAGGTAATAAAGGTAAGTAAGGCTAGGCTCATGTAGTGCGTGGTTGTTTATAATATATTAGTAAGGTTAGGCTCATGTAGTGCGTGTTTGTTTTATATATATAAAAAAATAATGTTCGTATGATTAGGTAATATAGGTAAGTAAGGCTAGGCTCATGTAGTGCGTGTTTGTTTTATATATATATAAAAATAATGTTCGTATGATTAGGTAATATAGGTAAGTAAGGCTAGGCTCATGTAGTGCGTGTTTGTTTTATATATATAAAAACAATAATGTTTATATGATTAGGTCAAAATAAGTTAACGGACACCGTTGGCGGAAACCCCTCTGGTAGGGCGGATTGCCGAAGAACAACTATAAGCGGACAAGGAGAAACCGAGGGCTTTTCCATGCCCCGTGCGTGGCGAGCATGGACGCGTCGATCTGCACTTTCCATATAATTAAATTGTATAATTGGATTGTTATAGGTACTTACGCAAAGAGGAAAAGTGAGGTTGGAGGTGGTTGTGAGGAATTTCCTTCAAGCTTCTTATTTTCTTGTTGCCACCAGTAATCCAGCGTAATCGTGGTGATCCTCTGTTTCCAACGAGGACTGATGCTTCGACCTTTGGTTGGATCCTGTTCCTAACCTCGCCTTTTCCTAAATTACACGATGGTTAGTACAAACATTTTATTTAACGCCATGATGTTCACTCGCGCGAAGAGCAATTGTCATTTTTTTTTCCATAAATCTTCTTTTTTTATAAAATTTTATTGGTTTACCTCTCTGCGCCTTCCGTTATGCCTAGTATTTTTCCTTCCTTTCTTTTTTTTTTCTTTGAAATTTTTCTAAGTTTGTTCTTTTTCCCAATTGACTTTCGTCTATAAGTTGTCTTCGTCTATATATTTTTTTTTGTTGTTGCTGACTTTGTTTTAGTCTTAACCGACTTGTACACTCGGCCAGCTTCTTTTCGGAAAGAGACCGGTTTTCATGCCATGGCCGACGAGAAGTCTCCGTTCGCATTTACCAATCCATATCTGTGCTAAAGTAAGACGACGCATGTTCTATTATCGGTGGTGACAACGAACTTGGTGGTTTACACGGGACTTGTGCAAGTAGAGTGACGTAAGTGTTTTTAGGTTGGTTCGATGACCCAAACGTACACCATAACAGATCTTGAAATGAACGTAATAGGTCTACCTTCTTGTGCGAGAACGGCACCTTTAGCAAAGTTTGAAGCGTCGGTGGTAAGTTCGAAGCTTTTGCCAAAATCGGTGTAGGCTAGGATGAGGTCTTTATAAGTTAGGGAGTTTTTTAATTTGTTGAAGGCTTCGTGTGCCTCGGTTGATAAGTAGACTGGAATTTTGTTTGACTTTGATTTTGAGATGCGACCTTCTTTTCCTCTTAGAAGTGATGTTAGTGGCTTTGCTAGTTTCGCGTAGTCTTTGATGAAACGACGGTAATATCCTGCTTAGCCTAAGAATGATCTGAGTTCTTTAATGGTTGTAGGAGGGGGGAAATTGACTATTGACTTCACTTTTTCTGGATTGGTTTTGATTCCTGATGGAGATACAACAAAACCCAAGAATTTGACTTCTTGTTTATAGAATTTGCATTTATCCAGCTGTGCCTTCATATTCGCTTCACTAAGAGTTTGGAAACTTTGCTCTACGTGTTTTACATGGTCATTTCCGCTAAAAATGATAATGTCGTCAATATAGACGTAGCATATTTTGCCGATGTAAACATGGAGTATGTCATCGAGCGCACGCTGGAAAATTGATGGCGCGTTTTTCAATCCGAATGGGAGCCGAGTGAACTCGTATTTCCCATTATTGATTGCGAATGCCGTTTTCTCCGTGTCAGATTCTTTTAACAGAATCTGATGGAAACCGCTTTTTAAATTGAGGACGGTGAAGTATTTGCTTTTTCCTAATTGTGAAAGTACTTTGCTGATTTCCGGTATTGGGTACCTGTCTGCTATTGTTACTGAGTTGAGTTTCCTGTAGTCAACGACCATCCTGTACTGTTTGTTCCCATTTGAGTCGGGCGTTATAAGGAGATCTTGATTGTCGGATAATACCATCTTTTATGAGATTTTTTACTTGCTTGTCTATTTCATTTCTAAGGGAGGCATGGTACGGGTAATTTTTAGAGTAAACGGGTGAATCTGAATTAGTTCGAATATCGCCGACTACATTTGTGGTGTAGGTCAACTTTTCGTTAGGTTCCGAGAATAAAGAAGGGAATTTCCTAATTATTGAATTGATTGCAATTTTTTGTGGGGTGGTCATATGATATAATTTAACGCTTAAGGAGTTTACTGCTTGTGATCGTAGCTGTTTGATCTTTATTTTAACTTTGTTAAGAATGGTCATAAAACTGTCTTTTGTATGTATTACGGCGGATAATTGCTTAAGGCTATCGTTTCCTTAAATGCCATGAAAGGATTTAAGACTTGGGAAGAGAAAAAAATTAAGGTTAATATTCGTCTGGCCAAAAAGGTTAAGAAAGGTGTGCTGAGCTATCTCGATGTCACCAGCAATAGATTTGGCAAAAAAAAATTGTTTGTTTGGAAGGGGGTGTTTATAAGACTCGGTTGAATATAATTCTTACTTGAACCTGTGTCTATTAAGAAGTTTAATATTTCCCCACTCTTCGTCTTGCAACTAAAATAAGGCATCGAACAGTCTGTTAGTCTAAAAAATGTATGTAACTAAATTCCTGAAATTCGTGACTGTCGTGGTAAGCATCTTCCTGTCGTAAGAAAGATTCGGCTTGCTCACTCATAAATGCAGGTCCTTGGGGGAGCTACTCCCGGTTTCTTGCATTTCAAAATTCGGAGGGGTTTGACCAACGTTAATGTGAAAGTTTCTCTGGTATTTATTAGGAAATTGGGCTTGCATCGACGCGCTTGTCGGGCGCTTACCAGCGTATTTAAATGGTGGTGGCCTATTCTGATAATTAACCGCATTAGTTCTTATTGTTGAAGTGTCTGGTCTCGGCTGAGGTTTTGGTGCGAAAGGGCGAGGTGGTGGAGCAGGATTGGGATAATTCTGGGCATGATTAGTATTAAAGTATTGTTGTTGGGCCATGTGGTAAATGGGATATTTTTGGAAGTATTGTGCTTGTGGAATATATGATATCTGTGGGAAAAATTGTTCTTTACGTGGAATTGCATTGAGCATTTGGCGTGGCTGGTTCTGTGAAGTTGGGAAACTATTTCTTAGGGAATTCTGAAATTGACTCGCGAAATTTGACCTAAATTTTTGGTTTTCCAATTTTTGGCATAAGGCTAGAGCTTGTGGTAGATCGCTTGGTTCGCGCATACCTAAGAGCCTTGGAAGGTCACTGTTTAAACCGCGGACGAAAGTGTCCAGAGCTTTATTTCTGTATGTTTGCGTTAGTAAGGTCAAAGATTCGGGTCCGACGTCCATACAAGAAATTTTGTTGAGGATGAGCGAAAGGTTGGTATAAATGGCTTGGCAGAATTCTTGCACCGTTCGCCTGCCTTGTGTCAAAGAATTCATTTGATACTCTAAAGTACCTAGATCTCTTTGATCTGCATAATGCAGGGTAAGGCCTTTGGAAATAGCTTTCCAGTTAAGAGGCGTATTGTACGATTCAAGCGCTGTATCGGCGTTGCCGACGATTTTGTTCCGTACTACGTTTAATATTCCGAAATATTTCGGAGTGCTTTTAGTGGTTCGTAGATGTTTAACACTCTCTCTATGCTCTTCTTCCAAGAGCTGAACTCTGATGTTTTTCCGGAGAAATCGCGCAGTGATCTTACAACATCCGTGAGGTCTTGTCCAATTGATAAGTCTAAATCTGGGTTAATAATGGAGTTTATTAAACTAGGGGCGTTTTAATTGAAGGCCTCATTAACGATGCTAGAAATAAGGCTGACAAGTTCGGGTGATGCTACCACAGGTCGAGGATTTGCTTTTGGGGGATTATTTACGCCTTGTTGTACATTCAGTACAGGGGGCCGGATAAGGATGTTTGGATTTTCCATATTATTATTAATTATTATTATTTTTAAGATAGTTTTTATTTTTATTCGAATTGTGGGGGAAAAAAAGAAAAATGTTTGCGTACCAAAACATTTTTTTTGTTACTAAATAATAGAAGTGAACACACAATTGTTAATCATTTGCATTACATTGTGCGAGAACGTGCAGAAACTGGTGCATCAAACTTCTTGAGCGAGCATAATGGGCGACGTAGCGTGCAGGAATGTCTACCGCTCATATCTGGCCGAAGTGCGGCAAGCAGTTTAGCAACCACCCGCAGAGCAGCAGGTGTTAGTCGCCATAGGATGTTACTATAAAAACAACGTATGAAGAGCAGGAGCAGAGGAGCAGTGCATCCATGTCGTCAGCCGTGCATTATTGGCACGTCGTTAACGTGCAGAACAGGAACGAGCACCGGGGCAAGAGCATTACAAGACAACGGAAATATCAATTCAATCACTGAGAGTACGTCCAGCTGAAATTTAAATGGTGGTGGCCTATTCTGATAATTAACCGCATTAGTTCTTATTGTTGAAGTGTCTGGTCTCGGCTGAGGTTTTGGTGCGAAAGGGCGAGGTGGTGGAGCAGGATTGGGATAATTCTGGGCATGATTAGTATTAAAGTATTGTTGTTGGGCCATGTGGTAAATGGGATATTTTTGGAAGTATTGTGCTTGTGGAATATATGATATCTGTGGGAAAAATTGTTCTTTACGTGGAATTGCATTGAGCATTTGGCGTGGCTGGTTCTGTGAAGTTGGGAAACTATTTCTTAGGGAATTCTGAAATTGACTCGCGAAATTTGACCTAAATTTTTGGTTTTCCAATTTTTGGCATAAGGCTAGAGCTTGTGGTAGATCGCTTGGTTCGCGCATACCTAAGAGCCTTGGAAGGTCACTGTTTAAACCGCGGACGAAAGTGTCCAGAGCTTTATTTCTGTATGTTTGCGTTAGTAAGGTCAAAGATTCGGGTCCGACGTCCATACAAGAAATTTTGTTGAGGATGAGCGAAAGGTTGGTATAAATGGCTTGGCAGAATTCTTGCACCGTTCGCCTGCCTTGTGTCAAAGAATTCATTTGATACTCTAAAGTACCTAGATCTCTTTGATCTGCATAATGCAGGGTAAGGCCTTTGGAAATAGCTTTCCAGTTAAGAGGCGTATTGTACGATTCAAGCGCTGTATCGGCGTTGCCGACGATTTTGTTCCGTACTACGTTTAATATTCCGAAATATTTCGGAGTGCTTTTAGTGGTTCGTAGATGTTTAACACTCTCTCTATGCTCTTCTTCCAAGAGCTGAACTCTGATGTTTTTCCGGAGAAATCGCGCAGTGATCTTACAACATCCGTGAGTTCTTGTCCAATTGATAAGTCTAAATCTGGGTTAATAATGGAGTTTATTAAACTAGGGGCGTTTTAATTGAAGGCCTCATTAACGATGCTAGAAATAAGGCTGACAAGTTCGGGTGATGCTACCACAGGTCGAGGATTTGCTTTTGGGGGATTATTTACGCCTTGTTGTACATTCAGTACAGGGGGCCGGATAAGGATGTTTGGATTTTCCATATTATTATTAATTATTATTATTTTTAAGATAGTTTTTATTTTTATTCGAATTGTGGGGGAAAAAAAGAAAAATGTTTGCGTACCAAAACATTTTTTTTGTTACTAAATAATAGAAGTGAACACACAATTGTTAATCATTTGCATTACATTGTGCGAGAACGTGCAGAAACTGGTGCATCAAACTTCTTGAGCGAGCATAATGGGCGACGTAGCGTGCAGGAATGTCTACCGCTCATATCTGGCCGAAGTGCGGCAAGCAGTTTAGCAACCACCCGCAGAGCAGCAGGTGTTAGTCGCCATAGGATGTTACTATAAAAACAACGTATGAAGAGCAGGAGCAGAGGAGCAGTGCATCCATGTCGTCAGCCGTGCATTATTGGCACGTCGTTAACGTGCAGAACAGGAACGAGCACCGGGGCAAGAGCATTACAAGACAACGGAAATATCAATTCAATCACTGAGAGTACGTCCAGCTGAAATTTTTTTTTTTTAAATTCGCGCACGCTTCAAGGGGTTCGCACCCTTATAATGCTCGGCTATATGCTTGGCACAGCGTGGGCGTTAAGGAAGAGGAGGAGAAAAGAGGAAATGTCTATGAGCTTGTGTTTTGAATGCCTGTGGATCATAGTGATGTGGGAAGACAGAGCTTGGCAGAGCATTCCACATACGTGTTGTACGGCTGAAGAACGAATCCCTGAATTTAACTGTACGCCCGAAGATGGGCTTAAGGGTAAACTGATGAGCATTTAGAGCGCCACGAGTATTGCGGTTGAATTCAAGGAGAGGTGGTATGCAGCTGGCTATTTCTCTTCAGCACCGCTGGTAGAAGAAGCGATAAAACAGTGACAAGCAAGAAACGTTCCTGCGGTGTTCAAGCGAATCTATCGATTTAGCTATATTTTCGACACCGATAAGTTTTATTGCGCGGTTTTGTATTCTATCTAGCTGATGCAAAATAGTCTTAGGCGAACCAGACCAGATATGGCAATTATACTCAAGTTTTGGGCGAATAAAAGCCTTGTAAATGGTAGCCAGATCAGAGGAAGTGAAATATTTCTTACACCGGGCTATAAAACCTAATCATTTCGCAGCATTTTTAGCGACGGTAAATATGTGGTCATTCCAACGAAGCTTGTCGTTAACGCACATACCGAGAATTGCGAGATTTTCAGTTTCCCCGATGTAAGTGCCATTCACGGATAATGGCATGGAGTTTAGGGTTCGCTTAGACGACAGGAGACAGCATTGGGTTTTGGAAGCTTTAAATTCTACTCGATTGATTTCTCCCCAATGTATTATGCTGTCAAGGTCAGAATTTAACGTGCTTAAAATACGAAGTTGTTTGAGTTCCACATCAGAGGTGAGGGACGATCCTCAAACTTATATGAGAAGCTGAGAGTGCTGTCATCAGCGGAAGAGTGAATTGGATTAGAAGTCACAGATAAGAGATCATTAATAAAAATGAGAAAGAGTGTCGGGGACAGAACAGAGCCCTGGGGAACGCCAGCATTTATGTGGTGTATTTCAGACTTGAAACCGTCCAAAACAACTTGAATTGAGCGGTCCAAAAGATAGCTTCTAATCCAATGAAGCAGTTTATCATCGACACCATAAGCACGCATTTTAGACAAAAGAGCTTGATGCCAAACTCTGTCAAATGCCTTTGAAATATCGAGTGCAACAGCTTTGCTTTCTCCAAAATGATGCAAAGATCGGTCCCACTGTTCGGTGAGATAAACCATCAAATCATCAGTAGAACGTTGCCGACGACATCATATCGAATAACATCCAGAAGTTTTAATGCAGTGCGAGCACATCCATTTTGGGATTAGCCGGGAATCCCTCGAGCGACGAGATCCATTTCAAGGTGAACTTGGAGCACCCGAATCCGCCACTTACCAAACGAGCTGTGGTCAGTGCAATCGCGAAGCTATCCGACCCAAATGGCTTCATCGCACCAGTGGTGATCAGGGCGAAGATCATCATTCATGATCTCTGGCGATCGGGGATAAAGTGGGACGAGCAGATACCGAAGGAGATAGAGAAAGAATGGAGTCTTATGTTAATATGAATTTAATTACTACAAGTTTAAATTTACTCAAAACTGAATTTAATTACTATGAGTTTAAATTTACTCAAAACTGAATTTAATTACTATGAGTTTAAATTTATTCAAAACTGAATTTAATAGCTGCGAGTTTAAATTTACTCAATTGAGCATTTGGCGTGGCTGTTGCTGTGAAGTTGGTAAACTATTTCTTAGGGAATTCTGAAATTGACTCGCGAAATTTGACCTAAATGTTTGGTTTTCCAATTTTTGGCATAAGGCTAGAGCTTGTGGTAGATCGCTTGGTTCGCGCATACCTAAGAGCCTTGGAAGGTCACTGTTTAAACCGCGGACGAAAGTGTCCAGAGCTTTATTTCTGTATGTTTGCGTTAGTAAGGTCAAAGATTCGGGTCCGACGTCCATACAAGAAATTTTGTTGAGGATGAGCGAAAGGTTGGTATAAATGGCTTGGCAGAATTCTTGCACCGTTCGCCTGCCTTGTGTCAAAGAATTCATTTGATACTCTAAAGTACCTAGATCTCTTTGATCTGCATAATGCAGGGTAAGGCCTTTGGAAATAGCTTTCCAGTTAAGAGGCGTATTGTACGATTCAAGCGCTGTATCGGCGTTGCCGACGATTTTGTTCCGTACTACGTTTAATATTCCGAAATATTTCGGAGTGCTTTTAGTGGTTCGTAGATGTTTAACACTCTCTCTATGCTCTTCTTCCAAGAGCTGAACTCTGATGTTTTTCCGGAGAAATCGCGCAGTGATCTTACAACATCCGTGAGGTCTTGTCCAATTGATAAGTCTAAATCTGGGTTAATAATGGAGTTTATTAAACTAGGGGCGTTTTAATTGAAGGCCTCATTAACGATGCTAGAAATAAGGCTGACAAGTTCGGGTGATGCTACCACAGGTCGAGGATTTGCTTGTGGGGGATTATTTACGCCTTGTTGTACATTCAGTACAGGGGGCCGGATAAGGATGTTTGGATTTTCCATATTATTATTAATTATTATTATTTTTAAGATAGTTTTTATTTTTATTCGAATTGTGGGGGAAAAAAAGAAAAATGTTTGCGTACCAAAACATTTTTTTTGTTACTAAATAATAGAAGTGAACACACAATTGTTAATCATTTGCATTACATTGTGCGAGAACGTGCAGAAACTGGTGCATCAAACTTCTTGAGCGAGCATAATGGGCGACGTAGCGTGCAGGAATGTCTACCGCTCATATCTGGCCGAAGTGCGGCAAGCAGTTTAGCAACCACCCGCAGAGCAGCAGGTGTTAGTCGCCATAGGATGTTACTATAAAAACAACGTATGAAGAGCAGGAGCAGAGGAGCAGTGCATCCATGTCGTCAGCCGTGCATTATTGGCACGTCGTTAACGTGCAGAACAGGAACGAGCACCGGGGCAAGAGCATTACAAGACAACGGAAATATCAATTCAATCACTGAGAGTACGTCCAGCTGAAATTTTTTTTTTTTTTAAATTCGCGCACGCTTCAAGGGGTTCGCACCCTTATAATGCTCGGCTATATGCTTGGCACAGCGTGGGCGTTAAGGAAGAGGAGGAGAAAAGAGGAAATGTCTATGAGCTTGTGTTTTGAATGCCTGTGGATCATAGTGATGTGGGAAGACAGAGCTTGGCAGAGCATTCCACATACGTGTTGTACGGCTGAAGAACGAATCCCTGAATTTAACTGTACGCCCGAAGATGGGCTTAAGGGTAAACTGATGAGCATTTAGAGCGCCACGAGTATTGCGGTTGAATTCAAGGAGAGGTGGTATGCAGCTGGCTATTTCTCTTCAGCACCGCTGGTAGAAGAAGCGATAAAAAAATATTTCTTACACCGGGCTACAAAACCTAATCATTTCGCAGCATTTTTAGCGACGGTAAATATGTGGTCATTCCAACGAAGCTTGTCGTTAACGCACATACCGAGAATTGCGAGATTTTCAGTTTCCCCGATGTAAGTGCCATTCACGGATAATGGCATGGAGTTTAGGGTTCGCTTAGACGACAGGAGACAGCATTGGGTTTTGGAAGCTTTAAATTCTACTCGATTGATTTCTCCCCAATGTATTATGCTGTCAAGGTCAGAATTTAACGTGCTTAAAATACGAAGTTGTTTGAGTTCCACATCAGAGGTGAGGGACGATCCTCAAACTTATATGAGAAGCTGAGAGTGCCGTCATCAGCGGAAGAGTGAATTGGATTAGAAGTCACAGATAAGAGATCATTAATAAAAATGAGAAAGAGTGTCGGGGACAGAACAGAGCCCTGGGGAACGCCAGCATTTATGTGGTGTATTTCAGACTTGAAACCGTCCAAAACAACTTGAATTGAGCGGTCCAAAAGATAGCTTCTAATCCAATGAAGCAGTTTATCATCGACACCATAAGCACGCATTTTAGACAAAAGAGCTTGATGCCAAACTCTGTCAAATGCCTTTGAAATATCGAGTGCAACAGCTTTGCTTTCTCCAAAATGATGCAAAGATCGGTCCCACTGTTCGGTGAGATAAACCATCAAATCATCAGTAGAACGTTGCCGACGACATCATATCGAATAACATCCAGAAGTTTTAATGCAGTGCGAGCACATCCATTTTGGGATTAGCCGGGAATCCCTCGAGCGACGAGATCCATTTCAAGGTGAACTTGGAGCACCCGAATCCGCCACTTACCAAACGAGCTGTGGTCAGTGCAATCGCGAAGCTATCCGACCCAAATGGCTTCATCGCACCAGTGGTGATCAGGGCGAAGATCATCATTCATGATCTCTGGCGATCGGGGATAAAGTGGGACGAGCAGATACCGAAGGAGATAGAGAAAGAATGGAGTCTTATGTTAATATGAATTTAATTACTACAAGTTTAAATTTACTCAAAACTGAATTTAATTACTATGAGTTTAAATTTACTCAAAACTGAATTTAATTACTATGAGTTTAAATTTATTCAAAACTGAATTTAATAGCTGCGAGTTTAAATTTACTCAATTGAGCATTTGGCGTGGCTGTTGCTGTGAAGTTGGTAAACTATTTCTTAGGGAATTCTGAAATTGACTCGCGAAATTTGACCTAAATGTTTGGTTTTCCAATTTTTGGCATAAGGCTAGAGCTTGTGGTAGATCGCTTGGTTCGCGCATACCTAAGAGCCTTGGAAGGTCACTGTTTAAACCGCGGACGAAAGTGTCCAGAGCTTTATTTCAGTATGTTTGCGTCATTAAGGTCAAAGATTCGGGTCCGACGTCCATACAAGAAATTTTGTTGAGGATGAGCGAAAGGTTGGTATAAATGGCTTGGCAGAATTCTTGCACCGTTCGCCTGCCTTGTGTCAAAGAATTCATTTGATACTCTAAAGTACCTAGGTCTCTTTGATCTGCATAATGCAGGGTAAGGCCTTTGGAAATAGCTTTCCAGTTAAGAGGCGTATTGTACGATTCAAGCGCTGTATCGGCGTTGCCGACGATTTCGTTCCGTACTGCGTTTAATATTCCGAAATATTTCGGAGTGCTTTTAGTGGTTCGTAGATGTTTAACACTCTCTCCATGCTATTCTTCCAAGAGCTGAACTCTGATGTTTTTCCGGAAAAATCGCGCAGTGATCTTACAACATCCGTGAGGTCTTGTCCAATTGATAAGTCTAAATCTGGGTTAATAATGGAGTTTATTAAACTAGGGGCGTTTTAATTGAAAGCCTCATTAACGATGCTAGAAATAAGGCTGACAAGTTCGGGTGATGCTACCACAGGTCGAGGATTTGCTTGTGGGGGATTATTTACGCCTTGTTGTTCATTCAGTACAGGGGGCCGGATAAGGATGTTTGGATTTTCCATATTATTATTAATTATTATTATTTTTAAGATAGTTTTTATTTTTATTCGAATTGTGGGGGAAAAAAAGAAAAATGTTTGCGTACCAAAACATTTTTTTTGTTACTAAATAATAGAAGTGAAAAGACAATTGTTAATCATTTGCATTACATTGTGCGAGAACGTGCAGATAGCTGGTGCATCAAACTTCTTGAGCGAGCATAATGGGCGACGTAGCGTGCAGGAATGTCTACCGCTCATATCTGGCCGAAGTGCGGCAAGCAGTTTAGCAACCATCGTGGCCACCCGCAGAGCAGCAGGTGTTAGTCGCCATATGATGTTACTATGAAAACAACGTATGAAGAGCAGGAGCAGAGGAGCAGTGCATCCATGTCGTCAGCCGTGCATTATTGGCAACAACCGTCGTTAACGTGCAGAACAGGAACGAGCACCGGGCCAAGAGCATTACAAGACAACGGAAATATCAATTCAATCACTGAGAGTACGTCCAGCTGATTTTTTTTTTTTTTTTTTATAATTCGTGCACGCTTCAAGGGGTTCGCACCCTTATAATGCTCGGCTATATGCTTGGCACAGCGTGGGCGTTAAGGAAGAGGAGGAGAAAAGAGGAAATGTCTATGAGCTTGTGTTTTGAATGCCTGTGGATCATAGTGATGTGGGAAGACAGAGCTTGGCAGAGCATTCCACATACGTGTTGTACGGCTGAAGAACGAATCCCTGAATTTAACTGTACGTCCGAAGATGGGCTTAAGGGTAAACTGATGAGCATTTAGAGCGCCAACGAGTATTGCGGTTGAATTCAAGGAGAGGTGGCATGCAGCTGGCTATTTCTCTTCAGCACCGCTGGTAGAAGAAGCGATAAAACAGTGACAAGCAAGAAACGTTCCTGCGGTGTTCAAGCGAATCTATCGATTTAGCTATATTTTCGTCACCGATAAGTTTTATTGCGCGGTTTTGTATTCTATCTAGCTGATGCAAAATAGTCTTAGGCGAACCAGACCAGATATGGCAATTATACTCAAGTTTTGGGTGAATAAAAGCCTTGTAAATGGTAGCCAGATCAGAGGAAGTGAAATATTTCTTACACCGGGCTACAAAACCTAATCATTTCGCAGCATTTTAAGCGACGGTAAATATGTGGTCATTCCAACGAAGCTTGTCGTTAACGCACATACCGAGAATTGCGAGATTTTCAGTTTCCCCGATGTAAGTGCCATTCACGGATAATGGCATGGAGTTTAGGGTTCGCTTTGACGACAGGAGACAGCATTGGGTTTTGGAAGCGTTAAATTCTACTCGATTGATTTCTCCCCAATGTATTATGCTGTCAAGGTCAGAATTTAACGTGCTTAAAATACGAAGTCGATCGATCGAGGGACGATCCTCAAACTTATATGAGAAGCTGAGAGTGCTGTCATCAGCGGAAGAGTGAATTGGATTAGAAGTCACAGATAAGAGATCATTAATAAAAATGAGAAAGAGTGTCGGGGACAGAACAGAGCCCTGGGGAACGCCAGCATTTATGTGGTGTATTTCAGACTTGAAACCGTCCAAAACAACTTGAATTGAGCGGTCCAAAAGATAGCTTCTAATCCAATGAAGCAGTTTATCATCGACACCATAAGCACGCATTTTAGACAAAAGAGCTTGATGCCAAACTCTGTCAAATGCCTTTGAAATATCGAGTGCAACAGCTTTGCTTTCTCCAAAATGATGCAAAGATCGGTCCCACTGTTCGGTGAGATAAACTATCAAATCATCAGTAGAACGTTGCCGACGACATCATATCGAATAACATCCAGAAGTTTTAATGCAGTGCGAGCACATCCATTTTGCGATTAGCCGGGAATCCCTCGAGCGACGAGATCCATTTCAAGGTGAACTTGGAGCACCCGAATCCGCCACTTACCAAACGAGCTGTGGTCAGTGCAATCGCGAAGCTATCCGACCCAAATGGCTTCATCGCACCAGTGGTGATCAGGGCGAAGATCATCATTCATGATTTCTGGCGATCGGGGATAAAGTGGGACGAGCAGATACCGAAGGAGATAGAGAAAGAATGGAGTCTTATGTTAATATGAATTTAATTACTACGAGTTTAAATTTACTCAAAACTGAATTTAATTACTATGAGTTTAAATTTACTCAAAACTGAATTTAATTACTGTGAGTTTAAATTTACTCAAAACTGAATTTAATTGCTGCGAGTTTAAATTTACTCATTTGAGCATTTGGCGTGGCTGTTGCTGTGAAGTTGGGAAACTATTTCTTAGGGAATTCTGAAATTGACTCGCGAAATTTGACATAAATTTTTGGTTTTCCAATTTTTGGCATAAGGCTAGAGCTTGTGGTAGATCGCTTGGTTCGCGCATACCTAAGAGCCTTGGAAGGTCACTGTTTAAACCGCGGACGAAAGTGTCCAGAGCTTTATTTCTGTATGTTTGCGTCAGTAAGGTCAAAGATTCGGGTCCGACGTCCATACAAGAAATTTTGTTGGGGATGAGCGAAAGGTTGGTATAAATGGCTTGGCAGAATTCTTGCACCGTTCGCCTGCCTTGTGTCAAAGAATTCATTTGATACTCTAAAGTACCTAGGTCTCTTTGATCTGCATAATGCAGGGTAAGGCCTTTGGAAATAGCTTTCCAGTTAAGAGGCGTATTGTACGATTCAAGCGCTGTATCGGCGTTGCCGACGATTTTGTTCCGTACTGCGTTTAATATTCCGAAATATTTCGGAGTGCTTTTAGTGGTTCGTAGATGTTTAACACTCTCTCCATGCTCTTCTTCCAAGAGCTGAACTCTGATGTTTTTCCGGAGAAATCGCGCAGTGATCTTACAACATCCGTGAGGTCTTGTCCAATTGTTAAGTCTAAATCTGGGTTAATAATGGAGTTTATTAAACTAGGGGCGTTTTAATTGAAGGCCTCATTAACGATGCTAGAAAAAAGGCTGACAAGTTCGGGTGATGCTACCACAGGTCGAGGATTTGCTTGAGGGGGATTATTTACGCCTTGTTGTACATTCAGTACAGGGGGCCGGATAAGGATGTTTGGATTTTCCATATTATTATTAATTATTATTATTTTTAAGATAGTTTTTATTTTTATTCGAATTGTGGGGGAAAAAAAGAAAAATGTTTGCGTACCAAAACATTTTTTTTGTTACTAAATAATAGAAGTGAACAGACAATTGTTAATCTTTTGCATTACATTGTGCGAGAACGTGCAGATAGCTGGTGCATGAAACTTCTTGAGCGAGCATAATGGGCGACGTAGCGTGCAGGAATGTCTACCGCTCATATCTGGCCGAAGTGCGGCAACCAGTTTAGCAGCCATCGTGGCCACCCGCAGAGCAGCAGGTGTTAGTCGCCATAGGATGTTACTATGAAAACAACGTATGAAGAGCAGGAGCAGAGGAGCAGTGCATCCATGTCGTCAGCCGTGCATTATTGGCAACAACCGTCGTTAACGTGCAGAACAGGAACGAGCACCGGGGCAAGAGCATTACAAGACAACGGAAATATCAATTCAATCACTGAGAGTACGTCCAGCTGAATTTTTTTTTTTTTTTTATAATTCGCGCACGCTTCAAGGGGTTCGCACCCTTATAATGCTCGGCTATATGCTTGGCACAGCGTGGGCGTTAAGGAAGAGGAGGAGAAAAGAGGAAATGTCTATGAGCTTGTGTTTTGAATGCCTGTGGATCATAATGATGTGGGAAGACAGAGCTTGGCAGAGCATTCCACATACGTGTTGTACGGCTGAAGAACGAATCCCTGAATTTAACTGTACGTCCGAAGATGGGCTTACGGGTAAACTGATGAGCATTTAGAGCGCCAACGAGTATTGCGGTTGAATTCAAGGAGAGGTGGCATGCAGCTGGCTATTTCTCTTCAGCACCGCTGGTAGAAGAAGCGATAAAACAGTGACAAGCAAGAAACGTTCCTGCGGTGTTCAAGCGAATCTATCGATTTAGCTATATTTTCGTCACCGATAAGTTTTATCGCGCGGTTTTGTATTCTATCTAGCTGATGCAAAATAGTCTTAGGCGAACTAGACCAGATATGGCAATTATACTCAAGTTTTGGGCGAATAAAAGCCTTGTAAATGGTAGCCAGATCAGAGGAAGTGAAATATTTCTTACACCGGGCTACAAAACCTAATCATTTCGCAGCATTTTTAGCGACGGTAAATATGTGGTCATTCCAACGAAGCTTGTCGTTAACGCACATACCGAGAATTTCGAGATTTTCAGTTTCCCCGATGTAAGTGCCATTCACGGATAATGGCATGGAGTTTAGGGTTCGCTTTGACGACAGGAGACAGCATTGGGTTTTGGAAGCGTTAAATTCTACTCGATTGATTTCTCCCCAATGTATTATGCTGTCAAGGTCAGAATTTAACGTGCTTAAAATACGAAGTCGATCGATCGAGGGACGATCCTCAAACTTATATGAGAAGCTGAGAGTGCTGTCATCAGCGGAAGAGTGAATTGGATTAGAAGTCACAGATAAGAGATCATTAATAAAAATGAGAAAGAGTGTCGGGAACAGAACAGAGCCCTGGGGAACGCCAGCATTTATGTGGTGTATTTCAGACTTGAAACCGTCCAAAACAACTTGAATTGAGCGGTCCAAAAGACAGCTTCTAATCCAATGAAGCAGTTTATCATCGACACCATAAGCACGCATTTTAGACAAAAGAGCTTGATGCCAAACTCTGTCAAATGCCTTTGAAATATCGAGTGCAACAGCTTTGCTTTCTCCAAAATGATGCAAAGATCGGTCCCACTGTTCGGTGAGATAAACCATCAAATCATCAGTAGAACGTTGCCGACGACATCATATCGAATAACATCCAGAAGTTTTAATGCAGTGCGAGCACATCCATTTTGGGATTAGCCGGGAATCCCTCGAGCGACGAGATCCATTTCAAGGTGAACTTGGAGCACCCGAATCCGCCACTTACCAAACGAGCTGTGGTCAGTGCAATCGCGAAGCTATCCGACCCAAATGGCTTCATCGAACCAGTGGTGATCAGGGCGAAGATCATCATTCATGATCTCTGGCGATCGGGGATAAAGTGGGACGAGCAGATACCGAAGGAGATAGAGAAAGAATGGAGTCTTATGTTAATATGAATTTAATTACTACGAGTTTAAAATTACTCAAAACTGAATTTAATTACTATGAGTTTAAATTTACTCAAAACTGAATTTAATTACTATGAGTTTAAATTTACTCAAAACTGAATTTAATTGCTGCGAGTTTAAATTTACTCAAAAATGAATTTAATTACTACGAGTTAAAATTTACTCAAAACTGAATTTAATTACTATGAGTTTAAATTTACTCAAAACTGAATTTAATTATACTACGAGTTTAAATTTACTCAAAACTGAATTTAATTGCTGTTAACTTTGAAGAACTTTTGTTTTTATTTTTCTGTAAATATAATATTAATACTTACGCTAAACCTACTAGTACTAGGTAGCCCATAGTACACTTTTTCGCTGGAGCGGCTTGGCGGTTAGTCACTGCCACCTTTTTTCCTTAGATACTGGGGGGCCGGATTCCAGGGGAGTCGTCTCGTCTGGTTTAGATGGTTGCTTTAACAGACTTTGTATGTTTCGTTAACACGTGCACGTCACTGCTTATGGTGATTTTTATATTTTGCAGGTTAAATGAAAACACTTTATGGTGATTTTATATTTTGCAGGGTAAATGAAAACACTACTTATGGTGATTTTATATTTTGCAAGGTAAATGAAAACACTATTTATGGTGATTTTTACATTTTGCAGGTTAAATGAAAACACTTCTTACGGTGATTTTATATTTTGCAGGGTAAATGAAACCCTTCAAAATATAAAATCAGCATAAGTAGATTTTATATTTTGAAGGGTAAACGTAAACACTACTTATGGTGATATTATATTTTGCAAGGCAAATGAAAACACTACTTATGGTGATTTTTATATTTAGCACTTGACTTTTCTACTAGCTCGGGCGCCAGTTAGTGGATTACTTGTTGAAAAATAAAAAGAGAATTTAAATTTGTATATCTTTGAGGATC
This sequence comes from Nephrocerus scutellatus, assembly GCA_947095585.1. Lineage (NCBI taxonomy): Eukaryota > Metazoa > Arthropoda > Insecta > Diptera > Pipunculidae > Nephrocerus > Nephrocerus scutellatus. Next base: position 77,611,896 of record OX352763.1, read on the forward strand.
AACCTCTTTATTCAGACTCGAAAAGACAACTCGCTTTAGAAATATCTTAAACCTAATATGAAACCTACATGAAAACTATGAGTAAACAATTTGTTGTGACAAGCCAATTGTTGCGACGTCTGCATTATCTGTTGCGCGTGACTTCTAGCGAATTTGGCTGGTGTGCATCTGGTAGAATGCGATGTTTGCATTTTGTATTGCTTGTGTTTTTCTGTTGAATTTGATCGGTGTCTTATCTCCTGCTAGCTTGCATTGTTTGGAATTGTGGACGCTGCACTGTGTCCGTAGAATTGACTTATCTTGGCTTACTTATATATATGTAATTAACGATTTACACTTATAAACTTTTATATGAAACGAATAATTCTCGTTTATATAAACATTGAAATCATATGTATATATATGTAATTAACGATTTACACTTATTAACTTTTATTTGAAACGAATAATTCTCGTTAATATAAACAATTGAAATCATATATATATGTATGTAATTAACGATTTAAATTTATTAAAATTTAGATGAAACGAATAGTTCTCGTTTATATAAACAATTGAAATCACCTATATATATATATAATTAACGATTTAAATTTATATAAATTTAAATGAAACGATCAATTCTCGTTTATATAAACAATTAATGCGATAATATGTATATATATATGTATATATATGTATATATATATATATATATGTGTAGCTGTATTTAACAATTTAAACTTTATCAGGAAGTTATGCAAAGACGCAAGCTTTGGTGCCAACGTTTCCACTAACCACGGGCATCGCGACAAAAAAAAAAGGAACTTACTTGTCCACATATAGACATACATGTTGCATCCTCAGCATTCCCACCGGCAGCGCTGTCGACAAGTATGCGGCGAGGTATTGCTAAACGTCGAAATGGATTTGTGAAAAAAAAACGAACGGGAGGAGAATGGGAGATAAGAGGGGTATCATTTCACTCCCCGACCTTTCGAGCACACCGGGAGAGATTTATACAAAAGAAAAGAAAACTAGCAACAAAAAAACGGAAATTCCGTTTCTTCTTTTCCCCTTTTATTTTTCAATCTAAAGATCCCCCGTCGTTCAATTTTAAAACACTGAATTACTTTGTAAGACAAGTGAAGCCTGACAAAGTAGTGACTTCCAAATAACACTGATAATTCGTCGTCGTTCGATTTTAAAACACAAAAACAAACAAAGTGGTGACTTCCAATTAACACTGATAATTCGTCGTCGTTCGATTTTAAAACACTGAATTAATTTGTTTAAATAATTTTCAAAAAAAATCGTTGTGCGCAAAAAAAAATCCACAATTCCGATTTTCATGCATCAGGTTTTTAGGCTGAATGCATTGGAGATAATACGATTGACATCGCCTGATTTGGCGAGACAGTTGACAATGCGTTAAACGTGGATGGGGAGTGACGCCACCAACCCAAAGCCAAAAGGAGATATATAATAATTTTGCAGTAGAACATTATTATGTATGCGAAAAATAACGCAATTGACAGTTGACAGACAGTTGACCATGCGAAAGAAGGGGATGGGGAGTGACGCCACCAACCAAAGCCAAAAGAATATATATAAAAATTAGCGCGTACAATATTATTATATATGCGGAAAATAGAACAATTGTAATATTATAAAAAAAAAAATATTTACGCGTGGCTTGGTAGGGTTGCCAGCGGTATTGCAAAAAAAAAATTCTTTGACGTCCGTTACACCCATTGTCAATTGATGCTAGCACATAATGGTATAGCTTTGTCATTTGACCCTTAATTGAAGCACGCTTGCTCTTAGAATTTAACCTTGCTTCCTCCATATTTCCCTTTGTAGCTGGAAGTTAATGAGTTTCCGTATTTAATTACACAAATAAATGTTTGGCAAAATATTTTATGGTTATGGTTGTACTTAGCTGATTTCCCAAATATAATTAACACGTGGGTATGACTGTGTTATCAAATCTGTTCCACTAGACTTCTGCACCTCGGGTCCATTCGGTCCCTACTCGCGTGCCATGTTTTTTACTGGATTCTTTTTCTGTAACTAGCAAAAAATCAGGAGGACAAGAAATCCAGTACCAACGACAAAAAATTAAAAGACCAAAATTCTACAACGTTATAAAAGTGTCTTCTTACTTTATTTAGTTTCTTTTTATGTAAATCAACCACAAAAAATAATTTTAGCTAGGCTACCACTTTTTCCTCCGACCAGTTCTCGGTATCATCTTATAATTATCTATTGACATGTGCATGTAAATCATAGTAAATACCTGATACCTAACATTACACTTGTGCATGACATTAAGTGTAATGCAGAAGTGTCATGTTAAGTGTGATGCAGCAACAGCTGTTTTAAAAATCTGCTCAGTTGGGGCTTTCATGGGAGGTATGTCCGAAAGCCCAAATCTCGAAATACCTTTAATGAAGTTTGCTATATAACACTTGTTTTTGTATGGGAGAAGCATAATTACATGAAATGCCACATAAACGCAATATAAATTTATCCAAATTCCGTTAAAATTTTGCCACTTCCATAAAAATAGTTTTGCTGTGTAGAGCTAGTTTTCACCTTTCATTTGGTACCAATACCCGCCCACTTTTACGAACGCCCCTTTTGTACTTTTATGAATTATTATTATGGCTCTACTACTGGCAAGGATGGTTCGATTGGTCCCATTTTTTCATTGATACTTACCAATATTACCTTTCATTTGTTACCAATTAACCCCTAAAGCTCCTTCAAATAACTTAGAAAAATTAATTTTTCTGAAAAAAAAATCGAATCTTTGGATGTCACTCCTACTTAAAGGCGGCGTTTCCGGAAAACAAGGGGGGTGCCGTAAAAATGTATAGAAAAAGTAATAAAAAATTGAAATTTTTCATCAAAAATTGCTGTATTACTTTTCAAAATATTCGCCTTTAAGATCTATACACTTTTGCATACGCTTGATCCATTAATCGAAACACTTTTTCCAGTCTAAAACATTTTTGAACGCTTCAACCGCTCGCTTCTTCAGGTTCTTCTTCTTCGTTGTCCACGCATCTTATCTTTGATTGTTGGGAACAGGAAAAAGTCATTGGGTCCCAAGTCGGATCTGTAAGGCAAATGACCCATCAATTCGATCGTTTGAGTTCTTAAATACTCGCTTGTTTGATGTGATGCATGTGATCTCGCATTATCGTGATCCAAAATGATTCGCAATTTTGGGTTGTTTTCTCTCAATTTGTGGAAAACCTCGGACAAACAAATGGTCGTATATCAAGCTAAATTGACTGTTCGATTTTCAAGAGCCACAGTAGCCACATGACCAGTTTTCGTGAAGAAACACGCTACCATTTGCTTCCCAACGCTCCGAGCTCAAACAACTTTTGTTGGTTTTTCTTCGAATTGGACGACCCAAACAGTCGATTGCCCTTTTCTTTCCGGCTCATACGCCAATATCCATGACTCGTCACCTGCCACGATCTTGTAAACGTTTTTGGAAATACATATCTTCAAAGAATTTTTTAAGCATTTGGCGCCGCCAATCGACACGAACCTTTTTTTGTGCGTCTGTCAAAAAATATGGAATCCAACGTGCACATAGCTTCCGCACCTTTAAATGTTCACGTAAGATTGTATATACGCTGGTGTTACTAATGTCTAGGCATGACGGTCCTATTCAATCAGTTTTCTCACAGCATCGATGTTTTCTGGCACAAGAGCTGTTTTTGGACGACATTAACGAGGCGCGTCTTTGAGTGAACGTCGTTTGCATTTAAATTCATTGAACCAATTATAAACACTAGCCAAGGATGGTGCTTCGTCGCCAAAGTCAAATAAAGTGATTCGAAACACTGTTTTTGAGTCGGCCCTTTCGAAAATCGTAAAAAATCATCACACGAAAATTTTCATAATATACATTATAATTCCATTTTTTCACTGAATTCAATTTTTCAATTAACTAAAAAACAATGTTGCGATGCGAACTGACATATTACTTTTGAGAAACATAACCTCCAAAAATGTTAAATTTTTTGACTGACTAGAGATTAACATCGGAAAACACTAGTATTACCATTTTCTAAAAACATTTACGGCACCCTATGTAGGTTACATATCCGAAATCATGTGATTTCTCCATATTCTCAGTTCCCACATATTTTCGTAATCTGGGAAGTTTTATATTACAATTCGCTGCACTGCCGAACTCATAAAGTTCATCAATGCACGCGCTAGTAAAATAATGCTGAGTTGCAGCACCGTAAAATTTCCGAACCTAAAGTAATTTTTTGGGTTTTTTTTGTTCAATAGGTTCAATAATACTAAATAGATATAAGCGAATGGAAAACCATTCGAGTAGTCATAAGTCAGTCAGAAGGAATCGAGTAATATGGTTGTTGTATAATAATAAAACTTTGGCAGTAAAATTAAAAAAAAAATTTTAATTTCCCGCGGAACAAATTACTTTTGTGGCGCAGTCGGTAGAATTCTTCTATATTTGAAGAATCCAAACGAGAACGAACAACAAATCGTTATCCGTAATGAACGCCATTCTATAGTGTAACAATACTAAAAACATCGCGATCAGTGAATAGATTAGTGCAATATCGTGAATTAAGACCTAAAGATAATTAAGCCAGTAAAGACTTATCTAAAAGTCAGTGGGTCCGTTAACTAAGGCATATCAAAAGATTAAAGTAGTGAAAGCTGATCTAAAAATCAGTAAGCCAGTAAAATAAACGTTGTGCACCAATTAAAATAAATCTTCTATTTCGCGGAGAAATAAAACAAATAAGTTTTATCATCGACTAAGCAGAGCGGTTACCCTAATGAAAGAAATCGCCTACATCAAGGAATTCGACAGAGACAAGAACCAATTCAACAATGTCGTGGGAACCCTCCTCAGCACAGTTGAGCACACACTTCAAGCAGAACTATGGCAAGCCATCTACAATTCGCAGATAACAGGAAGGGCAAAGGAACTCTTGCTCAACAATCAACCACAAAGCTGGGATGAAGCAAAGACCTTGTTCAAGCAACACTTCCGACCGGCATGTAATTACAAAGATATCCCTCGACGGATGTCAAATTCAAGATTTAAATTATAAACTAGAATTAATTATTTAAGAAATCAACAATTTTCTACATATGAAACTGTTGCGAATATTGCGAATTAATCCGAAATATAATAAAACGAAATAACACAGCACAATTGAGCGTCCACTGCGGGTTGATGTTTTATTACAACTAGCTTAAATATCTAATATAACGAAAAGATTATGAGATGGCAAAACGTCGTATATAATGCAACATGTTCGAACTCACATACATGAGTGCATTGGTATTGAGCATACATATATTTTCAATACCCTTCCTCAATGCAAACATGTCTTACAAATTAATTCAAATTTATTAATTTTATAAACTTATTATGCTTTATCTTCGGCAGATTTTTGGTTAAAATATCAGCTATCAATGTGGGCGCCGTGGCTCAGTGGATAGGAGCATGGACTTCTGAGCAGGGGGTTCGTGGTTCAAATCCCAGTAACACCAAAAGTATTTTTAAACACGGTGCCTCAACTCTCGCGAATGGGTGACAAACGTTCCGAGAGTAAAAACTTGTCACGGAATGCTTCTCAATTCGCCGTTCGGATCCGGCCTTAAATTGTAGGTCCCCTCCATTTGTGTGCAAAAAGATACATGCTCAACACAAATGGTGGCGAGAAGCAAGGCCTTGGACCGCAATGGTCTGTCGCCCCGAATATTATATTATCAGCTATCATTACATCTGTCGAAGCATATTTAAATATAATTTGCCCATCGCCAACAATTTGTCGAACAAAATGATACCTAATGTCAACTGGCTTTGTTCTTGCATGATGCACGGGTTTTTTTTGCAAGTTGCTGCGCACTTCAATTGTCGCTGTACACAACCGTTGGAGTTCTGACACGCCGCAGCCAATTTCAATAATAAGTCGCCGCATGGCTATTGCCTCCTTACACGCAGTTGATAACGCCATGTACTCTGCCTCGGTGCTACTGAAAGCTACACTGCGCTGTTTCTCCGATTTCCAAGATATTGGTCCAACAGCTAGGAAGTAAACGTAGCCAGTATACGATTTGCGGTCGACCTTGTCACCGCCCCAGTCGGCGTCGACGTAACCCGTAAGTGAATGCCCGCACTCTTTGCAATGCAGCTTCATTTCGACCGTAGATGCCAAGTACCTGAGAACATGCTTCACTCCCGAAAGGTGCTCGTTGTGTGGATCTTTATTCCGCTGCGCCAATTTCGCAACTGAATGCAAAATGTTTGGTGTGGTTGTTAGTGCCAGCCACATCAGCTCGCCAATTGCTGACTGATAGAAAGTCGCATATACTTTCTGACACTGCTTGCTGACACACGCCACCTGATACCCTGCATCCAAAGGCGTAGCCGCTGGTCTATAATGTTCGCTGCCTTGTCGTCGCAACAGCTCTTTAATGTATTGCGACTGACCCAAAGTAATATCACCAAGTTCACCCTCACGTTGAATTTCCATGCCAAGAAACAATTTCAAAGGACCCTTGTCAACACACTCGAACGATTGCGAAATAGCTGTTTTTATGTTGACCAGATCTCATTTCGATTGACATGCTATAAGGAGATCATCAACGTAAACCAGGATTAGCGATAGCTTACCTATTTCACGTTGCTTGTACATGCAAGGCTCGTTGTCACACTGAATGAAACCAATTTCACGCAAAATCACCATTAAGCTTAGAGTTCCACTCCCTTCCTGGCTGTTTTAATCCGTATATAGCCTTCTTTAATAGTAAGACCTTGCCTGGTTGAATGCCATCTGTGTACCCCTTTGGGTGCTGCATGTAAACTGTGTCTGATAGTTCGCTGTTAAGGTATGTCGTGCATACGTCCATCTGATGCAAATGTAATTTCAGCTCTGCAGCCAAAGCCAGTATCAAACGTATGCTTTCCAGTCGGCATACAGGTGAGAACGTTTCATAATAGTTCACACCATACTGCTGCGAACAACATTTTGCAACTAAACGTGACGTTGTACCGCACCGTCAGCATCTCGTTTCAGGCTGAATATCCATTTACAGCCAAGAGCTCGCTGATTTTTCGGTAAATCTGCGATCAGCCAGGTTTTATTCGTGATCAAAGCCTCATACTTCTTCTGCACAGCTTCGCACCACCGCGAAGCGTACTTGCTACTTGTCGCCTCCTCGTAGGATGATGGAATCGGTATGTCACCGGCAACTAAAGCGCTGAGTATATTGTATTGCTTCCTCGGACGACCAGGTTTACCTTTTCGAATCAACTTTAGCCTGCCGGGTCCTACCCGCATGCCTTTTTCTTCTTTCACAGCTTCTTCGTGCTCTGCCGCGCTCTCGTACTCGTCGCTGCTGCTACGCCTATTAACGCCGGCTTCGTAGTCGCTGCTACATTTACCTGTATCGACCTTGACGTCGGCATCACTGCTAACTCCCACTGGAGCCTCATTTGCCAAGTCAAATGTAATGGCGTCGCCATTAGCCTGCTCCATAGCGCCAAGCTCGTCGAATAGGACGTCTCGTTTTTTGACTACTTGCCTCGTCTTTGCATCATACAACCGATAACCCTTGGCTTGTCTCGAATAGCCGACCATGCGGTATTCTTTGCCTTTTGATTGAAATTTGCTATTGTGATCCCCCTTGTTTAGCGCCACTGAAATGGAACCAAAAACTTTTAAATGTCTGATAGAGGGCTTCTTACCAGTCCACGCTTCCATGGTTGTCATATTGATTAGCGCACTTGTAGGTGATCGATTTCGCAAATATACAGCTGTATAAACAGCCTCAGCCCACAATGACTGTCATAATCCTGACTGTACCAGCATGCATCTTGACATCTCAACTCCGATAGGCTTGCTCTGCTACGTCGTTTTGTTGCGGCGTATATGCGACTGCCAGCTGTCTAGTAATGCCATTCTCCTTGAGAAAACCATCGAATGTTTTGTTCACGTACTCGCGGCCGTTGTCACTGCGAATACATTTCAGCTTTTTGCCAGTTTGACGCTCCAATAAGTTCTTGTACTCCACGAGCTTGCTAAAAACTTCGTCTTTGCCCTTCATGAAATACACGAATATACGCCTTGACTTATCGTCGATAAACGTCAAAAAATATCTCGAGCCGCCAATCGATCTCGTTCCAAAAGGACCGCACACATTTGTGTGCACTAACTCCAGTAACTCGCGTGCTCTGTTTTTAGTTTCATTTGGGAACGGTTGCACATGAATCTTGCTGATCATGCATGTCGTGCATGACATCTTGGACGAAAAATTAACTTTTTCAATACCGCGCATTAAACCTTTCTTTGCAATTTCCAATAAGCTGGCTTAATTCAAATGGCCATATCTTCTATGCCACAAAACTCCATCGGCTTCCCCAGCAGCAAAACAATTATTACGTTGACCACCAAACATGTACAAATTTCCGACTTTGTTTGGAATCAAAATACACTCGCCTTCTTGTACAACTTTTTCTTTTCTTCAAAATGTACAACGCAATTATTTTCTACAGCTCGACTTACAGACATAAAATGGCCTTTCATGCTTGGCACGTATAATACGTTGACTAACTTCAATACTCGCAAATCTGTCTGCAACTTGACCTCGCCTCTCCCCTTTGCTCGTAAGAAACCATCACTAGCCAAACCGATCATCTGTGTATGTAACTCGAGCTTCGTGAACAGTTCTTTGTCACAACACATGTGACTAGTTGCGCCACTGTCCAAACACCAGTTTGATCGAACTCATCTGTCTGCGTCCAACGCACCCAACAAGCTGCATTGCTTTTCTTTTTTCGTTACGAACTCGTTGATTGAATTTTTTGTTCCTTTGTTGCGACACAGTGCCTATACATGCCCACGTCCGCCGCATTTGAAGCATAAAACGTTCTGCAATTTCCTTTTTGTATTGGCCTTCGTAGATGTGTTCAGCCGTTGATTAACTGTACTAACTGTAAACGCCTGCGAATACTCGTTGTGTGATTCTGCACTGCCCTTGCGTTCACCTTTTTCCTTTAACTTGATACAAAGAATTTCAAACTTTGGCAAATTATCGCGCGTTTCGATGGCAATAACGAAATTCTCATACTGTTTTGGAAGACTGGAAAGTAGATTAATTACACGTAGCTCTTCTTTCAATTGTATTCCAACTGCAGCAAGCTGATCCAAGACTTCGATGAACATGTTTAAATAATTGGACACTGACCATCTGCACTTCGTAGACTCAGCAACTTCTTGTATAATGATACCTTGCGCACAGGTCCACTAGGCTGATGAACTGCTTTCAACTTTGTCCAAGCCGCAAATGACGTAGCACAGTGCTTCACATAACCCAACTGCGAGGGCTTTACACTCAGTGTAATCATAGCTAACGATTTCTGGTTCAAACCCAGGCAGTCAACATCTTCGGCAGCATCTTTTTGCTTCAAATTGCCCGACGCCACTTTCCATAGCCCCGCATGAACCAAAACGCTGCACATTTGGATGCTCCAAGAATCGTAATTCTTCTCCTCCAGCTTTTCTATTTGGTAGAGTGCACTCATCTTAATTATATATTATATTTTAACGATTACTATTACTATTGTTACACAGGACGTGCCTGGGCCCATAACCTGTTGCGAATTAATCCGAAATATAAAAAAAAGAAAAAACACAGCACAATTGAGCGTCCACTGCGGGTTGATGTTTTATTACAATTTACAACTAACTTAAATATCTAATATAACGAAAAGATTATGAGATGGCAAAACGCCGTATATAATGCAACATGTTCGAACTCACATACATGAGTGCATTGGTTTTGAGCATACATTTATTTTCAACAGAAACAAACCATGTAGAATCAACGAATATTTAATAATAGAATTTTGACAAATAGAATAAAACAATTAACCTCAGGCAACCTATCAAGGGAAATTAAAGATAAATTCGATCTACATGATCAATTATAATTTTAATCATAAAAATCGTTATCAGTCTCAACCAATTAGATCAGGTCAACATTGAAATTTAGGAAACTTTAGACAGCCAGTTCTTAATCCCTCCGGTCAGTTTGGAAACGCACAATCTCAACCAGAGCCTATGGAGATAGGACAAGTAGCACACAACAGTTTAGCAGATAGGGAATATGCCGAAATTCGGAACAAAAAAGTTCATAATATTAAACCTGATACAGGTTCAACTATGAGCGTAATTAATTCAAGTAGGGTTGATTGTAGTAAATTCAAGATATACAAAAGAACAAATTGAAGACTACAAACAATCAACAATATAACAATTGAAATGGTAGGTAGGATCATAACAAGAATACCAAACGAATTCAATTGCGACAACAGGGGAGCCACACGATGGTATAAGAGAGAGAGCTGGGCGACAAGCCTTACGACATCTTAGTAGGGATGGACTTCTAAAGCAAAATCGTTAAAAGACTTCATCTTAACAATAGATGTGTTATCTTAAAAGATAATACCAGAATACCGCTCTATTCAGTAGAAAACGAAACTCTTGATTGCTTCGAACTACATTCAACTAAAAAAGAAGTGGAAGTCATTTGAACGAAGAAGAAAAGAAAGAAATGCAAACCTTACTACACCAATTTAAGAATCTAATTTACAAGGACGGTGATATATTAACTAACACAAATACAATAACACATGAAATCCGCACAACAACCGATCAACAGATTAATGCTAAACTTTATAGAGTTCCGCCGAAGCATGAAGAGGAAGTACGACGACGAATAACCGATATGAAGGAGCAAGGTATAATACGGAAGTCTAACAGCAGATATGCCTCTCCAATTGTGGTAGTGACAAAAAAACTAGATAGCTCTGGAAAGCAAAAGTTCCGACTTAGCGTAGATTGCCGGAAATTAAATAAGATCACCATCGATGATAAATATCCGTTACCGAACATCGAGGGCATATTAGATAAACTGGGCAGAGCACAGTATTTCTCTTCATTAGATCTTGCAAAGGGGTATCACCAAATTAAGATGAACCCAAATGATATTGCAAAAACAGCATTTGTCACACTCTGTGGATTGTACGAATACGTTCGGATGCCGTTCGGGGAATGAAACCCAATCCGATTACGATCAAATGTATCGAGGATTACCCTCTACCAAAAACCGAGAAACAATTAAAAGTATTTCTAGGAGCCACCGGCTATTATAGGAAATTCGTGAAGGATTACGCCAAAATAGCTAATCCAATGATAAAAAACTTAAATAAAGATAAGGAAATAAATGCCTCCGACACAGAGTATATTCAAGCATTTGAAGCATTAAAAATAAATATCATAAAACATCCCATCTTAAAATTTCCGGATTTTACTAAAAACTTTACATTATTTACGGACGCAAGCAACTACGCAGTAGGAGCGGTACTGACGCATGTGTTACGCTTCGAGATCCCTAAACAATCACGAAAATAACTACTCTGTTACCGTCAAAGAGTTCTTAGCAATCGTATGGGCAGTAACGTACTTTAGACCGTACTTATTGGAAAAAAAATTCAGGAAAGGAATTTAGTCAAAGAACGCAAAGATGGCTACTTAAGCTGCAGGAATATCAGTTTGATATAAAATACCTTAAAGGCAAGGAGAACACGGTAGCAGACTTCTTAAGTAGGATCCATGAGCAGAACTGAGAACAAAAATCCAGCGATAATCAGTCAGTAAACAATTTGTCAGATAATGCAACAACGCACGTTCAAGAAGAACAACAACTTCACCACATTCAAATACAAGAGACGATAACTAATGACGCTGACAAAGAAATAGAGATATTACACAACAGACGTATAATATTTATTGACATGACTAAAGGAAAAGAATACTAGACATATATGCTTAGAAAATTTATAAAACCAGGTCTCACTGGAATCATACTGAACCCTCATATCATGAGTTTAATAAAATACAACAATTATTGATAGAACTATTTAGGCATGACAAACAAATTAGGTTTATAGAAGCAACCTTACGAGCAAGAGAATTAAGAACAGTAGAAGAAGCCCACAAGCTAATTTCCTTATACCATACCCAAGAAAGCGCTCATAGTGGAATAATAGAAACTTATCACAGCTTAAAAAACGAAATATATTTCCATTTAATTAAAGGAATCACCAGGATAATTAACAACTGCAAGACTTGCTTAGGACAAAATACTAACGCAAACTAATAAAACTTAAATATGAACTTAGTACAATTCTTCGTATCGATATATATTACTTTAAGAAACATCCATTTTTAACCCTAATAGATAAACTTACAAAAAAAGCATATGCTTACTTTTTGCCAAATAGGAACTGGACAAAAAAGATAGAAACACTACAGGAACACATTTCAAAATTCGGTAAACCATTAAAAATTATAACAAACAACGAATTTAACTCAGAACATCTGAAAGAATTCTTTAGAGAACAACAAGTCGAGCTCCCTCCACCTCACCAAACCCAATACGCATACAGGCAATAGTGACATAGAAAGATTCCACTCCACATTACAAGAGATACAAGTAGCTATGAGAAAAGAAGAAATAATACTTATCCAAACAGTACATAGGGCAATACAAAAATATAACAATAAATACCATTGCACTGTTAAAATGACACCTGCAGAAGCAATGTTCGCGGATTTTGCAAGTTTAGCTAAAAACATACAGTTACTAAAAGAAAAATGAATCCAACTGCTGAACCAGAATAGCGAAAGCTATCAAGAACAGAGAACAGTTATACCAGTTAAAAATTATAGAAGAAATTATTACAAAAACGAACCCAGTTATAGGCTAAAACAAATGGAAATATTAAAAGACAACGTATATTTTCAGGTGACAACATCAGTATTTCTCATACTGACAATATTAGTGACAGATAGACAACTCCAACACTAACGGTAGAGAAGATTACAACAGAAACAATGGGACAAACGGAAGTTATTAGCAACATTAAAACAATAATACACATAATTAACACTAAGGAAATTCGACAAACAATAGATTCTATACATAGAAGTATGCAACAATTACAAATAGGCATTGACCTGACAATAAGAAAGAGTTAACAAATATTTACGCAAAATTAGCAGCAATCCAGCAATTGAACCAGACAGAAAACTTAGACCGAAACGCGGTCCTGCTGTTTGGCTGGTTTTGACATTCGAATTCCTTATTCGGATTCCAATAAAATACAGCTAAAGACAGACTAATACTAGCAATGAAATATCATACACGTACAAACTAGTTGACTTTAAACTTCTAACCCCAATACCCAAAAAAAAAACATTTAGAAATAATAATAATAGAAGTTCAGTACCTATGTAATAGAAATTAACCAAACGAAATATGAATATGACGGTAACATTCAATTTGAAAAAGAACTAAAACTAATAAGCAATTGCATTTCAAATAATTACTGTAAGTTAAAACAAAAAAATGTAGTAGAAATAAAAAAAATAGACGATAATACAATAATTTGTAAGAACATGCAAAAACAAGAAGTAATAAACCATTGTGACGATAGAAGAATAAAATTGAATGGAAATAATCGTCTAATAATAAATAATTGTAGTATTGAAATAATGAACCAAACTTAGTAACAATAATTTACAATTCACTGAAAGATTTTTTTTATACAGACCTTTGAAGACATTGTATTAAAAAATACTGCAAACATAGAAACAATTAAAATATTAAAATATCATAAGTATGTTAACTATATTGCAAGCTCAACTATTATCATCATCTTAATAATCATAATTGTAATAATTATTTCACTTTTTCAAAAAAATAGTCTCAATTAAAAACATAAATAGCGAAATACCCAAATGTAGCCAAATACAGTTCTAACGGGGGAGAGGTTACATATCCGAAATCATGTGATTTCTCCATATTCTCAGTTCCCACATAATTTCGTAATTTAAGTTTTAAATTACAATTCGCTGCATTGGTGAACTCATAAAGTTCACCAATGCACGCGCTAGTAAAATTATGCTGAATTGCAGCACAGTAAAAATTCGGAAACTAAATACATTTTTTGTCTTTTTTTGTATTCTAACTGAGCTTGCAATAATACTAAATAGATATAAGCGAATGGAAAACCATTCGAGTAGTCATAAGTCAGTCAGGAGGAATCGAGTAATACCGTTGTTGTATAATAATACAACTTTGGCAGAAAAAGAAAAATTTTGTTTATTTTCCGCGGATCAAATTACTTTTGCTTTTTTGTATGGGAAAACTCAATTATATGAAATACCACTGTAAACTTTGGCCACGCCCATAAAGATAGTACGGCTGTGTAGAGTTAGTTTTTACCTTTTACGCCCCCTCTTTAACTTTTGATTAAAAAGTCAGTTTTTGGACTCAAACTCTGTGTAAGGGGGAGTGGTTGGGGTTTTTTTTTGGCAAAAATACCGTAAAAAGCTATACTGGAGATACGTCCATTCAACTACAAGTTTGAAAATACTGCTTGAGTGCTTTTATAGAGAAATGTATTTTATATATTTGTCTAATACAGGGTATAAAGAAAAAATAAAATATGATTACAGAATGCGCAAACGAAGTTGTGGATCTGTCAGATCAAAAAAGTTATCAGTTGTGTTTTTTTTAGTATCAGAGAACAGTTTTATATCTCGCTTGAATCCTTCAAGGTAGTCGAATGTCACATATTTGAAGAAACTAACACAAGTACATCTGTCAAAAGTATATCTGCATTTATTCCAAAGTAAAAAGGTCCTATCTGGAAATTATCCGAACGTAATAAACGACCAAATAAATTTTCTCTCGGATAATGGGAAAAAGTGCAATCTATATTTCAACACTTAAATTTAACTGTCAAAATACTACGACTACTCCGACATTAATATAATAATATAGAAAATTAAAAAAAACACGTCCTATGTGTTAACATTTAAATTCACAATATAAACCTATACATTACACAAATCATACAGCATGCGCATGCGTACAGTTTGGTACCTATTAACTCGATGGGCTTGCAATCAAAATGTAAAAATCTTATAATTGCAAAATTAATTTTGTTAATTCATTTTTGCCTTAATAATAATACACTACTTAGTAATGATACTGAGAAATAAAAAGCTGGTTTATGGGAAAATATATATATGGAGGATGGAGGTTATTTTAAATGTGCGCACTACATTAGTTATTAGTAAAGCACTATGAAACAAATGAGTGAAATAAAATTAAATGTATAGATGCGCATACTGTATGTATGTGGGATTCTTATTCTTTTTAATTTAAAAACGAATGTAACTGAACAATGACAATTTAATTTAATTTAGTAATATGAGAATAATAATTTAATAATGATAGTTCAATAATATTGTAAGTTAGCAATGACAATTTAATAAAAGCAAGAAATCCAATTATCAATGGCACTTCAACGTCTTCGCGCAAAAAGCAAACAAAAACACCAACCGCTCGTCTTCGTTGTCGTCGTCACTCTGCCTCTTTTGTTTCGTCGTTGCTGCTGTCGCTCGCTTCTTCTTCTTCGTCGTCGTTGCTGCAGCTGTCGCGCGCTTCTTCTTCTTCATCATTGCTGCTGCTGTCGCTTGCTCCTCGTTCGTCGTTGTTGCTGCTTCTTCTTCTTCGTCGTCGTTGTAGCTTGATCCTACAACTCGGCCGTCCTGACAGTTTAACCGTCTCGGTAAACTTGATAATTTCACTTTTAAAGGCGCTTCGTTCACTTTTAAGGTTTCTTACGGAAAGGGAATCTAACTCTTATTCTAATCTTAAGGGTGAAGGCTACTCTGGTATACTTATTGGGATTCGTTAGAACCATTTACTTCATTTGCACTCTCTGTCTCCTCGCCTGGTATTAGCTTGTCGTCCTCGTCTTCTTCTTCACTGTCTCCATCCGCGTCAAAGTTAGCGTACGGCTTCATGACGTCTTCTGCGGGCCTTCGTGGTTTCCAACTTTGGCTACATCATATCGTTCATTTGGTTTTACTTTGGTGATTCTGTACGGACCAAGGTATCTAGAGCTGATTTTTAAGCCTGATCCAAATTGAGTTATTTTGATCGCCACTAAATCTCCAACTTTGTACGCCGTTGATTGCTTTCTTCCTTTGTTGAAACTTCTTTGGTTTTCTTTCTGAATCGCTAATATCTTGTCAGCAGCCAGCTGCCTTTGCTCACTTCTTTTCTCCTGAAACAGTGTTGCGAACTCCAGATCTATTGCTTCTCTTAGGTCGGCATCCTCTTTCATTTTAATCTTGGTGCCCATTAGCAATTCGAAGGGAGTCGTACTAATACTTCGTTGGAAAGTGCCGTTCAGCCATAGTTGCACCTTAGGTACGTGCTTGTACCAATTCTCTTCGGATTCTACTTGTGAATCTGAACATAATAAAAACCGATGACCATAAATGTATTTATGGAATTTTTTTTACAGCAAATACTATCGCTAAGGCCTCTCTATGAATTTGGCATAGTTTTTCAACAGGAGTCAGTGTACTCGAAACAAACAGCACAGGTTTTTCTTCATCATTAACTATGTGAGACAAAACCGCGCCCACTCCATAAGGACTAGCATCGGCCGCCACAACCATTGGTTTGCTTGGGTCGAAAAGTTCTAACAGATTATTTTGAACTATTAGTTGTTTACATCGTGTAAATGTTTTTTCACATTTGTTGGACCATTTAAACGGGACGTCTCTTTAAGGTAGACTATATAACTCCTTCAACTCAGTCGATAAGTTGGGAATAAATCGTCCATAGTAATTTAGCAACCCCAGAAATGATTGCATTTGTAATAAATTCATTGGGCTGGCGCCTTTAGAAATGCATCAATTTTATCTTTACATGGACGAATACCATCATTCGATATCGTATGACCCAAAAACTTAACACTATCTTGGAAAAATTTTGATTAGTCTAGATTGACTTTCACATTATACCTGTAAAGGCGATCTTAAAATTCTTTTAGTAATAATTTACCCTCTTCAAATGAACTACCTCCTATTAAGATGTCATCTAAATAACATAAGACTCTGTCTATCCATTACAGCCTGAAAAATGGAAGGTGCGCTTTTGACTCCAAATGGTAAGCGTGTATATTGATACAACCCCCCTTATGAGTGTGTATAGTTAATAACCGGCGCGAACTTTCCGTAACTTTGAGTTGTAGATAGGCCCCACTTAAATCGATCACGCAAAAAACTTTTGATCCCGCCAACTTCGCAAATAGATCGTCAATGCGAGGCAAAGTGTAATGTTCAGTTTGTACATGTAGCATAATGTATAATGTAGCATAAGGTATGTAGCGTAATGAATTGTAATACATAAACATAAATAATAAAGCCAGTGAATGCTGGGGCGTCATACAAGAGAGACGTATAAAATATAACATGGCGCAGTCGGAGTAAAAGCTTAAGACTTATGTAGAATTATGTGTGAAGAATGGTGATTGCAAGTGCGAAAAAAAGAAAAAACAGTACCCATGCATGTAAAGTGTTGAGAAACAGAATTGTGTCATATTACTTACCAATTCTTAAGCAAAAATCAAGTAAAAGTGACGGAATAAAAAATTATTTGGAAAGGTCAGTGGACTAGGAAAAAAGTTTTAGTGATTGCAAATCACGCTTGAGTAAAAACTCTAGAATTATGGAATTTGGTGTTATCAAACCGGTCAGCGATTTGAGTTTAAATGGAAATATTTTCGAAAATTGGCGCAGGTTTAAACAGAGTTTCGACTTTTTCATGACGGCGGCAGGTGTATCTAAAAAAGATGATGCAGTGAAAACAGCAACATTTTTTAATGCACTTGGAGAAGAAGCTTTGTAAATTTTCAACACATTCCATTTACTAGAAGCAAATCGGAAATATGACGCTGTAAAAGCATTTGATGATTTTTGTTCACCAAAAATAAAACAGAGTCTACGAGAGGTTCATGTTTTATAACCGTAATCAAAGCGAAGGTGAACTGTTCTACGTCTTTCTGATGGACTTGAAGCGGTTGGTGCGGACATGTGAGTTTGGCAGCAGCGAGAACGAGATGTTAAGAGATCGCATAGTGCTTGGCGTCTATGACAAAAAGCTTCAAGAAAAATTTCATCAAGAAGATAAGCTGGATTTTTCGAAAGCAGTGGAAAGAGACAGGGCGGCAGAGGCAACGACAGAGCAAATTGTACATATTCAGAAACCAGAATCGTCGGTGTATGAGGTTAAAGGCAGACAGCATTTTAGAGACAAATCAACGATGAGTGGTAATCAAAATTATTCTCAAAGACCAGATGATATTATACAAAATTGTCAGTATTGCAATTTATCGCATAGGCGAAGAAAATGTCCAGCTTTTGGTAAAAAATGTAATAATTGTTCTCGATTGAATCATTTTGCTAGTGTTTGTAAAGTAAAAAATGTCAGGCATATAAATTCGAATGAAGAAGAATTAGAGTCTAATAATGGGTTTTATGTTCATTCAGTAGACTCAAAAGTACCAACCAATCGTTTGAATCTGCAAGTTTCGTCAGGATGTTGGGTCGAATCTATTAAAATAAATAATAAATTTGTAGAATTTAAGCTGGATACCGGCGCAGATGTGAACCTTCTCCCTGAGAAGATTTTTAAGGACTTGAATAGACCAGTTGTTTTGCGTCCAACTTTCACCGTTCTACAAGCATATGGAGGATCAAGGATTGTGCCACTTGGAGTTTGCACACTTAAATGTATTCGTAAAAATGAGGTGAGTTTAGAAAAATTCGTAATAGTTGAAGAAAATTATGTCCCGATCCTAGGCCTTCAAACTTGTGTACAGTTAAAATTTTTTGGGTAGAGTTGATTCAATTAAAAACAAATGCAACAGCTTGATTCAGTTTGAAAAGAAATCTAGTTTGTCAAAGAATGAAATTGTCAGGGCATATGGTGATTTATTTTCTGGAATAGGTAAATTTCCACAAAAATATAGAATTAAAATTAAAGAAAATGCAGTCCCTGTGGCACGCTCGGCTAGGCGGATTCCTTGAAAATTAATGGAACAAAAGGTATTATTAGCAGATGTGATGATAAAAGAGATTGGGTTAGCAATTTAATTATTGTGGAAAAGAAAAATGGAAGTTTAAGGATATGCTTGGATCCTATGGAGTTAAATAAATGTCT
The DNA here is from genome assembly GCA_947095585.1 of Nephrocerus scutellatus. Taxonomy (NCBI): domain Eukaryota; kingdom Metazoa; phylum Arthropoda; class Insecta; order Diptera; family Pipunculidae; genus Nephrocerus; species Nephrocerus scutellatus. Next base: position 77,631,048 of record OX352763.1, read on the forward strand.
AATTGAGGAAATAGTTTTGATTCCAAAGATAGAAGAAATAATGACCACTTTAAATGAAGCTAGGGTTTTCAGTGTATTAGACTTGAAAGATGGATTTTGGCACGTTGAGTTAACAGAGGAATCACGAAAACTATGTGCATTTGCAACACCCTACGGCCTATATGATTGCAATAGACTTCCGTTTGGGGTAAAGATAGCTCCTAAGCTATGATTGCAATAGACTTCCGTTTGGGGTAAAGATAGCTTCTAAGGTTTTTCAAAAAATGAATGAAAATAACTTCAGTGGGTTGAGAGGAGTATGCATATATATATATAGACGATATAGTTATTTTTGGTAAAACGCAGGAAGAACATGACGCGAATCTTCTTGCCGTTCTTAACAGGGCTCGAGAAAGTAATATTAAGTTTAATCCAGATAAGATGCTGATTAATGCAAAGGAAATTAAGTACCTAGGTCATGTGTTCTCGTAAAGTGGTGTTCGTCCTGATAAGGACCGAATACGAGCAATACAGAATATGAAGAATACGCAAAATAAAAAGGATCTCCAAAAGTTTTTGGGTGTCATTAACTACGTAAGAGCGTTCATTCCAAATTTAGTTGAACTAACATACCCATTGAGGGAACTTTTAAAAAAAATATAATTTTCAATTGGTTAGATTTACATACAAGGATAAGATCAAAAATTTTATTTCGAATTCACCAATTTTGAAACCATTCGACGAATCAAAAGAGATATGTATACAAACTGCGTCTCAATACGGTTTGGGTTGTTGTCTGTTACAGGATAACCAACCAATTTCGTTTGCCTCAAGGAGCTTAACAGACACCGAGCGTAATTATTCCCAAATAGAGAAGGAACTTTTCGCTATTTTATTGGCATGCAAGAAATTTAATTTGTATTCGTATGGGCGCAGTGTTCTTATTTACAGATTTCATAAGCCCTTAGAATCGATTATGAATAAGCAAATAGATAAAATTCCGTCTTCGAAGTTGCAAAAAATGCGGTTAAAGTTGTTAAATTTTGATGCTAAAGTTAAATATATGTCAGGAAAACATTTACACATAGCAGACTATTTATCAAGATATTATGAAGATACAGGCAAGTTTGAGGAGGATACCACTATATCAGAAGCAGTATTATCAATTAACGTTAGTGAGGAAAGAAAATCTGATTTTAGAAAAAATACTGAGGAAGATATTATATTGAGTAAGTTGAAAAGTCTGAGTCAGAATGGATGGCCAAATGATAAAACAAAAGTAGATGAGAATTTAAATTTTTTTTTTAAATGCGGAATAATATATTCCTCGAGGATGGAATTTTGTTTTTTGAAAATCGATTAATAGTTCCTAAAAATATGAGACCTGAGATTCTTCGTAAACTTCATGCTTCACATTTGGGGGTAGATAAAATGAAAAAAAATGCTATGTCGTTAGTGTATTGGCCTGGTATTAGCAAGGATATAGATCAAATAGCTGCAGAATGTCAGCTTTGTCAAAAATACCACAGAAAAAATTGCAAGGAACCATTAATTTCCCATGAAATATCAAAGTTGCCATTTCAGAAAGTAGGTTGTGACATCTTAGAATTTGCAGGAACAAGTTTTTTAGTTTTGATTGACTATCATACAAAATGGTTGGAGCTAAGGAAAATAAAAAATAAATCATCAAAAGAAGTGATATCAAAATGGTTGGAAATATTTTCTAATTGGGGTATTCCTAACACTGTCATAGCAGACAATATTCCTTTTTCATCATTTGAGTGTAAAAATTTTGCAAAGAAATTAGATTTTAGTATAGAGACGAGAAGCCCTTTATATCCAAAATCAAATCAAAAGCGGAAAGGGCAGTGCAGATAGCGAAAAATCTGCTTAGGAAAAGTGGTAGTGAGGAAGATTTATACTTAGCCCTATTGGACTATAGAAATACCCCAGTTAAGGATATGCTTGCATCGCCTGCTCAACAAATGCAAAACAGAAGATTGAGATCAATGCTTCCAGCTCATATACATTTATACAGAAGTAGTACAGAATATCGACGATCAGTTTATAAAAAAAAGAAAGAACATGGAAAAGTATTATAATATAATATCGCATCCAAGGCCAGAATTTAAAGTTAATGATAGGGTGATGATAAGAGATAATAATATTTGGAAACCAAGAACTATTGCACAAAAGTGGCACACTCCAAGATCATAGATAGTGCAAACAGACGGAGGGCAATACAGACGCAACAGTTCTGATATACGGCAAGGAATTAAGATTATTCACTTCTCAGACGACATCAAGCCTTTAACAATGGGTAAGGAAACTTGCAGAACAAGAAGTGGCAAAGTTTTTAAACTTAACTAGTGTAACTATATAATTTTTAATAAATATTTCTTATATAGTAGGTGATGTATTAATGACACATATTGTTGAATTTTATGAATTAAGTTTTTTAATTTTTATGTTGTTTATTTTTCTGATCTAAATTGTAATAAATTTAAAACTGAGGTTACATAACATTTAAAAAAAAATAATAAAAATAAATTACATACATATATCTATATCTAGGTAGGTATATATATATCTATTCAAAAAAAACGGGGAAATTGTAGCATAATGTATGTAGCGTATGTAGCATAAGGTATGTAGCGTAATGAATTGTAATACATAAACATGAATAATAAAGCCAGTGAATGCTGGGACGTCATACAAGAGAGACGTATAGAATATAACAGTATAAACCTATTGATTGTCACTTTACAATCAATGCATAACCGAATATTACCGTTAACCTTTGGTACTACAACCACTGGTGAAGCCCACTCACTGGTTTTGACGGGTACTAATATACCAGAATTGCATAGGGAGTTAATTTCCTTCTCTACTATTGATCGTATATGAAATGGTATGGTGTATGGTTTGTGGAATATGGGGATAGCGTCCGGCTTTAATACAATCTCGGCTAAAAAATCTCTAATTGGTTCTGCAGAGGCTGATAGTATGTTACGAAGTTTCTTACGGCTGAGGCGAGCTCAGCGGATCCAGCGGTTCGTTACAGAAAATGTATAGTTAAAGTCAACAGATTTTAGTTATAAGGACAAATCTTTTATTAACTCGCGGTAATTACAACAATCAAGTTTATATCAGCGTACAATTACTTACTTACTAACTCACGAAATTTAATGGGGTTAGTATACTCTACTCACTCACTCGGAACTCGCTGGCACGGGAGTTGGTCTCGTCATTCGCATGGTGCGTTGCGTGGAATGGGGCTTACTACTATCAATGATATCCTGTCCAACACTGCGGAGAGGTATAACCTCTGCCAAGCTACAAGCGACTATAATATTGATGGTTTGTAACCCCTTACCACGGGAGGGGGGAAGCTACAAACCGTAGGGAAAGCTAAACCTGAATCAAAACTGAGCCACCAACTGTGGAGAGGTATAACCTCTGCCAAGCTACGAGTGAATATAATATTGTTGGTTTGTAACCCCTTACCACGGGTGGGGGAAGCTACAAACCGTAGAAAGAGCTTAATCTGGAATACAACTGATCCACCCACTGCGGAGAGTTATAACCTCTGCCAAGCTATGAGCGAAATATATATATATATATATGATGGTTTGTAACCCTTTACCACGGGTGGGGGGAAGCTACAAACCGTAGAAAAGCTTGCTTCCTATGCTAATAATTTGTAACCCCTTACCACGGGTGGGGGAAGCTGTAAGATATATATAACTAAGTAGAATAAGACTAAAAACAAGGCCACTTACCAGCTCTACACCGTGCGATGGTTCACCAAAAACTCTCCCTGCTGACCGGTCGCAGCCTTCTTTTATACTTAACTAACGGTACTTTGGTCCAGCATGCATTAAAATAATTTTAGGTGTGTTCGTCATGTATGTTCGTTTGTCCCTGCCGTATGTATGCGCATGCATACTGCACTTGCCTGCTTGCAGCGTGCATGCCATGCTGATACCCATGTGTGTACTGTGTGTGTCAATGCCCGTGTTCGTAATGTGTGTGCATGCTAGACCCAAGCACCGTGTTGTTGTTTTTGTTCTATGTTGTTGTTTTCTAATGTTTTTGTTTTCTCGTGTTACTCATTGGCATTACTCGCGTAAATATTCAATTTACCGCTGTGTGTTGCCATGAGTATTGTTTTGCAATTGTCGGCGCAGTGCTATGGAGCAAAGCCCGTTACAATACTTTGTACTTATTTCTAATCTTAAAAATAATCGTGAGTATTATGAATATAATAAATTTCCGAACATTTCGGATATTCTTTCTAAGTGTTCTTTTTAACCGTAAGCGTTAGTTTCTAAGTGTTCTATAATTATTTGTTCTAATCGTGAGTTCTAATTTTAAGCATTTAATTTTCAGGTTTATTTTATTTAAATTTGAATTCATAAAATGTATTTTATTTGTAACTAAAAAAATGTATTTAGGGTGGAACCTGGCCCACTGAGATGTGTAGTGGTGGTTGGTTGGTTGGTTGTGCTGTATGGGTGATTTTGGGGCGCCCAAAATCTTCCTTACACCCCCCCTCTACTCCGGGTTGACAAGCTAAACTGCCACTCCTCCGTTCCTGGAGATGCGGACACGATACTCCAGCCCTGCTGTTTTGATGTAGAATTTAAGTTGTGGTCCCCGGTTACGGGTCTGTGTTGCCTGGTTGATGCGTCGCATAACCTCTTGGGGCCACTGGTCCAGAGGTCCTCGGACGGAGTTGGGAGAACGGGGCTCTACGTTGCCCGTCCCCCTTCCTTCTGGTAACTGTTTTCCCTTTGCTGTTGTGTTGTCCTCGATTATCGCTTAGTTGCATCTTCCGCTGTCGTCGCCGTGAACTTTGCTGTTCTGGGAATGATGGCGGTCTTCCCGGTCGTCTAGGCTAAGCGTGCCGATGCGCACCGGGGAATGTTGGCGTTCCTCCTGGTTGTCGCTACCCCTGCTAATTCTGCCGCTGTGTCCGTCGTCGAAGTCGCCATGCTGCTGTACCGGGGAATTTTGGCGTTGCGTGGAATGGGGCTTACTACTATCAATGATATCCTGTCCAACACTGCGGAGAGGTATAACCTCTGCCAAGCTACAAGCGACTATAATATTGATGGTTTGTAACCCCTTACCACGGGAGGGGGGAAGCTACAAACCGTAGGGAAAGCTAAACCTGAATCAAAACTGAGCCACCAACTGTGGAGAGGTATAACCTCTGCCAAGCTACGAGTGAATATAATATTGATGGTTTGTAACCCCTTACCACGGGTGGGGGAAGCTACAAACCGTAGAAAGAGCTTAATCTAGAATACAACTGATCCACCCACTGCGGAGAGTTATAACCTCTGCCAAGCTATGAGCGAAATATATATATATATATATATGATGGTTTGTAACCCTTTACCACGGGTGGGGGGAAGCTACAAACCGTAGAAAAGCTTGCTTCCTATGCTAATAATTTGTAACCCCTTACCACGGGTGGGGGAAAGCTGTAAGATATGTATAAGTAGAATAAGACTAAAAACAAGGCCACTTACCAGCTCTGCACCGTGCGATGGCTCACCAAAAACTCTCCCTGCTGACCGGTCAGCAGCCTTCTTTTATACTTAACTAACGGTACTTTGGTCCAGCATGCATTAAAATAATTGTATGTGTGTTCGTCATGTATGTTCGTTTGTCTCTGCCGTATGTATGCGCACGCATACCGCACTTGCCTGCTTGCAGCGTGCATGCCATGCTGATACCCATGTGTGTCCTGTGTGTGTCAATGCCCGTGTTCGAAATGTGTGTGCATGCTAGACCCGGTGCTTGGGTTGTCGTTGTTTTTGTTCTATGTTGTTGTTTTCTAATGTTTTTGTTTTCTCGTGTTACTCTTTGGCATTCACTCGCGTAAATATTCAATTTACCGCTGTGTGTTGCCATGAGTATTGCTTTGCAATTGTCGGCGCAGTGCTATGGAGCAAAGCCCGTTACAATTCTTTCTTACTCTACATTATTTCAAATCTTAAAAATAATCGTGAGTATTATGAATATAATAAATTTCCGAACATTTCCGATATTCTTTCTAAGTGTTCTTTTTAACCGTAAGCGTTAGTTTCTAAGTGTTCTATAATTATTTGTTCTAATTGTGAGATCCTAATAGTGAGTGTTCTAATTTTAAGCATTTAATTTTCAGGTTTATTTTATTTAAATTTGAATTCAAAAAATGTATTTTATTTGTAACTAAAAAAATGTATTTAGGGTGGAACCTGGCCCGCTGAGATGTGTTGTGGTGGTTGGTTGGTTGTGCTGTATGGGTGATTTTGGGGCGCCCAAAATCTTCCTTACAAGTACGTTGGAATAAAACTTCTCAATATACTCTTCAATCGGGACACTATCAATTTGAAAATGTCGACTCACCTGACTGATGTGCAAAAACTCGGCAAACTTATCTCGCCACCCGGGAATTAAAATATCCATCCAATTTCTACCAAGTAAGGGTAATAACTCCTTCTTACTATTGATCACAATCAACTCCATCAACCTCTCTTGGGATCCTTCAGTAGTTCTGACTTTTACAGAAATTCGTCCAATAACATCTATGGGGTTACCTGAAACTTCAGAAAGATTACCACTGACTTTTTCTAGTTTTATATTCTTAAAATACTTATTATACTTAACTAGGGATTTGGTTGATTATCAATGTATAGTTCGACAACTAACGGATTGTCTGACATTATTAGCTTTAATGAATTTCCATGTAACCCCTTTCCAATGATTGATGTTCTGTTATGATTTATAGAACACGTTTCTACTTCTTCCATTTCTGAGCATAGAGTTGACTTTTCTTGACTATCGGCCATCTTTTTGTATTCCACGTGATGAATCGATAACTTCTTTATATTCAATTTATTATTGGTTCTATTCGGCGATTCACTTGACGAGCGACTTGCTGATTGTTGTAAGTTGCACATTCTGGAAGTGTGGCCCCTTTTGTTACAGTTGAAACATTCCCAATAATTTGCTGGACAAAAACTTGGGTTATGACGCTTTCTACATCGGTAACACTGCATACTATTTCTTATGTGCCACCCTCTTGATCATTACTTCTATAACTAGATTGACTGGAGTTAGATTGGCTTCTTCTTCTACTAAACTGACTTGATGACTGGTTACGACTTGATAATCGCCTACTTAAACGGTTAGATGTTAAGCTGCTGCTGCTAACTGATTGCAGTTTGTAATCGGAATGATTAGATTTTTCCTGTTCTGCTAGCTCCCAACTTAGAGCAATATCGGAGGCTTTTTCGAATTTTAGGTTTTTTTCTTTCAGTAAATGTGACCTCAATTGACTATCACTTACACCAAAACGAATCGATCTCGCAATGCTTGCATCAAAAATTCTTCAAACTTACTTGTCTATGCTAACGATTTTAACTGCACAATATATTCCGCAACCGATTGTCCAGGTTTTTGATCTTCTTTGTGAAACTTATACCGTTCCGGAATTTCATTAACATCAAGTGTAAAGTGTTTTTTAGAACGGCTATAATCTTCACATACGACTTCTTTAAAGGTTGTTCTGGTAGCAATAATTTCTTTAAAATCGAATACGTTTCACCGCCAATAAATGTGAAAACAAATGAAATTTTTTTTCCTTCTGTTACATCATTCAATGAAAAAAATGATCCATACGTTCAGCATATTCCGTAAAATTATCTCCTAAGACATATGGTTCAATGTTGCCGATCATCATTAATTTCGCTGCTGTATCCCTTTGCTTTACAAAAACTTTTTCCTCCGTCATACGACTCTCTGTAGGCGGCTATATACTAATCCGCCGCGACGCTATCAATTTAAGTAACGGAATCACACACTTGTAATAGAACAGGTTTTTGCTAGTTTAAACACGCGTATTGTTTTTATACGATTTACTTTTCTGTTTTATTAAAACTTTTGATTTTCCTATGTTATGTTTTCACTTAAGTTCTTCTAATATTTAATAATTAAAACACGACCTCTTGCTATTGGTATCTCTATTCTTTCACTGTCCAGACTGTACTGAACTCATTACAAAATCATTATCATACTAATATCATTACGGGATGTACATGTATACATAACAACTAGCATCTGTGTGTACTTCCATATATGCTCCTGGATCGTAAATTGCCAATACAGGCTTACAACATAATGCTATTTTCAGATTATCAAAGCTCTTTCGCTGTTCGCAGGTCCAAACTGAAATTTCATATTTTTCCTCAGTAAATCGCTCAGCGGGCGTGCTATGACCGCAAAGTTTTGCACGAACTTTCGAAAGTAGCTCGCTAACCCAAGGAAACTCTGCACCTGCTTTGCACTACTGGGCTCCGGGAACCTTGAAACTGCTTTAATCTTGTCTTCTCCAGGTGACACTCGACCAGCTTCTATTACAAATCCTAAGTAAGTAATCGTCTTTTTCAAAACCTTTCCTTTTCGTATGAGGTCAGCGAAGATTCCATTGACGAAGCGTTGGAACTGCGTAGGCGATATGCACAAACCAAACGGAGCTCTTGTGAAATCATACTGGCCGAAGGGGGTGACGAATGACGTATACTTTCGACACTCTTTGGCTATCGACATGTGGAAAAAACCATTCTTTAGATCTAAAGTTGTAAAAACTCTCGATTTGCACAACTGATCCACAGTGTCCTCAATCAGCGGAAGAGGATAATGGTCTCGCATGATAACCTTATTTAAACGTCGATAGTCGACACATATCCTTTTGCTTCCATCTTTTTTGTTTACCAATACTATCGGGCTTGCAAACTCCGCATTACTGTACGAAACGATACCGTCTTTTAGCCAATCGTCAATCTGATTCCTCACAACTTGTAGTTCGGCTTGAGCAAGTCTTCTAGGAGGCTGACTAAGCGGTGTTTCGTCCTTAACTAGGACGATTGGGGCACTATAGGGGCTCTTGGATGGTTCGATGCACTTCTTTTCCAGCAGGTCGTCGATCTCTTCGTCGATGATATGCTGGATGGCCGGATTTTTCGGGAAATAACGTTGTTTTAACGGTTGGTCATCCTGCATCACGATCCTGTGGCTAGTTATGTTGGAAACGCCGTTCATTAACTCGAACTGCGATGGTTCATGGTCCAGGAAATATCTGATCTTGGCCTCGTCGCTTGGAGTCTTACTATGAATTGCGCGCACCTACGGTTTTTCCGGCTGAGTATTGGTTGTATTATCGCTGAGTGTGAGGTTCTGCCCACCTATGGTAATCGTTGTTTTGACTCGGCTGAGGAAATCTAATCCTAGGATTATATTGTCGATGGCCTCTGGCAGGATGAGTAACTGAATCTTGCAGCAGCTGTGTTCGAATCTTATCGTCGTTTCGAACGCCTGTTCCACCAGCCTTATTGTGCCGTTCGCCATCCGTACTGATGTCGCCGTTCTACTTGTCTGTCCCGTGTGCCGTACTTCGTATGCGTAGGCTTCACTAATGAAGCTCCTCGTCTCTTCTGTGTCGAGTGTCGCAGTGATTTCTTCCCCTCCTATGGTTATCTTAGCCGCTATGCGGTCTTCTTCTTGCTTAAGTACTTCCAGATGTTTCCTTGCGTGGTGTTTTGCGGTCCCATCCTCCTGTTGCAGTCGTTCTAGTTGTGCCGGGACGTAGGATTCTGGGGTTCCACCATCCCTGGCATTCGGTGAAACCCGTTGGCATTTCCCGCCGGTCGACGGCAGCAGTCGATGCTCCTGGTATTTTGTTTACCGCATTCCCAGCAGAACAGAACCCTAGGATTGCGACATTCTCTCAAAAAATGTCCTTGCTGGCCGCATCGGCGGCATGCTGACCGTGGGTTGACTGCTCCTCCTGGCATCTGGGCGACTTGTCGGTGCTGTTCGTCCTGTCTTGGTTGCCGTGATGGTGTTTCGTCGCTTCGACTGCCGCAGTTGAGACACTCGAAATCCTCGGCTAAATTAATCAGCTCTTCGAGGCAGGCGAAGTCCTTCCGCTTTATGTATAATTGGTAGTCCTGGCGGCTGTTGCGGAAAATTCGTTCTAACTTCTGGTCCTCGTTTTACTGGGTGTGACGCATCAGGTTCTGGAGAGTAATTACGTAGTCTTTAAACGATTCCTTCCGGATCTATTTTATTTGGCGGATGTTGTCGTCCAATCGTTCAAAGAAACGTGCTGGGAGGAAAAACTTCAGGAAGTTGTTCCAAAATGTTTCCCATGTCTTCCAATGACCGTTATTGTTCCTGTACCAGATCAAGGCCCTATCCTTGAGGAGTTCTGGCATTGTACGTGGCAGGAAATCCTTGTCTATCTCGTAGACAACCGACCCATTCAATGAAGGCTAGCGGAAATCCTTGTCTATCTCGTAGACAACCGACCCATTCAATGAAGGCTAGCGGGTGGCGCACACCGTCGAATTTCACAGACTATTTCCTGACTTGGTCGATGACCGCTGAATATGATGGTGTGGACGTACATCTTGGTGGGATGAATGTAGCTGGACTTAAGCTGATATTTGCTGTCTGGGTGACGATAATCTGGGGTGGTATTGGGGAAACGCTTCTCGTGTGCTGGGTTTCCAGGATGAGGAGTCGCTCTTTTGCTTCTGGTTTGAGCTCGTCCTCGTTGACATGGGCGGCAAAGCGTTTTCGGAGTTCCTCCACGGCGCCGGTCTCATCTAACCCGAATTCTTTGGCGTAGGTTATTTGCTCCTCTTTCCGGAGCGTATATATACACGTGGTCTTCATGATGGGCAGTCGATCGCTATGGGCTGTGCGATAAGAGTCGTTGTCCTCTGCTGTGGCTTGGTGAGTTTACACTGGCTGATGCTTCGGAGTGAAATTAACGTTGTCTTCGTGGCGCTGTGGCGAGTTTTCAATAGTTGATGCGTCGGCGAAAAATGTCTGCTGTGGCGTAGCGACTATGCGTTGATGTGCACTAAACGTGGTCTTCTGTGGCGTGTGAGGTAGTGAGTACGATGTCTTCTGTGGTGCTGTGGCGAGTTTGCAGCGGCGATGCGTTGACGTGTACTAGACGTAGTCTTCTGTGGCGTGTGTGGTAGTGAATAACCGTTGTCTTCTGCGGCGTTGTGTGGCGAGTTTACAGCTGGCGGTGCGTTGGTTTTTTCTTCTTCTTAATGTTCCGTGGGGGTGTGTGCGAGGTTGTGAGTTTTCCTGGAGATGTCCCTTGTGTGTGTCGACGTCTGTGATTTTCTTACGGCTGAGACGAGCTCAGCGGATCCAGTGGTTCGTTACAGAACATTTTATAGTTAAAGTCAACAGATTTTAGTTATAAGGACAAATCTTTTATTAACTCGCGGTAATTACAACAATAAAGTTTATATCAGCGTACAATTACTTACTTACTAACTCACGAAATTTAATGGGGTTTGTATACTCTACTCACTCACTCAGAACTCTCTGGCACGGTAGTTGGACTCGTCATTCGCATGGTGCGTTGCGTGGAATGGGGCTTACTACTATCAATGATATCCTGTCCAACACTGCGGAGAGGTATAACCTCTGCCAAGCTACAAGCGACTATAATATTGATGGTTTGTAACCCCTTACCACGGGTGGGGGGAAGCTACAAACCGTAGGGAAAGCTAAACCTGAATCAAAACTGAGCCACCAACTGTGGAGAGGTATAACCTCTGCCAAGCTACGAGTGAATATAATATTGATGGTTTGTAACCCCTTACCACGGGTGGGGGAAGCTACAAACCGTAGAAAGAGCTAAATCTGGAATACAACTGATCCACCAACTGCGGAGAGGTATAACCTCTGCCAAGCTATGAGCGAAATATATATATATATATATATGGTTTGTAACCCCTTACCACGGGTGAGGGGAAGCTACAAACCGTATAGGCATAAAAAGGAAAACCTAGCCGTTATCTCTAATAACTTATGGATAATACCTAGGAATAATAACCTGTAGCCCCTTACAGCGGGTGGGGGGAAGCTACAAGCTATGTATATATGGCTACGTCTAACAAAAGGGAACTGATCCAACAACTGCGGAGAGGTATAACCTCTGCCAAGCTACACGTGAATATAAAATTGATGGCTTGGAGTCTTACTATGAATTGCGCGCACCTACGGTTTTTCCGGCTGAGTATTGGTTGTATTATCGCTGAGTGTGAGGTTCTGCCCACCTATGGTAATCGTTGTTTTGACTCGGCTGAGGAAATCTAATCCTAGGATTATATTGTCGATGGCCTCTGGCAGGATGAGTAACTGAATCTTGCAGCAGCTGTGTTCGAATCTTATCGTCGTTTCGAACGCCTGTTCCACCAGCCTTATTGTGCCGTTCGCCATCCGTACTGATGTCGCCGTTCTACTTGTCTGTCCCGTGTGCCGTACTTCGTATGCGTAGGCTTCACTAATGAAGCTCCTCGTCTCTCCTGTGTCGAGTGTCGCAGTGATTTCTTCCCCTCCTATGGTTATCTTAGCGGCTATGCGGTCTTCTTCTTGCTTAAGTACTTCCAGATGTTTCCTTGCGTGGTGTTTTGCGGTCCCATCCTCCTGTTGCAGTCGTTCTAGTTGTGCCGGGACGTAGGATTCTGGGGTTCCACCATCCCTGGCATTCGGTGAAACCCGTTGGCATTTCCCGCCGGTCGACGGCAGCAGTCGATGCTCCTGGTATTTTGTTTACCGCATTCCCAGCAGAACAGAACCCTAGGATTGCGACATTCTCTCAAAAAATGTCCTTGCTGACCGCATCGGCGGCATGCTGACCGTGGGTTGACTGCTCCTCCTGGCATCTGGGCGACTTGTCGGTGCTGTTCGTCCTGTCTTGGTTGCCGTGATGGTGTTTCGTCGCTTCGACTGCCGCAGTTGAGACACTCGAAATCCTCGGCTAAATTAATCAGCTCTTCGAGGCAGGCGAAGTCCTTCCGCTTTATGTATAATTGGTAGTCCTGGCGGCTGTTGCGGAAAATTCGTTCTAACTTCTGGTCCTCGTTTTACTGGGTGTGACGCATCAGGTTCTGGAGAGTAATTACGTAGTCTTTAAACGATTCCTTCCGGAGCTATTTTATTTGGCGGATGTTGTCGTCCAATCGTTCAAAGAAACGTGCTGGGAGGAAAAACTTCAGGAAGTTGTTCCAAAATGTTTCCCATGTCTTCCAATGACCGTTATTGTTCCTGTACCAGATCAAGGCCCTATCCTTGAGGAGTTCTGGCATTGTACGTGGCAGGAAATCCTTGTCTATCTCGTAGACAACCGACCCATTCAATGAAGGCTAGCGGAAATCCTTGTCTATCTCGTAGACAACCGACCCATTCAATGAAGGCTAGCGGGTGGCGCACACCGTCGAATTTCACAGACTATTTCCTGACTTGGTCGATGACCGCTGAATATGATGGTGTGGACGTACATCTTGGTGGGATGAATGTAGCTGGACTTAAGCTGATATTTGCTGTCTGGGTGACGATAATCTGGGGTGGTATTGGGGAAACGCTTCTCGTGTGCTGGGTTTCCAGGATGAGGAGTCGCTCTTTTGCTTCTGGTTTGAGCTCGTCCTCGTTGACATGGGCGGCAAAGCGTTTTCGGAGTTCCTCCACGGCGCCGGTCTCATCTAACCCGAATTCTTTGGCGTAGGTTATTTGCTCCTCTTTCCGGAGCGTATATATACACGTGGTCTTCATGATGGGCAGTCGATCGCTATGGGCTGTGCGATAAGAGTCGTTGTCCTCTGCTGTGGCTTGGTGAGTTTACACTGGCTGATGCTTCGGAGTGAAATTAACGTTGTCTTCGTGGCGCTGTGGCGAGTTTTCAATAGTTGATGCGTCGGCGAAAAATGTCTGCTGTGGCGTAGCGACTATGCGTTGATGTGCACTAAACGTGGTCTTCTGTGGCGTGTGAGGTAGTGAGTACGATGTCTTCTGTGGTGCTGTGGCGAGTTTGCAGCGGCGATGCGTTGACGTGTACTAGACGTAGTCTTCTGTGGCGTGTGTGGTAGTGAATAACCGTTGTCTTCTGCGGCGTTGTGTGGCGAGTTTACAGCTGGCGGTGCGTTGGTTTTTTCTTCTTCTTAATGTTCCGTGGGGGTGTGTGCGAGGTTGTGAGTTTTCCTGGAGATGTCCCTTGTGTGTGTCGACGTCTGTGATTTTCTTACGGCTGAGACGAGCTCAGCGGATCCAGTGGTTCGTTACAGAACATTTTATAGTTAAAGTCAACAGATTTTAGTTATAAGGACAAATCTTTTATTAACTCGCGGTAATTACAACAATCAAGTTTATATCAGCGTACAATTACTTACTTACTAACTCACGAAATTTAATGGGGTTTGTATACTCTACTCACTCACTCAGAACTCTCTGGCACGGTAGTTGGACTCGTCATTCGCATGGTGCGTTGCGTGGAATGGGGCTTACTACTATCAATGATATCCTGTCCAACACTGCGGAGAGGTATAACCTCTGCCAAGCTACAAGCGACTATAATATTGATGGTTTGTAACCCCTTACCACGGGTGGGGGGAAGCTACAAACCGTAGGGAAAGCTAAACCTGAATCAAAACTGAGCCACCAACTGTGGAGAGGTATAACCTCTGCCAAGCTACGAGTGAATATAATATTGATGGTTTGTAACCCCTTACCACGGGTGGGGGAAGCTACAAACCGTAGAAAGAGCTAAATCTGGAATACAACTGATCCACCAACTGCGGAGAGGTATAACCTCTGCCAAGCTATGAGCGAAATATATATATATATATATGGTTTGTAACCCCTTACCACGGGTGAGGGGAAGCTACAAACCGTATAGGCATAAAAAGGAAAACCTAGCCGTTATCTCTAATAACTTATGGATAATACCTAGGAATAATAACCTGTAGCCCCTTACAGCGGGTGGGGGGAAGCTACAAGCTATGTATATATGGCTACGTCTAACAAAAGGGAACTGATCCAACAACTGCGGAGAGGTATAACCTCTGCCAAGCTACACGTGAATATAAAATTGATGGTTTGTAACCCCTTACCGCGGGTGGGGGGAAGCTACAAACCGTAGAAAAGCTAAACCTGAAAAAAACTGAGCCACCAACTATGGAGAGGTATAACCTCTGCCAAGCTACGAGTGAATATAATATTGATGGTTTGTAAACCCTACTACGGGTGGGGGGAAGCTACAAACCGTAGAAAGCGCTAAATCTGGAATACAACTAATCCACCAACTGCGGAGAGGTATAACCTCTGCCAAGCTATGAGCGAAATATATATATATATGATGGTTTGTAACCACTTACCACGGGTGGGGGGAAGCTACAAACCGTAGAAAAGCTTGCTTCCTATGCTAATAATTTGTAACCCTTACCACGGGTGGGGGGAAGCTACAAATTATGTATAATCTAAAGATAATATCTTACAACCCCTTACCACGGGTGGGGGGAAGCTGTAAGATATGTATAAGTAGAATAAGACTAAAAACAAGGCCACTTACCAGCTCTGCACCGTGCGATGGCTCACATAAAACTCTCCCTGCTGACCGGTCAGCAGCCTTCTTTTATAGTTAACTAACGGTACTTTGGTCCAGCATGCATTAAAATAATTGTATGTGTGTTCGTCATGTATGTTCGTTTGTCTCTGCCGTATGTATGCGCACGCATACCGCACTTGCCTGCTTGCAGCGTGCATGCCATGCTGATACCCATGTGTGTCCTGTGTGTGTCAATGCCCGTGTTCGAAATGTGTGTGCATGCTAGACCCGGTGCTTGGGTTGTCGTTGTTTTTGTTCTATGTTGTTGTTTTCTAATGTTTTTGTTTTCTCGTGTTACTCTTTGGCATTCACTCGCGTAAATATTCAATTTACCGCTGTGTGTTGCCATGAGTATTGCTTTGCAATTGTCGGCGCAGTGCTATGGAGCAAAGCCCGTTACAATTCTTTCTTACTCTACATTATTTCAAATCTTAAAAATAATCGTGAGTATTATGAATATAATAAATTTCCGAACATTTCCGATATTCTTTCTAAGTGTTCTTTTTAACCGTAAGCGTTAGTTTCTAAGTGTTCTATAATTATTTGTTCTAATTGTGAGATCCTAATAGTGAGTGTTCTAATTTTAAGCATTTAATTTTCAGGTTTATTTTATTTAAATTTGAATTCAAAAAATGTATTTTATTTGTAACTAAAAAAATGTATTTAGGGTGGAACCTGGCCCGCTGAGATGTGTTGTGGTGGTTGGTTGGTTGTGCTGTATGGGTGATTTTGGAGCGCCCAAAATCTTCCTTACAAGTACGTTGGAATAAAACTTCTCAATATACTCTTCAATCGGGACACTATCAATTTGAAAATGTCGACTCACCTGACTGATGTGCAAAAACTCGGCAAACTTATCTCGCCACCCGGGAATTAAAATATCCATCCAATTTCTACCAAGTAAGGGTAATAACTCCTTCTTACTATTGATCACAATCAACTCCATCAACCTCTCTTGGGATCCTTCAGTAGTTCTGACTTTTACAGAAATTCGTCCAATAACATCTATGGGGTTACCTGAAACTTCAGAAAGATTACCACTGACTTTTTCTAGTTTTATATTCTTAAAATACTTATTATACTTAACTAGGGATTTGGTTGATTATCAATGTATAGTTCGACAACTAACGGATTGTCTGACATTATTAGCTTTAATGAATTTCCATGTAACCCCTTTCCAATGATTGATGTTCTGTTATGATTTATAGAACACGTTTCTACTTCTTCCATTTCTGAGCATAGAGTTGACTTTTCTTGACTATCGGCCATCTTTTTGTATTCCACGTGATGAATCGATAACTTCTTTATATTCAATTTATTATTGGTTCTATTCGGCGATTCACTTGACGAGCGACTTGCTGATTGTTGTAAGTTACACATTCTGGAAGTGTGGCCCCTTTTGTTACAGTTGAAACATTCCCAATAATTTGCTGGACAAAAACTTGGGTTATGACGCTTTCCACATCGGTAACACTGCATACTATTTCTTATGTGCCACCCTCTTGATCATTACTTCTATAACTAGATTGACTGGAGTTAGATTGGCTTCTTCTTCTACTAAACTGACTTGATGACTGGTTACGACTTGAACGACTACTTAAACGGTTAGATGTTAAGCTGCTGCTGCTAACTGATTGCAGTTTGTAATCGGAATGATTAGATTTTTCCTGTTCTGCTAGCTCCCAACTTAGAGCAATATCGGAGGCTTTTTCGAATTTTAGGTTTTTTTCTTTCAGTAAATGTGACCTCAATTGACTATCACTTACACCAAAACGAATCGATCTCGCAATGCTTGCATCAAAAATTCTTCAAACTTACTTGTCTATGCTAACGATTTTAACTGCACAATATATTCCGCAACCGATTGTCCAGGTTTTTGATCTTCTTTGTGAAACTTATACCGTTCCGGAATTTCATTAACATCAAGTGTAAAGTGTTTTTTTAGAACGGCTATAATCTTCACATACGACTTCTTTAAAGGTTGTGCTGGTAGCAATAATTTCTTTAAAATCGAATACGTTTCACCGCCAATAAATGTGAGAACAAATGAAATTTTTTTTTCCTTCTGTTACATCATTCAATGAAAAAAATGATCCATACGTTCAGCATATTCCGTAAAATTATCTCCTAAGACATATGGTTCAATGTTGCCGATCATCATTAATTTCGCTGCTGTATCCCTTTGCTTTACAAAAACTTTTTCCTCCGTCATACGACTCTCTGTAGGCGGCTATATACTAATCCGCCGCGACGCTATCAATTTAAGTAACGGAATCACACACTTGTAATAGAACAGGTTTTTGCTAGTTTAAACACGCGTATCGTTTTTATACGATTTACTTTTCTGTTTTATTAAAACTTTTGATTTTCCTCGTCGCCAAATTTTATGTTTTCACTTAAGTTCTTCTAATATTTAATAATTAAAACACGACCTCTTGCTATTGGTATCTCTATTCTTTCACTGTCCAGACTGTACTGAACTCATTACAAAATCATTATCATACTAATATCATTACGGGATGTACATGTATACATAACAACTAGCATCTGTGTGTACTTCCGTATATGCTCCTGGATCGTAAATTGCCAATACAGGCTTACAACATAATGCTATTTTCAGATTATCAAAGCTCTTTCGCTGTTCACAGGTCCAAACTGAAATTTCATATTTTTCCTCAGTAAATCGCTCAGCGGGCGTGCTATGACCGCAAAGTTTTGCACGAACTTTCGAAAGTAGCTCGCTAACCCAAGGAAACTCTGCACCTGCTTTGCACTACTGGGCTCCGGGAACCTTGAAACTGCTTTAATCTTGTCTTCTCCAGGTGACACTCGACCAGCTTCTATTACAAATCCTAAGTAAGTAATCGTCTTTTTCAAAACCTTTCCTTTTCGTATGAGGTCAGCGAAGATTCCATTGACGAAGCGTTGGAACTGCGTAGGCGATATGCACAAACCAAACGGAGCTCTTGTGAAATCATACTGGCCTAAGGGGGTGACGAATGACGTATACTTTCGACACTCTTTGGCTATCGACATGTGGAAAAAACCATTCTTTAGATCTAAAGTTGTAAAAACTCTCGATTTGCACAACTGATCCACAGTGTCCTCAATCAGCGGAAGAGGATAATGGTCTCGCATGATAACCTTATTTAAACGTCGATAGTCGACACATATCCTTTTGCTTCCATCTTTTTTGTTTACCAATACTATCGGGCTTGCAAACTCCGCATTACTGTACGAAACGATACCGTCTTTTAGCCAATCGTCAATCTGATTCCTCACAACTTGTAGTTCGGCTTGAGCAAGTCTTCTAGGAGGCTGACTAAGCGGTGTTTCGTCCTTAAGTACGATTTTCATTTCAAAACTAGTACCTACGCTATCTACTCCTTTGCCAAAATTCGTGACTAGCTGTCGTATCTGCTGCTTATGTTTTTCGCTAGCGATGTGTGCAAGGCTAATCTGATTCAACATAGTCTTCCCTAAAATTACTTTTTTCGGTAAGACATGTTGATCAACCACATGCACTTTGTCAAATACTTTAAAACCATCGACTTCAATCTCTGCATTGAATGAACCAAGAGTCCTATTCCGCGAAATTCTATTGGGTCACCTATTCGAGGGTATTCCAGAGATATAAGGACATCTGGTCTGATAAGATTTATATCACTTTCTGAATCTATTAGCGCCATTACCTCAACTCCATCATTTTAACGGCTTTCGTCATAGTTCCGTAAGTTTCTACATTGCGCTGCGTCAAAGCTACCTCATTTTTTCTGCCTCTATTGGGACAAGCCGCGCTCTTATGTCGAAAAAAATTGCAGCGAAAGCACTTTAACCCTAAGGCCTTGTGTGGGCAATCCCTTGCGAAATTACTTTTTTCTCCACAAGAAAAGCAAAGCTTTTCTTTTATCCCACCAATACCAGAGGACCTTGGACTACCATTCGCGCTACTTCTGACCGCTTGCCTGTTCCTACTTTGCGTCTTCTCACAAACTTTAGAATACACTGCTAGCTTTTCTCTAAAATCGTTAAATGTTTTTGCACCGTACAAAACGACTTTGTTTCTCTCATCGTCATCAATTCCGTCTATAGTGTATTTTATAACAGCATCGTCCTCTAGTGCTGCTAGCCTAGCTAATTCCCTGATGGCCAAAAAACATCCGTAAAGCGTTTCGGATTGCTTTTTCCTCCTCGAACGCAACATCCCATGTAGCTCCGCACTGTTTCACGATACGTTAAATTCTTCCATTAAAAACTCATTTAAATTGTTCCAAGAATTAAGCCCGTCTTTTGTCCGAATCGCTATTTGAGCAGTACCCAGTCTCTTCCCGAAGACGATTTTCCTAAGTTCTGTCCAATTAAAAATTTCAGCTGCATTCTCAAAAAATTTGATCCACGATTTGACATCAATTTCGCCGAGCTGTCCGCTAAATTTTGGCAGAGACTGTTCGACATCAGTAAAAGAAAAACTTTCAGTCGTTAGTGTTGTTGCATTCCGACTTGTTGATTGCAAGATTTCTACCTGCGTTCTCAAACTTTCCAATTCTGCGTCCTTAAGTTTCGATTCGTAAGAAACTATTGTTTCATTCTTCTTTGCAATTTCTTGTCTTAAATCATCCACCATTTTTTCGTACGTAGCAACTGTGTCTTCGTCAACTGCTTGAGGATTCCCTATGGTACTTGTTACAGACTCGTTTGCCTGTAATTGTTCTATAAGGATGTTACGTTATTATCAAGCACATAAACTTGATAAATATTGGTTGTATAACAAGCACTTGAACTTGTTACACTCGAAGTGGATAGTTCTTAAAATGAAATGAACTGTCTCCTTCCGTGGTGTAATTAACAATCACAATTTTATTGATTTTATCGATTATTATATACAATACTAAAAATACATTACGTAGGCAACGTACAATTAATAAACAAGAAACTAAACGTAAACAATAATAAAAAATTTACAAAGTAGTAAATATGCTGCGTCGTGAATGCAGTCTGTTGCCCTAAGTAGAAATTAAAATGTGCAAAAGTGCTGAAGCTTCAATATAGTTAATTACCCCAAATAAAAATTAAAATGTGCGGATATGCTGAATCGTCAATACAGTTCGTTACCCCAAACCAACGAACTGATTCCAGGTCAACTGCTAGATCAGCAACAAGTTCGTTGGCTTGAATGAACGAACCGCTGTGTGTCAGCATACTTGCATATTTCTTGACGTCACTTAACATTCTCCCCCCGTTAAATAATAATTTAACTATTTATTAATTGTAACCGTGTAGTCTGATTCTTCCACCTGGTGTCGAGGCTTCGGCTGAAGTTTCGGTGTAGGTTTGAGTGCTATGTGTTTCCAGGTGACGTAGATGATTAGCGAGATGGAAAATGTTAGCGCCAGGTATCCAATGGTCAGATGGTGATAAGTGTGTGTTTGAAGCTTATGAGGCAGCTCAAACACCTTCTGCTGTGCAATCATATCATGAAGGTCCGTAAGTTTTTTGAGTTGATTTTCGTAGCTACTGGCGTTGAAATCCTTGAGTAGTGGCTTGAGTTGCGTAATTACTGCGACTTCTGACAGCGTTGTAAAATTTGTGTATGATGTTCTTATGGTGCTGGAGAACTTTTGATGCCCATGGATGGTGATGAAATTGTGTCTTAGAATACATTCGGGTTGAAGTAATAACATTCCCGAACCCTCTAAGACAAACTGTGAAGATTCTCTATCGCAAACTGCTGAAAGCCGAGTTGGAGCTATCGTGGCGTATATCCATTCGTTTTTGTGATCCATTTGAATCCATGTCAACTTACTCTCAGTCCGTTCGAACTTACAGGTTGATTGAGTTTCGTTGTTGAAAAGTCCTAGTTCACATGAGCAGGCTTCTGCGCCCTTCCTGTATTTTGATTGAATATTGAAACACAGATATTGCTCGTCCTTCAGGCTAACGCAGGATCTTAGAGTTGCTGAATCTGATGGAAAGTATTCATCGCGATGGGAACTTATGGCCAATACTGGTGCGCAAGTTCGAATAGCAATCATGGTGTTGTTGATGAGACTTGGAATGGCTATCATTCGGAATATATCGTACTGCTCCTGATCTTCCAGTGGGAGTGTTAGTCTAAAAACGACATGATTTTTGGCGATTCCACCCTTAACCGTCATAAGTTTGTACAACTGCAGCAAGTTATCTTCATCAGTAGGAATTTCTAAATAGGCTTGATAGTTTGCAACTCTTCCTTATGTTGTGTTGTTGATAGCAACAGAGAGCTAATTCTACCTTGATAAGTTTCAGAGAGTACATCTAATAACACTGTCTGCATCCTTTGTAAGTTCACTATCATGATGATTAGTTGAGAGGCAACTGATAGGACCGCCTGGAATATCTTCAACTGGAACTCATCCTCGCAATTTTCCCGAACTCTTGATGTGATTTCATTCAAGTGTTTATCAGTTGCCTCGAATTTTTTACTTGTTGCTGTCTCGCCTTTCCTTAGTAAATTTATGGTTGAGTCAATTATGGATGTTTGGTTGCGCAGTAGGCCAAGCAAATGATTTTCGTTATTCTTTACTTGGTCTATCGTGGTCGACATCTGTTCTGCATACTCCGAATCCAAAACTCCAAACAGCGAATTGGCAATGTTTCCTATCAGATTCACCGCTCCCCTCTTGGTTTGTCTGGCTGATAGCAAGATTTCTTCGGATTGTAGCTTATCTATGATGTGGTGAAACTGGTTGAGTGTATCGTGGCATAGTTCTTGTTCCCGTAATTTTTGACATAACTGCTCCAACTGCTTTTGTTCCATTTGAGAGGGCACTAAATTCTGATCTTATTGGGTCCAGTTGGTAATAGATAATAAAGTCCCATTCACTTGTTGCTCTATTTACTGACCCAACTCCTTCGAAGTGAATTCCAAGGCTTGAATTGAATTTCGTAATCTGGATCTTGTCTGCACACACAATCGGTAATATTAACATGATGGCTAGGATGTGAGGTTGATCCCACTTGATGTCTTTCGTCGTTTTGTGGGTATTGTTGTTGGTTCCGTTGTTGCATAATCCTCTGAACTCTGCTGCTTTAAGTGGAACTCAGGGTGTTCGTCGTTGTCTTCAACTGGTAGCGGTGCCAATCTGTGGATTGGACGTTTCCAAACTCCTGTTGCACTTTTGACGTCCACAACGCGTACAGATCCATCTTCGCCCTCATAAGTTTTGACAATTCGTCCAAGTGGCCATTGCAAAGGTGGAACATTGTCTTCTTTAATGATGACCGTTTCTCCCACTTTGATGTTCTTGGAACACTCCTTTCACTTATGACGATATTGCAGTTCACTCAGATATTCCTGTGACCATCGCTTCCAGAACTCATATTTGAGATGAGAGAGGTTCCATCTGGTCAATAGAGTTTGTTTTGTAGATGCTGCGTTGGCATCAATTTGGGCCGTCAGTGGCTCTCCAATCAGAAAGTGTCCCGGTGTTAGAGCGGTGATGTCGTTCGGGTCACTGGACATCGGTGTGAGAGGTCTTGAATTTAAAATGGCCTCCAACTAGCACTGTCTCAAGTTCTTCGTAAGTCAGCGATGCTGTCGATGCGCTTCTTATGAGCAGGTGTTTTGCCGATTTTACGGCTGCCTCCCAAAGACCACCAAAATGGGTTGCCCTCGGTGGAATTAAGCTGAATTGAATCGCCCTGTCACTGCATTCCTTGATGATTGTTTTCCGTGCGGTTTCCGAATAAATTGTTGTTTTTAAATCTGCCAGCTGATTGTTTGCTCCCACGAAGTTTGTTGCGTTGTCGCAGTATAGGGTTTGACAGTGTTCCCTGCGATCCTCCCTTGCAATCCCTTCAAGCAGTTGTGGATGATTGGCACACCACTTCCGTAATTTGAATCCTGCACTCTCTAATATGTGCGTGAGTTGATTCTTCGTTTCTATAGCGTTTGATAGGCTGTCAGTCCCAGTTAGACAGTCATCTACATAAAAATCATTGTTTCTTTAGATAGTTGTTGTAGGCATTTTGTTGCTAGATAAGGTGCCGCTCTTGTACCATATGTTACGGTGTTGAGTTCGTAGTACTGTAAAGGCTCGTTTTCACTCTTTCTCCAGATAATGGTTTGGTATATTTTATCATCTTGATGCATATGTATTTGCCGGTACATTTTTTGTATGTCAGTGCAAAAGACAAACCTAGGCAATCGAAATCGAAGTAGAAGTGAAAATAGTTCACCCTGCACTGTTGGGCCCGTGTACATGACATCGTTTAGGGCAAGTCCTGATGTTGTCTTTAATGATGCATCAAACACGACTCGAAGCTTGGTAGAGCTGCTGTCGGCATTCAACACGCAATGGTGAGGAATGATGTAATGTGGCGATATAATGTCACCGACCCAATGAGTCTTCAACTTCGGGTTACGAGATAGTCTCCTCTCTAAGGCTAGGAACCTGTTCAATGCAATTTCTTGAGATTCGCCAAGTCTACTTGTGTCTTCACAGAATGTCAATCTCACAATAAAGCGCCCGTCCCTACCTCTTCGAGTGGTTTGTGCAAAGTGTGCTTCACACAACTCTTCATTCCTGGATAAATGAGTTCTTACTGGTTGTACCTCATCGAGGCTCCATAAACGTTCGACCATTTGGTGTAGATCATTGTCGTTGTAAGTGGAAATTCCACATGCTGCTGTTGTGAGTTGTGCTTCGCATACCCTTCCAGCTAATACCCAACCAAAGACGGTATTCTGGAGAGTAGGTAGGTCATCTTGTAGGCGTATCTGCCCAATGGAAAGCAATTGATGATAGAATTCGGCACCAAGTAGGATGTCAATCTTGTCTGGACGATGGAATGCTGGGTCGGCGAGTGGAATGTTGTTTGGTATTCCCCATGATGAAATGTTTAAAAATTGAGAAGGCTGTGGTGTAATGATGTGCGGCAAAACAAATGCTTCCAATCGAGCACTAAAGCCATTTATTCTTGACTGAATGCAAGCATTAATGCGGTGATGGGATTCTCTTTTTTCGTTGCCAATGCCTTGAATACTGATTGGTGCTGTCCTTGTGTGAAGTCCTAATCTCTTCACCAATCGTTCAGTAATCAAATTTACCTGAGAGCCAGAATCCAATATAGCTCTACATTCCATCACCTGCCCATTGTTAGCCACTATGCGTATCATGGCTGTACTGAGCAGTACGTATTGTTGTGTGCTCTTTGCATGCTGCTAACGTTACCGATGAACTCGTCTTCGGCTCTTGGTTCATGAGATTGCTATCGGTACATGAATTTTTATTGCTTTAGAGATGAAGTAGTGTGTTGTGTTTTTTGTCGCACTTCATACAGCTCCGCGAGACGCAGTTCTTAGCAACATGACCAGCTCTTAAGCAATTCAGACATAGTTTGCCCTTTTGTACCAATTGAATCCGATCAGCAGGTTTAAGTTGCAAGCATTGATTGCAGGCATACAAGGGATGAGTTCCCTTTCCACAAGATTTACAGATATTTTTGAGCCATTGACCCGATGCTGCTGTAGCACAAGTTCGTGGATATCCTTCTTTTTTCTTGTGTCCGATAGCCTCTAGTGATTGAAATTGGTTTTCCAGAAAAGTCAAAAATTCCTTCACTGTCTGGAGTTCTTTAGGTCTTTTAAGCGATTGTTCATAGAAGCCTCTGGAACTCTGGTCTAGTTTGTTAACTAGCAATTGTAGTAAAATATGGTCCCACGTTGAGGTATTAATGCCTAGATTACCTAATGCTAACAGGCACTCATGAGTGGTATCGTGTGGAGCCTTGATAGCAGCCGCTGATGGTTGAGCTTGTGTTTGGTTGGTTTGTCCAAGTATTTTTTGTATTAGTGTTGATGTCAGAATTCGAACGTTGTTATATCGATCCTGTAATGTGGACCAAGCGGTTGTGTAGTTCTCTTCTGATAATGGTAGGTGCCGGATCAAATTTTCTGCTTCTCCGCTGAGATGAGTTTTTAGATACCACATTTTTTGAACCTTGGGTATCTGTTGCTTGTCGATCATTTGAGAGAATAGATCGAAAAATTGTCTCCACTTTAGGTAGTCAGCATCAAACTTTGGAATGGTGACCTTTGGTAGGTTCAGTGAGCTCGGCTTAGCTGTACTACTCTCCTCCGAAACTCCTCCTCTAGCATGTGATTGCATCTTGGTTGCCATTGTCACCAACTTCTCTTGAACCAAACTTTCCATTTCGACATATTCTCTGAGTTTGTAGCCGAACTTCATTGGGTCTTCCTCTGGGACTCAACCTGCTGCCACAGTTGATCAATCGTTTTAAATTTTATCTCGTGATACTGTGGGGGTTGATCTTCGCTCAGACATAATCCCTTGATCATTCTCTGCAACGATTCTAATACGGCCCTTTGTCTTCTGATCGTATTAATAATTCTTAATGGATCCTCCGCCGATGTCGTTGCTGGATCTATTTTTAATAGCGCTGGTTGCGCGAGGTCCATTCCTTTCTCACCGCTAGTAGCACCTTCACTACTCGCATCTTCAAGGTTCGCCATTGCCTCTTCATACCGTTTCTTGTAAATTTCACAGAGTGTTGATATTTCTGAATAGTATTCCTTCGTGAAATATCCGTGATCAGTAGGAACATTCGAAAGCAGCTTTATTTTTCTGTCTGTCTTTGCGAATTTCCCCCAATTATCTTGCAGCCGGTGCAATCGCTCCTCAAAATAAAACCTTTTTGTTTATCTATCTGGGGAGTCCTTTTTAAAATTGGCTATAACTCTCTGGATTTCTTGGCCAATTGCCAATTGTTCCACGACGAGTTCTTCAAATGAAGCCATGATGAATGTATATGTTTAATCTTCCGATAGTGAAGATTTACAGATGATAGATTGTAAAAATTGTGTCGTTGTCGGGATCAAAATTTTCGCGCAATTAGGATGGTACCAGTGTATGGCTCTGTTACACGCCAAAGTATTTTCAAATATTACGAATTTAAACTTGGCACCAGTGTATAGCCCTGGACCACGCTTTACGAAAATAGAAGTCACCGACGATCACGTCGGGGTCACCAAAATGTTACAGACTCGTTTGCCTGCAATTGTTCTATAAGGATGTTACGTTATTATCAAGCACATAAACTTGATAAAGATTGGTTGTATAACAAGCACTTGAGCTCGAAGTGGATAATTCTTAAAATGAAAAGTACTGTCTCCTTCCGTGGTGTAATTAACAATCACAATTTTACTGATTTTATCGCTTATTATATACAACTTGACAACTGATCCACAGTGTCCTCAATCAGCGGAAGAGGATAATGGTCTCGCATGATAACCTTATTTAAACGTCGATAGTCGACACATATCCTTTTGCTTCCATCTTTTTTGTTTACCAATACTATCGGGCTTGCAAACTCCGCATTACTGTACGAAACGATACCGTCTTTTAGCCAATCGTCAATCTGATTCCTCACAACTTGTAGTTCGGCTTGAGCAAGTCTTCTAGGAGGCTGACTAAGCGGTGTTTCGTCCTTAAGTACGATTTTCATTTCAAACTAGTACCTACGCTATCTACTCCTTTGCCAAAATTCGTGACTAGCTGTCGTACCTGCTGCTTATGTTTTTCGCTAGCGATCTGTGCAAGGCTAATCTCGTTTTCCGCGTCGCATGGCATGCAGAACGGTTCTTGTTCAATTGGTGAAAAATTGATTCCGTGACGAGTGACTCTCATTTCTACCTGATTCAACATAGTCTTCCCTAAAATTACTTTTCTCGGTAAGACATGTTGATCAACCACATGCACTTTGTCAAATACTTTAAAACCATCGACTTCAATCTCTGCATTGAATGAACCAATAGTTTTGATTTTGTCTGATCCTATTCCGCGAAATTCTATTGGGTCACCTATTCGAGGGTATTCCAGAGATATAAGGACATCTGGTCTGATAAGATTTATATCACTTTCTGAATCTATTAGCGCCATTACCTCAACTCCATCATTTTAACGGCTTTCGTCATGGTTCCGTAAGTTTCTACATTGCGCTGCGTCAAAGCTACCTCATTTTTTCTGCCTCTATTGGGACAAGCCGCGCTCTTATGTCCAAAAGAATTGCAGCGAAAGTACTTTAACCCTAAGGCCTTGTGTGGGCAATCCCTTGCGAAATTACTTTTTTCTTCACAAGAAAAGCAAAGCTTTTCTTTTATCCCACCGATACCAGAGGACCTTGGACTACCATTCGCGCTACTTCTGACCGCATGCCTGTTCCTACTTTGCGTCTTCTCACAAACATTAGAATACACTGCTAGCTTTTCTCTAAAATCGTTTAATGTTTTTGCACCGTACAAAACGACTTTGTTTCTCTCATCGTCATCAATTCCGTCTATAGTGTATTTTATAACAGCATCGTCCTCTAGTGCTGCTAGCCTAGCTAATTCCCTGATGGCCAAAAAACATTCGTAAAGCGTTTCGGAATGCTTTTTCCTCCTCGAACGCAACATCCCATGTAGCTCCGCACTGTTTTGCGATACGTTGAATTCTTCAATTAAAAACTCTTTTAAATTGTTCCAAGAATTAAGCCCGTCTTTTGTCCGAATCGCTATTTGAGCAGTACCCAGTCTCTTCCCGAAGACGATTTTCCTAAGTTCTGTCCAATTAAAAATTTCAGCTGCATTCTCAAAATCTTTGATCCACGATTTGATATCAATTTCGCCGAGCTGTCCGCTAAATTTTGGCAGAGACTGTTCGACATCAGTAAAAGAAAAACTTTCAGTCGTTAGTGTTGTTGCATTCCGACTTGTTGATTGCAAGATTTCTACCTGCGTTCTCAAACTTTCCAATTCTGCGTCCTTAAGTTTCGATTCGTAAGAAACTATTGTTTCATTCTTCTTTGCAATTTCTTGTCTTAAATCATCCACCATTTTTTCGTACGTAGCAACTGTGTCTTCGTCAACTGCTTGAGGATTCCCTATGGTACTTGTTACAGACTCGTTTGCCTGTAATTGTTCTATAAGGATGTTACGTTATTATCAAGCACATAAACTTGATAAAGATTGGTTGTATAACAAGCACTTGAACTTGTTACACTCGAAGTGGATAGTTCTTAAAATGAAAAGAACTGTCTCCTTCCGTGGTGTAATTAACAATCACAATTTTATTGATTTTATCGCTTATTATATACAATACTAAAAATACATTACGTAGGCAACTTACAATTAATAAACAACAAACTAAACGTAAACAATAATAAAAAATTTACAAAGTAGTAAATATGCTGCGTCGTGAATGCAGTCTGTTCGGTCAACAACCGTTGACCTTGATTCATGGCAATCAAAGTATTGCCACTAGCAATACTCACATTAAATGCGGACTGCTGACGCGCCGCATTCCACACCACCAGTCGCACAAAGTTGCAGTACATTCCGTCTGCATACGATCCCTATTGCAATCACTTTGTTGCCTGCCGAATGATCACCACAACATTATTATCATTTCGCTGACGACGCACATTGCGACGTTCACTGCTTGTGCGGCTCATCGTCGTCCACTCATCGACTGGGCACTGTGTGCGGACACCCGATACCTCGCTCCGTTGCGATGTAGACGGATGGCCTATTTGCTAAGCAAATAAATATACAGCAACGACGAGCAGCAGCAACATTGTTCGCTCTACGTACATCAGAATGTCTTACCGACAGAAGATTATTATCGCAGTTGCCGGCGTAGGCACCCTTCTCATCGTATACAGCTGGATAGCCAAGGCATGGGCCTGGTATCAGCTACTCGACGCGCTACACATTTGGAATGTGTGATGATGCAGCAATTTGGAGTCACAGGCGATGGTGGTGGTGGACGGACTCGCATGGCAAGGCGAGCTTTCTTGCAGCAGTCGGCTGCACAACGTTCTTTAGTTCTTCAGGACCAGCTCAACCGAGTGCGACAAACATTGAACCCGACGGAATCGCCGCGCGAATACATAGAGATATTAGAATTTATCATAAGAAGTTAGAATATATCAATTAAGTTAATAAATCGTTTCAAAGCAAATGTACATTTGAGGTTTGTGTTTTAATTTTCGACCACCCCCTGACTTTCGGAAGTTTTAATCCCCGACATTTTGGTGCCTACTGTGAGGAATAATTTAAATTAAATTTGTGATTTAATTCTTGCTTTTTGTGGACACGCTTGTCCCACGGTTTCTCTCTATTTAAATTAAATTTGTGATTTAGTTTGTGCTTTGTGGACACGCTTGTCCCACGGTTCGTACTCGGGATATGTGCGCATGCGGCCACAGTCGCCTAGCAATTTATTGTGTAGTTTTGGCAACACTTATTGCCTTCGCGTCTTCGTGTCTTGCCCTTTGCCTTCTGCTTGGGTTACTGTGAACCGAGTTCACCAGCCTATTTGAGACTTGTTAGTGAAGTGATCGATATTCGACATGGCCGACTTGAATCGACGCACGTCAGCATGCACCGCCATTAAGCGGGGGCACGACCGCATTGTCAGCATGGACGTGACGGCTTTGGATGAGGTCCAAATCCACTTGGAACAGCGCCAGATAGAAGCACACTATGCACGCTTTCTGGTGGCACACACGGCATTGGTGAGCGATGCCACACCGGAGGGCCTTCAGGCCCACGATGATCTGCTGGCAGTCGTGGACGAGCAGTATAATAACGTCTTGATGGTCTTGGGCAGACGCCAAAACGCCCTCCAAAATCTGGCGAAACTCGCGCCGGCTTCTCCACCACAGCATCACAGCTCAACCACGCCAAAGGTGGAGATGAAACTTGAGTCGGTGCAAATACCGACGTTCGATGGCCATCTGCATAATTGGCTAGCATTTAAAGATGCATTCGAGAGTTTGGTGCACAACACGGAGCTGGCGCCCGCCTACAAGTTACAGAAGCTTCGTGCCGCTGTCCTGCCTGGCAGCGTAGGCATCGTCGGCAACATCTACTCCAGCGACTACGAAGAGCTCTGGAGTGAGCTTAAAGAGAGGTACGACAACCCACGCCTGTTGTGCGAGACCCACGTTTCTCGGCTCCTCAATCTGCAGGCAGCCCAGGACGAATGCTCCAGTGCCCTGCTTCGGATCGTGGACACCGTGCAAGAGTCACTCCGTGCACTACGAGTGATGCGGCAACCAGTGTCCAGTTGGGACGCTTTGACGGTCCCGATTGTTGTGTCCCGTTTGCCAAAGGTGACCCAGCAAGGTTGGTGCATGCATTGCCCAGCCAAACAGATTCCCACCCTCACCGGCCTGCTCGAGTTCTTGACTCATCGTGCCCACAGTTTGGCGACAGAGATCCAGCTACCCTCAACCTCTGGTCGACAACAGGCAAGTGGATCACGGCAGCTAAAGATGCTTCCCGTTGCTCGGACTCACGTCGTTGCAGCTCCCGAGAACCGGTGCGGCCATTGCCATGGCTCTCACTGGCTATATCAGTGCACAAGGTTCAAGCAGTTGGAATTGAGTCGGCGCATCAACGCCGCGAGAACGACAGGTGTCTGTTTCAACTGTCTGCAGCCAGGACACAACGCTACCGGATGCCATTCCGAAAGTTCCTGCCGCCACTGCAACGGCAGACACCACTCGCTGATCTGCAGAAGGGAGGCCCGACAAGAAACACAACGTCGGCCAGCCCGCCGAGAAGCAGAACGCCAACCAGCCTCACAAGAAGCGGCACCTCAGCCAGC
Organism: Nephrocerus scutellatus; assembly: GCA_947095585.1. Taxonomy (NCBI): domain Eukaryota; kingdom Metazoa; phylum Arthropoda; class Insecta; order Diptera; family Pipunculidae; genus Nephrocerus; species Nephrocerus scutellatus. The sequence continues at coordinate 77,662,146 of OX352763.1, forward strand.
CCAAACAGAAGCAGAACGCGCCCAGACCCCGCCTGGTGGTCGCTATGTGTTCACCAAGGGACGTTGGGAGTTCATTCCGGACCAGGGTCCCTCAACGATGGATTGACTCAATCAAGCGAATTCTACCGTATTGCTACCTACGGCGCTCGGCTACGCGTACGGCGCAAACTCGGAGCTCCACCTGGTTCGAGCCCTCTGCGATCCTGGATCGCAGGTAAGTCTTATAACAACCAAACTAACCAAACAACTTCGTCTTCCCAGAAGCCGATTGGATGTAGCCGTGCAAGGCGTCGGTATTTCCCGACCCACTCTGGCTCAAGGCCAAGTGACGCTCTCACTTCAGTCGACGCGATCAGAGTTCGTGCTCACCATGAAGGCCGTAGTGATACCCCTGATCACTTCGACGCTCCCCGCAGCACATGTGGATGCAACACAATGGCATCATCTGGTTGGCCTACCACTGGCAGACAGCCATCTGGGCACTCCTGGGCCCATCGACATCTTGCTGGGTGCTGATGTCTGGGGTCTCTTGGTGCAGGACAAGGTCATTCATGGACGGCCACACGAGCCCCACGCCCAACGCACACACCTTGGTTGGGTTGTCTTCGGCCCAGCTGCCCTGGTGCGAGCAGCACCACCCATCCGATCGCTCCACAGCCAGGTGACGGAAGAGTCGCCTTTAGAGCCCACTCTGGAACACACTCTGGATGAGCTCGTTCGGAATTTCTGGAAGTCGGAGGAGGTACCCACAGATGAATCAAGAGAGGACGAGTGCAGCCGGCACTACTCCCAGACGCACTCCCGCACATCGGAAGGCAGATACATGGTCCAAATCCCCTTCCGACACGACGCACCAGCACTAGGTGCCTCCTACCGAGCTGCACTGCGACAATTCTACTGTCTGGAGCGGCGACTCCAGAACAACCCAGATCTCAGAGAGAAGTACATCGCCTTCATGCGCGAATATGAAGAGCTTGGACACATGGAACGGGCTGGTCAACATGGCGACCACCCCCATTGTTACTTCATTCCACACCATGCGGTAACTAGCAAATTCCGTGTGGTCTTCAACGCATCTGCACAGACCACTACTGGAGTCTCACTCAATGACGTCCAGCTGGTTGGTCCTACCATTCAAGATTCACTTATCAACATCATCCTGCGGTTCCGGCGCTACTTGGTCGCGCTGACCGCTGACGTAGAGAAGATGTTCCGCCAGGTCTTGGTGGCGCATAAACATCGAGACTACCAACGGATTCTCTGGCGAGAATCACCGTCCGACGAGCTGACCGTCTTCCGCTTGACGACGGTAACCTACGGTATGGCATCCAGTCCATACACTTCTGTGCGATCCATGATGCAGTGCGCACAGGACAATCAACAGCTGATCTCAGATCCAGCACGGGCTCGAGCGGCCCGAGAGACGATTGAGAAGGCCTTTTACGTGGACGACCTCCTCACCAGCTGCAACAGCATTTCCGAAGCAGTCGGCCTGGCTGCCGATGTCAACACTGTCCTCATGGCAGGACACTTCAAATTGCGCAAATGGAACTCCAACAGCGCACAGGTAATTTCCATGGTGACTAACGAGACTTCCTCTTCTCCCTCTTCCACAGAGCTTGTCATAGAATGCCCAACGGCAACGGTACTTGGCTTGCGTTGGGATCCAGCAGCTGACGAGCTCTTCTTCTTGGTGGAAATGGAACCGCTGGGACCCTCCCCTACGAAAAGGCGGATTCTGAGCGAGGTGGCGAGACTGTTCGATCCTACTGGGCTCCTTGCGCCGGTCATCATCACAGAAAAGATGTTCATCCAAACGCTGTGGTCCGCAGGCATCACTTGGGATGCCCCACTCTCCCCAGAACTGCTCAACACCTGGGCAGCATTCCGCAACGGGCTGCAGGCCCTCAACCAAGTCAAGGTACCTCGATGGCTTGGCATGCACAGTCAGCATGTGACCACAATTCATGGGTTTTGCGATGCCAGCTCCCGAGCCTATGCAGCTGTCATCTACCTGAAGACATTAGATGCCGATGACCGGTCCCAGGTCGCACTGCTGACCGCCCGGACTAAGGTGGCTCCACTCAAGGGCGCTACCATTCCTCGTCTGGAACTGTGCACCGCTAGTCTCCTCGCGGCCACATGTCCGCACCGCTCTAGACCTGCAGACTGCACCCTACTACCTCTGGTCGGACTCCAGCATTGTTTTGTGTTGGTTGCGGAAGGAACCATCCACTCTCAAACCCTACGTCGCAAACCGAGTGCGACAGATCCAGGAGTTGACGTCTCCAGCACGTTGGCATCACGTCCGCTCTGCGCAGAATCCAGCCGATTGCGCTAGCCGAGGTCTTGGTGCATCAGAACTCCTGCAACACTCGCTGTGGTGGCAAGGACCGAGTTGGCTGGCAAGCGGACCGCTCCCCGTCGGCCCACCCGGGCAGCTGCACGCCGACGACATGGACCAAGTGGCAGAAGAATTAAAGCCATGCTTCTTCTCGGGCATGGTCATCACCCAGATGGAACTGACGACACGACGCCGAGACAAAGTCATCATCCCGTTGACCGAGCGATTCAGCAACCTACACCAGTTGCTCCGTACTGTTGCCTATATGCTCCGTTGGCGGAGCACTTACCGGCACCTACTAAAGCGATCAGTCGTCGGAGCGGATGAGCTCGACCACGCCTTGGAACGACTTATCATCATAGAGCAAGCTGCCGCTTTCTCTCAAGAAGTGCACCAGTTGCGCAACCGTGCACCACCGTCAAGTAACAGCCCGTTACTCTCTTTCAACCCATACTTGGATACCCGAGGAGTCCTACGAGTCGGAGGTCGACTCACGCATGCGTCCCTACCGGATGAGCAAAGGCATCCCATTGTATTGCCGAAAGCAGGCGCCTTGGTTTGGCTAATGGTTCGCCAGACACATGACGCCACCCTACACGGCGGCGTTCAACTGATGCTGCAGACGTTGCGGCAGAAGTATTGTATACTCCATGGTCGACAAGCTGTGCGGACTCTGCTACACAAATGCGTCATCTGCAGACGACACCGCGGAGCGGTCATCAAGCAACGAGTCAATTCAGCTCGCCCGTTCCTGGCCTCAGGGGTCGACTTCTGTGGTCCGTTTTCCGTTCGGGTTGGAACCAAACGGTCACGCACCACAATCAAAGGCTACTTGGCGATCTTCGTTTGCATGGCCACGAAGGCTGTGCACATCGAGGTAATTGAGGACCTCTCATCACAGGCTTTCATGGATGCTTTTACCCGATTCACCTGCCGGCGCGGACCCTGTCTCGATCTCTACAGCGACAATGGTACCGCCTTCGTTGGTGCGAACCGGTACCTTAAAGAGGACTTAGCAGCCTTCGAATCGCATCACAACCAACAGGCCCTGGCACATTCCGGGACGAGATGGCACTTCATCACTCCTGCGGCCCCTCATCAAGGTGGATTATGGGAGGCCGTCGTAAAATCTGCAAAACATCATTTGGTTCGTTTGGTGGGTGCCCAGTCTCTCTGGTACCACCAACTCCACACTCTGGCAACACGCATCGAGGCGTGTCTTAACTCACGTCCGCTGGTCCCACTCCACGACGACCCCGAGGACAAACTGGCGCTCACCCCTGGCGATTTCCTCATCGGTGCCCCCCTCATCACGGTACCCGAACCTCACATTGGCGGCGTCCCGCTTAATCGCCTCAAGCAGTATCAGTGGATCCGTAAGCTCCACCAGGACTTCTGGCAGCGCTGGAGCGAGGAGTACTTGGTCACCCTCCAGACCCGTAGCAAATGGGAACGACGAGAACCGGACATTCAACTGAACGACGTGGTCCTCGTGAAACAAGAGAACCTGCCCCCGACTCATGGGAGGCTCGGTCGAGTCATTGCAGTTCACCCGGGCAGTGACGGATTAGCCCGCAACGCTACTCTACGCACCAGCTATGGCGAGTGCCGCCGGCCCATCCAGAAACTTTGCCGCCTCTTGAAGACATCATGAACAGATCATGAGATGTCGACATGATCTTGACCTTCCTGGGAGCATTACATGCACACATTTCGAACCAGAGGGTTCAACCGGGCAGGATGTTCGGTCAACAACCGTTGACCTTGATTCATGGCAATCAAAGTATTGCCACTAGCAATACTCACATTAAATGCGGACTGCTGACGCGCCGCATTCCACACCACCAGTCGCACAAAGTTGCAGTACATTCCGTCTGCATACGATCCCTATTGCAATCACTTTGTTGCCTGCCGAATGATCACCACAACATTATTATCATTTCGCTGACGACGCACATTGTGACGTTCACTGCTTGTGCGGCTCATCGTCGTCCACTCATCGACTGGGCACACCCGTGCGGACACCCGATACCTCGCTCCGTTGCGATGTAGACGGATGGCCTATTTGCTAAACAAATAAATATACAGCAACGACGAGCAGCAGCAACATTGTTCGCTCTACGTACATCAGAATGTCTTACCGACAGAAGATTATTATCGCAGTTGCCGGCGTAGGCACCCTTCTCATCGTATACAGCTGGATAGGCAAGGCATGGGCCTGGTATCAGCTACTCGACGCGCTACACATTTGGAATGTGTGATTATGCAGCAATTTGGAGTCACAGGCGATGGTGGTGGTGGACGGACTCGCATGGCAAGGCGAGCTTTCTTGCAGCAGTCGGCTGCACAACGTTCTTCAGTTCTTCAGGACTAGCTCAACCGAGTGCGACAAACATTGAACCCGACGGAATCGCCGCGCGAATACCTAGAGATATTAGAATTTATCATAAGAAGTTAGAATATATCAATTTAGTTAATAAATCGTTTCAAAGCAAATGTACATTTGAGGTTTGTGTTTTAATTTTCGACCACCCCCTGACTTTCGGAAGTTTTAATCCCCGACACAGTCCGATGCCCTAAGTAGAAATTAAAATCTGCAAAAGTGCTGAATCTTCAATATAGTTCATTACCCCAAATAAAAATTAAAATGTGCGGATATGCTGAATCGTCAATACAGTTCGTTACCCCAAACCAACGAACTGATTCCAGGTCAACTGCTAGATCAGCAACAAGTTCGTTGGCTTGAATGAACGAACCGCTGTGTTTTAGCATACTTGCATATTTCTTGACGTCACTAAACATTCTCCCCCCGTTAAATAATAATTTAACTATTTATTAATCGTAACCGTGTAGTCTGATTCTTCCACCTGGTGTCGAGGCTTCGGCTGAAGTTTCGGTGTAGGTTTGAGTGCTATGTGTTTCCAGGTGACGTAGATGATTAGCGAGATGGAAAATGTTAGCGCCAGGTATCCAATGGTCAGATGGTGATAAGTGTGTGTTTGAAGCTTATGAGGCAGCTCAAACACCTTCTGCTGTGCAATCATATCATGAAGGTCCGTAAGTTTTTTGAGTTGATTTTCGTAGCTACTGGCGTTGAAATCCTTGAGCAGTGGCTTGAGTTGCGTAATTACTGCGACTTCTGACAGCGTTGTAAAATTTGTGTATGATGTTCTTATGGTGCTGGAGAACGTTTGATGCCCATGGATGGTGATGAATTTGTGTCCTAGAATACATTCGGGTTGAAGTAATAACATTCCCGAACCCTCTAAGACAAACTGTGAAGATTCTCTATCGCAAACTGCTGAAAGTCGAGTTGGAGCTATCGTGGCGTATATCCATTCGTTTTTGTGATCCATTTGAATCCATGTCAACTTACTCTCAGTCCGTTCGAACTTACAGGTTGATTGAGTTTCGTTGTTGAAAAGTCCTAGTTCACATGAGCAGGCTTCTGCGCCCTTCCTGTATTTTGATTGAATATTGAAACACAGATATTGCTCGTCCTTCAGGCTAACGCAGGATCTTAGAGTTGCTGAATCTGATGGAAAGTATTCATCGCGATGGGAACTTATGGCCAATACTGGTGCGCAAGTTCGAATAGCAATCATGGTGTTGTTGATGAGACTTGGAATGGCTATCATTCGGAATATATCGTACTGCTCCTGATCTGCCAGTGGGAGTGTTAGTCTAAAAACGACATGATTTTTGGCGATTCCACCCTTAACCGTCATAAGTTTGTACAACTGCAGCAAGTTATCTTCATCAGTAGGAATTTCTAAATAGGCTTGATAGTTTGCAACTCTTCCTTATGTTGTGTTGTTGATAGCAACAGAGAGCTAATTCTACCTTGATAAGTTTCAGAGAGTACATCTAATAACACTGTCTGCATCCTTTGTAAGTTCACTATCATGATGATTAGTTGAGAGGCAACTGATAGGACCGCCTGGAATATCTTCAACTGGAACTCATCCTCGCAATTTTCCCGAACTCTTGATGTGATTTCATTCAAGTGTTTATCAGTTGCCTCGAATTTTTTACTTGTTGCTGTCTCGCCTTTCCTTAGTAAATTTATGGTTGAGTCAATTATGGATGTTTGGTTGCGCAGTAGGCCAAGCAAATGATTTTCGTTATTCTTTACTTGGTCTATCGTGGTCGACATCTGTTCTGCATACTCCGAATCCAAAACTCCAAACAGCGAATTGGCAATGTTTCCTATCAGATTCACCGCTCCCCTCTTGGTTTGTCTGGCTGATAGCAAGATTTCTTCGGATTGTAGCTTATCTATGATGTGGTGAAACTGGTTGAGTGTATCGTGGCATAGTTCTTGTTCCCGTAATTTTTGACATAACTGCTCCAACTGCTTTTGTTCCATTTGAGAGGGCACTAAATTCTGATCTTATTGGGTCCAGTTGGTAATAGATAATAAAGTCCCATTCACTTGTTGCTCTATTTACTGACCTAACTCCTTCGAAGTGAATTCCAAGGCTTGAATTGAATTTCGTAATCTGGATCTTGTCTGCACACACAATCGGTAATATTAACATGATGGCTAGGATGTGAGGTTGATCCCACTCGATGTCTTTCGTCGTTTTGTGGGTATTGTTGTTGGTTCCGTTGTTGCATAATCCTCCGAACTCTGCTGCTTTAAGTGGAACTCAGGGTGTTCGTCGTTGTCTTCAACTGGTAGCGGTGCCAATCTGTGGATTGGACGTTTCCAAACTCCTGTTGCACTTTTGACGTCCACAACGCGTACAGATCCATCTTCGCCCTCATAAGTTTTGACAATTCGTCCAAGTGGCCATTGCAAGGGTGAAACATTGTCTTCTTTAATGATGACCATTTCTCCCACTTTGATGTTCTTGGAACACTCCTTCCACTTATGACGATATTGCAGTTCACTCAGATATTCCTGTGACCATCGCTTCCAGAACTCATATTTGAGATGAGAGACTAGGTTCCATCTGGTCAATAGAGTTTGTTTTGTAGATGCTGCGTTTGCATCAATTTGGGCCGTCAGTGGCTCTCCAATCAGAAAGTGTCCCGGTGTTAGAGCGGTGATGTCGTTCGGGTCACTGGACATCGGTGTGAGAGGTCTTGAATTTAAGATGGCCTCTATTCCAACTAGCACTGTCTCAAGTTCTTAGTAAGTCAGCGATGCTGTCGATACGCTTCTTATGAGCAGGTGTTTTGTCGATTTTACGGCTGCCTCCCAAAGACCACCAAAATGGGGTGCCCTCGGTGGAATTAAGCTGAATTGAATCGCCCTGTCACTGCATTCCTTGATGATTGTTTTCCGTGCGGTTTCCGAATAAAGTGTTGTTTTTAAATCTGCCAGCTGATTGTTTGCTCCCACGAAGTTTGTTGCGTTGTCGCAGTATAGGGTTTGACAGTGTTCCCTGCGATCCTCCCTTGCAATCCCTTCAAGCAGTTGTGGATGATTGGCACACCACTTCCGTAATTTGAATCCTGCACTCTCTAATATGTAACATTTTTTGTATGTCAGTGCAAAAGACAAACCTAGGCAATCGAAATCGAAGTAGAAGTGAAAATAGTTCACCCTGCACTGTTGGGCCCATGTACATGACATCGTTTAGGGCAAGTCCTGATGTTGTCTTTGATGATGCATCAAACACGACTCGAAGCTTGGTAGAGCTGCTGTCGGCATTCAACACGCAATGGTGAGGAATGATGTAATGTGGCGATATAATGTCACCGATATTGATTTTTGTCATGTGACCCAATGATTCATATTCGTCCATGAATTGTATGTATTGAGTCTTCAACTCCGGGTTACGAGATAGTCTCCTCTCTAAGGCTAGGAACCTGTTAAATGCAATTTCTTGAGATTCGCCAAGTCTACTTGTGTCTTCACAGAATGTCAATCTCACAATAAAGCGCCCGTCCCTACCCCTTCGAGTGGTTTGTGCAAAGTGTGCTTCACACAACTCTTCATTCCTGGATAAATGAGTTCTTACTAACGTTCGACCATTTGGTGTAGATCATTGTCGTTGTAAGTGGAAATTCCACATGCTGCTGTTGTGAGTTGTGCTTCGCCTACCCTTCCAGCTAATACCCAACCAAAGACGGTATTCTGTTGGGTATGATAGAATTCGGCACCAAGTAGGATGTCAATCTTGTCTGGACGATGGAATGCTGGGTCGGCGAGTGGAATGTTGTTTGGTATTCCCCATGATGAAATGTTTAAAAATTGAGAAGGCTGTGGTGTAATGATGTGCGGCAAAACAAATGCTTCCAATCGAGCACTAAAGCCATTTATTCTTGACTGAATGCAAGCATTAATGCGGTGATGGGATTCTCTTTTTTCGTTGCCAATGCCTTGAATACTGATTGGTGCTGTCCTTGTGTGAAGTCCTAATCTCTTCACCAATCGTTCAGTAATCAAATTTACCTGAGAGCCAGAATCCAATATAGCTCTACATTCCATCACCTGCCCATTGTTAGCCACTATGCGTATCATGGCTGTACTGAGCAGTACGTATTGTTGTGTGCTCTTTGCATGCTGCTAACGTTACCGATGAACTCGTCTTCGGCTCTTGGTTCATGAGATTGCTATCGGTACATGAATTTTTATTGCTTTAGAGATGAAGTAGTGTGTTGTGTTTTTTGTCGCACTTCATACAGCTCCGCGAGACGCAGTTCTTAGCAACATGACCAGCTCTTAAGCAATTCAGACATAGTTTGCCCTTTTGTACCAATTGAATCCGATCAGCAGGTTTAAGTTGCAAACATTGATTGCAGGCATACAAGGGATGAGTTCCCTTTCCACAAGATTTACAGATATTTTTGAGCCATTGACCCGATGCTGCTGTAGCACAAGTTCGTGGATATCCTTCTTTTTTCTTGTGTCCGATAGCCTCCAGCGATTGAAATTGGTTTTCCAGAAAAGTCAAAAATTCCTTCACTGTCTGGAGTTCTTTAGGTCTTTTAAGCGATTGTTCATAGAAGCCTCTGGAACTCTGGTCTAGTTTGTTAACTAGCAATTGTAGTAAAATATGGTCCCACGTTGAGGTATTAATGCCTAGATTACCTAATGCTAACAGGCACTCATGAGTGGTATCGTGTGGAGCCTTGATAGCAGCCGCTGATGGTTGAGCTTGTGTTTGGTTGGTTTGTCCAAGTATTTTTTGTATTAGTGTTGATGTCAGAATTCGTGGACCAAGCGGTTGTGTAGTTCTCTTCTGATAATGGTAGGTGCCGGATTAAATTTTCTGCTTCTCCGCTGAGATGAGTTTTTAGATACCATATTTTTTGAACCTTGGGTATCTGTTGCTTGTCGATCATTTGAGAGAATAGATCGAAAAATTGTCTCCACTTTAGGTAGTCAGCATCAAACTTTGGAATGGTGACCTTTGGTAGGTTCAGTGAGCTCGGCTTAGCTGTACTACTCTCCTCCGAAACTCCTCCTCTAGCATATGATTGCATCTTGGTTGCCATTGTCACCAACTTCTCTTGAACCAAACTTTCCATTTCGACATATTCTGTGAGTTTGTAGCCGAACTTCATTGGGTCTTCCTCTGGGACTCAACCTGCTGCCACAGTTGATCAATCGTTTTAAATTTTATCTCGTGATACTGTGGGGGTTGATCTTCGCTCAGACATAATCCCTTGATCATTCTCTGCAACGATTCTAATACGGCCCTTTGTCTTCTGTTCGTATTAATAATTCTTAATGGATCCTCCGCCGATGTCGTTGCTGGATCTATTTTTGATAGCGCTGGTTGCGCGAGGTCCATTCCTTTCTCACCGCCAGTAGCACCTTCACTACTCGCATCTTCAAGGTTCGCCATTGCCTCTTCATACCGTTTCTTGTAAATTTCACAAAGTGTTGATATTTCCGAATAGTATTCCTTCGTGAAATATCCGTGATCAGTAGGAACATTCGAAAGCAGCTTTATTTTTCTGTCTGTCTTTGCGAATTTCCCCCAATTATCTTGCAGCCGGTGCAATCGCTCCTCAAAATAAAACCTTTTTGTTTTTCTATCTGGGGAGTCCTTTTTAAAATTGGCTATAACTCTCTGGATTTCTTGGCCAATTGCCAATTGTTCCACGACGAGTTCTTCAAATGAAGCCATGATGAATGTATATGTTTAATCTTCCGATAGTGAAGATTTACAGATGATATATTGTAAAAATTGTGCCGTTGTCGGGATCAAAGTTTTCGCACAATTAGGATGGTACCAGTGTATGGCTCTGTTACACGCCAAAGTATTTTCAAATATTACGAATTTAAACTTGGCACCAGTGTATAGCCCTGGACCACGCTTTACGAAAATAGAAGTCACCGACGATCACTTCGGGGTTACCAAAATGTTACAGACTCGTTTGCCTGCAATTGTTCTATAAGGATGTTACGTTATTATCAAGCACATAAACTTGATAAAGATTGGTTGTATAACAAGCACTTGAGCTCGAAGTGGATAATTCTTAAAATGAAAAGAACTGTCTCCTTCCGTGGTGTAATTAACAATCACAATTTTACTGATTTTATCGCTTATTATATACAACTTGACAACTGATCCACAGTGTCCTCAATCAGCGGAAGAGGATAATGGTCTCGCATGATAACCTTATTTAAACGTCGATAGTCGACACATATCCTTTTGCTTCCATCTTTTTTGTTTACCAATACTAACTAACTTGCAAACTCCGCATTACTGTACGAAACGATACCGTCTTTTAGCCAATCGTCAATCTGATTCCTCACAACTTGTAGTTCGGCTTGAGCAAGTCTTCTAGGAGGCTGACTAAGCGGTGTTTCGTTCTTAAGTACGATTTTCATTTCAAAACTAGTACCTACGCTATCTACTCCTTTGCCAAAATTCGTGACTAGCTGTCGTACCTGCTGCTTATGTTTTTCGCTAGCGATGTGTGCAAGGCTAATCTCGTTTTCCGCGTCGCATGGCATGCAGAACGGTTCTTGTTCAATTGGTGAACAATTGATTCCGTGACGAGTGACCCTCATTTCTACCTGATTCAACATAGTCTTCCCTAAAATTACTTTTCTCGGTAAGACATGTTGATCAACCACATGCACTTTGTCAAATACTTTAAAACCATCGACTTCAATCTCTGCATTGAATGAACCAGGAGTTTTGATTTTGTCTGATCCTATTCCGCGAAATTCTATTGGGTCACCTATTCGAGGGTATTCCAGAGATATAAGGACATCTGGTCTGATAAGATTTATATCACTTTCTGAATCTATTAGCGCCATTACCTCAACTCCATCATTTTAACGGCTTTCGTCATGGTTCCGTAAGTTTCTACATTGCGCTGCGTCAAAGCTACCTCATTTTTTCTGCCTCTATTGGGACAAGCCGCGCTCTTATGTCCAAAAGAATTGCAGCGAAAGTACTTTAACCCTAAGGCCTTGTGTGGGCAATCCCTTGCGAAATTACTTTTTTCTCCACAAGAAAAGCAAAGCTTTTCTTTTATCCCACCAATACCAGAGCACCTTGGACTACCATTCGCGCTACTTCTGACCGCTTGCCTGTTCCTACTTTGCGTCTTCTCACAAACTTTAGAATACACTGCTAGCTTTTCTCTAAAATCGTTTAATGTTTTTGCACCGTACAAAACGACTTTGTTTCTCTCATCGTCATCAATTCCGTCTATAGTGTATTTTATAACAGCATCGTCCTCTAGTGCTGCTAGCCTAGCTAATTCCCTGATGGCCAAAAAACATTCGTAAAGCGTTTCGGAATGCTTTTTCCTCGAACGCAACATCCCATGTAGCGTTTCGCGATACGTTAAATTCTTCCATTAAAAACTCTTTAAAATTGTTCCAAGAATTAAGCCCGTCTTTTGTCCGAATCGCTATTTGAGCAGTACCCAGTCTCTTCCCGGAGACGATTTTCCTAAGTTCTGTCCAATTAAAAATTTCAGCTGCATTCTCAAAATCTTTGATCCACGATTTGACATCAATTTCGCCGAGCTGTCCGCTAAATTTTGGCAGAGACTGTTCGACATCAGTAAAAGAAAAACTTTCAGTCGTTAGTGTTGTTGCATTCCGACTTGTTGATTGCAAGATTTCTACCTGCGTTCTCAAACTTTCCAATTCTGCGTCCTTAAGTTTCGATTCGTAAGAAACTATTGTTTCATTCTTTTTTGCAATTTCTTGTCTTAAATCATCCACCATTTTTTCGTACGTAGCAACTGTGTCTTCGTCAACTGCTTGAGGATTCCCTATGGTACTTGTTACAGACTCGTTTGCCTGTAATTGTTCTATAAGGATGTTACGTTATTATCAAGCACATAAACTTGATAAAGATTGGTTGTATAACAAGCACTTGAACTTGTTACACTCGAAGTGGATAGTTCTTAAAATGAAAAGAACTGTCTCCTTCCGTGGTGTAATTAACAATCACAATTTTATTGATTTTATCGCTTATTATATACAATACTAAAAATACATTACGTAGGCAACTTACAATTAATAAACAACAAACTAAACGTAAACAATAATAAAAAATTTACAAAGTAGTAAATATGCTGCGTCGTGAATGCAGTCTGTTGCCCTAAGTAGAAATTAAAATGTGCAAATGTGCTGAATCTTCAATATAGTTAATTACCCCAAATAAAAATTAAATGTGCGGATATGCTGAATCGTCAATACAGTTCGTTACCCCAAACCAACGAACTGATTCCAGGTCAACTGCTAGATCAGCAACAAGTTCGTTGGCTTGAATGAACGAACCGCTGTGTGTCAGCATACTTGCATATTTCTTGACGTCACTAAACATTCTCCCCCCGTTAAATAATAATTTGACTATTTATTAATCGTAACCGTGTAGTCTGATTCTTCCACCTGGTGTCGAGGCTTCGGCTGAAGTTTCGGTGTAGGTTTGAGTGCTATGTGTTTCCAGGTGACGTAGATGATTAGCGAGATGGAAAATGTTAGCGCCAGGTATCCAATGGTCAGATGGTGATAAGTGTGTGTTTGAAGCTTATGAGGCAGCTCAAACACCTTCTGCTGTGCAATCATATCATGAAGGTCCGTAAGTTTTTTGAGTTGATTTTCGTAGCTACTGGCGTTGAAATCCTTGAGCAGTGGCTTGAGTTGCGTAATTACTGCGACTTCTGACAGCGTTGTAAAATTTGTGTATGATGTTCTTATGGTGCTGGAGAACTTTTGATGCCCATGGATGGTGATGAAATTGTGTCTTAGAATACATTCGGGTTGAAGTAATAACATTCCCGAACCCTCTAAGACAAACTGTGAAGATTCTCTATCGCAAACTGCTGAAAGCCGAGTTGGAGCTATCGTGGCGTATATCCATTCGTTTTTGTGATCCATTTGAATCCATGTCAACTTACTCTCAGTCCGTTCGAACTTACAGGTTGATTGAGTTTCGTTGTTGAAAAGTCCTAGTTCACATGAGCAGGCTTCTGCGCCCTTCCTATATTTTGATTGAATATTGAAACACAGATATTGCTCGTCCTTCAGGCTAACGCAGGATCTTAGAGTTGCTGAATCTGATGGAAAGTATTCGTCGCGATGGGAATTTATGGCCAATACTGGTGCGCAAGTTCGAATAGCAATCATGGTGTTGTTGATGAGACTTGGAATGGCTATCATTCGGAATATATCGTACCGCTCCTGATCTGCCAGTGGGAGTGTTAGTCTAAAAACGACATGATTTTTGGCGATTCCACCCTTAACCGTCATAAGTTTGTACAACTGCAGCAAGTTATCTTCATAAGTAGGAATTTCTAAATAGGCTTGATAGTTTGCAACTCTTCCTTAAGTTGTGTTGTTGATAGCAACAGAGAGCTAATTCTACCTTGATGAATTTCAGAGAGTACATCTAATAGCGCTGTCTGCATCCTTTGTAAGTTCACTATCATGAGGATTAGTTGAGAGGCAACTGATAGGACCGCCTGGAATATCTTCAACTGGAACTCATCCTCGCAATTTTTCCGAACTCTTGATGTGATTTCATTCAAGTGTTTATCAATTTCCTCGATTTTTTTACTTGTTGCTGTCTCGCCTTTCCTTAGTAAATTTATGGTTGAGTCAATTATGGATGTTTAGTTGCGCAGTAGGCCAAGCAAATGATTTTCGTTATTCTTTACTTGGTCTATCGTGGTCGACATCTGTTCTGCATACTCCGAATCCAAAACTCCAAACAGCGAATTGACAATGTTTCCTATCAGATTCACCGCTCCCCTCTTGGTTTGTCTGGCTGATAGCAAGATTTCTTCGGATTGTAGCTTATCTATGATGTGGTGAAACTGGTTGAGTGTATCGTGGCATAGTTCTTGTTCCCGTAATTTTTGACATAACTGCTCCAACTGCTTTTGTTCCATTTGAGAGGGCACTAAATTCTGATCTTATTGGGTCCAGTTGGTAATAGATAATAAAGTCCCATTCACTTGTTTCTCTATTTACTGAACCAAGGTTGATCCCACTCGATGTCTTTCGTCGTTTTGTGGGTATTGTTGTTGGTTCCGTTGTTGCATAATCCTCCGAACTCTGCTGCTTTAAGTGGAACTCAGGGTGTTCGTCGTTGTCTTCAACTGGTAGCGGTGCCAATCTGTGGATTGGACGTTTCCAAACTCCTGTTGCACTTTTGACGTCCACAACGCGTACAGATCCATCTTCGCCCTCATAAGTTTTGACAATTCGTCCAAGTGGCCATTGCAAGGGTGGAACATTGTCTTCTTTAATGATGACCATTTCTCTCACTTTGATGTTCTTGGAACACTCCTTCCACTTATGACGATATTGCAGTTCACTCAGATATTCCTGTGACCATCGCTTCCAGAACTCATATTTGAGATGAGAGACTAGGTTCCATCTGGTCAATAGAGTTTGTTTTGTAGATGCTGCGTTTGCATCAATTTGGGCCGTCAGTGGCTCTCCAATCAGAAAGTGTCCCGGTGTTAGAGCGGTGATGTCGTTCGGGTCACTGGACATCGGTGTGAGAGGTCTTGAATTTAAGATGGCCTCTATTCCAACTAGCACTGTCTCAAGTTCTTAGTAAGTCAGCGATGCTGTCGATACGCTTCTTATGAGCAGGTGTTTTGCCGATTTTACGGCTGCCTCCCAAAGACCACCAAAATGGGGTGCCCTCGGTTGAATTAAGCTGAATTGAATCGCCCTGTCACTGCATTCCTTGATGATTGTTTTCCGTGCGGTTTCCGAATAAAGTGTTGTTTTTAAATCTGCCAGCTGATTGTTTGCTCCCACGAAGTTTGTTGCGTTGTCGCAGTATAGGGTTTGACAGTGTTCCCTGCGATCCTCCCTTGCAATCCCTTCAAGCAGTTGTGGATGATTGGCACACCACTTCCGTAATTTGAAATCTGCACTCTCTAATATGTGCGTGAGTTGATTCTTTCTATAGCGTTTGATAGGCTGTCAGTCCCAGTTAGACAGTCATCTACATAAAAATCATTGTTTCTTTAGATAGTTGTTGTAGGCATTTTGTTGCTAGATAAGGTGCCGCTCTTGTACCATATGTTACGGTGTTGAGTTCGTAGTACTGTAAAGGCTCGTTTTCACTCTTTCTCCAGATAATGGTTTGGTATCTTTTATCATCTTGATGCATATGTATTTGCCGGTACATTTTTTGTATGTCAGTGCAAAAGACAAACCTAGGCAATCGAAATCGAAGTAGAAGTGAAAATAGTTCACCCTGCACTGTTGGGCCCATGTACATGACATCGTTTAGGGCAAGTCCTGATGTTGTCTTTGATGATGCATCAAACACGACTCGAAGCTTGGTAGAGCTGCTGTCGGCATTCAACACGCAATGGTGAGGAATGATGTAATGTGGCGATATAATGTCACCGATATTGATTTTTGTCATGTGACCCAATGATTCATATTCGTCCATGAATTGTATGTATTGAGTCTTCAACTCCGGGTTACGAGATAGTCTCCTCTCTAAGGCTAGGAACCTGTTAAATGCAATTTCTTGAGATTCGCCAAGTCTACTTGTGTCTTCACAGAATGTCAATCTCACAATAAAGCGCCCGTCCCTACCCCTTCGAGTGGTTTGTGCAAAGTGTGCTTCACACAACTCTTCATTCCTGGATAAATGAGTTCTTACTAACGTTCGACCATTTGGTGTAGATCATTGTCGTTGTAAGTGGAAATTCCACATGCTGCTGTTGTGAGTTGTGCTTCGCCTACCCTTCCAGCTAATACCCAACCAAAGACGGTATTCTGGAGAGTAGGTAGGTCATCTTGTAGGCGTATCTGCCCAATGGAAAGCAATTGCTGATAGAATTCGGCACCAAGTAGGATGTCAATCTTGTCTGGACGATGGAATGCTGGGTCGGCGAGTGGAATGTTGTTTGGTATTCCCCAGGATGAAATGTTTAAAAATTGAGAAGGCTGTGGTGTAATGATGTGCGGCAAAACAAATGCTTCCAATCGAGCACTAAAGCCATTTATTCTTGACTGAATGCAAGCATTAATGCGGTGATGGGATTCTCTTTTTTCGTTGCCAATGCCTTGAATACTGATTGGTGCTGTCCTTGTGTGAAGTCCTAATCTCTTCACCAATCGTTCAGTAATCAAATTTACCTGAGAGCCAGAATCCAATATAGCTCTACATTCCATCACCTGCCCATTGTTAGCCACTATGCGTATCATGGCTGTACTGAGCAGTACGTATTGTTGTGTGCTCTTTGCATGCTGCTAACGTTACCGATGAACTCGTCTTCGGCTCTTGGTTCATGAGATTGCTATCGGTACATGAATTTTTATTGCTTTAGAGATGAAGTAGTGTGTTGTGTTTTTTGTCGCACTTCATACAGCTCCGCGAGACGCAGTTCTTAGCAACATGACCAGCTCTTAAGCAATTCAGACATAATTTGCCCTTTTGTACCAATTGAATCCGAGCAGCAGGTTTAAGTTGCAAACATTGATTGCAGGCATACAAGGGATGAGTTCCCTTTCCACAAGATTTACAGATATTTTTGAGCCATTGACCCGATGCTGCTGTAGCACAAGTTCGTGGATATCCTTCTTTTTTCTTCTGTCCGATAGCCTCTAGCGATTGAAATTGGTTTTCCAGAAAAGTCAAAAATTCCTTCACTGTCTGGAGTTCTTTAGGTCTTTTAAGCGATTTATCATAAAAGCCTCTGGAACTCTGGTCTAGTTTGTTAACTAGCAATTGTAGTAAAATATGGTCCCACGTTGAGGTATTAATGCCTAGATTACCTAATGCTAACAGGCACTCATGAGTGGTATCGTGTGGAGCCTTGATAGCAGCCGCTGATGGTTAAGCTTGTGTTTGGTTGGTTTGTCCAAGTATTTTTTGTATTAGTAGAATTCGAACGTTGTTATATCGATCCTGTAATGTGGACCAAGCGGTTGTGTAGTTCTTTTCTGATAATGGTAGGTGCCGGATCAAATTTTCTGCTTCTCCGCTGAGATGAGTTTTTAGATACCACATTTTTTGAACCTTGGGTATCTGTTGCTTGTCGATCATTTGAGAGAATAGATCGAAAAATTGTCTCCACTTTAGGTAGTCAGCATCAAACTTTGGAATGGTGACCTTTGGTAGGTTCAGTGAGCTCGGCTTAGCTGTACTACTCTCCTCCGAAACTCCTCCTCTAGCATATGATTGCATCTTGGTTGCCATTGTCACTAACTTCTATTGAACCAAACTTTCCATTTCGACATATTCTGTGAGTTTGTAGCCGAACTTCATTGGGTCTTCCTCTGGGACTCAACCTGCTGCCACAGTTGATCAATCGTTTTAAATTTTATCTCGTGATACTGTGGGGGTTGATCTTCGCTCAGACATAATCCCTTGATCATTCTCTGCAACGATTCTAATACGGCCTTTGTCTTCTGATCGTATTAATAATTCTTAATGGATCCTCCGCCGATGTCGTTGCTGGATCTATTTTTGATAGCGCTGGTTGCGCGAGGTCCATTCCTTTCTCACCGCCAGTAGCACCTTCACTACTCGCATCTTCAAGGTTCGCCATTGCCTCTTCATACCGTTTCTTGTAAATTTCACAAAGTGTTGATATTTCCGAATAATATTCATTCGTGAAATATCCGTGATCAGTAGGAACATTCGAAAGCAGCTTTATTTTTCTGTCTGTCTTTGCGAATTTCCCCCAATTATCTTGCAGCCGGTGCAATCGCTCCTCAAAATAAAACCTTTTTGTTTTTCTATCTGGGGAGTCCTTTTTAAAATTGGCTATAACTCTCTGGATTTCTTGGCCAATTGCCAATTGTTCCACGACGAGTTCTTCAAATGAAGCCATGATGAATGTATATGTTTAATCTTCCGATAGTGAAGATTTACAGATGATAGATTGTAAAAATTGTGCCGTTGTCGGGATCAAAATTTTCGCGCCAATGGCCAATACTGGTGCGCAAGTTCGAATAGCAATCATGGTGTTGTTGATGAGACTTGGAATGGCTATCATTCGGAATATATCGTACCGCTCCTGATCTGCCAGTGGGAGTGTTAGTCTAAAAACGACATGATTTTTGGCGATTCCACCCTTAACCGTCATAAGTTTGTACAACTGCAGCAAGTTATCTTCATCAGTAGGAATTTCTAAATAGGCTTGATAGTTTGCAACTCTTCCTTAAGTTGTGTTGTTGATAGCAACAGAGAGCTAATTCTACCTTGATGAGTTTCAGAGAGTACATCTAATAGCGCTGTCTGCATCCTTTGTAAGTTCACTATCATGAGGATTAGTTGAGAGGCAACTGATAGGACCGCCTGGAATATCTTCAACTGGAACTCATCCTCGCAATTTTTCCGAACTCTTGATGTGATTTCATACAAGTGTTTATCAATTGCCTCGATTTTTTTACTTGTTGCTGTCTCGCCTTTCCTTAGTAAATTTATGGTTGAGTCAATTATAGATGTTTAGTTGCGCAGTAGGCCAAGCAAATGATTTTCGTTATTCTTTACTTGGTCTATCGTGGTCGACATCTGTTCTGCATACTCCGAATCCAAAACTCCAAACAGCGAATTGGCAATGTTTCCTATCAGATTCACCGCTCCCCTCTTGGTTTGTCTGGCTGATAGCAAGATTTCTTCGGATTGTAGCTTATCTATGATGTGGTGAAACTGGTTGAGTGTATCGTGGCATAGTTCTTGTTCTCGTAATTTTTGACATAACTGCTCCAACTGCTTTTGTTCCATTTGAGAGGGCACTAAATTCTGATCTTATTGGGTCCAGTTGGTAATAGATAATAAAGTCCCATTCACTTGTTTCTCTATTTACTGACCCAACTCCTTCGAAGTGAATTCCAAGGCTTGAATTGAATTTCGTAATCTGGATCTTGTCTGCACACACAATCGGTAATATTAACATGATGGCTAGGATGTGAGGTTGATCCCACTCGATGTCTTTCGTCGTTTTGTGGGTATTGTTGTTGGTTCCGTTGTTGCATAATCCTCCGAACTCTGCTGCTTTAAGTGGAACTCAGGGTGTTTGTCGTTGTCTTCAACTGGTAGCGGTGCCAATCTGTGGATTGGACGTTTCCAAACTCCTGTTGCACTTTTGACGTCCACAACGCGTACAGATCCATCTTCGCCCTCATAAGTTTTGACAATTCGTCCAAGTGGCCATTGCAAGGGTGGAACATTGTCTTCTTTAATGATGACCATTTCTCCCACTTTGATGTTCTTGGAACACTCCTTCCACTTATGACGATATTGCAGTTCACTCAGATATTCCTGTGACCATCGCTTCCAGAACTCATATTTGAGATGAGAGACTAGGTTCCATCTGGTCAATAGAGTTTGTTTTGTAGATGCTGCGTTTGCATCAATTTGGGCCGTCAGTGGCTCTCCAATCAGAAAGTGTCCCGGTGTTAGAGCTGTGATGTCGTTCGGGTCACTGGACATCGGTGTGAGAGGTCTTGAATTTAAGATGGCCTCTATTCCAACTAGCACTGTCTCAAGTTCTTAGTAAGTCAGCGATGCTGTCGATACGCTTCTTATGAGCAGGTGTTTTGCCGATTTTACGGCTGCCTCCCAAAGACCACCAAAATGGGGTGCCCTCGGTGGAATTAAGCTGAATTGAATCGCCCTGTCACTGCATTCCTTGATGATTGTTTTCCGTGCGGTTTCCGAATAAAGTGTTGTTTTTAAATCTGCCAGCTGATTGTTTGCTCCCACGAAGTTTGTTGCGTTGTCGCAGTATAGGGTTTGACAGTGTTCCCTGCGATCCTCCCTTGCAATCCCTTCAAGCAGTTGTGGATGATTGGCACACCACTTCCGTAATTTGAATCCTGCACTCTCTAATATGTGCGTGAGTTGATTCTTCGTTTCTATAGCGTTTGATAGGCTGTCAGTCCCAGTTAGACAGTCATCTACATAAAAATCATTGTTTCTTTAGATAGTTGTTGTAGGCATTTTGTTGCTAGATAAGGTGCCGCTCTTGTACCATATGTTACGGTGTTGAGTTCGTAGTACTGTAAAGGCTCGTTTTCACTCTTTCTCCAGATAGTGGTTTGGTATCTTTTATCATCTTGATGCATATGTATTTGCCGGTACATTTTTTGTATGTCAGTGCAAAAGACAAACCTAGGCAATCGAAATCGAAGTAGAAGTGAAAATAGTTCACCCTGCACTGTTGGGCCCATGTACATGACATCGTTTAGGGCAAGTCCTGATGTTGTCTTTGATGATGCATCAAACACGACTCGAAGCTTGGTAGAGCTGCTGTCGGCATTCAACACGCAATGGTGAGGAATGATGTAATGTGGCGATATAATGTCACCGATATTGATTTTTGTCATGTGACCCAATGATTCATATTCGTCCATGAATTGTATGTATTGAGTCTTCAACTCCGGGTTACGAGATAGTCTCCTCTCTAAGGCTAGGAACCTGTTAAATGCAATTTCTGGAGATTCGCCAAGTCTACTTGTGTCTTCACAGAATGTCAATCTCACAATAAAGCGCCCGTCCCTACCCCTTCGAGTGGTTTGTGCAAAGTGTGCTTCACACAACTCTTCATTCCTGGATAAATGAGTTCTTACTAACGTTCGACCATTTGGTGTAGAACATTGTCGTTGTAAGTGGAAATTCCACATGCTGCTGTTGTGAGTTGTGCTTCGCATACCCTTCCAGCTAATACCCAACCAAAGACGGTATTCTGGAGAGTAGGTAGGTCATCTTGTAGGCGTATCTGCCCAATGGAAAGCAATTGATGATAGAATTCGGCACCAAGTAGGATGTCAATCTTGTCTGGACGATGGAATGCTGGGTCGGCGAGTGGAATGTTGCTTGGTATTCCCCATGATGAAATGTTTAAAAATTGAGAAGGCTGTGGTGTAATGATGTGCGGCAAAACAAATGCTTCCAATCGAGCACTAAAGCCATTTATTATTGACTGAATGCAAGCATTAATGCGGTGATGGGATTCTCTTTTTTCGTTGCCAATACCTTGAATACTGATTGGTGCTGTCCTTGTGTGAAGTCCTAATCTCTTCACCAATCGTTCGGTTATCAAATTTACCTGAGAGCCAGAATCCAATATAGCTCTACATTCCATCACCTGCCCATTGTTAGCCACTATGCGTATCATGGCTGTACTGAGCAGTACGTATTGTTGTGTGCTCTTTGGATGCTGCTAACGTTACCGATGAACTCGTCTTCGGCTCTTGGTTCATGAGATTGCTATCGGTACATGAATCTTTATTGCTTTCGAGATGAAGTAGTGTGTTGTGTTTTTTGTCGCACTTCATACAGCTCCGCGAGACGCAGTTCTTAGCAACATGACCGGCTCTTAAGCAATTCAGACATAATTTGCCCTTTTGTACCAATTGTATCCGAGCAGCAGGTTTAAGTTGCAAAAATTGATTGCAGGCATACAAGGGATGAGTTCCCTTTCCACAAGATTTACAGATATTTTTGAGCCATTGATCCGATGCTGCTGTAGCACAAGTTCGTGGATATCCTTCTTTTTTCTTGTGTCCGATAGCCTCTAGCGATTGAAATTGGTTTTCCAGAAAAGACAAAAATTCCTTCACTGTCTGGAGTTCTTTAGGTCTTTTAAGCGATTGTTCATAGAAGCCTCTGGAACTCTGGTCTAGTTTGTTAACGTTGAGGTATTAATGCCTAGATTACCTAATGCTAACAGGCACTCATGAGTGGTATCGTGTGGAGCCTTGATAGCAGCCGTTGATGGTTGAGCTTGTGTTTGGTTGGTTTGTCCAAGTATTTTTTGTATTAGTGTTGATGTCAGAATTCGAACGTTGATATAGAGACTGTAATGTGGACCAAGCGGTTGTGTAGTTCTCTTCTGATAATGGTAGGTGCCGGATCAAATTTTCTGCTTCTCCGCTGAGATGAGTTTTTAGATACCACATTTTTTGAACCTTGGGTATCTGTTGCTTGTCGATCATTTGAGAGAATAGATCGAAAAATTGTCTCCACTTTAGGTAGTCAGCATCAAACTTCGGAATGGTGACCTTTGGTAGGTTCAGTGAGCTCGGCTTAGCTGTACTACTCTCCTCCGAAACTCCTCCTCTAGCATATGGTTGCATCTTGGTTGCCATTGTCACCAACTTCTCTTGAACCAAACTTTCCATTTCGACATATTCTCTGAGTTTGTAGCCGAACTTCATTGGGTCTTCCTCTGGGACTCAACCTGCTGCCACAGTTGATCAATCGTTTTAAATTTTATCTCGTGATACTGTGGGGGTTGATCTTCGCTCAGACATAATCCCTTGATCATTCTCTGCAACGATTCTAATACGGCCCTTTGTCTTCTGATCGTATTAATAATTCTTAATGGATCCTCCGCCGATGTCGTTGCTGGATCTATTTTTAATAGCGCTGGTTGCGCGAGGTTCATTCCTTTCTCACCGCCAGTAGCACCTTCACTACTCGCATCTTCAAGGTTCGCCATTGCCTCTTCATACCGTTTCTTGTAAATTTCACAAAGTGTTGATATTTCTGAATAGTATTCCTTCGTGAAATATCCGTGATCAGTAGAAACATTCGAAAGCAGCTTTATTTTTCTGTCTGTCTTTGCGAATTTCCCCCAATTATCTTGCAGCCGGTGCAATCGCTCCTCAAAATAAAACCTTTTTGTTTATCTATCTGGGGAGTCCTTTTTAAAATTGGCTATAACTCTCTGGATTTCTTGGCCAATTGCCAATTGTTCCACGACGAGTTCTTCAAATGAAGCCATGATGAATGTATATGTTTAATCTTCCGATAGTGAAGATTTACAGATGATAGATTGTAAAAATTGTGTCGTTGTCGGGATCAAAATTTTCGCGCAATTAGGATGGTACCAGTGTATGGCTCTGTTGCACGCCAAAGTATTTTCAAATATTACGAATTTAAACTTGGCACCAGTGTATAGCCCTGGACCACGCTTTACGAAAATAGAAGTCACCGACGATCACGTCGGGGTCACCAAAATGTTACAGACTCGTTTGCCTGCAATTGTTCTATAAGGATGTTACGTTATTATCAAGCACATAAACTTGATAAAGATTGGTTGTATAACAAGCACTTGAGCTCGAAGTGGATAATTCTTAAAATGAAAAGAACTGTCTCCTTCCGTGGTGTAATTAACAATCACAATTTTACTGATTTTATCGCTTATTATATACAACTTGACAACTGATCCACAGTGTCCTCAATCAGCGGAAGAGGATAATGGTCTCGCATGATAACCTTATTTAAACGTCGATAGTCGACACATATCCTTTTGCTTCCATCTTTTTTGTTTACCAATACTATCGGGCTTGCTGCTTATGTTTTTCGCTAGCGATCTGTGCAAGGCTAATCTCGTTTTCCGCGTCGCATGGCATGCAGAACGGTTCTTGTTCAATTGGTGAAAAATTGATTCCGTGACGAGTGACTCTCATTTCTACCTGATTCAACAAAGTCTTCCCTAAAATTACTTTTCTCGGTAAGACATGTTGATCAACCACATGCACTTTGTCAAATACTTTAAAACCATCGACTTCAATCTCTGCATTGAATGAACCAAGAGTTTTGATTTTGTCTGATCCTATTCCGCGAAATTCTATTGGGTCACCTATTCGAGGGTATTCCAGAGATATAAGGACATCTGGTCTGATAAGATTTATATCACTTTCTGAATCTATTAGCGCCATTACCTCAACTCCATCATTTTAACGGCTTTCGTCATGGTTCCGTAAGTTTCTACATTGCGCTGCGTCAAAGCTACCTCATTTTTTCTGCCTCTATTGGGACAAGCCGCGCTCTTATGTCCAAAAGAATTGCAGCGAAAGCACTTTAACCCTAAGGCCTTGTGTGGGCAATCCCTTGCGAAATTACTTTTTTCTTCACAAGAAAAGCAAAGCTTTTCTTTTATCCCACCGATACCAGAGGACCTTGGACTACCATTCGCGCTACTTCTGACCGCATGCCTGTTCCTACTTTGCGTCTTCTCACAAACTTTAGAATACACTGCTAGCTTTTCTCTAAAATCGTTTAATGTTTTTGCACCGTACAAAACGACTTTGTTTCTCTCATCGTCATCAATTCCGTCTATAGTGTATTTTATAACAGCATCGTCCTCTAGTGCTGCTAGCCTAGCTAATTCCCTGATGGCCAAAAAACATTCGTAAAGCGTTTCGGAATGCTTTTTCCTCCTCGAACGCAACATCCCATGTAGCTCCGCACTGTTTCGCGATACGTTAAATTCTTCAATTAAAAACTCTTTTAAATTGTTCCAAGAATTAAGCCCGTCTTTTGTCCGAATCGCTATTTGAGCAGTACCCAGTCTCTTCCCGAAGACGATTTTCCTAAGTTCTGTCCAATTAAAAATTTCAGCTGCATTCTCAAAATCCTTGATCCACGATTTGACATCAATTTCGCCGAGCTGTCCGCTAAATTTTGGCAGAGACTGTTCGACATCAGTAAAAGAAAAACTTTCAGTCGTTAGTGTTGTTGCATTCCGACTTGTTGATTGCAAGATTTCTACCTGCGTTCTCAAACTTTCCAATTCTGCGTCCTTAAGTTTCGATTCGTAAGAAACTATTGTTTCATTCTTTTTTGCAATTTCTTGTCTTAAATCATCCACCATTTTTTCGTACGTAGCAACTGTGTCTTCGTCAACTGCTTGAGGATTCCCTATGGTACTTGTTACAGACTCGTTTGCCTGTAATTGTTCTATAAGGATGTTACGTTATTATCAAGCACATAAACTTGATAAAGATTGGTTGTATAACAAGCACTTGAACTTGTTACACTCGAAGTGGATAGTTCTTAAAATGAAAAGAACTGTCTCCTTCCGTGGTGTAATTAACAATCACAATTTTATTGATTTTATCGCTTATTATATACAATACTAAAAATACATTACGTAGGCAACTTACAATTAATAAACAACAAACTAAACGTAAACAATAATAAAAAATTTACAAAGTAGTAAATATGCTGCGTCGTGAATGCAGTCTGTTCGGTCAACAACCGTTGACCTTGATTCATGGCAATCAAAGTATTGCCACAAGCAATACTCACATTAAATGCGGACTGCTGACGCGCCGCATTCCACACCACCAGTCGCACAAAGTTGCAATCACTTTGTTGCCTGCCGAATGATCACCACAACATTATTATCATTTCGCTGACGACGCACATTGCGACGTTCACTGCTTGTGCGGCTCATCGTCGTCCACTCATCGACTGGGCACTGTGTGCGGACACCCGATACCTCGCTCCGTTGCGATGTAGACGGATGGCCTATTTGCTAAGCAAATAAATATACAGCAACGACGAGCAGCAGCAACATTGTTCGCTCTACGTACATCAGAATGTCTTACCGACAGAAGATTATTATCGCAGTTGCCGGCGTAGGCACCCTTCTCATCGTATACAGCTGGATAGCCAAGGCATGGGCCTGGTATCAGCTACTCGACGCGCTACACATTTGGAATGTGTGATGATGCAGCAATTTGGAGTCACAGGCGATGGTGGTGGTGGACGGACTCGCATGGCAAGGCGAGCTTTCTTGCAGCAGTCGGCTGCACAACGTTCTTCAGTTCTTCAGTACCAGCTCAACCGAGTGCGACAAACATTGAACCCGACGGAATCGCCGCGAGAATACATAGAGATATTAGAATTTATCATAAGAAGTTAGAATATATCAATTTAGTTAATAAATCGTTTCAAAGCAAATGTACATTTGAGGTTTGTGTTTTAATTTTCGACCACCCCCTGACTTTCGGAAGTTTTAATCCCCGACATTTTGGTGCCTCTTGTGAGGAATAATTTAAATTAAATTTGTGATTTAATTCTTGCTTTTTGTGGACACGCTTGTCCCACGGTTTCTCTCTATTTAAATTAAATTTGTGATTTAGGTTGTGCTTTGTGGACACGCTTGTCCCACGGTTCGTACTCGGGATATGTGCGCATGCGGCCACAGTCGCCTAGCAATTTATTGTGTAGTTTTGGCAACACTTATTGCCTTCGCGTCTTCGTGTCTTGCCCTTTGCCTTCTGCTTGGGTTACTGTGAACTGAGTTCACCAGCCTATTTGAGACTTGTTAGTGAAGTGATCGATATTCGACATGGCCGACTTGAATCGACGCACGTCAGCATGCACCGCCATTAAGCGGGGGCACGACCGCATTGTCAGCATGGACGTGACGGCTTTGGATGAGGTCCAAATCCACTTGGAACAGCGCCAGATAGAAGCACACTATGCACGCTTTCTGGTGGCACACACGGCATTGGTGAGCGATGCCACACCGGAGGGCCTTCAGGCCCACGATGATCTGCTGGCAGTCGTGGACGAGCAGTATAATAACGTCTTGATGGTCTTGGGCAGACGCCAAAACGCCCTCCAAAATCTGGCGAAACTCGCGCCGGCTTCTCCACCACAGCATCACAGCTCAACCACGCCAAAGGTGGAGAGTCGGTGCAAATACCGACGTTCGATGGCCATCTGCATAATTGGCTAGCATTTAAAGATGCATTCGAGAGTCTGGTGCACAACACGGAGCTGGCGCCCGCCTACAAGTTACAGAAGCTTCGTGCCGCTGTCCTGCCTGGCAGCGTAGGCCTCGTCGGCAACATCTACTCCAGCGGCTACGAAGAGCTCTGGAGTGAGCTTAAAGAGAGGTTCGACAACCCACGCCTGTTGTGCGAGACCCACGTTTCTCGGCTCCTCAATCTGCAGGCAGCCCAGGACGAATGCTCCAGTGCCCTGCTTCGGATCGTGGACACCGTGCAAGAGTCACTCCGTGCACTACGAGTGATGCGGCAACCAGTGTCCAGTTGGGACGCTTTGACGGTCCCGATTGCCAAAGGTGACCTAGCAAGGTTGGTGCATGCATTGCCCAGCCAAACAGATTCCCACCCTCACCGGCCTGCTCGAGTTCTTGACTCATCGTGCCCACAGTTTGGCGACAGAGATCCAGCTACCCTCAACCTCTGATCGACAACAGGCAAGTGGATCACGGCAGCTAAAGATGCTTCCCGTTGCTCGGACTCACGTCGTTGCAGCTCCCGAGAACCGGTGCGGCCATTGCCATGGCTCTCACCGGCTATATCAGTGCACAAGGTTCCAGCAGTTGGAATTGAGTCGGCGCATCAACGCCGCGAGAACGACAGGTGTCTGTTTCAACTGTCTCCAGCCAGGACACAACGCTACCGGATGCCAATCCGAAAGTTCCTGCCGCCACCTGGTTCGAGCCCTCTGCGATCCTGGATCGCAGGTAAGTCTTATAACAACCAAACTAACCAAACAACTTCGTCTTCCCAGAAGCCGATTGGATGTAGCCGTGCAAGGCGTCGGTATTTCCCGACCCACTCTGGCTCAAGGCCAAGTGACGCTCTCACTTCAGTCGACGCGATCAGAGTTCGTGCTCACCATGAAGGCCGTAGTGATACCCCTGATCACTTCGACGCTCCCCGCAGCACATGTGGATGCAACACAATGGCATCATCTGGTTGGCCTACCACTGGCAAACAGCCATCTGGGCACTCCTGGGCCCATCGACATCTTGCTGGGTGCTGATGTCTGGGGTCTCTTGGTGCAGGACAAGGTCATTCATGGACGGCCACACGAGCCCCACGCCCAACGCACACACCTTGGTTGGGTTGTCTTCGGCCCAGCTGCCCTGGTGCGAGCAGCACCACCCATCCGATCGCTCCACAGCCAGGTGACGGAAGAGTCGCCTTTAGAGCCCACTCTGGAACACACTCTGGATGAGCTCGTTCGGAATTTCTGGAAGTCGGAGGAGGTACCCACAGATGAATCAAGAGAGGACGAGTGCAGCCGGCACTATTCCCAGACGCACTCCCGCACATCGGAAGGCAGATACATGGTCCAAATCCCCTTCCGACACGACGCACCAGCACTAGGTGCCTCCTACCGAGCTGCACTGCGACAATTCTACTGTCTGGAGCGGCGACTCCAGAACAACCCAGATCTCAGAGAGAAGTACATCGCCTTCATGCGCGAATATGAAGAGCTTGGACACATGGAACGGGCTGGTCAACATGGCGACCACCCCCATTGTTACTACATTCCACACCATGCGGTAACTAGCAAATTCCGTGTGGTCTTCAACGCATCTGCACAGACCACTACTGGAGTCTCACTCAATGACGTCCAGCTGGTTGGTCCTACCATTCAAGATTCACTAATCAACATCATCCTGCGGTTCCGGCGCTACTTGGTCGCGCTGACCGCTGACGTAGAGAAGATGTTCCGCCAGGTCTTGGTGGCGCATAAACATCGAGACTACCAACGGATTCTCTGGCGAGAATCACCGTCCGACGAGCTGACCGTCTTCCGCTTGACGACGGTAACCTACGGTATGGCATCCAGTCCATACACTTCTGTGCGATCCATGATGCAGTGCGCACAGGACAATCAACAGCTGATCTCAGATCCAGCACGGGCTCGAGCGGCCCGAGAGACGATTGAGAAGGCCTTTTACGTGGACGACCTCCTCACCAGCTGCAACAGCATTTCCGAAGCAGTCGGCCTGGCTGCCGATGTCAACACTGTCCTCATGGCAGGACACTTCAAATTGCGCAAATGGAACTCCAACAGCGCACAGGTAATTTCCATGGTGACTAACGAGACTTCCTCTTCTCCCTCTTCCACAGAGCTTGTCATAGAATGCCCAACGGCAACGGTACTTGGCTTGCGTTGGGATCCAGCTGCTGACGAGCTCTTCTTCTTGGTGGAAATGGAACCGCTGGGACCCTCCCCTACGAAAAGGCGGATTCTGAGCGAGGTGGCGAGACTGTTCGATCCTACTGGGCTCCTTGCGCCGGTCATCATCACAGAAAAGATGTTCATCCAAACGCTGTGGTCCGCAGGCATCACTTGGGATGCCCCACTCTCCCCAGAACTGCTCAACACCTGGGCAGCATTCCGCAACGGGCTGCAGGCCCTCAACCAAGTCAAGGTACCTCGATGGCTTGGCATGCACAGTCAGCATGTGACCACAATTCATGGGTTTTGCGATGCCAGCTCCCGAGCCTTAGATGCCGATGACCGGTCCCAGGTCGCACTGCTGACCGCCCGGACTAAGGTGGCTCCACTCAAGGGCGCTACCATTCCTCGTCTGGAACTGTGCACCGCTAGTCTCCTCGCGGCCACATGTCCGCACCGCTCTAGACCTGCAGACTGCACCCTACTACCTCTGGTCGGACTCCAGCATTGTTTTGTGTTGGTTGCGGAAGGAACCATCCACTCTCAAACCCTACGTCGCAAACCGAGTGCGACAGATCCAGGAGTTGACGTCTCCAGCACGTTGGCATCACGTCCGCTCTGCGCAGAATCCAGCCGATTGCGCTAGCCGAGGTCTTGGTGCATCAGAACTCCTGCAACACTCGCTGTGGTGGCAAGGACCGAGTTGGCTGGCAAGCGGACCGCTCCCCGTCGGCCCACCCGGGCAGCTGCACGCCGACGACATGGACCAAGTGGCAGAAGAATTAAAGCCATGCTTCTTCTCGGGCATGGTCATCACCCAGATGGAACTGACGACACGACGCCGAGACAAAGTCATCATCCCGTTGACCGAGCGATTCAGCAACCTACACCAGTTGCTCCGTACTGTTGCCTATATGCTCCGTTGGCGGAGCACTTACCGGCACCTACTAAAGCGATCAGTCGTCGGAGCGGATGAGCTCGACCACGCCTTGGAACGACTTATCATCATAGAGCAAGCTGCCGCTTTCTCTCAAGAAGTGCACCAGTTGCGCAACCGTGCACCACCGTCAAGTAACAGCCCGTTACTCTCTTTCAACCCATACTTGGATACCCGAGGAGTCCTACGAGTCGGAGGTCGACTCACGCATGCGTCCCTACCGGATAAGCAAAGGCATCCCATTGTATTGCCGAAAGCAGGCGCCTTGGTTTGGCTAATGGTTCGCCAGACACATGACGCCACCCTACACGGCGGCGTTCAACTGATGCTGCAGACGTTGCGGCAGAAGTATTGTATACTCCATGGTCGACAAGCTGTGCGGACTCTGCTACACAAATGCGTCATCTGCAGACGACACCGCGGAGCGGTCATCAAGCAACAAATGGCTTCGCTACCCAGCCCACGAGTCAATTCAGCTCGCCCGTTCCTGGCCTCAGGGGTCGACTTCTGTGGTCCGTTTTCCGTTCGGGTTGGAACCAAACGGTCACGCACCACAATCAAAGGCTACTTGGCGATCTTCGTTTGCATGGCCACGAAGGCTGTGCACATCGAGGTAATTGAGGACCTCTCATCACAGGCTTTCATGGATGCTTTTACCCGATTCACCTGCCGGCGCGGACCCTGTCTCGATCTCTACAGCGACAATGGTACCGCCTTCGTTGGTGCGAACCGGTACCTTAAAGAGGACTTAGCAGCCTTCGAATCGCATCACAACCAACAGGCCCTGGCACATTCCGGGACGAGATGGCACTTCATCACTCCTGCGGCCCCTCATCAAGGTGGATTATGGGAGGCCGTCGTAAAATCTGCAAAACATCATTTGGTTCGTTTGGTGGGTGCCCAGTCTCTCTGGTACCACCAACTCCACACTCTGGCAACACGCATCGAGGCGTGTCTTAACTCACGTCCGCTGGTCCCACTCCACGACGACCCCGAGGACAAACTGGCGCTCACCCCTGGCGATTTCCTCATCGGTGCCCCCCTCATCACGGTACCCGAACCTCACATTGGCGGCGTCCCGCTTAATCGCCTCAAGCAGTATCAGTGGATCCGTAAGCTCCACCAGGACTTCTGGCAGCGCTGGAGCGAGGAGTACTTGGTCACCCTCCAGACCCGTAGCAAATGGGAACGACGAGAACCGGACATTCAACTGAACGACGTGGTCCTCGTGAAACAAGAGAACCTGCCCCCGACTCATGGGAGGCTCGGTCGAGTCATTGCAGTTCACCCGGGCAGTGACGGATTAGCCCGCAACGCTACTCTACGCTACGCTACGCACCAGCTATGGCGAGTGCCGCCGGCCCATCCAGAAACTTTGCCGCCTCTTGAAGACATCATGAACAGATCATGAGATGTCGACATGATCTTGACCTTCCTGGGAGCATTACATGCACACATTTCGAACCAGAGGGTTCAACCGGGCAGGATGTTCGGTCAACAACCGTTGACCTTGATTCATGGCAATCAAAGTATTGCCACTAGCAATACTCACATTAAATGCGGACTGCTGACGCGCCGCATTCCACACCACCAGTCGCACAAAGTTGCAGTACATTCCGTCTGCATACGATCCCTATTGCAATCACTTTGTTGCCTGCCGAATGATCACCACAACATTATTATCATTTCGCTGACGACGCACATTGCGACGTTCACTGCTTGTGCGGCTCATCGTCGTCCACTCATCGACTGGGCACACCCGTGCGGACACCCGATACCTCGCTCCGTTGCGATGTAGACGGATGGCCTATTTGCTAAACAAATAAATATACAGCAACGACGAGCAGCAGCAACATTGTTCGCTCTACGTACATCAGAATGTCTTACCGACAGAAGATTATTATCGCAGTTGCCGGCGTAGGCACCCTTCTCATCGTATACAGCTGGATAGGCAAGGCATGGGCCTGGTATCAGCTACTCGACGCGCTACACATTTGGAATGTGTGATTATGCAGCAATTTGGAGTCACAGGCGATGGTGGTGGTGGACGGACTCGCATGGCAAGGCGAGCTTTCTTGCAGCAGTCGGCTGCACAACGTTCTTCAGTTCTTCAGGACTAGCTCAACCGAGTGCGACAAACATTGAACCCGACGGAATCGCCGCGCGAATACCTAGAGATATTAGAATTTATCATAAGAAGTTAGAATATATCAATTTAGTTAATAAATCGTTTCAAAGCAAATGTACATTTGAGGTTTGTGTTTTAATTTTCGACCACCCCCTGACTTTCGGAAGTTTTAATCCCCGACACAGTCCGATGCCCTAAGTAGAAATTAAAATCTGCAAAAGTGCTGAATCTTCAATATAGTTCATTACCCCAAATAAAAATTAAAATGTGCGGATATGCTGAATCGTCAATACAGTTCGTTACCCCAAACCAACGAACTGATTCCAGGTCAACTGCTAGATCAGCAACAAGTTCGTTGGCTTGAATGAACGAACCGCTGTGTTTTAGCATACTTGCATATTTCTTGACGTCACAAAACATTCTCCCCCCGTTAAATAATAATTTAACTATTTATTAATCGTAACCGTGTAGTCTGATTCTTCCACCTGGTGTCGAGGCTTCGGCTGAAGTTTCGGTGTAGGTTTGAGTGCTATGTGTTTCCAGGTGACGTAGATGATTAGCGAGATGGAAAATGTTAGCGCCAGGTATCCAATGGTCAGATGGTGATAAGTGTGTGTTTGAAGCTTATGAGGCAGCTCAAACACCTTCTGCTGTGCAATCATATCATGAAGGTCCGTAAGTTTTTTGAGTTGATTTTCGTAGCTACTGGCGTTGAAATCCTTGAGCAGTGGCTTGAGTTGCGTAATTACTGCGACTTCTGACAGCGTTGTAAAATTTGTGTATGATGTTCTTATGGTGCTGGAGAACGTTTGATGCCCATGGATGGTGATGAATTTGTGTCTTAGAATACATTCGGGTTGAAGTAATAACATTCCCGAACCCTCTAAGACAAACTGTGAAGATTCTCTATCGCAAACTGCTGAAAGTCGAGTTGGAGCTATCGTGGCGTATATCCATTCGTTTTTGTGATCCATTTGAATCCATGTCAACTTACTCTCAGTCCGTTCGAACTTACAGGTTGATTGAGTTTCGTTGTTGAAAAGTCCTAGTTCACATGAGCAGGCTTCTGCGCCCTTCCTGTATTTTGATTGAATATTGAAACACAGATATTGCTCGTCCTTCAGGCTAACGCAGGATCTTAGAGTTGCTGAATCTGATGGAAAGTATTCATCGCGATGGGAACTTATGGCCAATACTGGTGCGCAAGTTCGAATAGCAATCATGGTGTTGTTGATGAGACTTGGAATGGCTATCATTCGGAATATATCGTACTGCTCCTGATCTGCCAGTGGGAGTGTTAGTCTAAAAACGACATGATTTTTGGCGATTCCACCCTTAACCGTCATAAGTTTGTACAACTGCAGCAAGTTATCTTCATCAGTAGGAATTTCTAAATAGGCTTGATAGTTTGCAACTCTTCCTTATGTTGTGTTGTTGATAGCAACAGAGAGCTAATTCTACCTTGATGAGTTTCAGAGAGTACATCTAATAACACTGTCTGCATCCTTTGTAAGTTCACTATCATGATGATTAGTTGAGAGGCAACTGATAGGACCGCCTGGAATATCTTCAACTGGAACTCATCCTCGCAATTTTCCCGAACTCTTGATGTGATTTCATTCAAGTGTTTATCAATTGCCTCGAATGTTTTACTTGTTGCTGTCTCGCCTTTCCTTAGTAAATTTATGGTTGAGTCAATTATGGATGTTTGGTTGCGCAGTAGGCCAAGCAAATGATTTTCGTTATTCTTTACTTGGTCTATCGTGGTCGACATCTGTTCTGCATACTCCGAATCCAAAACTCCAAACAGCGAATTGGCAATGTTTCCTATCAGATTCACCGCTCCCCTCTTGGTTTGTCTGGCTGATAGCAAGATTTCTTCGGATTGTAGCTTATCTATGATGTGGTGAAACTGGTTGAGTGTATCGTGGCATAGTTCTTGTTCCCGTAATTTTTGACATAACTGCTCCAACTGCTTTTGTTCCATTTGAGAGGGCACTAAATTCTGATGTTATTGGGTCCAGTTGGTAATAGATAATAAAGTCCCATTCACTTGTTGCTCTATTTACTGACCCAACTCCTTCGAAGTGAATTTCAAGGCTTGAATTGAATTTCGTAATCTGGATCTTGTCTGCACACACAATCGGTAATATTAACATGATGGCTAGGATGTGAGGTCGATCCCACTCGATGTCTTTCGTCGTTTTGTGGGTATTGTTGTTGGTTCCGTTGTTGCATAATCCTCCGAACTCTGCTGCTTTAAGTGGAACTCAGGGTGTTCGTCGTTGTCTTCAACTGGTAGCGGTGCCAATCTGTGGATTGGACGTTTCCAAACTCCTGTTGCACTTTTGACGTCCACAACGCGTACAGATCCATCTTCGCCCTCATAAGTTTTGACAATTCGTCCAAGTGGCCATTGCAAGGGTGGAACATTGTCTTCTTTAATGATGACCATTTCTCCCACTTTGATGTTCTTGGAACACTCCTTCCACTTATGACGATATTGCAGTTCACTCAGATATTCCTGTGACCATCGCTTCCAGAACTCATATTTGAGATGAGAGACTAGGTTCCATCTGGTCAATAGAGTTTGTTTTGTAGATGCTGCGTTTGCATCAATTTGGGCCGTCAGTGGCTCTCCAATCAGAAAGTGTCCCGGTGTTAGAGCGGTGATGTCGTTCGGGTCACTGGACATCGGTGTGAGAGGTCTTGAATTTAAGATGGCCTCTATTCCAACTAGCACTGTCTCAAGTTCTTAGTAAGTCAGCGATGCTGTCGATACGCTTCTTATGAGCAGGTGTTTTGCCGATTTTACAGCTGCCTCCCAAAGACCACCAAAATGGGGTGCCCTCGGTGGAATTAAGCTGAATTGAATCGCCCTGTCACTGCATTGCTTGATGATTGTTTTCCGTGCGGTTTCCGAATAAAGTGTTGTTTTTAAATCTGCCAGGTGATTGTTTGCTCCCACGAAGTTTGTTGCGTTGTCGCAGTATAGGGTTTGACAGTGTTCCCTGCGATCCTCCCTTGCAATCCCTTCAAGCAGTTGTGGATGATTGGCACACCACTTCCATAATTTGAATCCTGCACTCTCTAATATGTCCGTGAGTTGATTCTTCGTTTCTATAGCGTTTGATAGGCTGTCAGTCCCAGTTAGACAGTCATCTACATAAAAATCATTGTTTCTTTAGATAGTTGTTGTAGGCATTTTGTTGCTAGATAAGGTGCCGCTCTTGTACCATATGTTACGGTGTTGAGTTCGTAGTACTGTAAAGGCTCGTTTTCACTCTTTCTCCAGATAATGGTTTGGTATCTTTTATCATCTTGATGCATATGTATTTGCCGGTACATTTTTTGTATGTCAGTGCAAAAGACAAACCTAGGCAATCGAAATCGAAGTAGAAGTGAAAATAGTTCACCCTGCACTGTTGGGCCCATGTACATGACATCGTTTAGGGCAAGTCCTGATGTTGTCTTTGATGATGCATCAAACACGACTCGAAGCTTGGTAGAGCTTCTGTCAACACGCAATGGTGAGGAACGATGTAATGTGGCGATATAATGTCACCGATATTGATTTTTGTCATGTGACCCAATGATTCATATTCGTCCATGAATTGTATGTATTGAGTCTTCAACTCCGGGTTACGAGATAGTCTCCTCTCTAAGGCTAGGAACCTGTTAAATGCAATTTCTTGAGATTCGCCAAGTCTACTTGTGTCTTCACAGAATGTCAATCTCACAATAAAGCGCCCGTCCCTACCCCTTCGAGTGGTTTGTGCAAAGTGTGCTTCACACAACTCTTCATTCCTGGATAAATGAGTTCTTACTAACGTTCGACCATTTGGTGTAGATCATTGTCGTTGTAAGTGGAAATTCCACATGCTGCTGTTGTGAGTTGTGCTTCGCCTACACTTCCAGCTAATACCCAACCAAAGACGGTATTCTGGAGAGTAGGTAGGTCATCTTGTAGGCGTATCTGCCCAATGGAAAGCAATTGATGATAGAATTCGGCACCAAGTAGGATGTCAATCTTGTCTGGACGATGGAATGCTGGGTCGGCGAGTGGAATGTTGTTTGGTATTCCCCATGATGAAATGTTTAAAAATTGAGAAGGCTGTGGTGTAATGATGTGCGGCAAAACAAATGCTTCCAATCGAGCACTAAAGCCATTTATTCTTGACTGAATGCAAGCATTAATGCGGTGATGGGATTCTCTTTTTTCGTTGCCAATGCCTTGAATACTGATTGGTGCTGTCCTTGTGTGAAGTCCTAATCTCTTCACCAATCGTTCAGTAATCAAATTTACCTGAGAGCCAGAATCCAATATAGCTCTACATTCCATCACCTGCCCATTGTTAGCCACTATGCGTATCATGGCTGTACTGAGCAGTACGTATTGTTGTGTGCTCTTTGCATGCTGCTAACGTTACCGATGAACTCGTCTTCGGCTCTTGGTTCATGAGATTGCTATCGGTACATGAATCTTTATTGCTTTCGAGATGTAGTAGTGTGTTCTGTTTTTTGTCGCACTTCATACAGCTCCGCGAGACGCAGTTCTTAGCAACATGACCAGCTCTTAAGCAATTCAGACATAATTTGCCCTTTTGTACCAATTGTATCCGAGCAGCAGGTTTAAGTTGCAAAAATTGATTGCAGGCATACAAGGGATGAGTTCCCTTTCCACAAGATATACAGATATTTTTGAGCCATTGATCCGATGCTGCTGTAGCACAAGTTCGTGGATATCCTTCTTTTTTCTTGTGTCCGATAGCCTCTAGCGATTGAAATTGGTTTTCCAGAAAAGTCAAAAATTCCTTCACTGTCTGGAGTTCTTTAGGTCTTTTAAGCGATTGTTCATAGAAGCCTCTGGAACTCTGGTCTAGTTTGTTAACTAGCTATTGTAGTAAAATAGGGTCCCAAGTTGAGGTATTAATGCCTAGATTACCTAATGCTAACAGGCACTCATGAGTGGTATCGTGTGGAGCCTTGATAGCAGCCGCTGATGGTTGAGCTTGTGTTTGGTTGGTTTGTCCAAGTATTTTTTGTATAAGTGTTGATGTCAGAATTCGAACGTTGTTATATCGATCCTGTAATGTGGACCAAGCGGTTGTGTTGTTTTCTTCTGATAATGGTAGGTGCCGGATCAAATTTTCTGCTTCTCCGCTGAGATGAGTTTTTAGATACCACATTTTTTGAACCTTGAGTATCTGTTGCTTTTCGATCATTTGAGAGAATAGATCGAAAAATTTTCTCCACTTTAGGTAGTCACCATCAAACTTTGGAATGGTGACCTTTGGTAGGTTCAGTGAGCTAGGCTTAGCTGTACTACTGTCCTCCGAAACTCCTCCTCTAGCATATGATTGCATCTTGGTTGCCATTATCACCAACTTCTCTTGAACCAAACTTTCCATTTCGACATATTCTGTGAGTTTGTAGCCGAACTTCATTGGGTCTTCCTCTAATTCCCAAATGGAATAGTTAAGGGACTCAACCTGCTGCCACAGTTGATCAATCGTTTTCAATTTTATCTCGTGATACTGTGGGGGTTGATCTTCGCTCAGACATAATCCCTGGATCATTCTCTGCAACGATTCTAATACGGCCCTTTGTCTTCTGATCGTATTAATAATTCTTAATGGATCCTCCGCCGATGTCGTTGCTGGATCTATTTTTGATAGCGCTGGTTGCGCGAGGTCCATTCTTTTCTCACCGCCAGTAGCACCTTCACTACTCGCATCTTCAAGGTTCGCCTTTGCCTCTTCATACCGTTTCTTGTAAATTTCACAAAGTGTTGATATTTCCGAATAGTATTCTTTCGTGAAATATCCGTGATCAGTAGGAACATTCGAAATCAGCTTTATTTTTCTGTCTGTCTTTGCGAATTTCCCCCAATTATCTTGCAGCCGGTGCAATCGCTCCTCAAAATAAAACCTTTTTGTTTTTCTATCTGGGGAGTCCTTTTTAAAATTGGCTATAACTCTCTGGATTTCTTGGCCAATTGCCAATTGTTCCACGACGAGTTCTTCAAATGAAGCCATGATGAATGTATATGTTTAATCTTCCGATAGTGAAGATTTACAGATGATAGATTGTAAAAATTGTGCCGTTGTCGAGATCAAAATTTTCGCGCGATTAGGATGGTACCAGTGTATGGCTCCGTTACACGCCAAAGTATTTTCAAATATTACGAATTTAAACTTGGCACCAGTGTATAGCCCTGGACCACGCTTTACGAAAATAGAAGTCACCGACGATCACGTCGGGGTCACCAAAATGTTACAGACTCGTTTGCCTGCAATTGTTCTTAACACCCAAAAAAAAAAAAAAAAACCAATCCGCAAGAAACCTTTTATTTTCTAAATAATAATACGTTCGTTAACAAATTAATCGAATTGTTCAAAATAGTAGTTGAAGAGCTACTGTTTTTGTGCAGCGTATTAACAACGCAGTTGCTGGCAAACGAATGTAGTGGACATTCACACACTCACAAAATCGTGAATTCGAACGAGGTTTAAGAGCCACTGTCTTCGTGCAGCGTATTGCAAGTGAGCAACAACAATTTATATAGCGCCGACGCAGCTCAGCAACTCCAGCGTCTTCCCTTACAACGATGCTTTCTTCGTACAGCTCTCAACGGTGCTTTTTTGTACAGTCCACCAATTTCCAAACGGAAAACGAAATCACTGCGTCGTTAATCCTCTTGCGCTTACTAACGGAACGAACACTTACTAAAAAAAAACCGATTGCTTATGTGCAATTAACCGTTGACTAAATCGAAAATATTATCCTAGAAATCCCGGTTGAGCCCCCAATTTGTGGGATTCTTATTCTTTTTAATTTAAAAACGAATGTAACTGAACAATGACAATTTAATTTAATTTAGTAATTTTAAAATAATAATTTAATAATGATAGTTCAATAATATTGTAAGTTAACAATGACAATTTAATAAAAGCAAGAAATCCAATAATTAATGGCACTTCAACGTCGTCGCGCAAAAAGCAAACAAAAACACCAACCGCTCGTCTTCGTTGTCGTCGTCTGCTCTGCCTCTTTTGTTTCTTCGTTGCTGCTGCTGTCGCTTGCTCCTCGTTCGTCGTTGTTGCTGCTGTCGCTCGCTTCTTCTTCTTCGTCATTGCTGCTGCTGTCGCTTGCTCCTCGTTCGTCGTTGTTGCTGCTTCTTCTTCTTCGTCGTCGTTGTGGCTTGATCCTACATGTATAGTGTAAATACCTCTTTGCAAAATTTACAAAATATATTTCTGCTTTTGTAACTTAAGCTGTATTTTATTAGAATCAGAATAAGGAATTCGAATGTCAAAACCAGCCAAAACCAGCCAAACAGCAGGTTTTCCAATTCCAAAGTAGGAATTCGACAGTGCAATTGTTGTTGTAATTCCTTATTCCTCGGCAATAAAATACGGCTTTAGTGCTGGTACACTACACAGCCACAGACCAGAGAGAGACAATTGATGTATCAATAGCAATGCCTCAATTGAATCAAAACTGTGTTGGCTGGTTTTTGCTCTCTAAGTCTGACTCGCACATTCGAGTTGATTCATTCACTCACCCATGATTCATGAGTTATACTACTTCGCTATACGCTGTGCGCCTTAATTGAAGCTATTCCTCAATTGAATCGAGTGGATTCATCTTTACTGAATCTATTCACTTGCTTCAGTGTACTGACTGATTATTTTGAATCGAAATCGATTACTCATGAATTAAGAGCCCAACCCATAGAATTCGTTGCGTCCGTTGTGGCGAAGTAAGCAAATGACGGTAAGAAAATTAACATGTAAAATTCAGTTGTAGTGTGGATATTAATAAAGGCGGTCAGAGTGGAAACTCTGACTGGAAAAATATTTTTTTAGAAATTATTAAATTGAATAAATTAACTGGTGCCCGAGCAGGGACCAGAAAGTGACAAGAATTTGAATATCCTTAAAAAAAGGTTTAAAAGTTTAAAAATTTTTTTTTTAAGAAGTTTTAAAAGTTAAAAATGTTTAAAAAGAAAGGAAATTCCCAAGCAGTGAAAAAGGGAACGAAAATAAATAAATTTATAACTACGTATTAAAAAGTGAGAAATAAAACAAAATAAACTTTACGCAAGGATTCAAATTCATCAAAAGACAGCAAATAGCGAAACTAAAAACTTTGTGAAACCGTCGTTCTAAAGTAGTGGAAGAGGCCCCTTAGTAATAACGAAAGATATAAAAAGGTATTCCAGTTCGAGGAATAACGAGCCACTCAGGATCAACGGAAGACTGTCATCTGGTAACACTCAAGAAGCACTCAACTCCATCCAACCCAGGATGTTATTTTTAGTAATACTTATGTAAGTCTATTTTATTCTTTTTTTATTATCATCGCCAACGTTAAAATCTAATATAAAATTAAAAAGCCTATTAAAAGGAAATTTCAATAAAAGTGATTTATGAAACAATACGATACAATACGGTATAAAACTTAGTAAGAAATCAAGAAATCAAATACATGCGACACAAAAAGTTAATAAGAAAATTTAGTAAAAATAATATTCACAATATTTATAATATCCTATTTATAATATACTATTTTTATAATACACTATTTGAAAATTTTAAAATATTTGAGATTACCGGTTACCAAATCCCTGCAATTTAAATATCTGAAATTTTCGGTCCCCAAATCCTTATTTTAATCAAATCGAATAACATCTACTATGAATCCAAACAACCTAATACGCCCCCCCATCCTCAATGTTCCACCTAATCCCAATCCACCGAATAACCCACCAAACAATCCTCAAGTAAATCCAGCCAATAATGCCCTCGACTTGACCCGTTTAACAGAACTGATTACTAACATGATCGTGGAAACCTTAAATAGGGAAGGACGACATATAATAAACCGGATCTTGAATCCAAGCGCGGACATTAACAATGAGGTAGATCACACTATCAACATCAATACGGACAGAGACTTAGCGGACCTGGATAAAATTCCAGATGTTGTAACGAATTTGAGAGACTTTTCAGGACAACCAGGAGAATTCAGCTCCTAGAAGAAAAGTGTCGACAGAATTTTAAACATCTACGACCGTCTGAAAGGCACACCCAAATACTATGTTATCTTGAATACCATCAGGAACAAAATAGTTGGGCAAGCTGATATCACTCTCGAATCATATAACACCCTGCTAAACTGGACTAAAATTTCTAAATGCTTAACATTACATTACGCGGATAAACGAGATTTAGGGACATTTGAATATCAAATGACCACACTCATTCAAGGGAACAAAACCGTGCAGGAATTCTACCAAGAAGTTTACCATCACCTGTCACTAATTTTGAATAAGCTGTCATGCATGGAGATGGGCAATGAGTCCCTCTACAACATGACTCAATCGTATCGCGATAAAGCATTAGATACCTTCGTAAGAGGACTTCGAGGTGATCTTCCACGGCTCCTCAGCATAAGAGAACCCGTAGATCTACCGC
The DNA here is from genome assembly GCA_947095585.1 of Nephrocerus scutellatus. NCBI lineage: Eukaryota > Metazoa > Arthropoda > Insecta > Diptera > Pipunculidae > Nephrocerus > Nephrocerus scutellatus. The sequence continues at coordinate 77,704,153 of OX352763.1, forward strand.
AGGCATTGCATCTATGCCTAAAGCTGCAGAATGTCGACTATCGCACTCAGTACGCGAATAATAGTCATAACATGATACGCAGGGCTTACATTCCACCACCAATACCTGCAAGAAATAGTATGCCTCGACAAAAAGTTAACCCAATTCCTACGCCTAGGAATTTTTTCCCAGAATTGTTACACAACCCTCAACACCAACATCGACCGAACTTCTCAGCACCTCGGCCGTACTTTCCAGGATATCGACAGCCACAGCACCTTGATTATAACCGCCAAATGCCACCTAGACCTCAACCAAGACCGTTACCTATGGACGTGGATAGAAGCATCCATTCCAGGCAAGTAAACTATGCAAATCGCCCTGAGAACTGCTCAAAAACGGACGCACCACCCTCAATCAAACCAAGTGCACCCACCACATAAACAACAGAGAGTTTTCACCATTGAAAACAACTACGAGGAAAACGAAGCGGAAGGACAAGATGCATACAGGTTGGCAGATCCACCCCAAGACGAACAGACTCTAGACGAATACGTCGAATCAATAGAAAATCCTGACTTTGACCAAACAGTCGAACTAGACGATATTAATTTTTTAGATTAAAGAACTCTTCGCTTCCTTATTTCGAACATAAAAAGGGAAGCGGAGAAAACGTTAAATTTCTTGTTGATACCGGATCTAACAAGAACTATGTGCAATCACGGCACATTCCCATCCCCAACCAAAAACCTTTCTTCGCTAATTCTGTTTGCGGTAAAGTGAAAATTACACACCATGCTTTAATTGATTTATTCGGCAATAGTAACAAGATTAAATTCTTTATTCTTCCAAACCTAGTAACGTTCGATGGTATTTTAGGAAATGACACCTTGACTGAGCTCAGAGCAGTAATACACACCAACGAAAGTCACATGATAATTCATCCAGATATTAAAATTCCACATAAGCAACAATTATCTGAAAACGTTAATGCTCTTGAATAGCGAACTTCACACTTAACTAAAGATCAAAATATTAAACTAAATAACCTCTTTAAGAACAAACCCAATCTTTTTTCAAGTCCCGACAAAAAATTGACCTTTACGACTAAAGTTAAAGGAGAAATCCGAACCACAACAGACACTCCCGTTTATTCCAAGTCTTACCCCAATCCGATGGCCTTAAAAGAAGACGTTGAAAACCAAGTAAAAGAATTGCTCGAAGAGGGCATTATCAAGCCATCGAGATCCCCTTACAATTCCCCGGTATGGATAGTTGCAAAAAAACTCGATGCATCAGGTAAAAAGAAACACCGAATGGTAATTGACTATCGAAAGTTAAATGCAATAACAATTCCAGACAAATACCCCATTCCTGAAATCAACGAAGTATTATCCAAGTTAGGCAAAAACAAATACTTTTCTGTTATCGATCGAAGGAGCGGATTCCACCAGATTCCTCTCAAGGAATGATGTTGAGAAGACAGCCTTTTCAATAAATCATGGCAAGTTCGAACTTGTAAGGTTACCTTTCGGATTAAAGAACGCTCCTTCGATTTTCCAAAGAGCACTCGATGATATCCTCGCAAAGAGATGTTACGTCTACATCGACGACATCATCATATTCGGGAAAGACGAAAGTGAGCATTTCGAAAATTTAGAAAGAGTATTTCGAACACTTGAGATCGCAAATTTAAAGGTACAGTTAGATAAATGCGAATTCCTAAACACAGAAATAGAATTCTTAGGATTTAACGTAGGAACGTAGGAAGTTCAAGCTATAATCGACTTTCCATCCCCGCAAAACCTCAAAGAATTACGCTCTTTCTTAGGGATGTCAGGTTACTACAGACGTTTTATTCAAGACTACGTCAAACTTGCGAAACCCCTGACAGCCCTTTTGAGAGGGGAAGATGGACGCGTGTCCAAGAAAGCATCAAAAATTAAACCCATCCAATTCGGCAAAGTCGAGATTACCACTTTTAACAACCTGAAAAATGCACTTATCTCTAAAGAAGTTCTCCTACTGCACCCAAAATTCGAAAAAGATTTTGATCTTACAACAGACGCCTCAAACTTTGCTATTGGCGCTGTTCTGTCTCAAGACAACAAACCCGTTACCTTTCTTTCACGCACTCTATCCGAAACAGAAGAACATTACGCCGCCAACGAGAAGGAAATGTTGGCAATAATATGGGCATTAAATGCTTTGCGTAATTACCTCTATGGATCCAGGAAAGTCAACATATTTCAGACCACCAACCTTTAACATACGCACTGAGCAATAGAAACACAAATAGTAAACTCAAGCGCTGGAAAGCAATACTCGAAGAGTACAATTACCAATTAAAATATAAGCCAGGAAAGGAAAACGTCGTAGCAGATTGTCTGTCCAGACCACCAAAATTAGGACTGAAAACTAAAGCAAATACAAATTGAACGATGCAGTTGCTGATACGATGCACATGTGCATGTGTGGAATTGTTGAAGTTTACCTTGTACTTTGGCATTGGAAATTAACTTGAGTGCAATTCTACTGAGTTAGCTGAACTGACGTGTTTATTTATAATTTAATTTTTTTGAAGTGTTTTGAAGCTTAAAGATACGCATATGGTACTATTGCTGCGTTGTTCTGGCAAAGTCGGCTTGGCTTTACAAAGCATTAGCTTTTGGCTTTACCGCCTTACGGTGAGCACCAGTACTATAAAATGGCTTTAGTTTCCTTAATCCTGAACATTTTTATTTACTTCGGCTTCATGTCGCTTTATCACCGAATTACGGTGAGCGCTATAACTATAAAATGGCTTTAGTTTTAAATCCTAAAAACTTTCTGGATTTATTTTCGGCTTTATGCTTATGCGATTGTCGTTGTAAGCCAATAAGCCAAAGCAACGCAGCATATTATGTTAAAATTATGTCTTATGAATTTTTTTTTTTCGTAAAACTATGCCCCAGAGTTTTTTTTGGCTGTCAAGTTGTTCGTTTTTCCTTCAAAACGACTCTACCGTAGAGCTTAAACAGATCTGTATATTTTTGGTGATTAACCCTTCTTTATACTAGCACAACAACAACACATGCAACAAAAAAATGTAAACAAAAGATTTTCGCCTGTCGTGTTCGATATCCCTTTTGAAAAATTCTGCGGTCGATCGCGCTCTGGGGTTTTAGGAAAACAAAATTAACATTAATAGGCCTTACACCGAATCTGTCTGACTTCGACGTCAAGTACTTGAAATTTTTAAGTAATAATAGCTGCATTTTAGCCGTATTTTATTTGCCGAGGAACAACATCAATTGCACTGTCGAATTCCTTCTGCATTTTATTTGCCGAGCGAGTTCGGAATTCGAATGTCAAAACCAGCCAAAACCAGCCAAACAGCAGGTTTTCACAGTTCCAAAGAAGGAATTCGACAATGCAATTGTTGATGTTCCTCGGCAAATAAAATACGGCTAATTTCCGTCACTCGAACTTTTATTATGATTTGGTTATTTTTGAACTTTAATTTTTAGTTGGCTTGCGTTAAGCGCCCCCGACACGTTACTGCATTACTCACATCATCGTAAAGGTGTATTAGTGAAACAGGTATGTATGCGTCTCATTTACAATGACTGGAAGCATGCAGTAAGTAAAATCCAAATGATTTGGACGGCTTCAGCAAAAATCAGCTCAGAATTTTCTAAAAACACCCACGCTTGGAGTGGTTTTGTACACACATGTATTCAAGCTCCAAATGAACAGCATTGAAGTTCATAATAAGCTAATAAAAATACATTTTTAATTTAAAAAGTGTATTGTGCGTAGTAGTTTGCTTTGATCTGAAACAAATTACAAACTCCCTTTTTTTTGCGATCGTTCTTTTTTTGTGATTTGTTGATGTTCATCAGTTCTGAGCTATGTTTAAAGTTTCAAGTCTCTAGCTCAATGGAAAGTTAGTTTAAAATCAATCGCAAAATTCCACCACAAAGCCAGGCACACGAAAGTGAGCTTATAAAAGTGTTTTAAAAAGATAGGAAAACAAAGGGAAACAATAAGAAATAAGATAAGATTAAGATTTTAAAATTTACATAAAAACAAAACTATTGGAGTGAATCACAATTTTTTTTTTGTTGAATAGATAATTTTATGGCTTTAATGATGGAAAATAATTTTGGACATGAGTAAAGCGCATGGCTATTGAGCACGGGTTCGTGGTTCGAATCCCAGTAACACCAAAAGTATTTTTCACGGTGTCCCACCTCTCGCGAATGGTTGACAAACGTTCCGAAAATAATAACTTGTGACGGAAACCTCAATTCGCCGTTCGGATCCGGCCTTAAATTGAAGGTCCCTTCCATTTGTACCCAAAAATATACATGCACAACACAAACACAAGACCTTGGACCGCAACGGTTTGTCGCGCCGAATATTATTATTACAAAAAGCGAAAATTAAGCTTTAATTCAAGCTCTACAGTATTCTAAAAGTTCAGGATTTAACAACGGCCGAAAAGGTAGATCCACTTGGAAGATGCAAAATGTCTGCACGAACGTCAACTTGGTGTTTTCTGATGAAAATTTTTTTACGGTTTGACAGTACGTAAACAAACAAAATGATCGTCTATGGTTAGAGAGCAAATCCAACGACAGTTTTGACAAAAGAGTTGCTCGGCTTCTGTGATGGTTGGTGGAAGTGTAACTGCAAATCGATCAGGGCGTCAAGTTGAATCAAGATATGACCGGAAAAAGGTATTTATTGATGTGTTGCTAACTTGGGCATACAAAAAATTCACGCATGTGAAGTTTTTAACAAATAACAAAATTAACAGAATGTCATATGTATACAGCCTGCATATGTATTGGTAAAAATTACATTTGTTATTTTTAATTTAGAGGTTCGCTGTAAAACAGATTAACAAGCTCACATATATGTCTCACTAAATTGACCCACACCTGTGTCTTCCTAAAGGAATAATCTATCGAATAGAGTTTGTTAGATTACAATGCAGAGGGGAAGAGGCATTTGTGCATCGGTTTGAACTTTTGTTATTTTCATGAAATTCGTCAATTTGGCGGTTCTCTGTCAAGCGGATTGGCCAGTTCCCAGAGATGTCTCACTATATTGACCCACACCTGTGTCTTCCTAAAGGAATAATCTATCGAATAGAGTTTGTTAGATTACAATGCAGAGGGGAAGAGGCATTTGTGCATCGGTTTGAACTTTTGTTATTTTCATGAAATTCGTCAATTTGGAGGTTCTCTGTCAAGCGGATTGGCCAGTTCCCAGAGATGTCTCACTATATTGACCCACACCTGTGTCTTCCTAAAGGAATAATCTATCGAATAGAGTTTGTTAGATTAAAATGCAGAGGGGAAGAGGCATTTGTGCATCGGTTTGAACTTTTGTTATTTTCATGAAATTCGTAAATTTGGACGTTCTCTGTAAAGCGGATTGGCCAGTTCCCAGAGATGTCTCAACACATTGACCCACACCTGTGTCTTCCTAAAAGAATAATCTATCGAATAGAGTTTGTTAGATTACAATGCAGAGGGGAAGAGTCATTTGTGCATCGGTTTGAACTTTTGTTATTTTCATGAAATTCGTAAATTTGGACGTTCTCTGTAAAGCGGATTGGCCAGTTCCCAGAGATGTCTCACTATATTGACCCACACCCGTGTCTTCCTAAAGGAATAATCTATCGAATAGAGTTTGTTAGATTACAATGCAGAGGGGAAGAGGCATTTGTGCATCGGTTTGAACTTTTGTTATTTTCATGAAATTCGTCAATTTGGCGGTTCTCTGTCAAGCGGATTGGCCAGTTCCCAGAGATGTCTCACTATATTGACCCACACCTGTGTCTTCCTAAAAGAATAATCTATCGAATAGAGTTTGTTAGATTACAATGCAGAGGGGAAGAGGCATTTGTGCATCGGTTTGAACTTTTGTTATTTTCATGAAATTCGTCAATTTGGCGGTTCTCTGTCAAGCGGATTGGCCAGTTCCCAGAGATGTCTCACTATATTGACCCACACCTGTGTCTTCCTAAAGGAATAATCTATCGAATAGAGTTTGTTAGATTACAATGCAGAGGGGAAGAGGCATTTGTGCATCGGTTTGAACTTTTGTTATTTTCATGAAATTCGTCAATTTGGAGGTTCTCTGTCAAGCGGATTGGCCAGTTCCCAGAGATGTCTCACCATAGTGACCCACACCTGTGTCTTCCTAAAAGAATAGTCTATCGAATAGAGTTTGTTAGATTACAATGCAGAGGGGAAGAGTCATTTGTGCATCGGTTTGAACTTTTGTTATTTTCATGAAATTCGTAAATTTGGACGTTCTCTGTCAAGCGGATTGGCCAGTTCCCAGAGATGTCTCACCATATTGACCCACACCTGTGTCTTCCTAAAAGAATAATCTATCGAATAGAGTTTGTTAGATTACAATGCAGAGGGGAAGAGGCATTTGTGCATCGGTTTGAACTTTTGTTATTTTCATGAAATTCGTCAATTTGGCGGTTCTCTGTCAAGCGGATTGGCCAGTTCCCAGAGATGTCTCACCATATTGACCCACACCTGTGTCTTCCTAAAAGAATAATCTATCGAATAGAATTTGTTAGATTACAATGCAGAGGGGAAGAGGCATTTGTGCATCGGTTTGAACTTTTGTTATTTTCATGAAATTCGTAAATTTGGACGTTCTCTGTAAAGCGGATTGGCCAGTTCCCAGAGATGTCTCACCATAGTGACCCACACCTGTGTCTTCCTAAAAGAATAGTCTATCGAATAGAGTTTGTTAGATTACAATGCAGAGGGGAAGAGGCATTTGTGCATCGGTTTGAACTTTTGTTATTTTCATGAAATTCGTCAATTTGGAGGTTCTCTGTCAAGCGGATTGGCCAGTTCCCAGAGATGTCTCACTATATTGACCCACACCCGTGTCTTCCTAAAGGAATAATCTATCGAATAGAGTTTGTTAGATTAAAATGCAGAGGGGAAGAGGCATTTGTGCATCGGTTTGAACTTTTGTTATTTTCATGAAATTCGTCAATTTGGAGGTTTTCTGTCAAGCGGATTGGCCAGTTCCCAGAGATGTCTCACTATATTGACCCACACCTGTGTCTTCCTAAAGGAATAATCTATCGAATAGAGTTTGTTAGATTACAATGCAGAGGGGAAGAGGCATTTGTGCATCGGTTTGAACTTTTGTTATTTTCATGAAATTCGTCAATTTGGAGGTTCTCTGTCAAGCGGATTGGCAAGTTCCCAGATATGTCTCACTATATTGACCCACACCTGTGTCTTCCTAAAGGAATAATCTATCGAATAGAGTTTGTTAGATTACAATGCAGAGGGGAAGAGGCATTTGTGCATCGGTTTGAACTTTTGTTATTTTCATGAAATTCTTCAATTTGGAGGTTCTCTGTCAAGCGGATTGGCCAGTTCCCAGAGATGTCTCACTATATTGACCCACACCTGTGTCTTCCTAAAGGAATAATCTATCGAATAGAGTTTGTTAGATTACAATGCAGAGGGGAAGAGGCACTTGTGCATCGGTTTGAACTTTTGTTATTTTCATGAAATTCTTCAATTTGGAGGTTCTCTGTCAAGCGGATTGGCCAGTTCCCAGAGATGTCTCACTATATTGACCCGCACCTGTGTCTTCCTAAAGGAATAATCTATCGAATAGAGTTTGTTAGATTACAATGCAGAGGGGAAGAGGCATTTGTGCATCGGTTTGAACTTTTGTTATTTTCATGAAATTCTTCAATTTGGAGGTTCTCTGTCAAGCGGATTGGCCAGTTCCCAGAGATGTCTCACTATATTGACCCACACCCGTGTCTTCCTAAAGAAATAATCTATCGAATAGAGTTTGTTAGATTACAATGCAGAGGGGAAGAGGCATTTGTGCATCGGTTTGAACTTTTGTTATTTTCATGAAATTCTTCAATTTGGAGGTTCTCTGTCAAGCGGATTGGCCAGTTCCCAGAGATGTCTCACTATATTGACCCACACCTATGTCTTCCTAAAGGAATAATCTTAATCTATCAAATAGAGTTTGTTAGATTACAATGCAGAGGGGAAGAGGCATTTGTGCATCGGTTTGAACTTTTGTTATTTTCATGAAATTCTTCAATTTGGAGGTTCTCTGTCAAGCGGATTGGCCAGTTCCCAGAGATGTCTCACTATATTGACCCACACCTGTGTCTTCCTAAAGGAATAATCTATCGAATAGAGTTTGTTAGATTACAATGCAGAGGGGAAGAGGCATTTGTGCATCGGTTTGAACTTTTGTTATTTTCATGAAATTCGTCAATTTGGAGGTTCTCTGTCAAGCGGATTGGCCAGTTCCCAGAGATGGCTCACTATATTGAACCACACCTGTGTCTTCCTAAAGGAATAATCTATCGAATAGAGTTTGTTAGATTACAATGCAGAGGGGAAGAGGCACTTGTGCATCGGTTTGAACTTTTGTTATTTTCATGAAATTCTTCAATTTGGAGGTTCTCTGTCAAGCGGATTGGCCAGTTCCCAGAGATTTCTCACTATATTGACCCACACCTGTGTCTTCCTAAAGGAATAATCTATCGAATAGAGTTTGTTAAATTAAAATGCAGAGGGGAAGAGGCATTTGTGCATCGGTTTGAACTTTTGTTATTTTCATGAAATTCGTCAATTTGGAGGTTTTCTGTCAAGCGGATTGGCCAGTTCCCAGAGATGTCTCACTATATTGACCCACACCTGTGTCTTCCTAAAGGAATAATCTATCGAATAGAGTTTGTTAGATTACAATGCAGAGGGGAAGAGGCATTTGTGCATCGGTTTGAACTTTTGTTATTTTCATGAAATTCGTCAATTTGGCGGTTCTCTGTAAAGCGGATTGGCCAGCTCCCAGAGATGTCTGACCATACTGACCCACACCTGTGTCTTCCTAAAAGAATAATCTATCGAATAGAGTTTGTTAGATTACAATGCAGAGGGGAAGAGGCATTTGTGCATCGGTTTGAACTTTTGTTATTTTCATGAAATTCGTCAATTTGGAGGTTCTCTGTCAAGCGGATTGGCCAGTTCCCAGAGATGTCTGACCATACTGACCCACACCTGTGTCTTCCTAAAGGAATAATCTATCGAACAGAGTTTGTTAGATTACAATGCAGAGGGGAAGAGGCACTTGTGCATCGGTTTGAACTTTTGTTATTTTCATGAAATTCTTCAATTTGGAGGTTCTCTGTCAAGCGGATTGGCCAGTTCCCAGAGATGTCTCACTATATTGACCCGCACCTGTGTCTTCCTAAAGGAATAATCTATCGAATAGAGTTTGTTAGATTACAATGCAGAGGGGAAGAGGCATTTGTGCATCGGTTTGAACTTTTGTTATTTTCATGAAATTCTTCAATTTGGAGGTTCTCTGTCAAGCGGATTGGCCAGTTCCCAGAGATGTCTCACTATATTGACCCACACCTGTGTCTTCCTAAAGGAATAATCTATCGAATAGAGTTTGTTAGATTACAATGCAGAGGGGAAGAGGCATTTGTGCATCGGTTTGAACTTTTGTTATTTTCATGAAATTCGTCAATTTGGAGGTTCTCTGTCAAGCGGATTGGTCAGTTCCCAGAGATGTCTCACTATATTGACCCACACCTGTGTCTTCCTAAAGGAATAATCTATCGAATAGAGTTTGTTAGATTACAATGCAGAGGGGAAGAGGCATTTGTGCATCGGTTTGAACTTTTGTTATTTTCATGAAATTCGTCAATTTGGAGGTTCTCTGTCAAGCGGATTGGCCAGTTCCCAGAGATGTCTCACTATATTGACCCACACCTGTGTCTTCCTAAAGGAATAATCTATCGAATAGAGTTTGTTAGATTACAATGCAGAGGGGAAGAGGCACTTGTGCATCGGTTTGAACTTTTGTTATTTTCATGAAATTCTTCAATTTGGAGGTTCTCTGTCAAGCGGATTGGCCAGTTCCCAGAGATGTCTCACTATATTGACCCACACCTGTGTCTTCCTAAAGGAATAATCTATCGAATAGAGTTTGTTAGATTAAAATGCAGGGGGGAAGAGGCATTTGTGCATCGGTTTGAACTTTTGTTATTTTCATGAAATTCGTCAATTTGGAGGTTTTCTCTCAAGCGGATTGGCCAGTTCCCAGAGATGTCTCACTACATTGACCCACACCTGTGTCTTCCTAAAGGAATAATCTATCGAATAGAGTTTGTTAGATTACAATGCAGAGGGGAAGAGGCATTTGTGCATCGGTTTGAACTTTTGTTATTTTCATGAAATTCGTCAATTTGGCGGTTCTCTGTAAAGCGGATTGGCCAGTTCCCAGAGATGTCTGACCATACTGACCCACACCTGTGTCTTCCTTAAAGAATAATCTATCGAATAGAGTTTGTTAGATTACAATGCAGAGGGGAAGAGGCATTTGTGCATCGGTTTGAACTTTTGTTATTTTCATGAAATTCTTCAATTTGGAGGTTCTCTGTCAAGCGGATTGGCCAGTTCCCAGAGATGTCTCACTATATTGACCCACACCTATGTCTTCCTAAAGGAATAATCTTAATCTATCAAATAGAGTTTGTTAGATTACAATGCAGAGGGGAAGAGGCATTTGTGCATCGGTTTGAACTTTTGTTATTTTCATGAAATTCTTCAATTTGGAGGTTCTCTGTCAAGCGGATTGGCCAGTTCCCAGAGATGTCTCACTATATTGACCCACACCTGTGTCTTCCTAAAGGAATAATCTATCGAATAGAGTTTGTTAGATTACAATGCAGAGGGGAAGAGGCATTTGTGCATCGGTTTGAACTTTTGTTATTTTCATGAAATTCGTCAATTTGGAGGTTCTCTGTCAAGCGGATTGGCCAGTTCCCAGAGATGGCTCACTATATTGAACCACACCTGTGTCTTCCTAAAGGAATAATCTATCGAATAGAGTTTGTTAGATTACAATGCAGAGGGGAAGAGGCACTTGTGCATCGGTTTGAACTTTTGTTATTTTCATGAAATTCTTCAATTTGGAGGTTCTCTGTCAAGCGGATTGGCCAGTTCCCAGAGATGTCTCACTATATTGACCCACACCTGTGTCTTCCTAAAGGAATAATCTATCGAATAGAGTTTGTTAAATTAAAATGCAGAGGGGAAGAGGCATTTGTGCATCGGTTTGAACTTTTGTTATTTTCATGAAATTCGTCAATTTGGAGGTTTTCTGTCAAGCGGATTGGCCAGTTCCCAGAGATGTCTCACTATATTGACCCACACCTGTGTCTTCCTAAAGGAATAATCTATCGAATAGAGTTTGTTAGATTACAATGCAGAGGGGAAGAGGCATTTGTGCATCGGTTTGAACTTTTGTTATTTTCATGAAATTCGTCAATTTGGCGGTTCTCTGTAAAGCGGATTGGCCAGCTCCCAGAGATGTCTGACCATACTGACCCACACCTGTGTCTTCCTAAAAGAATAATCTATCGAATAGAGTTTGTTAGATTACAATGCAGAGGGGAAGAGGCATTTGTGCATCGGTTTGAACTTTTGTTATTTTCATGAAATTCGTCAATTTGGAGGTTCTCTGTCAAGCGGATTGGCCAGTTCCCAGAGATGTCTGACCATACTGACCCACACCTGTGTCTTCCTAAAGGAATAATCTATCGAACAGAGTTTGTTAGATTACAATGCAGAGGGGAAGAGGCACTTGTGCATCGGTTTGAACTTTTGTTATTTTCATGAAATTCTTCAATTTGGAGGTTCTCTGTCAAGCGGATTGGCCAGTTCCCAGAGATGTCTCACTATATTGACCCGCACCTGTGTCTTCCTAAAGGAATAATCTATCGAATAGAGTTTGTTAGATTACAATGCAGAGGGGAAGAGGCATTTGTGCATCGGTTTGAACTTTTGTTATTTTCATGAAATTCTTCAATTTGGAGGTTCTCTGTCAAGCGGATTGGCCAGTTCCCAGAGATGTCTCACTATATTGACCCACACCTGTGTCTTCCTAAAGGAATAATCTATCGAATAGAGTTTGTTAGATTACAATGCAGAGGGGAAGAGGCATTTGTGCATCGGTTTGAACTTTTGTTATTTTCATGAAATTCGTCAATTTGGAGGTTCTCTGTCAAGCGGATTGGTCAGTTCCCAGCGATGTCTCACTATATTGACCCACACCTGTGTCTTCCTAAAGGAATAATCTATCGAATAGAGTTTGTTAGATTACAATGCAGAGGGGAAGAGGCATTTGTGCATCGGTTTGAACTTTTGTTATTTTCATGAAATTCGTCAATTTGGAGGTTCTCTGTCAAGCGGATTGGCCAGTTCCCAGAGATGTCTCACTATATTGACCCACACCTGTGTCTTCCTAAAGGAATAATCTATCGAATAGAGTTTGTTAGATTACAATGCAGAGGGGAAGAGGCACTTGTGCATCGGTTTGAACTTTTGTTATTTTCATGAAATTCTTCAATTTGGAGGTTCTCTGTCAAGCGGATTGGCCAGTTCCCAGAGATGTCTCACTATATTGACCCACACCTGTGTCTTCCTAAAGGAATAATCTATCGAATAGAGTTTGTTAGATTAAAATGCAGGGGGGAAGAGGCATTTGTGCATCGGTTTGAACTTTTGTTATTTTCATGAAATTCGTCAATTTGGAGGTTTTCTGTCAAGCGGATTGGCCAGTTCCCAGAGATGTCTCACTATATTGACCCACACCTGTGTCTTCCTAAAGGAATAATCTATCGAATAGAGTTTGTTAGATTACAATGCAGAGGGGAAGAGGCATTTGTGCATCGGTTTGAACTTTTGTTATTTTCATGAAATTCGTCAATTTGGCGGTTCTCTGTAAAGCGGATTGGCCAGTTCCCAGAGATGTCTGACCATACTGACCCACACCTGTGTCTTCCTTAAAGAATAATCTATCGAATAGAGTTTGTTAGATTACAATGCAGAGGGGAAGAGGCATTTGTGCATCGGTTTGAACTTTTGTTATTTTCATGAAATTCGTCAATTTGGAGGTTCTCTGTCAAGCGGATTGGCCAGTTCCCAGAGATGTCTCACTATATTGACCCACACCCGTGTCTTCCTAAAGGAATAATCTATCGAATAGAGTTTGTTAGATTAAAATGCAGAGGGGAAGAGGCATTTGTGCATCGGTTTGAACTTTTGTTATTTTCATGAAATTCGTAAATTTGGCGGTTCTCTGTAAAGCGGATTGGCCAGTTCCCAGAGATGTCTCACTATATTGACCCACACCCGTGTCTTCCTAAAAGAAAAATCTATCGAATATAGTTTGTTAGATTAAAATGCAGAGGGGAAGAGGCATTTGTGCATCGGTTTGAACTTTTGTTATTTTCATGAAATTCGTCAATTTGGAGGTTCTCTGTCAAGCGGATTGGCCAGTTCCCAGAGATGTCTCACTATATTGACCCACACCTGTGTCTTCCTAAAGGAATAATCTATCGAATAGAGTTTGTTAGATTACAATGCAGAGGGGAAGAGGCATTTGTGCATCGGTTTGAACTTTTGTTATTTTCATGAAATTCGTCAATTTGGCGGTTCTCTGTAAAGCGGATTGGCCAGTTCCCAGAGATGTCTCACTATATTGACCCACACCTGTGTCTTCCTAAAGGAATAATCTATCGAATAGAGTTTGTTAGATTACAATGCAGAGGGGAAGAGGCATTTGTGCATCGGTTTGAACTTTTGTTATTTTCATGAAATTCGTCAATTTGGCGGTTCTCTGTCAAGCGGATTGGCCAGTTCCCAGAGATGTCTCACTATACTGACCCACACCTGTGTCTTCCTAAAGAAATAATCTATCGAATAGAGTTTGTTAGATTACAATGCAGAGGGGAAGAGGCTCTTGTGCATCGGTTTGAACTTTTGTTATTTTCATGAAATTCGTCAATTTGGAGGTTCTCTGTCAAGCGGATTGGCCAGTTCCCAGAGATGTCTCACTATATTGACCTACACCTGTGTCTTCCTAAAGGAATAATCTATCGAATAGAGTTTGTTAGATTACAATGCAGAGGGGAAGAGGCATTTGTGCATCGGTTTGAACTTTTGTTATTTTCATGAAATTCGTCAATTTGGCGGTTCTCTGTCAAGCGGATTGGTCAGTTCCCAGAGATGTCTCACTATATTGACCCACACCCGTGTCTTCCTAAAGGAATAATCTATCGAATAGAGTTTGTTAGATTACAATGCAGAGGGGAAGAGGCATTTGTGCATCGGTTTGAACTTTTGTTATTTTCATGAAATTCGACAATTTGGAGAAGATTCAACTTTGTCCCTATAACGTTGCATACATATGTTAAGTTGAATATTATATGTATACCTACAGCGTCATGCATAACCTAACAATACATGATTTGAAATGATTTAATAGTGCGTCTTGAAATTACCCGCTGTTTCCACTAATAATAAAATATTAAAAAATTACCCGCTGTTTCCACTAATAATAATAATTTTGCGCAATAATTTGCGTTTGTGTAGAAAATGAATAAGTTAACGATTCAAAGATATTTAATCTTAAATGGGGAAAATTATTTTATTATAGACGACCATACCATTATAATAATCATTACAATAATATTATATTCATTATAGTTATTTTGTAGTAAGAAAATATGTGACTGATGAATATACTATATTTATCACCACTCAATAATTATAGACGGATTTTATTTGACGAGGAACAACAACAATTGCACTGTCGAATTCCTTCTTTGGAATTGTGAAAACCTGCTGTTTAGCTGGTTTTGACATTCGAATTCCGAACTAGCTCGGCAAATAAAATACAGCTTATAAATTTGAATTTTTTAAATTTCTTCAGGCGCCTATTCTGTCCTTCGGTTTCTAATATATATTTCAGTATATAGCTGTATTTTGTTGAAAAACACAATTCTAATTATTATTATTATTTCGGTCATGGGGTTCGCCTCTGGGGGTTGTTTTCATTGTTCTTGTTGCGATGTCCTTGTTTTCATGCGTGTTGTTGCCATGTCCATATTCTTGGCTTGGGTTATTATGCGTGTTGTTTCCATGTCCGTTTTCGTTGCTGTAGTTGTTGCCATTTGTGTACGGCTTGACTTGATTTGACTTTCCATTTCCGTTTTCGTTGCTGTAGTTGTTGCCATTTGTGTACGGCTTGACTTGGTTTGACTCGATATGACTTGATATGACACGACTTAACTCGACTTGACTCGACTTGACATGCTTTGACACGACTTGACTCGACTTGAATCGACTTGACTCGACTTGATTCGACTTGACTCGACTTAGCTCGACTTGACTCGGCTTGACTCGGCTTGACTCGACTTGACTCGACTTGACTCGACTTGACTCGACTTGACTGGACTTGACTGGACTTGACTCAACTTGACTCGACTTGACTCGACTTGACTCGACTTGACTCGACTTGACTCGACTTGACTCGACTTGACTCGACTTGACTCGACTTGACTCGACTTGACTCGACTTGACTCGACTTGACTCGATTTGACTCGACTTGACTCCACTTGATTAGGCTTGAATTGATTCGACTCGACTTCGTCCTTCACGTTCCTAACTTGTGACCATTCCCATCAGCAAATCGTCTTTCGCTCCTGGCAATACTAGCAGAGAAGCTTGAAAGCAATTTTACTGCGACGTCAACGCTTTTGTTATTTTTCTTGGAGTTCCATCAGCCATACGAACAATTACTTTTGTGAGTCGTCACCTTGTCAGTAACAGTCCCCGCTTTTGGATGAAATACTCGCTGGCAAAGTTCCGTGTTGCTCCCGTGTATATAGTTGCGACCGCCGGTCTACCGTTGAGGGTTATATGTGTGTACACCCGGGTCGCGTCTTCCTTGAGGACTTTTACTCTCATCGGTGACATCGGTAACAGCAGTCCGGATGTGCGCCGCTCCTTTTGGTCCACTCTTGCGAGGTGCCACAAATTTTAATAGAAAGTATTGTCACCGGAAATATACATATGTGCAAAATTTCAACAAAATCGGGCTTTAGGAAGTGGGTTAAAATTTGATTACAAGATCTGAACAGCCAGTCAGTCCGCCAGCCACGGGCATGCGAAGTCAATATAGAGAATTTAAAAAAGTACGACATATGATGACGAAAATTACATTGCAGCCAACTATCAGTCTTACACTTTAATTATATATAAACTATATATAAAAACTATGTGCCAAGTTCTGCCATAAAGTATTTTTTTTTCTTTTATAGTGGCCGTTTAAAGAGAAATATTTTGCTATATTTTGATAAAAGGCATCTTCCAAAAAAAATTTAAATCTTTGGCCCCTTAAGTATTAGATACTCGTATGTTGTAAGAATCATAATTTTTGTATTAAAAGAATTAAAAAACTTTCATTTAAAATTTAAGTCCAGCTAGCGACCACATAATCACACTGGTCGATTTCAATGATGATATTTCAATGACCACTTTATCACTTGACCGATGAGTGCAGGGTATTGGAACCATTTGTGTTTGACTCTCCCAGATAGCTTTGGTACTTGTGTCAGCATCTTTCTTGAAGTTTTACAATCTTCGCCGTTGATTTAGATTGTTTTCCGATTAATTGCCTATTATTAAAATATGTTATTTTTGTTATTGTAAAACTTGACTTGGGATATTTTTTGTTTTAACGTCTCACTACATGGGGGTACATGTTCAAAAAGTAAAATGTTAATGCTCACACTGTTAATACACTGTTTGCTCACACTGTTAAGTGAGACACTGTTAAATGTCAATATTTTGAGAACTAAGCCATTGTATAAAATAATTTGTATAAAATTTGGTATGTAGGACTAATATGCGACTATAAGATTTGTTCCTATGGAAATTCTGGAATATGATCATTACGGTTTGGAATTTCGGGAACAAATTAATTTCTCGACCGATTCGCATGAAATTCGGTATGTAGGACTAAGATGCGACTATAAGACTTGTTCCTATGGAAATTCTCGAACATGATCATTATGGCCTGCAATTTCTGGAATAAAGCAATTTCTCAAGCGATTCGCATGAAATTCGGAATGTAGGACTAAGATGCGACTGCAAGACTTCTTCCTATGGAAATTCTGGAATATGATCATTATGGTCTGGAATTTCTGGAACAAAGCAATTTCTCAAGCAATTCGCATGAAATTCGAAATGCACGACCAAGATGCGACTACAAGATTCTTCCTATGGAAATTCTGGAATATGATCATTTGTAAGGAGTCAATTTGGCAACAAATTCACCCCACACATTTCTATATAAATATATATATCTACACATTATTATTTCTATCAATATTCAAAAACTGAAAACACCGACGGCATCTCTGCTCAGGTCGACTGCATTTCTTCAATGCATAAATGCGATCAGTAGGCCACACCTCCATTTTTGGGACACCGATCGAAATCAATACATTGAGTATCGAGTAGCCGCACCTCCACTGCAACCACCATAATAGAGCAATAGAGGAGGGAGAGAGAGACAGCACATACTGCATACCAAATTCGGTGTACAGCCAGGAGCACAGGAGAGTAGGCAGAAAAACCCACAAATAACAAACGCATACACAATATCGACAGCACAAGCGAATGAGCAAAAACCCGACACTGAGGTCAACGACCAAGAAGCGCAGACCAAATGCAACACAGACAACGACACCACAATTCTATGCACAAAAAATCATCACAACGGAATTCCCTACAACAACAAAACGTACAGGAAACTCCGCCAACGCTTTTTGCAAGCAACGATGACGTTGACAATAGACAAAATTAGAAGGAGAAAATACAACAACAAAATATATAGGCAATTTTGTCAACATTTTTCTGAACAACGACAGTAGACAACTCAATTGGCAAAAATGCAACAACAAAATACACAGGGGATTCCGTCAACATTTTGCAGCGTACATACACGAATAACAACAACGAATAACGCATACGCACTGCAGTTCCGAGGAAATTAAAACCAATTGGCATAGCAACAACGGTAATTTACCGTACGTATTCATGGAAACGGAACAGCCCGGTTCGACGTTTTAAACCGGTTCAGATGATATAAAAGGGGACACAAGCCCAGCATACAGTCTCTTACTCATAGTGTCTTCGTCATCTAACCGACTCTTGATAGTGAACAGAGCGTAGCATCCTCTTTCACTGATCAAAAATACTTGGACATCTGACCGACTCCTGATAGTGAATTAAGCGTAGCATCCTTCTTTCACTGATCAAGCTACCTAGACGCAAAGACTCTTTGGCAACGAATCGAGCGTAGCATCCTCTTTTCGCTGGTCAACTCACGGAAACGTATCAACTCTTTGGCGACGAATTGAGCGTAGCATCCTCTTTTCGCTGGTCAACTCACGAAAACGTATCAACTCTTTGGCAACGAATTGAGCGTAGCATCCTCTTTTCGCTGGTCAACTCACGGAAACGTATCAACTCTTTGGCGACGAATTGAGCGTAGCATCCTCTTTTCGCTGGTCAACTCACGGAAACGTATCAACTCTTTGGCAACGAATTGAGCGTAGCATCCTCTTTTCGCTGACCAACTCACGAAAACGTATCAACTCTTTGGCAACGAATCGAGCGTAGCATCCTCTTTTCGCTGGTCAACTCACGGAAACGTATCAACTCTTTGGCAACGAATCGAGCGTAGCATCCTCTTTTCGCTGGTCAACTCACGGAAACGTATCTACTCTTTGGCAACGAATCGAGCGTAGCATCCTCTTTTCGCTGGTCAGCACTTGGACGAAACGCAGACGATTTACTTCGATCCCGCTGGACCAAGGCATCAAAACCGCAGGACACACAGGACACATCTAAGACCTAAGTCAAATTAATTATTTTTCCAAAATCAATTTTCATCCTTTGTTAAAACGAAAGGAAAATAAAACATCGAATTCAGAGTTCCTAACAAAATAAATCTTTTATTGTAACGACCCTTTAAATCAACGAACCCTGGTCACGCTGAGGATACCCCGGCTGGGAAAACCTCGTTACAATTGGCGCCCGAGCAGGGACTCTGGAAAAACAAATAACAAAAGAAGAAAATCAAATTAGCCAAGATGGTAAAGACTAGTTGGGTCTATAACCTTAAGAAGGATAACCTACAAAGTTACATGGCAGAATTTAGGCTGGACGTTAACGGCGGAGTAGATGAGTTGAGGAAGCGTTTCACGACGTTCATCACGGGACGAGATGTGACCTCAGACGACGAACTTCGCCTGGCGGAACTGGAGGCAAAACACCACCGCAACCCTTCACCAACGCGCACACCACTATTAAATCTATATGACACGATAGAAGGCGAGAAAGCCAAAACACCGGGGTTAACAATCCCACCATCAACGCACACTTCAGCGGTCACGGACCGAGCATCGAACCGAGGAACAACGGTACCACCTGGTATATCATACGCGATGGTGATCGACCAAGTCAGAAAATGGTCAGTTCGTTACGACGGAGGCAAATACCCATTGTCATTTGTCGAAAGACTTGAGGAGCTGGCCGACGCATACTCTTTAGACAAGGATCTGCTCCCGAGAACTATGCCCGAATTGCTTCGCGACCGTGGATTGATGTGGTTCCGGAGTAACAACCAGAGATGGCAGAGCTGGAGAGCGTTTAAGGGAGACTTCCTCAAATTCTTTTTGCCCACAAGGTATTGGGAACATTTGGACGACGAAATCCGCCAACGACGCCAGACAGGGAATGAAAGTTTTAAAGATTTCGTCATAGCAATGCAAAACTTGATGAGGCACGCCGACTACACAGCGGTACAGCAGGTAGAAAGGATATTCCGAAATTGTCGCCAGGAATATCAATACTACATTAAGCGAAAAGATTTCAATTCACTGAACGACCTCATCGAACTAGCAGAAGATTTTGAGAGTATAGCTGGAATGGCAGGACCAAACAGACCCACCCACCGACCGAAACCGATGGAGAGAAACGGTATGATAGCACGCGACGGCGAGAGACGCATAAACGTGAGGACAGCCTGCATGCGATGCGGCCAGGACGGGCACAGAAGACGAGATTGTCAGAATCAACAAATTCTCTTCTGCTGGGAATGCGGCCGCCGAAACATAAGGACGACAGAATGTTGTCGGAGACAAGCGGGAAACGACCGCGGGGACCGCCGGAACAGAGGTGTGGCGGGACCCCAGACGATGACACCTCAAACCCAATAGATTGTCTACACTTCGACGCAACTCGAGTCTACGCCACCATCACCCTAGGGAACGAAATTGTCACCGCTACGATCGACACGGGTGCGACAAAGAGTTTCATTAGCGAGCAGTATGCGGAAGACAGGAGGAGCGCGTCGAATAGCGTACCCGTCAACATGACGGTCAGGATGGCTGAGGGCACACCCCGAGTTATCCGAGAAGCCCTAACCTTTGACGTACGAATTGGAAGAGAACACACCCGACTCAACTTTTTGGTACTCCCGGAAGCTGTAGACAGTATCGTCCTCGGACTAGAATTTCTTTTAAAAGTGAAAGCCAAAGTGAGTTGTGGCGGCCAAACACTACAGCTTCACGAAAAGGCGGAACAGCAGTCTGAAACTCTGCGCGGTATAAAAACGGAACACGAGAGACTCGCAGTTTTTCTCCAAGAGGAATTCCAAAAGTTTGACAAGTTACCAGCGGTGTCTAACATCACCGAACATAAGATCCTGATGCATGACGAGCGACCGATCAAGCAACGATATTTCCCCCGAAACCCGGCAATGCAAGAAGTAATCAACTCGGAGATAGACGAACTGCTAGCAAAAGGCTGCATCGAACCCTCGCACAGCCCTCACAGCGCACCTATCGTGCTCGTCAAGAAGAAGACGGGAAAATGGAGGCTTTGCGTAGACTATCGTGAACTCAATGCACGGTCAACCCCCGACGCATACCCATTGCCCCGAATCCAGCACATTCTGGAACGACTACGAGGCGCTCAATTTATAAGCAGCCTGGACTTACGGAACGGGTACTGGCAAATACCCATGGAAGCAAACAGCAAGAAATATACTGCCTTCACAGTACCAGGGCGTGGCCTATTTCAGTGGCGAGTGATGCCCTTCGGGTTGCATTCCGCACCGGCCACTTTTCAGCGGGCACTCGACAGGGTTATAGGGCAAGAGATGGAGCCACACGCATTTGCATACCTCGATGACATCATCATCATCGGGAGGACTTTCGAGGAACATTTGTCAAATCTACGCAAGGTGTTCAGACGACTACAAGCGGCGAACCTAAAGATCAACCCAGAAAAATGCGAGTTCTGCAAGACGGAACTGAAGTACCTGGGACACGTAGTCAAAAGAGAAGGAATTCATACCGATCCAGAAAAGGTCGCAGCTATCAGGGAACTGCAACCACCACGCAACGTACGAGAGGTACGACGATACTTGGGGATTGCGTCTTGGTATCGTCGTTTCGTCCCTGACTTCTCGGAGACCACGCGACCACTGACCGCCCTATTGAAGAAAGGAAAACACTGGAAGTGGACAGAGGAACAACAAACAGCGTTCGATAAGTTAAAAACCAGATTAACTGAAGCCCCAATCCTCGCATGTCCGGACTTCTCACAAAAGTTTTCACTCCAGACAGACGCCAGCGACTATGGGCTAGGAGCAGTGCTGACGCAGGAGCTAGACGGCAACGAACGCGTAATAGCATACGCCAGCCGACATCTCAACCAAGCCGAGAAGAACTATTCCCCCACCGAGAAGGAGTGCCTAGCGATAGTCTGGGGAATCAGGAAAATGCGGCCATACCTAGAAGGGTACCGCTTCACGGTAATCACTGACCATCTTTCTCTCAAATGGTTAAATTCCATTACGAGCCCCTCCGGACGAATCGCCCGTTGGGCACTCGAACTTCAACAGTACACGTTCGACGTTCAGTACAGACGTGGGAAACTGAACGTCGTAGCGGATGCATTATCACGCCAACCACACGACTTACTGATGGCAAGTTCCGATGACAACACACTAAGTCCCAAGTGTAAATGGCTGGAGAGAAAGGTAAACCAGATCAAAGAAGACCCCAAGAAGTATCCCGACTACGTGATAGAATCAGGGCAGTTATATCGCCACATAGAACAGCGAGCTGGAGACGAAGACACAACGCCTTGGAAACTGTGTGTCCCGATCGCACTCCGTGACCAAGTTCTCAGGGAGAATCACGATAACCCATCGGCAGGACATCTAGGCATCCGGAAGACAACTGCGCGGATATGTGCCCGTTATTACTGGCCAGGGATGTTCCGCGATATCCACAAGCATGTCAAACGTTGCGAGAATTGTCAACGCTACAAGCCGAATCAGCAGCAGGCAGCAGGGAAAATGCTCACGCAGGTGGCAGAAGAACCATGGGCCATGCTATGTGCCGACTTCGTAGGGCCACTACCACGATCGAAACATGGGAACACCATGTTATTGGTATTCTTCGACCGTTTTTCTAAATGGGTCGAACTAGTGCCGATGAGACGGGCAACCACCGACGGACTACAAAAAGCGTTTCGCGAACGCATACTGGCACGATATGGGGTACCCAAAGTCCTCATCACCGACAACGGCGCCCAGTTCACAAGTAGGGCGTTTCGACGGTTTCTCCAGAGCATGGGAGTACGACATCAGTACACCGCCCCATACACCCCAAAAGAAAACCCGACCGAAAGGGCAAACCGCACCGTCAAAACGATAATCGCACAACTGTCCGGTACCCAACAGCGCACGTGGGACGAGAAACTACCGGAGATCATGTTGGCAATCAATTCAAGCCAACAAGACTCGACGGGTTACAGCCCAATCTTCCTGACGCAAGGTCGAGAACCACGCCTCCCACACACGCTTTTCGACGATGTCACCACTGGAACCGGCACACTGCCCAAAACGCCAGATGATAGAGCGAAACAATTGTCGGAAGTCTTCGTAATAGTTCGACGCAATATGGAACGGGCAGCAGGAGAACAGGCGCGACATTACAATCTTCGACGACGCCCCTGGAAACCAGAGGTCGGGCAACTGGTCAGCATCATCTGTCCAACGCACTTGAAGGATTTGCCAGCAAGCTCGCGCCAAAGTACGACGGACCATATCAAGTAGTAGATTTCGTCTCGCCGGTCATTGCTAAACTAAGGCTATGCGGTCAGACCAAGGAACGTACCGCCCACGTGGGAGAACTGAAGCCGCACAGGAATCCACCGACAACAGTCCAGAAACATGCTCAAATCCATAGAAAAACACAGACCAGGCAACATTTTGTTAACGGACCTCGTAACCAAGACCGGAAGATTCCGCTTCGTCCGACGTGACCGGGAAGTGTAAGGAGTCAATTTGGCAACAAATTCACCCCACACATTTCTATATAAATATATATATCTACACATTATTATTTCTATCAATATTCAAAAACTGAAAACACCGACGGCATCTCTGCTCAGGTCGACTGCATTTCTTCAATGCATAAATGCGATCAGTAGGCCACACCTCCATTTTTGGGACACCGATCGAAATCAATACATTGAGTATCGAGTAGCCGCACCTCCACTGCAACCACCATAATAGAGCAATAGAGGAGGGAGAGAGAGACAGCACATACTGCATACCAAATTCGGTGTACAGCCAGGAGCACAGGAGAGTAGGCAGAAAAACCCACAAATAACAAACGCATACACAATATCGACAGCACAAGCGAATGAGCAAAAACCCGACACTGAGGTCAACGACCAAGAAGCGCAGACCAAATGCAACACAGACAACGACACCACAATTCTATGCACAAAAAATCATCACAACGGAATTCCCTACAACAACAAAACGTACAGGAAACTCCACCAACGCTTTTTGCAAGCAACGATGACGTTGACAATAGACAAAATTAGAAGGAGAAAATACAACAACAAAATATATAGGCAATTTTGTCGACATTTTTCTGAACAACGACAGTAGACAACTCAATTGGCAAAAATGCAACAACAAAATACACAGGGGATTCCGTCAACATTTTGCAGCGTACATACACGAACAACAACAACGAATAACGCATACGCACTGCAGTTCCGAGGAAATTAAAACCAATTGGCATAGCAACAACGGTAATTTACCGTACGTATTCATGGAAACGGAACAGCCCGGTTCGACGTTTTAAACCGGTTCAGATGATATAAAAGGGGACACAAGCCCAGCATACAGTCTCTTACTCATAGTGTCTTCGTCATCTGACCGACTCTTGATAGTGAACAGAGCGTAGCATCCTCTTTCACTGATCAAAAATACTTGGACATCTGACCGACTCCTGATAGTGAATTAAGCGTAGCATCCTTCTTTCACTGATCAAGCTACCTAGACGCAAAGACTCTTTGGCAACGAATCGAGCGTAGCATCCTCTTTTCGCTGGTCAACTCACGGAAACGTATCAACTCTTTGGCGACGAATTGAGCGTAGCATCCTCTTTTCGCTGGTCAACTCACGAAAACGTATCAACTCTTTGGCAACGAATTGAGCGTAGCATCCTCTTTTCGCTGGTCAACTCACGGAAACGTATCAACTCTTTGGCGACGAATTGAGCGTAGCATCCTCTTTTCGCTGGTCAACTCACGGAAACGTATCAACTCTTTGGCAACGAATTGAGCGTAGCATCCTCTTTTCGCTGACCAACTCACGAAAACGTATCAACTCTTTGGCAACGAATCGAGCGTAGCATCCTCTTTTCGCTGGTCAACTCACGGAAACGTATCAACTCTTTGGCAACGAATCGAGCGTAGCATCCTCTTTTCGCTGGTCAACTCACGGAAACGTATCTACTCTTTGGCAACGAATCGAGCGTAGCATCCTCTTTTCGCTGGTCAGCACTTGGACGAAACGCAGACGATTTACTTCGATCCCGCTGGACCAAGGCATCAAAACCGCAGGACACACAGGACACATCTAAGACCTAAGTCAAATTAATTATTTTTCCAAAATCAATTTTCATCCTTTGTTAAAACGAAAGGAAAATAAAACATCGAATTCAGAGTTCCTAACAAAATAAATCTTTTATTGTAACGACCCTTTAAATCAACGAACCCTGGTCACGCTGAGGATACCCCGGCTGGGAAAACCTCGTTACACATTATGGTCTGGAATTTCGGAACAAATCAATTTCTCGACCATGCGACTATAAGACTTGTTCCTATAGAAATTCTCGAAAATGATCATTATGGCCTGCGATTCGCATGAAATTCGGAATGTAGGACTAAGATGCGACTGCAAGACTTCTTCTTATGGAAATTCTGGAATACGATCATTATGGTCTGGAATTTCTGGAACAAAGCAATTTTTCAAGCAATTCAATATAGGGCCAACAGGGTCTGGAATTTTGTGGACCAAAATTCGGTATGTAGGACTAAGATGCGCCTTTAAGAATTGTTCCTATGGAAATTCTAAGACCTGGTCAATAGGGTACTGGAATTATTTTGACAAAGCAATTTTTCAAGCGATTCGCATGAAATTCGGTAGATGAGATGCGACTATAAAACCTTTTCCTATGGCAATTCTGGAATATGGTCATTATGGTCTGGAATTTAGGGAGCAAAGCAATTTTTCAAGCGATTCACATGAAATTTGGTATGTTTGGCTGAGTTGCGACCATAAAACTTTTTCCTATGGCAATTCTGGAATATGCTCATTATGTTCTGGAATTTCGGGAACAAAGCAATTTCTCAAGCGATTCGTATGAAGTTCGGTATGTAGGACTAAGATGCGAGTATAACCATTGTTCCTATGGAAATTCTGGGATCTGGCCAATAGGGTCTGGAATTTTGTGGACCAAGCCATTTCTTAAGCGATTCGTATGAAATTCGGTATGTAGGACTAAGATGACACTACAACTCTTGTTCTTATGGAAATTCTGTAATGTGGCCATAGAATTGTTTGCCTGAAGCGCGACAAAATCAAAGTCATCGAACAGTTCGAAGTCAAAGCGGCGCAGGAGAAAAAGAAAGCACCATCCGACAGAACTAGCCCTTTTCAAAAGAGAGCTCGAAACCCTCCAGAGTATGCCTTCAAGTGAATCAAGTCAGCAAAGTCAACAATGCCGCGCAACAAATGTTTGTTGAACCAAAGATCAACGGCGCGAACGTTAAGCTACAACTCGACACACTTCAGCCATGACGAAAAGAAACTGGAGCCGCTTTGGAAAGCCAACCCTCCAGAGTATCTCAAAACCAGCAGGCAGCGCATCCGGAGATGAAGTTCCGCTGCTTGGAAGTTTTTCATGTGTCATCAAGTTAAATGGGATTGAAGAGTACGCTTTAGGTAATCGAGAAAGTAACCTATTCGGAATTCCTTGGTTCCGTGTCCGTGAATTTCAGGACCTAAGCAATTTCTCAAGTAATTCGCATGAAATTCGGTATGTTGGACAATGATTGTAAAACTTGTTCCCATGGAATTCTGGAATATGATTATTCAGAACTGGAATTTCTGTAACTTATCAATTTCTTAAGCGATTTGCGCCTTTTAATTTAATCAATATTGATTATTATTAATTTTTAAGTCCTTTAAAAAAAATTTTTATTTAATCATATTGCTTGATTTTACATTAATATTTGCCAATAGAATAGAATGAAGCAAACATGTGCAGTAGTAGTGATAGTATAGTCTCTGTTCGTGGTGTTCTATTAACATTGCATAAAATGATACAGTACTTTGTGATAGAGAGAAAAATACAAATGTCGACCGTTGAGTCAACCATCAAACATCATACAAGGCATTAAACATCGGTTCAAAATAAATATTCGATCAATTACAAAAATAAGAGAACAATACAAAAGAAATTTAATGTTAAATAATTGGCCTGGATGTTTCAAAGCAACATTCTTAGCATACCATTTCGATACATGGGTTAGTGGTGCTCACTTTTTTTCTCTACTGTGTTTGGGCAGTGATATACAATATCCACTATGCAATATGCAGCCACAGTTAGTGGTTATGAACATTTAAATTCGCTTATAAATAAGTTATTTCATTTAATGTGATGTGATGATGATGTGCAAGTCGTAGCACTGTCATCTTTTTAGTATTTAGTATAGAAAACAAATTTCTTTAATCATTTCTACATTACTACGTGTTAATATAATCATCATTCCGATGATTTTCATTATTCAAATTATTGAGCATTGATAATGAATCATCAGGAAACGAAAGTTGTAGTAGACACAGAAATTTTTTTGGTCAAAACCCTCTATAGACATTCATCAATAACCAGTTCGTGAACACTAAGCGTGCAGCTCATAAGTTGCAAGCTTCCTTGCTACTTTTTCCGTTTCTTTTGGCTTGTATTTTCTTTAATAATTTCTACAATCTAAATGTCAACGAACGAAAAAAACATGTGCAGTAATGATACAGTGAGAATATAGTCTCTGTTGGTTTGTTCTCTGCTCAGCTCACTTTGACTTTAATAATTTCTACATTACATTACTAATTGAATTGAATTAGAAGGTTTAAACTCGGAAATTATTTAAAAAAAACATTAACGGGAAAACTTGATATACACTTTAATTTAAGTTAAATGTACAAATTAAATAAAATTAAATTAAAAAAATAACGAATAAACAGTGCATTGTCAGTAAATGTTTGTAACCGTTGTCACGCTCGAAACCCTCGCGGCCGTGTAGATGACACAGCCTACCCTGCTCTTTTTCTTCTTCAACGGAGTCCCAGGTCGGGCGCTATTTGTAACGAGGCAAATTGCTTGGGTGGGTGGGTGCCGTGAGTGGTTGGGCACCGTGGCTCATTGGAACAGCGCATGGCTACTGAGCAGGGCTTCGTGGTTCGAATCCCAGTAACACCAAAAGTATTTTTCACGATGTCCCACCTCTCGCGAACGTTCCGAGAGTAATAACTTGTCACGGAATGCTTCTCAATTCGCCGTTCGGAACCGGCCTTAAATTGTAGGTCATTTCCATTTGTGTCCCAAAATATACATGTCGCGAGAAGCTAGGCATTGCACCGCAATGATCTGTCGTGCCGAATATTATTATTATTAAATTATAGGATCTACAGGATTTAGTTGGATGGAGCAGGTCTTTCAACACTCGCTTTCTACTAAATGGCAACTAGGCACTAAGAGTTATCGAGGCTAAGGATGAAGTCCTATAAGGCCCGCCAGAGTTCTGAGTTCGAAGGGTTTCTCCGCCTAACAAGCGGTAATCTCTCCCCAGGGTCTCGAGATGGAGTCCTATAACGCCCGCCAGAGTCTCGAAACCAATAAAGGGGATTCTAAGCTAGATTTAATAGAGAGCAGCAGATCTCTCACTGTTCACTCTCTACTAAATGGGGAAAACTCGGCCCTACGAGAGATCGAACCTCAGGATGGAGTCCTATAAGGCCTGTAAAGACGATTTTGGACGCCTTCCAAAAACCCTCCTACAGCAGAAACCAGCTCAGCGGGATCAGGGTTTGCAAATACAAAAATAAATAATATTTAAAATAAACATTAAAAAAAAAATAAAATATATATAAAATAATCATTATTTTAATAATTTCGTTTTTATTTTCTTATAAGCACACTGTAGGTTTAAAGAATTGTAACGGGTTTTGTTCCAATAGCACTGCACCGGTAATTGAATAGAAATACTCATGGCAAAACACATTGTAAATTACATTTTTACACGAGTGAATGCAACCGAGTTACAAAGCATAACAAAAGTAATAACAACAACAAAATACATGGAAAATAATAAGACACAAATATACGTATGAAATACGTTATTATTAGAAATAAGTATTTACAACAACAAAAGTATTATTAGAATTGTAAAATATAATTATGTATACATATGATTGGGTTCAGCATACGTCAACGCACAGAAGAGGTACGACACCCATGCTGGACCAAATATACCGTTAAGTTGAGTATAAAAGAAGTCGGCTAATCGACCAGGAGGGAGTCGTGCGTGAACCGTCGCAGTGTGCACATCGTGGGTAAGGTTAGTTATCTTAGTTACCTTAGTTATTATTTCGTAAGTTATATATAGGCCACAGCTTCCAACCACCCGTGTTAAGGGGTTGTGCTCCTATTATCAATAGTCTATGCATAGCATACAGCTTTCCCCCACCCGTGGTAAGGGGTTGTATGTTATTATCAATATCTATTAGTCAAGCTCGTATACAGTCTACAGTTTCCCCCCACCCGTGGTAAGGAGCTGCAGACTACTTTCTTAGTTCACTTATAGGAGGCAGGGACTTTGTCTCTCCAAGTTTGAATGGTTAGCTACGTATCCTCTAGTTCATATACAGTCTACAGTTTCCCCACATCCGTGGTTAGGGGCTGCAGACTATTCTCTTAGTTCACTCGTAGGAGGCAGGGACTTTGTCTCTCCAAGTTTACGAGCTATACGGCTCGCAACTTCCCCCCATCCGTGGTAAGGGGCTGCAAAGCCAAGTTTCTTATATAATAATAAGAATAAGTTAACGTTTGCGAACCATTATAAATCCTTGTAAACTTATTTCAAACTGATATATACTCATTGTAAACATCATAAAATCTTGTGTACTAAAGGCTAATAAAACAAATTAAAGTAGAATCAAAACGTCTCGGTCTATAAATTTTCTGTAACGAACTTACTGGAACCCGCTGAGCATACCCCAGCCCTAGAAGAAAACTTCGTTACAGTGGCGCCCGAACAGGGACTATCTTCGCAGAAAATATCGAACATCGTCAGATCAAGACAATCTTCGCAAAAAAATTAAGCACCATCAAACTACGACACCCTCACGGAAGTCTACGAGAATCCAACAACTGTCCGTTGCGAAATCTTTACTTCACGAAAGACCACTTCAATTTCACTCCAACGCACTATCCGTGAAATCGCCACAGAAGACTACGGCTATTTAACTTCGACACACCATCAGCTCAAGACTGGCTTAGTCCACAAAGAGGAATCACACTACCGAAAACACAAGCCAGTGCAAATCTATCAACGACCAGAATGAAGACAGCGTGGATATATTCTCTACGCAAGGAAGACTTGGTCGCGTACGCTAGGGAGTTTGGGCTAGATTTCACTGGCACCGGCGATGAACTTCGTAGACGCTTTGCCTCGTTTGTCAACGAAGATGAACTTAAATCGTGCGTGCGGAAGTGGTCGGTAAAATTCGATGGCGTGCGTGATCCGCTGGCTTTCACCGAACGCGTCGAGGAGCTGTCCGACGTCTATGGGCTAAACAAGAATTTGCTTCCGCGAACGATGCCAGAACTCCTTAAGGACAGAGCGCTGAAATGGTATCAAAACAACAACGGTCAATGGACAGAGTGGCATAACTTCAAACAAGACTTCTCGAGGTTCTTCCTGCCAGCGCGATTCTTCGAAGGATTGGAAGATGACATCCGCCAACGTAAACAACAGCCGAGGAAAAAATTCAAAGACTAAGTTATCACCATCCAGAACTTAATGCGCCACGCCCGATACACCGAAGACCAGAAGCTGGAACGCATTATTTCAAAATAGTCGCCAGAACTACCAACTTTATATAAAACGAAAAGATTTCGTATGCCTCGAAGAGTTGGTAAGTTTGGCCGAAGACTTCGAATGTTTAAACTGCGGCAGCCGAATCGTCGACGCACCACCACGACCACCGAGACGGGTTGAGCAATACCGACAAGTCGTCCTGATGCCAGAAGGACAAATCGACCCACGATCAGCATGTCGACGCTGTAGCCAGCAAGGGCATTTCTCCCGCGAATGCCGAAACTCACCCCACACCCCGAAGCCAATAGTATTGCTACAGCAAGAGGTCGACCGTATAGCAGCTATAATAACTATGGGAGGAGAAGAGGTCACAGCTGCCATCGACACAGGAGCGTCAAGAAGTTTCATCTGCGATGCAGGGCAGGCAGTAAGAGCAGCGTTATCAGTACGGATGGCGAACGGTACGAAACGATTGGTAGAAAATGCATTTGAGACCACGGTGCGATTTGGACATAGTTGTTGCAAGATACAGCTGCTTATTCTTCCGGAGGCTATCGACAAGGTAATCCTTGGACTGGATTTCCTCAGCCAGACTAAAGCTACGATGAGTATAGGAGGTCATAGTCTCACCCTCAGCTGTAACAGAAACATCACACAGCCAGCCGGACCCCACATTCGTACAATCCAAAGCGAGATCCCCAGTGACGACGACAAGATAAGGTCCTTCCTGGATCCAGAATTACCGAGATTTGAGTCAAAGAGCGGAGTATCCAACATCACCAGCCATAGAATCGTGATGCAGGATGACCGACCTCTAAAGCAGCGTTACTTCCCAAAGAACCCGGCTATGCAACGTATCATCAACGAAGAAATCGACGACTTGCTGGAAAAGGGATGCATCGAACCATCCAAGAGCCCCTTCAGTGCTCCAATCGTCTTGGTGAGAAAGAAGACAGGAAATGGAGGCTTTGTGTGGACTACAGACAGCTAAACTCCAAGTCTGTTCCAGATGCCTACCCACTTCCGATGATCCACCATATCCTCGACCGTGTCAGGAACGCGAAGTATATAAGTAGTGTGGACCTCAAGAACGGGTACTGGCAGATTCCAATGGAGGAAGGCAGCAAGAGGTACACAGCGTTCACGGTACCAGGGCGCGGACTTTTCCAATGGCGAGTCATGCCCTTCGGTCTACATTCCGCTCCCGCCACCTTCCAACGAGCACTAGACCAGGTCATCGGTCCAGATATGGAACCCCACGCTTTCGCCTACCTAGACGACATCGTCGTGACTGGAGAATCCTTGGAAGACCACATGACACATCTAAAAGGAGTACTGCGACGGCTGCGACAGGCGAACCTGAGAATCAACACAGTCAAGTGTGAATTCTTCAAGAAGGAGATAAAGTACCTGGGACACACGGTCAGCGAACAAGGAATTCACACTGAACCGGAGAAAATCGCGGCCATACAAGAACTCCGACCACCTACTACCCAGCGAGAACTTCGTCGCTGTCTAGGGATTGCCTCGTGGTACAGGAGATTTGTTCCCGAGTTCGCAAAGGGTGTCCAACCCCTAACTAGCCTCCTGAAGAAGAGGAAACACTGGAAGTGGACCGACGCGCAACAAGCCGCATCTGATCAGCTAAAGGATCGGATCACAAAGGCACCCGTTCTCGCCTGCCCGGATTTTGAAAGAACATTTACCCTACAAACAGAAGCAAGCGACTATGGACTCTGGGTCGTACTCACGCAGGAGATCGACGACCAAGAGAGGGTTATTGCCTACGCCAGTCGCCACTTGAATTCAGCGGAACGCAACTACTCACCCACGGAAAAAGAGTGCCTAGCTATAGTGTGGGGCGTCCGCAAGATGCGACCCTACCTAGAAGGGTACAGATTTACAATAGTCACAGATCACCTAGCGCTAAAGTGGCTTAACTCAATCGAGAGTCCGTCTGGACGAATTGCTCGCTGGGCTTTGGAGTTGCAGCAATTCACGTACGACATCCACTATATACGAGGAAAATTGAACGTGGTGGCCGACGCACTCTCACGCCAGCCACGAGAAATCCTGCGAACGACATTAGTGGAGAACAATGATTTGGAGAAATGTACCTGGTTAGAGAAAAGAAAAGCGGAGGTCAAGGGAAATCCGGAGAAATTCCCGGACTACACCATCGAGGACAACGGACTCTATCGACACATCTCTCATCAGATCGCAGACGAGGATTGCACTCCCTGGAAACTGTGCGTTCCAAAGTACCAGCGAACGCGAGTACTGAGGGAAAATCATGACGAGCCCACCGCCGGACATTTGGTGATTCGCAAGACGATCACACGCATAACCAACCGATACTATTGGCCAGGCATGTTCCGGGACATCAGCTGGTACGTACGCCGCTGTGAATCATGCCAGAAGTACAAGTCCATCCAGCAGAAGCCGGCCGGAGCAATGTTGTCGCAAATCGCGGACGAACCCTGGAACATAGTCTTTGCAGATTTCGTCGGACCACTTCCCCGATCTAAACACGGCAACACGGTAATATTAGTCCTATTCGATAAGTTCTCGAAGTAGACAGAGATCGTACCGCTACGAAAAGCCACATCGGATCTGAAGAAGGCGTTTCGCGAACGAATCTTGGCCAGATATGGCGTATCTAAGATCTTCGTGAGCGATAATGGAGCCCAAAAGGACAAACAGCACGGTCAAAACAATGGTCGCCCAGTTCGTAGATGAACAGCATAGGGGGTGGGACGAACTCCTCCCTAAAATCTCATTGGCCATAAACTTCAGTGTAGCGGATTCGACAGGTTTCAGTCTGGCATTACTCACCCAGGGTCGAGAGCCTCGCCTACCATGGACCCTTTTCGACGAAAGGACTAGCGGGACGGGGCACACCGAACAATCACCGAAAGAGAAGGCCGAGCACCTCCAAGAAGTCTTCCAAATCGTGCGTCGGAACCTGGAACAAGCGGCTCAGAATCAAGCTAGGTACTACAATCTTCGCAGACGGCCATGGAAACCAACGATCGGACAGATGGACCACCTGTCCAAAGCGATCGACAACTTTGCGGCAAAACTCGCTCCAAAATATGATGGACCCTTCGAGGTCACCGGCTTCGTGTCCCCAGTAATCGTGCGACTCCGTATAAATAACAAAAATAGTCGCACTGCGCACATCAGCGAACTAAAGGAGTACAAGACAGAATGTACCCTAGACTCACCAGACTCGTCACAGACGGAGGATCCAAGTAAACCATCCGACGAGACACTCGTTCTTCAACGGACACTCCACGTCCACCAGCAGGCGCTCAAGGAGACACGCAAAACTTTAAACTCCCATACCGGGAGGAAAGTCAACATTTCCCGGTACAGCAGTATGGTAGCAGGGAGGTACAAGGGCAACGGCAGCAAGGACAGCAAGGGAAAAAGAGATGGCAGCAAGGGCAAAGGAGATGGTAGCAAAAACAAAAGAGCGGCAGTGAAACGAACAGGACGGCAGCAGGAACAAGACAGACAGCAGCAGGGACGAGTCGATGACAACAAGCGCGAAGGAGACAACAACAGCGATCAGGCAACGGCAGCAGGAGTAAAGAAGAACACTATAACAGCAGGCCAAAGAGTGCACGACCCCCACAGGACTATAAATAGTTGGACTAGACTTAAAGGATTATCAGTCACCAACGTGGAATCGCATCAACAAGTGTCAAAGACAAAGTGAAAATAAAAGAAAAAAAAAATTTCCTTTTAAAAAAAGCAACAATAAAAGAAAAGAAAAACGCTGTATACAACATGAAAACAGAAGTTGGAAGCAGCTAAACAGCGGGCCAGACAGGCGGCGGAGCGGGTCTACCAGCGCTCACTAATGAAGCCATTGGACGACGACCACTGGGAGGAGACCCACGACCCCCGGACTGGGAGGATGCAAGTCAAGCGCCGACAACCCGACCTGAGGGACCCAAAGGAGACTAAGGCACGCCGGATTGACGCTTCGACTACCAAAGCGGACGGATGCACCCCGACCATCACCCTATCCAGTGACGAGGAGGAGGCTACCCCGACAAAACACCTATGTGTTTTCCCCCCAGGACCCGGCGGGATCGCCATTACTAAGGAGGACTACGGCCGTCTGGCGATCGGTAGGTTCCTCAATGACCGGCTCATTGAGTTCCAGTTGCGGTGGATTGGGGACAGGATCTTAGCCGAGCAGCAGCGAGACCGCATCCACATAACCAGCACGTTCTTCATCGAGTGCCTCACGCAAGTTGAGGGGAAGGATGACGAATCACCGCAGGAACTAGCAACCCGTCGCCACTCCGCTGTAGCCAGATAGACCAAGGACATAACCATACTAGGGGTGGACTGCATCGTGGTGCCAGTCAACGAAAACTACCATTGGTTCCTGGTTGTGATCCATCTGACACAGGGTCAGAAATTGCCCTACGGTGAGATCCTAGCCTTTGACTCACTGCCACGGCTTACAACTGACTACCACTTCGACCTTCTGCGACAATACCTGACCACCGAAGAAGCAGTCAGGCATCACGGATCTGATCCCCCACGGTGATTTACCAGCCTCACCCTACCGGAGAAGAAAGTGCGAATAGCAAAACAACGGAACAAATTCGACTGCGGCCTTTTCCTACTGCACTGCTCAAGGCTCTTTTTAAGCGAACCCACAAAACTGGCAAGATCCCCCAAAGGTCTCACACTACCCTTCGAAGACGCCTAACAGGAGCACTGCGAAATAGCCGGTGTCATAAAAGAACTCGCTAACGAAAAGGTACCCGAGATCGTTCTGCCAATCCGGGAGGACCGCTAACACCCCCCGAGACGACTTGGAACGATAAGCGAAGGCAAGATACCAGTTCGGGAAGACCGCCAACATTCCACAGGACGACTTGGCATGGTGAGTGGGAACCCTGTGGAAGTTCGGGGAGACCGCCAACATTCCCCAGGACGACTTGGCACGGTGAGCAGGAACCCTGTGGAAGCTCGGGAAGACCGCCAACATTCCCCAGGACGACTTGGCACGGTGAGCAGAAACCCTGTGGAAGCTCGGGAAGACCGCCAACATTCCCCAGGACGACTTGGCACGGTGAGCAGAAACCCTGTGGAAGTTCGGGAAGACCACCAGAAACCCCCAGAACGACGTAGCGACAATAGCGACAACAAC
This sequence comes from Nephrocerus scutellatus, assembly GCA_947095585.1. NCBI lineage: Eukaryota > Metazoa > Arthropoda > Insecta > Diptera > Pipunculidae > Nephrocerus > Nephrocerus scutellatus. Next base: position 77,739,730 of record OX352763.1, read on the forward strand.
AACAGAAAGGAGCAGCACGAGTGCCACTCTAAAGTCTGGGCCACGGGCAACGAAGAGCCCCGTGCACCCCCTAGCGACCGGGACCAACACCAACCGTGGCCACAAGAGGTCATGCAGGGCAAGGCAAAGGCGGGACACCGCAAACACACACGGAAGAATTTCATCATCACGACCACCCACAACAAGTACCAGGTCAAGATCAAACGATCAGGAGAGGCCAGCATCATCCTTCTTGGCGGAAGTAAAGGGGGGTGTAAGGACGATTTTGGACGCCTTCCAAAATCCCCCCTACAGCAGAAACCAGCTCAGCGGGACCAGGGTTTGAAAATACAAAAATAAATAGTATTTAAAATAAACATAAAAAAAATAAAATATAAAATAATCATTATTTTAATTATTTCGTTTTTATTTTTTTATAAGCACCCTGTAGGTTTAAAGAATTGTAAGGGGTTTTGCTCCAATAGCAATGCACCGGTAATTGAATAGAAATACTCATGGAAACACACAGTGTAAATTACATATTTACACGAGTGAATGCCACCGAGTTACAAAGCATAACAAAAGTAATAACAACAACAAAATACATGGAAAATAATAAGACACGAATATACGTATGAAATACGTTATTATTAGAAATAAGTATTTACAACAACAAAAGTATTATTAGAATTGTAAAATATAATTATGTATACATATGATTGGGTTCAGCATACGTCAACGCACAAAAGAGAACGACACCCATACTGGACCAAATATACCGTTAAGTTGAGTATAAAAGAAGTCGGCTAATCGACCAACAGGGGGTCGTGCAGTGTGCACATCGTGGGTAAGGTAAGTTATCATAGTTATCTTAGTTATTATTTCGTAAGTTATATATAGGCCACAGCTTCCCCCCACCCGTGGTAAGGGGTTGTGCTCCTATTATCAATAGTCTACACATATTATAAAGCTTCCCCCCACCCGTGGTAAGGGGTTGTATGTTATTAGCAATATCTACTAGTCAAGCTCGTATACAGTCTACAGCTTCCCTCCACCCGTGGTAAGGAGCTGCAGACTATTTTCTTAGTTCACTTATAGGAGGCAGGGACTTTGTCTCTCCAAGTTTATTTCGGTCAGCTACGTGTCATCCTAGTTTTATACGGTTTGCAACTTCCCTCCACCCGTGTTAACGGGTTGCAAATCCACGTTCATAGTTCACTTATAGGAGGCAGGGACTTTGTCTCTCCACGTTTATTTTGGTCAGCTACGTTTCATCATAAATTTGGACGGTTTGCAACTTCTTCACCACCCGAGGTAAGAGGTTGCAAATCCACGTTTTTTAGTTCGCTTATAGGAGGCAGGGACTTTGTCTCTCCAGTTCGAAGGTTGGATAGTTGTACCTACAATTCATTACCATTAATCTAGACATAACCTACAGCTTCCCCCAATCCGTGATAAGGGGTTGTAGGGTATTATCTTAATCTATATATATATATGGCACAGCTTCCCCCAACCCGTGGTAAGGGTTGTGAACCTATTATCAATAGCTTATACATAACATACAGCTTCCCCCCACCCGTGGTAAACAGTTGTATGTTATTATCAATATTTAGTAATCAAGCTTGTATACAGTCTACAGCTTCCCCCAAACCCGTGGTAAGTGTGGCAGACTACTTTCTTAGTTTACTTATAGGAGGCAGGGACTTTGTCTCTCCCAGTTTGAGTGGTCAGCTACGTATCCTCTAGTTCATATACGTCTACAGGTTTCCCACATCCGTGGTTAGGGGCTGCAGACTATTCTCTTAGTTCACTCGTAGGAGGCAGGGACTTTGTCTCTCCAAGTTTAAGGTGGTCAGCTATACGGCTCGCAACTTCTCCCCATCCGTGGTAAGGGGTTGCAAAGCCAAGTTTCTTATTGGATCATAGGGCAGGTGACGTACCTCCCCATGTAGGTAGTTATTGATATCAGAAGGTCTAGCACACAACGAAATGCACCTTGCGATGATGAGACGTCGACTCCGTAAATAACGCGAGAATAAGTTAACGTTTGCGAACCATTATAAATCCTTGTAAACTTATTTCAAATTGATATATTCTCATTGTAAACATCATGAAATCTTGTATACTAAAGGCTAATAAAACAAATTAAATTAGAATCAAAACGTCTCGGTCTATAAATTTTCTGTAACGCATACCCTAGAAGAAAACTTCGTTACAGGCCCACCAGAGTCCTGAGTTCAAATGGTTTCTACAGGGGAATCTCTTTCTATCAAGGTTTTCAGGGTCTCGAGATAGAGTCCTATAAGGCCCGCCAGAGTCTCGAGGCCAAGAAAGTGGGTTCTAATGCTAACTCACTGGGATCACCTGATTCTTGATTCTTGGTTATCCCGTATCCCGCCTTCAGAATTCCTCCGTCTTTGACTTCGATGGAAGCTTTGGTGTCGAATATGTCGCTTGTAGTGTCCCGCCTGCGATGTTCACTTATGTCCTATTTAAGCTAGTTGGCGATATTCGATATTCTCCTTGCAATGTTCACTTACCGTTTCTCGTTGTCTTGTTGCCGAAGTAGACAGTCTCACTGATATCGCAGGAAAGAGAATAATTCTTCCTGTATTTCTCCTTTTATAAGATTGCCTCTTGGTGGACTTTGCAGCTCTCTCAGCTCTCTTGTGTTGTTGGTGTTTCTTCTGCTTATGCATTGCAAATCTTTTGGGTTTTTTTCATATGGCATGATGTCACCTCCGTTATTTCGTACATACTGCGTTGGCTGTGTCGCTATGCTGGATTTATTTGCACGCATGTGCTGTGTTGTTATGCTGGATTTTTTTGCATGCATGTGCTGTGTTGCTATGTTGGACTTGCTTACATCCATTTGTACTCAATTTGCGTTTGCGGGATTTTTCTGAATTCTCATTTTAACAAAGATTATATACATGAAGTGATTAAAATATTTATTATATAATAGTATACATATAAATAAAGAGAAAAAGTTAGTGACATTTTGTAACATAATTTTAGTAACTTCAAAATACATACTTAGTAGTAAAATAATATATATAGTGGGGTGTATTTGGCTAATTTTTTACAATTAAGTGTTGGTTATCATATCATAAAAATTAATTTCAAAAGTAAGAACTATAATTTCATTTACAATATTTAAATTGATGTTTATCTTTATAGGTATTAAAAAATTCAAGGGAAAAATAAATTAAAGAATAAGTAGTGAGAGCAAAAAAGTTAAGAGTACAATACTACGTTACGTAACAAAAAGCAACAAATTTTCGATTTCTGAATGATATAAATCAAGAAGCTTATTTTTTTAAGAAAACAGATAATTTTCTGACGATTCGTATGCTTGCAGGGAGCCTGTTAAATCGACAAAAAGCGATGGTGTAGAATCGGCTAAAATGTGTTGAATGAAAAGAAGGAACATCTACAGGGTTTTTCAATAAGAGCACTTCAACTTTTTTTTTTGAATAAAACACAAACTGTTGGACTTTTGAACTAACTTTTTTTTTTTATTAACGAATTTGAACATATACATATTATACATTTAAGTATGAAACTCGATTTCTTTTACATGACCACCGCGTGCACGTTTTACGAAGTCCAATCTTTGAACCCAATTTTCGACCACTCTTTCGCATAAATCGGCCGAAATTCCAGCAATTTCACGTTCAATATTGGCTCTGAGCTCTTGCAACGTCGCCGGCTTATTGGCATAGACCAATGACTTCACATAACCCCAAAGAAAATAATCTAGAGGTGTCAAATCACACGAGCGCGGCGGCCACTGGACGGGCCCATTTCGCGAAATAACACGCTCATCGAACTTAGTCTTCAATAACGCGATTGTATCGTGTGCTGTGTGGCATGTGGCCCCGTCCTGCTGAAACCACATGTCGTCCAAGTCCATTCCATTCAATTGCGGCCAAAAAAAATTGTTTATCATATCGCGGTACCGATTTCCATTTACAGTAACGTGGCGATCGTTATCGTCGATGAAAAAATATGGCCCAATGACGCCGCCGGCATGTAATCCGCACCAAACAGTGACTTTTTCGGGATGCAACGGTGCCTCATGAATCACGTGTGGGTTGCTTTCTGCCCAGTAACGCATATTTTGCTTGTTGACAAATCCTTCTAGCCAAAAGTGAGCCTTATCGCTGAAGATGATATTTCGGTGAAAATCTGCTCTTAAAGTAGCGGCAACAGAACGATTATTTTGATAAAAAATTTGCACGATTTGCAATCGCTGTTCACATGTGTAGCGTTCCATGATGAAATGTATACTAATGAAGTGTTATGGCCGCGTATAAGGTTACAACGAACAAAAAAAAATGAAAACTACCCTCAAATCCATAAAGTGATATATGCCATCAGCACTCACCTGTTGGGTGCATTACTGAAATGCTCTTAGCCACAACCTTCGTGTCTTAATGTGTTCATCCATTCCTTGAGCATACCTCACTATTAAGTAGATGATCGAATTTGTGTCACCTCTGAGGACATCGGGAACTTGTACGCTAGCCGCACATTTGAATTTGCCCTCATATGAAAGAATATTTGTTTTAATAAAGTTCCTGAAAAACGCTGCACTGAGTCGATACTCAACTTACAAAATCTTTTAGCCTGCCGTAACAGGAGCCATAAATACTTTTAGGGAAATCCATATTGAGGTTCCACGGTGGGTAAAGTGCAAATAACTAACCTTTTGTTGCCAAACTTAGCGTACTGAAAAGGTCGTGCTTAGAGTCGTCTAGGTGTTCCGGAAAAATGCGACACAACGAATGCATGTTGTATTCGGTATTTAAATTTAAAATTCTTCTGTATGATGTTGATGATGATGCAAAAATTACAAAATACTTTTATGAATAACAAAGAAAAGGTAGTTTGACGTCTATGTTTTAATTGGCAAAAACATAGTAGTAAATAGCGAGTGTCTGACTTGACAGATGAGTTGAGGTGGATAAAGTAATTTCGGAAATTCGAACTAGGTATTTGATGTTGGGTTTGGTGGAGATCTGGTTCGTGTATTGGATAGTCCATTCACAATGAAATATATTAACATGTAGGTGTTGGGCTAATAGTATGTATGTTTTATGTATTCATGTTTTATGTTCATTGGTGATGGTAGTTAGATTTTAAAAAGGGACGGGATGAGGAAATGCATTTAGGATTATTCAAAAAAAGACAAATAGCGAATTTTAAAAAAAGAAAAAAAGAAAAGGAAAGAGACTTTCGCATAAAATGCTCGCGAATGTTCTATGATATACGGGTGGCTTTTGCTAGCCGATGGAAAAAGGAAGAAAGTCAGTCGATTTTGAACTACCCACAAGGACAGTACTTAAGAGATAGGCAAATTAAGTCTAAGTAAAAATTCCCGATAGACACTCAAGAGTTTAACCAGAAAGTTCAGTTGATCGTCGAACTATCTACCCTAGTAAGAGAAAATCCGATCGCAAGCCAAATTTATATATATAAATGTCGGATTCAGAAAAATAGTAATCTAGCATTTGAGCGGAGTGGAGTCAGCCATAAGTAATTTTAAAGCGGCTAATGGTGATTGTCTTAGGGCAGCACTTCAACATCAGAAGTAAATTTCAAATCCACCAAAACTAGAAGAAATTAACGACTGCGCAGTCAGCCTGGAGTCTAAAAGATCATTTGATACAGCATCGAATTGGTTTGAGATTTTCTTTTTGAAATTATTTCCTTCATATTTTTATTATATATGTATATACAAGTATTACATGAAAATTTAATGATTTCATTCTTTGGAGAACTTAATGGTATTTTTCTTTCCTTTAATTTAGTAACGGACATTATATACATATATTTGTAAACTGTTCTTAAAGAGAAATAACTTAATATTTAATCTGATTAAAGCAGCTACACACCCTCCTGAATACTTCTGCCGGCAGGATTCTTTCTGGATAAGCAGTGTCATAAACGAGGTATTAACCAAGTAAGTTTTTTAAATTTCTTTCTTCTCATTAAGAGCAGTAAATGAACCGGTGGAATTCCGTTTTTTTTTGATTTGACATTATCATCACTATTTACACGTACATACCTTGAATAGAGACAAATTGTTAAATATAGTATTTGAATTAAAACCTTTTTTTTTACCCTAAAATTAGAGAGAAAATTTTGAGCATTTTTTTTATATTTATGAATTTCAAGAATGAATAAAATTTGTGAAATCAATAATTTTTGGAAATAATTGGGCTTTATTTGCCTTGGCCAATTGGGGTTCATGGTGTACAGTTCCGCTTACAAAAATTAATTTCCGCTCACCAGGTTGAATAATCACTATGAGTGAGTAGGAAACATCGGCATGGTGTGTGGCTGGGGCAATTGATCCACGTGAGTGTTCAACGCCGTTCCAAAATGACTTAGACTGACACGACATTCAAATCCGACTTTCAAATAGATGGACAGAAGACATTCGGTCAAATCCCTAGCTTTTGTGTGAGGCTTCGTAACAATTTCATCTAGGTCATTCTTTTCATAGTTTTTAGTTTAGATTTAGGACAAATACTCCTATGAAATATAGATATTTCATAGCAAAAAAATTAGTTTGTAAAAATAGATTTAATTTATCATAGTTTAGTGTAAGTCACTAGGAAAGAATGACCCGCATGAACTTGGTCCGAAGGACATTTCCTTGCATCCCTTCCTCTTTTCCTAAATTTTTTATTCACACCTACCCTTTTTGCATAAACAGACACGATAAAATTTAAATTTTTGTTAATGACGAGGTGTCACTGGTGAGTGACAAGGACCACCCGTCCGGCGAGCTTAGCCGAGCAACCGCGAGCGTGTCGCGACGTCCTTGCCAGTGGCAGAACCCCTTGTGGGACCTCGCTCCACAACAATGGCGCCCAACGTTGTAAGTAAATTGGCTTCACCCATCGTCTCTTGAGGGGCAGGAATTTCCAATAGGAAGTTCCTGGCCTTCGACAAACGATGGCAATACAGCCTTTCACTTAATTCTTTTACCTTTTCATAATGTAACGTAATTTAATTAATTCTAGTTTCTCTTATTTTCCTTTTTTTATTAAAATTTCAATAAATTTCAGTTTTCCTCTTGCCACTTTCTTCACTTTTACTTTTAACCTTAAATTTAAAAATTTTTACATCTGATTTCGCTAAATTTTTTTTAATTATTTCCCCTTTTCCCAATTTTATTTTCCTACTCCAAAACTCCATTGTAACCTTTAAATGACAAGACAGAAATAATGGGAACCGATTGCTCTCTGGATGAGTTAGCAATCCCAATTCGAAGATTTCACAAATCTCGAATTTGGTGGTGCTGGCTCGTTTGGAGATCAAACGTGGTCGACGCCAGTATTTGGTTGGTGCGGTCGAAATTTTGCCAGAATCTATTCGACTTGATCGCCAAATAGAACAATGCGACAGGGATGCAGCGGGCAGCCGTTGCCACTAGTACACTATGTTAGTACAGGTAAACGTGTGTCCGCTGTTCCCTTAGACCAAAAGTGGAGGGTCTTCTCATTCTTGGCGGATCGGCCTCGTCACAGTGGCTGCTAGCCGGTGCTTTGAGTGGCGATCCGCCGGGATGAGAGGAAACCTCTACTGACGACTACGACTTTTCGCAAAACATGGACGAAACTGATTAAGACAAGAACTTTCTTGCTAGAACGGACTTACGTTGAACGGTACATTGATAGCTACCGAGGGCAATCAATCCAGCCACACACCCGCCGTTTAGATATTAAGAAGATACATATCAGATATATATGAGGGAAAGATTATAAAGGAAAAGAAGAAAATCTTAAATCCAAGGAAAAATCTTAGATCCAAAGAAAAATCTTAAATACAAATTTTTTTGTAATGAGAGGCCAAAACAAGAAAACTGGTGCTGTCCCCAAAAGATTGGCAAATCTCGGGTCAGGGATGTCAACGAGACAGTCAGCTCGAAGGGGGGGTCAGATGAAAGGAGATCAAGTAGATAATACCAGTAATGCGATGGGCATGTCAATCCATGGAGATTTCTGCTTTGGCAACTCCGGTCTGCTGAGCCCATTAGCATCAAGTGCTCAGGTCAATCATTCTGTAGGTGAACAGCCAAACTCCTCAATGATTTTGACTGGTCCACCGACTCATGTAGAAACAGGAGATGTAGGTAATCACCACGTACATAATTCTTTCGGAAATATAATAGGAAGCATGAATTTTGATGACGAATCAGATTTAGCTATAGGCCATTTCCAAAATGGTTATAACAAAAAAGTAGAATTACACAACCGTGGTCAACAAGAGGTTAATTTAAGCCAGCCATTAGGCGGGCAAGAACTGACTCAGATAATACAGGTCGCCATATCTGGGGCTTTAGAAAGGGAACAAGTCAAGTTTAGGGACCAGTATAGCCGCCAACTAGAAGAGGTCACGAAAGGCCTGAACCAACAACTATCGCTGCTGACAACTAAGGTCGCAGCACTTGAGACCCAGCAGCAAAGTTGTGAGAGGTCCTCCACTCCACAACCTCAGTTAGACCAAGAAGCGCGACCAATTACCGGGCACCGCCCAACACGGATGCTACCACCTACTCGAGAGTCCTGTCACCAGTCCCAAAGCATAAATGTTTCACACCCAAGAACTACGCGTTATAATTCTAGTTCCGATATGCATAAGTGGAACATAAAGTATGATGGGTCAAAAAAGTCTATGTCCGTGGAAAGTTTTATATTCAGAATTGAAACGATCCAACAGCGAAATAATATAACCACTGAAGAGCTCTTCAGCGGTTTCCACCATCTTTTGGCAGGCGTTGCAGAAAGATGGTATTGGCAATGGATGGAGGAGCACTCTGACGATGTCATGCTCGATTACTTCGACTTGAAGAGAGAGCTACTTCGTCAGTTCAGGACAGCTAGCTCCGACCATGAGTTGCTCAGAGCAATCATGGACAAAAGACAGAAGCCAGGCGAGAATTTTGACGAGTTTTATTCCAGTGTGATGGCACTGGTTTTTCAGCTGAAGAACAAGTTGCCTGAGATGGAACTCGTCAAAATTCTTCGCCAAAACGTTAGTGACAAAGTGGCAACGCTTATTTTCGGCTGTACGTTATTCTCCGTATCTGACCTCAGGTCCGCTTGTCGACGGGCCGAAAAGCACCTGGCATCCAGAGAAAGTCATCAAAGAATTCGACAGATAAATGAAGTTCAGCTAGAAGAAGTGATAGAAAGTCCTTTCGACGATAAAGGAGTACACGAATATTTGTGTGCAATAACTACAAAGAAGCCCAATCCCGCCTTAGCAAAGTCAATAAAACCTATGTGTAGTAATGTCCTGTCGAAAACCCAGTGCACGTCCCATTTCCATTCGATGACTTGTTTTAAATGTGGTCAGTCTAATGTCCCAATAGTAGTCTGTCCTACCTGTCAAATGTCGGAAAACCAAAAGGGGGACGAGACATTCGGGGGTGTCCGTCCGGCAATTTAACTCCCAAGGTAACTAGTAGCAATGACATAATAATCCAAAAACGACCAACAATTGAGAAAGAAACAAAAATTGAACAAACAAAACCGCCAAACAAGACCTTACATCAGCGAATTGTTGAATATGGGAAAGCTAGGGATAGAATATTCACAGAAGGCCTCGACTTAGACAAATCGAATAAACGCTTCAACAAAATAAAAAAACTTAGAGAAAAATGTACACTAAAAAGAAATAGACTAAGAATGATAGAAGCAACAGTTTTACATGAAGACGGAGATAATAGGCCTTATGCTAAAGTAAAAATTTTTAATAACGAAGTGATGGGCTTGTTAGACAGTGGCACATCAGTGAGTTGCTTAGGTAAAGGAGCCTTACAGTTTATTAAACAAAAAAATTTAAACATGAAAGAAATAAAGACTGACATCAAAACAGCAGACGGTAGCAGACAATATATCGAAGGCCTAGTGTCCATTCCTGTAAGTTGGAATGGAACTTCCGAAGATTTAGAGTTATATGTGGTACCGTCGCTACAACAAAAATTATACTTAGGAATAAACTTTTGGAAAGCATTTAAGGTTGCTCCAAATGTAATATCGGGTCTTGAACTGATGCCAACAACATCATTGGATCCTACAATGCATATTCTCTCACCCTCACAGACGGAGGCACTGCATGCAGTCAAAGCGAAATTTCCGTCATTCGCTACCTTAGGTCTTGGTAAAACAAGACTTGAAGAGCATGTGATCGAGACCGGTGAAGAGGAGCCTGTTAAACAGAGGCACTACCCAGTGTCTCCGGCTATACAGAAGCTTCTCTTTGAGGAACTTGATCGCATGCTCTCACTAGGTGTGATCGAGGAAAGCGAGAGTGCATGGAGTTCTCCGGTTGTGTTGGTGAGGAAACCCGGCAAGAACAGATTGTGCTTGGACTCGAGGAAGGTGAATCAAGTCACAAAAAAGGACGCATATCCGCTGCCTCACATTGAGGGTTTATTAAGCCGACTCCAGGATACCCGTTTTATCTCGGGGATAGACCTGAAGGACGCCTTCTGGCAGATCCCACTGGAAAAGAAGTCCAGGGAAAAAACGGCGTTCACAGTCCCTGGGAGGCCGCTGTACCAGTATACAGTCATGCCATTCGGCCTCTGTAACGCCGCCCAGAGAATGTGTCGCCTAATGGACAAGGTGATTCCGTCAAGGTTAAAAGATAATGTCTTCGTTTACCTGAACGATCTCCTTGTCTATTCACCGGACTTCAAGACCCATATGGATCTGTTAGAGGTCGTGGCTGGATGTCTCAGGCAGGCTTGTTTGACAATAAATGTCGAAAAAAGCAAGTTTTGCTGCAGGGAGATTAAGTATCTCGGCTATATAGTAGGTAACGGATGTCTAAAAACAGACCCACAAAAGGTAGCAGCAGTAAAAGACTTCCCGGCTCCAAGAACCCCCAAACAGCTTCGGCGATACCTAGGGATGACAGGGTGGTACCGTCGCTTTATTCCAAATTACTCCGCGTTAACTGCTCCAATGACGGACTGTTTAAAAAAAGGAAAGGACTTCAAGTTGACAGATGACGCAGTAAAAGCATTCGAAGAATTAAAAAGACTGCTTATTACGGCACCCATCCTAATGAATGCAGACTTTACCAAACCTTTCTTCATTCAATGCGACGCTTCCGCTACAGGTGTAGGAAGTGTACTGTTCCAGATAGATAGTGAAGGGAATGAGGGACCAATTGCGTATATGTCTCAGAAACTCAACTCTGCACAAAAGAATTATAGCGTAACCGAGCTAGAATGCTATGCTGCAGTTTTGAGTGTGAAGAAATTTCGAGCATATGTAGAAGGGTTACCATTCACCATAATCACCGATCACGCTAGTCTGAAGTGGCTCATGTCGCAAAAGGACCTGTCAGGACGACTGGCTAGGTGGAGTCTGAAACTTCAGGCGTTCGACTTCTCTATTTAACATCGCAAAGGCACGCAAAATGTGGTCCCTGACGCCCTCTCTCGTGTGCACATGGAAGAAATCATAGAGAACGTCGAACGTCTTGATGTCGACCTTGACTCTCCATATTTTTCGTCGGAAGAATACAAAGAATTAAGAAAAACAATAGAGGAAAGACAAGACAAACATCCAGATGTCTGCATCTCAGATAATTATGTATATAAGCGAACGGACATACGTACAGGGGACACCGTACAAGAAGACAGAGCATGGAAGCTTTGGGTACCGTCGGAGCTGAGAGGGAGTATTTTGAGAGCAGCGCATTACTCGCCAATGTCAGGACATGGTGGCATCCACAAAACTCTTTATAGACTAAGACAGAAGTATTTCTGGCCAGGAATGGCAACTGACGTACAGAAACTGATTAAGGACTGTGACACTTGCAAATGTAGTAAGAGTGCAAACAAGATTAACAGGCCCCCTATGGGTCAACAAACAATAACAGAGAGACCGTTTCAACGGCTCTACATAGATTTCCTTGGCCCCTACCCTAGGACAAGAAATGGAAACACACAGATTCTGATAATATTGGACCACTTTAGCAAATTTGTGTTTCTAAAACCACTAAGGAAGGCAACTGCAAGTGAAGTGGTCAAGTATTTAGAAGAATCAGTGTTCCATATGTTTGGAGTACCCGAATATTTACATTCGGATAATGGCAGGCAGTTCGTTGCTGAATTGTTTGCCACTTTTTTGAAAAGATACGGGGTCAAACATGTGAAGACGGCTTTTTACTCGCCACAAGCGAATGCATCAGAACGCGTTAACCGATGTGTGCTCGAAAAAATACGCTCGTATTTAGGTGGTGACCAAAGAGATTGGGACAGACACGTGAGCAACGCTGCATTCTCCCTAAGGAGTGTTGTTCACGAGTCTACTGGTCTTGAACCGTATTATGTCGTGTTTGGGTTTCAAATGGCACAAAACGGGAACGCGTTTGATATCATGCGACGCCTTAATGACGTAAAGGACTCAGACATCAATCTGCTTGAGACAAAAGACAAACAGCAAATTATACGAGACAAAGTATTAAAGAACTTAAACTTAGCTCACGCAAAGGCCGAGAAGATTTATAACACCAGGAGTAGGGAGATAAAGTACAAAGTCGGACAAATTGTCTATCGCCGAAATTTTAAGCAAAGCAATAAGGCTTCAAATTACAATGCAAAGCTAGCTCCAAAGTGCGTTAAAAGTATAGTTTTAAAGTCCATTGGAAAGTCCTTATATGAGGTAGGGAACACTTCAGGGCAAAAGGTAGGCATTTTCCATGCCAAAGACCTCTTTGCCAGTTAGGCCTTAGATATCCAGGCGATCGACAATCCATGTTATTGTTTAAATTCTTACATCTATTTATTCACAGATACATCCAATTTATTTATTTATTTAGTTATGAGTTAATTATTTTAGTTTTCATTGTTTTTTTACTATTATTATTAATATTAATTACTTTATTTTATTTACTATTGTATATTTATATTACTTTTAGTCTAACTTTTAAAGACGGTGATATTGAAGGCCTTAGGTATGTGCAATATTTTATTTTAGATTTGTCTGTGATATGTTTATGTTACCTTGACTATTTATTATTTATCTATTTTAGTGATTATATTATTAGATTCGTCGACATATTTGATAAATGAAGTTCAGCTAGAAGAAGTGATAGAAAGTCCTTTCGACGATAAAGGAGTACACGAAGATTTGTGTGCAATAACTACAAAGAAGCCCAATCCCGCCTTAGCAAAGTCAATAAAACCTATGTGTAGTAATGTCCTGTCGAAAACCCAGTGCACGTCCCATTTCCATTCGATGACTTGTTTTAAATGTGGTCAGTCTAATGTCCCAATAGTTGTCTGTCCTACCTGTCAAATGTCGGAAAACCAAAAGGGGGACGAGACATTCGGGGGTGTCCGTCCGGCAATTTAACTCCCAAGGTAACTAGTAGCAATGACATAATAATCCAAAAACGACCAACAATTGAGAAAGAAACAAAAATTGAACAAACAAAACCGCCAAACAAGACCTTACATCAGCGAATTGTTGAATATGGGAAAGCTAGGGATAGAATATTCACAGAAGGCCTCGACTTAGACAAATCGAATAAACGCTTCAACAAAATAAAAAAACTTAGAGAAAAATGTACACTAAAAAGAAATAGACTAAGAATGATAGAAGCAACAGTTTTACATGAAGACGGAGATAATAGGCCTTATGCTAAAGTAAAAATTTTTAATAACGAAGTGATGGGCTTGTTAGACAGTGGCGCATCAGTGAGTTGCTTAGGTAAAGGAGCCTTACAGTTTATTAAACAAAAAAATTTAAACATGAAAGAAATAAAGACTGACATCAAAACAGCAGACGGTAGCAGACAATATATCGAAGGCCTAGTGTCCATTCCTGTAAGTTGGAATGGAACTTCCGAAGATTTAGAGTTATATGTGGTACCGTCGCTACAACAAAAATTATACTTAGGAATAAACTTTTGGAAAGCATTTAAGGTTGCTCCAAATGTAATATCGGGTCTTGAACTGATGCCAACAACATCATTGGATCCTACAATGCATATTCTCTCACCCTCACAGACGGAGGCACTGCATGCAGTCAAAGCGAAATTTCCGTCATTCGCTACCTTAGGTCTTGGTAAAACAAGACTTGAAGAGCATGTGATCGAGACCGGTGAAGAGGAGCCTGTTAAACAGAGGCACTACCCAGTGTCTCCGGCTATACAGAAGCTTCTCTTTGAGGAACTTGATCGCATGCTCTCACTAGGTGTGATCGAGGAAAGCGAGAGTGCATGGAGTTCTCCGGTTGTGTTGGTGAGGAAACCCGGCAAGAACAGATTGTGCTTGGACTCGAGGAAGGTGAATCAAGTCACAAAAAAGGACGCATATCCGCTGCCTCACATTGAGGGTTTATTAAGCCGACTCCAGGATACTCGTTTTATCTCGGGGATAGACCTGAAGGACGCCTTCTGGCAGATCCCACTGGAAAAGAAGTCCAGGGAAAAAACGGCGTTCACAGTCCCTGGGAGGCCGCTGTACCAGTATACAGTCATGCCATTCGGCCTCTGTAACGCCGCCCAGAGAATGTGTCGCCTAATGGACAAGGTGATTCCGTCAAGGTTAAAAGATAATGTCTTTGTTTACCTGAACGATCTCCTTGTCTGTTCACCGGACTTCAAGACCCATATGGATCTGTTAGAGGTCGTGGCTGGATGTCTCAGGCAGGCTTGTTTGACAATAAATGTCGAAAAAAGCAAGTTTTGCTGCAGGGAGATTAAGTATCTCGGCTATATAGTAGGTAACGGATGTCTAAAAACAGACCCACAAAAGGTAGCAGCAGTAAAAGACTTCCCGGCTCCAAGAACCCCCAAACAGCTTCGGCGATACCTAGGGATGACAGGGTGGTACCGTCGCTTTATTCCAAATTACTCCGCGTTAACTGCTCCAATGACGGACTGTTTAAAAAAAGGAAAGGACTTCAAGTTGACAGATGACGCAGTAAAAGCATTCGAAGAATTAAAAAGACTGCTTATTACGGCACCCATCCTAATGAATGCAGACTTTACCAAACCTTTCTTCATTCAATGCGACGCTTCCGCTACAGGTGTAGGAAGTGTACTGTTCCAGATAGATAGTGAAGGGAATGAGGGACCAATTGCGTATATGTCTCAGAAACTCAACTCTGCACAAAAGAATTATAGCGTAACCGAGCTAGAATGCTATGCTGCAGTTTTGAGTGTGAAGAAATTTCGAGCATATGTAGAAGGGTTACCATTCACCATAATCACCGATCACGCTAGTCTGAAGTGGCTCATGTCGCAAAAGGACCTGTCAGGACGACTGGCTAGGTGGAGTCTGAAACTTCAGGCGTTCGACTTCTCTATTTAACATCGCAAAGGCACGCAAAATGTGGTCCCTGACGCCCTCTCTCGTGTGCACATGGAAGAAATCATAGAGAACGTCGAACGTCTTGATGTCGACCTTGACTCTCCATATTTTTCGTCGGAAGAATACAAAGAATTAAGAAAAACAATAGAGGAAAGACAAGACAAACAACCAGATGTCTGCATCTCAGATAATTATGTATATAAGCGAACGGACATACGTACAGGGGACACCGTACAAGAAGACAGAGCATGGAAGCTTTGGGTACCGTCGGAGCTGAGAGGGAGTATTTTGAGAGCAGCGCATTACTCGCCAATGTCAGGACATGGTGGCATCCACAAAACTCTTTATAGACTAAGACAGAAGTATTTCTGGCCAGGAATGGCAACTGACGTACAGAAACTGATTAAGGACTGTGACACTTGCAAATGTAGTAAGAGTGCAAACAAGATTAACAGGCCCCCTATGGGTCAACAAACAATAACAGAGAGACCGTTTCAACGGCTCTACATAGATTTCCTTGGCCCCTACCCTAGGACAAGAAATGGAAACACACAGATTCTGATAATATTGGACCACTTTAGCAAATTTTTGTTTCTAAAACCACTAAGGAAGGCAACTGCAAGTGAAGTGGTCAAGTATTTAGAAGAATCAGTGTTCCATATGTTTGGAGTACCCGAATATTTACATTCGGATAATGGCAGGCAGTTCGTTGCTGAATTGTTTGCCACTTTTTTGAAAAGATACGGGGTCAAACATGTGAAGACGGCTTTTTACTCGCCACAAGCGAATGCATCAGAACGCGTTAACCGATGTGTGCTCGAAAAAATACGCTCGTATTTAGGTGGTGACCAAAGAGATTGGGACAGACACGTGAGCAACGCTGCATTCTCCCTAAGGAGTGTTGTTCACGAGTCTACTGGTCTTGAACCGTATTATGTCGTGTTTGGGTTTCAAATGGCACAAAACGGGAACGCGTTTGATATCATGCGACGCCTTAATGACGTAAAGGACTCAGACATCAATCTGCTTGAGACAAAAGACAAACAGCAAATTATACGAGACAAAGTATTAAAGAACTTAAACTTAGCTCACGCAAAGGCCGAGAAGATTTATAACACCAGGAGTAGGGAGATAAAGTACAAAGTCGGACAAATTGTCTATCGCCGAAATTTTAAGCAAAGCAATAAGGCTTCAAATTACAATGCAAAGCTAGCTCCAAAGTGCGTTAAAAGTATAGTTTTAAAGTCCATTGGAAAGTCCTTATATGAGGTAGGGAACACTTCAGGGCAAAAGGTAGGCATTTTCCATGCCAAAGACCTCTTTGCCAGTTAGGCCTTAGATATCCAGGCGATCGACAATCCATGTTATTGTTTAAATTCTTACATCTATTTATTCACAGATACATCCAATTTATTTATTTATTTAGTTATGAGTTAATTATTTTAGTTTTCATTGTTTTTTTACTATTATTATTAATATTAATTACTTTATTTTATTTACTATTGTATATTTATATTACTTTTAGTCTAACTTTTAAAGACGGCCTTAGGTATGTGCAATATTTTATTTTAGATTTGTCTGTGATATGTTTATGTTACCTTGACTATTTATTATTTATCTATTTTAGTGATTATATTATTAGATTCGTCGACATATTTATATGTATAACTTATTTATGTGTTGACGATATATATATGTATGTATATTTACGCATTAGCACAAGCAGTGTAAGAAAAAAAAAACAGAGCAATACCTGAGGGAGTAGGCCCTTGACCCACGTTAGGTAATACGCTCGCGGAGACTCATTCCTGAAGCTACCTACTCACATAAAAAAAAAAACAAAAAAAAAAAAGGAAGAAAAGGGGGTGGAGAAAGACAATGAACAACATCTTGTTTTATACGCTTCTTGTTCTTACGTGCCATTTCACTCGCGACCACTCATGAAATGGAGACGAGCCTGTTATGGCCGCGTATAAGGTTACAACGAACAAAAAAAAATGAAAACTACCCTCAAATCCATAAAGTGATATATGCCATCAGCACTCACCTGTTGGGTGCATTACTGAAATGCTCTTAGCCACAACCTTCGTGTCTTAATGTGTTCATCCATTCCTTGAGCATACCTCACTATTAAGTAGATGATCGAATTTGTGTCACCTCTGTGGACATCGGGAAATTGTACGCTAGCCGCACATTTGAATTTGCCCTCATATGAAAGAATATTTGTTTTAATAAAGTTCCTGAAAAACGCTGCACTGAGTCGATACTCAACTTACAAAATCTTTTAGCCTGCCGTAACAGGAGCCATAAATACTTTTAGGGAAATCCATATTGAGGTTCCACGGTGGGTAAAGTGCAAATAACTAACCTTTTGTTGCCAAACTTAGCGTACTGAAAAGGTCGTGCTTAGAGTCGTCTAGGTGTTCCGGAAAAATGCGACACAACGAATGCATGTTGTATTCGGTATTTAAATTTAAAATTCTTCTGTATGATATTGATGATGATGCAAAAATTACAAAATACTTTTATGAATAACAAAGAAAAGGTAGTTTGACGTCTATGTTTTAATTGGCAAAAACATAGTAGTAAATAGCGAGTGTCTGACTTGACAGATGAGTTGAGGTGGATAAAGTAATTTCGGATATTCGAACTAGGTATTTGATGTTGGGTTTGGTGGAGATCTGGTTCGTGTATTGGATAGTCCATTCACAATGAAATATATTAACATGTAGGTGTTGGGCTAATAGTATGTATGTTTTATGTATTCATGTTTTATGTTCATTGGTGATGGTAGTTAGATTTTAAAAAGGGACGGGATGAGGAAATGCATTTAGGATTATTCAAAAAAGGACAAATAGCGAATTTTAAAAAAAGAAAAAAAGAAAAGGAAAGAGACTTTCGCATAAAATGCTCGAGAATGTTCTATGATATACGGGTGGCTTTTGCTAGCCGATGGAAAAAGGAAGAAAGTCAGTCGATTTTGAACTACCCACAAGGACAGTACTTAAGAGATAGGCAAATTAAGTCTAAGTAAAAATTCCCGATAGACACTCAAGTGTTTAACCAGAAAGTTCAGTTGATCGTCGAACTATCTACCCTAGTAAGAGAAAATCCGATCGCAAGCCAAATTTATATATATAAATGTCGGATTCAGAAAAATAGTAATCTAGCATTTGAGCGGAGTGGAGTCAGCCATAAGTAATTTTAAAGCGGCTAATGGTGATTGTCTTAGGGCAGCACTTCAACATCAGAAGTAAATTTCAAATCCACCAAAACTAGAAGAAATTAACGACTGCGCAGTCAGCCTGGAGTCTAAAAGATCATTTGATACAGCATCGAATTGGTTTGAGATTTTCTTTTTGAAATTATTTCCTTCATATTTTTATTATATATGTATATACAAGTATTACATGAAAATTTAATGATTTCATTCTTTGGAGAACTTAATGGTATTTTTCTTTCCTTTAATTTAGTAACGGACATTATATACATATATTTGTAAACTGTTCTTAAAGAGAAATAACTTAATATTTAATCTGATTAAAGCAGCTACACACCCTCCTGAATACTTCTGCCGGCAGGATTCTTTCTGGATAAGCAGTGTCATAAACGAGGTATTAACCAAGTAAGTTTTTTAAATTTCTTTCTTCTCATTAAGAGCAGTAAATGAACCGGTGGAATTCCGTTTTTTTTTATTTGACATTATCATCACTATTTACACGTACATACCTTGAATAGAGACAAATTGTTAAATGTAGTATTTGAATTAAAACCTTTTTTTTTACCCTAAAATTAGAGAGAAAATTTTGAGCATTTTTTTTATATTTATGAATTTCAAGAATGAATAAAATTTGTGAAATCAATAATTTTTGGAAATAATTGGGCTTTATTTGCCTTGGCCAATTGGGGTTCATGGTGTACAGTTCCGCTTACAAAAATTAATTTCCGCTCACCAGGTTGAATAATCACTATGAGTGAGTAGGAAACATCGGCATGGTGTGTGGCTGGGGCAATTGATCCACGTGAGTGTTCAACGCCGTTCCAAAATGACTTAGACTGACACGACATTCAAATCCGACTTTCAAATAGATGGACAGAAGACATTCGGTCAAATCCCTAGCTTTTGTGTGAGGCTTCGTAACAATTTCATCTAGGTCATTCTTTTCATAGTTTTTAGTTTAGATTTAGGACAAATACTCCTATGAAATATAGATATTTCATAGCAAAAAAATTAGTTTGTAAAAATAGATTTAATTTATCATGGTTTAGTGTAAGTCACTAGGAAAGAATGACCCGCATGAACTTGGTCCGAAGGACATTTCCTTGCATCCCTTCCTCTTTTCCTAAATTTTTTATTCACACCTACCCTTTTTGCATAAACAGACACGATAAAATTTAAATTTTTGTTAATGACGAGGTGTCACTGGTGAGTGACAAGGACCACCCGTCCGGCGAGCTTAGCCGAGCAACCGCGAGCGTGTCGCGACGTCCTTGCCAGTGGCAGAACCACTTGTGGGACCTCGCTCCACAACAGAAGTTTCCAAATGACAAAAGAACAATAAAAAGTATGGCGTCGTTCGCCGTCCCTATCGGAGAAAAGTTGAAGCGCACCTGTTGAAACACCCGATACTATAAAGTCTGAGTTGCTGCGTATATTCAAACCTACAGTTGGAGTCATGTGTGCATGTTAGACGTAAAAATTTTCGTCATTACAAATTTGTGTCAAAATGGTAGCACAAATGGCACGATGACGATAAGAACAATAAAAAATGGTTTTATTTTAAAATTGTAACATAAGCAAACAAATCGAGTGCATTTTTATAAAATATATTGCAGTATTTTTGCACATTTTTTAACAAAAGAAAGCCACATAACTAACTTGTGAATGTTAAATTTTGGGGTAAGGGATATTGACTGTTTCTACCCAGTCAACAATTTTGTGTCATCTAAATGCTCTATAGTAGTCGACATGTTGAAAGAAGCAAACAATTACAGCTGTCAAAAAGGAAGTAAGGGATTTTGACAGTTTCTACCAAGCCAACAATTTTGTGGTCTTATGCGTTCCCGTAAATTTTTGTGTGTTTGCTGATAAATGTTATGTCAAATTTTTCTTTTACTCATTTTTACTGTAAAAAGTATGGGAACGGACCTAATATAATATGAAAAAATTCATCGCGGAAAACTGCGTTTTCTAATGGAACCAAATACCAAATACAAACCAAATATTGATCTAACACACATTACCAAAGATATGCAAAATCCCAATATAATGGCCGTGTTTTTTTAGATGACGGAGAATTCTGAAGGAATTCGAGTCTCGAGATATCCGATAAATCCGATAATTTTTTTTCTCTGATCACAGCTGTCAGATCAAAAAAATTAGCTGCTCTCTTTTTTTTTTAGTTTTTTTTTTGTATCAGATAAATGTGTTATTTTTCACCTAAATGCTCCATATTAGTTGACATATTTAATTAAGCAAACAATTACAGCTGTCAATAAATGTTCCTTATATTTTTTCAGAGTAAGAAATCATTATCATCATCATACTTGGCTCTACAACCAGTGTCCGGTTCTGGCCTCCCGCAAAAAATCTATCCACCGGTCCCGATTAGAGCCGATGTCATCCAGTTTGGCATCCCTAAACTCTGAGCGTCATGGTCTTCGCATTCCTTCCAGCGTAGGCTTGGCCGGCGTCGCTGTTGTGTTCCATAAATCCTACCGCATAGGACTTTCTGAGCAGGAACATCTTCGCTCATGCGAGCTAGGTGTCCTGCCCACCGGAGCCCACCGAGCTTAATTCTCTTCACTATGTCGTATGCTCGTAGATCTCATCATTAAAGAATCTCCGGAATCGTCCTTCCTCACATACGTGGCCAACAATTCTCCATAAGACTTTTCTCTTAAACGTGGCTAAGAGGTCAAAATGCTTTTTGCTAAGCACCCAAGTCTCGGATCCATATGTAAATACTGGTATTACCATTGTCCAGCAACTTGAAATGTATGGTTAAGTTCCTGGATTTGAAGTGTCTTGACAGACTATAGTAGGCTTTGTTGACTTTAATCAACCCTGAGAGTATTTCTGGTTCCATGCTGTTATCGGCTGCTACAGTTGACCCGAGATAGTTAAAGGATTGCACTACTTCAAATTCGCGCTATATTCGACTATTTAAATTCTATATTCGACCAATGTTGGGTCTTCTACTCGCAGACGTGGCCTCCTTTGTTTTGATCTCATTTATGTGCAGTCACAGATTACGTGCCGCCTGCTCGATCTGTATGAAAGCTTTTAGTCTAGCTATTCGATTTCTACCAACGATGGTAATATCGTCTGCGTCAGCCAGTATCTGATTGTTCTTCTCGCCGTTACGTCAGAGTCTCGTATAACTTTTCCCAAAGCCAGGTTGAAGAGAACGAGAAAATCTTATACGCGGTACTCAACCACACAAGACAAAATCAAAGACAGAACTTTAGACAAAACTTCAAAAATAATAATAACTATATGCCTCCAGATATAATACACAATGCACAGAAAAACAAAATTTAAATTCTGCCGAACACGAAGTAAATTTTTATATAACTACTCCAAAAAATACTTACCAATAGTAGAGGTAACAGTTAATGAAAACAAAATAAGATGTCTGACATATAACGGATCATCAATATTGTTACGAAATTTCGGCTTTCGAGTTCGTCAAGGATTTTGCAAATAAAACACAACACAAGTTTATTATAAATTACAACTTTAAAAAACAAACAGTTAAAATAATACAAGTTCACAATTTATATTGGTGATAACTTTAAATGTACACAAGAAACAAGAACACTTATTACAACAATATTTGTATTCACTATAATTCCCTTAGGTGGTAGCAGTATTTCTTTACAAGAACTTTTTGAATTTGACTGGTTGAGTTATAAACAATGAACAAACTTGATTCGACCAAACGCCTCTATTCATACTCAATGAAAAGTTTCCAGAAACTTTTAATCTTATAGACAGAAATATCCAGAAAATAGTGGCAACTTCCCTCATTTGCAACTAACCATACAGCCATATGTATTGTAATGTCTTCTAAAAATAAACTACATGTGCAATCATGTACTTTCAAAAAAACCGGGCAAACCGCACAAACCGGTTTGACTTCATTTTTGACCAGTACATGATGATTTAAACTTACAGGCGGTTACATTTCAAATAATCTAATAAATCAAATAAATCAATAGTGCTTAATTCAGTGCCTATTTTTAGTATGTCGTATGTACATTGCGATTTATCTTTGGATTCGAATTCCATTACCAGCTTCTACTAACTACTTTTCGTAACAATATCTTTGCCAATTGCAACTAAATTTCCATTTCAAAAAAATGTATTGACGCTATACTAGGGCCAAAGAATTTAGGACTATTAGGTGTAATAATAAATATACATAGGGAGTCAATTACAATAAATAATAACAAAATTAAATCTATAAATGCTTATCCGTTTAGGCCATATCCAATAAGTGAAATGCTCGAACAGGGTATTACTACGGAAAGTAATTCTCCCGCTATGAATTTTTCCTAAAAAATTACACAAAAAACGTCAAAATAAATGTAGAATCGTGATAGAAACGAAATCACGATTGGTGATAAATTTTAAAGAAAGTATTGTCACCGGGAATATACATGTATGCAAAGTTTCAATAAAATCGGGCTTCTGACCAGCCAGTCAGCCAGCCAGCCACGGGCACGCGGAGTTAATATAGAGAATTTAAAAATAAAACACGACAAATGCACGATTTTTTTTTTCAAAACAAAATCAATATTTTCAAAACATCAAACAAATTAAGATTTTCTTAGAAGTAACTGGATACTATAGAAAATTTAACAAATACTAGCATACCTCAAGATAAATGCTAGGATAAACCTAACTATATTGTTATTAAATTCTCTATATTAACTTCGCGTGCACGTGGCTGGCTGGTTGGCTGGCTGGCTGGTCAGATTTTCTGATAAATTTTTAGCCCACTTCCCATGGCCCGATTTTATTGAAATTTTGCACACATGTATATTTCCGGTGACCATACTTTCTATTAAATTTATTTGAGGCCCCTCGGACCTCGGGTTCGGGGGGCTCCCATACAAATATTTTAAAAAATTTACCCGATTTTCTTTAAATTTTGTACACATGTGTGTCTTCGATGGGAAACACTTTTTGTAAAAATTTGGAGCGATCGGCCCCTTGGGGACCCCAATATACAATTTTTAAATATCGCTATATCGCATCAAATCACGATGGCAAAGTCTGAGCTCTGTGCTTTGTGAGCAGCGCTGTTCGCTGCCGCTGCGTCATTTCGTGGATGATTTTGCCACAAGACGAGCACGCAGTGTGTGTGTGTGTGTATCTCCGATAAGAGAATTTACAAGAAAAATTTTAATTTTTATGGGTTGTTTTTTATTGTTACGAAAAGAAGTTAGTAGCGCAGATAATAGAAAACGAATCCCAAGATAAATCGCAATGTACGTACTCATCCAAAAATAGGGACTGAATTAGAATTAATAATTGTATACTTTTAAGCATTTAGTAGCAGTAGTTGACAGATTACACCAATAGGTACTGGTAGACATGTAGACAAACCAAATATGTATTTTGCACATGGAGTTTATTTTTGGAAGATGATTCTTTACATATAAGTATGGTTAGTTGTAAATAAAGGAAGTTGCCATAATGTTCTGGTGTTTGCTATATATTTCTGTATATAAGATTAGAAGTTTCTGGAAACTTTTCAATTAATATAAGCTAGCTGAAGTACCCGGCGTTGTCCTTGGCCTCGTGACTCACCTATCGACCCCATTGGAAGACGAAATAAGACGAAACGTACATTTGCCTCCCCAGCGCCATCTATCGGATTTAAATTTTGCCAAAGGCTTTATTTTTATTTAAAAATTGTATTGTGTGAATTTGAGCCAAATCGCTCCATAAATAATAAAAAAAGCGACTCCAGCGCCGTCTATCAAGTCCAAATTTCTATTCTCCGACTTTCTATTAAAATTTGAGGCTCCTCGGGCCTCGGAGCTTGGGGCTCCCATACAAATATTTTACAAAGTTTACCCGATTTTCATTTTATATACATCTGTATCTCCGATGGACAACATTTTCTGTAAAAATTTTGGAGACCCCGGGCTCCGTGGTCTTGAGTCACCAGCCATCTATCGGATTTAAATTTTGCCAAAGGCTTTATTTTTATTTAAAAATTTTATTGTGTGAATTTGAGCCAAATCGCTCCATAAATAATAAAAAAGCGACTCCAGCGCCATCTATCAAGTCCAAATTTCTATTCTCCGACTTTCTATTAAAATTTGAGGCTCCTCGGGCCTCGGAGCTTGGGGCTCCCATACAAATATTTTACAAAGTTTACCCGATTTTCATTTTATATACATCTGTATCTCCGATGGACAACATTTTCTGTAAAAATTTTGGAGACCCCGGGCTCCGTGGTCTTGAGTCACCATACAAATTTAAAAAAAATTAGCCAAATTTTATATAAATGTGTATCTTCGATGGACAACACTTTTTGTAAAATTTTGGAAAGCCCGAACCCCGGGGTCGGGAGGCCCCATTCAAATTTTTTAAAAAAAATTAACCCCAGTTCCTTAAAATTTTACACACATGTGTATCTCCGATCCCTGGGTCGTGAGGCCCCATACGAATTTTTAAAAAAATTAACCCGATTCTTATAAAATTTTATATACATGTGTATCTCCGATAGACAACACTTTTTGTGCCCGGGCCCCGGGGTCGTTAGGCCCTATACAAATTTTTTGAAAAAATTAACGCGATCTTCTTTAAATTTTACATAGATGTGTAAAATTTCTTCTTCATAAGATGTTGTAACTTCTACTTCACTCCTACTGAAGTATTAAGATTATATAAATCTTATGTTAGACCAATTTTAGAATTTAATTCATATGTGTGGGATGGGGCTCCGAAATCGCATTTGGTTTATCTTGATGGAATTCAGAATAGAGTTATCCGTTTGATAAATGATGTGCTCTGTGCTCCAAAGTATCAAGAGACGAAATGTAGGAGCTTTATCTGTTTTCTACAAATTTTACAACGATAGAAGTGCTTTAGAAACCTGTTCTCTAGTTCCAGGTCGTTTTGTCAGCAACGTAAACACTCGTTTAAGGTTAAATCAACATAGATTTTCCTTAAAACTTATTGCCGTGACTCAAGTCATTCAGGGAGTCCTCACTTGGCAATGAGTCTCTATATAAAAAAAAAAATCTCCGATGGACAATACTTTTTGTTAACATTTTGGAGATCCCATACAAATTTTTAAAAAAAATTAACCCGATTTTCTTCAAATTTGAATACATGTTTATTTGTGATAGGCGACACATTTTGTAAAAATTTTGGGGGGTCGTGAGGCCCCATACAAATTTTTTAAAAAAATTTACCCGATCTTCTTTTAATTTAACACACAACACCTTTTGTAAAGTCGTGAGGCCCCATACAATTTTTTTCTTCATTTTCTGCAAATTTTATAAACATGTGTATCTCTAATGGACGAAACTTTTTGTAAAAATTTTGGACACCCTGGGCCCCGGGGGTCGTAAGTCCCCATACAAAATTAGAAAAAAATTAACCCGATCTTCTTTAAATATGCATGTGTATCTCCGATAGACAACAGTTTTTGTAAAAATTTTGGAGACCCTAGGCCCCGGGGTCGTGTGCACCCATACAAATTTTTTAAAAAATATGGGGTCGTGAGTCCCCATACAAATTTTTTTTTAAAAATTACCGGATTTTCTTTAAATTTCATATACATGTGTATCTCCGATGGACAACACTTTTTGTAAAAGTTTTGGAGGCCACGGGCCCGGGGTCGTGAGGTCCATAAAAATTTTTAAAACAAATTAACACGATCTTCTTCAAATTTTATATACATGTGAATCTCCGACAGACAACAGTTTTTGTAAAAATTTAAGAGACACCAGCACGGGGTCACTAAAACAAATTTTTTTAAAAAAAATATCCCTATTTTTAAATTCTCTATATTAACTTCACTTGCCCGTGGCTGGCTGGCTGGGTGGCACACCAAATCTTGTAATCAATTTTTAACCCACTTCCTAAAGCCCGATTTTATTGAAATTTTGCAGACATGTGTATCTCCCACTTTCTATTAAAATTTGAGGCCCCTCGGGCCGCGGGGTCGGGGGGCTCCCATACAAAAAGTTTTTTTTTTTAATTATCAATTTTTAACGCACTTCCTAAAGCCTGATTTTCCTGAAATTTTGTACACATGTGTATTTCCGTTGACAATACTTTCTTTTATTTGGGAGTGATCGGGACCCGGGTTCGTGAAGCTCCCATACAAATTTAAAAAAAAAAATGAACCGATTTTTTTCAAATTTTAGACACGTGTGTATACCCAATAAACAATACTTTTTTCTAAAATTTGGTAGTGATCGGGCCCTGGGTTCGGCCGCAAGGCCCTATACATTTTTTTAATATCTTATAGATCCGTCGCAATTTAATGACTGTTTGCGGTGTGTGCTGCGCAGTCGGTTGCGCTGCTTGGTTTTGGTGGTGGAGAGAGAGAGAAATCTTAGCTCACGCGCAAATGAACCCAGCAAATGAAGCGAGACATAAATGTTTTATGCTTAATTCAACTTACTTACTTATTTACTGAATTGTTTTTTTATTGATGTCATTTTTTGTTTTCGATATCAACTTACAGGTAGAACAACAAGTTTTCACAATATTCTGTCATTTGGCGTTTTTATAAATTAGTTCAGAGCAGTCAAGGAGTTCTCAAGAAAAATGCTCGTGTTTCTTATTCGCTCATAGTATGAGCGTTCTCTACATGCTCAGAATAAAATGATCTGAGCATTTTCAAATTTGATATCTGATGTCAAATGTCTCTTTCGATGATTTTCTCCTACAATAAAAAAAATAAAAAATGACCCAGGATCGAGGGGCTCCCATATAAATTTCTGCGATTAGATAATTTAGATGAACAATTTTAATTTTTATGGGTTGTTATTTTTTATTTATTATAAATTTTTTACACATGTGTGTCTCCGAAGAAAAGCACTTTTTGTAAAAATTTTGGACACTTTTTGTAAAATGTTTGGAGTGAACGGGCCCTGAGGACTGAGGGGTGCCCATATAAATCTTTTATAAATTAGTCTGATTTTCTTCAAACACATGGGTATCTCCAATGGACAAAACTTATTGCAAAATTTTTGGAGTGAACGGGCTCTGAGTCCCGACGGGTGTCTATAAAAAAATATTAAAAATTAGCCCGATTTCTTCAAATTTAAAACATTTGTATTTTAAACACATGTGTATCTCCAATAGACAAAACTTTTTGTAAAATTTTTCGAGAGACCGGGCCCTGAGATATAACTTTTTTAACAATTAACCCAATTTTCTTCAAGTTTTTAACAAATGTATATCTCCGATGACAACACTTACTATTGAAAGTTTGAAGTGATTAGGCCGGAAGGTCGGGGTCTCCGATACAAATTTTTGTGTATCTCCGGTGATAACAGTTTTTGTAAACCTTTTGAAGTAAAGGGGCTCTAATATTAATTTGTTTCCAAATTAACTT
Organism: Nephrocerus scutellatus; assembly: GCA_947095585.1. NCBI lineage: Eukaryota > Metazoa > Arthropoda > Insecta > Diptera > Pipunculidae > Nephrocerus > Nephrocerus scutellatus. Next base: position 77,767,666 of record OX352763.1, read on the forward strand.
TCAAACTTTGCACATATATTATGTATCTCTTTTTAGAGAATTTGCATGAAAAATTTTAATTTTTATAGGTTGTTTTTTACTGTTTTTTTAATAAAGTTGAAATTTATTAATTACTAGCGACCCGCCCCGGCTTCTCACGGGTTGCACTAATTATCTATTGCCAGATGACTTCTGGGTGGATGATTCGTCTACATCCCCAGTTGCTTAAATCACTGCGCTCGCTCCGCTCGCCGGTGAGAATTGTATGACAGTTGTATGGGAACTTCCCGACTCCATTCCCGGCTGCTTAAATCACTCCGCTCACGGGTGAGAGTTGTATGAAGCCCCCCAACCCGGGTCCTGATCTCTTTCAAATTTTTACAAAAAGTGTTGTCCATCGGTGATACACATGCATATAAAATTTGAAAAAAAAAATGGGGATTGTTGTTATAAAAACACGTGACAGCAGAAAAGTCAAAGTTTTTTTTTTATTGAGGACTTTCATACAAAAACACCATCCGAATTTCCCAAAATTTTCTACTTTTCCGGTGGACTTTTCAAAAAATACAAACCTTGTCCTTATAACTACGAACACAATAAAAAAAATCAGCCAAATCGGCCAAGCCGTTCTCGAGTGATGATCTTTCAAACATGTGGCAATTCATTTTTATATATATAGATTAAACTTGTGGTGTTTATTGCCAAAATGTGTTTTCAATTGACATGGAGTTAGTGGAGCGAACAAGTCTACTTAGGAAGAAAAGTAAATGCTTGACACATAGAAGCGATGCTGCAAGTTATAGTTCAGCAAATGAAATTAATGAAGCATCAAAGTGAACAAACAAACCGCAAGTTTGACCAGTAAAGAGAAGAAATCAAGCAGCAAAGTGAACAAATGAACAGTCAGTTTGACCAGCAAAGAGAAGAAATGAAACAGTAAATTTAAATTCTAAAGAAAGAATGGGATCAGCAAAATCAGCAGTTAAATTTCAAACTGACTGATAAGTTTGAACAGCAAATTCAACATTTGAAGCAGCAAAGCAAAGAGTTGAAGCGGAATTAGATTCTAAATTCAACAATAATATTGGAAATATATTAAACAAAAGCAGGAATTCAGTCAGCAAACACAAGACTTAAAGAAGGAAATAAATCAACAAAGTCAAGAGATTAATTTCAAATTTGATAAATAAAATAAGAAGCTAAATAAATAATAATAAAATAAATGAAATTCAAACAACATTGCAATAGTATTAAAGAAAAAAATAAGAAGATTGAGACCCGGTTGGATAGTCGTATACAGTCCGTCAGGGAAAACACTCAACAAACAGTACTACCGAGTGATTGACACGAAGTGTTACCAACTTCAGACTGTCATTGCTGTCAAACCAGTGATGACAGAGCGCTCAAATTTATACTAATGACAGTTCATTCCATTGCTTACAAGCGTACAAAAGCATTTTAGTGGGAAATATTCAGAAAAAAGTTATCCGCAATGGAATTCAAGCGTAATAGTAGAGTTATTGCAGAATCTTCTAGTAACCAAAAAGGAATTTTGAAACCTCCTGCGTTCGATGGTGGGACTGCTTTTGAAAATTTCAAAGTCTATTTTAGAGCTGCTGTGCAACACAGCGGATGGGGTGCGGAAGAACAACTAAATTCTCTGATCCTAGCGTTGAGGGGCAAGGCGGCTGATGTATTGCAACTGATTTCAAAGGCCGAGATGAGTTCCGGAAGAATTTTGAAATAGTTGGACTTACGTTATTGACAGTCTCACACACAGGAGCTAAGAAAAAAAAGCAGCGCCAGATGAAGAAAAAACAGCAAGGAGAACGACTTCAAGAATTAGAACGGGGAATAGCTAAGCTAGCACGACAAGCCTAATGTGGGCTTCCGGCTGGTATCTTGGACAGATTGGAAGTGGATGAGTTCATCAATGGTATTCGAGATGAAGAGTTAAAGCTTTATTTGAGGACTACAGCTAGATAGAAATCAATGAATGAAGCGGATTCGGCTTTGGAATACCAAGCAGCTACAGCCAGTTGGTCTTCTGAATTGGTTAGATTGCGCATGTTTTAAACGGAGGACATCCCAAAAATAAAAGCCCTAATTAAAGAGGAAATCCGAAAATCAAAAACTGGAAGTCAGCAGAACGACGGAAACCCAACATCTAATTCCCGTCCAAAAAGCTGTAGATGTCAGCAACCTGGATATTGTAACCGTGACTGCAAGGAACCAAGATCGGTAACAGCCAATGAATCGTGCCAAGAGGCCTGAAAACCGTGCAGGTTTACCTGGAATACAGGAGCTTACAGATCAGTTGTGAACACCAAAGAGGTGTCCAAAAGAAAAGTTGAAAAAGTATTTCGCTATAATTTGAAACCAGTGACAGGTGAAGCTTCAGCAATTAAAGGAGAGTGCTCCTGTAGTGTCATTTTTGGAGGAGTACGGTTTTCTCCTCGGTTTATTGTTGCCAGCATTACAGATGAATCCATATTGGGCCTGGATTTCACGAGAGAGCACGAGATGTCCTTTATCTTAAGAACCACGTGTTCAAATGGCGCCAACTAATTTCAACAAGAACCGAGTGCTATGTGGACTCTAGTGAATCTCCAGCCCAAGATACCAGCGAGAATAATGAATGTTAGCCCATCACCGAACGTGATAAAAGTAAGAACAGTCATTGGCAAGACTCAGGGATTAAGCTGTATCGCAAACTGTCAGTCTCGAAAAGTAAGGAATACGCCACTAGATCTGGAAATGAAGCAGATAATTCGTTCGATGTGTAAATATCTTCCAACAGCACAGCAACAAGCAGCAGAAAAGGTGCTAGAGCAATTTGTCGACGTGTTTGCTGTCAGCGACAACGACATTGGTAAAACCAATATACTGCGACATCGAATCGATACAGGAAATTCTACTCTTATTCGACAGGCGCCAAGACCATTACCACTTGCTAAACAACAAGAGACTGAAACACTTGTCAAGAAGATGGAACATGATTGAATCATAGAGAAGTTCAAAAGTCCATGGAGCTCCCCTATGGCACTTTTTCAAAAGAAAGCTGGCTTAACGAGATTTTGTGTAGACTATCGGAAACTGAACGATGTCAGCAAGAAGGATAGTTATCCATTACCACGTATATAGGACACGTTGGACCTTATCCTTATCGGAAGCCTGAATCTTCAGTAGATTGGATCTGAAAAGCGGATACTGGCAGGTAGCAATTCATGAGGATGACAAGGAGAAGACAGCATTTTCTGCGGGAAACGGCTTGTATAAATTTTCTGTAATGCCGCTTAGTTAATGCAAGGAGTACGCACGGATCCAAAAAAGTTACCAGCTGCTGAGGAATGGCCAGTACCAAGGAATTAGCATGAGCTGCGAAGTTTTCTGGAGCTATGCTCATACTATCGGCAATTTGTGCCTAACTTCACAGATGTTGCACTAAGCCTTCATTGCCTTACTGAGAAGAACCATAAGCTCTAATGGTCGGTCGAGCACCAAAAATCATTTGACTTTCTGAAGGAAAAGTTATGCAGTTCTATAATTTTGGCATATCCACAGGCAGAATTACTCTTCATCCTGGCTGACGCAAGCAATGCGGAAATAGGAGGAGTGCTATAGCAGGATCACTGTGTGACCCGAAGGGAATGGCTAGCCGTTCCACAAATACCTATATGGTCAAGAGTTTCTTCTTCGAACTGACGATGAAGCTCTCAAGTGACTAATGCAGTTTAGGGAACCAGAGGGACAAGTAGCCAGATGGATCGAACGACTCCAGGCAGACTCATTCAGAACAGAGCTTCGAAAAGGAGTGCGGCATAATAATGCGGATGGGTTATCCATAAAACCTTGTGCACCCCAATGCAAACACAGTACAAGACAAGAAAACATGAGGTGCTCTGAAGTAGTTGCACAAATAAGACTACAGGTTGAAGATCGCTGGACAAAAGAGCAGCTAAGGAAGAAACAAGTGCGCGATTCTATTGGTCCATTATTTCAATGATGGAGCAAGGAGAAAGACAGGAGTGGCACGAGATTGCAACAGCAAGTCCTACAGTAAAAAGTTTCTGAGCTCAAAGGCAGTCATTGAGATTGGAAAATGGACTACTGGCAAGGCAATGGGAATCGGCTGATGGTCGAAGCACAAAATCACAGATTATGCTACCAACGATCCGAGTCAAAGAAGTCCTCCAAGAAATAGGCGTTAACAAGACTCTAGATAAAGTAAGGAGTAGCTTCTACTGGGCCAATTGCCGTAGAGATGTTGAAGACTGGTGTCGAACGTGTGAGATATGTGCCGAATCCAAAGGACCACAACCAAAAACTAGAGGAAAAATGTAACAATACAATGATGGAGCACAGTTTGAGTGAGTAGCAATGGACATAGCTGGTCCATTTCCAAAAACAAGAGACGGAAATCGCTATATACTCGTGTGCATTGATTACTTCAGTAAATGGACAGAAGCATATCCCATCGCAAACCAGGAAGCTAGCCCGCTGGCTAGGGCATTCGTGGACAATAGGATATGCAGTTTAAGAGTACCAGTGGAACTACATTCCGATAAGGGCGGCATTTTGAATCGCTAGTCTTTCAACGAGTACTACTCCATTATATCCACAGTCACGGAATGGTCGAAAGGTTCAATAGATCGCTGGAAGATCATCTGCGAAAAGAAGTTAATGCCAATCAACATGAATGGGATCGTTGTAGAGTGTACACAGACGGACAGACAGACGAACAGACTGATAGAGATTTTTTCGTTTGTTCTGACTCAAGATATACGGAAATCGATAAATCTGCAAAAATCCCTAGTTCAAAAATTTTTATGATTACTATACTTCTTTTTACTATTTAAAAAGAAAGTAAAAGCAATATGATGAATATATATTTTCTTTTATATTTATTTTATTTACAAAAATAAAAATCATAATTTATGTATCCACTTATTTATACACTTAAAACTTCATTTCACAAATTATGTTTATTACTTTTTACTACTTTACTAAAAATAATTTTATTTTTTGGTAATAATTGAAACGACAACAAAGGAGAGCTACGTTAGTGATCTACGACAGAGGATGATCGCTGTTCATGCTGCAGTAAGGAGCAACATAGTGGATGCCAGCAGCCGGACGAAAACAAGATATGACCCGCGTGCAAACTGTGGAGGATTTCAGAATGGAGATATGTTATGACTTTACAATCACAAGAGAAAAAAAGTAAATCTCCAAAACTGCACCATTAAGTACTGGTGTCCCAAATATTTAGTCAAACCGGTTTGTCTGGTTTGTCCGGTTTGTGTGTACATGATTGCACATGGAGTTTATTCTTAAGAGATGAATAACTACTAATGAGTATGGTTAGATGTAATAAGGGCCACAGTGTAATGGTCTTTGCTAGATATTTCTATGTATAAGATTGGAAGTTTCTGGAAATTTTTCAATAAGCATTAATATAAGGGCGTTTTGCCGCTGGAGTTCATTAGATATTTGAAATTCAACCAGACTAGTTGATGAGTACTTGCGAGTAGAATAGTATAGTGATGGGCATAATCGAATGATTTCAAGAATCGATTATTGAGTATTCGAATGATGGATATAATCGATTATAATTCGAATGATTCATCAAAAGAGCAAAAAAAAAAAAAAAAACCTTTTTTGAATTTTTATGTTTTAGATTTTTTATATCTCATTATCTACAAACAAAACATTGAAATAAATTTATTGTAAATTAACTATTGGAAATGATAAATAAATGTACTTTACAACAATAACTAAGACTTTGATTTTAAATTAACTAACTAATTTTTTTTTTACATTAAATTAAAGTTTTAAAGTTATAACAAAAACTGATGAACTTTTGAACTAAGACTTAATAGTGCCCACATTTTGAAAAATAACTATTTCAAAATATTATTTTGTCCAAATTTTTGTCTAGTAACCGATTTCGGCGGTCGTTCGTCAGTTGACCAGCCTTAGAAAAAACTCTTTCTGAAGGCACAGACGTTGCGGGTAAAGCTGAATATTTCAGGTACAGCTTATACAAATCGAGTAGTGAATTCTTATATTCCTTCCAAAATTCCAGCGGATTTGCGGTGAGGTAATTCGAAATATTGCCTCAATGTCATTGCAGTTAATTCTGGTGTAATGACTGTCTGCGTGTGGGCCAACTTTTCGTCGAAGTCAAACCAGAGAGAATCAGGATCATTTTGTGCTGATACTGTGCTTGTAGATGGACTTATTGTTTCCGACGTTGGTGTAGGTCTACTCCGACAAATATAACCATTCAGTTCCTCTTTAAGCCATCTTTCAGCATTTCTCGCATTTTCTTCTAATCCGAAAGCTGCTTTTTTGAGTCTTGGATCCAGCAGAGTTGTCTTCGAAGCAATTTTGTTACTTTCAAAAGTACCAAACCGTCTCATGATTATTTGTGATAAATCATGTTGAAGCTTGGTACCAGTTAGTGTTAAACAGCTCCGATTTTTAATTTTTAATTGAAGCCCTCGCAATAAGGGTATCACAAGATCCATGGTCGGATAATCCTCCCCAGAAAGTTCCTTTGTAAGCGTGTCAAATGGTGTTAGAAGTGGAATGCAATCGTTAATCAATTCCCATTCGGATGCAACCAAAAATTCTGGAGCTCTTGGTAAATCAGTAACTGCAACCGAAAGAGAATCCTTAATTGCTAATAGCCTTTCTATCATAATTAACGACGAATTCCACCTCGTAACAATATCTTGCTTTATTTTAAGCTGTGGAAGTGACATGTTTTCTTGGGGTTTCCTTAGTTTTTCGGATGCCAAAGTACTCTGCTTAAAATGAGTTACCAATGCTCTACATTTTTTTAATAAATCCGAAAATTCAGCATTTGCAGCAATTCCATCATTTACGCTTAAGTTCAATGTATGAGCCACACAGGGATAATGGAATTTTTTTAGGTGCTCATTTATTGCGTTTTTTATGTTTGCTCCATTATCTGAAACAACCGTTACGATTTTGTCATTAACGCCCCATTCTTCAGAACTTTGGCGATATTGCTTCCTGTATGCGCTTCTCGCATTTCTCTTGTAGCAATTGATGGCGAGTACAGCTTATCTTCAAAATTAAAATGGCAAGTGACGGTGCAGTACGATTTATTGCTATCAGAAGTCCACGTGTCAGTTGTTACTCCGACGTAGTCTACACCCGACAACATAAATTTTATTTTTCCCGCGACTTCATTATAAAGATTGGGTAGCAACGTCATTGTAAGCATTTTCCTGTTAGGAGGCTTATATAGGCTTATATTATGAGGCTGAAGCATATAGGTATATTCCAGAAATCCCGAATTTTCCACCAGTGACAGCGGTTGATAATCAATGGTTATCATCTTCAATAAACATTTGTCGATCCTATCCTTTTCATATTGAGAAAATTCTTTTTCTCTTACTCCATAAAGCCTCATTTGCTTAGTCTTTCGTTGACTAACTTCTGATCTGCCATCAGTGTCTGGAGCTGATCTCTTTTCGGCATTCGTTGTAGCTGCGGTTAAAGTTGTCGAAGTGGATGATATCCGTTGATGATGGGACTGTAAACCACTGGTACTCGGAACTGCGTCTGAAACATAAGTGTCCAGTTCATTGTTTTCCACAATATCATCAATTTCCTTCCTTAATTGCACAGGATGTATGCGTTCAAGATGCTGTTTTAAGTTGGTGGTATTTGAAAAAAAATTTAAATTCATCTTGCAAATGTTGCATTTTACGAATTAAGAGTCCGCATCTTTCACGAAAAAATTCCAAACAACGGATTTCTTGCAACTAGGTTTCATTTTGGTATTTTTGCTGCTTCTGCCAAAACGTTTAATTAACTTCCGATAAAAAAACATTTAATTAAGTAATATGACTTACCTCTCAAACAAATTTTTTGAAATAACTAAGGTTCTTGTACTTTTAAATTGTTCTTATAGCAATTTTAAAATGTAGAAAACAAAATACGTTGTTATAATCACCGATGTTCGTTTTTACCTTTGATGTAACACACATGAATTATATTTTAGAACTAACTTTATTTTAAAAAATTATTTGTTTTTATACAAAGGAAAAAGTAAAAAGGGTTAATGACAACGTTTTGGGTTTTACCGGTCTATATAAAAATGGGTTAATGACAGTCACAAGCCACAACCTTTTGCGTCTTACTGGGATACGTAAAAAAAATCAGGTAAAAATTTGTTTCCTGTGTGCTGAAGTAAAAAAGGGTTAATGACAACGTTTTGGGGTTTACCGGTCTATATAAAAATGGGTTAATGACAACCACAAGCCACAACGTTTTGCGTCTTACCGAAATACTTAAATAAATAGTTGCGGGAATTCGGTTGCTGTGTGCTGCATTAAAAAAAGGGTTATTGAAAACGTTTTATAATTTGTACATTAACATCCATCTCATTTAATTTACCTTTTACTTGAAATTTTAAATTGAGTAAAATGTCTAACAGTATTCGAGATATGAATGAAATACGAAATAGAAATAATTATCTCTTCCCGGGCTTTGCTACCCGCAAGCGTCCCGCCTACCAACTATTAACGCGTGGTGGGTGGTACTATAGCCTATAACCTTCCCCCACCATTCAGTAATAACCACTGAAAATTTCATAAAAATTGGTTAAACATGGTTACTATAGCCTATAACCTTCCCCCACCATTCAGTAATAACCACTGAAAATTTCATAATAATTGGTTAAACAATTATTACTATAGCCTATAACCTTCCCCCACCATTCAGTAATAACCACTGAAAATTTCATAAAAATTGTTTAAAAAAATATTACTATAGCCTATAACCTTCCCCCACCATTCAGTAATAACCACTGAAAATTTCATAAAAATTGCTTAAAAATGGTTACTATAGCATATAACCTTCTCCCACCATTCAGTAATAACCACTGAAAATTTCATAAAAATTGGTTAAAAAATTATTACTATAGCCTATAACCTTCCCCCACCATTCAGTAATAACCACTGAAAATTTCATAAAAATTGGTTAAAAATTATTACTATAGCCTATAACCTTCCCCCACCATTCAGTAATAACCACTGAAAATTTCATAAAAATTGGTTAAAAAATTATTACTATAGCCTATAACCTTCCCCCACCATTCAGTAATAACCACTGAAAATTTCATAAAAATTGGTTAAAAATGGTTACTATAGCAGATAACCTTCCCCCACCATTCAGTAATAACCACCGAAAATTTCATAAAAATTGGTTAAAAAATTATTACTATAGCCTATAAAAAGAGCAAAAAAAAAAAAAAAAACCTTTTTAATTTTTATGTTTTAATATAAAATAACTAAGACTTTGATTTTAAATTAACTAACTAATTTTTTTTTTACATTAAATTAAAGTTTTAAAGTTATAACAAAAACTGATGAACTTTTGAACTAAGACTTAATAGTGCCCACATTTTGAAAAATAACTATTTAAAAATATTATTTTGTCCAAATTTTTGTCTAGTAACCGATTTCGGCGGTCGTTCGTCAGTTGACCAGCCTTAGAAACAACTCTTTCTGAAGGCACAGACGTTGCGGGTAAAGCTGAATATTTCAGGTACAGCTTATACAAATCGGGTAGTGAATTCTTATATTCCTTCCAAAATTCCAGCGGATTTGCAGAAATTGGTAGATGAGGTAATTCGAAATATTGCCTAAATGTCAATGTTGCAGTTAATTCTGGTGTAATGACTGTCTGCGTGTGGGCCAACTTTTCGTCGAAGTCAAACCAGAGAGAATCAGGATCATTTTGTGCTGATACCGTGCTTGTCGATGGACTTATTGTTTCCGACGTTGGTGTAGGTCTACTCCGACAAATAAAACCATTCAGTTCCTCTTTAAGCCATCTTTCAGCATTTCTCGCATTTTCTTCTAATCCGAAAGCTGCTTTTTTGAGTCTTGGATCCAGCAGAGTTGTCTTCGAAGCAATTTTGTTACTTTCAAAAGTACCAAACCGTCTCATGATTATTTGTGATAAATCATGTTGAAGCTTGGTACCAGTTAGTGTTAAACAGCTCCGATTTTTAATTTTTAATAGAAGCCCTCGCAATAAGGGTATCACAAGATCCATGGTCGGATAATCCTCCCCAGAAAGTTCCTTTGTAAGCGTGTCAAATGGTGTTAGAAGTGGAATGCAATCGTTAATCAATTCCCATACGGATGCAACCAAAAATTATGGAGCTCTTGGTAAATCAGTAACTGCAACCGAAAGAGAATCCTTAATTGCTAATAGCCTTTCTATCATAATTAACGACGAATTCCACCTCGTAACAATATCTTGCTTTATTTTAAGCTGTGGAAGTGACATGTTTTCTTGGGTTTTCCTTAGTTTTTCGGATGCCAAAGTACTCTGCTTAAAATGAGTTACCAATGCTCTACATTTTTTTAATAAATCCGAAAATTCAGCATTTGCAGCAATTCCATCATTTACGCTTAAGTTCAATGTATGAGCCACACAGGGATAATGGAATTTTTTTAGGTGCTCATTTATTGCGTTTTTTATGTTTGCTCCATTATCTGAAACAACCGTTACGATTTTGTCATTAACGCCCCATTCTTCAGAACTTTGGCGATATTGCTTCCTGTATGCGCTTCTCGCATTTCTCTTGTAGCAATTGATGGCGAGTACAGCTTATCTTCAAAATTAAAATGGCAAGTGACGGTGCAGTACGATTTATTGCTATCAGAAGTCCACGTGTCAGTTGTTACTCCGACGTAGTCTACACCCGACAACATAAATTTTATTTTTCCCGCGACTTCATTATAAAGATTGGGTAGCAACGTCATTGTAAGCATTTTCCTGTTAGGAGGCTTATATAGGCTTATATTATGAGGCTGAAGCATATAGGTATATTCCAGAAATCCCGAATTTTCCACCAGTGACAGCGGTTGATAATCAATGGTTATCATCTTCAATAAACATTTGTCGATCCTATCCTTTTCATATTGAGAAAATTCTTTTTCTCTTACTCCATAAAGCCTCATTTGCTTAGTCTTTCGTTGACTAACTTCTGATCTGCCATCAGTGTCTGGAGCTGATCTCTTTTCGGCATTCGTTGTAGCTGCGGTTAAAGTTGTCGAAGTGGATGATATCCGTTGATGATGGGACTGTAAACCACTGGTACTCGGAACTGCGTCTGAAACATAAGTGTCCAGTTCATTGTTTTCCACAATATCATCAATTTCCTTCCTTAATTGCACAGGATGTATGCGTTCAAGATGCTGTTTTAAGTTGGTGGTATTTGAAAAAAAATTTAAATTCATCTTGCAAATGTTGCATTTTACGAATTAAGAGTCCGCATCTTTCACGAAAAAATTCCAAACAACGGATTTCTTGCAACTAGGTTTCATTTTGGTATTTTTGCTGCTTCTGCCAAAACGTTTAATTAACTTCCGATAAAAAAACATTTAATTAAGTAATATGACTTACCTCTCAAACAAATTTTTTGAAATAACTAAGGTTCTTGTACTTTTAAATTGTTCTTATAGCAATTTTAAAATGTAGAAAACAAAATACGTTGTTATAATCACCGATGTTCGTTTTTACCTTTGATGTAACACACATGAATTATATTTTAGAACTAACTTTATTTTAAAAAATTATTTGTTTTTATACAAAGGAAAAAGTAAAAAGGGTTAATGACAACGTTTTGGGTTTTACCGGTCTATATAAAAATGGGTTAATGACAGTCACAAGCCACAACCTTTTGCGTCTTACTGGGATACGTAAAAAAAATCAGGTAAAAATTTGTTTCCTGTGTGCTGAAGTAAAAAAGGGTTAATGACAACGTTTTGGGGTTTACCGGTCTATATAAAAATGGGTTAATGACAACCACAAGCCACAACGTTTTGCGTCTTACCGAAATACTTAAATAAATAGTTGCGGGAATTCGGTTGCTGTGTGCTGCATTAAAAAAAGGGTTATTGAAAACGTTTTATAATTTGTACATTAACATCCATCTCATTTAATTTACCTTTTACTTGAAATTTTAAATTGAGTAAAATGTCTAACAGTATTCGAGATATGAATGAAATACGAAATAGAAATAATTATCTCTTCCCGGGCTTTGCTACCCGCAAGCGTCCCGCCTACCAACTATTAACGCGTGGTGGGTGGTACTATAGCCTATAACCTTCCCCCACCATTCAGTAATAACCACTGAAAATTTCATAAAAATTGGTTAAACATGGTTACTATAGCCTATAACCTTCCCCCACCATTCAGTAATAACCACTGAAAATTTCATAATAATTGGTTAAACAATTATTACTATAGCCTATAACCTTCCCCCACCATTCAGTAATAACCACTGAAAATTTCATAAAAATTGTTTAAAAAAATATTACTATAGCCTATAACCTTCCCCCACCATTCAGTAATAACCACTGAAAATTTCATAAAAATTGCTTAAAAATGGTTACTATAGCATATAACCTTCTCCCACCATTCAGTAATAACCACTGAAAATTTCATAAAAATTGGTTAAAAAATTATTACTATAGCCTATAACCTTCCCCCACCATTCAGTAATAACCACTGAAAATTTCATAAAAATTGGTTAAAAATTATTACTATAGCCTATAACCTTCCCCCACCATTCAGTAATAACCACTGAAAATTTCATAAAAATTGGTTAAAAAATTATTACTATAGCCTATAACCTTCCCCCACCATTCAGTAATAACCACTGAAAATTTCATAAAAATTGGTTAAAAATGGTTACTATAGCAGATAACCTTCCCCCACCATTCAGTAATAACCACCGAAAATTTCATAAAAATTGGTTAAAAAATTATTACTATAGCCTATAAAAAGAGCAAAAAAAAAAAAAAAAACCTTTTTAATTTTTATGTTTTAATATAAAATAACTAAGACTTTGATTTTAAATTAACTAACTAATTTTTTTTTTACATTAAATTAAAGTTTTAAAGTTATAACAAAAACTGATGAACTTTTGAACTAAGACTTAATAGTGCCCACATTTTGAAAAATAACTATTTAAAAATATTATTTTGTCCAAATTTTTGTCTAGTAACCGATTTCGGCGGTCGTTCGTCAGTTGACCAGCCTTAGAAACAACTCTTTCTGAAGGCACAGACGTTGCGGGTAAAGCTGAATATTTCAGGTACAGCTTATACAAATCGGGTAGTGAATTCTTATATTCCTTCCAAAATTCCAGCGGATTTGCAGAAATTGGTAGATGAGGTAATTCGAAATATTGCCTAAATGTCAATGTTGCAGTTAATTCTGGTGTAATGACTGTCTGCGTGTGGGCCAACTTTTCGTCGAAGTCAAACCAGAGAGAATCAGGATCATTTTGTGCTGATACCGTGCTTGTCGATGGACTTATTGTTTCCGACGTTGGTGTAGGTCTACTCCGACAAATAAAACCATTCAGTTCCTCTTTAAGCCATCTTTCAGCATTTCTCGCATTTTCTTCTAATCCGAAAGCTGCTTTTTTGAGTCTTGGATCCAGCAGAGTTGTCTTCGAAGCAATTTTGTTACTTTCAAAAGTACCAAACCGTCTCATGATTATTTGTGATAAATCATGTTGAAGCTTGGTACCAGTTAGTGTTAAACAGCTCCGATTTTTAATTTTTAATAGAAGCCCTCGCAATAAGGGTATCACAAGATCCATGGTCGGATAATCCTCCCCAGAAAGTTCCTTTGTAAGCGTGTCAAATGGTGTTAGAAGTGGAATGCAATCGTTAATCAATTCCCATACGGATGCAACCAAAAATTATGGAGCTCTTGGTAAATCAGTAACTGCAACCGAAAGAGAATCCTTAATTGCTAATAGCCTTTCTATCATAATTAACGACGAATTCCACCTCGTAACAATATCTTGCTTTATTTTAAGCTGTGGAAGTGACATGTTTTCTTGGGTTTTCCTTAGTTTTTCGGATGCCAAAGTACTCTGCTTAAAATGAGTTACCAATGCTCTACATTTTTTTAATAAATCCGAAAATTCAGCATTTGCAGCAATTCCATCATTTACGCTTAAGTTCAATGTATGAGCCACACAGGGATAATGGTATTTTTTTAGGTGCTCATTTATTGCGTTTTTTATGTTTGCTCCATTATCTGAAACAACCGTTACGATTTTGTCATTAACGCCCCATTCTTCAGAACTTTGGCGATATTGCTTCCTGTATGCGCTTCTCGCATTTCTCTTGTAGCAATTGATGGCGAGTACAGCTTATCTTCAAAATTAAAATGGCAAGTGACGGTGCAGTACGATTTATTGCTATCAGAAGTCCACATGTCAGTTGTTACTCCGACGTAGTCTACACCCGACAACATAAATTTTATTTTTCCCGCGACTTCATTATAAAGATTGGGTAGCAACGTCATTGTAAGCGTTTTCCTGTTAGGAGGCTTATATAGGCTTATATTATGAGGCTGAAGCATATGGGTATATTCCAGAAATCCCGAATTTTCCACCAGTGACAGGGGTTGATAATCAATGGTTATCATCTTCAATAAACATTTGTCGATCCTATCCTTTTCATATTGAGAAAATTCTTTTTCTCTTACTCCATAAAGCCTCATTTGCTTAGTCTTTCGTTGACTAACTTCTGATCTGCCATCAGTGTCTGGAGCTGGAGCTGATCTCTTTTCGGCATTCGTTGTAGCTGCGGTTAAAGTTGTCGAAGTGGATGATATCCGTTGATGATGGGACTGTAAACCACTGGTACTCGGAACTGCGTCTAAAACATAAGTGTCCAGTTCATTGTTTTCCACAATATCATCAATTTCCTTCCTTAATTGCACAGGATGTATGCGTTCAAGATGCTGTTTTAAGTTGGTGGTATTTGAAAAAAAATTTAAATTCATCTTGCAAATGTTGCATTTTACGAATTTAGAGTCCGCATCTTTCACGAAAAAATTCCAAACAACGGATTTCTTGCAACTAGGTTTCATTTTGGTATTTTTGCTGCTTCTGCCAAAACGTTTAATTAACTTCCGATAAAAAAAAATTTAATTAAGTAATATGACTTACCTCTCAAACAAATTTTTTGAAATAACTAAGGTTCTTGTACTTTTAAATTGTTCTTATAGCAATTTTAAAATGTAGAAAACAAAATACGTTGTTATAATCACCGATGTTCGTTTTTACCTTTGATGTAACACACATGAATTATATTTATGAACTAACTTTATTTTAAAAAATTATTTGTTTTTATACAAAGCAAAAAGTATAAAGGGTTAATGACAACGTTTTGGGTTTTACCGGTCTATATAAAAATGGGTTAATGACAGTCACAAGCCACAACCTTTTGCGTCTTACTGGGATACGTAAAAAAAATCAGGTAAAAATTTCTTTCCTGTGTGCTGAAGTAAAAAAGGGTTAATGACAACGTTTTGGGGTTTATCGGTCTATATAAAAATGGGTTAATGACAACCACAAGCCACAACGTTTTGCGTCTTACCGAAATACTTAAAAAATAGTTGCGAAAAAGTCGGTTGCCGTGTGCTGCATTAAAAAAAGGGTTATTGAAAACGTTTTATATTTTGTACATTAACATCCATCTCATTTAATTTACCTTTTACTTGAAATTTTAAATTGAGTAAAATGTCTAACAGTATTCGAGATATGAATGAAATACGAAATAGAAATAATTATCTCTTTCCGGGCTTTGCTACCCGCAAGCGTCCCGCCTACCAACTATTAACGCGTGGTGGGTGGTACTATAGCCTATAACCTTCCCCCACCATTCAGTAATAACCACTGAAAATTTCATAAAAATTGGTTAAAAATGGTTACTATAGCATATAAACTTCCTCCACCATTCAGTATTAACCACTGAAAATTTCATAAAAATTGGTTAAAAATGGTTAGTATTGCATAAACCTTCCCCCACCATTCAGTAATAACCACTGAAAATTTCATAAAAATTGGTTAAAAAATTATTACTATAGCCTATAACCTTCCCCCACCATTCAGTAATAACCACTGAAAATTTCATAAAAATTGTTTAAAAAAATATTACTATAGCCTATAACCTTCCCCCACCATTCAGTAATAACCACTGAAAATTTCATAAAAATTGGTTAAAAATGGTTACTATAGCATATAACCTTCCCCAACCATTCAGTAATAACCACTGAAAATTTCATAAAAATTGGTTAAAAAATTATTACTATAGCCTATAACCTTCCCCCGCCATTCAGTAATAACCACTGAAAATTTCATAAAAATTGGTTAAACAATTATTACTATAGCCTATAACCTTCCCCCACCATTCAGTAATAACCACTGAAAATTTCATAAAAATTGGTTAAAAAATTATTACTATAGCCTATAACCTTCCCCCACCATTCAGTAATAACCACTGAAAATTTCATAAAAATTGGTTAAAAATAGTTACTATAGCATATAACCTTCCCCCATCATTCAGTAATAACCACTGAAAATTTCATAAAAATTGGTTAAAAATTATTACTATAGCCTATAACCTTCCCCCACCATTCAGTAATAACCACTGAAAATTTCATAAAAATTGGTTAAAAAATTATTACTATAGCCTATAACCTTCCCCCACCATTCAGTAATAACCACTGAAAATTTCATAAAAATTGGTTAAAAAATTATTACTATAGCCTATAACCTTCCCCCACCATTCAGTAATAACCACTGAAAATTTCATAAAAATTGGTTAAAAAATTATTACTATAGCCTATAACCTTCCCCCACCATTCAGTAATAACAACTGAAAATTTCATAAAAATTGGTTAAAAATGGTTACTATAGCATATAACCTTCCCCCACCATTCAGTAATAACCACTGAAAATTTCATAAAAATTGGTTAAAAAATTATTACTATAGCCTATAAACTTCCCCCACCATTCAGTAATAACCACTGAAAATTTCATAAAAATTGGTTAAAAAATTATTACTATAGCCTATAACCTTCCCCCACCATTCAGTAATAACCACTGAAAATTTCATAAAAATTGGTTAAAAAATTATTACTATAGCCTATAACCTTCCCCCACCATTCAGTAATCACTGAAAATTTTATAAAAATTGGTTAAAAAATTATTACTATAGCCTATAACCTTCCCCCGCCATTCAGTAATAACCACTGAAAAATTCATAAAAATTGGTTAAAAATGGTTACTATAGCATATAACCTTCCCCCACCATTCAGTAATAACCACTGAAAATGTCATAAAAATTGGTTAAAAAATTATTACTATAGCCTATAACCTTCACCCACCATTCAGTAATAACCACTGAAAATTTCATAAAAATTGGTTAAAAAATTATTACTATAGCCTATAACCTTCCCCCTCCATTCAGTAATCACTGAAAATTTTATAAAAATTGGTTAAAAAATTATTACTATAGCCTATAACCTTCCCCCACCATTCAGTAATAACCACTAAAAATTTCATAAAAATTGGTTAAAAATGGTTACTATAGCATATAACCTTCCCCCACCATTCAGTAATAACCACTGAAAATTTCATAAAAATTGGTTAAAAAATTATTACTGTAGCCTTTAACCTTCCCCCACCATTCAGTAATCACTGAAAATTTTATAAAAATTGGTTAAAAAATTATTACTATAGCCTATAACCTTCCCCCGCCATTCAGTAATAACCACTGAAAATTTCATAAAAATTGGTTAAAAAATTATTACTATAGCCTATAACCTTCCCCCACCATTCAGTAATAACCACTGAAAATTTCATAAAAATTGGTTAAAAAATTATTACTATAGCCTATAACCTTCCCCCACCATTCAGTAATAACCACTGAAAATTTCATAAAGATTGGTTAAAAATGGTTACTATAGCATATAACCTTCCCCCACCATTCAGTAATAACCACTAAAAATTTCATAAAAATTGGTTAAAAAATTATTACTATAGCCTATAACCTTCCCCCACCATTCAGTAATAACCACTGAAAATTTCATAAAAATTGGTTAAAAATGGTTACTATAGCATATAAACTTCCTCCACCATTCAGTAATAACCACTGAAAATTTCATAAAAATTGGTTAAAAATGGTTAGTATTGCATAAACCTTCCCCCACCATTCAGTAATAACCACTGAAAATTTCATAAAAATTGTTTAAAAAAATATTACTATAGCCTATAACCTTCCCCCACCATTCAGTAATAACCACTGAAAATTTCATAAAAATTGGTTAAAAATGGTTACTATAGCATATAACCTTCCCCCACCATTCAGTAATAACCACTGAAAATTTCATAAAAATTGGTTAAAAAATTATTACTATAGCCTATAACCTTCCCCCACCATTCAGTAATAACCACTGAAAATTTCATAAAAATTGGTTAAAAAATTATTACTATAGCCTATAACCTTCCCCCACCATTCAGTAATAACCACTGAAAATTTCATAAAAATTGGTTAAAAAATTATTACTATAGCCTATAACCTTCCCCCACCATTCAGTAATAACCACTGAAAATTTCATAAAAATTGGTTAAAAATGGTTACTTTACCATTAGTATAGTAATATATATATAGTATAGTATAGTTAGTATAAAAATGGTTACTATACCATTAGTATAGTAATATATATATAGTATAGTATAGTTACCATTCAGTAATAACCACTGAAAATTTCATAAAAATTGGTTAAAAAATTATTACTATAGCCTATAACCTTCCCCCACCATTCAGTAATAACCACTGAAAATTTCATAAAAATTGTTTAAAAAAATATTACTATAGCCTATAACCTTCCCCCACCATTCAGTAATAACCACTGAAAATTTCATAAAAATTGGTTAAAAATGGTTACTATAGCATATAACCTTCCCCCACCATTCAGTAATAACCACTGAAAATTTCATAAAAATTGGTTAAAAAATTATTACTATAGCCTATAACCTTCCCCCGCCATTCAGTAATAACCACTGAAAATTTCATAAAAATTGGTTAAACAATTATTACTATAGCCTATAACCTTCCCCCACCATTCAGTAATAACCACTGAAAATTTCATAAAAATTGGTTAAAAAATTATTACTATAGCCTATAACCTTCCCCCACCATTCAGTAATAACCACTGAAAATTTCATAAAAATTGGTTAAAAATAGTTACTATAGCATATAACCTTCCCCCATCATTCAGTAATAACCACTGAAAATTTCATAAAAATTGGTTAAAAATTATTACTATAGCTTATAACCTTCCCCCACCATTCAGTAATCACTGAAAATTTCATAAAAATTGGTTAAAAAATTATTACTATAGCCTATAACCTTCCCCCACCATTCAGTAATAACCACTGAAAATTTCATAAAAATTGGTTTAAAATGGTTACTATAGCATATAACCTTCCCCCACCATTCGGTAATAACCACTGAAAATTTCATAAAAATTGGTTAAAAAATTATTACTATAGCCTAAACCTTTCCCCACCATTCAGTAATAACCACTGAAAATTTCATAAAAATTGGTTAAAAAATTATTACTATAGCCTATAACCTTCCCCCACCATTCAGTAATAACCACAGAAAATTTCATAAAAATTGGTTAAAAAATTATTACTATAGCCTATAACCTTCCCCCACCATTCAGTAATAACAACTGAAAATTTCATAAAAATTGGTTAAAAATGGTTACTATAGCATATAACCTTCCCCCACCATTCAGTAATAACCACTGAAAATTTCATAAAAATTGGTTAAAAAATTATTACTGTAGCCTATAACCTTCCCCCACCATTCAGTAATAACCACTGAAAATTTCATAAAAATTGGTTAAAAAATTATTACTATAGCCTATAACCTTCCCCCACCATTCAGTAATAACCACTGAAAATTTCATAAAAATTGGTTAAAAAATTATTACTATAGCCTATAACCTTCCCCCACCATTCAGTAATCACTGAAAATTTTATAAAAATTGGTTAAAAAATTATTACTATAGCCTATAACCTTCCCCCGCCATTCAGTAATAACCACTGAAAAATTCATAAAAATTGGTTAAAAATGGTTACTATAGCATATAACCTTCCCCCACCATTCAGTAATAACCACTGAAAATGTCATAAAAATTGGTTAAAAAATTATTACTATAGCCTATAACCTTCCCCCACCATTCAGTAATAACCACTGAAAATTTCATAATAATTGGTTAAAAAATTATTACTATAGCCTATAACCTTCCCCCTCCATTCAGTAATCACTGAAAATTTTATAAAAATTGGTTAAAAAATTATTACTATAGCCTATAACCTTCCCCCACCATTCAGTAATAACCACTGAAAATTTCATAAAAATTGGTTAAAAATGGTTACTATAGCATATAACCTTCCCCCACCATTCAGTAATAACCACTGAAAATTTCATAAAAATTGGTTAAAAAATTATTACTGTAGCCTTTAACCTTCCCCCACCATTCAGTAATCACTGAAAATTTTATAAAAATTGGTTAAAAAATTATTACTATAGCCTATAACCTTCCCCCGCCATTCAGTAATAACTACTGAAAATTTCATAAAAATTGGTTAAAAAATTATTACTATAGCCTATAACCTTCCCCCACCATTCAGTAATAACCACTGAAAATTTCATAAAAATTGGTTAAAAAATTATTACTATAGCCTATAACCTTCCCCCACCATTCAGTAATAACCACTGAAAATTTCATAAAGATTGGTTAAAAATGGTTACTATAGCATATAACCTTCCCCCACCATTCAGTAATAACCACTGAAAATTTCATAAAAATTGGTTAAAAAATTATTACTATAGCCTATAACCTTCCCCCACCATTCAGTAATAACCACTGAAAATTTCATAAAAATTGGTTAAAAATGGTTACTATAGCATATAAACTTCCTCCACCATTCAGTAATAACCACTGAAAATTTCATAAAAATTGGTTAAAAATGGTTAGTATTGCATAAACCTTCCCCCACCATTCAGTAATAACCACTGAAAATTTCATAAAAATTGTTTAAAAAAATATTACTATAGCCTATAACCTTCCCCCACCATTCAGTAATAACCACTGAAAATTTCATAAAAATTGGTTAAAAATGGTTACTATAGCATATAAACTTCCCCCACCATTCAGTAATAACCACTGAAAATTTCATAAAAATTGGTTAAAAAATTATTACTATAGCCTATAACCTTCCCCCACCATTCAGTAATAACCACTGAAAATTTCATAAAAATTGGTTAAAAAATTATTACTATAGCCTATAACCTTCCCCCACCATTCAGTAATAACCACTGAAAATTTCATAAAAATTGGTTAAAAAATTATTACTATAGCCTATAACCTTCCCCCACCATTCAGTAATCACTGAAAATTTTATAAAAATTGGTTAAAAAATTATTACTATAGCCTATAACCTTCCCCCGCCATTCAGTAATAACCACTGAAAAATTCATAAAAATTGGTTAAAAATGGTTACTATAGCATATAACCTTCCCCCACCATTCAGTAATAACCACTGAAAATGTCATAAAAATTGGTTAAAAAATTATTACTATAGCCTATAACCTTCCCCCACCATTCAGTAATAACCACTGAAAATTTCATAATAATTGGTTAAAAAATTATTACTATAGCCTATAACCTTCCCCCTCCATTCAGTAATCACTGAAAATTTTATAAAAATTGGTTAAAAAATTATTACTATAGCCTATAACCTTCCCCCACCATTCAGTAATAACCACTGAAAATTTCATAAAAATTGGTTAAAAATGGTTACTATAGCATATAACCTTCCCCCACCATTCAGTAATAACCACTGAAAATTTCATAAAAATTGGTTAAAAAATTATTACTGTAGCCTTTAACCTTCCCCCACCATTCAGTAATCACTGAAAATTTTATAAAAATTGGTTAAAAAATTATTACTATAGCCTATAACCTTCCCCCGCCATTCAGTAATAACTACTGAAAATTTCATAAAAATTGGTTAAAAAATTATTACTATAGCCTATAACCTTCCCCCACCATTCAGTAATAACCACTGAAAATTTCATAAAAATTGGTTAAAAAATTATTACTATAGCCTATAACCTTCCCCCACCATTCAGTAATAACCACTGAAAATTTCATAAAGATTGGTTAAAAATGGTTACTATAGCATATAACCTTCCCCCACCATTCAGTAATAACCACTGAAAATTTCATAAAAATTGGTTAAAAAATTATTACTATAGCCTATAACCTTCCCCCACCATTCAGTAATAACCACTGAAAATTTCATAAAAATTGGTTAAAAATGGTTACTATAGCATATAAACTTCCTCCACCATTCAGTAATAACCACTGAAAATTTCATAAAAATTGGTTAAAAATGGTTAGTATTGCATAAACCTTCCCCCACCATTCAGTAATAACCACTGAAAATTTCATAAAAATTGTTTAAAAAAATATTACTATAGCCTATAACCTTCCCCCACCATTCAGTAATAACCACTGAAAATTTCATAAAAATTGGTTAAAAATGGTTACTATAGCATATAAACTTCCCCCACCATTCAGTAATAACCACTGAAAATTTCATAAAAATTGGTTAAAAAATTATTACTATAGCCTATAACCTTCCCCCACCATTCAGTAATAACCACTGAAAATTTCATAAAAATTGGTTAAAAAATTATTACTATAGCCTATAACCTTCCCCCACCATTCAGTAATAACCACTGAAAATTTCATAAAAATTGGTTAAAAAATTATTACTATAGCCTATAACCTTCCCCCACCATTCAGTAATAACCACTGAAAATTTCATAAAAATTGGTTAAAAATGGTTACTATAGCATATAACCTTCCCCCACCATTCAGTAATAACCACTGAAAATTTCATAAAAATTGGTTAAAAAATTATTACTATAGCCTATAACCTTCCCCCACCATTCAGTAATAACCACTGAAAATTTCATAAAAATTGGTTAAAAAATTATTACTATAGCCTATAACCTTCCCCCACCATTCAGTAATAACCACTGAAAATTTCATAAAAATTGGTTAAAAAATTATTACTATAGCCTATAACCTTCCCCCACCATTCAGTAATAACAACTGAAAATTTCATAAAAATTGGTTAAAAATGGTTACTATAGCATATAACCTTCCCCCACCATTCAGTAATAACCACTGAAAATTTCATAAAAATTGGTTAAAAAATTATTACTATAGCCTATAACCTTCCCCCACCATTCAGTAATAACCACTGAAAATTTCATAAAAATTGGTTAAAAAATTATTACTATAGCCTATAACCTTCCCCCACCATTCAGTAATAACCACTGAAAATTTCATAAAAATTGGTTAAAAAATTATTACTATAGCCTATAACCTTCCCCCACCATTCAGTAATCACTGAAAATTTTATAAAAATTGGTTAAAAAATTATTACTATAGCCTATAACCTTCCCCCGCCATTCAGTAATAACCACTGAAAAATTCATAAAAATTGGTAAAAAATGGTTACTATAGCATATAACCTTCCCCCACCATTCAGTAATAACCACTGAAAATGTCATAAAAATTGGTTAAAAAATTATTACTATAGCCTATAACCTTCCCCCACCATTCAGTAATAACCACTGAAAATTTCATAATAATTGGTTAAAAAATTATTACTATAGCCTATAACCTTCCCCCTCCATTCAGTAATCACTGAAAATTTTATAAAAATTGGTTAAAAAATTATTACTATAGCCTATAACCTTCCCCCACCATTCAGTAATAACCACTGAAAATTTCATAAAAATTGGTTAAAAATGGTTACTATAGCATATAACCTTCCCCCACCATTCAGTAATAACCACTGAAAATTTCATAAAAATTGGTTAAAAAATTATTACTGTAGCCTTTAACCTTCCCCCACCATTCAGTAATCACTGAAAATTTTATAAAAATTGGTTAAAAAATTATTACTATAGCCTATAACCTTCCCCCGCCATTCAGTAATAACCACTGAAAATTTCATAAAAATTGGTTAAAAAATTATTACTATAGCCTATAACCTTCCCCCACCATTCAGTAATAACCACTGAAAATTTCATAAAAATTGGTTAAAAAATTATTACTATAGCCTATAACCTTCCCCCACCATTCAGTAATAACCACTGAAAATTTCATAAAGATTGGTTAAAAATGGTTACTATAGCATATAACCTTCCCCCACCATTCAGTAATAACCACTGAAAATTTCATAAAAATTGGTTAAAAAATTATTACTATAGCCTATAACCTTCCCCCACCATTCAGTAATAACCACTGAAAATTTCATAAAAATTGGTTAAAAATGGTTACTATAGCATATAAACTTCCTCCACCATTCAGTAATAACCAATGAAAATTTCATAAAAATTGGTTAAAAATGGTTAGTATTGCATAAACCTTCCCCCACCATTCAGTAATAACCACTGAAAATTTCATAAAAATTGTTTAAAAAAATATTACTATAGCCTATAACCTTCCCCCACCATTCAGTAATAACCACTGAAAATTTCATAAAAATTGGTTAAAAATGGTTACTATAGCATATAACCTTCCCCCACCATTCAGTAATAACCA
Organism: Nephrocerus scutellatus; assembly: GCA_947095585.1. Taxonomy (NCBI): domain Eukaryota; kingdom Metazoa; phylum Arthropoda; class Insecta; order Diptera; family Pipunculidae; genus Nephrocerus; species Nephrocerus scutellatus. Next base: position 77,792,221 of record OX352763.1, read on the forward strand.
CTGAAAATTTCATAAAAATTGGTTAAAAAATTATTACTATAGCCTATAACCTTCCCCCACCATTCAGTAATAACCACTGAAAATTTCATAAAAATTGGTTAAAAAATTATTACTATAGCCTATAACCTTCCCCCACCATTCAGTAATAACCATTGAAAATTTCATAAAAATTGGTTAAAAAATTATTACTATAGCCTATAACCTTCCCCCACCATTCAGTAATAACCACTGAAAATTTCATAAAAATTGGTTAAAAATGGTTACTATAGCATATAACCTTCCCCCACCATTCAGTAATAACCACTGAAAATTTCATAAAAATTGGTTAAAAAATTATTACTATAGCCTATAACCTTCCCCCACCATTCAGTAATAACCACTGAAAATTTCATAAAAATTGGTTAAAAAATTATTACTATAGCCTATAACCTTCCCCCACCATTCAGTAATAACCACTGAAAATTTCATAAAAATTGTTTAAAAAAATATTACTATAGCCTATAACCTTCCCCCACCATTCAGTAATAACCACTGAAAATTTCATAAAAATTGGTTAAAAATGGTTACTATAGCATATAACCTTCCCCCACCATTCAGTAATAACCACTGAAAATTTCATAAAAATTGGTTAAAAAATTATTACTATAGCCTATAACCTTCCCCCACCATTCAGTAATAACCACTGAAAATTTCATAAAAATTGGTTAAAAAATTATTACTATCGCCTATAACCTTCCCCCACCATTCAGTAATAACCACTGAAAATTTCATAAAAATTGGTTAAAAAATTATTACTATAGCCTATAACCTTCCCCCACCATTCAGTAATCACTGATAATTTTATAAAAATTGGTTAAAAAATTATTACTATAGCCTATAACCTTCCCCCGCCATTCAGTAATAACCACTGAAATTATCTTAAAAATTGGTTAAAAAATTATTACTATAGCCTATAACCTTCCCCCACCATTCAGTAATAACCACTGAAAATTTCATAAAAATTGGTTAAAAAATTATTACTATAGCCTATAACCTTCCCCCACCATTCAGTAATAACCACTGAAAATTTCATAAAAATTGGTTAAAAATGGTTACTATACCATTAGTATAGTAATATATATATAGTATAGTATAGTTAGTATAAAAATGGTTACTATACCATTAGTATAGTAATATATATATAGTATAGTATAGTTACCATTCAGTAATAACCACTGAAAATTTCATAAAAATTGGTTAAAAAATTATTACTATAGCCTATAACCTTCCCCCACCATTCAGTAATAACCACTGAAAATTTCATAAAAATTGTTTAAAAAAATATTACTATAGCCTATAACCTTCCCCCACCATTCAGTAATAACCACTGAAAATTTCATAAAAATTGGTTAAAAATGGTTACTATAGCATATAACCTTCCCCCACCATTCAGTAATAACCACTGAAAATTTCATAAAAATTGGTTAAAAAATTATTACTATAGCCTATAACCTTCCCCCGCCATTCAGTAATAACCACTGAAAATTTCATAAAAATTGGTTAAAAAATTATTACTATAGCCTATAACCTTCCCCCACCATTCAGTAATAACCACTGAAAATTTCATAAAAATTGGTTAAAAAATTATTACTATAGCCTATAACCTTCCCCCACCATTCAGTAATAACCACTGAAAATTTCATAAAAATTGGTTAAAAATAGTTACTATAGCATATAACCTTCCCCCATCATTCAGTAATAACCACTGAAAATTTCATAAAAATTGGTTAAAAATTATTACTATAGCCTATAACCTTCCCCCACCATTCAGTAATCACTGAAAATTTCATAAAAATTGGTTAAAAAATTATTACTATAGCCTATAACCTTCCCCCACCATTCAGTAATAACCACTGAAAATTTCATAAAAATTGGTTTAAAATGGTTACTATAGCATATAACCTTCCCCCACCATTCAGTAATAACCACTGAAAATTTCATAAAAATTGGTTAAAAAATTATTACTATAGCCTATAACCTTTCCCCACCATTCAGTAATAACCACTGAAAATTTCATAAAAATTGGTTAAAAAATTATTACTATAGCCTATAACCTTCCCCCACCATTCAGTAATAACCACTGAAAATTTCATAAAAATTGGTTAAAAAATTATTACTATAGCCTATAACCTTCCCCCACCATTCAGTAATAACAACTGAAAATTTCATAAAAATTGGTTAAAAATGGTTACTATAGCATATAACCTTCCCCCACCATTCAGTAATAACCACTGATAATTTTATAAAAATTGGTTAAAAAATTATTACTATAGCCTATAACCTTCCCCCGCCATTCAGTAATAACCACTGAAATTATCTTAAAAATTGGTTAAAAAATTATTACTATAGCCTATAACCTTCCCCCACCATTCAGTAATAACCACTGAAAATTTCATAAAAATTGGTTAAAAAATTATTACTATAGCCTATAACCTTCCCCCACCATTCAGTAATAACCACTGAAAATTTCATAAAAATTGGTTAAAAATGGTTACTATACCATTAGTATAGTAATATATATATAGTATAGTATAGTTAGTATAAAAATGGTTACTATACCATTAGTATAGTAATATATATATAGTATAGTATAGTTACCATTCAGTAATAACCACTGAAAATTTCATAAAAATTGGTTAAAAAATTATTACTATAGCCTATAACCTTCCCCCACCATTCAGTAATAACCACTGAAAATTTCATAAAAATTGTTTAAAAAAATATTACTATAGCCTATAACCTTCCCCCACCATTCAGTAATAACCACTGAAAATTTCATAAAAATTGGTTAAAAATGGTTACTATAGCATATAACCTTCCCCCACCATTCAGTAATAACCACTGAAAATTTCATAAAAATTGGTTAAAAAATTATTACTATAGCCTATAACCTTCCCCCGCCATTCAGTAATAACCACTGAAAATTTCATAAAAATTGGTTAAAAAATTATTACTATAGCCTATAACCTTTCCCCACCATTCAGTAATAACCACTGAAAATTCCATAAAAATTGGTTAAAAAATTATTACTATAGCCTATAACCTTCCCCCACCATTCAGTAATAACCACTGAAAATTTCATAAAAATTGGTTAAAAAATTATTACTATAGCCTATAACCTTCCCCCACCATTCAGTAATAACAACTGAAAATTTCATAAAAATTGGTTAAAAATGGTTACTATAGCATATAACCTTCCCCCACCATTCAGTAATAACCACTGAAAATTTCATAAAAATTGGTTAAAAAATTATTACTATAGCCTATAACCTTCCCCCACCATTCAGTAATAACCACTGAAAATTTCATAAAAATTGGTTAAAAAATTATTACTATAGCCTATAACCTTCCCCCACCATTCAGTAATAACCACTGAAAATTTCATAAAAATTGGTTAAAAAATTATTACTATAGCCTATAACCTTCCCCCACCATTCAGTAATCACTGAAAATTTTATAAAAATTGGTTAAAAAATTATTACTATAGCCTATAACCTTCCCCCGCCATTCAGTAATAACAACTGAAAAATTCATAAAAATTGGTTAAAAATGGTTACTATAGCATATAACCTTCCCCCACCATTCAGTAATAACCACTGAAAATGTCATAAAAATTGGTTAAAAAATTATTACTATAGCCTATAACCGTCCCCCACCATTCAGTAATAACCACTGAAAATTTCATAAAAATTGGTTAAAAAATTATTACTATAGCCTATAACCTTCCCCCTCCATTCAGTAATCACTGAAAATTTTATAAAAATTGGTTAAAAAATTATTACTATAGCCTATAACCTTCCCCCACCATTCAGTAATAACCACTGAAAATTTCATAAAAATTGGTTAAAAATGGTTACTATAGCATATAACCTTCCCCCACCATTCAGTAATAACCACTGAAAATTTCATAAAAATTGGTTAAAAAATTATTACTGTAGCCTTTAACCTTCCCCCACCATTCAGTAATCACTGAAAATTTTATAAAAATTGGTTAAAAAATTATTACTATAGCCTATAACCTTCCCCCGCCATTCAGTAATAACCACTGAAAATTTCATAAAAATTGGTTAAAAAATTATTACTATAGCCTATAACCTTCCTCCACCATTCAGTAATAACCACTGAAAATTTCATAAAAATTGGTTAAAAAATTATTACTATAGCCTATAACCTTCCCCCACCATTCAGTAATAACCACTGAAAGATTGGTTAAAAATGGTTACTATAGCATATAACCATCCCCCACCATTCAGTAATAACCACTAAAAATTTCATAAAAATTGGTTAAAAAATTATTACTATAGCCTATAACCTTCCCCCACCATTCAGTAATAACCACTGAAAATTTCATAAAAATTTGTTAAAAATGGTTACTATAGCATATAAACTTCCTCCACCATTCAGTAATAACCACTGAAAATTTCATAAAAATTGGTTAAAAATGGTTAGTATTGCATAAACCTTCCCCCACCATTCAGTAATAACCACTGAAAATTTCATAAAAATTGTTTAAAAAAATTTTACTATAGCCTATAACCTTCCCCCACCATTCAGTAATAACCACTGAAAATTTCATAAAAATTGGTTAAAAATGGTTACTATAGCATATAACCTTCCCCCACCATTCAGTAATAACCACTGAAAATTTCATAAAAATTGGTTAAAAAATTATTACTATAGCCTATAACCTTCCCCCACCATTCAGTAATAACCACTGAAAATTTCATAAAAATTGGTTAAAAAATTATTACTATAGCCTATAACCTTCCCCCACCATTCAGTAATAACCACTGAAAATTTCATAAAAATTGGTTAAAAAATTATTACTATAGCCTATAACCTTCCCCCACCATTCAGTAATAACCACTGAAAATTTCATAAAAATTGGTTAAAAATGGTTACTATAGCATATAACCTTCCCCCACCATTCAGTAATAACCACTGAAAATTTCATAAAAATTGGTTAAAAAATTATTACTATAGCCTATAACCTTCCCCCACCATTCAGTAATAACCACTGAAAATTTCATAAAAATTGGTTAAAAAATTATTACTATAGCCTATAATCTTCCCCCACCATTCAGTAATAACCACTGAAAATTTCATAAAAATTGGTTAAAAAATTATTACTATAGCCTATAACCTTCCCCCACCATTCAGTAATCACTGAAAATTTCATAAAAATTGATTAAAAAATTATTACTATAGCCTATAACCTTCCCCCACCATTCAGTAATAACCACTGAAAATTTCATAAAAATTGGTTAAAAATGGTTACTATAGCATATAACCTTCCCCCACCATTCAGTAATAACCACTGAAAATTTCATAAAAATTGGTTAAAAAATTATTACTATAGTCTATAACCTTGTCCCACCATTCAGTAATAACCACTGAAAATTTCATAAAAATTGGTTAAAAAATTATTACTATAGCCTATAACCTTCCCCCACCTTTCAGTAATAACCACTGAAAATTTCATAAAAATTGGTTAAAAAATTATTACTATAGCCTATAACCTTCCCCCACCATTCAGTAATAACCACTGAAAATTTCATAAAAATTGGTTAAAAATGGTTACTATAGCATATAACCTTCCCCCACCATTCAGTAATAACCACTGAAAATTTCATAAAAATTGTTTAAAAAATTATTACTATAGCCTATAACCTTCCCCCACCATTCAGTAATAACCACTGAAAATTTCATAAAAATTGGTTAAAAAATTATTACTATAGCCTATAACCTTCCCCCACCATTCAGTAATAACCACTGAAAATTTCATAAAAATTGGTTAAAAAATTATTACTATAGCCTATAACCTTCCCCCACCATTCAGTAATCACTGAACATTTTATAAAAATTGGTTAAAAAATTATTACTATAGCCTATAACCTTCCCCCGCCATTCAGTAATAACCACTGAAAATTTCATAAAAATTGGTTAAAAAATTATTACTATAGCCTATAACTTTCCCCCACCATTCAGTAATCACTGATAATTTTATAAAAATTGGTTAAAAAATTATTACTATAGCCTATAACCTTCCCCCGCCATTCAGTAATAACCACTGAAATTATCTTAAAAATTGGTTAAAAAATTATTACTATAGCCTATAACCTTCCCCCACCATTCAGTAATAACCACTGAAAATTTCATAAAAATTGGTTAAAAAATTATTACTATAGCCTATAACCTTCCCCCACCATTCAGTAATAACCACTGAAAATTTCATAAAAATTGGTTAAAAATGGTTACTATAGCATATAACCTTCCCCCACCATTCAGTAATAACCACTAAAAATTTCATAAAAATTGGTTAAAAAATTATTACTATAGCCTATAACCTTCCCCCACCATTCAGTAATAACCACTGAAAATTTCATAAAAATTAGTTAAAAATGGTTACTATAGCATATAACCTTCCCCCACCATTCAGTAATAACCACTGAAAATTTCATAAAAATTGTTTAAAAAATTATTACTATAGCCTATAACCTTCCCCCACCATTCAGTAATAACCACTGAAAATTTCATAAAAATTGGTTAAAAAATTATTACTATAGCCTATAACCTTCCCCCACCATTCAGTAATAACCACTGAAAATTTCATAAAAATTGGTTAAAAAATTATTACTATAGCCTATAACCTTCCCCCACCATTCAGTAATCACTGAACATTTTATAAAAATTGGTTAAAAAATTATTACTATAGCCTATAACCTTCCCCCGCCATTCAGTAATAACCACTGAAAATTTCATAAAAATTGGTTAAAAAATTATTACTATAGCCTATAACCTTCCCCCACCATTCAGTAATCACTGATAATTTTATAAAAATTGGTTAAAAAATTATTACTATTGCCTATAACCTTCCCCCGCCATTCAGTAATAACCACTGAAATTATCTTAAAAATTGGTTAAAAAATTATTACTATAGCCTATAACCTTCCCCCACCATTCAGTAATAACCACTGAAAATTTCATAAAAATTGGTTAAAAAATTATTACTATAGCCTATAACCTTCCCCCACCATTCAGTAATAACCACTGAAAATTTCATAAAAATTGGTTAAAAATGGTTACTATAGCATATAACCTTCCCCCACCATTCAGTAATAACCACTAAAAATTTCATAAAAATTGGTTAAAAAATTATTACTATAGCCTATAACCTTCCCCCACCATTCAGTAATAACCACTGAAAATTTCATAAAAATTGGTTAAAAAATTATTAATATAGCCTATAACCTTCCCCCACCATTCAGTAATAACCACTGGAAATTTCATAAAAATTGGTTAAAAATGGTTACTATAGCATATAACCTTCCCCCACCATTCAGTAATAACCACTGAAAATTTCATAAAAATTGGTTAAAAAATTATTACTATAGCCTATTTTTTTATCAAAATCTGTTAAAGATTTGCGATATAATACGCACCGCACGTTTTATCATAAACTTCCCCCACCATTCAGTAATAACCACTGAAAATTTCATAAAAATTGTTTAAAAAAATATTACTATAGCCTATAACCTTCCCCCACCATTCAGTAATAACCACTGAAAATTTCATAAAAATTGGTTAAAAATGGTTACTATAGCATATAACCTTCCCCCACCATTCAGTAATAACCACTGAAAATTTCATAAAAATTGGTTAAAAAATTATTACTATAGCCTATAACCTTCCCCCACCATTCAGTAATAACCACTGAAAATTTCATAAAAATTGGTTAAAAAATTATTACTATAGCCTATAACCTTCCCCCACCATTCAGTAATAACCACTGAAAATTTTATAAAAATTGGTTAAAAATTTATTACTATAGCCTATAACCTTCCCCCACCATTCAGTAATAACCACTGAAAATTTCATAAAAATTGGTTAAAAATGGTTACTATAGCATATAACCTTCCCCCACCATTCAGTAATAACCACTGAAAATTTCATAAAAATTGGTTAAAAAATTATTACTATAGCCTATAACCTTCCCCCACCATTCAGTAATCACTGAAAATTTCATAAAAATTGGTTAAAAAATTATTACTATAGCCTATAACCTTCCCCCACCATTCAGTAATCACTGAACATTTTATAAAAATTGGTTAAAAAATTATTACTATAGCCTATAACCTTCCCCCGCCATTCAGTAATAACCACTGAAAATTTCATAAAAATTGGTTAAAAAATTATTACTATAGCCTATAACCTTCCCCCGCCATTCAGTAATAACCACTGAAATTATCTTAAAAATTCAGTAATAACCACTGAAAATTTCATAAAAATTGGTTAAAAAATTATTAATATAGCCTATAACCTTCCCCCACCATTCAGTAATAACCACTGAAAGATTGGTTAAAAATGGTTACTATAGCATATAACCATCCCCCACCATTCAGTAATAACCACTAAAAATTTCATAAAAATTGGTTAAAAAATTATTACTATAGCCTATAACCTTCCCCCACCATTCAGTAATAACCACTGAAAATTTCATAAAAATTTGTTAAAAATGGTTACTATAGCATATAAACTTCCTCCACCATTCAGTAATAACCACTGAAAATTTCATAAAAATTGGTTAAAAATGGTTAGTATTGCATAAACCTTCCCCCACCATTCAGTAATAACCACTGAAAATTTCATAAAAATTGTTTAAAAAAATTTTACTATAGCCTATAACCTTCCCCCACCATTCAGTAATAACCACTGAAAATTTCATAAAAATTGGTTAAAAATGGTTACTATAGCATATAACCTTCCCCCACCATTCAGTAATAACCACTGAAAATTTCATAAAAATTGGTTAAAAAATTATTACTATAGCCTATAACCTTCCCCCACCATTCAGTAATAACCACTGAAAATTTCATAAAAATTGGTTAAAAAATTATTACTATAGCCTATAACCTTCCCCCACCATTCAGTAATAACCACTGAAAATTTCATAAAAATTGGTTAAAAAATTATTACTATAGCCTATAACCTTCCCCCACCATTCAGTAATAACCACTGAAAATTTCATAAAAATTGGTTAAAAATGGTTACTATAGCATATAACCTTCCCCCACCATTCAGTAATAACCACTGAAAATTTCATAAAAATTGGTTAAAAAATTATTACTATAGCCTATAACCTTCCCCCACCATTCAGTAATAACCACTGAAAATTTCATAAAAATTGGTTAAAAAATTATTACTATAGCCTATAACCTTCCCCCACCATTCAGTAATAACCACTGAAAATTTCATAAAAATTGGTTAAAAAATTATTACTATAGCCTATAACCTTCCCCCACCATTCAGTAATCACTGAAAATTTCATAAAAATTGATTAAAAAATTATTACTATAGCCTATAACCTTCCCCCACCATTCAGTAATAACCACTGAAAATTTCATAAAAATTGGTTAAAAATGGTTACTATAGCATATAACCTTCCCCCACCATTCAGTAATAACCACTGAAAATTTCATAAAAATTGGTTAAAAAATTATTACTATAGTCTATAACCTTGTCCCACCATTCAGTAATAACCACTGAAAATTTCATAAAAATTGGTTAAAAAATTATTACTATAGCCTATAACCTTCCCCCACCTTTCAGTAATAACCACTGAAAATTTCATAAAAATTGGTTAAAAAATTATTACTATAGCCTATAACCTTCCCCCACCATTCAGTAATAACCACTGAAAATTTCATAAAAATTGGTTAAAAATGGTTACTATAGCATATAACCTTCCCCCACCATTCAGTAATAACCACTGAAAATTTCATAAAAATTGTTTAAAAAATTATTACTATAGCCTATAACCTTCCCCCACCATTCAGTAATAACCACTGAAAATTTCATAAAAATTGGTTAAAAAATTATTACTATAGCCTATAACCTTCCCCCACCATTCAGTAATAACCACTGAAAATTTCATAAAAATTGGTTAAAAAATTATTACTATAGCCTATAACCTTCCCCCACCATTCAGTAATCACTGAACATTTTATAAAAATTGGTTAAAAAATTATTACTATAGCCTATAACCTTCCCCCGCCATTCAGTAATAACCACTGAAAATTTCATAAAAATTGGTTAAAAAATTATTACTATAGCCTATAACTTTCCCCCACCATTCAGTAATCACTGATAATTTTATAAAAATTGGTTAAAAAATTATTACTATAGCCTATAACCTTCCCCCGCCATTCAGTAATAACCACTGAAATTATCTTAAAAATTGGTTAAAAAATTATTACTATAGCCTATAACCTTCCCCCACCATTCAGTAATAACCACTGAAAATTTCATAAAAATTGGTTAAAAAATTATTACTATAGCCTATAACCTTCCCCCACCATTCAGTAATAACCACTGAAAATTTCATAAAAATTGGTTAAAAATGGTTACTATAGCATATAAACTTCCCCCACCATTCAGTAATAACCACTAAAAATTTCATAAAAATTGGTTAAAAAATTATTACTATAGCCTATAACCTTCCCCCACCATTCAGTAATAACCACTGAAAATTTCATAAAAATTAGTTAAAAATGGTTACTATAGCATATAACCTTCCCCCACCATTCAGTAATAACCACTGAAAATTTCATAAAAATTGTTTAAAAAATTATTACTATAGCCTATAACCTTCCCCCACCATTCAGTAATAACCACTGAAAATTTCATAAAAATTGGTTAAAAAATTATTACTATAGCCTATAACCTTCCCCCACCATTCAGTAATAACCACTGAAAATTTCATAAAAATTGGTTAAAAAATTATTACTATAGCCTATAACCTTCCCCCACCATTCAGTAATCACTGAACATTTTATAAAAATTGGTTAAAAAATTATTACTATAGCCTATAACCTTCCCCCGCCATTCAGTAATAACCACTGAAAATTTCATAAAAATTGGTTAAAAAATTATTACTATAGCCTATAACCTTCCCCCACCATTCAGTAATCACTGATAATTTTATAAAAATTGGTTAAAAAATTATTACTATTGCCTATAACCTTCCCCCGCCATTCAGTAATAACCACTGAAATTATCTTAAAAATTGGTTAAAAAATTATTACTATAGCCTATAACCTTCCCCCACCATTCAGTAATAACCACTGAAAATTTCATAAAAATTGGTTAAAAAATTATTACTATAGCCTATAACCTTCCCCCACCATTCAGTAATAACCACTGAAAATTTCATAAAAATTGGTTAAAAATGGTTACTATAGCATATAACCTTCCCCCACCATTCAGTAATAACCACTAAAAATTTCATAAAAATTGGTTAAAAAATTATTACTATAGCCTATAACCTTCCCCCACCATTCAGTAATAACCACTGAAAATTTCATAAAAATTGGTTAAAAAATTATTAATATAGCCTATAACCTTCCCCCACCATTCAGTAATAACCACTGGAAATTTCATAAAAATTGGTTAAAAATGGTTACTATAGCATATAACCTTCCCCCACCATTCAGTAATAACCACTGAAAATTTCATAAAAATTGGTTAAAAAATTATTACTATAGCCTATAAACTTCCCCCACCATTCAGTAATAACCACTGAAAATTTCATAAAAATTGTTTAAAAAAATATTACTATAGCCTATAACCTTCCCCCACCATTCAGTAATAACCACTGAAAATTTCATAAAAATTGGTTAAAAATGGTTACTATAGCATATAACCTTCCCCCACCATTCAGTAATAACCACTGAAAATTTCATAAAAATTGGTTAAAAAATTATTACTATAGCCTATAACCTTCCCCCACCATTCAGTAATAACCACTGAAAATTTCATAAAAATTGGTTAAAAAATTATTACTATAGCCTATAACCTTCCCCCACCATTCAGTAATAACCACTGAAAATTTTATAAAAATTGGTTAAAAATTTATTACTATAGCCTATAACCTTCCCCCACCATTCAGTAATAACCACTGAAAATTTCATAAAAATTGGTTAAAAATGGTTACTATAGCATATAACCTTCCCCCACCATTCAGTAATAACCACTGAAAATTTCATAAAAATTGGTTAAAAAATTATTACTATAGCCTATAACCTTCCCCCACCATTCAGTAATCACTGAAAATTTCATAAAAATTGGTTAAAAAATTATTACTATAGCCTATAACCTTCCCCCACCATTCAGTAATCACTGAACATTTTATAAAAATTGGTTAAAAAATTATTACTATAGCCTATAACCTTCCCCCGCCATTCAGTAATAACCACTGAAAATTTCATAAAAATTGGTTAAAAAATTATTACTATAGCCTATAACCTTCCCCCACCATTCAGTAATAACCACTGAAATTATCTTAAAAATTCAGTAATAACCACTGAAAATTTCATAAAAATTGGTTAAAAAATTATTAATATAGCCTATAACCTTCCCCCACCATTCAGTAATAACCACTGAAAATTTCATAAAAATTGGTTAAAAATGGTTACTATAGCATATAACCTTCCCCCACCATTCAGTAATAACCACTGAAAATTTCATAAAAATTGGTTAAAAAATTATTACTATAGCCTATAACCTTCCCCCACCATTCAGTAATAACCACTGAAAATTTCATAAAAATTGTTTAAAAAAATATTACTATAGCCTATAACCTTCCCCCACCATTCAGTAATAACCACTGAAAATTTCATAAAAATTGGTTAAAAATGGTTACTATAGCATATAACCTTCCCCCACCATTCAGTAATAACCACTGAAAATTTCATAAAAATTGTTTAAAAAATTATTACTATAGCCTATAACCTTCCCCCACCATTCAGTAATAACCACTGAAAATTTCATAAAAATTGGTTAAAAAATTATTACTTAGCCTATAACCTTCCCCCACCATTCAGTAATAACCACTGAAAATTTCATAAAAATTGGTTAAAAATGGTTACTATAGCATATAACCTTCCCCCACCATTCAGTAATAACCACTAAAAATTTCATAAAAATTGGTTAAAAAATTATTACTATAGCCTATAACCTTCCCCCACCATTCAGTAATAACCACTGAAAATTTCATAAAAATTGGTTAAAAAATTATTAATATAGCCTATAACCTTCCCCCACCATTCAGTAATAACCACTGAAAATTTCATAAAAATTGGTTAAAAATGGTTACTATAGCATATAACCTTCCCCCACCATTCAGTAATAACCACTGAAAATTTCATAAAAATTGGTTAAAAAATTATTACTATAGCCTATAACCTTCCCCCACCATTCAGTAATAACCACTGAAAATTTCATAAAAATTGGTTAAAAATGGTTACTATAGCATATAACCTTCCCCCACCATTCAGTAATAACCACTAAAAATTTCATAAAAATTGGTTAAAAAATTATTACTATAGCCTATAACCTTCCCCCACCATTCAGTAATAACCACTGAAAATTTCATAAAAATTGGTTAAAAATGGTTACTATAGCATATAACCTTCCCCCACCATTCAGTAATAACCACTGAAAATTTCATAAAAATTGGTTAAAAAATTATTACTATAGCCTATAACCTTCCCCCACCATTCAGTAATAACCACTGAAAATTTCATAAAAATTGGTTAAAAAATTATTACTATAGCCTATAACCTTCCCCCACCATTCAGTAATAACCACTGAAAATTTCATAAAAATTGGTTAAAAAATTATTACTATAGCCTATAACCTTCCCCCACCATTCAGTAATCACTGAACATTTTATAAAAATTGGTTAAAAAATTATTACTATAGCCTATAACCTTCCCCCGCCATTCAGTAATAACCACTGAAAATTTCATAAAAATTGGTTAAAAAATTATTACTATAGCCTATAACCTTCCCCCACCATTCAGTAATCACTGATAATTTTATAAAAATTGGTTAAAAAATTATTACTATAGCCTATAACCTTCCCCCGCCATTCAGTAATAACCACTGAAATTATCTTAAAAATTGGTTAAAAAATTATTACTATAGCCTATAACCTTCCCCCACCATTCAGTAATAACCACTGAAAATTTCATAAAAATTGGTTAAAAAATTATTACTATAGCCTATAACCTTCCCCCACCATTCAGTAATAACCACTGAAAATTTCATAAAAATTGGTTAAAAATGGTTACTATAGCATATAACCTTCCCCCACCATTCAGTAATAACCACTAAAAATTTCATAAAAATTGGTTAAAAAATTATTACTATAGCCTATAACCTTCCCCCACCATTCAGTAATAACCACTGAAAATTTCATAAAAATTGGTTAAAAAATTATTAATATAGCCTATAACCTTCCCCCACCATTCAGTAATAACCACTGAAAATTTCATAAAAATTGGTTAAAAATGGTTACTATAGCATATAACCTTCCCCCACCATTCAGTAATAACCACTGAAAATTTCCTAAAAATTGGTTAAAAAATTATTACTATAGCCTATAACCTTCCCCCACCATTCAGTAATAACCACTGAAAATTTCATAAAAATTGTTTAAAAAAATATTACTATAGCCTATAACCTTCCCCCATCATTCAGTAATAACCACTGAAAATTTCATAAAAATTGGTTAAAAATGGTTACTATAGCATATAACCTTCCCCCACCATTCAGTAATAACCACTGAAAATTTCATAAAAATTGGTTAAAAAATTATTACTATAGCCTATAACCTTCCCCCACCATTCAGTAATAACCACTGAAAATTTCATAAAAATTGGTTAAAAAATTATTACTATAGCCTATTACCTTCCCCCACCATTCAGTAATAACCACTGAAAATTTCATAAAAATTGGTTAAAAATTTATTACTATAGCCTATAACCTTCCCCCACCATTCAGTAATAACCACTGAAAATTTCATAAAAATTGGTTAAAAATGGTTACTATAGCATATAACCTTCCCCCACCATTCAGTAATAACCACTGAAAATTTCATAAAAATTGGTTAAAAAATTATTACTATAGCCTATAACCTTCCCCCACCATTCAGTAATCACTGAAAATTTCATAAAAATTGGTTAAAAAATTATTACTATAGCCTATAACCTTCCCCCACCATTCAGTAATCACTGAACATTTTATAAAAATTGGTTAAAAAATTATTACTATAGCCTATAACCTTCCCCCGCCATTCAGTAATAACCACTGAAAATTTCATAAAAATTGGTTAAAAAATTATTACTATAGCCTATAACCTTCCCCCGCCATTCAGTAATAACCACTGAAATTATCTTAAAAATTGGTTAAAAAATTATTACTATAGCCTATAACCTTCCCCCACCATTCAGTAATAACCACTGAAAATTTCATAAAAATTGGTTAAAAAATTATTACTATAGCCTATAACCTTCCCCCACCATTCAGTAATAACCACTGAAAATTTCATAAAAACTGGTTAAAAATGGTTACTATAGCATATAACCTTCCCCCACCATTCAGTAATAACCACTAAAAATTTCATAAAAATTGGTTAAAAAATTATTACTATAGCCTATAACCTTCCCCCACCATTCAGTAATAACCACTGAAAATTTCATAAAAATTGGTTAAAAAATTATTAATATAGCCTATAACCTTCCCCCACCATTCAGTAATAACCACTGAAAATTTCATAAAAATTGGTTAAAAATGGTTACTATAGCATATAACCTTCCCCCACCATTCAGTAATAACCACTGAAAATTTCATAAAAATTGGTTAAAAAATTATTACTATAGCCTATAACCTTCCCCCACCATTCAGTAATAACCACTGAAAATTTCATAAAAATTGTTTAAAAAAATATTACTATAGCCTATAACCTTCCCCCACCATTCAGTAATAACCACTGAAAATTTCATAAAAATTGGTTAAAAATGGTTACTATAGCATATAACCTTCCCCCACCATTCAGTAATAACCACTGAAAATTTCATAAAAATTGTTTAAAAAAATATTACTATAGCCTATAACCTTCCCCCACCATTCAGTAATAACCACTGAAATTATCTTAAAAATTCAGTAATAACCACTGAAAATTTCATAAAAATTGGTTAAAAAATTATTAATATAGCCTATAACCTTCCCCCACCATTCAGTAATAACCACTGAAAATTTCATAAAAATTGGTTAAAAATGGTTACTATAGCATATAACCTTCCCCCACCATTCAGTAATAACCACTGAAAATTTCATAAAAATTGGTTAAAAAATTATTACTATAGCCTATAACCTTCCCCCACCATTCAGTAATAACCACTGAAAATTTCATAAAAATTGTTTAAAAAAATATTACTATAGCCTATAACCTTCCCCCACCATTCAGTAATAACCACTGAAAATTTCATAAAAATTGGTTAAAAATGGTTACTATAGCATATAACCTTCCCCCACCATTCAGTAATAACCACTGAAAATTTCATAAAAATTGGTTAAAAAATTATTACTATAGCCTATAACCTTCCCCCACCATTCAGTAATAACCACTGAAAATTTCATAAAAATTGGTTAAAAAATTATTACTTAGCCTATAACCTTCCCCCACCATTCAGTAATAACCACTGAAAATTTCATAAAAATTGGTTAAAAATGGTTACTATAGCATATAACCTTCCCCCACCATTCAGTAATAACCACTAAAAATTTCATAAAAATTGGTTAAAAAATTATTACTATAGCCTATAACCTTCCCCCACCATTCAGTAATAACCACTGAAAATTTCATAAAAATTGGTTAAAAAATTATTAATATAGCCTATAACCTTCCCCCACCATTCAGTAATAACCACTGAAAATTTCATAAAAATTGGTTAAAAATGGTTACTATAGCATATAACCTTCCCCCACCATTCAGTAATAACCACTGAAAATTTCATAAAAATTGGTTAAAAAATTATTACTATAGCCTATAACCTTCCCCCACCATTCAGTAATAACCACTGAAAATTTCATAAAAATTGGTTAAAAATGGTTACTATAGCATATAACCTTCCCCCACCATTCAGTAATAACCACTAAAAATTTCATAAAAATTGGTTAAAAAATTATTACTATAGCCTATAACCTTCCCCCACCATTCAGTAATAACCACTGAAAATTTCATAAAAATTGGTTAAAAATGGTTACTATAGCATATAACCTTCCCCCACCATTCAGTAATAACCACTGAAAATTTCATAAAAATTGGTTAAAAAATTATTACTATAGCCTATAACCTTCCCCCACCATTCAGTAATAACCACTGAAAATTTCATAAAAATTGGTTAAAAAATTATTACTATAGCCTATAACCTTCCCCCACCATTCAGTAATAACCACTGAAAATTTCATAAAAATTGGTTAAAAAATTATTACTATAGCCTATAACCTTCCCCCACCATTCAGTAATCACTGAACATTTTATAAAAATTGGTTAAAAAATTATTACTATAGCCTATAACCTTCCCCCGCCATTCAGTAATAACCACTGAAAATTTCATAAAAATTGGTTAAAAAATTATTACTATAGCCTATAACCTTCCCCCACCATTCAGTAATCACTGATAATTTTATAAAAATTGGTTAAAAAATTATTACTATAGCCTATAACCTTCCCCCGCCATTCAGTAATAACCACTGAAATTATCTTAAAAATTGGTTAAAAAATTATTACTATAGCCTATAACCTTCCCCCACCATTCAGTAATAACCACTGAAAATTTCATAAAAATTGGTTAAAAAATTATTACTATAGCCTATAACCTTCCCCCACCATTCAGTAATAACCACTGAAAATTTCATAAAAATTGGTTAAAAATGGTTACTATAGCATATAACCTTCCCCCACCATTCAGTAATAACCACTAAAAATTTCATAAAAATTGGTTAAAAAATTATTACTATAGCCTATAACCTTCCCCCACCATTCAGTAATAACCACTGAAAATTTCATAAAAATTGGTTAAAAAATTATTAATATAGCCTATAACCTTCCCCCACCATTCAGTAATAACCACTGAAAATTTCATAAAAATTGGTTAAAAATGGTTACTATAGCATATAACCTTCCCCCACCATTCAGTAATAACCACTGAAAATTTCCTAAAAATTGGTTAAAAAATTATTACTATAGCCTATAACCTTCCCCCACCATTCAGTAATAACCACTGAAAATTTCATAAAAATTGTTTAAAAAAATATTACTATAGCCTATAACCTTCCCCCATCATTCAGTAATAACCACTGAAAATTTCATAAAAATTGGTTAAAAATGGTTACTATAGCATATAACCTTCCCCCACCATTCAGTAATAACCACTGAAAATTTCATAAAAATTGGTTAAAAAATTATTACTATAGCCTATAACCTTCCCCCACCATTCAGTAATAACCACTGAAAATTTCATAAAAATTGGTTAAAAAATTATTACTATAGCCTATTACCTTCCCCCACCATTCAGTAATAACCACTGAAAATTTCATAAAAATTGGTTAAAAATTTATTACTATAGCCTATAACCTTCCCCCACCATTCAGTAATAACCACTGAAAATTTCATAAAAATTGGTTAAAAATGGTTACTATAGCATATAACCTTCCCCCACCATTCAGTAATAACCACTGAAAATTTCATAAAAATTGGTTAAAAAATTATTACTATAGCCTATAACCTTCCCCCACCATTCAGTAATCACTGAAAATTTCATAAAAATTGGTTAAAAAATTATTACTATAGCCTATAACCTTCCCCCACCATTCAGTAATCACTGAACATTTTATAAAAATTGGTTAAAAAATTATTACTATAGCCTATAACCTTCCCCCGCCATTCAGTAATAACCACTGAAAATTTCATAAAAATTGGTTAAAAAATTATTACTATAGCCTATAACCTTCCCCCGCCATTCAGTAATAACCACTGAAATTATCTTAAAAATTGGTTAAAAAATTATTACTATAGCCTATAACCTTCCCCCACCATTCAGTAATAACCACTGAAAATTTCATAAAAATTGGTTAAAAAATTATTACTATAGCCTATAACCTTCCCCCACCATTCAGTAATAACCACTGAAAATTTCATAAAAATTGGTTAAAAATGGTTACTATAGCATATAACCTTCCCCCACCATTCAGTAATAACCACTAAAAATTTCATAAAAATTGGTTAAAAAATTATTACTATAGCCTATAACCTTCCCCCACCATTCAGTAATAACCACTGAAAATTTCATAAAAATTGGTTAAAAAATTATTAATATAGCCTATAACCTTCCCCCACCATTCAGTAATAACCACTGAAAATTTCATAAAAATTGGTTAAAAATGGTTACTATAGCATATAACCTTCCCCCACCATTCAGTAATAACCACTGAAAATTTCATAAAAATTGGTTAAAAAATTATTACTATAGCCTATAACCTTCCCCCACCATTCAGTAATAACCACTAAAAATTTCATAAAAATTGGTTAAAAAATTATTACTATAGCCTATAACCTTCCCCCACCATTCAGTAATAACCACTGAAAATTTCATAAAAATTGGTTAAAAAATTATTACTATAGCCTATAACCTTCCCCCACCATTCAGTAATAACCACTGAAAATTTCATAAAAATTGGTTAAAAAATTATTACTATAGCCTATACCTTCCCCCACCATTCAGTAATCACTGAAAATTTCATAAAAATTGGTTAAAAAATTATTACTATAGCCTATAACCTTCCCCCACCATTCAGTAATAACCACTGAAAATTTCATAAAAATTGGTTAAAAAATTATTACTATAGCCTATAACCTTCCCCCACCATTCAGTAATAACCACTGAAAATTTCATAAAAATTGGTTAAAAAATTATTACTATAGCCTATAACCTTCCCCCACCATTCAGTAATAACCACTGAAAATTTTATAAAAATTGGTTAAAAATTTATTACTATAGCCTATAACCTTCCCCCACCATTCAGTAATAACCACTGAAAATTTCATAAAAATTGGTTAAAAATGGTTACTATAGCATATAACCTTCCCCCACCATTCAGTAATAACCACTGAAAATTTCATAAAAATTGGTTAAAAAATTATTACTATAGCCTATAACCTTCCCCCACCATTCAGTAATCACTGAAAATTTCATAAAAATTGGTTAAAAAATTATTACTATAGCCTATAACCTTCCCCCACCATTCAGTAATCACTGAACATTTTATAAAAATTGGTTAAAAAATTATTACTATAGCCTATAACCTTCCCCCGCCATTCAGTAATAACCACTGAAAATTTCATAAAAATTGGTTAAAAAATTATTACTATAGCCTATAACCTTCCCCCACCATTCAGTAATAACCACTGAAAATTTCATAAAAATTGTTTAAAAAAATATTACTATAGCCTATAACCTTCCCCCATCATTCAGTAATAACCACTGAAAATTTCATAAAAATTGGTTAAAAATGGTTACTATAGCATATAACCTTCCCCCGCCATTCAGTAATAACCACTGAAATTATCTTAAAAACTGGTTAAAAAATTATTACTATAGCCTATAACCTTCCCCCGCCATTCAGTAATAACCACTGAAAATTTCATAAAAATTGGTTAAAAAATTATTACTATAGCCTATAACCTTCCCCCGCCATTCAGTAATAACCACTGAAATTATCTTAAAAATTGGTTAAAAAATTATTACTATAGCCTATAACCTTCCCCCACCATTCAGTAATAACCACTGAAAATTTCATAAAAATTGGTTAAAAAATTATTACTATAGCCTATAACCTTCCCCCACCATTCAGTAATAACCACTGAAAATTTCATAAAAGTTGGTTAAAAATGGTTACTATAGCATATAACCTTCCCCCACCATTCAGTAATAACCACTAAAAATTTCATAAAAATTGGTTAAAAAATTATTACTATAGCCTATAACCTTCCCCCACCATTCAGTAATAACCACTGAAAATTTCATAAAAATTGGTTAAAAAATTATTAATATAGCCTATAACCTTCCCCCACCATTCAGTAATAACCACTGAAAATTTCATAAAAATTGGTTAAAAATGGTTACTATAGCATATAACCTTCCCCCACCATTCAGTAATAACCACTGAAAATTTCATAAAAATTGGTTAAAAAATTATTACTATAGCCTATAACCTTCCCCCACCATTCAGTAATAACCACTGAAAATTTCATAAAAATTGTTTAAAAAAATATTACTATAGCCTATAACCTTCCCCCACCATTCAGTAATAACCACTGAAAATTTCATAAAAATTGGTTAAAAATGGTTACTATAGCATATAACCTTCCCCCACCATTCAGTAATAACCACTGAAAATTTCATAAAAATTGGTTAAAAAATTATTACTATAGCCTATAACCTTCCCCCACCATTCAGTAATAACCACTGAAAATTTCATAAAAATTGGTTAAAAAATTATTACTATAGCCTATAACCTTCCCCCACCATTCAGTAATAACCACTGAAAATTTCATAAAAATTGGTTAAAAAATTATTACTATAGCCTATAACCTTCCCCCACCATTCAGTAATAACCACTGAAAATTTCATAAAAATTGGTTAAAAAATTATTACTATAGCCTATAACCTTCCCCCACCATTCAGTAATCACTGAAAATTTCATAAAAATTGGTTAAAAAATTATTACTATAGCCTATAACCTTCCCCCACCATTCAGTAATAACCACTGAAAATTTCATAAAAATTGGTTAAAAAATTATTACTATAGCCTATAACCTTCCCCCACCATTCAGTAATAACCACTGAAAATTTCATAAAAATTGGTTAAAAAATTATTACTATAGCCTATAACCTTCCCCCACCATTCAGTAATAACCACTGAAAATTTCATAAAAATTGCTTAAAAAATTATTACTATAGCCTATAACCTTCCCCCACCATTCAGTAATAACCACTGAAAATTTCATAAAAATTGGTTAAAAATGGTTACTATAGCATATAACCTTCCCCCACCATTCAGTAATAACCACTGAAAATTTCATTAAAATTGGTTAAAAAATTATTACTATAGCCTATAACCTTCCCCCACCATTCAGTAATCACTGAAAATTTTATAAAAATTGGTTAAAAAATTATTACTATAGCCTATAACCTTCCCCCGTCATTCAGTAATAACCACTGAAAATTTCATAAAAATTGGTTAAAAATGGTTACTATAGCATATAACCTTCCCCCACCATTCAGTAATAACCACTGAAAATTTTATAAAAATTGGTTAAAAAATTATTACTATAGCCTACAACCTTCCCCCACCATTCAGTAATAACCACTGAAAATTTCATAAAAATTGGTTAAAAATGGTTACTATAGCATATAACCTTCCCCCACCATTCAGTAATAACCACTGAAAATTTCATTAAAAATGGTTAAAAAATTATTACTATAGCCTATAACCTTCCCCTCACCATTCAGTAATAACCACTGAAAATTTCATAAAAATTGGTTAAAAAATTATTAATATAGCCTATAACCTTCCCCCACCAGTCAGTAATAACCACTGAAAATTTCATAAAAATTGGTTAAAAATGGTTACTATAGCATATAACCTTCCCCCACCATTCAGTAATAACCACTGAAAATTTCATAAAAATTGGTTAAAAAATTATTACTATAGCCTATAACCTTCCCCCACCATTCAGTAATAACCACTGAAAATTTCATAAAAATTGTTTAAAAAAATATTACTATAGCCTATAACCTTCCCCCACCATTCAGTAATAACCACTGAAAATTTCATAAAAATTGGTTAAAAATGGTTACTATAGCATATAACCTTCCCCCACCATTCAGTAATAACCACTGAAAATTTCATAAAAATTGGTTAAAAAATTATTACTATAGCCTATAACCTTCCCCCACCATTCAGTAATAACCACTGAAAATTTCATAAAAATTGGTTAAAAAATTATTACTATAGCCTATAACCTTCCCCCACCATTCAGTAATAACCACTGAAAATTTCATAAAAATTGGTTAAAAAATTATTACTATAGCCTATAACCTTCCCCCACCATTCAGTAATAACCACTGAAAATTTCATAAAAATTGGTTAAAAATGGTTACTATAGCATATAACCTTCCCCCACCATTCAGTAATAACCACTGAAAATTTCATAAAAATTGGTTAAAAAATTATTACTATAGCCTATAACCTTCCCCCACCATTCAGTAATCACTGAAAATTTCATAAAAATTGGTTAAAATATTATTACTATAGCCTATAACCTTCCCCCACCATTCAGTAATCACTGAACATTTTATAAAAATTGGTTAAAAAATTATTACTATAACCTATAACCTTCCCCCGCCATTCAGTAATAACCACTGAAAATTTCATAAAAATTGGTTAAAAAATTATTACTATAGCCTATAACCTTCCCCCGCCATTCAGT
This sequence comes from Nephrocerus scutellatus, assembly GCA_947095585.1. Taxonomy (NCBI): domain Eukaryota; kingdom Metazoa; phylum Arthropoda; class Insecta; order Diptera; family Pipunculidae; genus Nephrocerus; species Nephrocerus scutellatus. The sequence continues at coordinate 77,815,658 of OX352763.1, forward strand.
AATAACCAATGAAATTATCTTAAAAATTGGTTAAAAAATTATTACTATAGCCTATAACCTTCCCCCACCATTCAGTAATAACCACTGAAAATTTCATAAAAATTGGTTAAAAAATTATTACTATAGCCTATAACCTTCCCCCACCATTCAGTAATAACCACTGAAAATTTCATAAAAATTGGTTAAAAATGGTTACTATAGCATATAACCTTCCCCCACCATTCAGTAATAACCACTAAAAATTTCATAAAAATTGGTTAAAAAATTATTACTATAGCCTATAACCTTCCCCCACCATTCAGTAATAACCACTGAAAATTTCATAAAAATTGGTTAAAAAATTATTAATATATCCTATAACCTTCCCCCACCATTCAGTAATAACCACTGAAAATTTCATAAAAATTGGTTAAAAATGGTTACTATAGCATATAACCTTCCCCCACCATTCAGTAATAACCACTGAAAATTTCATAAAAATTGGTTAAAAAATTATTACTATAGCCTATAACCTTCCCCCACCATTCAGTAATAACCACTGAAAATTTCATAAAAATTGTTTAAAAAAATATTACTATAGCCTATAACCTTCCCCCACCATTCAGTAATAACCACTGAAAATTTCATAAAAATTGGTTAAAAATGGTTACTATAGCATATAACCTTCCCCCACCATTCAGTAATAACCACTGAAAATTTCATAAAAATTGGTTAAAAAATTATTACTATAGCCTATAACCTTCCCCCACCATTCAGTAATAACCACTGAAAATTTCATAAAAATTGTTTAAAAAAATATTACTATAGCCTATAACCTTCCCCCACCATTCAGTTATAACCACTGAAAATTTCATAAAAATTGGTTAAAAAATTATTACTATAGCCTATAACCTTCCCCCACCATTCAGTAATAACCACTGAAAATTTCATAAAAATTGGTTAAAAATGGTTACTATAGCATATAACCTTCCCCCACCATTCAGTAATAACCACTGAAAATTTCATAAAAATTGGTTAAAAAATTATTACTATAGCCTATAACCTTCCCCCACCATTCAGTAATCACTGAAAATTTCATAAAAATTGGTTAAAAATTATTACTATAGCCTATAACCTTCCCCCACCATTCAGTAATAACCACTGAAAATTTCATAAAAATTGGTTAAAAAATTATTACTATAGCCTATAACCTTCCCCCACCATTCAGTAATAACCACTGAAAATTTCATAAAAATTGGTTAAAAAATTATTACTATAGCCTATAACCTTCCCCCACCATTCAGTAATAACCACTGAAAATTTCATAAAAATTGGTTAAAAAATTATTACTATAGCCTATAACCTTCCCCCACCATTCAGTAATAACCACTGAAAATTTCATAAAAATTGGTTAAAAAATTATTACTATAGCCTATAACCTTCCCCCACCATTCAGTAATAACCACTGAAAATTTCATAAAAATTGGTTAAAAAATTATTACTATAGCCTATAACCTTCCCCCACCATTCAGTAATAACCACTGAAAATTTCATAAAAATTGGTTAAAAATGGTTACTATAGCATATAACCTTCCCCCACCATTCAGTAATAACCACTGAAAATTTCATAAAAATTGGTTAAAAAATTATTACTATAGCCTATAACCTTCCCCCACCATTCAGTAATCACTGAAAATTTTATAAAAATTGGTTAAAAAATTATTACTATAGCATATAACCTTCCCCCGCCATTCAGTAATAACCACTGAAAATTTCATAAAAATTGGTTAAAAATGGTTACTATAGCATATAACCTTCCCCCACCATTCAGTAATAACCACTGAAAATTTTATAAAAATTGGTTAAAAAAATTATTACTATAGCCTATAACCTTCCCCCACCATTCAGTAATAACCACTGAAAATTTCATAAAAATTGGTTAAAAATGGTTACTATAGCCTATAACCTTCCCCCACCATTCAGTAATAACCACTGAAAATTTCATAAAAATTGGTTAAAAATGGTTACTATAGCATATAACCTTCCCCCACCATTCAGTAATAACCACTGAAAATTTTATAAAAATTGGTTAAAAAAATTATTACTATAGCCTATAACCTTCCCCCACCATTCAGTAATAACCACTGAAAATTTCATAAAAATTGGTTAAAAATGGTTACTATAGCCTATAACCTTCCCCCACCATTCAGTAATAACCACTGAAAATTTCATTAAAAATGGTTAAAAAATTATTACTAATAACCACTGAAAATTTCATAAAAATCGTGATCATAATTCATAAATGTGGCTGATATTAACATTTTACATAACATTTCATCCAAGGTCTCGGAGGCAAAATAATTCGAATGATCACTCGAGAACTCAGTCTTGCTAGGTTGCAAAATAATTCGAATGATCACTCGAGAACTCAGTCTCGCTAGGTTGCAAAATCATTCGAATGATCACTCGAGAACTCAGTCTCGCAAGGTTGCAAAATCATTCGAATGATCACTCGAGAACTCGGTCTCGCTAGGTTGCAAAATCATTCGAATGATCACTCGAGAACTCGGTCTCGCTAGGTTGCAAAATCATTCGAATGATAATCGATTATGAGCATCGAGTACTCCGTTACAAAATCATTCGAATGATCACTCGAGTTCTCGGTCTCGGTATTATTATTTCTGTTTTCTTTTCTCTCGTTGTAGCTTGTTGGTCGCACTACGCAGTCGTAAGCGCAAGCACATCGCAGAAGCAGATCGCAGTATCGCACATGGGTGATGTGTTATGTGTATTGCTTCGCCATGGGCCATGAACCATGCTATGATGTATGATGTGTAAAATTACAGAACTCAGAAAGCATTTGCTTGTGTTTTTCCTTGTTGCTTTTATTATTGTTGTTCTTTTTTATTTTTTACTGTTTGTTTAATAAAGTTGTAACTTATAAATTATTAAATTTGTGTTGTCTTTTATTTGCAAAATCCTTTACGAACTCGAAAGCCTAAATTTCACCAGTCACCAGTTTAAAAATACCCGAATTAGGAAAAAAAGTTTACAACCGATGCAAGTTGCAAGCTATACTAAAGCAGGACGGTTATCCAGTTTGTTATGATAGTAGAATGCTAAATGATCATAAGCGGAATTACTCCAAAACTGAGAGCTATCGTGTGGGCAACAACCCAGAAATTATATCAGACCAAACTAATATGTATGTAGAAAAATTCTATCTCCTAACTGATAATAGACCACTCAAATGGTTACACACAAAAACAAACGGAAAGGCTTAAACTTGGGGAACATAACATGAATGTCAAATATATAAAAGGTAAAGACAACACTAGCTGAGTTTCTATTACAGAGGTCTGCAATAAATGTCTTAAAATACGTTTCAAGACATTCAATAATATTTGGGATCCCATCGCTATTGTACTCTAAGCTTGAAATCTAAAACGAATACTTCACCTGGTGTTTGTTTGTCAAATGGGTAGTTCACCCATTCTCAACAAAATGTTTAGTGCAGTGTACTCACAAAGAATGGGCTCAGTACACTGAGTACACCGAATATAGTACGAGTACACTGAGTATACTGAGTACACTGAGTACTCACTTAGGAATGAACGATTCATTCATTTATAGGCTTTGGAATTATTGAGCAGGGTTCTACTGAAGAAAACTAGCTGTAATCAATAAATTAATAATAAAACAAACAAAAATAAAGATTATTGTTGTAATCTTAGCTAGAGCCATTGCAAGTTTTTCTGCAACTGTATCATAATGATTGAAACGGTGTATTTGAACTATTAGTATTTTCCACCATTGACGTTTACTGTGTTTTTTCATATAATTTAGCTCAATAAAACATATAATACAAGTAATTTATTTTAAAAATAATAATTTTTTTTAGCGATATTGTCTAGTAGTATAAACCTAGTTAGTTCTTATGTGAGTGTTCAAAACTCGGTGTACTCGGTGTACTCGGTGTACTCGGTGTACTCAGTGTACTCAGTGCATTTTTAGCAGTTATTATTGCACACGTTTTGTTTGGATAAAGTATTCAAATGCAGAAGAGAAATCAAACAGTGTACTCGTTTTGGTTTGTGGTGATCGAATGTTGTACAGTATTTGTTTCATAAAAATGGGTACTTGATTTCAGTGCACAATTGTTCGTAATATTGCAATAAATAGAGTACACTGAAGTACATGAAGTAATACATACAATAACAAAATAAACGTTATAAACACCAAGAAACCTATCGAACTTGGACAAATATACATTATAGGATTATACGGTATTTTGACCTTTTAACTCCCTACCACCCTCGCCAACCACCCACCATCCAAAAAAGTGGGCGGAATTTCATTTCATTTATTGATGTAAAAATACAATTTTAAGCCCAAAGGTCTTTTTATACAATTGTTAGACTGAGAACAAGAGTTACAAATTAATGATATGACAATTAGAAATATATAATATAAACAATATATACAATGTGATTACAACAGGATTAAATAGTTATAATTACTAAAGAGAAAAAAACAAGAAAATAAAGAAAGGAAGAAGAAACAGTGTGTGTGTGATCGGTGCGGTACATCAACTGAAAATAAGAGAGCAACAAAATGTGTTTAGGGGTGGTAGTGACAGCTTCACGGAGTAGGCGTGTGACAAATGGAAGTAAGATCCTAATAGTGGAGAATATCCTAAAACAGTAGTTGGTTATAGGTTGGTTATAGTGATTTTATGATTATGAATGAGAAACGGGACGATCAATAGGCATAATATGACTATAGTTAATATGATTAAGAGCTTGGTTGGTAAAGGTGAAAACGGAAAAGGTTAGATAAGAGATAATTAGGTAGAGCGCCTTTTAATAATTTCAAAAGGGAAGTTTAATGTCCTAAGGTTAAGGAAGTTCGGGACGCTAGTACCCAGGAAATCAAACGCAGAGTTAGAGAAGTGATCACGTATTTTTATGAAGTGAACGAAGCAATAATTTGGTCGTTGCGAGTACAAGGTTTGCGCGTAAAAATATGCACAAAGCCACCTGGGTATCTCCTGATGGAGCCACTCGCAACCAGATAGACCAGGTGCCCCATACATAAGACCACGTGTTGATACACCGCCGCTACAACCCGAACCTGATGAGGTGCCAACGTCGACTCAGACCACTATCTTGTTGGTATGGTGCTCCAAGCGCGGATTGCATCATCACGGAAGACTGCATCCTCGAATCGAATCATTCGATGACGAATGTAAGCTAGCGACTGAACGTAAGAATGTTGCGTACCGAGCAATGCAACAATCTCATAGAACGCGGGCACGCGAAGAAGAATATAAAGAGCTCAGAAGATATGAAAAAACAGTACACCGGCGAAAGAAAGCAGCCTGGGAGAAGAATCTCGTCCGTGAACTGGAACAGTACAGAGAGCAAGGGCTTTTGTTGGTGCAATGTGTATTGTGTTGCGTCTTAGTAACTTCCCTTGGTCTGTTCTAATGACGAATGATCTTGGAGCGTTTTTGTAATGACCTACTACCGTACCGCCTATCCAGTCTCGGTGCGTGAACGTGGGTAATTCGGACTGGATGTTTGGTGCTGTATGTCCCAGGATGTAGCGAATTCAGCGAATTACTTTGATGAGAATTGAGGTCCGTTATCTGATTCTAATACGGACGGTATTCCGTGTGTGGCAAACCAATTTTTTAGTTGATTGATGACTTCTTCTGATGTGGAGTACTTTAGTTGAGCACTATCAAAATGTTGTTGTTGCCATGAAAATAAAATGAGTCGACCGCAGTAATTTTCCACGGTAATGTTGGAACTGTTTTAAGGATAATTGGTTCTCTTGCTTTAGCTGCTTGAAGTGATTGGCACACCGCACATGATTCTATAAAGTTTTGTATATATTTGTGCATTCCAAGCCAAAATACTGTTGATCTGGCTCTGCTTAGACAACGCTGAATTCCTAAGTGACCGCCGTGTATGGTTTTCATTATATCGTTTTGCATTGATTGGGGAATTAACACTTTAGATGCTTTGTATACGATTCCTTCATCTGTTGTAAGCTCGTCACGAAAATTCCAGTAGGGACGTATCTCTTGCGGTAAATCCGTAATACATGAAGGTCATCTGTCTAAAATTCGTTGTTTTAATTTCTGTAGGTCATGGTCTTTAGCTATTTCCTCCCTTAGCTTCTGCTTAGTAGGCATTTTCAAGTAGTCAATTTTATTGACTTCTATTTCGTCGTCTGGTGCGTTGTTATTAGGGTTTTTGCAGTCTCTGCTCAGCGTGTCCGCAAGTTTTATTTCTGTTCCTTTCCGGTACATTACCTGGGGGGAGTATGGTAGTGTGTACATTAAAATTTTTTGTATTCGTGGTGATGTCGAGTGTAAAGGTTTTTTAAAATTGGCCTCAAGGAATTTGTGATCCGATTCTATAATGAGTTTCTTGCCGTATATGTATTCGTGAAACTTCTCACAAGCAAAGCGAATAGCAGTTGCTTCCTTTTCGATTTGAACGTAGTTTTCTTGGGTTTTGGTCAAGGCTTTGGAGGCGTAAGCGACCGGTTGCTCGTTTTGTAGAAGTGCTGCACCTACACTTGACTTGGTGGCATCAACTTGCAATTTTACGTCGAGGTTGGTGTCATAGAACCGTAGCAATGGGGCTGACGAAAATGAATTCTTTAATTTTAAAAATGTCTCTTCCTGTTCAGTTGACCAGCACCAGCTTATTTCTTTTTTAAGCAACATTCGTAGTGGAGATGTAATTTCGGATAGGTTGTGGATGAATTTGGCGAGGTAAGTGGCCATTCCCAATAAACGTTGCAATTGTGTTCTGTTTTCTGGTCTCTGTAGCTGATTTATGGCTGCAGTTTTTTCAGGGTCTGGCATGATTCCGTCTGCTGTTAAGATATGTCCTAAGAATTTAACTTTATTAGATAAAAATACACATTTTTCTTTATTTAATTTCAGACCAGTATTTGAAAGAATATTTATTACAGCCATCGTTTGTTGTTCCAGTTGATTGGGCGTTTCCGCATGTATGAGTATATCGTCCATTGACACTTCAGTATTCACGCACGTATCGAGTAGTTGCGACATCAATTTCTGGTATACCTCTGAAGCTGATGCTAGACCAAATAGGAGTCTTTTAAATGATTATCTGCCCCATGGTGTTGCCATGGTCAAGTATCGTTTGGTACGGTTTGACACCTCGATTTGCCAGAAACCCTTTTTGCAATCTAAAAAGGTGAAGTACTTAGAATTATTTATGTTTGCTGTTATTTCTTCCACAGTTTTCAGTGGGTGATATCGGCGTTGTATGTTTTTGTTCACTGCCGTTGCATCTATGTATATTCTTATATTACCTTTTTTTTAACGATAACCATGGGCGAGACAGCTGGTGTGATTCCTTCTGTTTTTTCCAGAACTCCCAATTTTACCATCTTGTCGATTTCCTTTTCTAACTTCTTTTTTGATTGCGTGTGGTATTTTTCGGGGTGAGTAGTGTTCAAACCTAGGGTTTTTTATTAGGTCTATGTCGTACACGAAGTTTTTAACCTTTCCGAGACCGTCAAAAATTTCATTCGTTATCTTTATTTCCTGCACACGCGATATTAGTTTCAATTTTTCACAGTAATTTTTTCCCAGTATTGGTTTAAAATTTGGAAAGTTGTCGACGACTGTGAAGCTCAAATTGTAATTTTTATTTCGCACAGTGCACTGAAGAACTATTTCACCACGCGTTTTTATTTTAGCACCGCCGAATGCGATTGATTTGTGGTATCGTGGCCGAATATTTTTCATGGCGGTATCACTTAGCAAGTTTCTCGGGATCACGTTTCACTGCGCTGCTGTGTCAAGTTTAAATTTAATTTTTTTTCCTTGTATTATGATTTCTTCGTACCGATTGTCTTTTTCGTCTTTATTTGATGCTTTTGATATTGAGAGTAGGAATAAGTCACTGTTATCTGTTGTGTCACTTTGCTCTGCCGTGCTGTTGTTGTTGTTGCGGCTAAGTGCACTTACTTCTCTGTTTCGTTTTTTACGACTAAAGCACAGTTTTGAGACATGCCTTTTACGTTTTCATATCTCGCACTTGTTGTTAAATGCCGGGCATTTGCGAAGCTGGTGTGTGTTCCCGCATCTCACGCAATCGTATGTTTTTGCTTTGTCGTTTTGTGGGTGCTTTTCTGGCTTTGTAGGTCGCTTCATTTTTGTGTGTTTGTATTAATCTAATGCGTCGATTTTTTGTTCGTCTGTTTTGTGCAATTCTTGTAATTGTTGGGTTGCTGTCTCACTCGCTCTGCAAATTTTTATTGCTTTCTTCAGCGCTACATCGTCTTCTGTATTAAGTCGCTCTTTATACCGACTACGATTTTGTATACCGACTCCGATTTTGTCTATTAGCAGGGAATCTTCGAGTTCTTGAAATGAACATTTTTTTGCTTGGTTTTTTGCTTTTGTAAAAAACTCATCGAACGGTTCATTTTCACGTTGGTTTAACGTGTTGAAGCGGTACCGTTCAAATGTAATACTTCTTTTCGGAGCAAAATATTCGTTGAATTTCTTCTGTATTTCTGTGACGCTGTTTTGTTGGTTTTCTGTTAACGAGAATGAGTTAAAAATGTTTATTGCGTCGGAGCGTATGCTTGATATGAAGGTTGCCACTTGAATTTATGGTGTTTTTTTGTCCAATTGTGCGGCGGTCTGAAACCACTTATATTGTTGGAGCCAATCCTTCCAGGCCTGTGATGCATTGTTGCCCACTATTAGTAGCGGTTTCGGTGGTTTAACGAAATTAACGTTACCAACGTTTGCGTCAGCGTTCCTTGTTTTAATTATTTATTTTTTCTCGTTCACTTTTCACATCTCACACCATCTCAAGTAATGAACACTTCGGCTGATGTTTAACGACTAACTTTATTATAGAGAATGTTGGGGATAGGAAGCTACATACATGCGTAAGTGTGTGTGTCTCATATGACAGTTCTTAAGGGGAGTCTTTTGGGGTCTTAAGAGGTTTTTAGGGGGTTTAAATGGGGTCTTAAGGTGATCTTGGTGGGTTCTGTAGGTGGTATTGGGGGCTTAAGGGGGTTTTGAGAGGGTTGTTAGTAGAGTTTTGAGGGGGTCTTGAGGTCTCTTTAGGTGGTCTCGACGGGGGTTCTGACGGGGGTTTTGACGGGGTCTTGAGGGTATTTTGAGAGAGCCCTGCGTGTGATCTTAAAAACCCAGATGTGAAACTTCAATGTGTATCCCGCGTACAACAGTCTCTCTCTCTGAGGTACAGCCCCAAACCCTAGAGTCTAAATGGGAGAAAACAGTATATGCGTATACGGAAGCAGCCTCAACCATTTTAGGTTATCCCGACAAAACTAGAAAAAAATGGTTATCAGATAGCACATGGAACACCATTCATGAACGACGATCCATCAAAGCAAAGTTAAACGCAGCCTCGGGTGCCGAGCGAAGCGCATTAGCGCGGAAGTGTAGGGCTTGACCGGCAAGTGGCCGTTCAGCTAGGAACGACAAACGAGCATGGCTAAGTGACATAGCAACACAAGCACAGTAAGCCGCTGATAGTAGACAATATAGCACAGTATACCAACTCGCTCATAAGCTCGCCAACAAGAAACACCACATCAACTACCCTGTTAAGGCAATAGAGGGCACTTGATACCCACATATGCACCCTAATAGGCTACTTCACATCAGCGTCGCTACTCCTTTGTTGGATGAGATAAGGACAACAAATCGTTTACTGTAATCAGGTAAAGAAGCAGGCAATGACAACATCTACGCAGAACTTCTTTAATAGGTCGATAGCATAGGCCGAAACATAATGTGGCAGATTTTGTCTAGCTATGGTGTTCCGGAAAAACTCATTAACATCATTACGGAGCTGTACCGCGACTCAACATGCCGCGTCATTCATAACGGTCGTCTTGGCTCACCTTTCAAGATCTATTCGGGAATCATCAACGTTGCACCCTTTCACCATTGCTTTTCACAATTGTCATCGACTGGGTGATGAAAATAGTAACCCGTACCACACAGGGTTTTCCATGGAATGTTTTTCACCGCCAAGGAGACCTGGATTATGCTGATGATATCTGTCTCACAATTGCTAGGTGACATGGAGCGAAAATTAAACTCACTAGAACTCCACGCTAACAAATTGGGTTTATAACTTAACGCCTCAAAAACAAAACTACTTCGCGTTAAGGCTAGTGGAACATGTTATCTCTCGATTGACGGACATCAGATAGAGGAAGTCGATAAGTTTTGTTATTTGGGCAGCTGGATGTCAAAAAATTGTGGTGCTGACTCGGTTGTATGCTCTCGTGTAAACAAGGCACGACACTCCTATAGTATGCTAAATAATATCTGGAATTCCCCGCAAATCTCCCGGAATATGAAGCTAACGGTCTTCAGATCTAACGTTCTCTCAGTACTCTTGTATGGCTGCGAAACGTGGAAAGTCACAGAGTCAATTGCGACGCGCCTCCAAGTCTTCGTCAACAAGTGCTTAAGGAGGATACTGAGAATAAGATGGCCAGACATTATCAGCAATCAAAACTTGCGGAGAGTAATGCAGCAGGAAGCAATCGCGATCACCATCAGACGACGAAAATGGAGCTGGATTGGCCGCCCTTTGAGAAAGCCAGCGGACGATATTCCGAACCTAGCGCTCGACTGGAATCAACAAGGAAGCCGTCGAGTTGGCCATCCTAGCAAGACATGGAAAATGACAATAGAAGAGGAAGCAAGATCCCAGGGGACCGAGTGGCGTCTCTTGAAACCTCAGGCTAAATCGAGTTCGTTGGCGGGCGTTTGTAGAAGCCCTATGCTCCCCCGCGGAGTAAAGGAAAGAAAGAAAGAAAAAAAGAAAAAGTGGGGTTTTTCTTGAGTGGGTCTTGAGGGTGTCCCGAGGGGTTTTGAGAGGATCTTTAATAGAGTGTTGATAGGTCTTGAGGTGGTATTGATGGGGTCTTAAGGGGTCCAGTGTTTCTTAAGGGGCTTGTGGGATCTTTTAAGTGTCATTTGGAGTTATTTTAAGGCCTTTTTGAGGTTTCCATATTACCATCACATCTTCATGTAATTGAAATTATATATATAAAAAATATATTTGAGGCTCAAAAAAAGCACAAAAATTCAAAGTACCACTCTAAGCATTTGAGCCTCTTTTAACCTGCTTTTAAGCTTCAAATGTTCAACATGATGCTTTGAATTTTTTTGCCTTTTTAAGCCTCAAATATTCCAGAATTCCATTAAAACCTTGCAGCAACTTTCATTAATTTTATAACAGTTCTAGTTGCTCCAGGTCTACCACCTATTTTATTTTTTACCTCTTAGGGTGCTATAAATGTATTTTTTAAAACAATGGTTTTAAAATTATTTTATTTTATAAGATGAAAGGTATTTTTATTACCTTTTATATGATACTAATTAACCCCATGACATCAATTAAGCCACTTAGAAAAATATATTACTCAATTATATGAAATACCACATGAACCAAATACAACTTAAGCATACTACCGTTCAAATTGGCCTGCGCACATTAAAAAAAGTACGGCTATGTAGAACTTATTTTCACCTTTAATTCGATACCAATATTTAGGCCCGCCCACTTTTAAACACGCTTCCCGCTGAACTTTCATAAGAAAGTCAGTTTTGGACTCTTACTCTGTTGAGAGGGGTTGGTTTGAATCCAATATTTTATAAGATTAAAGGTATTTCTATTACCTTTTATATGATACCAATTAACCCCCTAAAATCCATCAAACCACTTAAGCCCTCACCTATAAAACCCTATACGAACTTTAGCCCGTACTAGTAGCACATCAACACAGTCTTTGCGCAACTGCTTAAATTATAGAATTATTATAATTTATAATGCACGCTTATCAATGTTTGTCCAACTCATTAAATTAAAGAATAATTTTATATTAAATAACTATAATTTAACGGCAAAATACAGAAAAATAAAAAAGTATATATTCCTCGGCAAATAAAATACGCCTAACGTTGTCACAAGGAAACTAAATGTCGATGGGAGATACACAGATACACTGCAGTTCAGTCGTCGTCGTGTGCAGACGTGCCCCGAGTGCAATCAAATTTAGAAGAAAAAATCAAAAACAAAACAAAAACAAAAAAAAAGCAAAACGTCCATATTTCTTCAAGAAAAGTGACAAAGAAAACCTTTTTTCAGTGCAAGAAACCAAAAAAATAAAAAAAATATAATATAAATAATCAAAGTGTAAAAATGTCTTTCCCCCTCCTAAGGAAGGCGATGAGTTGGTAGAGCCGCTAACGCTAATATCGCGCGAGAAGTACGATATTGTTGTGAATGCACTTGTGCGACAAAAAAAAGAAACAGAATTACTTAAACAAAAAATTTTACAATTAGAGCAGATGCAATCGCCGGTTCGCAAACAAAAACGAAGCAGAAACGAAAGTGAAAAGATTCATAACCATAACAGCTTTGCACTGCTTGATACATCGTCCGATGATTCAGAAAGTGCTAAAGTTGCAGAAAATAGTGGTACATCCCAGCCTCAAATACAAACAAAAAACAATATAAATTCAATCGTAAAAAAAATAAAAACAGCAGACGAATTAAGGAAAACAACAACAACCAACAATCAATCATTACAAAACTTAACGGAACATCGTAATTCCAAAAATGTGAAAAACACAGTGAAGCAAAAAAAAATCAATACACCGCCAATTAACATTTTCAGTGAAAATAGTAAGGAAATTAATGATTTATTAAACACGGTAATAGGGAAAGGAAAATTTAACCTAAAAAATAATAAAAATAAAATTATATTGAAAATAAATGAAAACGAAAATGTTGACAAAATAAAAAATTTATTAAATGAAACAAAAACACAATATTACACCTACACAGAAAAAAACAAAAAATTACACACATTACTTGTAAAGGGTCTACATGTAAGCCATACTCCAGATGAGGTACTTGAAGAACTACAGCAAACTAACGAACAAATAACTTTGGTCAAAGCATTCAGGTACGTAACTGCGAGTTCTAAACGCGAAAATAGAACTTTACCTATTATTGCGGTACAGCTGTCCCCGGACAGCATAGTACAAAATATAAGAAATATAAGGTATGTCGGAGGACACGTTGTCACCTTCGAGACAATTCGTAGAAGTGCTGTCCTCCAATGTCATCGTTGTCAGCGGTTCGGACACACTTCTACAAACTGCAAAATGGATTTTAGGTGTGTGAAATGCACTGGTAGGTGCACAGTGCAAAAGGAAGCAGGAAAAGGGCAGCTGTTCTGTGTGCTCTGCAAAAAAACCGGGGCATCCTGCTCTTGGCGCGGGTGCGAAACCTATAAAAAGTTGAATGACAGTCTTCAAGCAAAAAAAAGAGAATTACAACACAATACCAATCAAAAGACCAATCGTATTGAGAGCTTCATTCAAAATGGAGTATCATTTGCTGATATGGTCAGAAGCAACCCTGGTACACATACTGTTTCGCGTTCAGCAAATGACAATTTGCAGGAGCAAGTAAACAAACTGACCAAGATTGTGGAAGACCAACCATTAAAATTTAGCGCTATTTTAGATATGTTTAATCGTCTTAATGCTTAGACCTCGATGTGAAGCAATCAGAATAGCTGCCCTCAATGTCAACTCCGTTATCTCAGTTGCTAGACGTGGTGACGTTCTGCGTTTTGTGACGGATCATAGTCCTGACGTACTACTTATGTCTGAAACTAAGCTAAACGACAAGCACAAAATAGAGTTCAAAGACTACAGCATTATACGAACGGACAGAAAAGACGCTATTCGAGGTGGTGGTACAGCGGTGCTTATCCGAAAACCACTTAATTTAAAAAAAACATATAAGGGCAATATTGCGTGTTTTAACTGTCTAGAGACGACTATTAATTCGCTGCCACCTCGAAATAATAGTTTCCTTCATATAATATCTGCATATGCACCGCCAGCAGATAATCAGTTTAACGTCGAGCTAGAAAAATTATTCGAGACACTAGGGCTAGATAGTTTAAATAACTATTTCATCCTAGCGGGAGATTTAAACGCGAAACATCCGGCTTGGTTAGACTCAACAGCGAACGGAAGAGGCAGCTTCCTTAAGCGATTTGTTGATGATAATCGAATCAGATATAAATTGCAGTTATACAGCCCGGTTACGGCAAGTAATCCTTCCGGGAATTCATATCTTGATTTGTGTATTGCAGATGCGCGACTGCAAATAGAAACGGTTCACGACAATAAGATCCCAATATTGCCGTATGATAGCGACCACAATGCAATATTAATTGTAGCTTCGTTTGCTGACGAATCTCCACTGGCCCTTGAAGCTCAACCAGAAGTTCCTAAGTTCAATTTTAGGAAGACCAATTGGAACAGATTCAAAAAACGGGCCTCACGCGAATACAGAGATTTATTTTCCTCTTCGGAAGCTCCTAATAACAGGAATATAACGAATGAGGAATGTAATCTCTGTATCGAAAGACTGAATTCGGTAATCCTGGCTAGTGTGGATGCGTCAGTCCCGAAAGTTAATAGCAAAAACTCTACCGGATGTTATCTAAACCGTAATATACGCACACTTCAGAACTATAAAAGTTTCTTGATCACACAGATCAGTAGGATGCAACGACAGTTTCTTAATGTTCCTGGAAATTGTGAGTTTATAAGATTGAAATCACTCTTGAAAAATGTGAAAACTTTGCTGGAACAACAATTTCGGAACAGTGTTAATAGCTACTGGCGGAAGCGCGCAGAAAACATTTTAAGATCAGACTCGCGAAATATGTTTAATAACATAAATCAAACTTTTAAGCCACGTAATATTCCTGCGGTTCCGGAATTGAAAATTCCAAGTGACGCAGGGTGCCTCATTTCGCAAGCAGGGATTGATATAACAACTACAACAATCGCCAACAACCAATTTATTGTTGGCGAAAGTATTGAAAAACTCCACATTTTTGGTTCATACTTTGAAAAGGTTCATCAAATTGAAACATTGTCTAGTAACGCTGCTGAGATGGTGAGCGAAGAATTGGGAAGATTTCGCAATTCGTCCAATTACACGGAAACTTTTAAAAGCTTTTCTGACGAATTCAAATCTGACGAACTTACCAAAGAACAGACAAATAATTACTTTACGACGCTAACAGAACTGACAGATATATTCAGAAAATTGAACAACAAGCCCTCGACCGGTTTAGATAACATCCCAAATGTTGTGTTAAAACATCTTCCGGTCGTAATCATACGGAAATATTGCATTATTTTTAACAACTTGCTTAATAACCACTACTTCCCAAATTGCTGGAAAATATCGAAGGTTTTTCCTGTATTGAAAAAAAATATCCTTCTGATCCAAAAAATTACAGGCCAATCAATCTCATGCCTAATATTGGGAAAGTCTTTGAAGTGGTTATTAGTAAGTCCATTTTGAACGCGTGCGAACGAAATGAGATTATTCCGCGGAACCAGTTTGGGTTCAAGAGAAACCACTCGACAATTCACGCGTTTTCCAAATTGATTTCGGATGTCAACTGGCATTTGAATGATAAGAGAAACACTGCTGCTTGCCTAGTGGATATCGAAAAAGCCTTCGACACGGTTTGGACCGACGCGTTTATTTATAAAATTATTAGATATGAGCTCCCACATCATTTAATAAAAATGATTATATCAATGATATACGAAAGGAAATTTGTGGTAACGGATAGAGAAAATACGACAGATAAAATATTTAATATTGCTAACGGTCTGCCGCAGGGCACAGTAACGGCGCCACTATTGTTCAACATATATATTTCTGAAATACTGAAGGACGTGGACGAGTCTATAGCATACGCTGACGACATTATACTGTACGCACACGGATCAAGAATCGAAGAGATTCAACGAAAGCTCCAAGACAAATTCGACGAGTTACAGGCATATTGTGAAACATGGAAGCTTAAGATTAGCTATGCAAAATGGGAAGTTATCCTGTTTCGGCCTCCTCTAAGGCGCGGAAATCACGATCTGCGTCGGAATTGGAAGAACCTACAACTGTCTGGTGCAAATGGGTTTGGCATACCAACAAAGACTGTCGTGCGATATTTGGGTGTCTATTTAGACAAGTTTCTGTACTATAATGGACACGTAAATATCGCATTAGAAAAAGCAAGAGCCGCATTTATGTCACTTAAAAAGCTTTTCTATTCACGCTATCTTCGAAGTGATGTCAAGATCATCTGCTACCAGGCGTTCGTTAGACCAATTTTGACTTATGCGTGTCCAATATGGTGGAATATAAGTCCATCATATATGGAAAAAGTCCGCGCCTTTGAGAGGAAATGCCTTAGAGCATGTATGCGTATGTATAAAAGCGAACGGTCCAACTACAGACATTACATATCAAACAAAAAACTTCTGGATGCGTCTGGATTGTCAAGAATAGACAACGTCATTCTTAATATTATTAGGTTAGCGGACATAGAAAACGACCTTATTTCGGAAGCATTCTATCCAAACCCTCAGTACTTCAGAAATACATTAATGAGCGGAAATATACCACCTGAGGCATTCATGTATCTGGATGCAATGGGCTATCTATCAGACTCGCGTAACGTACCGATAATCTACCATATTGCTAGAAGGGCAAACGACAAAAGAATCCGGCATATTTCTAATATTGATCAGAATGGAAATGCATCCTGGAGATACTGCAGTTACGTACCTGAGAAAGACCGAACAAACAATGAACGTGTAAACTCAAACAAATACTGGTGGCTCAACTGGAAAGTGGCCGACATCTAACCCTAAGATAAATAATTTTAGGGATTTTTTATTTTTAAATTTTTAATAGTTTTAAGTAGTTAACTAGTTCTAAGTATAAAATTAGATATAGCTAAGAAATTTTTAGTTCCGTTTTTTTTTCTTATTACAAAAGCTTTCTATTAATATATAAACATAAAAATAAAAACAAAACATTACCGTCAGATAAAAACCAAAAAAAAATTGTAAACGCATGTATTGAGAACCGCCATGGTCATTTACATAATTATTAAATAGCGTTAGGTTATTTTTTCTTCTTTATTTTGTAACAAATTAAAATTAAACATACTACACGGAATAAAATAAATGAATTCAAAAAAAAAAACTGCAGTTCACTAGATTAGAAGCAGGGAATTTTGAGAAGTAAGATTATGTTTTTCCCGATATATGCAGTGAGAGAAAAAGAAAAACGGCGAAAGAAGTAGTGGTTCGTTTTCATTCAACGAATTCAAAATTTTAAGGGAAGAAGCTAACGGCAAAATTGTGAAACTTTACCTGAATGAGTCAGAATGGCTTGCTTTAAATTGATTCTTAAGATTAGAAGCAGACAAAGTACAATCGTTGTCTCTGAATTGGGTAATTTTTTTATACAGGGTGTCCCCTAATTCGTGCACAATAATTTGGAAAATAATCCTTGGGTATATTTTAAGAAAAAAATCGTTCTACAGTAAGGGTATATCTCCATTGTTGACATCATGTTTCGGGGATTGTAGAAAAAGCTTACTTTGGTGGACCCTGACCCATGTTAACGAAAACTGCGTTTAATTAAAGTTGATATCAAATCAAAACCATTGATTTCTCAAAACCAAAAACCATACAATCTTGTAAGCCTTAAGGGCGCAGCCCATAGAATTCTTTGCGTCAGTAGCGTCGACGTATTCGATGTCGTTGCCATATGTAACGCAAAGAGGTGACCCAATGAATACGTTGTCGTTGTACAGGCAAACAAAAACAAATGGCAAAATACATTTCAAGCTACCTTAGAGAGAACTGTCAAAGCATTTTTTGGAGAGAAAAGTAGAAAGTTGGTCAACTTTTTGAATCGCTTCCGTCACATGCTTTTCCTATGGGTCACTCCCATAAGAATGCGTATATTTCGTTGATCTGTCAGTTGCATACGTCGCACCAACGGACGCAACGGATTCTATGGGCTGACCCCTTTAGTATTAAAATGTTAAGCTTGGTGGTTGGGTTTAAGAGATTATATACTATCATTTTGTCATCATTCCCGTGTTGATGACTTGAACAGACGAATGGTTGCCAAACTTTATGACTGTGCAAAATATACCAGCCCACTGACAACAACGTTGTCACAAGTAAACTAAATTACTATGGGAGATACACTGCGATTCACTATATTAGAAGCAGGAAATTTCGGGAAGTAAAACTTATCTTTTTTCCGTTATCTGCAGTGAGAGAAGTGCTGAATGCAATGGTGGATTCCAAAATTTTAAGGGAACAAGCTAACGACAAATTGTGAAACTTTAACTGGATGAGTCAAAATGGCATGCTTAATTGATTCATAAGATTAGAAGCAGTCAAAAAATAATCGTTGTCTATGAATTCGGTAATTTTTTTTATACAGGGTGCCCTCTAATTCGTGCACATTCTAATTCGTCGAAATTCGACCGTAATTCATTCAATTAAAGAGTATAAATCTATAATATTTTTTTGGAATTTTTTTTCTATTACGTCAGCTCTGAGCGTCTTCAAATACGTCAATAAATAAGTCTCAAGGACAAAAATTGGAAATTTAGTGAGGCAGACACATGACATAATTCATTGTTAGTTTTAAATGTTCATGTTATTATTGAATCTAATAAAGTATAATAAAGATAAGACTTGACATGTTTAGAAATATAAGATACATTGTTTTCAATTCAAATGGATTTTATAGTTTAAAAGTGAATTTAAAGATTCAGAACTGTTTGAATGAAAAAAACAATTTATGATTTATGATTTTATTGATTTAAAAAATAATAAATTGAGAACTTTTCCAGAGATAAAAGAAATTGTTGACAGCTTATTGATTCTTTTTAGCTCCGTTTGTGAAATGGTTGAACATACTCCCCGGGTTGAATCGTTATATGATTCAAAGATTGGAAGTCGACTCAACTTTTGTATTGTCCGCTTAAATTGTCCAGCTTTGGTCTTAATTTCTGCTACAAGAACATGCCCGTCATCTCCTGAAAATTATTTTGTTAAGCGTCCCATGAGCCATTGGGTGGGTTGTAAGCCGTTGTCGTGTATCAGGACGATATCATCTAATTGCAAACCTCTTTGCTGTACTTGCCATTTTACTCGCGATTAAAGTGTATTTAAATATTCTAATTGCCAGCGTCTTCAAAAATTTTGGTATATATGCTTTACAATATCCCATCTTGCATGAGGTGACAATTTCGATTTATATTCGGTATTTGGCAATTGATGAATTGGTCGTCCAATAAGGAAGTGTGCTGGTGTCAGGAAATCTGGTTCATCGCTATTAGTGGAACATAATGGCCTAGAGTTGAGTATACCTTCAATCTGCATGGCTAATGTTGAGAATTCCTCTTATGTGAGTATTTCAGCTCCAACAGCCCTAGTAACTTGCGTCTTTACTGCCTTTACTGCACTTTCCCAAAGGACGCCTTGATGTGGACTCGCTGGCGGAACGAAGCGCCATTCTATGCCATCCTGTAGGAGTCTGGAAGCAATGTTTTTTGCATGTGTCTTCAAAAATTCGTAGACTTCCTTTAAATAATTCCGGGCGCCAAGGAAATTTGTTGCATTATCACAGTATATGGTGTGACATAAACCCCTTCTACTGATGAATCTTTTTAATGCACCCAAAAATAAATCGGTGCTTAAGCTCATGCAAACTTCGATGTGGATTGCGCGTGCGGCGAACCATACTAAAATGTATAAATATGCCTCCGACGGAATTGATCCTCTTCGCCTTAAAGTATGTATTTTGAATGGCCCACAGAAGTCGATTCCAATTGCACCGAAGGATACGGAGTAATTCACTCGGTCCTTTGGTAGTTGACCCATAAGTTGACCCATCATTTGTGGACGTTGTCTTAGACATTTCACGCATCGTTTAAACACCTTCTTTGCTATGTCTTTGCCGCGCATAATCCAGAAGTTTTGACGCACTAGACTATTCAGCAGATTGATACCAGGATGCTGCCTCCTTTGGTGCACGTCTTGAGTGATTTCGATGGCGATTGGAGCAGTATGTGACAGTATTATGGGATGTTTGGAACTGTATTGTAGTGTTGATTTCTGGAGCCGTCCGCCAACACGCATAATTCCTTTCGCATCTATAAATGAGTCTAACTGCCTGAGCTTGCTATTGGATGGCAGTGATTTACGATCTTTGAGACATCTATATTCTTCAGGAAAATCTCGAACTTGATGATGGATTGCCAGATATTGAATTGCACGCTCTAACTCTGTTGGCAGCAATACTCCGCATGTTCGCTTACATGAGCGCGTGTTGTTGATAAACCGTAGTATGTACGCATGGACCTTTTGTATCTGGAAGTAGCTAGAGAATTGCTTGCTTACCTTGTCGATGATGTGGCATTCGGGTGTATCTACAAATTTTGTGACAGTGTCGTGTATTTGAGTCGGCATTGCAAATTTCTCTGAAGTTTCCAATAATTTTGGTTGATGTGGCCATTGCTCGAGGCCCTTCCGTAACCATGATGGACCCATCCACCACATTTCGTTGTTGGAAATTTCTCTTGCTGATAAGCCGCGAGAGGCATCGTATGCCGGATTCTGCTTGGACAGAACGTGTCTCCATCGATCTCGCTTATGGAAAGTGATTATTTCTGAAGTGCGATTTGCGACGAATGTGGGCATAGCCTTGGTGGGCTGGATAGCGAGTCCAAAACGATTTTGAAGTCGGTCCACATAGTAACGGATGCAATTGTAATTGTTAAGATCGATGTGACTTCATTGACTAATCTGCTGAGAAGAACTGCCGCCATTAGCTCAAGTCTTGGTATGCTAATTTGCTTCAATGGTGCCACCTTCGTCTTAGCGCAGATTAAATGAGTGACGAAAGCTCCTTGGGTATTTTGTGATCGAGAATATACTACAGCCGCATATGCCCACTAACTCAATCACAAAATCCATGTAATTCTACTGCTGTTACGTAGATCAATCCATGCTGATCGCGTTTCTGATGGTAATTGCTCATCCCAGTCAATCTTCTTTAACCACAAGGACTGGAACAGTATTTTAATTTTAATTATTATTGGGGATAGGAGTCCCAGGGGATCGAAAATCTTACTTGCTTCCGATAGAACGCTTCGCTTTGTATGAATCTCCTTGTCTTCCAAATGCACTTGGAAAATAAATTGATCGCTATGGGCGTCTCACGCTATACCCAGTATTGTTGCTGGATCTGGATGTTCAGACAATACCTTTAAACTGGTACTATCGGTATCATTGAGAATATATCGCATCTGTGGGTTATTCGACGACATCTTTCTTAGGTTAAAGCCTCCACTACTTAAAATTTCTACTCAGTTGGAGCTTAGTTCGATCTGTTCTGATAATTCTGATGCACCGGTCATTAGATCATCTACATATATGTCCCGCTCCACTGCCCGTGCTGCTGCAGGATGCGTATTTCTATATTCCAAGGCCAGTTCCTTTAAACACCTAGTCGCCATGAATGATGCGGAGGCCATACCACAAGTTACCGTATTTAACATATAGGGGCGTATTTGGTTCTGGTTGTCTCTCCATAGTATTATTTGATGTACCGCGTCACCTTTGTCTACTCGAATCTGGCGATACATTTTCTCAATGTCACCTACAAGTACATATGGATGTTGTTGAAATCACGTAAGTATCTGGAACAGGGATGATTGTGCGTTGGGTCCCACCATGAGGTTTTCGTTCAAGGATACACCTGTGGTTGATTTCGCTGAAGCATCGAAGACCACGCGCAATTTTGTTGTGCTGCTGCTGTGTTTAAAGACCCCATGATGAGGCAGGATGTATGACCTTTGTAATTTTGTGCTGTTAAGGTCGATGGGCTGCATGTCGTGTAAGTCTTTGTATTCTCGCAGGAAATTATTGTACAGTTGACGGAATAAAGAGTCGAGTTTGAAACGCCTTTCCATGGCCAATAACCTTAACAATGATTGTTGGTAAGTGGACCCCAAGGTTTGTTGTATGTCTTTAAATGGAAGTTTTGTAATGAACCTACCATCTGCTGCTCGTGTGGTAGTAGCCTTAAACCATGATTCACAAGCTTCTTCTTCCTGTGAAGTTTTGACAAAATTAGGTATTTCTTCAGAGTCCCAAAAACGTTGTAATGTGGCATCAATGTCTACTATGGCTGCTAATGATTGCGTTATTCCATCCGGATATGCCTCATGTCTACCTCCGATAATCCACCCTATTTTTGTCTTGTGTGCTTTCATATTAGAATTATCTATGTTTATGCTGTGATCTTCCAATAGATCGAAGACAATGTCGGCGCCAAGCAAAATGTCGATGTTTCCGGGTTTGCAGAAATTAGGATCAGCCAAATCGATATTTGCTAAATTGTGCATGCAATCAGGATTGAATTCAAAGGATGGCAACACTGATGTAATTTTTGGCATAATAAGTGCCTGTATGGATGCTATCTGTATGTCATTAAATCTTGAAGCTAGACGCAAAGTTGTAGATCCATGAGATCTTCCTCCATTTGCTTGACCGATTCCTGATATTAGGCTCCTGCAATTTGTTCGAGGCAAGTTTAACTTCTGTACTAGTGTTTCGGTAACGAAAGAAGATTGAGAGGCCGTATCCAGTAATGCGCGGCATGAATGCGGTGTGCCAAGATTATCCCATACATTTACAACTGCCGTTGGCAGCACTGCCTGCAAAATTGATTTTGATGAGATAGTGTTAACTTTATCGATAATCTGCTTGAAACTCCTCGTGTGAAGATTTAATGCTGCGACGTTGGAACTGGATACTTCCGTGTTTACAGCTGCCGCATTCGTATATTGATTCAAATGTAGAAGGGTATGATGTTTTTTTAACAATGATGACATCTTCCTCTGATTTTGCAGTCGTAAACTGAATGGCCTGTATTAAGGCAGTTGAAACATCGATTGTCACTGGCGATTAACTTTCTTCTTTCGTGAACTTCCAGATGTTTGAATTGATCACAATCAAGTAGTCTATGATTGGCTTTCTTACAGACTATACAGGCGGCACTTATTATGGTAGTGAGGCTTTGTTTTAATTTCATTGAAGCATTTGATCTTGATGGTCGAACGGAATGTGTCTTTATCGACTCAAACGCGTCAGTTCTTTTTAGTAAAAACTCAAAAAACTGTGATATTGTCGGTGTTTTGCTGGGCCCATAGACTGCGAGTTTCATCGTCTAGTTTATTGAGTAGCAAATATATGAGCCATGGATCTCTACTTTCAGCTTTGTCACCCAAAGCCGTCATCCCACGGATAGTTTCATCTGATCTGTCAAGTAATTTTCGTATACTGTTAACATTTGCCACTTGTACGTGGGGTTGATCGATAAATCTACTTATAAAAGCATTGATTGTATGGCGCTTGCGATCATAGCTTTGTATGAGTTTCTTCAAAGCTTCAATGTAATTGGAGTCGGTGATCTTAAAGTGTCTCACTATCACTTATTTGTAGAACACGGCGAATAGAGTTCTTGATATCTCTCTGAAGGTGATCATTTTCTACACGAGGTTCTAAGTGCGGCTTTGTAAGCAAAAAGATTATTCGTAAAATAAATCTTAATAATCTGTAATCCGTCTCGAAGGACCAATGTTTGAATGAAAAAAAGAATTTATGATTTATGATTTTATTGATTTAAAAAATACTAAATTGAGAACTTTTCCAGAGATAAAAGAAATTGCTAAAGGTTTTTTGCAATTTTTTTTTGTGAAAGGATGGGCTATCGCCCATCTTTTAATGATGTTGACAGCTTATTGATTCATTTTTAGCGATGTTTTTTGTAAAAACTCTTTCATCACATGCTAAGTGCCATTGGTCATTATATTCATAAATATAAAATCTCAAACCATCGTATGATCGAACTCTACTTGCTGCGACGTACAATTGACCATGTGTAAAAACTGGCTGCCTCACTAAAATTCCAATTTTTTTTCAAATACTTGTCCTTGAGACTTATCGTAATGCAGGTATTATTTTGAGTTCTTTGAAAGTTAAAAGGTAAAACAATAACAGAATATTTTAAATTTATACGTGGAATAAAAATTATGCTATTGCGTGCGGTTCCAGTTAAAACTTCGCAATCAATATCATTACATGTGCATTCTTGTTCCATTGTTTAAGTTTCTGATCAGAAACGATGCAATTAACTTTCAAAACCAACTTTTATTGTGGAAAAACACTTATAGTCAAAGAGTTCAAAAACTCTGCTGGATAGTTATGGATTTCATTGTCATTATCACAAATTTTATCGTACCTATGATATTTAGTCTGTTTACCTGGTTTTCGATTCAGTATATCCGTATTAATAAAAGTACAATCATCATTTTTAGGTGCTAAAATAATTGACTTTAATATGTTATCGGATAGTATGTTTTCGGGTATATTTCCATACACCTCATTATTATTATTTTTATTTATTTATTTATTTATTTATTTATTTATTTCTGAGGTATTTCAATAATATTTTCACCAAACTGAGGGAATTGTGGGGCTTCATTATTCTTAGAATTGAACAAATTCTACACTACAAAGTGTGTTTCGACGTAGCAGAGTTCCGGGTTGATCCAACAGTATACATTGTTGTGACAATACCATTGTGAAACAACATAAATATCATTTAAGCGCTTCGATTTAATTATTTCCATGCAATAAAACTCTGCGTTGACGCAATGATATTCATTGTTGCAAAACGCAAGAAATAGCATAAAAACATAGGCTGCCTAAATAAACACCACTTACGCATTGAGGTCACGATGATTGCTGACGAAAAGAATTCCACGCCATTTGCATCGATCAATAATATTCTGATCGATTCTAGCTGCATGAAAATTATTATATATGGAGAAAAATTGTATCGTAGAGTTAAATTGATTTTGGCAGAATACTCAAAAGGGCAAACTCCAATAATAAAAGTTTTATGTCAAATTTGTAAGTTCAGTCGAGTATATAAGTTTAAATACAACAAAAAGTGTGATATAAAATAATTTAGTAATAAAAATTACAAGTTCCCGAAAATCCAAAAAAAGTATTTTAGTTAATTGTAAATCACATCATCCATATTTAAATTGCTCAACATTTCTTAGTTCAACAAAACAACGACGATATGAGAAAATGAAGTCTTTAAATTCTTGCATGAATTGTTGGAATCCTAAACACCGTGTTTCCGACGACAAATCTTCTGTATGTAAACTTTGTCGTAGTCGTCATCATACTTTACTACATTTTGATCGAACGATTAAAATCAACCCTGAAGGGGATGACCACAAACCCATTCAGCTGCCAAGTGATAACTTTGTGATCGATCTGAAAGACAATTTTTATTTGAACAGTGAGTGTTACGAAAAATCGACGATTCTTCCAACAGCCATCGTCTCAGTGGAAGACCGTAGCAGAAGGTTGTTTGAATTTAGAGCATTGTTGGACTCTGGAATTTAGTTAAATTTCATAAGCGAAGATTTTGTTAAAAAACTGAATTTTACTTCTCGAGACAGTAGTAGTATAACAAATAACGGCATAAACGGTACAAGATCACTAGTTTCGCAGAGTATCACAACTGTTGTTCATTCGAAATATACGAAGTTTCATCTTAAGTTGGATTTTGTAATAACTAAGACAAACCGCTGAACTATTTTCAAATATTAATCTTTTCACCCAACTCGTTGATAAGCCAACTAGGTATCCCTATACTACTGGTCAATCACCTCACCTTTTAGATTTATTTCTTATTACTATGCCAGATAAATATTCAAATGATGTATCTGCTCCATTAGGTCTTTCTGGCCATGCTTAGGTAGTAGCCGAATTTTCAATAACACCAGCCCTTATTGAGCCTACAAGTAAAAGGCTACTCTGGCACTATAAAAATGGGACTAACTGGGAGCTCCTGAACCAATTTTATAGCTCATTTGATTGGTCAACCTGTTTTCCAGCAATAATGCTGATGAAGCATCACAACTAATCACGTCAACCATTTTGCTAGGAATGAAAAATTGCATTCCTTCTTCATTTAAAAAGAAAAATACTCATAAAAATAAATGGTTTAACGAACATTGCAGGTCAACAGTCGCGTGTAAAAAAGCAGCCCATTTGGACTACGTTAATTGCACTTCTGAAGAAAACCTTGTAAAATTCCGAATAGCTAGAAACAGATCAAACGCTATATTGAAAAGGTCCAAAATAATATATGACCTTAAAATTCGAGCTAACATGCGAAAAAATTTGGATTCTGATTCAAACAGTCGAAGCTTTTGGTCGTTTGCTGCATTGGTTAAAAGAAACTTTGCAGACAATACATCGTCTATTCCTTCTTTATTTCATAATGGTATTCATTATGGAACTGATATTGAGAAAGCTAATCTCTTAGCTTCTCATTTCGCTGGTGCGTCTACCCTTCCTTTAACTAATCAAAGCCCCCCAATTCTCCCAAATCTAGGCCCTGATATGTCTAAAATCTATTTTCGGAAACGGGTTGTTTCAAAGATTCTGAAAGAACTTGACCCCAATAAAGCGACTGGCCCCGGCGGTATTCCGCCATTAGTATTTAAAAGTTGTCATCTTACTTTGGCAAAACCGCTTAGCAAATTGTTTCATCTCTCAATGAAGACCGGTATTTTTCCATCATTTTGGAAAATAGCAAATATTCAACCCGTTCCTAAAAAAGGTGATAAATCGGCACCAACGATCTACCGTCCTATTGCTCTGTTGTCAGTTTTATCGAAGGTAATGGAATTTATCGTTAATTTCATACTAATGAACTATCTGGATTCGAATGTTCTTTTATCCGATGTGCAGTATGGATTTCGTAAAAATCGCTCTTCAGGTGAACTAATGACGTGCATGAGTCATTGTTTGGAGCGAAGCATTGAAAACCTGGGTGAATCAAGCGTTGTTTCCTTAGATATTGCTAAAGCTTTTGATAGAGTATGGCATGATTGTCTTATTAATAAGAATCGGGCGCTGAACTTACACTCATTACATGGATTGAGAATTATTTATGGAACCGTAAAATAAAAGTTGTATTTAATGGTATATCTTCAGATTCACATGGGATCAATGCTGGCGTGCCTCATGGGTCATCCTTGTCGCCCACGCTCTTCTTGATATATATCAACGACCTGTTGTCTTCTACAACCTGTGATATCCATTCATTTGCTGATGATACAACACTATCGGCTTCCATTGAGTTTGTCAGTAAAAGGAATGCAATTCTCGCTTGAATGGTTCGCGTGAATTAATGAATTTGACTATTCTGTCTTATATTCAAGTCATTCTTGATTGGGGCATTTCTAATAAAGTAGAATTTAACCCAAATAAATTCCAGTCTTGTCTTTTTTCTCAGAAGACAACTCAACATTATGTTCCACCTGTTATTAATGGTATTGCGAGATGTGATTCACTTAAGTTGTTAGGTTTAAAAGTATCAAGTGATCTTTCCTGGAAAGAACATATTTATGAAATTTCAAAAAGAGCTAGCCAATGTTTGGGCTTCATAAGACGTTGTAACTTCTACTTCACTCCCTCTGAAGTATTAAGATTATATAAATCTTATGTTAGACCAATTTTAGAATTTCATTCATATGTGTGGGGTGGGGATCCGGGATCGCATTTGGTTCATCTTGATGGAATTCAGAATAGAGTTATCCGTTTGATAAACGATGTAACCATAACTTCGTCTCTTGATACTTTGGAGCACAGACGAAATGTAGGAGCTTTATCTGTTTTCTACAAATTTTACAGTGGTAAATGTTCTTTAGAAACCCGTTCTCTAGTTTCAGGTCCTTTTCTCAGTAACGTAAACACTCGTTTAAGGTGCAATCAACATAGATTTGCCTTAAAACTTTTTTCATGTAGAACCCAACACTTTAAATCCTCCTTTTTTCCGAGAATCTCTTCGATGTGGAATCAATTGGTCGAGCCCGTGTTTCCCGAATCTTATAATCTGCAGGCCTTCAAATTAGCCGTTAACAAGTTCTTGAAGGATGATGGATAAAATATTCAAAAGTTGTTTATTAATATAAAAAAAAAATGTTTATCAGTATTTTTTACATTATTTTTATATTTTGTAATATTTTCTTGGTCAAGGTTTTTTGTAGTTTTCCCTGACCATGATTCATCGATAAAAGTATATGGACTCGCGTCGCTTTAAATTCGTCTTCGTTTTTCGTATTGCTTTTTCAATGAATCAGAGAGAATTCTGAGAAAATAAATTGAAACCGGCTACAAACGTGAGGAATGTGATATATTGTAAATCACATTCCTTCGATTTTTATTTTATTTCGAACTAGCTGACCCGACAGACGTTGTCCTGTCCCACTTTCAATAAATTTCTTTGTGATCGTTTTGTGATCTTGTGAAAAGCTATTTGCTATGCGATATCGCGTCACAGTATTAGTTACATCATTGTGTTACATTTTTTAACACAACACTGAACTCAAACTCACTGACCTCCCGCCCACTGACCACCCAACCATTGACCTCATACAGACTGACCCACCCACTGACCTCACAACCACTGACCTTCCGCCCACTGACCTCCCGCCCGCTGACCACCTACCCATGACCTCATACTCACTGACCCACTGAACTCACACCCACTGACCTCACACCCACTGATGCCACGCCCACTTACACTCGCGTTTCCCGGCTGCCCCATCCCACTAACCCACCACCCACTAAACTCACACCCACTGACGCCACGCCCACTTACACCCGCGTTTCCCGGCTGCCCCATCCCACTGACCCCCGCCAACTGACGCCACGCCCACTGACGCCCGCGTTTCCGGCTGCCCCATCCCGCTGACCGCCGCCCACTGACCACCCACCCATTGACCTCATACACACTGACCCACCAGCCACTGAACTCACACCCACTGACTTCACACCCACTGACGCCACGCCCACTTACACCCGTGTTTCCCGGCTGCCCCATCCCGCTGATCCCCGCCCACTGACGCCACGCCCACTTACACCCCAATAACTATCCAACTTACCAATCCAGAAAACTATAGAATCGACGTTAATTTGAGCCAAATCGTTCCATAAATAAGAATTTTCAAAAAAAAAAAAGACAAAAAAAGACACCAGCACCACCTATCGGGTCCAACTTTTGTCAACGACTTTATTTTTATTTAAATATTATATGGTGTGAATTTGAGCCAAATCGTTCCATAAATAAGAATTTTCAGAAAAAAAAACTATACCAGCGCCACCTAGCGGGTTTTTAATAGTTATTATGCTATTCCTGGCGGAGACAAATCCAACAAAACAAAAATGATAAAAATCGGTCCAGCCGTTCTCGAGTTATAAATTTTCCCTTGGCAATAAGTCTCTATATACCTACTAATTGTTGTTGAGATGTTCCCAGAAATTTGTTTACCAAAATTATGGGACTATAACCAAAATCACCGAATATTCAGGAATCAAAATCAATATTCGGATAGATTGCTTTCGGAAAGTATGAACAGAAAATTAAACGATCAAAAAATTCTGGGAGGTAGAAAGCCTAAATGTACCAACAAATTTGGAATATCCAACTACTCCGCCGTGGGCGCCGTGGCTCAGTGGTTAATTGCATGGATTTCTGAGCAGGGGGTTCGTAGTTCGAATCCCATCTCTCGCGAATGTCTGACAAACACAACTTGCACAGAAGCCGAATCGGTTAGACTACTGACTACAGTCCGAATGTCTCACCAAGTCATGGGTTTAAATCATCGGCAGGTGAAAGACTGTTTTTAAAGAAAATATCACATTAACATGAATATAAAACCAAAGAATAATGCTATGATATTTGTGGAGCAAAATGGTCGAATAAGTAAGACCGCCGACTACCGTCTGAACGTCTTTTCGATTATGAGTTCAAGCCGTCTCCGCCCAAGGAAATTGTTTTTTTTTTTTTGTAGGAAACACACAAATCCCCGTGCAATATCAGGGCGGCTAGATTAGAAACTAAAATCTAATAAGGATAATACAAATCAAGCATCAACAATGCTTGCATAAAATATTCTTCTTTTAAAAAGTCACCGACGTCATTCATAATCGGTCCTTGATAACCAGATATTTTCTTAGTGACTGATGGTCGGTGTGCACTACGAAGTGATACCGTTCTAGATATGGACGCATCTTTCGTATTCCCAATACCACTGCGAGACATTCTCTCTCCGTGACTGAATAATTCCGTTCGGCGTCGGTGAGCGTTCGGCTAGCATAGGCTATCACCTTTTCTTGGTTATCGATCGTCTGCCAAAGTACTGCTCCGAGACCGTCGGCACTGCCATCTGTCTGAAGGATGAACGGTCGGGTGAAATCTGGACAGGCAAGTATTGGGGCTTCGGTTAATTTTGTTTTTAAGTCTCGAAAGCTTTTTTGTGGTCTTCTCCCCATGACCATTTCTGGTTTTTCTTCAATAATCTGGTAAGCGGTGCGGTTATGGTAGAGAAGTTCGGTACCAGGATGCGATGCCGATGATTCGCCGGAGTTCTTTTATGTTTCGTGGTGCCAGTAGAGATTTTACAGCTTCGATTTTATTGGGGTCGGTGTGTATACTGTTTCGGTTCACCATGTGACCGAGATAACACATTTCTGCTTTGCCAAACTCACATTTGTCTGGGCTAATTTTTAATTTTGCTATTCTCAAACGTTTGAATACCTCTGCCAATGCCGCCATGTGTTCTGTAAAGTTGCGCCCGATTATGATAATGTCGTCTAAGTAGACGAAAGCATGTGGCTCTAGTTCTGGGCTGATTATTTTATCGAGTAATCGTTGGAAAGTGGCGGGGGCGGAGTGGAGTCCAAACGGAATGACTTTCCATTGGAAAAGTCCTCTCCCAGGAACGGTAAATGCTGTACATGGTCGACTGGTTGGCTTCAGAGGTATCTGCCAATAGCCCTGTTTCAGATCGATTGTGGAAATATATTTGGCTCCCTTCAGTTTATCCAATACATGGTTGATTTGCGGTATAGGGTAGGCATCTTTGACAGAGAATTCATTCTCTTTATAAAAAAAAAAAAAAAAAAAAAACGATAGTCCATGCATAGCCTCCACGTGCCTTGTTTTTTCTTAACTAGAACTATCGGAGAGCTATAGGGGCTATTTGACGGTTCGATCTTATTCTCTGCCAGCAACTGGTCTATTTCCGAATTGATAATGGCTTGCATGGCTGGATTCCTTGGCATGTATCGTTGCTTATAGGGTCGTTGATGCTTGAGTCGGATTTCATGTTCGGTGATGTCGGTTGGCCATTTCAGCTTTTCAAACGTGGGTATTTCGGTTGCTAAAAATTTCTTGAGTTGTTATTCTTCGGACAGGAGACTTTGAATAACTGGCTTGCCAGGTTCGGTTTGAGCTGCTATTGTCTTTTTTCCGCGGTTGATTGTAAATCCAAACTTTGATAGGAAGTCGGTTCCTATTAGAAATTTATCCATGAGTTCTGGTATATATACAAACTCGTGTGTAAAGGTGCGCCCCTCCCATGTTAGTTATGACGGTAATGGTGGATTTGTCGGCTAAGGCGAAAGTCATGGCTATTGGTCGGACTGGTACACGGTTCACTTTACAGATCTGCTATATAGTTTTACCGATGCATGATCTTCCTGCCCCGGTGTCGATGACGGCATCGTATTGGTGATTATAGAATGTCATGGGTAGTGTGTATGAGGCGTGGCTGAGTGTAGTCAGAGTGGGGGCGTCTAATGCCTCACAAGATTGGACGGCCCGTTGACTTTTCCCGGCCTGCATTGGCAGTGGCGACTCTGTATCCACTGGTTGCCGCAGTATGAGCAGAATAGTAGGCGTGGATGCTGACAATGCTTTCGCAGGTGTCCAGGTTGGCTACATGTCCAACAGTGGGTTTTCCGCTCATATGCGCTGGTCGGTGCTGCGCTACTGGTGTGTGACGGGTGTGGATATATTGTATTATTGGTAGAAGTCTGGTGGTTGATATCGCTGGTGTGTGACGGGTATGAATGTGTTACTTCGTTGGCCGCAGGTTGATATGAAGATGTGACATTTCTGGTGTGTGACTGGTGCGGGTATACTACATCGTTGGTCAGTAGGTCTGGTGGCAAAATTGGTCGAGCGGACTGGATAGACAGGTGGTATGGAGCGGCTAGGGGTTGAGGCGCTGGTTGGCTGTGTTGTACTGGTGACATATTCTGTTGAAACGGCGGTGCGGTATGACGGAACGGTGGGACGGTAGGGCGTAGTGGTAATGGTCTGAGTGGGTCGTGATGGATGTTGTTCTGCCACTAAGCACTCGAAATCCTCAATTAATGTGGTTAGTTCGGACAAGGTGTTGAACTCTCTTCGCTTTATATAGTGCCGGTAGTCGGGCCGCAAGTTGTCGTAAATCCGATCGAGCTTTTCTTCAGCTGTCATTGTGGTATGCCATCGCATC
Source organism: Nephrocerus scutellatus (assembly GCA_947095585.1). Lineage (NCBI taxonomy): Eukaryota > Metazoa > Arthropoda > Insecta > Diptera > Pipunculidae > Nephrocerus > Nephrocerus scutellatus. Next base: position 77,848,073 of record OX352763.1, read on the forward strand.
AGGGCTTGAACTGGTGTTAGAAATTCCTTGCCCTTTTCTCGATTGTTCTGCGTACGACTACGAATGCGATCGAGTAGTTGGGTGTAGAACCGTGGTGGTAAGAAAAAGCGGCGTAGTTCCTCGCTAAATGCTTTCCAGGTACCTAGCAACTCTTTGCTATTCCGGTACCACACCAGCGCGTTCCCCATCGACAGTTCGGGTAGTGTACGGACAATGCGGTCGAGAGATATTTGGTAGCATTCGGCTAACTCTTCGACGCGTTCCAAAAATTCCAGGGGATTATCTGTACCGCCGTCGTACCTCACATTCCATTTCCGTACCTTATCCATTATATCCGTGTCCGAAAATCGGTATGCGAATGGTGGCGAAGTACTTGTATTTACTATTTCTGATGTACTTGCATCTACTCCTGGGTAGATCATTGACGATGCCTCGTAATTTCTGCTAGTCGGATTTGGTACACGCAAGTCCTCACTGGTTTCGCGTTTTTTTTTGTAAAGTACTCGCATCTACTTGTGGGTAGATAATTGCTGGTATTTCGGTTCCTTTTCTGGTCGGGGTCAGCTCTTCGCCTGGTTTCATTTTTTTGACTTCGGTGCTCAACCTTTTACGCAGCTTGTCGACAGTGCCTGTTGAGTCGATACCACGACGCTCCAACTCACTAACCAATTCCTCCTTGCGGAGAGAGTACACCGCAGAGGCGTTAAGTTCGGGCTCTAGCGTAGCCATTTATAAAGTAGATTTGCTAAACTACTGATTTTGGATACTCCCCGGTTGGTGTCCAGACTTTGGTCAGTGGTGACGCATTCACCGATAAATATGTACAAATCTACTTTCTGCTGCCTGGTGGGTGTCTCGGCTAAATAGTTGTCTGCTTTGGTATATATATATATGCTTAAATAAATTCCAGTCGGACGGTGATACGACTATTCTAGTCGTCTGGTGTATAGAGATATATATATGCTTAAATAAATTCCGGTTGGACGTTGATACGACTATTCTAGTCGTCTGGTGTATATAGATATATATATGCTTAAACAAATTCCGGTCGGACGGTGAAACGATTATTCTAGTCGTCCCTGCTCGGGCGCCAAATTTGTAACAGTGTTTACTCGGGTGACGCTCGCCGGTCACCCACGGTTCATTCTCCTTCTACTCTTCGTTACAAATTAAAAGATTTCTTTGTTTCGGTGTTCATTATAATAAGTTTTTCTTTTATTTATTTTAATATTCGGTTCTTACTAAATGATATGATACTTATAACACTACTTATAATATTCTGGTTTTTGCGCATTAGACTTTTATTCATAGATAAGACTTTTATTTCATAAAAAGATAAGTTGGTACATAATTAAACATAAAGATAAGTTGGTACATAATTAAACATAGTTTTCGAGAGTATTTAGGTTTGGTCTTTATTGACCGTCTACCAGATTGACATTTGGGATTTCTATACATAAAATATGAGTTTACCAATATAGTACATTTATAAATTTTAAGTAATCGCATTAAGAATTTAAACAGTAATATAACGAGAACTAATTATAATGGCGTTTCTATTTTAAAAACTTTCCTCCACGATACATTTTCTATATAATAAAGCCTTCTTAGTGTAGTTGTATAACACGTTCCACCCATATTCTCCGTTAAGAATGCTCAGTGTTCTCTCCTCGTCCAGCTCAGTTGCCCCGAAGTATACCAGACGGTATTCTTTTAAAATAGGGCATATAGCTATAAAGTGGAAAACGTCCTCCCTCACATTTAAGTTACACATTTCGCAAAGGATTGGTAGCTCAGGGCGATGCGGAATAAAATTGAGTGCGATCAGCTCACCTCTTATTTTTAATATTAAATTTATTTTGTCGATTGAGTTGTTGTTTTGAAAGTATGTTTGATCTTGCGATCATATCCAAGTTGCGCGTAGTATTTTCTATGTTGCGAGCTCCGAGCATCTCTTATGCATCTCTCGTATCTATCTCGTTCTATTGATGACAGCAGCGCGTAAAATTTGGAACTTAAGGTTATACCCTGATCCTGCGTTGTTTAACTAAGACGGAAACCGCATTCAGTCTTTAACTCTCCCAATTTTGATACAGATGGCTTCTTCTTGAAATTATATGGTTGAGTACCAGCTTAGGTAGCCTACCTTGTTCCATCTCAGTAACTTTAACTATATAATCAAAGTGCAGGCGCAGAGCATCCAGGAAAAGAGGCGGCACCCCAGTCTCCAAGTGCAACATATAATTAGGAGTGTTGCTAGATAGGTGGAAAATTCGTTTTAAGAAGTATCGAAGAAACTTTTCTAGTTCCTCAAAATGGTGGAAACGTATAATAAAATCGATTTTGATGTTGCAGAAAATATTTTCTGTTTTGAGCTGTGGTTTATGCTTTTGTTAACAATGCAGCGACTCCAAACGAAAGATATTGCACGCTTTGCTTCTGATAATTTTGCATTGAGTTGTTTTTTCATATTGAGGTTGCCGGTTATCAGAACTCCCAGGTATTTGTATTCTCTCACTATTTCAATACGTTCGCCTTGAAGGTACCACATTTCGTTGCGCTTCCACCTCTGAATATCATCATCTTTGATTTTTCAAGATTAACACTCAGGTTCCATAGCTTGCAGTACTCATCTAGTCTGTTTATCATCAATTGCATACCGTTGATTGTGTCAGAGAGGAAAACGATGTCGTCAGCATACATAAGCGCAGGGATCTTTACTTGGTTCAGTTCTATTCCACCCCTCACAAAATCGGTTATATCATTGACGAATAGAATAAATAAAAGCGAGCTCAGTACGAAACATTGCTTCACCCCCATTGATGTTCCAAACTCATCAAAAATAAATTCGCCATCCCAGACGTATGCTAAATTACTGTCATACATTGCCCTTAAAATTTTGATGACTTTGTGAGACATTCCTATTACGTGGAGTTTATAAAATAGTGCCTCGCGAGGTACTGAGTCAAAGGCTGCACGGAAATCGACAAAGAATGCATACAACTTCTTGTGTTGGTTTTTGTAGATTTCAGCTATGTTAATGATTGAAAAAATTTGATCAATGGTTGAGTAATTCTTTCTAAAACCCGCTTGGAATTCTTGAAGAATTTTTCTATCAGAGACCCACTGAATGAGTCTTTTAAACAAAGTAGTTCCAAACAGCTTAGCCGATGTATTTAAGAAAGATATGCCCTGTAATTTCTTGGATCATCATAGTCTCCTTTTTTGTACAATGGAAAAATAATTGCTCTTTTGAAATTACAATGAACGTTCGCTGTTTCAAAAATGTTGTTATATTCCGCAGTAAGTGTTAAAAGGAATTCATTCGTGCAGTTTTTATAGAATTCGAAGGGTATGCAGTCGTCTCCCGGAGCTTTTCGAACTTTCGAATCTTTGATGGCTTGTAATACCTCAGAAAGAGAAATAGGTGCGTCCAGAATGACATCTTCAACCAGCGGAGCCGCATAAAGAAAACCTGGCGAAATTTGGACGGGATTGAGGAGTCTGCTAAAATGTTCCCTCAACTGTGGTGCTTTCAATTTGGACCCAATGGTATTAGTTCTCCCGTTGACATACTTTACAGCCTTCCAGAACTCGGCTGAGGATCTTGTTCTGTTGATTATCTCAATGGTCTGTTCTTCGAAAGCCATTTTTTTCTTCGCTTGAAGTTCTTGATAGCTTCACCATAGATGGTTTTGAACACATTTGTGTTGTGTTTTCGCAGAAGTCCCAGAGCTGCAAAAAAACTCTCTCTTGCTTTCAAACATTTAGAATCAAACCACTTTTGTTTACTTAGAAGGGTCCGCCTTGTTGACTCGTTTGGTGTAGCTTGCTTGATTCTTTCTGTAAGGTTGTCAATGTTTATAGGCAAAATTGTTGCTTGTAAACTTGTAAGAGCTTCGTTTGGATTTCTCTGGAATAGTGTAGTTAGACTGTCTTTCCAAATCAATTTTGGCAAAAGAGTAAGTGGTTTTGCATTTTCTTCAACAGCTGTTGTACTTGATATCTGCAATTTGCACGCTATTTCAAGTGGTATGTGGTCTGAAAATGTCATCATTGCGATCTTGAAGTCAGATACCAGATGAGTCTAATCACCAGAAACAAGACAATAATCTATTACAGAGCAAGCTGTTACACGAATAAACGTGTACTCTCCTCTAGAGTCGCCTTCGCAGCTTCCGTTTAAAATACGACAATCGAATTCATCTGCAAGATCAAGGATCTTTTTACCATTTGCATCGAAACTAGAATCCTTGGAGAAACGAGTGGATTTTAATAGTGAAGTTGATATACCGCTTACCAGGTTGTTTTGTGAAAGACCAATTCTTCTATTCAAATCTCCAGCCAGCATAATGTCTGATGAACCAAGTTTAAACAGAATATCTATAATTTTATCGTAATTACATTTCTAGTTGTTCCTGTTTATGTAAATGGGAATTATGAATAGGGGTTTGTTGTTAATTCTTAAATTTAATGTATTTATTTAATGTATGTTTTTCGAATTTTGCATCTATACAATTCATAGATCTGCGGAAGCCAAATAATTCACCACCACTTCCTCTTCCATAAGTGTGATGCTTTAATTTTATATTCATATCACTCTGGCAACCTCTTAAAAAAACACGTTATATCTAACGGGTGTTTTTTTAAGAGGTTGCCGATTTTTTTTTTGAATAAAACACATATAAAATTATGAAATGACCAAAATTTTTTTTTATTTGGTAGATAATTTTTTGGCATTTAACATTTAAACACAATTTCTGGCATATGGCTACCACGACTATTTTTCACAAATGTCATTTTTTTTTTTTTTTTTTTTTTCATAATGATTTGCCAAACAATACTGAGTAGAAATGCCACTTTGAGCTGTCAAAACAACTGTCATAAAATAAAACGACATCTATCGGAAAAACAAACCTCCCAAAAAAACACCCTATACTATAAGTGTGTCTAATTAGTTGGATTTCATAGGAATTTTATTGCCACCCTTTTTGAAAAATATTAGATATATGAGAATTCTTACTAATGTTTTATTTATTTTTTTTTTGGTTTTAATTGGTTCGACCGCCGGTTTGAACCTTACACCCACTGAATACCGGCCGAGTACACTCGCATGGTGCCAATGTGACATATAGACAAAGTTGGTTGATTATGCACCATGTATCGAGTGACTGCGTGTTTTTTATGGTGAGTGTTTTTTAGACATATGGTTTATGGCGAAGTGGATTTTACTCGACTTCGTTACACAGCATTACTACTTATAAGATATTGTAAAACATTCACCCCTTCTATTGTTGTCGCTTCTGCACTAGACCTCGTGATGTGCATTTGCATCGTATTTTATAAGGTACTGGAGGTTTCTTTTTCGGCAGTGCTCTATCAGCTCCTGAAACTCTAAGTGTGGAATGATTCGTCGTCACCAGGAAAATATGCTGAAGCGCACATGATGTTCTGTGTTCTTCAGGTCTTTCGTTATGAATTCTGCAATAGGAAGAAAGTTGATATTCGTGCCGATCAAGCAGGCCGCACTGGCTCCACGCATTTATGGATCAACTAACTTCTCCCGTTTCGTATACCCTTTATCTCCCTTTCCGTATACCTTTTATCAGTCCGCTTATAACCAAAGAATCTTGGATGAGACCAAGGGTTTTATTTTCATCGGCGAACCGCTTGCTGAGGGTCTTCGTGTCATGCAGGTTCGCGAAATAGAAGCCAGCACCAGCAGTCAAAAAGGTTACAGCCTCATCTGGCGAGAAAGTGAAAAAATTTGCAGATACTACGAAAGTGGTAGAGAAGAAAAAAAAACTGAAAAAGCTAAAGCTAAAACCATTAAAAAGGCAGGTGGAGCTGTAAAGGCTAAGACACCGAAACCAAAAGCTGCTGCTTCAAGTGTCAAAGTCAAGACTGCTGCTAAACCAAAAGCTGTTACCGCTCCTGCAGTTAAACCCAAAAAAGCCGCTACAGTAGTGAAGAAAGCAGCACATATAAAAGTAAATTGTTCACTTTTTGGTTTTCAAGACGGTCAGAAAATAATCGTTTTAAGTTAAAATAACAAATAACGGATTTGGCAGAAGCAAGGGCACGCTCTTTAACCTTGCCCATACGTAAACCATGTTTAAGTCGCCTTCTCTCTAGAGAGTTCAATTTAATGAATCCACCTCGGTGTTGCTGGATCAGTAGCCCATCTTATCCCTTCCCAATAGAAGAGTATCCGGATTTCTCCGATATGACGCTACATGCATCAACTATTGTGGATGCGTCAGAATCAGAAGTGGTTGATTCTACGTCCTCAGTTCCGACGCCCTCGCGAGTTATAGATGGGGTCGTATGGCTACGCCGTCTGAACTCTAGGAAGTGTTCGGCTGCTCAACAGCAGACCGAGCAGTTTCGGCCAACATGGGGTAGGTCATCGAGAGCTCAAGAGCTTCTCTAGATGAAGCGGGTTGCTCAACAGCAGAACCCGAGGTTGATGCGCTTTGAAATGCATCGATCTCATAATTATTAAAGTATCCGGGAAAGGAGGTAACCCATGACAAAGCCCGATATGCCATGCTAGGATTAGGAGTAGCTTTTACTGAGGATACGACAAATCCATTACCTCAAACCCTATTCCTTTAGCCGGGCTTGGGACCGACATGTTACCAACGTAACAAGACGGAGTTAGGTTAGGGGTTTATTAGTATCATATAAAAGGTAATAATAATAACTTTCATGTAAAAGAATGGGGCCAGTCAAACCGCACTCGACAGAGTTATGTTCTGAGCATAATATATGATGCCATCAATTTAGATAATATTCAGCTGGAGAATAACAGTTTATTAATTTAATGTGTTAAATTTCAAAAATGTTGGGGCATCAAATCAAGCAGTATCGCCATGACAACATCAACAAAGACGATGACCGACATTAAATTACCACGCATTAGTCTACCTGCGTTTTCCTGAGATTGTTTAGAATTGGTTAGTACGTGCGAAGATAGGCTTATTGGTGGACCCGTGGGCTCGAGTTGTTGCAGGGTATTAAGTTTTAATGCGCGGTTCTGGGCACCTGCCCAGACAATACAGTTGTATTCAAGTTTAGGGCGAATATAAGCCTTGTTAATAGAAGCCAGATCTGAAGGAGTGAAGTACATCTTGCACATCTCACAGCATTTTTGGCGATGGCAAATATGTGGTCGTTCCAACGAAGCTTGCTGTTGACGCACATACCGAGAATTTAGAGTTTTTCAGTTTCTTTGATTGAAGATCCATTCATGGATAAAGGTTGGGGGTTTAAATTACGCTTTGACGACATGAGACATCATTGGGTTTTAGAAGCTTTAATTTCAACTGTATTATATAGTCCCCACCTTGCTATACTGTCAAGCTCAGAATTTAACGTGCTTAACATACGTTGTTGTTCAAGTTCTACTTGCGATGTAGGGGAATGTGCAGAAAGCGTGAAATCACATGAAAATCTAAGAGTGCGAAAGAATGGATTGGATTAGAAGTATCGAATAGGAGATCGTTAATGAAAATGAAAAAGAGTGTCAGAGACAAAACAGAGCCCTGGGGAATACCGGCGTTTATGCGGTGAACATTGGATTTGAACTTTTTTAAGTGTAACCAAAAGCATCACACCATGTTACACATACAGTCGGACTATAAACAGAAGGAAGAAACTGTTACAGCTGTAAAACCACAAGGTACGTCAATGACATTAGCAGCCTGCGATGACCAAAAATACCGTAGTTATACACTGTGCTCTTTTAGACTCTGGTTCTCAAGTTAATATAATAACGGAGCGAACTATTAACCATCTTAAGGCGGCCACAAGCTTCGACAAGATGGCTATTCAAGGAATTGGACAAGGGACGCGAGAATCAACTCGAAGAATAAACGTCAAACTATTCTCCAAACTAAACGGATTCGGCACAAGGATGGAAGCCTTTATTCTACCTCAAGTCGTTCCGCCACAACCGTCGCAGCCTCTGGCTGTTGATAAATAACTTGTTCCCAAAAACATCAAGCTTGCTGATCCACAGTTTAATGCACCAGGAAAAATTTACATATTACTGGGAGCTGAACTTTATTCGCAATTGACGTCAATTGGTCAGATTAAACTAGGTGATAATCTACCTACGCTACCAAATACAGTATTTGGATGGATAGTCATGGGAAGGGCTGGAATTGGTCAATTTAAATCAGCAACTTGTGGTATAAACTGTGTCACTGATGAAATGAAAACTAGTTAATTACTTACAAAAATTGGAAAATGTGAAAAAGTAGGCCCACTGAAAGCCAGTGCAACCGTCGCCGAGAAGCAATGTGAACTTCAGTTTAACCAGTGAGTTAAGAGGGACAAAACGGGCCGCTTTATTGTAGCACTACCATTCCAGGATGATCCAATATGTCTAGGTGAATCCAAACAGCTCGCTCTCAATCGGTTTGTTGCTATGGAAAAAAGGTTTTCCAAAGATCAGCAGCTAAGGTCTCAATATTCTAATTTTATGGAGGAGTAGCAGTAAAGTCAACCAATCATCTGCTACTTAGAAGTGTCTCAACGGCATCTCTTACGTATGAGGAGTTAGAAACGTCCATCATAGAAATCGAATCCATCCTGAACTCTCGACCAATCACCATATGTCAGAAGATCCAGCGGATTTAGCAGCCCTTACACCAGGACACTTCTTAATTGGTGAGCCACTGACAGCTCAAATCGATCAAAAGAGCCAACCAGCAATCATCAGTCTATTAAAGCGATGGAAACAAATCAAACAGGACTTTTGGAACCGGTGGTCAAGGGAATATTTGAACGAACTTTAATGCAGGTACAAGTGGAAGGAACAGTGCAAAACGCCAAACCAGACACGATGGTTGTTATAAAGGACGACAATCTACCTATTATGAAATGGCCGCTTGGTCGAATCATTAACACCTATCCGGGCGATGATGGTTTGGTCCGCGTAGCAGATATTCAAACATCAAAGGGAGTTATACGACGAGCTATTCATCGTTTGGCACCTCTGCCGGTGGATACTAAATCATCAGCAACAACAGAAATCGGCAATAAACAGGACGACCCAAAACAAAAAGACGATAATAAATATATCCCAGCAAAAGGAAAAGAAAAGAAGAAAACCCCAAGCGTCAATGGTGGCTCAAAACAGTCACACAAGAAATTAAAGTTGTCTAAAGGAGCCCTAATCACAACAATGCTTTCAATTGCTTTCTTGATGCTACCAGTGGCTTCCAGTAATCCCATCAGGGTAGAACATCTAAGTCCACATCCTGGCATACACTTCGACAATATAGGAGCAGTAAACTTTATCACAACAGAATGGGACCTAATAATATATTACGATCTCAAACCCTATTAGACAGAGATGGAAACTTTCGTCAACGGTACACGTGCATTACGTCATTAATGCCAACAGATGCAGCAAAAGGAGATGTGCAGTGAAACCATTAATATGTTCGAGCACACTGAGGGGGAACTTCGACTAGACAACAGCCTGTTTTTAACCAGAACAAAAAGAGGCGCTGTTAACATCACCGGACACGTTGCAAATTCGCTTTTTGGAGTGCTGGATTCAGAATACGCAGAACAAATGTCTCTGACGATTAGACAGTTCAGGAAAATGAAAATTATTTAAAGATACTTTACGCAAATAAAACCTCGATAATTGACATTGATAATTAAACATCATGAAACGAGATCAACTAGCTACAGAGAAAAAATTCAAGTCTTTTGACAATCGAGTGAATTAACTAATTAACAGAACCATAGACAACGAATTAGAAATTCATCAGATAAAAATCTTCCCGCTTTTCACATCGCTCGCTCTTCAAATGACGATCATGTCATCCAATATATACCGAATCCAATCATCAATGCTCGATCCTTGGCAGATACACACCATGGCAAGCTTCATCCCTTGCTGCTTTCACCATAACAACTCAGTCAAGAGTTAATTAAAATAAAGCAACATCTTCCAGTATCAAGACAGCTACCTGTGGATCAGGAAGATCTTCTACAGATCTATAAACTGATGTCGCAGCCAGAGATTATTACTCTCCACTGTCAGAATCTGAGTTAGCAGCTTGCAAATTAGTGAAGAAAGCGTATCTATGTACAGCGTCACAACCAATATATCATAAAGGCACTAAAATTTGTTCCTGTGAAATTCATCTTTTCAACAATCTTACGCAATAAAACTGCGAAATTAGAGAAGTGGTAAATAGCCCAGTATGGATCCAATTGAACCACCCAAACAAATGGATCTACGCTATGAAATCAAAATCAAGAGCCAACGTAATCTGTGGCAGCGAAATGTCTCAAATCGACCTCGATGGTTATGGGTTACTGCAGTTAGAGCCACATTGTGTGGTAAAACAAGATGTCATCACTAAACAAGGGCACCATGTCTATCCAAGCAGCATCGCCACCTCCTACTCAAGTTTCGGCAAGCTATCGGAAATGTCACCACTAAGACCATCTCCACCAGTATTTGAAACGGTTGATCAATACAAACCACAACTACTAATGGCCTTGCATGAGCTCGTCAAGACTCATGAACTCATAGAACTGCCACATCAAGTCAAGACCAATGCTGTTCACCACTTTATCATAAGTTATATGGCATTAGGACTCGTCATTACTATCGCATGCCTGTTCTTATGGCGAAAATGTCACCACCACATCAATCGGACAAAGGGCCCAGTTCAACAACCCAGACAGAGAAAAAATCAGGACTTTACCATTCATGTATAAATGATAGTTATTTTGAATGCCATTCAACGCATGGGAGAATGTTTAAACTGTTTCTCACGTTATTTTAGTATGTAAGCATGTTAATTTGTCTAATAAAATTAGTTGTAATGAGTATAGCAGACGAGACTCGGTTGAAGTGCCGTTGTTCAAACAACTAATTTCTACGTTTGAACTCGGTTGAAGTGCCGTTGTTCACATACACAAGTCTAACTCGGTTCAAGTGCCGTAGTTAAAACTCGGATAATCTTCGAAGATCTTCTGGTTTATGTACCAGAAGATATTTTTAATACTCTACAAAGATCTTCTGGTTGAGATACTAGAAGATTCAAATAATATTTCTTATATCTATTATATATATACTTATCAAACGAGATATTTAACAGTTATAGTATTGTAATCTTAGAAATAATTGTTGAACATATGTATTCGAAATTTGAAATCCATATCCTCAGTTTTGACAAAAAAAACAGCTACAGTAGATGATTTTAGGTCTTTAGGAAGTGTCTAAATAAGATTTAAGATAGTAAAGCGGAGCTTCTTAGCTCGCCACTTGGATAGTTGTAATTTAGTCTTAAGACCGAATTAAAAGATTTTGGTTTCATGAAAAAACTCTCAAAATTTCGCAATCGCAAGCCGAGCGCTAAACAATTATTTTAAAACAAGTTCCATTTGTTGTATTATTACACACATACAGTTGCATTGTTAATCTTTTTTTATAATGTACAGTACAAACAGTTAAGGGATATGCACCCTTATAATGCTTAGCCCAGCGTGGGCGTAAGGAAATTATGGAGATGAAAATATGAGATATCTATGCACACGTGTATTAAACGACTGCAAATCATACAAATGCGGAAACACAGAATCAGACCACATAACTATCGTGCGGCTAAAGAAGGAATCTCTGAATTGGTTTGTACGTCCGAAGATAGGCTTAATAGTAGAACCGTTAGCTCGAGTTGAGGCACGGGTATTACGGATGGGTAATGGATGGGATGGATGGGATGCATCTGGATATTTCTCTTAGACACCGCTTGTGAAAAAGCGATAAAATAGTGACAGGCATGAAAGATTCCTACGATATTCAAGCTATTCGATTGTTTTTGCGATATTTACGTCACCAATAAGTTTTAACGCGCGGTTCTAAACTCTGTCTAGTAGATCCATTGTGGTCTTAGGGGCACCTGCCCAGACAATACAGTTGTATTCAAGTTTATGGCGAATATAATAATAATAATATTTGGCGCGACAGACCATTGCGGTCCAAGGCCTAACTACTCGCAGCCATTTGTGTTGACTATGTATATTTTTGCACACAAATAGAAGGGACATAAATTTAAGCCCGGATCCGAACGGCGAATTGAGAAGCTTTCCGTGACACATTATTACTCTCGGAACGTTTGTCACCTATTCGCGAGAGCATGGACACTGTGAAAAATACTTTTGGTGTTACTGCGATTCGAACCACGAACCCCCTGCTCAGCATCCATGATCATTTCCACTGAGCCACGGCGCCCACCATTAGGGCGAATATACGCCTTGTAAATAGTAGCCAAATCTGAAGGAGTAAGGTACAATTTGCACCATTTCAGGAAACCTAAACATCTCGCAGTATTTTTGGCACTTGGACAACAGAAGACAGCATTGGGTTTAAGAAGCGTTAAATTCAACTCTACTTTGTAGTTCCCACCTTTAAATGGCGAAAATTTTACAAATATGCAAAGTCAACCAAGAGGCAAATGTTATAAAAGGAGGAATACTTGAAAAATTGTTCTTTTTTCTGCGACATCAGTGATACTGTTCACTTCAAGAGTGGGACACAAAAAACGGTAAATGAACAGTGCAAAAATAAAACGCCTCGAGGAGAATATCAGGGGCATCGGCAACTACGAGATATTGACACAAAAGTGTTCACCGCAAGTGAGACACCCGAACAACATATTTTACACGAAAACTACCCACGAAGCCGAAGACGGAGGAATTTTAAAAGCGGGGTACAGGACAACCAACGTTGGTCGGCGCTAGAATCAGGTAAAATTTCCCAGTGAATAGTTTAGAATCCCCTTTCTTGGTCCCGATACTCTGGCGGGCCTTATAGGACTCCAGCTCGAAACCCTGAAAACCTCGATAGGGAGTGATTCCCCTTTGCTAGATAGAAACCCTTCGAACTCAGGACTCTGGCGGGCCTTTTAGGACTCCATCTTGAGTTTCGATATCTCTGGTAGGGCCTAGTTTTCGCATTTAGTAAAGAGTGGGCAGTGAAAGATCTGCTGCTCTCTATTAAATCTAGTTAAGAATCCCCTTTCTTGGTCTCGAGCATCTGGTGGGCCTTATAGGACTCTATCTCGAGACCCTGAAAACCTCTATAGGGAGAGATTCCCCTTTGCTAGGCAGAAACCCTTCGCACTCAGGACTCTAGCGGGCCTTATTGGACTCCATCCTGAGTTTCGATATCTTTTAGGACCCAGTTCCCATTTAGTTGGGAGCGAGTGGTGAAAAACCCGCTCGTTCCGACTAAATCCCGTAGGGATCAATTCCCTGTAAAAGCGTCTGAAGTGTGATCCAACGTATCTTGCCCGTACCCCGTCGTTGCAAGACCCGAGTCAGCGGCCAAGGAACCCGGCGTGACGGCAAAGCAACAAGGAGAAACCCCGAAGCGAAACCATGCGAAACAGAAATAATTAAAGCCAATTCAAAGGGAATCAAATAATAAATATAATATAATTTTTTAACGAAAACAACCGCTTATTAGTTGACAGGCCGGCGAGCGTACCCTGGCGAGCGTACCCGGCGTTTACCTCGTTATAAATGGCGCCCGAGCAGGGACTCCATTAAAGAAAAAATAAACCAAGTCAAGTTTTACAAAAACAAAAAATAACATATAACTTAAAAATAGGCAGTATAATCAGAAAAAAAATAATCTAAATCGACGGCAAAGAATGTAAAACTTCTGGAAAAGGATACCCAAAAATGGTAAAAACAAGTTGGGTCTACGAACTGAAAAGGGAAGAAAACTGGTCCGTGTATTGAATAATCTTCGAAGATAGTTTTCCATTCACAAAAGAATATATTAATACATTGGTGTAATAAGTGATCGTTGCAGGTGTTAGGTTAATAGTATTCATGTTTTATGTCCATATTAATAGTATTCATGTTTTATGTTTGTTTTAACGCCGACGTTATAGCCGTGCTTCCTTGTGAGACCAAGGGAACAGCTATGTGGGCGGAGAGTTAATTTACAAAAAAAAGAACTGTTTACTTTGTTGTTTCAATTTATTTTATTTTTCAGTTTATAAATTACTAGAGAGGCCCGCTGTCTTAGGCGTGGCTGCGACCTCTACTAGTTAGATTTTGTATATTTTTTATTAACTTTATATTTTTTGAATCCTAGGGAGGCCCGCTGTCTTTAGCGTGGCTGCGACCTCTACTAGGATGTTCTTAGCTCTAGATTTAGATTAACTCTGACTTTTCAACTGGATTTCACTCCCTTTTTATACACTCAAATCCGAACGATCTTTGTCCCCAAACCAACGCAGTTCACGGAAATGCACTCATCAGCGATATTTCCCAATATCGATAAATCAATTAATTAATTGCTCCAGATATAGTGCGATGCACTATTAACTGAGTAAGCAATTAAATTATTACGCAATAATATAAGGCTAAACGATTAAACCAGAAAATTATTACACTATATAAATGCAATATAAATGCATCAGCATAAAATTCGTCAATGGCTCTGGATATAGTTCATACACCCAGCTGTTGCCGTTGACGATGTACATTCACCCTTGTTCTCTATACCTACAATTCATACATGTACTTGACTTTGGATTTTGTGTATATCCGGACAGCTATAGCTGCAGTGCTGTATATACACAGTATTATACACAGAACGATCGCATGAATTATGTGCATTACCATTGCTATTGGTTATAGCTGCAGTGCTGTATACTCACAGCATTGAAGGCAGAGCGGTCGCATGAATTATGTGTATTGCCATTGAATGTATATTTGAATGCTATTGAATGTAGCGGATATCGGGTGACGAGCTCATGAACATTTTATGTTTGACATTAAAAGTGAGCGCTGTAGAGTGCTTGGCGTACTTTCGGTATTGTGACGCATTTGACGCCGTGGGAAAGAAGAATCGTATTTAGGAGAGTTGATTTGAGTTGAGTTGAGTTGATTTGATTTGATGGGGGGACATGTAGAGCGATCACTACATCCCACCCCCCTTAGAAGAAGGAAATTCCACGGTTGGAATTTTCGAAGCATACTTGTTGAAAAGCCATTTTTAACTATTGTTTTCTTCGTTTTCTTTTCTTGTGTACATATTTATAAAAAGTAAAGTAGTTTAATTTTTCTTTTGATTTTATGATTCTAATTTTACTTGATTTTAAATGATTTTATTCTACATTTCGAAAAAAATGATTTTAAACATTAAAAGGTAAAGTAGTTTAATTTTTCTTTTCATTTTATGATTCTTTAGACACTAATACTCTCCTTATTTTAATTATTATTAATGATCTTATTCTATATTTCATAAATCTAAAAAAAAATTATTTTAAACATTAATTAAAATTGTTTTTACGATTCTATTTCATGATTATTTCAAAAAATTAATAATTTTTCTTATTTTAATTGATTTTATGTCTCTATTCAATATTTCTAAAAATTATTTTAATGATTATATTGTTTTTTTTTCTTCCTTAAATTAGATACATATATGTTTGCTTATCTATGATGTTACTGTAAATCTTATGACGACAATGTGAATCTTGGGCTTGGGTTTGGGTTGGCATTGTTATTATCTAATTCTAGTACAATCGATTGGTCAACAAAAACTTCCTCGATAATTTCCTCATTGGTTTTTGGTTTACTTTCTGTTGGTTGCTGTTTAAATTCTGTTATAATGGCTTTCAATTTAGAATGGTATTTATAGATATACAATAGGATTATACATATCACTAAAGCCAAACTATATATTACAGTATAATGATGAACATCGTGCCTATCTAAATTTTGCAAACCTTTTCCTTCCTCTTTCTTTAACAAGTCTACCTGGTAAGAAATTTCCGCGAGATTATTATTTTCATCGTATTTAAGCAATTTAATAGGATTTACTTTTGTAGAAGTTGTGCTAATTTTAGATTTTAGGAGAGTTAATTTTATCATCGGAATGAAAGAATTCCTTAAGAGAGTACTGTCTAAATTTTGACCATATATTGTCAGATCTTTACTACGTAAATAGCATTTGCCCGTAAATTCTATGATTCCTGCTCCCAGAAATTTATGCGTTGTTAATTTTTGGTCACAAATTTCGTCCATAATATACTCGCTTTTAGCGGACAATAACCATTTGCCAGGTTGAGAGAGCTGTATCCAAACTACGGATAAAGGTGAATGCTTCACTTGGCAAGCCGAAGGATGTGCGTCTCTTCGTAATAATTGTATTTCACAATTATCCTGGTTAGAATTAAAGTCATACAGAGGATGAGTAATCGGACATAGCAGGGAGTCAGTTTGTGCGGTGCATTTGTTTATTTCTTCGATTGTAAGATCATAGAAGTGCTTTTTATCAAAGTCTACTATAACGTAGTTCATTTTGGGTTGGATGTAGAGGAAATCTTTTTGAATACTAGTGGGGTATGGTAAAATTTTGTAAAGTTGGTAGATTTCTTTGAAGGGAATCGGTAATTTAATCTCATATATTATCCTTTTAGACTGGATCGAAGATATTACCGTACTGATTTTATAAAGAGGTAGTATATCTTTGTGTCGTATTAGGATTGGAAGTTTGGTATTGCTAGGAATTTCTCTAAGCATAGCTGAAAGAACGGTCTCCAACTGCTCTGGTTTACCGTGACGTACCTCAGTTACTGAGTCGATAACTTCATTCAACAAGCTTTGGTGATGCAAAATGGCTAAAGTCGAATAGGATATTAGCGATTCTAGTTCGTTTACTAGCCGCTCGTTTTGTACACTATTAGTGCAATCGTCTAGAATTTTTAGTATAGAGAAGAATTTTGTGTTCAGTGTTTTAATTTGACTGTCTCTAATTTACTGCCTTCTATTGAAGATGTCGATGGTTGTCCCCATGATATATGTCTGATTTTTTATTAGGTTCCTTAGATGCTCCTCGTTGTGTTGTAATTTATTAATTTGCCTGTCGTAATAATTGGCATCATCTTCTGACAAAGTACCGAAAAGAGATTTTCTGATCATTCCTACTGCATTTAATAATGCTCTCTTTGCTCTTGGTTTTGTGTTTACCTCCAAGTTTAGGAGGCTGCATTTTTGTAGGATGTCCTCGATTACATGATTGAGCTCTACCACCGTACCTTTGCACAAATATGATATTTGAGTGTCGTTATTCAGCCCGTTGCACAATTTGGATATTTCGGATATGTATTGGCTCATAAGTTTTGTTGTGGTTAATAGACCTTCCAAATCATAGTACGTTATTATTTTCCATTCGGTTGAAAATAAGTTGACCATCCTTGTAGGAGTCCTACTGCGGAATACATTCGTCGTCGTCTTACAACGTATGCGGGGCAAAAACTCAGGCTGAAATCCTCCTGTTGAATCCCCAGATTCAGAATGTCCCCGGTTCTCAACACGGCGGTTTCCCCAGGCCTAAGTTGCACTCCGTTGACGTAAGTACCACTGGAGCCCTCGCAGTCCTTAACCGTAACATTTTCCTCACAGGCATCTATTTCGATTATAGCGTGTATAATCGAAACGAGTTCAGTGGGAATGGATATTCGATTCGGATAGCCGTTACCTATCTTTGAGAAACCCTTTCGCAAAGGAATCTCGTAGTCTGAGACTATGCTGTACAGAATCCAGTACGTGTCGGGCAGATAGTCTATCGACTCCATTCTGACATGAAAGTAGAAAAAAAACTGTGTTTTTTTCATTCTAGGAACTTATGAGAATGGAGTAAATTTGGATTATTCCGAAAAATTTTTTATGTTATTATTATGGAGTATCTTAAATCTGTTTCCCACTTTAATCTCTGTATTCTCGTCTGATATTATGTTGGTTACCTCATGCGGTCCTTCCCATAATGCAGAGAGCTTATTTTTTCTTGTGTGGATTTTTATGAAGACTTTATCACCTATATTGAATTTTTTATCTTTCGATCCTCTGTCGTAGTATGTTTTGGACTTCTCTTTTTTGTCGAGTAGAACTTGTTTGGTGATCTGATAACCATGTTGTTACCGGGCTTTTAGCTCTGAAGTATAGTTATCATAATTGTAAGAGACTTGAGGACTTCGGTTTATGGAATTGGGAATCCGTGCAGGAAATCCATAAATGAGTTCAAAAGGACTAAATTTCGTACTGCTGTGAGGTGTCGTGTTATATACAAACATTTAATATGGTAACCAAGTGTCCCATGAAAGTTGGTCTTTATCGACATAGTGCCTGAGATATTCGGCTAGCGTTCTGTGGCTACGCTCTAAAGCTCCGTTCGTTTGTGGATGATATGGAGTCGTCTGTATCTTTTTGATTTTTAAAAGCTTACAAACCTCCTTAAAAAGGTTACTCAAGAAATTAGTACCTTGATCAGTTAATACCGCATCGGGTGGTCCAAAACGACATATTATTTTTTCTATGAAACAAAGCGCCACAGTTGAAGCTTCAGTGTTTGGAAGAGGCATAGCTTCAGTGAACTTTGTCAAAAAGGTAAGTATATATTTGTTATCTTCATAGCTAGTTGGAAGTGGCCCGACAATGTCCAAAGCTACACGCTTAAATGGACTCGTGCTAGTTGTCGTGACTTTCATCGGAATTCGTGGATTTTGCCTTAACTTATTTCTTTGGCAGGATTCGCATTTTCGAATGAATTCCTTTGTGTCTTTGACCAAAGTGGGGCAATAATATCTTGCTCTGAGACGTTTAAGTGTTCTAAGGGTTCCTTGGTGACCTCCGAAAGGCGAATTATGAAAATCATGCAAAATTTTTTCGATCTCTTGTGGATCGGTGAGAATGATTCGGTTGTCCGAATACAAATAAATATCAAGTTTAGTTTGGGAAAATGCCTGTGTTATAGTGTCTTTTAAAAACTCAAAAAACGGTTCTTGAGAAGAGAAGGAAGGATATATCGATGCTTTCAGCTTTTTCTTTTTGACAAAAATTTCGGATCTGTAAAACGTGGTTTTCTAAAGTTGCCTTCTCCGTAAGATGTACAGGCAAAGAGGTGATCATGTACGTTGACGATTTAGTTGCGTAATGAAATATCTTAAGTTCATTGGGGCGAATATACCCCGAAATATTCCTAAATAAAGTTTCCTCTTGTCGCGTTCCGTGGGGTAGAAAAAAGATCTGTATTGGAGAATTGTTTTCGGCTAACATTATGGGCTTACAAGTCTTAATTATAGTACATTCAGTAGGTGGAGGCCCAATTTCTTCACTTCTTACTACGATTATTTCATCGAGGTTTTGCTGTTTAGCTAAACTTTTCCATTGATTTTGTCATTTTGTGTATCTCCAGGGATTCGACTGAGTGCATCGGCATTGGCATTACATTTGCCTGGCTTGTATATAATTTCATATTCATATTCCTCTAGCGATATGCGCCATCGCGCCAATCTCGATGTAGGATCTTTAAGATTTAATAGCCATTGAAGCGGCCTGTGATCCGTGAGAATCGTAAATCTTCTACCGTAAACGTAAGGACGGAACTGTTTGACTGCAAATATTATTGCTAATAACTCCTTTTCGGTAGTGGTGTATTTTGTTTCAGCAACATTTAAAGTACGGCTGACGTAATATATAGGCTTGTCTTGGCCTATTTTGCCTTGGCACAACACGGCTCCTATTACAAAATCACTTGCATCGATAGTGATGAGAAATTTTTCTTTGAAATCTGGGTAAATTAATATTGGTGAGGAGATTAATTTTTCTTTTAAAATTACAAAAGCTTCTTCACATAACACATTCACATTCTTTCATTTGAAATCTACGTTCTTTTTCAGCAAGTTATTTAATGGTTTAGCTATCAGGGCAAACTGGGGAATAAATCTTCGGTAGTATCCTACAAATCCCAAAAATGCTTTAATATCTTTTGCCTTCTTTGGCCTTGGATAAGTCTTTACTGCCTCTATTTTATCTGGATTTGGCTTGATTCCTTCATCACTGATAATATGTCCCAGGTACATAAGCTCTCGTTTAATGAAATTTGTCTGGGTGCAGTTTTAATTTGTTAAACCGTAACCTTGTTAGAACATTTCGCAATTTTCGATTATGTTCGTCCAAAGTAGGCCCATAAACTACTATGTCGTCAACAAAGATAAAACATTCTATTCCAATTAGACCCATTAAAACATTGTTCATCGTTCTTTGGAAAGTGGCGGGAACGTTTTTCATACCCATTGGCATTCGGTTATACTCCCAATGACCAGTGGGAGTGCTGAACGCTGTCTTTTCCCGATCTTCTTCTTGAACCAAAATTTGATGAAAGCCGTTTGCAAGATCTAACGTGCTGAAATATTTTGATTTACCTAGTTGGTCCAAAATATCCGTTATATTGGGAAGCGGAAATGCATCCCCAACAGTTGCATCGTTTAGACGCCTGTAGTCTACAACTACTCGCCATTTTTTATTACCTTGAGCATCAGGTTTTTTAGGAACAAGTAACAGAGGTGAATTCCAAGGACTGTAGCTTGGTCGGATAATATCGTTTTCGAGCATTTCGTCTACCTGCTTATTAATTTCAGCTCTGCTTGTTTCTGGCAGTCTATATGGTCGAACATATATAGGAGGTTTACCTACTTCCGTGATTATGTGCTGTGAAGCTGCATTGGTATAAGTGAGTTTATCTCCAGGTAAGTAAAACAAGTCGTTAAATTCGCGACATATCTGGACTATGGAAGATCTTTCCTCTTTATTACAGTGGCTTATTTCCACTAACTTTTCCAGATTTTCTAGACGTTTGTATACCGGATCGTTTTCCGGATCTGTAGTAAAAAAATAAATTCGTCTAAATTACCCCATTCTAACTGTAGATCGTGTGCATTTAGCTGCACTGGGTGTTCATTAATATTCAAGAGTAGAACTATGGCAAAATTGTCACTTGACTGGGCGATGGAAGAGGCCAAAAAAACCCCAGGTGAAACCTGTTTCTTCCGAATGACGACGTCATTTGCACAGTTACAAGCGACTTTAGAAAATAGAGTACTTCGTACAGGTATGTTAATCTGGTCAACAAATTTTTGTTTGGTTTCCAGGATGTTCTGTTTTGCTCCATCAAAAATTCGTTCTGGTTTTGGAAGAGCTACTTCCCCAGATCCGCTATATATAGAAGTCTTACCTTTAGAATCATCAATTACCTCACTTTGTTGGATTAAACATTTTTGCGCCTGTACCTTAACTTTCTTTGCCTTAGTCTTTCCCTTTATTAATTTTTCTTCATACTGTGATTCCATTTGCTCTTTTTGGCTCAATCTTTTAGTTTCATTTTTCTTAGATTTACTGTCTACCAAGTTTGTTGTTGTTTTTAAAAATTGCTTAGTTTTTTCTAAGTCTTTTGATTTTGCTTAGGATCTATTGTCTCTAAGTCTTTTTTATTTTGCGTAGGATCTATTGTCTCTAAGTCTTTTGTATTTTGCTTAGGATCTATTGTCTCTAAGCCTTTTTCATTTTGCTTAGGATCTATTGTCTCTAAGTCTTTTTGCTTGGTTTTACGCTCTACTAAGTTTTTATTGAATTTGTTACAAAAATTGGAATCATCAGATTGAAGTTCGCATGGCGACTTAAAGTTTTCAGGATTTTTTGTTTGTTTTCCTCCGTTTGGCTTCGTTTGAATGGAATTTCTAGAGTATCGTTTTTAAAATCTACTACGCATTTGAATCTAGATAAAAAATCATTTCCAATAATTCCATCATAAGGGAAATTAATTTGATTATCAAGTATGTGAAAAGGGTGATCTAACAAGAGGGTATGTTCGGATAACTTGAACTCTAAAGTACCATTCACCAAACCAAGGGGTTTTAGCGATTCCCCGGCTATGGTAGTAATGGTGTAGAGGTTGTCACCATGTATCGTATTTTTACTATACATGTTTTCTTTTACCAAACTAACGTCAGCACCCGTATCCCGTATAAACGTAGAAAATTTCTTATCCGAAGGACTGAACTTTAGTCGTATCGTTGGTTCCTTAAACTCGGGAAAAAACGAAACGAAAAATCTAAAATTCAGTTCTTGGGATGGTACACTTCGGCTGTCGCAATCATTCGAGAGGAATTGCCGATTGTTTCCTCCCGAATGGCTTCGTTTCCCGATTCAAGCACATTTGAATACCTCACACCATGGCTATTATTCTGTTTAGAGGGGTACTCAGGTCTATTATGGTTTCCGCTGAAACCAGGAGTGGAATTGCCATTCCTTAAGGGATTTTGTGGAGGCCTGTGGTTGGATAACCGTAGCCTACAGTTTGCCTCGGTGTAGTTCCTCCTTTTGCAGTAATTGCAAGTAATAAATTGCACTTCCTTTTTAATAGAAGGCCTACTCTGAAAAGTTGGGAATTGATTATTCCGGTAACACGTTTCCCTCGTGTGACCGGGCTTACCGCAAGTCTGACAATATATAGTTTGCGGATTTCTGTGAGAAGCAAATTTATTTTGAAAATTTTGTGGGGTGTGATCGATGCGTGCAGCATGTACCTCAGCATCAGCTATAACCTTTTTTAGGTCAGCTCCCCCGAAAGCCTTGGCTATAAGCCTAATTTGGTCATTTTTTAGCCCGTCTTCAAACACCTGGATCGCTAGACGGCGGTTTTCTTTCACCAAGAATTCCCGAACTGTCTCGTCGCGAGTTGTGTTGAAGGTGGCGGAGTTTAGATTATTTAGGGCCGTGCAAACCCGTTCGCCAAACTCCTTGACTGATTCTTTAAATCTCTGTTTCGTCGTCAACAGCTCGTTATGCGCAGAGGAACGTGTTGTTGTTGTTGTATTCGGACTCGAGCTTCTCCTTGAGAGCTGCCCAAGTCGTAAGGGAGTTGAATTGTGTCAACTCGAATGCGGGATCCTGTAGCCTTGTCTTAACAATGGCCAGAAATATGGGTTCATCACTCTCTTTTACCGAAGTGAAGAGAATATCACCGCAGGACGTGAATTTAGCCAAATCGGCTGGCTTCCCGTCGAAAAGGGGTATGATGTTATACACATCAGAAATGCTAATCTTTATGTCCATGTTGGACGACTCCTCTTCAGGAATAACCTCTAAATCCGACGAAAAACTCAAGTTTGAAGACAAATTAGTTTCAGCAATCGCTTTTGCTTGTCTACTAATTTGCCTAGTGACCGGTCTACTTATTTTGAAAGTTGACTAGTCCAAACACGAAAACAATACTCACAGCACAAAAACAAAATTCGCGAAAATATCGGATACAACCAAAATAAAACCAAAATAAAATAAAAATATCGAGGTAATACAAAAACTTCGCGAAAAATAATATCGGATTAATACCCAAAAGTCGCGAAATAATATCGGAGTAGAGAGAGGGGGGAAAAAAAAGTTTGCAATAAAGGATAAACCCAAGATTCACCAAAAATATATATATATATTTTTTTTAAAGAATTATAATTATAAAGATAATATATATATATATATATATATGGAAAAAAAAAGAATTGCTCATCTCTACCTTAAATTTGTTGATTTTACTTGCTGCTGTTGTATGTTTTGCATTGCCATTGCTATTGGTTATAGCTGCAGTGCTGTATACTCACAGCATTGAAGGCAGAGCGGTCGCATGAATTATGTGTATTGCCATGAATGTATATTTGAATGCTATTGAATGTAGCGGATATCGGGTGACGAGCTCATGAACATTTTATGTTTGACATGAAAAGTGAGCGCTGTAGCGTGCTTGGCGTACTTTCGGTATTGTGACGCATTTGACGCCGTGGGAAAGAAGAATCGTATTTAGGAGAGTTGATTTTGAGTTGAGTTGAGTTGATTGGATTTGATGGGGCGACCACTACATGTTCATCGGTGAAGGTAATAAGATTTTAAAAAGGGACGGGATGAGGTGACTGCATTTAGACCGAATCGCTATAACTAAATCAAGCCATATTAAAGCCAGAAACTTAAAATTAAAAATTCTAATTTTCTGAAAGTGTTAGAGTTCTAGCCGAATTTTAAAAGGCGCCAAAGTAAAAATCGCCATATCTAAATCAAGCCATATTAAAGCCAGAAACTCAAAAATTTAAATTCGAATTTATGTGAATAGTGGCATTAACCAGGTTTTTAATCCAATTTAAGCAGCTCAGCATAGACCCATTTTTTAATACAGTGATACAGTGCTTGCGTGCTGCCTGCATAACAATACATAAAGATCGTAGAGATACAATTAATATTGAAGTATTTGAAAAAAATTTGATTTGTTTTTCCCTGAAATTTTTCTTTAAAGCGAGTGATTACTTAATAAAATTTTATAACGTATGAGAACCAGCTGAGGTTATATTGTCTTTACCCGGTGGGTTGACGATACCTTATTTGGAGGCTCTTATATTTTTGTTATTCCAAATAGGTTGTAGCAACGATGCAGGGCAAAATAAAATAAGCATGATATGTGGCTGGGATCAGTGAGCCCAGTGTAAGTATCCAACGTTGCACCAAAAATGACTGAGACTGACTGGTGACAAAGACCGATGGACAGACTTCAGTCGGTCTAGCCCATGACGATTTTGTGAGGCTTCGGTACAGGTGTAACGAGGTCATTCTTTTCTTAGTTTTTAGTTTAGATTTAAGAATTTTTTTAAGAAGTACAAATACTTTTTCAAAAAAAAGGGAATATACCTTTTTATATTAGTCTTAATTTAGTATTAGTTTAGCATAAATGTCCAAGAAAGAATGACCTGCTTACACCTGGAT
Source organism: Nephrocerus scutellatus (assembly GCA_947095585.1). Taxonomy (NCBI): domain Eukaryota; kingdom Metazoa; phylum Arthropoda; class Insecta; order Diptera; family Pipunculidae; genus Nephrocerus; species Nephrocerus scutellatus. The sequence continues at coordinate 77,872,709 of OX352763.1, forward strand.
CGAAGGACTTTTCCTTGTATCCCTTCCTTCTCCACAAAGTTTCCCTATTAATTTCCACCCTTTCCTTTTATAGACACGGTAATTAAAATTTTTGTTAATGACGAGGTGTCACTGGTAAGTGACAAGGACCACCCGTCAGGCGAGCTTAGCCGAGCATCCGCGAGCGTGTCACAATGTCCTTGCCAGTGGCAGAACCCCTAGTGGGACCTCGCTTCATAACAGACGTGCTTAAAAGTACCAAAGCCATCCAAGAGGAGTCAAACAAAATTTGTTTCCAATGAACGTACATCAGAATACCCTGCACTCATCGACAAAGTGAGAAAGTGGTCAGTAAAATACGACGGCGGAAAGGAACCGCTGGCATTTGTTAAACGCCTGGAGGAGCTGGTTGATGTTTTTAATCTGGAGAAGGACTTCTTGCCTCGAACAATGCCTGAGCTGTTACGCGATCGTGCGCTGGCTTGGTATAGGAACAACAACTGAAAGTGGCAGCGATGGAGCGATTTCAAAAGGGACTTTATGAAATTCTTCCTCCCTAACCGTTATCTAGAACGATTAGAAGATGACATCCGAAAACGGCACCAAAAACCTTGCGAGTGTTTCAAAGACTTCGTCATTGCCCTCCAAACACTGATGTGCCACGCCAACTACACCGATGAACAACGGCTAGATCGCATATTCGAGAACGCTCTGCAGGAGTACCAGTTATATATACGCCGTAGATTTTTCCATCACCTGGATGAGCTGATAGAAATGGCCGAGGACTTCGAGAGGATTCGGGGAATCAAAGACCCAGTTTCGGCCACACACAGACGCAGCCCACACCGGACGCCGAGTTTCTCACCGACCCAAGAACAGCATGCTGACAATGTGGCCAACAGGGCCATTTCCACAGACGTTGCAGATACAAGGCGCTACAGTTTTGCTGGGAATGTGGCCGGAGGAATATTCGGACTAAATTTCGAGGGAAATTTACAACTGCATTGATGTCGAAGTGAAATTAGGAACCGCGCGATGTCAAACCCCCTTTCTAATACAACCAGGATCAGGAACATAGATGAAGGCGAGTTTATCAAGTCGTTTTTAGATGAGGAATTGCCCAAGTTTGGAGGTTACAAGGAACGACAGCCATAGCCAGCCACAAAATCATATTGTCTGTTGATCGCCTCATTAAACAACGGTATTATCCCAAGAATTCAGAAAGGCAGGAAAAATTAACCCGAAATTCGAAAAGTGAGCGCTGTAGCGTGCTTGGCGTACTTTCGGTATTGTGACGCATTTGACGCCGTGGGAAAGAAGAATCGTATTTAGGAGAGTTGATTTTGAGTTGAGTTGAGTTGATTGGATTTGATGGGGCGACCACTACATGTTCATCGGTGAAGGTAATAAGATTTTAAAAAGGGACGGGATGAGGTGACTGCATTTAGACCGAATCGCTATAACTAAATCAAGCCATATTAAAGCCAGAAACTTAAAATTAAAAATTCTAATTTTCTGAAAGTGTTAGAGTTCTAGCCGAATTTTAAAAGGCGCCATAGTAAAAATCGCCATATATAAATCAAGCATATTAAAGCCAGAAACTTAAAAATTTAAATTCGAATTTATGTGAATAGTGGCATTAACCAGGTTTTTAATCCAATTTAAGCAGCTCAGCATAGACCCATTTTTTAATACAGTGATACAGTGCTTGCGTGCTGCCTGCATAACAATACATAAAGATCGTAGAGATACAATTAATATTGAAATATTTGAAAAAAATTTGAATTGTTTTTCCCTGAAATTTTTCTTTAAAGCGAGTGATTACTTAATAAAATTTTATAACGTATGAGAACCAGCTGAGGTTATATTGTCTTTACCCGGTGGGTTGAAGATACCTCATTTGGAGGCTCTTATATTTTTGTTATTCCAAATAGGTTGTAGCAACGATGCAGGGCAAAATAAAATAAGCATGATATGTGGCTGGGATCAGTGAGCCCAGTGTAAGTATCCAACGTTGCACCAAAAATGACTGAGACTGACTGGTGACAAAGACCGATGGACAGACTTCAGTCGGTCTAGCCCATGACGATTTTGTGAGGCTTCGGTACAGGTGTAACGAGGTCATTCTTTTCTTAGTTTTTAGTTTAGATTTAAGAATTTTTTTAAGAAGTACAAATACTTTTTCAAAAAAAAGGGAATATACCTTTTTATATTAGTCTTAATTTAGTATTAGTTTAGCATAAATGTCCAAGAAAGAATGACCTGCTTACACCTGGATCGAAGGACTTTTCCTTGTATCCCTTCCTTCTCCAAAAAGTTTCCCTATTAATTTCCACCCTTTCCTTTTATAGACACGGTAATTAAAATTTTTGTTAATGACGAGGTGTCACTGGTAAGTGACAAGGACCACCCGTCAGGCGAGCTTAGCCGAGCATCCGCGAGCGTGTCACAATGTCCTTGCCAGTGGCAGAACCCCTAGTGGGACCTCGCTTCATAACAGACGTGCTTAAAAGTACTAAAGCCATCCAAGAGGAGTCAAACAAAATTTGTTTCCAATGAACGTACATCAGAATACCCTGCACTCATCGACAAAGTGAGAAAGTGGTCAGTAAAATACGACGGCGGAAAGGAACCGCTGGCATTTGTTAAACGCCTGGAGGAGCTGGTTGATGTTTTTAATCTGGAGAAGGACTTCTTGCCTCGAACAATGCCTGAGCTGTTACGCGATCGTGCGCTGGCTTGGTATAGGAACAACAACTGAAAGTGGCAGCGATGGAGCGATTTCAAAAGGGACTTTATGAAATTCTTCCTCCCTAACCGTTATCTAGAACGATTAGAAGATGACATCCGAAAACGGCACCAAAAACCTTGCGAGTGTTTCAAAGACTTCGTCATTGCCCTCCAAACACTGATGTGCCACGCCAACTACACCGATGAACAACGGCTAGATCGCATATTCGAGAACGCTCTGCAGGAGTACCAGTTATATATACGCCGTAGATTTTTCCATCACCTGGATGAGCTGATAGAAATGGCCGAGGACTTCGAGAGGATTCGGGGAATCAAAGACCCAGTTTCGGCCACACACAGACGCAGCCCACACCGGACGCCGAGTTTCTCACCGACCCAAGAACAGCATGCTGACAATGTGGCCAACAGGGCCATTTCCACAGACGTTGCAGATACAAGGTGCTACAGTTTTGCTGGGAATGTGGCCGGAGGAATATTCGGACTAAATTTCGAGGGAAATTTACAACTGCATTGATGTCGAAGTGAAATTAGGAACCGCGCGATGTCAAACCCCCTTTCTAATACAACCAGGATCAGGAACATAGATGAAGGCGAGTTTATCAAGTCGTTTTTAGATGAGGAATTGCCCAAGTTTGGAGGTTACAAGGAACGACAGCCATAGTCAGCCACAAAATCATATTGTCTGTTGATCGCCTCATTAAACAACGGTATTATCCCAAGAATTCAGAAAGGCAGGAAAAATTAACCCGAAATTCGAAAAGTGAGCGCTGTAGCGTGCTTGGCGTACTTTCGGTATTGTGACGCATTTGACGCCGTGGGAAAGAAGAATCGTATTTAGGAGAGTTGATTTTGAGTTGAGTTGAGTTGATTGGATTTGATGGGGCGACCACTACATGTTCATCGGTGAAGGTAATAAGATTTTAAAAAGGGACGGGATGAGGTGACTGCATTTAGACCGAATCGCTATAACTAAATCAAGCCATATTAAAGCCAGAAACTTAAAATTAAAAATTCTAATTTTCTGAAAGTGTTAGAGTTCTAGCCGAATTTTAAAAGGCGCCATAGTAAAAATCGCCATATCTAAATCAAGCATATTAAAGCCAGAAACTTAAAAATTTAAATTCGAATTTATGTGAATAGTGGCATTAACCAGGTTTTTAATCCAATTTAAGCAGCTCAGCATAGACCCATTTTTTAATACAGTGATACAGTGCTTGCGTGCTGCCTGCATAACAATACATAAAGATCGTAGAGATACAATTAATATTGAAATATTTGAAAAAAATTTGAATTGTTTTTCCCTGAAATTTTTCTTTAGAGCGAGTGATTACTTAATAAAATTTTATAACGTATGAGAACCAGCTGAGGTTATATTGTCTTTACCCGGTGGGTTGAAGATACCTCATTTGGAGGCTCTTATATTTTTGTTATTCCAAATAGGTTGTAGCAACGATGCAGGGCAAAATAAAATAAGCATGATATGTGGCTGGGATCAGTGAGCCCAGTGTAAGTATCCAACGTTGCACCAAAAATGACTGAGACTGACTGGTGACAAAGACCGATGGACAGACTTCAGTCGGTCTAGCCCATGACGATTTTGTGAGGCTTCGGTACAGGTGTAACGAGGTCATTCTTTTCTTAGTTTTTAGTTTAGATTTAAGAATTTTTTTAAGAAGTACAAATACTTTTTCAAAAAAAAGGGAATATACCTTTTTATATTAGTCTTAATTTAGTATTAGTTTAGCATAAATGTCCAAGAAAGAATGACCTGCTTACACCTGGATCGAAGGACTTTTCCTTGTATCCCTTCCTTCTCCAAAAAGTTTCCCTATTAATTTCCACCCTTTCCTTTTATAGACACGGTAATTAAAATTTTTGTTAATGACGAGGTGTCACTGGTAAGTGACAAGGACCACCCGTCAGGCGAGCTTAGCCGAGCATCCGCGAGCGTGTCACAATGTCCTTGCCAGTGGCAGAACCCCTAGTGGGACCTCGCTTCATAACAGACGTGCTTAAAAGTACTAAAGCCATCCAAGAGGAGTCAAACAAAATTTGTTTCCAATGAACGTACATCAGAATACCCTGCACTCATCGACAAAGTGAGAAAGTGGTCAGTAAAATACGACGGCGGAAAGGAACCGCTGGCATTTGTTAAACGCCTGGAGGAGCTGGTTGATGTTTTTAATCTGGAGAAGGACTTCTTGCCTCGAACAATGCCTGAGCTGTTACGCGATCGTGCGCTGGCTTGGTATAGGAACAACAACTGAAAGTGGCAGCGATGGAGCGATTTCAAAAGGGACTTTATGAAATTCTTCCTCCCTAACCGTTATCTAGAACGATTAGAAGATGACATCCGAAAACGGCACCAAAAACCTTGCGAGTGTTTCAAAGACTTCGTCATTGCCCTCCAAACACTGATGTGCCACGCCAACTACACCGATGAACAACGGCTAGATCGCATATTCGAGAACGCTCTGCAGGAGTACCAGTTATATATACGCCGTAGATTTTTCCATCACCTGGATGAGCTGATAGAAATGGCCGAGGACTTCGAGAGGATTCGGGGAATCAAAGACCCAGTTTCGGCCACACACAGACGCAGCCCACACCGGACGCCGAGTTTCTCACCGACCCAAGAACAGCATGCTGACAATGTGGCCAACAGGGCCATTTCCACAGACGTTGCAGATACAAGGTGCTACAGTTTTGCTGGGAATGTGGCCGGAGGAATATTCGGACTAAATTTCGAGGGAAATTTACAACTGCATTGATGTCGAAGTGAAATTAGGAACCGCGCGATGTCAAACCCCCTTTCTAATACAACCAGGATCAGGAACATAGATGAAGGCGAGTTTATCAAGTCGTTTTTAGATGAGGAATTGCCCAAGTTTAGAGGTTACAAGGAACGACAGCCATAGCCAGCCACAAAATCATATTGTCTGTTGATCGCCTCATTAAACAACGGTATTATCCCAAGAATTCAGAAAGGCAGGAAAATTAACCCGAAATTCGACGAATTATTGAGTAAAGGATGTATTGAGCCATCGCACAGCCCCTACAGGAAAGTGGAGGCTTGCATCGACTACCGACAGCCTAATTCCCAGTTCGACCCAGATGCATACCCGTTACCCAGAATCAACTACATCGTAGACAAGCTGAGAAATGCAAAATATATCAGCATTCTTGACCTAAAAAAAGGTTACTGGCAAATCCCGATGCACGAAGAAAGCAAAAAGTTCACAGCGTTCACAGTTCCGGGTCGTGGATTATTCCAGTGGCGGGTCATGCCATTTGGCCTACACTCAGCGCCCGCCATCTTTTAACGAGCGCTAGATCAGGTAATTGGCTCCGAGATGGAATGCCACGCATTTGCCTATTTGGACGACATAATCGTGGTTGGGAACACGTAAGAACAACACATGCAGAATCTGAGGGAAGTCTTCCGTCGATTGCGAGCAGAAAACCTCAAAATTAATCAAGAACTGTGTGTTCTTTAAAAAGGAGCTTAAATACCTCGGACATGTCGTCAGCGAAGAAGGAATTCACACGGACCCGGAGAAAGTAGTCGCTATACGGGAACTACAACCACCAACGAATGTTCGGGAACCGCGAAGCTGCGTGGGAATCGCTTCGTGGTACAGGCGTTTCGTACCAGAATTTTCCAATATCGTCCACCCACTCACACGTCTACTCAAGAAGGGAAAAAATTGGAAGTGGACTGAACAAGAGCAAGAGGCTTTCGAGAAACTTAAATTGAGGCTCACAAAGGCACCTGTACTCGCATGCCCAGACTTTACCCAGAAGTTCACCCTACAAATAGACACCAGCAACTATGGTTTGGGTGTGGTACTTACGCAAGACATTTACCTCTTGCCACGAAAAAGTGATCGCCTATGCCAGCCGTCACCTGAATAAAGCCCAACTCAACTACTCCGGCGACACGTCAACAAATGCCCAGTCTGTCAACGCTTTAAGCCGGGTCAACAGCATCCAGCAGGAAAAATGCTGACACAAGTACCAGAAGAACCTTGGTCGATATTGGTCGCAGACCCTTCCCTCGCTCAAAACATGGCTACACTATGCTAGTGGTTTTCTTCGCCAAGTTCTCCATATGGACATAGCTGATACCACTACGCACACCCACAGCAGAAGGAGTGCAAAAGGCATTCAGGGCACGTGTTCTGGCACGATTTGGCATACCTAAGGTTCTTGTTACCGACAATGGAATTAAATTCACAGCTCGAGGTTTCCAACGATTTATGCACGACATGGGAACTCGGCAGCAATTTACTGCACCATACGGCTCCCCAACGCCTTTTACGATGAAGTAACCCCCGCTACAGTGACGATGGAAACGACAGCGATACCGGCAAACAAGGATTCACGTCTGCAAGAGGTGTGCGAAGGCGTCCCTGGGCCCCATCGATAGGACAAATGGTCTGGGTAATACAACATTATTTGTCCAAAGGAAGCAAAAACTTTAACGCGAAACTGGCACCAACGTATGAAGGACCATACCGCATAGAATCCTTCAAATCACCCGTAATCCTAGTGCTAACCAAGGAAGGAGAAAGAAAGGAGCGAACCGCTCATGTCAGCGATGTGAAGATTTACCACGAAACACCGCCAAGCCAACGAGAACATGAATGATCGATGCCATGGAATATATTAATAAGGCACGCATCCAAAAATAAAGAAAAAAGAACCGATATTTCCACACCATGATCACTGAAATGAAGTTCCACAACGTGTAAGAAGGAGAAAGAGAGAGTGCGAATCTATCTTTAGTCAACGAGCGACGTGGCATAAAAACTCACTTTATTTAATAGTCTCGTGGTGAACGGACGTGTGCGGCGACTAACTACAACTAGAAAACAACAACAACAACAAAACAAAAATAATAATAAACAAATAAACACTATATAAACAATGGAGAAGAACAACAAGCAAATTAGGGAGTGTAACGAGGTTTTTCCCAGCCGGGGTATCCTCAGCGTGACCAGGGTTCTTTGTTCAAAAGGGTCGTTACAATAAAAAGATTTTTATTTATTTTAGGAACTCAGGATTTGGTGTTTATTGTTTCCTTAAAGAAGTTATAATAAATTTATGGTTATTTTAGTGACTTAATTATAATTCTTAAGTTGTGATTCTTTAAAATCAGTTATAATGGGTTAATGGTTATTTCAATGGCTTAATTCTAATTTTCAAGTTGTGATTCTGTTGGCTGTGCTGTCTTCGTAGCGTGATGGACAGTGACAATGGTACTCCGCTTGTTCACTGTGACAGAGTCTATATGTCCAGTTTTCCTGAGCAGTGGCAAAGGTGCTTCGCTTGTGCACTGGGACAGAATAGTCCTAGTCCAGTCTTCTGAGCAGTGACAAAGTTACTTTACTTGTGCACTGTAACAGAGTGTCTATGTCCAGTTTTCCTAAGCAGTGACAAAGATACTTCGCTTGTGCACTGTAACAGAGTGTCTATGTCCAGTTTTCCTGAGCAGTGACAAAGGTACTCCGCTTGTGCACTGTGACAGAATAGTCCCAGTCCAGTCTTCTGAGCAGTGACAAAGATACTTCGCATGTGCACTGTAAAAGAGTGTCTATGTCCAGGTTTCCTGAGCAGTGACATAGGTACTCCGCTTGTGCACTGTGACAGAATAGTCCCAGTTCAATCTTCTGAGCAGTGACCAAGATACTTCGCTTGTTCACTGTAACAGAAAGTCTAAGTCTAGTTCTGAGCAATGGCAAGGATACTTCGCGTGTCGATGTGCTGCTGAACTGGTCAAAAGTCACGAAGGAAGAGCCCATTTGCAGAATTTCTGCCTCCTTTTATAGTGGCCGAATCTGGTTAAAACTGCTAAAACCGTGGGAAATCGTGGCTTGCTATGTCCCCACGGTGTGCCCATGGTCCCGTTATGACCGCTATTGCTATGCAAAAATCTTGGTATGGCCGGTTCTCCTGGTTGTTGTTGCTCACTATATTTCTATTGTTTCGCCATATTGTTTTTGTTGTAATCGCTGTTTGCGATTTCAGCTGTTCGATTGCGTCCACAAAATTATTTGCTGTTGTTTGTAATCTTCTTGTGCGTCGGCAGCGAAACATCTCGTGTTGTTGTTGTTATGGTTGCATTAGTTTACATAATGCTGACGAGCCCTCTTCTTTTGTTGCGAACGGTGCGTAGTTCATTGAACTGGTCAGCTGGTTCGTTGACCCAGTTAGTCCTCTTGTGTTTTTAATGTACTCTCTCCCCCTTTCACTAGTCGATGATTATGCCTTATGCGGTGTTGGTTGATCTCTCGTCACGGTGTGGAGAGTTGTTGCCATTTAATGTTACTTCTTGGCAGATCATCAGTGCTCGTCTTGCATAATCGCCTTTTCTTTTGCCAGATCAGTTTTAGATTCTTATCAAGAACGATTCTCCAGTTGATAATTACACCGACCACTTCGACCTGTTTAGTGTATTTTGCTGCAATTGAGGTGCCGTCGGCATTTCACTCTTTTGGTTGTGGGATGCTGTCGATAAAAACTATTTGTATGAAAGGATTTACAGACATTTTGGTGTGACAAATAAGGACTTCTTTCTTTATTTTAACGTAGGATTACAAAAATGAAAAATTCAAATAAAAAATGTAAATTTAATGTGTGGGGCAATTTTCCCAGAAAATCGTTCCTCACAGGAGGTAAGCGCAGCTTTGAACCAAGTCAAGATCGAGGATGTCCCAAATATTGTGGAAGTGCCTGGGGAAGTAGAAGTGCAGGATTTTTCGGTGCGGTCAGCCATCAGCAGAGTAGGGCGAATAAAACAGAATGCTTCAGAAATGCATGTGGCCGCAACTATCTCTGACTGGTGGAAGTGCGATCAAACCTCCACGTGGGTGCCGCTGGTAATTTTCCTCCAGTACAGGAAAAGCGAAATGATCGGGCTAGTCCCTTCAAAGTCAGGTTGGTGCGAGCCTAATAACCTCGCCCGTAAAAAACATACTATGGAACCCAAAATCAGCTTCGGATACACAGATGAACGACGGAACGAAAACGGCTAAACGATTTAAGAATTTTCTCATGGAACATACGCTCACTGTATAGAGTTCGAGCTGCACAACAGTTATCCGATACCCTGTCTAAATATAATGCTGACATTACAGCAATTCAGGAGATGCGATGGATGGGTAATGGTGTCTTATAATCAGAATATGACATATATTACAGCTGTCATGCAAGACATCATGTGCTCGGGGTGGGTCTAGTCAGCAAAAGAATGAAACCCATGAAGCAGTAAATGAATGACTATGCAACCTTCGAATGCGGGGCATATTTAAAAAATAAGCATCATAAACATTCACACACCTACATTCCACAGCTGATGAAAAAGAATTCTTCTTTGAATCAGTCGAACGGGAACGTCCTCAGTAAGACGTAAAAATCATTCTGGGGGATATGAATGCCAAAATAGGTAGGGAGCCAGTATTCAGGCAGTACATTAATACCCATAGCGTACAAGAGAACACTAATGACAATGGACAACGAGTCATAGAGATGGCAGCAAACAATAATTTAGTCTTTGCGAGTACAAGGTTTTGCGCGTAAAAATATCCACAAAGCCACCTGGGTAACTCCTGACGGAGCCACTCGCAACCAGATAGACCACATGTTGATAGACCGCTGCCACAACCCGAATCTGATGACGGAACGAACGTACTGAGGTGCCATCGTCGACTCGGACCACCATCTTGTTGGTATGGTGCTCCGAGCGCAGACTGCATCATCAAGAAAAACAGCATCCGCGAACAGATTCGAGTCAACACGGCTACCCTACGCAACGTAAAGACCAGAAACAACTACGGTCAAGCGATAGGACTCGCCCTAAATGTAGGAAGAGTAAGTCCTGGGACTGAGATGGCGGGCGTAGAAGAGAAATGGACACGTCTTAAGAATACTGTAATAAGTACTGCTGACTCCATCTGAGGCAGTAGTCATAGAGATCGGAACGACTGGTTCGATGACGAATGTAAGCTATCGACTGAACGTAAGAATGTTGCGTACCGAGCAATGCAACAATCTCATAGAACGCGGGCACGCGAAGATGAATATAAAGAGCTCAAAGGTATGAAATGGAAAAACAGTTCAGCGGCGAAAGAAAGCAGCCTGGGAGAAGAATCTCGTCCGTGAACTAGAATAGTATAGAGAACAAGGACCGCACCAGGCGCGGAAGTTCTACCAAAGAGTCTGCGGTATGACGAAATATACACCGAGCTGCACATACTGCAAAGACAAAGAGGATAATCTGATCGCCGATCTCAAAGGCATCTTAGAGCGATGGGAAGAGCACTTTCATGAGTTACTTAATAGTCAGTTAACTGAGGAATTGGAGGCTCCACTGTTTTGTTTGTGTGTTTCAACGTTTTACTTGTATTTTTATTGTTCTGTAATTAACATTTAATATCAGTGTTTTGTTAGTGTAAATCAATGTTATATGTATATTTAGGTCTGTAATTCACAATTTACTATGGATGTCTGTTCTTTCAAATCTCGATCACTACTGCCAGTCTCCGTGGCTACGCTGCCCAGATTTGCCAGCTGTCACCGTTTGATTGTCAAGTGATGGTCAAACAGCTAACCCCAACATGCACGACAGCACACCAACTTGTACCAGTATGCTTGTCACCATAAACAATATGTATGCATGACAGTATACACAACATCTTTCATCTTACATTTTAGGCTTTATAGAAAACCATTGGTTTTACATGACGACCAAATCTCGTTACATATGCTGATGATGAAGCATCTGTACCTTGACTGGTATCTGTAGATGTGTTGTATAGATCTTCATTTAAATTGGCTTCTGCTTGATTACCTGCCAACGGAAGTCGTTTTTTGGTGACTTATATATCTGGCAGATCACTATGTTGTTTGATTTGAGGTTTATTGAATGACTTTCTAAGGTGCATTGTGTCTCTACGAATAACAGTATTATTTTCATTTTAAATTAAATAAGACCGTGGTGTGTTATGCGGGTGGACAATAACCGCTGGTTCCCAAGTCTTATTATTTCGAACAGTTACATTGTCTCGTACTTTAAAATTAACTTCTCTTCGGCAAGTGTGCCGATTGTGATTGGCTGCTTGTTTTTCTATTTTTCTATGCTGAACGTTGACTAGTTTCAGCTGGAGTCATTCGTCACGAATGGGAAGCTTTGATCGCAATAATCTACTCATAGAAATCTCGGACGAACTAAAAGGTAAATTTGCGGCGGGTGTGTTTCTATACTCTAACAGGGCATATTCAATGTCATTTTTATCTTCCTTTGCTTTCTTAATCATTTGCTTACAGATATGAACGCACTTTTCTGCCAACCCATTTGACCTAGGATAATTAGGGCTAGAATGAATAAATTCAAAGTTCCATTCGGTACTAAATAATTGGCACTCGTAAGAGGAAAAGGGCTGGTTATCACAAACCACGTATTTAGGAATACCATGAACGAAGAATATCTTTTTTAAGCATTTGATTACACTCGATGATGTTTTATCTTTCAACTTACCTAACTCTATCCACTTAGAGTAATAATCCATCAGGACAAAGTAGGAAATACCGGGGAATTCCATTATATCACATCCAACCTTTTCGAAAGGATAATGCGGTAATTCATGCGAAATAAGTGTTTGTTTTCTATTCCTTGATTGGTAAATTTCACAAGTATGACATTTAGCGACAAGATTCGGATGACATTCCAGGCCAATATAATAGAGATTTAGCTCTTAATTTTGTTTTATAACTACCAAAATTGGGTTCATGTAAAATGGTTAGCATTTCGTCCCGAAGGGACAAAGGAACTATAATGTCTATATTGATAATATATTCGTAGGGGGACGAACTAAGGCAGAATATGATGAAAATATGTCACAGGTTATCAAACGCGCACGTGACCTTATTATAAAATTCAATCCTAAAAAATAACAATACTGTTCAGAATCAGTGAAATACATAGGCAAAAGAACGGAATGGAACGTATTCAAGCCATTATGGAAATTAAGAACCCTACCAACCGAAAATAACTAGAGAAAATGTATTCCCAATTACTCAGCTATAATACGAGCCCTTTTACGTAAAGATATTAATTTCCAATGGAACCCGGTTCATTCAAAGTTACTGGAAGAAATAAAAAATAGTTTAAAAAATGCTAGGCGATTGGCTTGGATAGGCGAATCTTTCCTTCAAATAGTCCGATAGTAATACAAAGCGACGCTTCAAAGGATGGACTTGGTTGCTGCTTGTTGCAGAATGATAGGCCTGTGAACTTCGCATCAAAAAGTTAAACTATTCCCAAATCGAGAAAGAAATGTTGGGAATACTATTTGCTTGCAAAAAATTTCATAACTATATTAATGGGCGGAGGGTAACGATATTAACTGACCACAAGCCACCAATTTCTATAATGAAGAAAGAGGTTAGTGAAATTCCTTCAAATCGTCTTAAGCGTATGAAAATAAAGCTTCTTTCCTATACATTAGATGTGAAGTTTATTCCGGGTCGTGATATTCACATAACTGATTTACTATCGCGCAATTCCTATAATGGGGGTTCAGCAGATGTGGATACCGAGTTAAGTCAAATGGTTCATTCTATCGATCTAAGCGAGTCCAGAAAAGAACAGTTTATAAACGAAACTAAGGACGATCCAATTCTTTCAAAATTAGAGTACTACTGCACAAGCGGTTAGCCTTCAGATAAGACAAAACTTCCTGAAAACCTAAAATTTAATTGTCACATAAGGCATAAAATATACTTTGAAGATAGTCTTTTATTTTACGAGGAGCGCGTTATAGTTCATTTGTCCCTTTGGGACGAAATGCTAACCATTTTACATGAACCCCATTTTGGTAGTTATAAAACAAAATTTGATAACCTGTGATATATGGTCTGCCCTAGTTCGGCCCCCTACGAATATATCATCAATATAGACAAAGCAACCTGGGATTTCTCCAAAATATGATTGATTTAGCTTTTGAAATACTTCTGGAGCTATGTTTATACTGAAAGGTAGCACATTGAAATAGTAGCATCCGAAAGGGGTATTGAATGTTGTTAAGTGCTTTGAGGACTGATTAAGTTCCAACATCCAGAAACCCTCACGAAGGTCCAATACTGAAAAAAAAATCAAATTTCTCACATGAAAAATAAAGTCATCCAAAGTAGGTATAAGGAAATGATTTTGTTTTAAGTTTTTGTTAAGTTCTTGAAGGTCCAGACAAATGCGCAAAGTTTTGTCTGGTTTTTCAATGATTACTAAATTGTGAATCCAGTCCGCTGGCTTCCTAGCTTTAGAAATTATTCCTGACCTTTCTATATCTTCAATTTTTCGCGTATACTTAGTGGGACTCTACGTGGTGGTTTGGTCGTTGGTATAGTGCTTGCCTTTAGGTGCAATGTGCACTTGTCTAGGAATATTCCTAACCCCGTAAAACCATCCCGATTATTATTAATAAATTCTTCCTTGCCATTAAGCGGTGTTGCAACCTCATGTACCCTTGAAATTAAACCCAGCTCTAGGCTATCATAGAGTCCTAAAATAGGTTTTCCCTGACTAGAAGTAATCACGAATTCTATTCTGAATAACTTATCTTTAAACTCATCTGTTAAGGTGGTCCTGCCTTTATTTTCGATAACATGTCCTCCGTAATCTTCTATTCGCTGCTGTACAGGTTTAATATCTTCATTAACATTCAACGTTCTGAACAGTTCCACGGAATCATATAAACCTCTGTCCCACTATCTATTTTAAAATTTATTTCCTTGCTCTCAATTTTTAACTTCTGATACCAATTGAGCTTAGTAATGTTTCTTTTTCTGTTATTGCCACCCACGTAACTCTTACTGATTTCATTTAAATTGTTTTGTTGTAATATAATATTTTCTATTTTGTATTTAAAACTTTTCATGCACGACTAATTACCATTTAACGGCCACTCATAGTGTGCTACACTGCCCTGCTAACCTTGTAGTGTTAATCCGTCAATGTACAAATGCTTCAACTTATCAACCGGTAACGAAGCCTCGTCGCTTTGTTCAATAATTTGGACCATTTTTCTGTCATTTAAATTACCAATCATTTTTCGACACATTTGTGCAAAGTGGTTGTAAGTACCGCAAAAATTACATTTTTTCCCAAAAGCTGGGCACTTATTAAATTTATGAAGGTATGCACAGTTTGTGCAATTAGCCGGCAAATTGTGGGTGGAGGCCATGGAGGCATAAGCAGTAGTTTTCGGGTGGAATCTGTTTGGAGGAGAAATATTGTAAGCAATTTTTTTTAAAGTTGGGTTAGGTTTTGTATAAATGTGTGACTTAATGATCATGTTGATTGTTGCATCTCCTTGTTAGCCTCGCTGTACTTGTTTAGTCTGTGATCCCGTTATTTCCGCTACACGACACGTTTCAATAGCTTTTTGAAGACTTGGTTCCTCCATCTTTAGTAGACGAGCTTGCAATTCTGTATCAGCTATGCCAAAGACAATGCGGTCCCGCAATATGGATTCTTCTTGACTTTCAAAATTACAGTTTTTACCCAATTGTGATATGCTGGTGAGAAAGTGATCGAACGGTTCACTTTCCCTTTGATCTCGTGTATAAAATTTATACCGTTCATACAACAGGTAAGTGCGAGGATTGCAGTATTCTTCGAATTTTTTCTTAACTATAGCTATGTCGTTTTTTTCGTCTTCTGTCTTAAATTTGAAAGTATTAAACAGTTCTATAGCTGGTTCTCCTGCCATATTCAATAATTGGCAACTTGTATTACGCCAGATTTTGTATTAGATTCAGTTGCAACACTATAAATGCCGTAATGCAAATTACCATCCAAGCACAATGCTGGTGGTTTCTGAAATACCGCATGCGCCATGTTTTGTTTGTGTGTTTCAACGTTTTATTTGTATTTTTATTGTTTTGTAATTAACATTTAATATCAGTGTTTTGTTAGTGTAATTCAATGTTATATGTATATTTAGGTCTGTAATTCACAATTTACTATGGATGTCTGTTCTTCCAACTCTCGATCACTACTGCCAGTCTCCGTGGCTACGCTGCCCAGATTTGCCAGCGGTCACCGTTTGATCGTCAAGTGATGGTCAAACAGCTAACCCCAACACGCACGACAGCACACCAATTTGTACCAGTATGCTTGTCAGCATAAACAACATGTATGCATGACAGCATACACAACATCCACAAATGACCGAACTATGCTGCCGCCACCAAGCATAGACGAAGTTAGCAGAGCGATAAATTGGCTCAAAAATAATAAGGGATCTAATGGTATCCCAGCGGAGCTAATTAAAACGGGAGGCCACGCAATACACCAAGCAATTCATGAACTAATAGTGCAAGTATGGGAGGAAGAAGCGATGCTAGAAGACTGACGAAGAGGAATCCTGTGCCCCATACATAAGAAAGGAAATGTCACAACCTGCAGCAATTATCGTGGTTGTTGGGTACCGCGTATAAGATTTTCTCCTCTATCCTTCAAGACGGAATAGCCCCATACGCTAAAGGGATCATTGGTCCATACCAGTGTGGCTTCATCCCAGGCAAGTCAACGACAGATTTAAACCCTTAGGCAGGTGATGGAAAAATGTCTAGAGTTTCAAAACTCACTACATAATCTTTTTATAGACTTTAAAGCCGCCTATGATAGCACAGCCAGAGTAGAACTTTATAAAGCCATAAGAGAATTCGGCATCACAAATAAACTGACACGACTACGTAGGTTGACCATGACCAATGTTATAAGCCAAGTAAAAATATCCGGATCACTATCAAGCCCATTCAACATCGATAACGAGCTCCGACAAGGGGATGGACTGGCCTGCGTCCTATTCAACCTGGCGTTGGAGAAAGTGATCAGAGACTCTGGCGTAACGGCGAGAGGAACAATCTCCTATAGGTCCATTCATATACGGGCTTACGCAGACGATATTGATATCGTTGGTAGAAACCGAATAGCGGTACAGGAAGCTTTCATCCAATTCGAGTAGGCGGCACAAAATCTGGGGCTGCACATAAATGAGAGCAAAATAAAGTTCATGGTGGCCACGTCTGCAAGTAGAAGATCCAACATTGGTCCCTCAATTTAAATAGTGGAGCGCGAATTTGAAGTAGTGCTATCCTTTTACTATCTCGGGTCAACTGTAGCAGCCGATAATAGCATGGAACCAGAAATACGCGTACAGTTGCTTAAAGCCAACAAAGCCTACTAGAGTCTGTCAAGACTCTTCAAATCCAGGAATTTAACCATAACATTCAAGCTGCTGGTGTATAAGACAATGGTCATACCAGTACTTACATATGGATCCGAGACTTGGGTGCTTAACAAGTCCTTTGCTGTAGGATTTATGGAACACGACAGCGAGGACGGCCAAACCTACGCTGGAAGGATGGCGTAGACCAGGACGCCCAGAGTTAAGGGATGCCAAACTGGATGACATCGGCTCGAAATCGGGACCGGTGGAGCGGGAGGGCAGGACCGGACCACGATTGTAGAGCCAAATATGGTGATGATGATGAATAAAGTTATAACAATTTTCTTGATTTTTTGTTTGTTGGAGATATTTCTGTAAACAAAGTTTGCGGTCTTTGATATGACTACAAAGTGAACTATAATATTTATATATTATTTTTAGTACAGTTTGATTTTAAACACTGACTACTTTAAAAAGAGCTTTCAAGTTTTTCAATTTTAATTCCACAAAAAACCATCTATATATATAAAAGTGAAAGTGAAGTGTATGTATGTATGTCCGGTATGGACTGCCAAACACTTCAACCGATCGCGTTTTGACTTTGCATATTGGTTTTTTTTAACCATAATAGGCACTTAATAGGCATATTTTGAAAGTGGTCCGACTCCTAGGTCAAGGGGTCACCATACGATTTTTTTTTATTATTTTTACAAATTTTACGTTTTTATGAATTGATCGCTTGATTTTTATTGTTTCTACAAATTGCATGTTTTTATGAACAAATCGCGTTCAAACTTTTCGTAGGGGTTTTATACCATGATGGGCACTAAAAAGGTATATTTTGAAAGTGGTCAGACTCCTGGGTCAAGGGGTCACCATTTCACAAACTGCATACAGGTGTTTTAAGAAAAATAACCCGATTTTCTGCAAATTTTATACACATGAGTCACGAAAACTGCATTTGTTTGATTAGTAGTTATTTTATTTTACACACAGGGAATGTAAAATGTTAATATCAGCCACATTTTTAAACTGAATTTTATGAAATTTTAAGATATAATATTGGTAGGGAGGGGAAAGTTATAGGTGTAGATGGAAGGGGAGAAAGGTAAAATTTTAACATGATATTTACAAACGTAGATTTAAAAAAATGTCAACGTAAATTATTGGTAGGTGAGGGAAGGTTATAGGCTATAGTACTCCCGTCACCCCGGGGGTTCATGTGTGCGGGTAGCAAAGCGCCCGGGAACAGCTAGTCTTATATATTTACCTAAGCTGACTCACGAACGTTTTTTATGTTATCGAATATAAAACTTAGAATTCTAGAAATTAATTTGGCACGATGAGTAGACGTAGTAACCCATCAAAGGTTAGGGCTCGCATCTCATTAATTTTAATTTTTAAATTTTCTATATTAGCTTCGCGTGCTGACGGACCAAATCTTGTGATCAATTTTTAACTTCCTAGAGTCTGATTTTATTCAAGCAGTCGTTTAAGACTCGCGTGCATAGACATCTCATATTTTCCTCTCCCTAATTTTCTAACGCCCACGCTGTGCTAAGCATTATAAGGGTGCAAACCCCTTTAGCGTGTGTACATTATAAAAAAAAAAAAAAAAAAAATTTTACACATGTGTATCTCTGATGACAACACTTTCTACTAAAATTTGGGGCCCCTCGGGCCTCGGGGTCGGGTCTCCAATGGAAACCAATTTTTGCTAAAATTTAGGAGTAATCGGGCCCCGGTCCATTCAACTTTTAAAAAACATTTACCTGATTTTCTTCAAATTTTATACGCACCTGCTTAATTTTATACGCATGTGTATCTATAATGATGATCCCCAAAGGCAAGGCGGGATGTGCATCGGCAAGGAGGAATACCGAATTTTGGGACCAGGCAAGTTTCTGAACGATGCCATCATCGACTTCTGTCTTCGATGGGTCGCCGATCTTCGACTTTCGGATGAGGATAGGAGCCGCTTACACATTTTCAGCACTTTATTCTATTATCGACTGACCAGTGAAGGGGGAAGCGAGACCGAACGCCATGACGGAGTGCGCCGATGGACGAGGAAGCTGAATATCTTCGAGAAAGCATATGTGATCGTGCCGGTGAATGAAAACAAACACTGGTACTTGATGATAATTTGCCACCTAGGAGATGCCATACGTGAAAATTTAGGCCGGCCAGCTATCCTCGTTTTCGACTCGTTGGCTAGCAGCCTGTGCAACCACGCAGTCGAGATTGTTCGTGGCTACCTCAAGCGAGAGTTTGTGGCGAAATTCCCCGAAGAAGCACCAGTCAAGTTTGGAAAAGGAACGTTACCTGCATTTTATGTCAGGACCCCGCAACAACTAAATTGCACAGATTGATTGTGGTGTGTACCTTTTGCAGTTCGTGGAATCCTTCCTGGAAGAGCCTATGCGGAAGTACACGGATGATCGAAGCGACTGGTTCAAACACAAGGTTATAGCTAAGAAGAGAGAGGTGATAAGGTCACTCATTCGATTCCTGTCGACAACGACAAAAACCTCAGCATCAACCCAACGGGAAACAACCTCAGCAGCGGTCATGAACAAAGCATCAACCCAACTGGCAACAACCTCAGCAGGACACTGAGAGAGCTACAAAGCTGCAAACATACAAAGATGCAAAGTCAACCAAGAGGCAAATGTTATAAAAAGAGGAGTACTTGAAGAATTGTTAGCTTTTCTGCGACATCAATGAGATTGTTCACTTCAACAGTGGGACACAAAAAACGGCAAGTGAACAGTGCAAAAATAAAACGCCTCAAGGAGGATATCAGCAGCATCGGCAACTACCAGATATTGGCACAAATGTGTTCACCTCAAGCGAGACATCCGAACAACATATTTTGCACGAAAACTTTACACGAGGACAACCAACGGTCGGCGCTAGAATCAGGTGAGCCAAATTCCCCAGGGAATAATTTAGAATAGCCTTTCTTGGTCTCGAGATCCTGGCGGGCTTTATAGAACTCCATTTCAAGACACTGAAAACCTCGATAGGGAGACCTTCCCCTTTGCTAGATAGAAGCACTTCGAACCCAGGACTCTGACGGGCCTTATAGGACTCCATCTTGAGTTTAGATCTCTCGTAGGGCCGAGTTTTCTCATTTAGTAATGAGTGGGCAGTGAAAGATCTGCTGATCTCCATTAAATCTAGTCAAGAATCCCCTTTCTTGGTATCGAGACTCTGGCGAGCCTTATAGGACCCCATCCCGAGACCGTGAAAACTTCGATAGGGAGATATTCCCCCATTGCTAGGCATGAACCCTTAGAACACAGGACTATTACGGGTCTTATAGGACTCCATCCTGATTTCGAGATCTTTTAGGGCCCAGTTCCCATTTAGTGGGGAGTGAGTGGTGAAAGACCCGCTCCTTCCGACTTAATCCCGTAGGGATAAATTCACCTTAAAGGCGCCTGAAGTGTGATCGAAAGTTTCCTGCCCGTACCCCGTCGTTGCAAGACCCGAGTCAGCGGCCAAGGAACTAGGTGTGACGGCCAAACAACAAGGAGAAACCCCGGAGCGAAACCAGGCGAAACAGAACAAATTAAAGCCAATTCAAAGGGAATCAAATAATAAATGTAATATGAATATACAACAAATTTTAACGAGTCAAGCGTACCCCGGCATTTACCTTGTTACAACCTTGTTAAGCTCTCAAGGTCAGTATTTAATGTGCTTAACATACGTTGTTTTTCAAGTCCCACTTACGACGAAGAGGGGCTTGCAGAAAGCGTGAAGTCATATGAAAAGATAAGGGTGCTGTTGCCAGCAAAAGAATGATTTGATTAGAGGTGGCGGATAGGAGATCATTAATGAAGGCATTTATTTTCGATGAAAGAGCTTGATGCCAGACTCTGTCAAATGCCTTGGAAATATCGAGTGCACCAACTTTAGTTTCACCAAATCTGTGAATTTTTTGATTCCACATTTCAGTGAGATAACCCATCAAGTCACCTCTAGAGCGTTGCCTACGAAAACCGTACTGGTGGTCGCTAAGGATTTCACATGATTCAAGGTATTGTATAAGCTAAAGATTGATCAGAGTTTCCATGACCTTGAAAAGTATGGATGTAAGCGCAATGGGTCGGTACGAGGAAAGAGATGACGGTTCTCCTTTTTTAGGAACTGGCTGGATAAACGCTGTTTTCCAATTCTTTGGGACGACTCCAGAAGAATAAGAGAAATGGAAAAGCTTGCGCAGTGGCAATGCCAACGTTAAAGAAAATCTCTTCAAAAATATAGCGGGATATTCTAGTAGCTGCGCATTAGCTAGCAGTCGATTTTAAACTGTCGCGCGAGTTATATTCATTGCACAGCGTAAACTTTAAAAAATAAAATACACGTCTTAACGCTTTGAATACCAGATTTTTAATGACCAAAAACATTTTACAAATTAACATTCTTGTCTTATGTTGATATAGTTTGAGTGAATTAAATTAGTGAATTGCTTATCCTACAAATATTGTATAGAGTTCAAGAGAGTTGGATTGCTATTGCTAAATACATTATGCTTATATATATATATATATATAGGATCAAGCAACAACGAACGAACGACGAACGAAGAGCGAGATACAGCAGCAGCAACGATGACGAAAAAGACGAAGCGAGCGACAGCAGCAGCAACGACGACAAAAAAGAAGAAGAAACGAGCGACAGCAGCAGCAACGATGACGAAGAAGAAGGAGCACGCGACAGCAGCAGCAACGACGAAACAAAGAGGCAGAGTAACGACGACAACGAAGACGAGCGGTTGGTTTTTGGTTTTGCTTTTTGCGCGACGACGTTGAAGTGCCATTGATTATTGAATTTTTACTTTTAATTAAATTGCCATTGTTAACTTAAATATTATTGAACTATCATTATTGAATTGTTATTCTCAAATTACTAAATTAAATTAAATTGTCATTGTTCAGTAACATTCGTTTTTAAATTGAAAAGAATAAGAATCCCACATATATATATCTAGGTATAAGATAGGGTGGCTCTTCCCCCCTTATAATAGACCGATGGCCAAATTGATAATTTTTGTGCTGAAGCGAAAGATAGAAGATTTGGTGAATGATTTATCTCCGTTCTGATGTTCTTAAATTTGTAGATGATGACAATGATTATTATTGTGATGGCAATGATTTCAGCAGAAGATGTTGTTGACAGGTAATGTAGGATTTCGGTTGTGGTGTGTAGAGATGTTGTTTGGTGATTAAGTCGTTTAACCTTCGGAGATTCACTACTTTGTTCACGTGGGTGGGATAAATATTGTTGTTGGGAATCGGAGATAGGTGTACTTCGTCCCAAACGACTGAAGAGTTGTCCTCATAGATAAACGAATTTTTATTAAACTTTGTAAATGACAACGAATGGGACAAATGGATACCATACTTTACATTTGCATACAACACATCTCCACATATCGACACAGGCTACACGCCATATGAACTTATCTACGGCAAATTAGCAAGACAACCCTCAGACATATACGAAACCAATAACAAAATATACAATTTTGATAATTATACAAGCGAATTAAGAGTAAGACTTAACACAGCACTAAAACGTGCAAAAGATTTAACAACAAAAGTCAAAATGAGAAGATCAGCAAACAATATTGTAAATACTAATAAATTAAATGTAAGCATAGGAGATCTAGTATTAGTAAAAGTAGAAAATAGAAGAAAAAATCAAAGTCCATACATAACCGTACTACGTGCCATTGACTTCAATGTTGCATCCTTTGAAATGCAAAAGTGCTGTTCCTTCTAATAGACCTGTTCTTATGCTGCAAGAAGAGTTGAACAAAACTTTGGGAACATTAGGGAATAGTTTAAAATTTGGTTGAGGTTGCGAAATGGTTTCAATTTTTCATTTTTCCCACGTCATTTAATCCGCAATGTGCTGCTTCGTTTGCCATCAGTTTCCCAAGACATTTAGATTTATCTGTTTCTTCCTGGAACTCCGGTGTCGTGCAGATATCCTGTCTTGTTTTTAGGCAAGCTCTACTTTAATATTGGATTTATTTATTGTTGTATGCAATACAAGGTTTACTAATTAACGATGTTGTTTGGTTTATTGGCACTTGTAAAATATGGTACATTGGGTATTTTATATTGGTAAAATTTGGTATTAGTACATACAAATTTATTTTTTGGGGCCGTTATAATAACCTTGTAATTTTAAAAGTTCGTATGTTTGTTCTGTTTAGTGACGACAAGAGATATGTAAGTATGCTGACACACAGCGGTTCGTTCATTCAAGCCAACGAACTTGTTGCTGATCTAGCAGTTGACCTGGAAACAGTTTGTTGGTTTGGGGTAACGAACTGTATGGACGATTCAGCAATTTTGCACATTTTAATTTCTACTTAGGGCAACAAACTACATTCACGACGCAGCATATTTACTACTTTGTTAACTCTCTTTATTATTGTTACACTTGTTCAATTTAAATTCGTAATATTTTAAGATACTTTGGCGTGTACCGGAGCCATATACTGGTACCATCCTAATTACCCGAAAGTTTTGATCCCGACAACGGCACAATCTATCATCTGGAAGATTTAACGCAAACATTAATCATGTCTTCATTTGAAGAACTCGTCGTGGAACAATTGGCAATTGGCCAAGAAATCCAGAGAGTCATAGCCAATTTTAAGATAGAAAAACAAAAAGGTTCTATTTTGAGGAGCGATTGCACATGCTGCAAGACAATTGTTGGAAATTCACAAAAACATACAGAAAAAAAAGCTGCTTCGAATGATTCTACTGATCACGATTATTTCACGAAGGAATACTATTCGGAAATATCAACACTTTTTGAAATATACAAGAAACGGTTCGAAGAGGCAATGGCGAACCTTGAAGATGAGAGTAGTGCAGGTGCTACTGGCGGTGAGAGAGGAAGGGACCCAGCGCAGCCAGCGCTATTAAAAAAAGATCCAATAACGATATCGGCGGAGGATCCATCAATAATTATAAATACGATCAGAAGACAAATGGCCGTAATAGAATCGTTGCAGAGAATGATCCAGAGATTATCTCTGAGCGAACATCAACCCCCACAGTATCATGAGATAAAATTAAAAACGATTGATCAACTGTGGCAGCAGGTTGAGTCCCTTAACTATTCCATTTGGGAATTAAAGGGAAGACCCAATGAAGTTCGGCTACAAACACACAGAATATATCGAAATGGAAAGTTTGGTCCAAGAGAAAGTGGTGACAATGGCAACCAAGATGCAATCAGATGCTAGAGGAGGAGTTTCGGAAAGGAATAGTGCAGCTAAGTCGAACTCACTGAACCTGCCAAAGATCACCATTCCGAAGTTCGATGGTGACTACCTAAAGTAGACACAATTTTTCGATCTATTCTCTCAAATGATCGACAAGCAACAGATACCCAAGGTTCAAAAAATGTGATATCTAAAAACTCATCTGAGCGGAGAAGCAGAAAATTTGATCCGGCACCTATCATTAAGAGAACTACACAACCGCTTGGTCCACCCTGCAGGATCGATACAACAACGTTCAAATTCTGATATCAACACTAATACAAAAAATACATGGGCAACCCAACCAAACACAAGCTAAACCTTCAGCGGCTGCTATCAAGGCTCTACACGATACCACTCATGAGTGCCTGCTAGCGTTAGGTAATCTAGGCATTAATACCTCAACGTGGGACCCTATTTTACTACACTTGCTAGTAACAAACTAGACCAGAGTTCCAGAGGCCTCTATAAACAATTGCTTAAAAGACCTAAAGAACTCCAGACAGTGAAGGAATTTGTGACTTTTCTGGAAACACATTTCAATCGCTAGAGGCTGTCGGACACAAGAAAAAAGAAGGATATTCACGAACTTGTGCAACCTTAGCATCGGATCAACGGCTCAAAAATATCTGTAAATCTTGTGGAAAAGCAACTCATCCCTTGTATGCCTGCAATCAATTTTTGCAACTAAAACCTTGTACTCGGATACAATTGGTACAAAATGGCAAGTTATGTCTGAATTGCTTAAGAGCTAGTCATGTTGCTAAGAACTGCGTCTCGCGGAGCTGTATGAAGTGCGACAAAAAACACAACACACTACTTCATCTCGAAAGCAATAAAGATTCATGTACCGATAGCAATCCCATGAACCAAGAGCCGAAGACGAATTCATCGGTAAGGTTAGCAGCATCCAAGGAGCGAGAAAGACAACGATACGTACTGCTCAGTACAGCCATGATACGCATAGTAACTAACAATGGGCAGGTGATGGAATGTAGAGCTATATTGGATTCTGGCTCTCAAGTAAATTTGCTTACCGAACGATTGGTGCAGTGATAAGGACTTCGCACAAGGACAGCATCAATCAGTATTCAAGGCATTGGCAACGAAAAAAGAGAATCCCATCACCGCATTAATGCTAGCATTCAGTCAATTAATGGCTTTAGTTTTCGATTGGAAGCATTTGTTTTGCCGCAAATCATTACACCACTGCCTTCTCAATTTTTAAACATTTCTTCGTGGGGAATACCAAACAACATTTCACTTGCCGACCATGTATTCCATCGCCCAGACAAGATTGACATCCTACTTGGTGCCGAATTCTATCATCAATTGCTTTACATTGGACAGATACGCCTACAAGATGACCTACCTACTCTCCAAAATACCGTCTTTGGTAGGGTATTGGCTGAAAGGGTAGGCAAAGCACAACTCATAACAGCAGCATGTGGAATTTCCACTTACAACGACAATGATCTACACCAAATGGTCGAACGTTTATGGAGCCTCGATGAGGTACAACAAGTACGAACTCATTTATCCAGGAATGAAAAGTTGTGTGAAGCCCACTTTGCACAAACCATCCGAAGGGGTAGTGACGGGAGCTTCATTGTAAGACTGCCATTCTGTGAAGACACAAGTAGACTTGGCGAATGTCAAGAAATTGCATTGAACAGGTTCCTAGCCTTAGAGAGGAGACTATCACGAAACCCGGAGTTGAAGACTCTATACATACAATTCATGGACGAATATGAATCATTGGGTCACATGGCAAATTTAAGTATTGTGTTTCCATTACTAAGCCTTGTTTTTCTATTGTTGTTGTGAGATGTAGGTAAGGGCGACTGACACGAAGTGTTACCAAAACAGAACGCCACAGAATTTTTATTTTTTGATGAATTTTATTGAATCAAAGTATAAAATGTTCACAAATATTTCGAATTGCATTACCAGTTTTCGATTTGGCCACCCGTTGCCGCGATTATGATTTTGGTGGCCATTGGGCATTGGAAATGAACCGCGGAACGTTGTTTCTCAGCCAATCTTGATTGACGCGCGCTTTGTGACTCGGCGCCGAGTCCTGTTGAAATGTCCAGGCTCTTCGGCCGAAATGTCTTTGTGCCCAAGGCTTCAACGCTCCCTCCAACACATGATCCCGATAAATTTGAGCATTTATCTTGATGCCACGGTCCAAAAAAACGAGCGGGGAACGGCTTTCGGCCGTTACGGAGGTCCAAACCATCACAATCGGCGGCGCTTGGTTTTGAGTGGCAATCCGTTGGTCCAAATTTTCAGTAGAACGGCCGGGCAAGTAAATCCGGTCGTTTTGCCTGTTCACATATTGCTCAATAACGAACGGTGACTCATCGGAAAAAACCAAATTCGGCAAATCGCCACTTTCGTGCAAGCATAAAAACTCCTTTGCTCTTTCCACTCTAACTTTTTTTGAGCATCGGTGAGACCGTGCGTTTTTGGCATTTCAAGGCCTTGAGTCCAAGATGATCTTTCAATATGGGCTGCATCCGTTCGACCGAAATGTTCGCCTCACGAGCCATTTTTCTGCCGCTACGGCGCGGACTCCGAGGCAAATTGGCCTTCACCTTTCGAATGATATCCGGCGATGTTGCAGTGCGTTTCGGTTCACCACCATGGCGTTTTGCAATGCTGCCAGTATCGTTATAACGATTTATGGTGCGATACACAAACATTTTATTCACATGCAGATGTTTTAACTGGTTAACCATCTGCGGCTGTGGTTTTTCAGCCACAAATAGAGCAATCACACTTTTGCGCTTGAATTCCATTGCGGATAACTTTTTTCTGAATATTTCCCACAAAAATGCTTTTGTACGGTTGTAAACAATGCAATGAACTGCCATTAGTGTAAATTTGAACGCTCTGTCATCACTGGTATGGCAGCAATGACAGTCTGAAGTTGGTAACACTTCGTGTCAGTCACCCGGTATATTAATATTCATGTTTGTTTTTTGATCAT
This sequence comes from Nephrocerus scutellatus, assembly GCA_947095585.1. Taxonomy (NCBI): domain Eukaryota; kingdom Metazoa; phylum Arthropoda; class Insecta; order Diptera; family Pipunculidae; genus Nephrocerus; species Nephrocerus scutellatus. The sequence goes on from OX352763.1 coordinate 77,899,968, forward strand.
TTAGATTTTGCGCATCTTGTTCGTCCATGTTTCCTGCAAAAAATTTAATGGCGGATCATAGTCCGTTAACTAATCCCCTTTTCATTCGAACAATTTCTTTTTTAATTCTAAGAGCTTTGGCCGTGTTATTTAAACTAAATTGATGTGTTATTGTTGGAGTTGCCTTGATATACTGACCCTTACCACTGGTGGGGGGAATCGGTATTCAAAGCAGCTTTGTGTTTTTGATTTAAACTAATGACCCTTACCTTGGTAGGGGGAATCAGTAGTTCATTCAAAGAAAGACCTTTTTGAAGTGTGTAATTTTATTTAATTTCCTCTTATTTATACTAAAAATCTAAGACTAAATATACATATAAATCTTTATGTGGGATATAGCGCTTGTATATTACATTGGTGATAAGACGATGCACATATCACACGTCTTATCTCTATGGTTTTTGTATTTTACATTTTGGGGATAAGACCATACGCATAACATAAATCATGTATGGTATTGGCTTATCACTTATCTGGTTTGGTGTTTCTTCCATCCTAGGAGTTTGATAAAGATAAGGCTGATGTGTTGTACTCCACAAGGCAAATCCTGAACCCGACAGATAACGAACGTATTACACTCTCATGCAGTGTAATGCGTTGTAGGCTTACAACGTCGCGTGGGAAATGCTGGTGTACGCAACTTAAGTATGTGAAGCGTTGTGTGCTGATAACGTCGCATGGGAAATGATAATGTACGTGATACGTATTTTAGGTATGTGCGGACTGCACATTTTCCCCCCGATTTCGAATGTGTTGAAATCTGATTCCTGCCATTGCTTCCGTTTTGGTGGCGGCACTGGTTGGAGCTCGATGTTCGAAGGTGAAGTAGTTTTGGGTTTTCGGCATTTCCAAGCGGACGTGACCTTGAATGTCAAGGCTGCAATGATGAGTATAACTAGAGCTGTGCTGACATGTGTAACCGGATGTCCCTTGAATGACTTCCATACCGTGATTTCCGGTTCGTCCCTTAGATTTCCGATTGCCTTACTGAGTATGTCTTCGGACTGTTTTATGATGGTTTCTCCAACGATTCCTGGAAGCTCAGGGCCTTCATTAGTGGAGTCCTTCAGGGTGGGATAAAGCAATGACATGTTAACGTTATGAAAGTGTGATTGGACAACGTGAAATTCCCCAAACACTTCGGGCTTGATTATATCTTGTGATGTCTCGATGTGACAGTCTTCGGTGAATTTTATTATTCCAGTTTCGTTGAGAGTTATCTATCTGCGGACTCCCTCGCAATATGCTGCGACTTCAGTCGGCATAGGAGCGATAAACATCCAAGTATTTCTCATGAAAAGCTGCTTCCATAGTACACTCGTTATCTTAATATTTCTAGTAGGGCACCGCGTTTTGTTGTACCTTTGAAATAGCTTGTTTATTATGCAACTGGAGTCGTCAGTGATTCTTCTGAGTGTTGAGGGTATGCAAACCCACGTTGTTGAGTTTTTAGTGTGACTGCACGAGTTTAATTCCTTTTCGGCTAATTCAAAATATAGCTGTCTAGTGTAGTCAACAGCAAATATGTTGTTTGGAATCTCCATGACCTCGTAGGTGTTGCTGCGTTCCCGATTGGGCACGGATGTAACCTTGACAAGTTCATATCTTTCTGACTCCAGTATGTCGAAATAACTCCGGATGATTAGTAGGTTTGAATCCCATATTCCTTCGGTGGGGTAGGTTGAAGTTCTGCTGACAAATAGGTGAGTGGGCATTTTTTTGTTGGCGTTGCTGATGATATCATTCAATTGGGTGGTAGATAACAATTCTCTGAGATCTCCCCTCTTGAAGGCGACCCTATTAATATTATCATATTTTTTAATGTAATCCCCCAACAAATTGTCAACCGCTAGATATGCAATTAGAAAGTTGATTTCTATGGTATTTTTGTCCAAGGCCCTAAATGATTTCTTCATAAATCCGATGTCCTCCATTCCCTTATCAAATTTTGATTTAAGCCCAGCAATCTGTGACTGAATTTTTGATTCTGTAGCGCTCATCTGTGTTGTAGTGGACATGAGGAATGACTTTTGGTGTTTGGAGAACTGTATTAGTCTTTGTTGATTTTCCTGCAGGCTGTCCAATTCTATGTATACGTCATCGTTTACGCCGAAAACAGATTGTAGAAATGTCCCCAAAAGACCTCTCTTTGATCTTGTTTGGATTCTGCTGATCAACCCGTTCTGCCACCAAATGATTTTTTCTTTCTTGTAGATGCTGAATGAGAACCTTGCAGTTAGTAGTTGGATGCAACTCGATGTATAAACCGGAGTTAAATTGCTTTATTTCGTAACCGCAGTGGCCAGTGCTGACGAAAGAAATTACGAGCAGTGAGCTGAGTAGTAATTGGCCAAGTTTGCATCGTTTTGCCTTGGGGAGCGTCGTGGGCCTTTCGGTGTTAAACTAGGTTGGACCAATTGGACGAATTTTACGCTTGCCTTGCCCTGAAGTCGATGCCCTGGGCACATTAGGAAGTGCTGGCCTGGAGATCACATTAACAGAGGCGTTTGCGCAAGTTTTCTCAGTTGGAGGTGTTTCTTTCACCTTTTCCCTTGTGGCGGCAGGTTTTTGTGTTTCTTCCGCTGCTTTCCTTGTGGTGATTGGTAGTTCATTGTCACTTATTGGTAGAGGACAGATTTTTGCTACAGCCCTCTGTATTTCCTTTTGTCCTATTTTTAAGGTGACAACTCGAGCGCAACCGTCATCCCCTAAGTGGAGGCGTAGAACTTGACCCAATGCCCACTGAGTGGAAGGCAATTGTTCATTTTTAATCAGGACGACGCTTCCTGGTCTTATGTTGGGCCTTGTGATCATCCATTTCGGATGCTGCTGCAACCGTGTCAGATATTCATTGCTCCAACGTTTCCAGGAAATTTGATGTAGTTTTGAAAGGAGCTGCCATCTGTTCAGTAGATCCAGCTTGTCCTCATTAATGTTTTCCTCTGGCTGTGATTGCTCCTCCTGTGAGGAAGTGGCCCGGAGTTAGGACCTCTAAAATGCTAGGATCGTCGTCTATTTGACACAGTGGTCGGGAGTTGAGACATGCTTCGATTTTTATCATTAATGTTGAAAGCTCTTCGTATGATAGTAGGGCGTTTCCCAGAATGCGTTTGAGATGGGTTTTTACAGATTTCACTCCAGCTTCCCATAGCCCCCCGAAGTGGGGATACGCCAGCGGTATGAAATGCCAGTCAATGGATAGATTTGTTAATTCTCTCTGAATATCGTTGTTGTAAGCCGAGCCTTCCTTCTTGGAGAATGAATCTAGTATTTTATTTGCTGATACAAAGTTCGTACCGTTATCACTATATAAATGTGAAATTCTTCCTCGTCGACCGCATAACCTTGAAAGCGCTGCCAAGAATCCCTTTGCTGTTAAGTCGCTGACCACTTCCAGATGTATTGCCTTTGTAGCTAGACAGATGAACACGGCAATGTAACCCTTGTATCTCTTTGAGCCTCGTCCCTTCGCAAGCTTTAGTGATATTGGGCCTGCGTAATCTACTCCAGTGTGGGTAAATGGTTTGCTTATTGTAACTCGTGGTTATGGCAAATGCCCCATTATTTCCTCGAGTGGTCTAGCATTTGTTTTAAAGCATGTGACGCACCTATGCAATCGTTGTTTCACGGCGCTTATTGCATTGATGATCCAATATTCCTGTCTGGTGTGGGCCAGTGTCGCTTGTCTACCACCATGCATTGTTGCTGTGTAGGAGTGGTCTATGATCATTGATGTAAGAGGATGCTTGTATGGAAGAAGAATCGGGTGCTTTGCTTCGTATATTAATTCGGATTTTTTCAGCCGTTCTCCTACCCTTATTATTCCGTCTTTTATGAAGGGGTTCATTGAAAGTAGGATGCTCTTTTTGCTAACACATTTGCCTTGGTTAAGCAGGTCCCATTAATCAGGGAATTCCTGTTTTTGAACCATGATGATTATGGATCTTCTCACATCTTTTATTTCCGTAGCTGTTAGTAAGCCGTGATTTTTAATGCTGACACCAGGTCTGCTGTTCCTTATAAAACGTTGACACCATGCTGTTACCCTTAAGGGGCGTTGGAAATTGGAAAACCTTGAAATGATGTCATCTTGATCAATGATTCGGGCGTTTATTGTAATGGTTTTCTCCTTGGCCCTGATTTGAAGCGTGGTTTCTATAGTTTTGTCCGTCTGAGGCATTGTTCTGCCTTTGAGCCAGGCAGGGCCGAACCACCATAGGTTGTTTAGTCGTAGTTTTATAGCGGTCGTCCCTCTTGTAGCTATGTCCGCTGGATTATCATGTGTCTTAAAGTGTTGCCAGATCTTTGGGTCGATCAGTTTGTTGACTTCCGAAACGCGACTTACTACGAATGTCTTCCATCGATGGTGCCCTTCTTTAATCCATGCCAAAACAATTTCGGAGTCTGTCCAGGCGTACTTTTCTACGTTGTCAATTCCAAGTGCTCGTTCGGTTTGTGTCATCAAATTTGCCAGAAGTAGTGCACCACAGAGTTCCAGTCTCGGGATTGTTGTGTGATGTTTCAAGGGGGCCACCTTAGATTTTGCTATTAATAGTGTTGTATGTATTGCACCAGTGGGTGAAATTGTCCTTACGTATATAACTGCTGCATATGCCTTATTAGATGCATCACAAAACCCGTGTAGCTGCAATGTCTGAGTTGTTGTTAAATTGAACCATCTTTGAATTTTTATTTTTTCTACGCCGTCGAGCCCCTTCTTGAATTCTGTCCATTTCTCTGCTACGTTTTTACTTGCTTGATCGTCCCATTGTTCGTTTTCTTTCCAGAGTGCTTGCATTAAAAGTTTTCCGTTTATTATGATTGGGGCAAGAAAACCAAGTGGATCGTATATTGTTGCGATGTCTGACAGAATGCTTCGTTTTGTTTTAGGTTTGTCTACTGAATTAATGTAGTATTGAAAGACGTCTGTTTTTGGTATCCAGTGAATGCCAAGTGTTTTGATCGATTCTTCAAAGTCCAGTGATTCAACTTCGTTTTCTGAAATAGTTGTTATCAGCTCATGTCGATTGCTTCTCCATTTTCTTGGATGCATCCCACCGGCTTGCAATAGATCTTGTAGTTCGCGTTGTACCAATTTTGCTTCTCGAAGTGAATCTGCTCTTGTCAATACATCGTCTACATAAAAATCGTTAGCCAGTATTTTTGATGCTGTAGGGTACTTGGTTCTTTCATCGTTCACCAATTGATGCAGTACTCTAATTGCTAAGTAAGAAGCGCATACTGTACCATGAGTAACCGTTGCTAACTCATATTCATTGATTGGCTCTTTAGGCGAGAACCTCCAAAGAATTCTTTGAAAGCGTTTGTCATCATCGTGCATTCTGATCTGACGATACATTTTCTCGATGTCCGCTTTTAATACTACCCTGTGCTTTCTCCATCTTAGCAAAATGTCGACAATGTCTTGCTGTAGTTTTGGGCCCATGTTAAGTACGTCATTTAGACTGAGTCCGTTTCGAAATTTGTCAGAGGCGTCAAAAACGACTCGTATCTTGTCCTATTGACTGTCGCGTTTCCACACTGCATGATGTAGAAGATAGCAGTTATCAAGTTCATTGGTAGGACTTGATCTCAAGTTCATATGGCCTAATTTTATGTATTCCTTCATGAAATTTTTGTATTTGGCTTCTAGTTTGGTATCGCGTGCAAATCTGGTTTCCAATGCCTTGAATCTAGCTAAAGCAGCGCCCTTGCTTTCGCCGAGACTTGGTGCTCCTGACTTAAAAGGAAGACGAACTGTATATCTTCCTTCCTTGTCCCTTGTTGTGTTCTCTTTAAAGAATGCGTCGTGCTCCTCCGTTACCTTTAGCTCGCTGTGGCTCTTAACATCTTCTAATTCCCAGAACTTTGTTAACTCTTCCGTTAAGTTCGTAGTGGCAATGAGGCCGGTTATAATATGCTTGTTGCCTTTATTTTTGGTTGGAGATCCGGAAAGGATCCATCCAAATTGTGTTTGTTGTTCGACTACAGATGATGTCTGTTCCTTGCTAATTCCATTGAGAATTATTTCTCCGAATACAACAGCTCCTAATATGATGTCTATTTGTCCAGGTTTGTTGTATTGCGGATCTGCCAAGACTACCTTATTTACGAGTTCCAAGTTGTACCTCAGATCATATTCGGGTAGATATTTTGTCAACGTTTTCATTATTAACGCTTCTACGTGTAGAGAATAGCTTGAATCGAATCTTGGAGTTAAGTGAAGAGTTGTTTTGTGTTTGATCCTTCTGGCTTCACATCCTCCCATTCCGATGACGGTTACGTTTGATGCTTCTTTTTTTGCTCGAATTCTTTGAACTGCTGCTTCGGTGATGAATGAAGCTTGAGAACCTTGATCAATTAATGCTCTTAGCATTAATCCGTTGCCCAGGACGCATGCCGTTGCTAGAAGAACCTCGTGCTCTTTGTTCTTTTGACAGTTAGCGATTGGACCTTGTGCTGATTGTGGTTGGTAGTGGGTGCAACCTTTTCAGCAAAAAACTCGTGCAATAATGTGTTGTGCTTTCCGTTGCACGTCTTGCATCATGTTTTGCTAGTGCATTGCATTAGCTGGTGTTTTGTGTTTAAACAGTTTATGCAACTTTTCTTAGAGTTTAATTTTTGTACTTTTAGTTCAGATGACATGTTTCTGAACTCCTGGCAATGATAGATGGGATGGATACCATTGCATATTGAACAGTTGTTCTGTGCAACTGTATAACAATTTTTTACACTCTTCGGCCTAATGTTTGTTGTGTTCGCACGGTGTGGCTGACAATTGACCACCATCGGCTGGCAGGTCTCTAGCCCCTGGAACCTCTTTTCTAGGAACTTCAGGAAGTCCTCCAAGTTCTGGATGTCCCTCGGATTGTTTAATGAGACTTCGTGGGTGCAACCTTTTCAGCAAAAAACTCGTGCAATAATGTGTTGTGCTTTCCGTTGCACGTCTTGCATCTTGTTTTGCTAGGGCATTGCATTAGCTGGTGTTTTGTGTTTAAACAGTTTATGCAACTTTTCTTAGAGTTTAATTTTTATACTTTTAGTTCAGGTGACATGTTTCTGAACTCCTGGCAATGATAGATGGGATGGATACCATTGCATATTGAACAGTTGTTCTGTGCAACTGTATAACAATTTTTTACACTCTTCGGCCTAATGTTTGTTGTGTTCGCACGGTGTGGCTGACAATTGACCACCATCGGCTGGCAGGTCTCTAGCCCCTGGAACATCTTTTCTAGGAACTTCAGGAAGTCCTCCAAGTTCTGGATGTCCCTCGGATTGTTTAATGAAACTTCGTATTGCTTCTGAGATTCCTTGTCTAATTTCTCTCTTAAAATGTGTGTAACGATTGGACCGAATGAGTTTACATCCATGCCTAATGAGGATAGGGCATGGACAGTTTCTTTTCTTGTGTCATACAACTTGCGTAGACCTTCTACGGATTCTGTTGTAAGGCGTTGCTGGTTAAGTAGTGCATCGACTTTTCTGGCAAATATTTTTCTTTTGTTGTCGAACCTGTTGCATACAAGCTCCCAAGCTGCATCATAATTTGCCTCCGATATGTCCAGATGCCTTATGACGCTGTCCGCGCTTCCCTTTAGATGTGTTTTTAGAAACTGCATCTTCTCGATTTTGGCCAGTGATTGATTTTCATGAACAATCTTTTGGAAAAAATCATGAAAGGAAGTCAATTTTTGGTAGTGGCCATCAAATTGTGGAATGTTGACTCGAGGAAGCCGGACTGAATTTATTTTTTCATTTGCTTGCGAGAATTTGGATTCTTTGTCCGCAAGTATAGCCATTGTGGATTCATAATTGTTTTGTGCCTTGCCAAATAGATTTTTATGGAGAAGTAATTCTCTTCGAATTTTTCCTCGTCTTGTACTATCTGCTCATGGTGTAGCTTAATTTTCATCCACTGTTCATTAATTGACCAACGTTTGTATTCAATGTAGGATTTTGATGATTCAGTATCAATCATAGTACAATCCTGAAGAGCATTGGTTAATTCCTGGATTCTAAAACATTGTCGTTTTATTTCCAAGTTTTGTGGTATCTCTTTATGAAGATTAAAGTCTTCTGCAGAAAACCTTGTTTTTTTGCTGGTTGTCGCCATGGGTTTCGTGGCCTGTCGCTCTGCCTCTTCCGGCTCTGCGTCAAGAGGTGCCTTTGATGTTGGCGCTTCTTTGGTGATATCAAGGTCCCGGATTCTTTCATTTAAATCCGCCTTAATTCTTTCTACTTGGGAGCAAACCTGATCATAATAGTTTGTGGTAAAGTATAAATGATCGGCATTGTCGCCAAGTTCTGTTATTTGCTGATGCCTGTTTTTTAGGTCATCATACAGGGATTCAATTTCTTTCAATCTTGCTGTAGTGAATACCTTGGTTCTCCGAGATATGACTCGCGCTTGTACTTTTCGAATACCTTCTGTATGCAGTCCACTACTGCCTTCTGGTCCTGTACTGCATCGTCCATTTCCATTTTAGAGAATTATTTTTATATGTTGCTGGTGGCTGGACACTTTTGATAATGTGCCACACGCTTTTATAGCCGTGCCGCACGCCTTGCTTGATTTGATACTGTTTTGCTTAATTTGACACTGTTTTAGCCGTGCCAAACGCTTTGTTGATTTGACACTTCTTTGCTTGATTTGACACTGTTTAAGCCGTGCCAAACGCTTTGCTTGATTTGATACTGCTTTGCTTGATTTGACACTGTTTAAGCCGTGCCAAACGCTTTGCTTGATTTGACACTGTTTAAGCCGTGCCAAACGCTTTGCTTGATTTGACACTGTTTAAGCCGTGCCAAACGCTTTGCTTAATTTGACACTATTTTAGCCGTGCCAAACGCTTTGCTTGATTTGACACTGCTTTGCATGATTTGACACTGTTTAAGCCGTGCCAAACGCTTTGCTTGATTTGACACTGTTTAAGCCGTGCCAAACGCTTTGCTTGATATTCTTCCTTGGAAGAATGGTTCCTTTTCGCTCGAAGGACCAATGTTGGAGTTGCCTTGATATACTGACCCTTACCACTGATGGGGGGAATCGGTATTCAAAGCAGCTTTGTGTTTTTGATTTAAACTAATGACCCTTACCTTGGGTAGGGGGAATCAGTAGTTTATTCAAAGAAAGACCTTTTTGAAGTGTGTAATTTTATTTAATTTCCTCTTATTTATACTAAAAATCTAAGACTAAATTTACATATAAATCGTTATGTGGGATATAGCGCTTGTACATTACATTGGTGATAAGACGAGGCACATATCACACGTCTTATCTCTATGGTTTTTGTATTTTGCATTTTGGTGATAAGACCATACGCATAACATAAATCATGTATGGTATTGGCTTATCACTTGTCTGGTTTGGTGTTTCTTTCATCCTAGGAGTTTGATGTAGATATGGCTGTGATGTGTTGTACTCCCCAAAAGGCAAATCCTGAACCCGACAGATAACGAACGTAGTACACTCTCATGCAGTGTAATGCGTTGTAGGCTGATAACGTCGCGTGGGAAATGCTGGTGTACGCAACTTAAGTATGTGCAGCGTTATGTGCTGATAACGTCGCGTGGGAAATGATGATGTACGTGATACGTATTTTAGGTATGTGCGGACTGCACAGTGTTGCTTGTTTGCAAAAAGTGTCCGTGTCAGCAATTTCCTTAGTCGCAGTCGTCTAAGTCAATAATGTGTATAAGGTTGTAATAGTTTGTAATACCTCTTGAGAGTCTTAATTGAAGTGGAAAGAGGAAGGATGCTAAAAAAATGAAAATGGATGGTTGAAGCATTAGAGAAGGATTAGTTAAAGAGATTTTGTGCAACTTATTTCTAGCTTAAATCTAAAATATTGGTAAAGTTAAAATAGCTTTTTTTATAATTATATTTGAATAATAACCATATTCCTTGGTTAAGTATTCTCTTTTTTTTTTATTTTATTATTATGATTGAATAATAACCATATTTCTTGGTTAATTATTATAATTTTTTTTTGTTTCCCTTTTCCCCTTTTTTTTAATATTTGAATAATAACCATATTCCTTGGTTAAGTATTTTGCTTTTTTTTTAATTGAATAATCTCTATCCATATGCATTGGATAGGAGATATTCTTCAATGTATAGCGATATTATAAGTTATGAGGGTTTCTGATAAAATTTCTTCGTGTTCAATTTTTAGTTTTTCTTCCTTTCTTTTTGTATATATGATCCTATAGATTTCTGTAAGAGTTGAATGAAGTCTTTCTACAAGTGAATTACTAGAAGTTTGTTGGAAAGGAGTGAAATGGAGGGTAATTTTGTGTTGTTTACAAAAGTCTTGGAATATGTTCGCGATGAATTCGGAACCTTGATCGCATATAACCTTTTGGGGAATGCCGTAAGTGCTTATGTAATGTTTAAAGTGTTTAGTATGGTTACACTTTCTCTGTAGTTGAGAGAGTATCCACATGCAAATCTGGAAAACTTGTCTATAAATGTAAGTATTTGGTTGTTATAATGGTATATATATACAAGTGCAGAATTTCTAAGGGTTTAAGAGGATTTTCAGGTTGGACATATTGGATCTTTGGAGGGTTCTGATCATATTTCGACGTTTTGCAATGATCGCAATAGCTTAAGGTTTTTGCGATTTTCTCTTTCATGTTAGGGAAATAATATTCACGTTTTAAGTGAAGGTGTGTTTCGGTTATACCTCTATAATTTGAGCGGTCGTGGTAGTCACGTATAATCTGATCTTGCTCATCCGGTTTTCGGATGTCTTCAAGTATCTCGGCACATCTTATTTTCTAATGTTGTTTGTAAGAGAGAAAAAATTTCGTTTGTAGTGTAAACTGTTTGTTTTCTGGGTGGAAAACAGTTCTTGAGTATATCTATTATGATATTTTCGACGTAAGTCATTCTTCGTATAGTTCGTCTTTGTCTTTTTTTGAAGATTGTTTCGACCTTTGTCATTAATTTCTAGTATGGCTTGCAAATTAAATTCGTTTAGGGGTTTCTCTGATATCGGGATTCCATCGTTTAAGTTTTCCTGAATACTGTGTACTGTTTGAAGGTCTTCGTTGTTATTGAATTTTTCGTAAATAGTTTTTTCTGGATTATTAAGTTTGATACGGCTTAAGGCGTCGGAATTTGTATTTGCCGCCTTTCCTTTTTTGTAAACAATCTCGAACGTAAATTCTGACAGTTTCAAACGCCATCTTACTAAATAGTTTTGAATTTGGTTCTCGAAGGTTCATAAGCCACCTTAATGGTTTATGATCAGTGACTATTTTAAAATTCCTTCCGAAGGTCTGAAGTACTTTGTCGCCCAGACAATTGCAAGAAGCTCTTTTTCTATAGTTGAATAGTTACATTCAGAGGAGGAAAGAGTTCGGCTTGCGAAACAGATGGGTTTATCACTTCCGATTCGGTCTTAAGACAGAATTGCACCTATTGGGTAGTTAATAGCATCCGTAGTAACGATGAAAGGTTTTGAGGTGTGGACTAAGATTGGGTCATTTGTAAAAAGGTTTATGTATGTTTGGAATGCTTCTATATAATTTTGGTCCCTTTTAAAGTCGATTTTAGTTAATCTTGCTAAGTCTTTAATGAATTTCCTATAGTAATTTATTAGCCCGAGGAAGGATTTAAGTTCCTTGTTAGTCTTAGGGAGCCTCAATTTTATTTGGGTTCGGTTTAATACCTTTAGGAGTGATTATGTTCCCTAGAAATGCAATTTTATGTTGCAAAAATTCGCCCATTTGAATTTTAAGGGGTTGGACTTACGTAATCTATCGAAAACCGTTCTGATGCTCTCAAATGTATTCCTGAAGAGATGTGGAATAGATAATGATATCGTCTAAATAGACGAGACAAATTTTACCAACCAGTTCTTTGAGGACGTTATCCATTACTCGTTGGAAAGTGGACGGGGCGTTTTTCGCCCCAAATGGCATCCTGAGGTATTCATAATGCCCACCTTCTACTGTGAATTTGGTTTTGGGAATGTGAGCTGGGCTCATTTCAATTTGGGGAAAACCGCTTGCTAAATCGAGGGTAGTGAAATACGCACATCTACCTAGCTTGTCTAGTTTTTCACTGATGTTGGGAATCGGATACCTGTCTGAGGCAGAAGTTGGTTCTTCTCTTCGCTATTCAGGCGATCAGTGCGGAATAGATGTGCTATATTCCTTATATAAACATATCAGGTTTAAGTTCTATGGTGTTTAAAATTATGCTACTATTTAATTTATCTACAGGAATTTCTAGAACTTCTTGGACTGAGCTGGGACTCTTAAAATGTCTGATGATTTATTTTGTTCTTGAGTTCTTCGTGACAAGGATCTTATTTTCAAGATCAATTTTAGCGTTTAATTGCAACAGTGTATCTAAGCCGAGGAGGCCATCAAAGAAATGATGGAATTTAAATATAAGGAATTTAAGGAGACCCTCTTGATTGAATTCTTAATATTTTAATATATTAATATTTTAATATAAGCCTGCGTTTTTCTGAGTTGATAAAGGATGTTGATGCACCTGTGTCCAAAGGAATCTCAAGGGTCTGCCAAAGGGAGAAGATATGTTAATAAAAGAAAGTGTGGTTGGGTGAGTTTTTGGGTCTATGTAGCATGTTGTTTCCTCGAGGCTACAAATGAAAATTTTTCCTCGTCGTCGATGTTAGTGGGATCGGAGTAAAAGTATTTGTCTAATTGCTGAAATGAACTGACATGTGGTTTATTTATTTCGGAATTTTGGCAAGTGTTTGTGTCAGGATTCGTAATTTCATGTACGTTGAAATTCGAGTTCATTGTTTGTTAGCTTGGACTTAGCTTAATTTGGGGGTAGGGTTTTCTATTGGTGAAAGGTCTTTTATTGTTAAAATTGTTCGATTGTGTTTGTGTGTTGTAGTTTGACCTGAAATATGGATTTGTGTAATTTACAGTTTGGGTTATAAAATTATTGTTATTAGAGCGGGGTTCTAGATTTCTGTAGTAGTTCTGTTCCTTATTAGGCTGTGGATATGGGGTATAACTTTGGCGTGAATAATATGGTTTGGGATTTTGGTATGTGGAATTATTAAAAAGGCGAGGTTCAGGCCACTCTTTGGTACGAAATGTTTTGTTCCTTGATGCAATATGCTAAGGCAGTGGCTAAAGAATCTGGTCTCATAGCCCTGACTCTTGAGCCAAGTGGATCATTTAAGCTGCTGAGAAAAGAGTTAAGGCAAATTTCGGCGTATAATTATTTTTTAGCTTTTATAACGATATTATCACGTTCATGAATAAGGATGTTGTTAAATAAAGCTGATTGTATCTCAATGACTTCCCCATAAAATGATTCGACTGACTTGTTTGTTTGTCGTCGTCCATGTAAATCTCTAATAAGAGAAGTTTCGCTTCTCATATCAGAATAATGGAGTATCAGGTGTTCTTTTATATTATCCCATACATATTTAAAATTTCATTAGCCTGCCCCTCTATTTTGTTCCTTATGGCTCTCAAAAGGATTTGGCCGTAAGGGCTTCTGTCGGATCCTCTTATGTATAGTAAAATTTCTTCGACGTTATTGAGGAATTCGTACAGTAACCTTGGGTTACCATCGAATTTGGGTAGGTCCTTGATTGCATCAGGGATCCTTAGCGAATTTGAAATATCGTTTGTATTAAGAGGTACATTTTGAAAATCAGATGTGCTTTGTTGTGAAGTCATGGTTTCAGAATTCGAACTTGAATTTAAAATTAAGCAAGAGGAGCCGAAAGAATTGCTTAATTGTTCAATTCGGGAACTATTCCTAGTCTGTTAGATAAATTTCGTAAACTATACGGAATGAGTCTCGATGGTTTGTCTTTTTGTCTTTTTGTGATTTTGCAATTTACGTATATCTTTAAACCTGCAGAACAAATAAACGTCAAATCGAATGTAGAAATATATTTTAATATATATACATATATATTTATATATATATTTTTTTTTATGTAATTGTAATATAATTAACGTTTTCGTTTAAGTTTCTAATTGACTTTTAGTTTATAACTATATTCTATATTTTTTTTGGTTTAAAATAAAATATAATTGCAAACAATAAATAAATTTTAAATATCTTTAACTCACATGCACCCAAAAATCAGGAGGACTGTTTTCATATTTCGATCTTCTGTTTTTTCTTCTTTTTTTGTACTTGGTTCTTTAAGGTGATAAAGGGTCGATATCCACGGTTCGCTGATGAGTTTTTTTTATTTAGATTAGATTATTAATGACCAAAAACATTTTACAAATAAACATTCTTGAATTTAAATGATACGATTGGTTTCTGTTGTCTTATCTTGAGATAGTTTGAGTGAATTGCTATTGTTAGTATAATGGCGTTGGCGAATCAATTCTTAGATGTGTAGCAGATGTTTCGTTTGTTTAGGTTTTGCAGTAGAGATATGGAAAGGATTATGGTTTTTGAATTGTTTGTTTTTAAAAAGTTTTGTGTCAATTGGGTTTTATTTGTTTTTGGATAAGGGCAAATGATGTGATCGTGGTTGTTTACTTTGTGCATTATGCGCCTTAGATTTTGGAGCGAGATCAATAGATAAGCTTTGTTCTTTGTCTATTGCCTTTGTCCATAGTAGGAAGTTTGAATATTAATTGTGATTATAGTGTGTATTGGAATTGAAATAACGTAAATGAGTGAATTGCTTATCTTACAAATTATGTATAGAGTTTAAGAGAGTTCGATTGCTATTTCTAAATACATTATGCTTATATATATATATATATATATATATATACATATATATATGTAGGTATAATTTAGGCTGGCAATGGGCATGTAACTCGCGCTTCACATCGCACTCACACATCATATTCATATTTAATAAAGTCAAGAAGAAGAAGAAGAAGAAAAGTACCTTGTTTTAAATTATATAAGCAACAAAACAATTGGCGACGAGGATGGCAGAATCGGAAAAAAAAATGGATTTATTTGCAAAATTGCTCGGAAAACAGCATGAGTGGATGTCTGGTATCTTAACTGACCAAAAAGTATTTTTTGAAAATCATGCAGAGTGGAAATGGTAACAAAAGTAAGCGATAAAAGTGCTGCGACTGTACCGGTGCATAATAATATTCTGGTATTCCCACCGTTTGATAGGCGAAATCAGTCATGGAAATCTTTTGTTGATCAACTAATGTAATGTACAAAAAAAGGCATTTTTCCTGTCTTATTGTAGGGTCCAGACTAGTACGAATTGATAAAAAAATATTTGTTCCAATACTAACATAGAAAGTGTATCATACGAAGAGCTTCTATTAAAGCTAACTACGCATTTCACTGATAAAACGCATGTTCTAGCAGCCCGTTACGATTTTTCAATTTTAAGAGTGATTAGCAGATCTTCATCGATATGTCAATTGCGCAGAGAAAAATCAGGCGTGCAGTATGAAAGAAGTGAGCAAATTCAAACGCTACGAATTGAAAAAGTGCAAGCTTTAAGGAAAATTAGTTTATTAGAAGTAACAAACATCAAAAAAAAACTCCATGGCACAGTTGATGGTAAACGGTTCTAGATTATCAGCTGGATACAGGAGCGACGTGTTCGATGATTGGGTTGAGAGCATATGAAAAATTGGGTGAGCTAAAATGTTTGGAATCCGCTACTGTTCTTCGAACATATACAAACTATTCAGTGCCCAAAACCTTCTCTACAGAAAGCCCAACTGTTCCGCTGATACACAGATACATGCTTAAAAAATCCCAAATGTTTATGTACTGGTAATCAACAAAAGAGCCAAATCCATATAAAAATTTTCACTGTATTCTCATCTCAAAAATACAGACGCGTTTGGGATTGTTTCACTGCATTAGTATGCGTATGGGCTTTCTATAGAGAAGGTTTTGTGAGTGCCTATAAAATGAATCGTCGATGTATTGGTTCAGTTTCAAGGTTATAAGCATAATCTACGTCTGCTGGTGATTGAGTTGAGTTGAGTTGAGTGAGTTGTGCCGATCATATTTTATATACTACAGTTTCAGATAAAATTGCATTAAAAACCCTTTAGACGAAGTATGCGTCATTTGTCATCTCATGGAATCGGAGCTGTGCCCCTAGATCGCCATCAAGATGGATCTGAAGGACCAATTGCTCACGCATCTAAAACATTAAACGCACAACAGCTGAAATATAGAAAGATTGAAAAGGAAGCCCTAGCCATAATTTTCGGGGTACAAAAGTTCCATCAGGGGATATAGATATACGATAAGGTATAAGCCAAAAAATCTTCATGGAAATGCTGACCGATTATCACGATTACCATCAAGTCCTGATGTTGAATTCGATAAACACGAAGAAAGCTGTTTTCAAACAATGGTAGAGCTCGATGAAGAAATTGCTAATTTTCCAGTCAAGGCTACAGCGTTAGAAAAGGAAACTGCTAGAGATGCAGTGCTCAGGAAGGTGTTTCAGATGTTAGAAACCGGGTGGCCTGAATCTGAAAAAGCAGATAAATTGGTTAATAATAACCTGTTTATTGATATTTTTTAGGACATCTGTAATTTTTTCGTTAATTCTTACAAAGTCGTCATCATCTGGATTGCCAGCAATCCATTTCCAACCATTGCCTATAAATACTAGAGAGCGTTTAGTTATTCTAGGTTGTAAGTTATGTAAAAGGTTACGAATATGTTGAAGCTCGTGTGATAGTAAGGGAAAAATTGTTTGGCTTTGGGTTGTTTCAAGATTAAGGATTGGTTATATGTCGTAAAGGAATTGTTCATACTGGTTGAGATTAATGATATGTATTAATTTGAAAGGTCCGTTCTGTATGTCCTGTATGTAAAGAAATAATTTGGAAATTTGAGAAGTCCATGATTTGGATCGCAGCTCGACAGAAGTAGATAGTGTATCTGAAAAGGAATTAATTTTTTATATTACTTTTATGAACTACTTTACCAGTTTCAGTTATTATTGTGTAATTCTTGATTTCTTAAACAATTTCCTGTCTATACCTACTTGTAAGTTTATTGTTTTTGACAAAAATAACTTGTCCTATCTTATAGTCTTTTTTCGGTTTCCTTTTTTTGTTATGGTATTTATTATCCTTTTCTTGTTTTGTTTTAATTCTTTTAATGTGTCTTTTAAAATTGGTCAGGGTTTTATCTGGGTATACGTCCGTATAATAATTCTATAGGTTTTTTACCTGTAGTTGTATGTATAGTGAAATTGTATTCGTTGACGGCCCGTTCTAAAAGTTCTTCAAAAGATCGTGAAGGTTCGTCCGATTTTAGACATCTCATAATTTCGGATAAAGTAGAATGAAAACGTTCGACTTGACCGTTCACTTCACTTTTGTATGGTGGTGTTTTGAAGTTTTTCATTTGGAGATCGTCTTCTAACATTGATGTTATCGATGCTGAATTCAGGGCCTTTTCATTGTCTATAACAACAACTTCAGGGATACAAAAATAGAACAAGATATCAAGTAATGGTCGTTTGATTCTCCAACAGTTGAATAATGTTTTCTTCGGCGTTGCGATGGGCTCTTCGATCGAATACGGTAGTCTTTGAAATGTGCTGGATAAATTTCTTGAACTCTTCCCATCGTCGTTTCGTCTGTTAAAAGTCCGTTGATAGTATTTGGATTAGGGTATCTTTTGAAAATGTCAATGATGACGTTTTCTGGGTAGTCTTGTCATATTAGAATATGTCCGGTGTAAT
Organism: Nephrocerus scutellatus; assembly: GCA_947095585.1. Classification (NCBI taxonomy): domain Eukaryota; kingdom Metazoa; phylum Arthropoda; class Insecta; order Diptera; family Pipunculidae; genus Nephrocerus; species Nephrocerus scutellatus. Next base: position 77,917,685 of record OX352763.1, read on the forward strand.
TGCCAAAAGGGTTTTGTATTTGGTAACTATTTTGATTTCCTATCTTATGTAAAAGTTGGTTGCGAAAAACATTTATGGGGGTTTCTACACAAGGGATTAGGTTTTGCGTCGAGCTATCAGCACTATGTTCTGTTGGGGTCATTGAGTGAATTTCTGTTTTAGGAGGTCTAGAGAGGGAATCAGCAACAACATTTTCTTTGCCGGGCTTACATTTTAATTCGTAATTATACTTCTCCAATATGGCTTTCCACCGTTTTATTTTGAAGTTTGTATTTTTATTACTTAGGGCATAGGTGAGGGGTTGGTGATCTGTACAAATATTAACCTTTCGGGATCCGTAAAGAAAGTTTCTCAAAGAACTCAGGCACCAAATAATTGCCAGCATTTATTTTTAATTGGTGGCATAACTTTCTTCCGTTTTGCTTAAAGTTCTGGAAAGAAATGTGAATTGCTTATCATCTTGTGAACAACAACAACTTCAGGGATACAAAAATAGAACAAGATATCAAGTAATGGTCGTTTGATTCTGCAGCAGTTGAATAATGTTTTCTTCGGCGTTGCGATGGGCTCTTCGATCGAATACGGTAGTCTTTGAAATGTGCTGGATAAATTTCTTGAACTCTTCCCATCGTCGTTTCGTCTGTTAAAAGTCCGTTGATAGTATTTGGATTAGGGTATCTTTTGAAAATGTCAATGATGACGTTTTCTGGGTAGTCTTGTCATATTAGAATATGTCCGGTGTAATTGCCAAAAGGGTTTTGTATTTGGTAACTATTTTGATTTCCTATCTTATGTAAAAGTTGGTTGCGAAAAACATTTATGGGGGTTTCTACACAAGGGATTAGGTTTTGCGTCGAGCTATCAGCACTATGTTCTGTTGGGGTCATTGAGTGAATTTCTGTTTTAGGAGGTCTAGAGAGGGAATCAGCAACAACATTTTCTTTGCCGGGTTTACATTTTAATTCGTAATTATACTTCTCCAATATGGCTTTCCACCGTTTTATTTTGAAGTTTGTATTTTTATTACTTAGGGCATAGGTGAGGGGTTGGTGATCTGTACAAATATTAACCTTTCGGGATCCGTAAAGAAAGTTTCTCAAAGAACTCAGGGACCAAATAATTGCCAGCATTTATTTTTAATTGGTGGCATAACTTTCTTCCGTTTTGCTTAAAGTTCTGAAAAGAAATGTGAATTGCTTATCGTCTTGTGAAAGGACTGCACCAATGGCGTAGTCAGAAGCGTCGGTTGTAGTTGAAACGTTTGCCAAAGTCGAATAACTTCTTCGGAGAAAAGGAAATTTTTTAATTTATTAAATGCTTCGATGGCTTCTTGGTTCAACTGAATTAGTTTTTTCTTTGACATGACATATTTTTGGACACGTTGTGAGGAACAAAATTCTTTAATAGAATTTTGCCCACACAAAACTACACAAAAATCACTCAATATAAAAGAAGAGTAGAAATGGTAGTCAATAAGCACCTAACACAACACAAAAAAATGACTCAATATCCACCATTCTCGTTTTCTCATAAAAGCAGCAAGCACGCTCGACGCCGACCGAGTTCCCAAACTAGTGGTTCAAGAGTACTTACCTTGCCACTACCGCTGAAGCTAAACGCTGCAACGTTGACTGAATCCTCACATTAGTGGCTTAAGAGTACTTACCTTGCCATTACCGCTGACGCTAATTGCTGCAACGCTGACTGAATCCTCACATTAGTGGCTTAAGAGTACTTACCTTGCCATTACCGTTGACGCTAAACGCTGCAACGCTGACTGAGTCCTCACATTAGTGGCTTAAGAGTACTTACCTTGCCATTACCGCTGAAGCTTAACGGTAACGCTGACTGAATCCTCACATTAGTGGCTCAAGAGTACTTACATTGCCATTACCGCTGAGGCTACACGCTGTGAACTCATCCGCCATCAAAGCATTATATCAAACTTTATATAAACCAAACAATTAACTTCCTAACCTCTTTTTCACAGGAGAGTTATCAAACTTTATTTAAAATAAACATTAATTTCCTAATATCTTCTCACAGGAAAATTATCAAACTTTATATAAAATAAACATTAATTTCTTAATATCTTCTCACAGGAAAATTATCAAACTGTACATAAAATAACTATTAATGTCATAAAATTTTGTCACAGGAAAAATTATCACTACACGCCTCAAGGGGCCACAAATATCCTTTGTATAAATTAATATTGAATATACTGTAACTAAATAAAGATAAAATTCCAAAAACCCTAAACAAACCAATCTTATTATTGTAACGACCAAATTTAAAATAGAATCCTGGTCACACTGAGTCCTACCCCAGCTGGGAAACTCCGTTACAACGTGTCCGTCGTCCCCTCTTAATATCGATAATATCCTGACATACCGAGAAAGGACCGAAGTTCTTTTAAGTTTTCGGAAATAGGTCGGTCAACTATAGCCTGTACTTTTTTAGATTAGTTTAGATTAGTAGTGCCGCGTATATTCGAACTTGCAGTTGTTAGCCGAAAAGGCAGTTTTTTCTATACCAGATACATTTAGTGGTATCTGATGAAAGCCACTTTAAAAGTCTACTATGGAGAACCATTGATTTTTACTAAGATTTGGAAGAATTTCATATATTTCAGGAATTGGATACTTGTCGGCAACAGCGTTCAGTTAACGGTATTCAATTACCATTCGATTTTTTTTTCTCCTGAAGCATCCATTTATTTTGGGGACAACCCAAACAGGAGAATTTTAAGGACATTTTGATGGTCTTACGATTCCATCTTCCAGTAGTTTTCGTATTTATTTTTCGACTTCGTTCTTAAGTGCCATGGGATATGGGATATTAGCGCCTTAGTTTTTCTCGGATTGAGGCTGAGCTTATTTTCTTCCGACCAAAGCAGTACTTGACTTAGTACGTGATTAATTAATTAATATTATAAAGGCCAGGTTTTGTGGCTATTAAGAAAGAGAGTATATGGCTGCACATCATCAGCGTATATGCGATATTTAGACGTTATGTGGCCTCCGATGTCGTTTAGGAAACATGAGAATAATAGTGGACCAAGTATAGAACCTTGTGGTACACACAACGGAACTTTTAGTTTAGATGAGCATTCATTGTTATTAATAACATGTTGCGACCCATTCAAGAGATATGATGATAAAAGGTTGCATAAAGAATTTCCGAAAATAAATTTTTCTTTAAGTTTCTTGACTAACAAGCTATGATTGACAGAGTCCAAAGCCTTGGAAAAGTCAAGAAAAACAATTAGTCCTGACATGTCACTATTCAAACCAGCACGTATATCGTCACAAACCTTTAGAAGAGCCGTAGTGCAACGGTGCTTCTCCCGAAAACCAGACTGGTATTCAGTAAGTAGCTTTTTACTATTAAGAAAAATTTTTATTTGGTTGCTTACAATCGCTTCAAAGACTTTGCTTCAAAATGGTAGTATTGCTATATGACGATGTTCTGTTCCATTAGATGTAGACACTTTGGGTAAAGGTATAACTTTTGCGGTCTTGAATATATGTGTGATATGATGTAATATGGCGGGAAGAAGAACTTTAACGATGGATATCAGGATGGATATTGTCGTAACCAAGCGCTTTTGATTTGATTTTTAATATTGATAGACCTACATATGTTTCATCTACGCCTGAAAGTGAAAGGGATCCTGTGAGGTGAATTCTAATTTCCTCCGGTTAATTTGATGAACTTGTTGTTAACGAAGGAGGTTGAATAAACTTGGCATTCAATTCATCCAGATTCACATCAATTGGCACAGACTGTTTATCTAGTCCAACTTGACGAACATATTTTCAAAACTTGGAACTAGAATCGCAGGTTTAAAATTTATTCTCATAGAAAGTCTGCTTGTTTCTACGAATAAGAGATGTCACAGCATTGCGTCTTAATTTAAATTCATTGTGAATGGCAGAACACCTGTATCTTCTCCATCTGGCATATAAAATATTACGCTGTTTGATGAGGTCGATTACTTCTTGTGTAAACCAAGGTAAAGTTCTCATTTTAGAAAGACTTATCCTAACAGGCACGTGTTTATTGAAAAGATGCAGAATATTTTCAATGACATCACTTGTTGTATAAATAGATAACATAAACATAAAATAAGTAATCCAAGCAGATATTTTGGGAGCCATATATACAACCCACTAATAGCTTTGTCACGGTAGCATTGAGCCATATTGTTCATCGCATCTTGCCCCATTTCCATTTATCCTAGTTTGCTTAGGATCAAAGACAAGTGGTGATAAACGACCTGATAGAAGTCAGGGACCGTGTTGTTACTTTGCAGTAACGTTGTCATTTGATATTGGAGTGTTCTAAATCCCTCTAATCTGCATAATGCAGAGTAAGGCATTTTGAGATTTTTCTCTAATTTAGGGGCGTGTTGTACGAATTTAGTACAACATCGGCATATCCTAAAATTTTGTTACGTACTACAGATAAAATACCGTAGTACTTGGGAGTACCCTTGAGACGCTCGTAGATTAAAAGTATTCTGTCAACACTCTTTTTCCATGAGTTAAATTCATGGGCTTGCCCAGAGAATTCTCCATGCTCTTAACTACATCCGGTATTTTGTCTAAGTCAGTCAAGTTATTGTCAACTAAGTTAATAGGTTGGTCTATTTCGTTATTAATGTCAGAATTCATTATCGAATTAAAGACTTGACGTCCTTGTGTAGTGTTTCCGCTACTAGTCTGGTGATAAGTTGAACTAGGTCGTTATTATTGTTAGGATTAATACCTAGAACTGGTTGAGGAACAGGACCTGGAATCGGAGGATCTGGGGCATGTTCTAGACGTGCTAGTCTGATTAAATTATTTGGATTCACCATTTTGGGTAAAGTAAAGATTTCAAAATTTGATTAATTAAACAAAATCAAGGATAAGGTTGGAAATAGACAAAGGCACACGATAACAGACAAAAAGGTAAAGAAATGGTATGCTTAATCAAAATTAGTTTTCTAAAATGTTATTTCAAATGTCAATAAATTTATTTAAATTATATTGCTTCAGATTACGATTTGTTTCAATGAATGTTTGTGTTAAGTTTAAAAGAACGAGAATTACATCTGGTCTCTACAACGACTTCAACCGAAAGAGGAAGTTGAGTATACTTTTTATTATAAATTTCATTAGCATAAAGTGTGCTGTAGTTCAGTGGATCAAAGTACAATAATGATTATTGGGTGGTGTACAGTAAGATATATTTGTTGTTAATAATATTCAACACTCCCACTTATTAATAACAATATTCAAAAAAAAACAATATTAGCAAAAAAAATAAAAAGGAAAATGAAATTACAAACTAATTTTTTGTATTGTGGATCGAAATAATTAAAAATTTTCTTTAGATAGAGGTTTAGTTAATGCATCAGCTAATTCTTGGCTGACGGTACGTAAATGACATCACAGAGTCCCTCGTAATACTTTTCACGAATAAAATGAACACGGACGTCTATGTGTTTCGTTCTAGCGTGGAATTCTGGATTCTTTATAAGCTTAAGTGCACTTTGGTTGTCTATGTACAGGATCGGCTATGTTTGCCTACCACCAAGAAGTTCTTTAATGAGCGCATCAAGCCACATCAATTCTTTGACTGCTTCTGATGCTGCTACATATTCGGCTTCTGTAGTAGAAAGTGCTGTACATTGCTGTCGTCTTGATGAACACGAAATTAGATTCCCCCCAAGAAGACACAATTGACCACTTGTAGAGCGCCTAGTAATAACGTCTGCTGCATAGTCTGCGTCACTATAAACATATAAATCAAAATAAGTCGCAGAATTAAAAAATATTCCATGTTTTATTGACGATTTTAGATATCTAAAAATACGTTTGACGGCCTTCACATGTTGAGATGAAGGGTTGTCTAAAAACCGACTTACTACACCCACAGCATATGCAATGTCAGCTCTATTCGCTATCGAAAGGTACATCAGACTGCCTACGGCTTCTCGAAATGGAAACTGTACAACTTGCAACGTGCTTACCTCTGCCGTTGTTGAATTTATGCTTACTTCACATGATGTTGAAATGGGTTTTGCTTCAGTCATGTTGAATTTTTGGAGCAATCTGCCTATATAAAATGACTGAGATACAAAAATACTGCCATCTTTTTGTTGTTGAATTTGAAGACCGAGATAGTAGCTAGCATTGCTGATTTTCACTTCAAAGTGTTGTCTGAGACTATCTATAACAAATTTAAAGTCTTCATGTTTTTCTGCTGCAACGAGTCCATCGTCAATGTAGAGTGCAAGATAAATGTTGCTTCCGCTCCGTTGTAGAAAAAAGACACATGGGTCAGATTGGCAAACTCTAAAATTCATATTAATAAGTGTATTTGAAAATTTTGAGTTCCAACAACTTGACGCTTGTTTAAGACCATATAAACTTCTTCGTAGTTTACAAACTCTGTCAGATTGATCATCATATCCTTCTGGTGGTTCCATTTCTTCATTTAACTCACCATTAAGGAATGCAGTCTTGACATCAAATTTACGGAGTGTCAAATGTTTGCTAGCAGCGATGGCAAAATTGTGCGAATTTACGTAAATTTTGCCACGGGGCTTAAAGTCTCTTCGTAGTCAACTCCTTTTTGTTGATCATAGCCTTTTGGGACTTACCGTGCTTTATATCGATCAACTTCGTTGTTCTGTGATATCTTCACTTTGAACACCCACTTGCTTTTTATAACTGTACGATTGGGTGGTGGCGGCACTAGTTCCCATGTCCCGTTAGAGCGATGTGCCTCAATTTCCTCGTCCATAGTCTTCTGCCATTTTTCAGATTCTTGTGATTCAAGCGCATCAGAGTATGTTATTCGCTCATAGCTACTGCAAATAAAAGCATATCCATGTAGTGCATTAGCATACATACCAGAACCTGAATTTGCACGACTACTGCTCTAAGAGTGACTTCGAAGTTTGCTCTTGTAGCCTGTAGGTATCTGCAATTCTTTGGGACTGTTTGACGGATGACGCTTGGAAACTACCAATTCAGTTTGACTTCTGCAATCTAGAATATCATCTCTTGGTTGGTTTGCCTCCTCGTTCTCTTCCGGACTATCTAAAAATTCAGTTTTTGGCTCCATGACATTAACTTCAAAAGTCGGCAGCTCCGGGTTAAGAACATAAGCTGCTTGTCATTTGAACAGAACATCTCGTGAAACTTCTTTTTTATTCGATTTCTTGATCCAGACAAGAAAACCTTTAACATTCTCAGGATATCCTACAAAAATTTCAATTTTTGATTTTTTATCCCACTTTTTTTTTTGGGATATGTCCGAAACATTCATTTCCAAAAATTTGTAGATTATCCAGAGCTGGTTTTTCAGCATGCCAGAGCTCAAATTGAGTTTTGCCTTTTACTGGACTTGGACCATAGCGATTGATTAAATATGTGGCAGTGTTCACCGCTTCAGCCCACAGCTTAAAAGGGAGTTTTTTGGCATGCAGTTATGTTCTTGCGGTCTCTACGATAAATCGCATATCCCTCTCAGCTCTGCCGTTTTGTTGTGGTAAGTATAGTACCGATGTTTGATGGCTAATTCCGTTGATTTGTAAAACGCTCTCTACTTCGTTGTTCTTATATTTAAGACCGTTAAAATAATCATCTTTAAATAATAGCAAGTACCTTGAACCTCCAATTGAATCAATCTGCATTGGTTCGCATAGGTCAGAGTGCACTAATTGGGCTGCAAATTTAGCTCTCGAAGCACTGTTCGTAAATGATGTACGATGAATTTTACCCAAAGCACACGGCTCACAAAAAAATTTGTTTGGTCAATAAAATCTATTTCATTCGCTCTTAGTACAGCTTTAGTCTGACTGATGCAAAGATGTCCCATTCGTTGATGCCAAACATCAATACTCTCACGTCGCACAGAACAACTAGCTGCAATTAACTCTTGAGAAGCGTTTACTTTGAATAGCATCTTATACGACAACGAACTCCTACAGCAGCAACAGAATTATCACTTTCCCCGACGTTTTTTGTTGTTGTTCGGACGATTCGCTTGGTATTTTGATTTCTGCCACGGCCTAAATGCAGCGAGCGTATTGCTGTCTGTCTCTGGCTTTGAAATTGATATTGAACGATATAATTCGCCAATTCGTGCTTCCTCCATCATCAGCCGCGATTTCTGATTTTCAATCGTTTGACTTTTAATTTCGGTCGACTCCCACGCAATAAAGAAATGTGAAAACTGACTAGGCAAAGTCATTAACACTTTTGTCACAAGCATGGATGACGACACTTGCTCACCGCGTTCACCTAATTGGTGTGCGAGACTTTCAATTCTACTGATGTGAGTTGCAATGTCGTCTGATGGATTTTTTTGAAAACTACAAAACTTCTGCTGCAATAAACTCAAACTCGTGCACGTTCGAACACCGAGCAAAGTTTCGTCCACATTTCGTGTGCAGTTTCACAATTTAAAATGTGAAATTTTAAAAAATTAATCCGATTTTCTTTATATTTTTTACACATGTGTATATCCGATGGAAGACACTTTTCGTAAAAATTTTGAGGACCCCGGGGTCATGAGGCACGATACAAATTTTTAAAATAATTAACCCGATTTTCTTCAAATTTTATATACATGTGTATCTCCGATTGACAACAATTTTTGTAAAAATTTTGGAGACCCCGGGCCCCGGGATCGGGAGCCCCCATACAAAATTTTTAAAACTATTAACCCGATTTTCTTTGAATTTTATACACATGTGTATCTCCAATGTACAACACTTTTTGTAAAAATTTCAGATCCTGAGACCCGAGTGGTGCCCATGTACATTTTTTAAAAATTAGCTCGATTTCCTTCAAATTTTAAACACATAATATGTATCTCCTATTCGAGAATTTACATGAAAAATTTTAATTTTTTGGGTTGTTTTTTTTCTCTTTCTTTTTTTTTAAAAATGGACTTACAATAAGAGTATGTAATATTGCTTCACGATTTTCTTTTCAATATTGATTAATACAAATATATTTTTTTCCTTATTATTGACTTACAGTAATATTATTATAAATTCTTGAAGCATTTCTTCTTAACGTTTTTGGTTTTCGATGGGAGAAGAGAGAATCTAGTTGCTCTTCAGCACTCTATCCATTGTGTTGTACGGCAGCTCCAAACTGGACTTTAAAATTTTAAAATATTGTCTCACCATCGAACGCAGGAGGCTTCAAAATTCCTTTCTGGTTACTAGAAGAATTACTCTGGGACTGTTTTGTTGAGAGCTTTTCCTGACAAATTGAGTACGACTGTCCAATTGGGTTGTTTTTTTTCTCTTTCTTTTTTTTTAAAAATGGACTTACAATAAGAGTATGTAATATTGCTTCACGATTTTCTTTTCAATATTGATTAATACAAATATATTTTTTTCCTTATTATTGACTTACAGTAATATTATTATAAATTCTTGAAGCATTTCTTCTTAACGTTTTTGGTTTTCGATGGGGTAGGTTCCGTGCTGCTTTCTGCTGCTTAGGGCGGTTGTCAGACTATCCTGACTCCTTTTTGTTCCTTTGGTTAGTAGAACTACTCGGGGCCTTAGTATTTCCCTATCACTCCACTGTTTTCTTAGTGGCTATTTTTTTAATCTTATGTAATTCACTGTTGGTGGTTTGGTTGTCCACTCTTAATTACTTCACTGTTAGTGGTTTGGTTGTCCACTCTTATTTTCCTCACTGTTAGTGGTTTGGTTGTCCACTCTTAATTTCTTCACTGTTAGTGGTTTGGTTGTCCACTATTATTCACAAACACTTCTACTGATTATAAGCTTGGTTATTACTTATTTTAACCCGTAGCTTGTGTTGCCAGTAATTTTTAATAGTAGCGCAGCCCCATGATAAACAGAAATACAAGGTAATATATTGCTCATGTCTATCTCCATCTCTTTCTAACATTGATGACGTAAGCTTGATACCCTTTGCTTTGTTTTGTTCGGTCATTATGAGGTATTTATTATACCTATCTGAACATTTTTTAATAAAAGTTAAATAATAATTGGTTTTTCTTGTTAAGAATATTTTATTATTAAGATAATTTGAATACACATACACAGGTACACGTGGGTCATTATTATATATATTATATAGGTATATATTATGATACCTATCATAGTTTCAGTTAACTGTTTTGTTAATTTTTCTTTTTTTACAATGAAGCTTGTTTTGCAACTCTCTATTTTTAATATTAATTCGAAAATACATTTTACATCGGAAAAAAACTTTAACGATTTCAATGTTTAATTTGTTATCACAGCTATATTGAGAAATTAGAGAAGAAATATAATTTGAACATGATTAAGGTGAATTATTGTTTTCATCATTTTGTTCATTGAAAATCGTATCCAATTTTCCCAATTCCGAAAGCAAGCCCCCTTCGCTAATAACATTTGTCCATGTAAGTCCTGATTCGTTGTTTTCATCGCAATACATCTTTGTGATATTGGAGATCTTCCCTTTGAAACGTTTTATGAGATACCCAGCTAAATATTCTATGGCATCATACTTGATATCGCTCATGTCATCAAGAGTGAATATTTGCTCTTCATCATTTGCAATGGTTACACATTCTGTCGGCAAAAGATCCGATAATAAGTTGGATGTTATCAAAATGCTTGGACTGTATCCTTACAATCCTTTTTGTCTTTCCTGGCTTTCCTGTCTAGAACAGATTGTTTCAAAATTGGAATTGAATTACTCAGTGGCAAGAACAAAGTTTTAAGTTTCTCGAATGTAATTGGGAGTAATTTAGCAACTCATGCTTCAAATTGCGCACAAATTGGTCGGGAGCAAAATGTTTTGAGCAAACTCTGGCGTTTTTAGTGTTTATCTGACCTTCTTTTGGCATTTTGTTTCCCAAATTTTGCAAAAAGAAGGATCTTTTGGAAATCCGAAATATTTGATTTTACCAGGCACTGCATTCAGGTTTCTTTTCAGTGATTTTTTATTACTGCTATTACAATTGAACAATTTTATTTAAATATTCACAAATTTCATTCTTCCTGTATTACGAAAAAAAACACACAAGTAAGAGAGGGAATTAAAGTGACTGCTGATCAAGAGGTATCAGAATGACGTACATGCGCAGAAAAAACCAAAATTGAAACGCGGAATATATTACCTTGTATTTCTGTTTATCATGGCGCAGCCCCACGTTGGGCGCTACTTAATTAAAACACTACAAAATTTAATTAAAAAAAATTTTTTTTTAGAGCAGGTTGCTCTGACCTTTATTATGTGATTCCAGTTTAGAACTAACTTAAAAAAAGTTTTCAAGAAAACATTTTACCTTCAATACCTTGCATTCGCATTCGCATAGAAATTAAGTTATTGCTGACTTAGAAATAATATTAAGATATTAAGTTATTGCTGATTTACATTTATTGCAATATGAATTTCTATGGAAATTTATTTTATGAAGACAAACAAACCAGACGCGTGGTCAGCATTTCCGTTGGGTCAGCACTCGTGTTGACGTTATTGCATAACACTTGATGTCATGCCACTGATACACTGATTTACAGATACAAGAAAAAGACAGAGATAACTGGTCGGAGGAAAAAGTGGTAGCCTAGCTAAAATTATTTTTTTTGGTTGATATAAATGAAAAGAAACTAAATTGAGTTTTGCTAGAAGTAGCGCACCACATAGTTCCGTCGTTGCAGGGTTTCTCTTTTTATCGGTGCTACCTTTGTTTTTGAGATGACGAGACTTGTCGTTACCATTCCATGGGTCTTTGCGCGAAGATAAATTGCGGCGCCGTAAGCTTCTTCGGAGGCCTCACAGAATCCATGTACATAGTTGCACATCCGTTTGTTTGGTTGTTTGTATCCATCTTGGAACTTGTAGCTTTTTCAGCTCCCAAAGATCCATATTAAACATCTCCCATTTTGCCTTCATCTCTGAATCAACTTCGTCATTCCAGTTAACTTGTAGTTTCCACAATCCTTTATAATGCACTGTGAGATCCAACCCATCGGATCGTAGATACGAACTATGTCTGATTCATATATATACTTGATTCATTGTTTTTTCTCTCGATGTTGTCCTCAAATTAAACTTCAACTGTTCATCTCGGATAGCATTGATGAACGCATCCACTGCCAGTCCGTCTAAGATACCAGCTGGAACCCCACAATAGGCTTGTCATGCTAGCTTGGTTATTTCCCGTTCTAATTCTTGAAGCCGATCTCCTAGCTGTTGTTTCATCATATGGAGCTGTATTTTGCTTATCTCCTGTGTGTGAGACTATCCATAACGCAAGTCCAACTCTTTCAATATTCTTCCGGAATTTGGAATCATTTGCAATACATCAGCCGCCTTGCCCCTCAACACCAGGATTAGAGAATCTAGTTGCTCTTCAGCACTCTATCCATTGTGTTGTACGGCAGCTCCAAACTGGACTTTAAAATTTTAAAATATTGTCTCACCATCGAACGCAGGAGGCTTCAAAATTCCTTTCTGGTTACTAGAAGAATTACTCTGGGACTGTTTTGTTGAGAGCTTTTCCTGACAAATTGAGTACGACTGTCCAATCGGGTCTCAAACTCTTTAATGTTTGCTTCCAGACCGCTCACCTTTCCTGTCATGTTCGACTCCAGCGATTTTACTTCTTGTTAAAATGTTTCTTGAATTTCATTTATTTCACTTTTTAGCGCTAATTGAATTTCGCCCATTTAACCTCTAAATGATTCCAGTTTCTGATTTTGTTTATCAAATTTGGTATTAAGTTCTTGGGTTTGCCGAGTAAATTCATGCTTTTGTTGATCAAATTTGGAATTTAATTCTTCCGAAGTAACCGATTTGTTCCACCAACTCCGTCTCAATTGAAAACACTTCACCAGACGGAGAAATAACTCTTGCTTATTTCCAGCGGTGCTTAGACCTCGCCTTCCAAGCTCTTCTTTAAGCTCCTGGGAACTATAGGATTTAAAGTTCACTGCACTTTCCATTTTATTATTCGCTGTTTATCGGTTTGTAAAGTTTCACTTAATTTGCTTACCGTCTCAAGGTTTGGAAAATCGTCGATTTATTCATTGTCCAACGATTTGCAAAATTTTATTGTCTCTCAATTTACACGATTTACAAAATCTACTGTCTGACAATTTGCAAAATCCCACTTCTGACAACAATTGATACGAAATTCAGGCTTTCGAGTTCGTAAAGGATTTTGCAAATAAAACACAACACAAGTTTGTTAATTTACAAATAACAACTTTAATGAAAAAACAATAAAATTAACATAAGTTTACAATTTATATTGGTAATTACTTTTAGATGCACACAAAAACACTTATAATACTTGTACTTTACAATAATTCTCTTAGGTGATAGCAGTAATACTTTACAAGAACTTTTATAACGTCACTGGTTAAATTCCAATTAACTAATAATAAAAGCTTCCAGAAACTTCCAATATTACAGATAGAAATATCGAGAAAAGACCAGAAAATTGTAGCCTTATTCCCTTATTTACAACTAACGATACTTATATGTAATGAGTCATCTTCTAAAAATAGACTACATGTTCAATCATTTTCTTTTACAAAAACCGGGCAAGCCGCACAAACCGGTTTGGCTACTTGTTTAACCAGTACACAATGATTCAAACTTAAAAAAAAATTATTTAAAATTTGAAATGTAACCGCCTACATTTCAAATTTTAAATAATGTTAAGTCTTACAACATAAAAGTGATTATTTGTAGTATGCAGTATTTACATTGGGATTTATTTTAGGATTTCTATTATATGAGCTACTAACTACTTTTCGTAACATTACCCCCACCTTAATTCTGTTCATCCCGAACAGATTCAGCAATCCCTCTAATGTTGTACCTTGTCAATCTGTTGATGCGGACAGCTTCTTTTTTACATCTGGGGTTTGGTTGAATCGGATATACTGCGTCGTTGTTCCTCTTGTAGAGATCTTCCCAACTTTGCTGTGGTTTTTGTAGTTTCTCTTGTCTTCTCTTGGAATTGTATAGCCAAACGAAGTCTCCTTCCCGCAATTTTTCATGTTTCGCACGCAGGTGATTCTGTGTTTTAATTTTTTCGTTACCATTCTCGACGTTGTTCTTTACTGATCTATGGATATTGATCACCATTGGTCTTCGATCGGAATCCTTTGCATCTTGCCCACTATTGGCGCTACAACTTTGTATCGATGCGTTTTCCCTCTAGCTGTATGTTCCAGTTTTCTTCTTGCAGCGCATTTTGACACGTTCGGCACCAGTTTTCAACGTGTCTGCAACAATTGACCCAAAGGAATAATCTTCTTACTTTATTAAGTGTCCTCTTAATTCCCAAGTGTTATTCTGGTGTTCCAGTGTGTGCTTTGTGAAGAACTTTGCTGACCAAATTAGTTAGTAACACTACCTTTGATTTGTTACACCGACCATCGGCAGATTCCCATTGTCTTACCAGTAGCCCATCTTTGAATCTCAATGACTGCCATTGAGTCCAGTAGCTTTTTACTGTCGGACTTGCTGTTTCAATATCGTGCTAGTGCGGTCTTTCTCCTTGCTCCATCCAACGAAGTACTGGAGCAATTGAATCGTCCTGCTCTTGTTCTTGTTATCTTTCATCTGCTGGACCGTGATTCGTGAAACAACTGAACAATTTTGGATTTCCGGTCTTCTACTTTGCTTGTACTCGGGGACACAACACTCCCTTAATGATCCACCATTGTGATTGCCGGTCTTGCTGAGCGGAACTTCCACATTACGCCTTTCTTTCTTTCTCAAATCAAGTGATTTCTGGTGCGCCATCATAAAGTCCAGACCCAATATGCATTCATCTTCCACTCGGGCAACAATAAACCGATGTCGAAACCTTAATCCTCCAAAACTCGACTGTAAGGAAACGTTCACCCTTAACTGCTGCAGCCTCTCCTGTAGCTGTCCTCAACTTGTAGTGATGCACTCTGTTTACTTGCTCTCCAGACACCATTTCAGGACTCACAATTGATCTGGAAGCTCCTGTGTCTTTTCCCGTTTTGAAAGCGACCAGTGGTTGATTTCTGCAACTTCTCATCAATGAGAGATTTGATTTGTGCGACTTCCTTTTTTCCAACTTGCGTAGCCCAACAAAATTCGAAGACACACTGGCTTTAGCTGCTTCATACTCCAAAGACGACGCTAATACTTGATTCATTGTTTTTCCTCTCGATGTTGTCCTCAAATTAAACTTCAACTGTTCATCTCGGATAGCATTGATGAACGCATCCACTGCCAAACCGTCCAAGATACCAGCCGGAACCCCACAATAGGCTTGTCGTGCTAGCTTAGTTATCTCTCGCTCTGATTCTTGAAGTCGTTCTCTGCTTCTGGGTGTTAGACTGTCCATAACGCAAGTCCAACTCTTTCAATATTCTTCTGGAACTCATCTCAGCATTTTGAATCATTTGCAATACATCAGCCGCCTTTCTCCTCAACGCCAGGATTAGAGAATTTAGTTGATCTTCAGCGCCCCATCCATTGTGTTGTACCGCAGCTCCAAACTGGACTTTGAAATTTTCAAAAGCTGTGTCGCCATCGAACGCAGCTGGTTTAAAATTCCTTTCTGGTTATTAGAAGATTCTGGAATTACTCTGGTACTGCTTTGTAGAGTGTTTTCTCTGACGAATTGGATACGATTGCCCATCCGGGTCTCAAACTCTTTAATTTCGCCCCCCAATCCACTCACTTTTCCTGTCATGTTTGTCTCAAGAGATTTCACTTCTTCTTGGATTTTATTTATTTCACCCTTAAGCGATTCCAGCTTCTGATTTTGTTTATCAAACTTGGAGTTAAGCTCTTGACTTTGCTGATAAATTTCTTTCTTTAGGTCTTTTGTTTGCTGACTAAATTCCTGCTTCAGCTCCTGGCTTTGTTTCTGCGATTGTTGCTGTTCAAAATTATCGGTCATTTGAAAATTGAATTCTTGCTTTTGTTGGTCAAACTTCTTGTTTAGTTTGGAATTCAATTCTAGCTTGTTCACTTTTCCGGTCTAGCATGCTGTTCATTTGCTCATTTTGCTGCTTCATTTGAGAATTCAAGTCTTTTCTTAACTCTTCACTTTGTTCACTTTGCCGCTGCATTTGTTCTCTCTGCTGGTCAAACTTGCTATTCATTTGTTGCATTAGAACTTGCAACATCGCCTCCATGTTTGGCACACCACCCTTTTCTTCTAAAGTGGACGATTTTCGCTCCACTAGGTTAGGTTAGGTTGAAGTGGCCATCAGTCAAAACCGACGCACTTAGACTATGAAGGTCCGTTGTGATACCACAAGGATCTAGACAATCCCATGCCTACTCATTGAACCAGTTGGAGCTTCGTATGAAGTGCAATAGACTATTAATGTCGAGATCGATGAAAAAGAATGCTCCCAGATGGAGCTTCCGCCTATTCGAGAGGGCGTACAAAGTAGATGGAGAGTGGTTTCCTCCTCCTCCTCAGCCATGCAGCTTCTGCAGAAATCGTTGGAAAAGACTCCTTGTCTTTCTGCATGCTTGCCTATGAGACAGATTCCTGTTATGACACCTATAATGGCACTAATGTGCAGTCTGTTTTGAGATATCAAACACTTGAAGCGTTTCGGATCTAGCTTGGGCAAGATCAGCTTCGTTGCTATGCAAGTTGTACCGTTTGACCATCTATAATTAGTTTTTATTATAGCATCCCGTTTAAACATGAGTTTGCACGTAGCGATCGGCATGCCTAATGAACCATATTCAGGCAATAGAAGTAGTGTGGTTCCATGTTTGGCGAGTTCATCGGTCATACAGTTACCAGGAATGTCTCTATGCCCCAGCACAGGTGAATGTTGAATTGCTACTCCATCTCCTCAAGAGACGATCGGCAATTACGGGCCAGAATTGAATTAGTGGAGACAGATTTCATGGACTTTAGCGCAGCCTGGCTATCTGAGAAAATGTGGATATCCCTAACAGATATGACATTACTCTTCAGCCAAGACAAGACTTCCTTAATAGCCATGATTTCCGCCTGGAAAACACTACAGTGATCAGCAAGACGGAACGATAGACTAGATAGATTTAATCTTTTTTAAAAGACACCTCCGCCAATGAATTCCTTCATTTTCTAAGTAGATACCTTCCTCCCAAGAAGACCTGGAGGGGTTGGTAACCTGGAAGTTTTTGTTGAAGTGGAGCTGCGGAATTGTATAGTCTAAGTTGACAAGTGGAGTCCTGACTGAATTCAGGATAGAAGAGTGGCCGAAATCATTCATGGTCCACTTAAAAATTGCTCTGAGGCGAGTAGCCGCGCTTGCAGGCAGTTGTCTGCCGAAGATGTCGAGTGGAGCAAGGTTCGACAGCGCATCCGTGATCGCAGATGCTGACGTTGTTAAAAGCGCCTTCTATGTCCAGGAAAACCACCATTGAGTATTCCTTGTGATGAAGGGAGTTTTCAATGGAACGTACTAGCGTATGCGGAGTTGTTTCTACAGATTTGCCCTTGCAGTACGCGTGTTGATCGACGGACAGGAGTCTTTTGTCAATACTAGTACGAAGGTGGATTTCGATCGGTCTTCGAATGTTTTTAAAAGGAATGACGAAAGGCTAATGGGTCTAAAATCTTTTGGACTGACGTGGGAACATTTACCTGCTTTTGGAATGAAGACCACTTTCACTTCTCTCCATATGACTGGAATATAGACCAGATCAAGACGACTTTTGAAAATTGTCTCAAGCAAAGGAAGGATAATGTCCGACGTCCTTTGCAGTTCGACCGGAATTATGTCGTCTGCAGTTATATGGTTTGAAGCTATGTAGTGCCCAAAGCAATTTATCCTTATTAATTATATCTGGAGATATGGTATTATAGCTAATTTATCTATTTAGATCGGTGTTGTAGGTAGTAAAAGAGCTATCTGGGAAATGGGTATCTAAAAGCAGATTAAGCAATTCTTCGCTAGAAGTAGTCCACGAGCCATCAGCTTTTTTCAGACAGCTAAGCATTATTGGATTTGTTGAGAGGATTTTCCTAAGCCTTCATGCTTCCGAAGTCTCCGAAGACTTTTAATAAAAAAAAATTTTGATTTTGACGAACTTCATATCGGTATGGCATAAATAATTTAAGAAAGTGTATATTGTTAGATCTTAAAAATGTAATTTTCTTTCAAAAAAGACCAATAGCAAGCTTGTAGCTGAAAGCGTTCAAGAGTTATAGGGTGTGAAGTCATGTAAGGTCAAAAGTACGTTTTCGGTCATTTTACAAACTTTAATTTTAACCCTGCTCCTGTTGACCGAATGCATTAATATTATAAGGTAGATTTGTAGAAAATGAATAAGCTTTAATATTGCATTTGTCAAAAAAAAAATATCCGAGAGCAATTTTCGAAATATTCGCGTTTGAAAATAAAATTTAAAAAAAGAAATTTATTTTTTAGATTTTGACGACGTTTATATTGGTAACGGTTTCAAGAATTTAAAAAAATGTACATTATTTGATCTTAAAAATTTAATTTTCTTTCAAAAATGATCAACAGTGATCTTGTAGCTAGAAGTGTTTAAGAGTTACAGGGTGTGAAGTGATGTAAGGTCAAAAGTACGTATCTTCACATTGATACGCTACGTACACCGCAGGGGTTGAAAATAGACCCCCCTTTCCATACGACTTTTTTCACGAAATTAACCAAGGAATCATCCCTTTAAGTATTTGCCACCTTAACGGATACGCCCTGTATATATAAATACATATATTACTACGGCCACAGCTCCTATGAAAATTCTGAGATCTGGCCAACAGGGTCTGGAGTTTTGGGAACCAAGCCATTTCTGAAGCGATTCGTATGAAACTCGCAATGTAGGACTAATATGCGACTATAAGATTTTTTCCTATGGAAATTCTGGGATCTGGCCATTATGGTCTGGAATTTTGGGAACCAAGCCATTTCTCAAGCGATTCGTATGAAACTGGGAATGTAGGACTAATATGCGACTATAAGATTTGTTCCTATGGAAATTCTGGGATCTGGCCATTATGGTCTGGAATTTTGGGAACCATGCCATTTCTCAAGCGATTCGTATGAAACTCGGAATGTAGGACTAATATGCGAGTATAAGATTTGTTCCTATGAAAATTCTGGGATCTGGCCATTATGGTCTGGAATTTTGGGAACCAAGCCATTTCTCATGCGATTCGTATGAAACTCGCAATGTAGGACTAATATGCGACTATAATATTTGTTCCTATGGAAATTCTGGGAACTGGCCAATAGGGTCTGGAATTTTGGGAACCAAGCCATTTCTCAAGCGATTCGTATGAAACTCGGAATGTAGGACTAATATGCGACTATAAGATTTGTTCCTATGGAAATTCTGGGATCTGGGCAATATGGTCTGGAGTTTTGGGAACCAAGCCATTTCTCAAGCGATTCGTATGAAACTCGGAATGTAGGACTAATATGAGACTTTAAGATTTGTTCGTATGGAAATTCTGGGATCTGGCCATTATAGTCTGGAATTTAGGGAACCAAGCCATTTCTCAAGCGATTCGTATGAAACTCGGAATGTAGGACTAATATGCGACTATAAGATTTGTTCCTATGGAAATTCTGGGATCTGGCCAATATGGTCTGGAGTTTTGGGAACCAAGCCAATTCTCAAGCGATTCGTATTAAACTCGCAATGTAGGACTAATATGCGACTATAAGATTTGTTCCTATGGAAATTCTGGGATCTGGCCAATATGGTCTGGAGTTTTGGGAACCAAGCCAATTCTCAAGCGATTCGTATGAAACTCGGAATGTGGGACTAATATGCGACTATAAGATTTGTTCCTATGAAAATTCTGGGATCTGGCCATTATGGTCTGGAGTTTTGGGAGCCAAGCCGTTTTCAAGCGATTCGTATGAAACTCGCAATGTAGGACTAATATGCGACTATAAGATTTGTGCCTATGGAAATTCTGGGAACTAGCCAATAGGGTCTTGAATTTTGGGAACCAAGCCATTTCTCAAGTGATTCGTATGAAACTCGGAATGTAGGACTTATATGCGACTATAAGATTTGTTCCTATGGAAATTCTGGGATATGGCCAATACGGTCTGGAGTTTTGGGAACCAAGCCATTTTCAAGCGATTCGTATGAAACTCGCAATGTAGGACTAATATGCGACTATAAGATTTGTGCCTATGGAAATTCTGGGAACTGGCCAATACGGTCTGGAGTTTCGGAAACCAAGCCATTTCTCAAGCGATTCGTATGAAACAAGGAATGTAGGACTAATATGCGACTATAAGATTTGTTCCTGTGGAAATTCTGGGAACTGGCCAATAGGGTCTGGAATTTTGGGAACCAAGCCATTTCTTAAGCGATTCGTATGAAACTCGGAATGTAGGACTAATATGCGACTATAATATTTTTTCCTATTAAAATTCTCGGATCTGAGTTTTGGGAGTTTTGGGAACTAAGCCATTTCTCAAGCGATTCGTATGAAACTCTGAATATAGTACTTTGAACCTACTATAAAACTTGGTCCTTTGGAAATCCTGTTCTGGAATATGGCCAATAGGGTCTGGAATTTTTTGGAACTAAGCCATTTTTCATCGTCATCTCATCTCATCTTTAATCGTTTTCCCTTGGCAGTAAATTTATATTTATATATAAAAAAAAATCGGCCACAACGTCAAAAAAGTTTCACTTCAACCGCGCGTAAAAGTTACACGCACTCTTTTTTATACACTTTAAGGGATTCTTTGTAGGCATCCCAGTCGGTCCCTGCTCTGACATAGCTCTATTTAAGGCCAAGTTCCTTGACCTTATTGTCAAGCTCAAAAAAGCTAGTGGGAGCATAACTTGTCCCATGACGTCTAAACGTGTCTCTATACTTGAGCCAATCGGTTTTGCGATAATTTCTGAGAACCGATTGGCAAGGGGGTTCATCGTCCAGACTAAACTGAATGTACCGGTGATCTGAGAAAGAGTGCTCAGCCGAAACCTTTCAGTTTAGTATTTGTTGTGAATGGATTCGGAGACAAGTTTGATGTCTAGGACCTCTTGTCTATTTTTGGTAATGAACGTTTAGAAACAACCAGGTTAGTACTTAAAATATAATCAAAAAGTAGCTCACCTCTGTCGTTTATGTCCGTACTGCCGCATACCGAATGGTGCGCGTTAGCGTCACATCCGATTATTATGCCAGTTTTCTTGGATTTCGCTTCCTCTATTAACCTCTCCAGATGGACAACTGGTAGGGATTCCACGCACCCTTGGCAGTTTCCAGCTTCACCGCGGTGGTATCACGGTCGCTAAAATTAGGGAGTAAAGAGAGTGAGGGAGTTGGAGATTAATCTGTACCACCCTCAGCATTATTGCTACCCTTGGGAAGAGAAACCTCCACTACAGTGTTGTCCAGCGCATCCCCCTCTGGCGAGTTGAGAAGCTCGTCTTCATTGGTAGATTCCCTGAAAAGAAGGTCGTTCCACTCCAAGTCCGACTGAGTGTCAGCCATGGAGACGGAAGACTGCGACGAATTGGCCAAAGCTTGGGGAACGTCGTCAACTATCATGGAGACAGAAGACTATGACAGGGTATCTGAAGCTTTGGGAATAACGTCATTCATCGTAGGGAAGGTGACGGATGTTCCCGGTTCAGGAACATGAAACTCCGAGTCCGAGGGATGAGCTGGTGGTTAACCGGCTTCTATCTCATCCTTCTTATAGACCCGATGTGGTTCCATCCAAACTGCATCACGCCTTTAGTCCTCGCCAGGGGAGCAAGGGATTCCTTGTTGATCACAACTATCGCGGATTTGTAGTAGCCCCTACGCTCCTCTATCTTAGCGACCTTCCAGTCGTGCGTCGGAAGGGAGGGATTGCTTAGCCTTAAGACTTCGAGTATTCCATCAGCAGTGGGGGGTTCGATAGAAATCCAAGTCCGCGCTCTTGGTCGGCTAGGGATATCCTCCTTTGCAAGAACCTCGAGCTTGGCACCAGGCCAAACCTCCACAAGACTGCCAATAGCCAGTTTAAAGAGATCTCGATATCTCGAATCTTCGCACGCTATTAGCTTTATCCGGCCTTGATGCCAACCGCCATCGCATGTGGTCAGAGGAGGTACGGTGCGCCCCTTCATAAAGCTCGCTCCACTAACTCCATCTCTATTGAAAACACCTCACCAGCTTGCTGCTTTTCCCCTTTACCGACTTGTTGCAATCGGAGGAATAACTTCTGCTTATTTCCGGCAGTGCTTAGACCTCGCCTTCCAAGCTCTTCTTTAAGCTCCTGAGAACTATAGGATTTAAAGTTCACTGCACTTTCCATTTTGTTATTAACTGTTTATCGTTTTGTTGCAAAATTTACTGTCACACAATTTTCAAAATTTTATTGTCTCTCAATTTACACGATTGGCAAAATTTTAATGTCTCACGATTTGCAAAATCCCACTTCTTACACCAATTGTTACGAAATTCAGGCTTTCGAGTTCGTAAAGGATTTTGCAAATAAAACACAGCACAAGTTAATTAGTGTACTAATAACAATTTTAATTTACAAACAGTAATAATAACACAAGTTCACAATTTATGCTGGTGATAACTTTAAATGTACACAAGAACACTTATAATACTTGTACTTTACAATAATTCTCTTAGGCAGTAGCTTAATCGCTTTGCAAGAACTTTTACAACTTCACTGGTTAAATTCCAATTGACTTATGATCTTACTTCGGCCTAACGCCTCTAATTATACTCAATTAAAAACTTCCAGAAACTTCCAATATTATAGACAGAAATATCAAGAAAAGACCAGAAAAGTGTAGCCTTCCTCCCTTATTTACAACAAACGATACTTATATGTGATGAATCATCTTCTAAAAATAGACTACATGTTCAATCATGTTCTTTATCAAAAACGGGGCAAACCGCACAACCCGGTTTGACTACTTGTTTGACCAGTACACAATGATTCAAACTTGCAGACGGTTACATTTCAAATTTTAAATAATCAAAAGTCTTACAGCCTAAAAGGATGCTACATAAAAGTGCTTATTTGTAGTAAGCAGTATTTACATTGGGATTTATTTTAGGATTTGAATTCCACCTATTATATGAGCTACTAACTACTTTTCGTAACAATATTGTTGAATGGATTGTACAATTATATGCACATACTAACTGCTTTTATTACTTTTTCTCTTAAGTTTAATATGTTTATCTCTTCTTGTGCTTCATATATTCTTATATGTTCATTAAGTGTACCATGCACTCTTTCTACATCTGAGTTTCCCGTCTTATTATTTGGGGTTATGAGTTTTATTTTAATTCCTTCTTCATTGCAATATTCTAAAAAATGCTAGGCTATTAAATTCATTATCGCATACTATTTCTTGGGGTTTGCCTAATATAGAATTTCTAAGCTTAAGCTGCTCAATAATGTTGTGAGTGTTTCTTTTAGCTAGGGGAAAGGCTTTCAAATGTTTAGTAAATTTGTCTGAAATTGTTAAAAAGTAAATAACTTTACTTGGAATATAAATGTGAATGTGTATAAGCTCGTTTGGCTTAAGTGCAGTTTTGCTTATTTCAAATTTTATTGTTTCTGGACTTCTATCATGTTTTGCTGTTTGCCATACAGTGACATAATTGTTAATGTGTCTTCTAATTAATTCTCTTAATTTTGGAAAATAATAATCATTTTTAATTTCAAGATATGTTTTTTGTATTCCTCTGTGATTAAATTGTTCATGAATCCTTTGAATAAGATTCAACGCATCGTTTGTATTGCTTAAATCTTTTAAAAAAGTAATGCATCTTAGTAATATTAGTTTACTTTGATTGCTGTAAAGCTCAACATATTTTTCCTGAATTTTGCAAAATAAAGTATCACTTGGACAATATACTGCCACCTTTCCGTGATCGGGTAAAAATTCCCTTAATGATACAGTAAAATATTCGCCTACATCTTTTGATTTAATAGTGAGTCTTCTTATACCTTTATATATATATTTTATATTTTTACCTTCATCTTCTGACTCTATAACTTCTATTTGATGCTTAAAAATATTCTGAAATTCTTAAGGATCATTTCTTTCTTCTATTCCACTATGATTTGTGGCTAGAGATGCATCTTCATTTCTATTGATTGCGTTTACTTCGAGACTACTAAGATTTTCTTTTCCTTTTAAATATTCGATATCAAAAGCATATTCATTTAAACTAATTCTCCATCTTTGGAGTTTTGAGTTTGGTTCTTTAAGGTTACTTAACCAAACTAAAGGTATATGGTCAGTTTATAAATTTGCGACCGTAAAGATATGGTCTGAAATATTTTGTTAATAACTCTTTTTCAATAGTGCTATATCCGCGTTCATGTTCATTGAGGGTGAGAGATGCATAGCATAATGGGTGATTTGATTGTGAAAGAACGGATCCGATTGCATAATTTGATGCATCAGTTGTTAACACGATTTCCTTTGTATAGTCGTTAAGTTTTCTATAATCTATAACAATTCGCTATTTCTTAAGTCCTGAATATTCTATCTTTTTGGGAACGACCCATATAGGAGCATTGTATGGACTGTTGCTTTCTTTTATTATGCCTTGTTCTAGCATTTCAATTATTTGTTTATCGACTTCTTTTATATGTACTTCTGAATATCTATATAGACGTGAATATATTGGTTTATCACTTTTAGTTTCAATTTTATGCGTTTCTTCTTTTACATTAGTTCAAATGTCTCCTTCTCTATAAAATAATTGTTATTATTTTTTTAATATTTGATTCAGAGCTATCTTTTCTTCTCTGTTCATATAAGGTTTAGTTAATTTGTCAGTTAAATCTTGTAAAGCTAAATCAATACCACATAAATTTATTTATGTATTTGATAATTCCTGAATGTACCTATCTAAAGGGTATTCCTTGGGTTTTGTGAGCAATGGGATAATAGTATTTTTAATCTTCAGTGTATGAGTATAATATGATATTTCGGCTTCTAATGGTATAGGGATATTATTTCCTTAAATTCCGTCAAATGAACTGTTGGTAATTGGAGTAATTAAAAATTCCTTTTTTTTTGTTTTCCTTAACATTTATTTATTTATATTATAAACATTTTGTTTTATTTTTTTACAATACAAATAAGCAAATATTGCTCACTTAGGAGCAGAAACATAGTTTCTCCATCCTCGTTGATCTTGCGCTAGTCGTTTAATTTCTCGCCACGTTCCAGTAGTCCCCGACTCATTCAACACTGATCTCATCCATGTGATACATGGACGCCCCCTTCGTCGTGTTCCTTCTGGATTCCATTCAAACGCCATTTTTGCAATATCATCATCCGGTTTCATCAGAGTGTGACCTATCCACCGCCACTTTCTTCGCCGTATCTCAATCGCAAGTGTTTGACTAGATGTTAGTTGTTGCAGGTCGTTGTTTGATATCGTGTTGGGCCAGAATATGCAACACACTCTTCTTAGACATTTATTGATGAAAACCTGGAGTCTTTTTGTTGCAGAATCTGTAACTAGCCAGGTCTCACAACAATACAGAAGGACTGATTTCACACTTGAGTTGAAGATGTGAATTTTTGTGCGTCTCGAGATGTTACGAGAGCGCCACACTTTGTTAAGTTGGTGATATGCGTGGCGAGCTTTATTTATGCGAGACGATATATCTGTCTCCCAACCACCATCCTTCATTATAATACTCCCAAGGTAACAAAACTCTTCTACGTCCTCGAGGATTATCACTCGATCGTCCAAGCTTAGCGTAGGATGAGTCATGATACCAGTTTCGATGCGAATCATTTTAGTTTTGCTCATGTTGATTTTCAATCCGACTCGTCTTACATTGGAGATCAAACTTTCCATTTTTGACTTCATGTCCGTGATCGTGTGTGTTATAAGGCAGATGTCATCAGCGTAATCAAGATCATTCAGCTTTTGAAAAGGAAGCCATTGTATTCCATTCGGAGCTTCGATGTTTGTTTGCATCATTACACTGTCCAGGGTGACCAAAAAGAGCAGTGGTGATAATACACAACCTTGACGTACTCCTTTTGTGATGTAAAATTTGGCACTTTGCTTGCCTTTGAAGCGAACACTGCATGCCGAGATCCACGATTGTTTCCGGTACACCCAAATTTTGCAGTGCGTTCCAAATAGCGGGTCTGGATATAGTGTCAAAAGCTCGCTCAAAATCCACGAACAAGAGAAACAGCGGTGACCTCCATTCTACAGTCTGTTCAATAATAATCCGCAGTGTGTTTATGTGGTCCACACAGGATCGCTTAGGCCTAAATCCAGCTTGTTCACATCGCAGAAGACTATACATAGCTGGTGATATACGATCTAGTATTAGAAAAGCCAAAACCTTCGCAATCGTGTTGAGTAGAGTAATTCCTCTCCAGTTTTTACAGTCACTTAGATCGCATTTCTTGGGGATCGTTATGATGACACCTTCATTCCAACTGTCGGGAATTTTACGTGTTATCCACGCTTCGCGGATGATTGGTGTTAGTGTGCTTGCCAGAACGCTTGAATTGCTTTTCAAAAGCTCCGCTGCCAGGTTTTTCGGGCCTGGAGATTTGTAATTCTTCAACTTGTTGATCGCAATTTCGATCTCCTCTCTACCTAGTGGTTCGGTAGATATATTGCGCCTTGGATTGCGTCGTTCTTGCCTTGAAGGTGGATCGACAATCTCCGTGATGATCGAGTCATCAAAGAACTCCCTCCACCTCTCAAGCTGTTGGTCTTCTGTGGCAAGAATATTCCCGAACCGGTCTTTGAGCGGCGGTGTTTGCTTAAAGCCTTCTCCACTTATCTTGCGAATTGCAAAATACACACCGCGCATGTCGCCACACTGAGCTGCGTTCTCCGCTTCCGTAGAGATGTTGTTTGTGAATTGCTCTCGATCAATATGCACCATCCTTCTCACTTGGCGTTCCGCGTTATTATATTCCCTTCTTAGATGCTGCCTTTCCTGCTGCGCACGCGACTGATCTAGCCTGATTTTGATGGCTTTTCGATCCTCAATGCATCTCCAGGTTTCATCTGTTATCCAAGGCTTCCGATGATTTGGTATGAAGCCTAGCATTCCTTCTGCTGCCTTTTTGCATGCATTTTCGATACATTTCCCTGTATCCTCTTCATTTGATTCCGCGATGTGAGTGGTAAATCGCGCCTTTTATTCTTCCACTTTAGCAGGGTCTCGCAGTTTCTGTAAATCAAATTTACGTGAAGATTTCTGCTGGCGGCAAATAGCAGCTGGACGTAATCGAATTATTCCAATAACTAGATGGTGGTCGCTGTAAACATCAGCGCCTCGGCGAGTCTTTACATCCAACAGCGAGTTGAAAAACATCTTATTGATCAGGATGTGATCTATTTGATTACGTGTTATTCCATCAGGCGATTGCCAAGTGTACTTGTGAATATTCGGATGCGGGAACCTAGTACCGCCAATAAACATCTGATGACTAGAGCAGAGGTCTATTAATCTTTCTCCATTGTTGTTGCGAGAGTTACCGAGCCCATGTGGTCCCATAACTGCTGGAAGATCCGTGTTATTGTTTTCAACTTTGGCGTTAAAGTAACCAAGAATGAGCTTTATGTCACCATTGCGGGAACTGGCAATAGTAGCTTCAAGTTGGTTGTAAAACTCGTCCTTAGTCTCGTCTTCATCTGAGTCAGTGGGTGCATAGCATTGAATAACAGTGATGTTTCTAAATTTGGTGTGGAATCGTGCCATAATTATGCGGTCCGAGATGGGTTTAAGTTCCATCAGGGACTTCCTGGCTATAGGTGTTATAAGGATTCCCACTCCATTTATATGGGCGCTGTTGTTGCCACTGAACATAAGGTATTTTCCAGTCCGTGTTTGAAAATCTCCTTGTCCCTTCCATCTTATTTCGCTGAGGCCCAAAATTTCTATCTTGTAGCGTTCCATTTCACGACAAACTTGTGCCAATCTAAACGATTCTGTGAGGGTACGAACGTTCCATGTCCCGATCTTAGTCCTTGTACGAAAGCTGAAAGTCGTTACCGAAGAATCCTGTCCATATCTTAGGCTTGTTTCTGTTTCTAGAGTAAATTATTTAAAGGCTGGGTTACTGGCCCTGCGCAACCCCTGTAGGAGGACCACAGACTGAAGGTGATTTAGAGCTTAAGGCAGACAGTCGATGCCTGGTGAACACATTCTTATAGCATGATACACGACAGACACCCGCTTGAAGCCGCCATGGAGTAAATAGGCACTACCACTCAATCCCGAGAGTCCGGATCATCCGCCAGACAGCACTCTCATACACTCTACGCTGTCCTCCGTTGTCCAGAATTACGCCCCTGGAGACGTTACGATAGCATACAAGGAGGACTTCGCATGGCCAGACAGGCCAATTCCATGGTTGAATCTTTTTTATTAAATTCGATTGGTAGTGGTAAAATTATTTTAGTATTTATTTGTTTTTTATTTATTATATAATGCCTTAATTGTAACTGGCTTGTCTAATTTAATTTCAAAATGTCTTTCTTTTAAAATAGATGTAGCTGCTCCTGTGTCTACTAAAAATATAAGTTTTTTTTAAGAATATGAACATCTATGCAGGGTAATGGTCTGTTGAGGCAGGGGTTTGAAAATTTGTTGTATTTTGAGTAAGGTGATCTACTTCCATTGGTTCTGGATCATTTTTTTTATTTTGTGTAGCAAATGGGTTACGATTTTTATTAGAAAAATTTCCACTTTTGTTTGGTTGACTATAATTTTATTCATTTTGGTTCCTATAGTTTAAATTATTGTTTCTATAAAAGTTCTGACTTTTCTTATTGAAATTTATATTGTTGTTTGAGTTTCCTGATTCGTTTTTATAATTTCTATCATTTCTTTTTAATTTTTGTCGTTCTTCGAAAATTTCTTTCATTATTATTATTATTCTCTTCCTTTGTCCAATGACAAGCTTCTAATTTATAAAAAGCTTTACTTAAAGTTTTTATGCTATGATTAATTATAATCGAACTACCATTTGGTGGAATTTTTTCGCAAAATTTAGCTAATAATGATGCTTTATTATTGCTAGAATTATATTCTATTGGTTTGTCTTCCGATAGATAATATTTATTATTTAATCTGTCTGAATATGAATTATAAGGCTGAGTTATATTCTTAGTATAAACTCTATCTGCTTGTTCCTTTAATTTTAAAAATGATTCTTTTTCTCCGAAATTTCTAACTAATATATTTTTTACTTCTTGCCGGCTATTTGGGCCACCACCCGTAATATTACTTCTAATGCAAATCCGTGATTTTAGATTTTATATTACTAACTATAAATTCTTTTGCGGGTTCATTGTTGTGAGGAACAAAATTCTTGTGGCCGAATTTTGTTCACACAAAACATGCAATATACTTATTACCAAATTCGGGTGCACCCTGTACCCACGCAGTGCAGCCAACAACGGATATGAATATAAAAACAGTCAAAACAACATCACGCCACCGGACTGACCAATCACAGCGCAGCACACTGTTTACAATTTTTGCCACACAAAATGGTATAAAAGGCGAGCATGCAGTCAGTCGGTCTCTTACTCTTAGTCTGCTTTCTGTGCAGTTCGGATCACGTGGTGGTAAGTCATTATTAATAAAATTAGTTCACTTAATTCACTGACTATCGCTGCCGACGTTTTCCTCTGCTTCCGTCATTCGTACGACGCAACTTCGCTGTGTGGCTCCCCTCCGGGTTGTTGCGCTGGTACATCCAGCAGATCGCTGCCGACGTCTCCCTCTGCTTTCGTCATTCGTGCGACGCAACTTCGCTGTGTGGCCCCCTACGGGTTGTTGCGCTGGTACATACAGCACATCGCTGCCGACGTCTTCCTCTGCTTCCTTCATTCGTACGACGCAACTTCGCTGTGTGGCTCCCCTACGGGTTGTTGCGCTGGTACATCCAGCAGATCGCTGCCGACGTCCTCCTCTGCTTCCGTCATTCGTACGACGTAACTTCGCTGTGTGGTTCCCCTATGGATTGTTACGCCGGTACATCCAGCATATCACTACCGACGTTCTCTCGCTGCATCCACCATTCTCGTCGATACTCACTTTGTCAAGGCAGTACTCACATTACTAACGTCGCTCGTCGTCACTAACGTCAAAGCCCGTCACCATTTTCGTCGATACTCACGTCACTTTGTCAAGGCATTACTCACGCTACTTACGTCAAGGCTCGTCACCATTCACGTCGCTCGTCGTCACTAACGTCAAAGCTCGTCACCATTCTCGTCGATACTCACGTCACTTTGTCAAGGCATTACTCAGGTCACCCACGTCAAGGGTCGTCGATACTCACGTCACTTTGTCAAGGCATTACTCACGTTACTAACGTCAAGGCTCGTCACCATTCACGTCGCTCGTCGTCACTAACGTTAAGGCTCATCACCATTCACGTCACTCACGTCACTTTGTTAAAGCATTACTCACGTTACTAACGTCAAGGCTCGTCACCATTCACGTCGCTCGTCGTCACTAACGTCAAGGCTCGTCACCATTCACGTCACTTCGTCAAGGCATTACCCATGTTAATTATCTCGTTTGATAATAGATATAAGAAATCTTATTTAAATCCTCTAGTACCTCAACCAGAAGATCTTTGTAGAGTGTTAAATATATCTTCTGGTACATAAACCAGAAGATCTTCGAAGTTTATTTGAGTTCTAACTATGGCACTTGAACCGAGTTAGATTTGTGTATGTGTTTGAACAACGGCACTTCAACCGAGTTCAACGTAGACTATGAGTTGTTTGAACAACGGCACTTTAACCGAGTTCAATCGTAGAAATGAGTTTTTGTTTAAACAACGGTACTTCAACCGAGTTCAATCGTCGAAATAAATTAAAGACAAGAGATTCGTCTGCTATACTCATTACAACTGACTTTATTAACCAAATTAACGTGCTTATAAACTAAAATAACGTGAGAAAATTGTAATATAAAAAATGCAACTTAGGAACTATCAAAACATTAGAATAAATGACAAATATAAGATACGTGACAAAATGCAAAATAAATGTATTTCGCGTAACAAGAAGACACAACTCATACCAGACTATTCGCAAGGCAGCACTTCCAAAAAAAATGTATTGCACCTCAGCATGTGCCATTGCACTTACTCGGCGCATCCACCTGTGACCGTGAAATAGAGATTCTAATTACAGAACTCGTTGATCGTAGTTTGACTGCGGTGCACACAATCTGGTAATTTGAATTGTGTCAACTGTTTTGCTGACTACATGTCTAGAGGAGTTTAAACATTCTCCCCCGCGTTGAATGGTAATTCAAAATAACTATCTTTTAAACATGAATGGTAAAGTCCTGATTATTTCTCTGTCTGGGTTGCGGAACTGGGCCCTTTGTCCGATTGATGTAATGGTGACATTTTCGCCATAAGAACAGGCATGCGATAGTAATGACGAGTCCTAAGGCCATATAACTGATGATAAAGTGGTGAATAGTATTGGTCTTGACTTTATGTGGCAATTCTATGAGTTCATGAGCTTTAACGAGCTCATGCAAGGCCATTAGTTCCTGTAGTTGTGGTTTGTATTGATCACTCGTTTCAAATACTGGTGGAGATGGTCTTAGTGGTGACATTTCCGATAGCTTGCCGAAACTTGAGTAGGAGGTGGCGATGCTGCTTGGATAGACATGATGCCCTTGTATAGTGACGACATCTTGTTTTACCACACAATGTGGCTCCAACTGTAGTAACCCAGAGCCGTAGGTCGATTTGAGACATTTCGCTGCCACAGATTATGTTGGCTCTTGATTTTGATTTCATAGCGTAGATCCATTTGTTTAGGTGATTCAATTGGATCCATACGGGGCTGTTTGCCACTTCTCTAATTTCGCAGTCTTGTTGCGTAAGATTGTTGAAAAGATGAATTTCACAGGAACAAATTTCAGCGCCTTTATGATATATTGGCTGTGACGCTGTACATAGATACGCCTTTTTCACTAGTTTGCAAGCTGCTAACTCAGATTCTGACAGTGGAGAGTAATGATCTCTGGCTGCGTTGATTGCCATATACGTCGTGCATGGATTGATCGCCAAAAGTGTTCTGTTTGCCATAGTTGGGATTGGGATTATCTTGTAGAGATTAAACTGATCTTGGTTTATGAGAGGCAAGGTAATTTTGAAGATAACGTGGTTGCTGCTAATTCCTCCCTTTACAGACATCAGTTTATAGACCTGCAGCAGATCTTTCTGATCTACAGGTAGCTGTCTTGATACTGGAAGATGTTGCTTTATTTTCAATAACTCTTGACTAAGTTGTGATGGTGAAAGCAGCAAGGGATGAAGCTTTCCATGGTGTGTATCTGCCAAGGCATCAAGAATTGATGATTGGATTCGGTATAAATTGGATGACATGATCGCCATTTGAAGAGCGAGCGATGTGAAAAGCTGGAAGATTTTTATCTGATGAATTCCTAATTCGTTATCTATGGTTCTGTTAATTAGTGACTTAACTCGATTGTCAAAAGACTTGAATTTTTTCTCTGTTGCCAGTTGATCTCGTTTAATGATGTTCAATGTTGAGTCAATTATCGAGGTTTGATTTGCGTAAAGTATTTTTAAATAATTTTCATTTTCCTGAACTGTGCTAATCGTCAGAGACATTTGTTCTGCGTATTCTGAATCCAGCACTCCAAAAAGCGCATTTGCAACGTGTCCGATGATGTTAACAGCGCCTCTTTTTGTTCTGGTTAAGAACAGGCTGTTGTCTAGTCGAAGTTCCCCCTCAGTGTGCTCGAAGATATTGATGGTTTCACTGCACATCTCCTTTTGCTGCATCTGTTGGCATAGATGACGTAATGCACGTGTACCGTTGACGAAAGTTTCCATCTCTGTCCAATAGGGTTTGAGATCGTAATATATTATTAGGTCCCATTCTGTTGTGATAAAATTTACGGCTCCTATATTGTCGAAGTGTATGCCAGGATGTGGACTCAGAGTTTCTACCCTGATGGGATTACTGAGAGCTACTGGTAGCATCAAGAAAGCAATAAGCATTGTTGTAATTAAGGCTCCATGAGACAACTTTAATTTTTTGTGTGACTGTTTTGAGCCATCATTGACGCTTGGGTTTTTCTTCTTTTCTTTTCCTTTTGCTAGGATATGTTCATCATCGTCCTTTTGTTTTGGGTCGTCCTGTTTATTGCCGATTTCTGTTGTTGCTGATGATTTAGTATCAACCGGCAGAGGTGCCAAACGATGAATAGCTCGTCGTATAAATCCCTTTGATGTTTGAATATCTGCTACGCGGACCAAACCATCATCACCCGGATAGGTGTTTATGATTCGACCAAGCGGCCATTTCATAACAGGTAGATTGTCGTCCTTTATAACAACCATCGTGTCTGGTTTGACGTTTTGGCACTGTTCCTTCCACTTGTACCTGCATTGAAGTTCGTTCAAATATTCCCTTGACCACCGGTTCCAAAAGTCCTGTTTGATTTGTTGTATCTGTTTCCATCGCTTTGATAGACTGATGTTTGCTGGTTGGCTCCCTTGATCGACTTGAGCTGTCAGTGGCTCACCAATTAAGAAGTGTCCTGGTGTAAGGGCTGCTAAATCTGCTGGATCTTCTGACATAGGCGTGATTGGTCGAGAGTTCAGGATGGCCTCGATTTCTATGATGGAGGTTTCTAACTCCTCATACGTAAGAGATGCCGTTGAGACACTTCTAAGAAACAGATGTTTGGCTGACTTTACTGCGGCTTCCCACAGCCCTCCGAAGTGTGGTGCTCTTGGTGGAATTGTATGAAATGTTATTTTTTTGTTACTACAAATTTTCGATATTTGAGTTCGAGCACGTTCAGAATATACAGCTTCCTCAAGTTCCACGAGCTGATTACGTGCTCCTACAAAATTGGTAGCATTGTCGCTGTATAGGTTTTGACAGTACCCTCTTCTGCCAATGAAACGTTTTAAGGCGCCGATGAAGGTGTCAGTTGTCAAGTCACTAGCAAGTTCCATGTGGACAGCCTTTGTCGCAAAACAGCAGAATATGGCAATGTATGCCTTTTGGGGCCTCTTACCTCTTATTTTATAATGGATCCAGATGGGTCCACAAAAATCTACTCCTGAGTGAATGAATGGTCTTGCTGGTTGGACTCTTGTGGATGGTAAGTTGCCCATTATTTGAGAAAATAGCTTTGGTTTGGCCCTTGCGCACTTAAGACAATGCTGAACGACTGATCGTGTTATTAGTTTTCCTTTTAATGGCCAAAATCTCTGCCTCAAATGGGCTAGCGTTGTTTGTGGTCCGCAATGCATATTCCCTTCATGCACTGATTGAGCTATCAACTTAGTGATAGGGTCGGCGTATGGCAGAAGCATTTGGTGTTTGGCATCATATGTTAAATTAGATGATTGAATCCGTCCACCGACCCGGATTATTCCGTTGTTATCTAGGAACGGTGATAACCCTTTGATCGTACTGCTATTGCTGACTTCTCCGTGCCTTTTTAGCTGTGCACTCGCATCTTTGAAATCTACCTGTTGAATGGTGCGTACAACGGTAAACAAGGCGTCATCCAATTCTCTTGGTGTGAGAAGTATTTGGGTGGCACGAGCGTCACTGCGGCTCTTGGTGTAGTTGGTGAATCTTTTTATGTAGCCGACAATGTGGAGTAGTTTCTTAAAGCTATTTCCATGATTAATTTTATACAACCAGTCATCGCTAACTTGTGTTGTCGCAGTGACCTGTAGTACATGTGCCTTTGGAGGTTTTCTTTCTGGGTCGTCTAGAGCCTTAGAGAATGGCAGCGGCCAAAGTGATTCCTTTCCATGAAGAAAAAGGGGCCCGTAGAACCATATGCTACATGCTGCTATCCTTTCGGGTGCTAATCCCCGTGATAATATGTCTGCAGGATTGTCCTTAGATGCTACATGATGCCATTGTTGAGCTGAAGAATTTTCTTGAATTTTTGTCACCCTATTAGCGACAAATATTTCATGCTTCTTTGCTCCTTTATTTGCCAGTCCAGTCTTAGAATTTATCCAGCACAGAACGATCTCCGAATCGGACCAAAAGAACGTTGGAATTTCTTCGAAGAGTAATTCCTTTTTGACTCGCAAGGATAATTCAGTTGCTAGTAGCGCTGCACACAGTTCCAGACGGGGTATAGTCTGACGTTGAAGTGGGGCCACTCTTGATTTTGCGCAGAGTAACCGGACGAGGACTCTTCCTTCTTTGTTGATAGAGCGCAGGTAGACCGCTGCACCATAGGCCTTTTCAGAAGCATCAGCAAAGGTGTGTAGCTGTATTGTTTTTGGAACTTCATGTTCAAAGACGTGACGAGGAACACGAACGTTGTCAAGTAATTTCAAGTTGTTACGGAATGATGTCCATTTGCTGTGCAATTCCATTGGAAGAGCTTCATCCCATTGAAATTTAAGTTCCCAGAGATTTTGGGCAAATATTTTTGCCGTGACCACTACTGGAGCCATGAGTCCAAGTGGATCGAACAAACGAGCCAGATCTGAGCTAACGATCCGTTTCGTGACACGGTCGTTGTTATTCCAATTTGCCCGTATGCAGAAGTGGTCGGTTTTAGGTAGCCAAGATAAACCCAACGTTTTGATAGCATTTTCTGCTCTTGAATCGAAGTTCAGATCTAATTCCTTATCTTCTGGCGAAATTCCTTCCAACAGTTGTGGATGATTTGCACACCATTTTCGCAAGTTGAAACCAGCTCCCTTTAGAATTATATTTAGTTGTCGTTGTATTTCCTTAGCGCTTGCAAGACTATCAGATCCTGACATTCCGTCATCTACGTAGAAATTTTTTAGCAGCGTCTGTGATCCGAGTGGATGACTGGTAATGTTTTCTTGTCCCAATCGCTGTAAACACTTTGTGGCCAGGTATGGCGCAGATCTGGTTCCATATGTAACTGTTGATAGCTGATAACATCGCAGGGTGTCCTTCGGGCGGGTTCTCCACAGGATCAATTGATAGTTTTGGTCTTCTGGCTGGATAAGAATTTGCCGGTACATCTTTTCAATGTCAGTGGTGAAGACAAATCTCGGTAGACGAAAGCGTAATAAGATGGAGAACAGGTCACTTTGCACAGTCGGCCCTGTATACAGTAGGTCGTTGAGTGAATACCCGGTGGAAGTTGTGCTTGATGCATCGAAGACTACTCGTAGTTTAGTCGAGCTGCTGTCGGGCTTTAGGACACAGTGGTGTGGAAGAAAATAGTGGGGTGATGGAAGGTTATGTAAGTTCAGTTCCTTCATGTGGCCCAGTGCGAGGTACTCCTCCATAAAATTAGAATATTGAGACCTTAGCTGCTGATCTTTGGAAAACCTTTTTTCCATAGCAACAAACCGATTGAGAGCGATCTGCTTGGATTCACCTAGACATTTTGGATCATCCTTGAATGGTAGTGCTACAATAAAACGGCCCGTTTTGTCCTTCTTAACTGACTGGTTAAACTGAAGTTCACATTGCTTCTCGGCGACGGTTGCGCTGGCTTCCAGTGGGCCTACTTCTTCCAATTTCCAAAATTTTTCAAGTAATTGACTAGTTTTCATTTCATCAGTGACACAGTTAATACCACAAGTTGCTGATTTAAATTGACCAATTCCAGCCCTTCCCATGACTATCCATCCAAATACTGTGTTTTGTAGCGTAGGTAGATTATCAGCTAGTTTAATCTGACCAATTGACATTAATTGCGAATAAAGTTCAGCTCCCAGTAATATGTCAATTTTTCCTGGTGCATTAAACTGTGGATCAGCAAGCTTGATGTTTTTGGGAATAGGCCATTTATCAATAGCCAGAGTCTGCGACGGTTGTGGCGGAACGATTTGAGGTAGGATAAAGGCTTCCATTCTTGTGCCGAATCCGTTTAGTTTGGAGAATAGTTTGACGTTTATTCTTCGAGTTGATTCTCGCTTCCCTTGTCCAATTCCTTGAATAACCATCTTGTCGAAGCTTGTGGCCGCCTTAAGACGGTTGATAGTACGCTCCGTTATAATATTAACTTGAGACCCAGAGTCTAAAAGCGCACGGCATTCCAGTTCGTAGCCTTCGTTGGTTACCAGCTTTACTATTGCAGTGCCCAACAGTGTATAACTATGGTATTTTTGGTCATCGCAGGCTGCTAATGTCATTGATGTACCTTGTGGTTTAACAGCTGTCACAGTTTCTTCCTTCTGGTTATAGTCCGACTGTAGGTGTAACATAGTGTGATGCTTTTGGTTACACTTAAAACAGTTCCGGGCACGGCATTTAGCCGACCCATGCCCAGATTGCAGGCAATTGATGCAGAGGTTGTTTCTTTTTACGAAATTGAAACGCTCAGGTTGATCCCACTTCTTGAAAGTATTACAATAGTAAAGCTGATGACGTTGTTTGCATGCGATGCAGGTATCTTGCTTACTTGTTGAAACAACTGATGTTGCTGATCTAGGGCCTGCAGTGTTTGTTCCCAACGCCTCTAACGACTGGAAACGTTTTTCAATGAACCTTAAGAATTGATCGATGACAGGAGGCTCTCTTGGATTTGATAAGGACTGTTCAAAAAGAATATGTGTTGAACGATCCAGTTTTTTGATTAGTAAGTGGATTAACAATGGGTCCCATCCATCTGTACTAACTCCTAGGTTTTGTAATCCTAATAGGCATTCCTTGGTGATGTCATGCAATGTCTTGAGGTTGGATGCGGATGAGTTCCCGTTGGCATGACTTGGCTGTGACATAAGCCTGTTGATCCACGTAGCAACAAGAACTCTTTTGTTGTTGTAGCGTTCTTGAAGTGTTTGCCAAGCGGCGTTGTAGTTTTCTTGTGATGATGAAAAGTGCCTCACAAGTCGTTCTGCTTCACCGGTCAAGTTGGCTTTCAAATACCACATCTTTTGACAATTTGGTATTTGTTGTTTGTGGACCAATTCCAAAAACAGATCGTGAAATTGGCGCCACTTTAGATAATCCCCGTCAAATTTGGGGAGGGTGAGCTTCGGTAGTGATGGCATTGGTAATGCCTGGTTGAAGCCTTGTTGATCACATGTAGTATTCTGGTTCAGGATTGGTAGGTTCTCCAACCTTGTCGATAATAAAATAAGGCGATGTTGAACTTCAACCTCAAGGTCGTTGTAACATTGACAGTCGTACCCTGCAGTAACTGGATCATCCGACAATTCCCATATTGTCCGATCATACTCTTGGATTTCGTTCCATTGTTTCGTAATGGCAGTTAAGTGGAACTGATACAACGATTTGGAACCTGGTTCGTCGGAGATGCTGTTTAGTAATCTTCGAAGGCTTGCAACTCCGCGTCGTTGGCCTCTTATTGCCTTATGCATGGCGTCGTCGGTAGGATTATCTGGAGTAGATTTCTTGTCCTTGGGTTGTGTCCCACCTTGATTGCGTGTTTGTGAGTCGGCGGATGTGCCTGCTCCGCTAGGGGCGTCTTGTTTGTGTGTTGTGGCATGCAACTCTTGTGCCTTTTCCAGAAAATAGGTTACATGCTGTTCGTATGCTGTCTTTATCTTATGATAATAATCTTCCGTGAAGTACGCATGCGCTAAATTCACTCCAGGAAGTCCTCGTATCTTCGAGTCTAACTCCTCGAATTTAGCCCAAGCGTTTTGAAGGCGACGACTCCTTTCAGCATAATAAGATGCATCTTTCCGAGTTGCCGAATCCTTCCGATAATTTGTTATTATCCGCTGCACATCTCCGCCAGCAGCGGATTGCAACTCGGCTAAGGTGTCTAAGTCAGTCATAATCAAGTGTTTCACCTGATCACGTCGGGGTCACCAATGTTAATTATCTCGTTTGATAATAGATATAAGAAATCTTATTTAAATCCTCTAGTACCTCAACCAGAAGATCTTTGTAGAGTGTTAAATATATCTTCTGGTACATAAACCAGAAGATCTTCGAAGTTTATTTGAGTTCTAACTATGGCACTTGAACCGAGTTAGATTTGTGTATGTGTTTGAACAACGGCACTTCAACCGAGTTCAACGTAGACTATGAGTTGTTTGAACAACGGCACTTTAACCGAGTTCAATCGTAGAAATGAGTTTTTGTTTGAACAACGGTACTTCAACCGAGTTCAATCGTCGAAATAAATGAAAGACAAGAGATTCGTCTGCTATACTCATTACAACTGACTTTATTAACCAAATTAACGTGCTTATAAACTAAAATAACGTGAGAAAATTGTAATATAAAAAATGCAACTTAGGAACTATCAAAACATTAGAATAAATGACAAATATAAGATACGTGACAAAATGCAAAATAAATGTATTTCGCGTAACAAGAAGACACAACTCATACCAGACTATTCGCAAGGCAGCACTTCCAAAAAAAATGTATTGCACCTCAGCATGTGCCATTGCACTTACTCGGCGCATCCACCTGTGACCGTGAAATAGAGATTCTAATTACAGAACTCGTTGATCGTAGTTTGACTGCGGTGCACACAATCTGGTAATTTGAATTGTGTCAACTGTTTTGCTGACTACATGTCTAGAGGAGTTTAAACAACCCACGTCACTTCATCGAAGCTCTCACGTCACTTCGTCGTTCAGGAGTCCCTACTGTCTCACGCTTACACACCGCTTAGGAGTCTCGACTGGCTCACGCCTACACACCGCTCAGAAGTCTCGACTGTCTCACGCCCACACGTCGCTCAGGAGTCCCGACTGTCTCACGCCTACACACCACTCAGAAGTCTCGACGGTCTCACGCTAACGCATCGCCCAGGACTTACGCTAGTCAAAGGCTAACGCATCGCTCAGGACTCATGTTAAATTATAGATTATAAGAAAAGTAGAAAATAAAGCAAATACTTCGAAAAGTCCCAAAATTAGAAATTTTATTGTAACGACCACTTGCCTCAGAACCCTGGTCACGCTGAGTTTACCCCGGCTGGGAAAACTCCGTTACAATTGGCGCCCGAACAGGGACTTTCTTAGAAAAAGGAATATAACCTCCGAACGAAGGAAAACGTAAAAAGGAAAGGCCAAGATGGTAAAGACTGGGTGGCTGTATGTTCTCTCAAAAGAGGAACTACAAAACTACATGGCAGAATTCAGGCTAGATACTACCGGCGGAATAAATGAATTAAGGAAGCGCTTTTCAAACTACATCTCCGGCCGAGACGTATCGTCAGGCGACGAAATTCGTCTGGGCGAACTAGAGGCCAAACATCGAAGCGGCACATCACCGTTACCCCCGCGCTCCAGACACCGGATAATCCACAAGGGGAACTGAAGACTTTGACTACCCACGCGGCGGCCCCGGGATCGAAGGACACAGCCCCGCCTCGCAACGTCAAGGAAGTTCCCACAACGCTATACCCAGTGGTTATAGACACGGTGCGGAAGTGGTCGGTGAAATATGACGGTGGGAAAGACCCCATCGCTTTTATCGAACGGCTGGAGGAACTGGCCGATGCCTACTCCCTTGACAAGGATCTCCTGGCAAAAACTATGCTGGAATTATTGCGAGACCGAGCTCTGTTGTGGTTCCGAAATAATAACCAGCGGTGGTCAAACTGGGATGCATTTAAGAACGACTTCCTGAGGTTCTTCTTGCCAGCCAGATACATGGAGCTACTGGACGATGAGATCCGACAGCGCCATCAGAGAGCTGGAGAGCCCTTTAAGGACTATGTCATAACCATGCAGAACCTCATGCGACATGCCAACTATACGAGGGCCCAGCAGACCGACCGAATGTTCAGGAACTGCCGCAGAGAGTACCAGCTGTATGTCCGTAGGAAGGATTTCCAGGACTTACAGGATCTGATTGGATTAGCAAAAGATCTAGAGGATATATCCGGCGCGCCTGAACCAATCAGACAGACACCCAGACCCCGAAAAATGCAGAGGAACCTTTGTGACGATGGACGTTCTGAGTGATTGAGTCACTCATGCAAGTTGAGTCACTCATGCAATGTTGTTAGCGGGGTTTTTTTTTACAATAAGATCGTTGTGGAAAGGAAGGAATAGAGAAGTTGTCGGGGTTTTTCCTATTGAATTTTAAGGTAAATAAAAATAAATAAAATAATTACTAAAATAATTACTTACAGTATAAAATACGAGTATATGATTGTATGAACTATATGTTATCTATATTACATATAAATATTCTGTACTTAGGTTTTCTCTCTGTGTATTTTAATAAAATTTTCTCTCTGAGTACTTAATATATTCTATAACTATTATGATTTGTTATATTAGTATTGAGATTATTGAGATTATATGGACATATAATATTGATATGCACAGATTGGAGTGAGAGGAGTGGGTACCGAGTCTTCAACGCGAGTGGTCGCAAAAAGTTTATTTGGCTGTCGCCTGTGCTGGATTGCGTCGCTTCGTCGCGAGACTGTTGACGCACTTGGTGGATTGCATTGCCATACGCGGTACAGTTAGTTCAATTTCGATCGTGGCGGTATTTCAAGTGCATATATTATATATACCAAGTGGTAACGTTGACAATATGAATTATTTTAGACGTTAGGCCATCAAAAGGCAACCACTTGAAGAGTGTCTAATTACTATTAAGAATAAAAACAAATATCGTCCGTAGCTAATTAAATAATTTGCATTTATTAGAAAAATTCCACAGCCGGCCGCTGAGTGTTTGCTGTTTGAGAAGTACGCTGTCTCGTCTTCAGACCGATCATTTTATGCCCGTTATCATTTAAATTGGCTAAAATTAGCTAAACAAAAATAGTGTTATACATAGTGGAATTATTCTCATTTCCTTAAGAATACTTTTCTGGCGGTAATAACGAGTAGCGGGACGCGGGTCGTTGAATCCGTTGACGGCATTAGCGGTGGTCTTAGATTGCACCAGTGTGTGTTCTCGATTCTCGATCTCGAATAGATAGTTGGAGTGTCCGTTATACCGGATAACAGTTTGCCAAAAACCACTGTGTAGTGAATAAAAATCAGTTTTAACTAACTTAACGGAAAATTGGATATTTCGAGCTTGTTAAAACAGAGTAATCATTCAACTCGTTGTTTGTGTGTGTGAGCACAGGATGGAAACTTCACCGACCAACGCAGCAGCATCGTGAATAAAAAACATACGTTTCAACGTCATCATTAGCGGCGCCGCATAAGGTTTTTTTTTTGTTTTTCTATTTATATATATATATCTTTAAATTACTTACATATCTGCATATCTTTATTATATATATATATATATATATATATATATATATATATATATATATATATATATATATATATATATATATATATATACCGAGTAGGTATTTTTATTATTCACAATATAATTAGTAATATTCTCTAAAATTTACCTATCATTTTTGTTATTAGCATTACTGCATTTTTTTTCTCTTTCTTGGCTTAAATAAAGCATAATTTATAATAAAACTACCTAAATCACTGATCGTTTTCCTTCCTGCCCCTACAATGGGAGTCTAAAGGATTTGATATTGTGGTGTGGGTGACTCAGTTCCCCGGATGACTAGTACATGTTCGCGTCAGTTGCTGCCCGTTAGTTGAACATCCCTTTTATCCCCGTCCTTTCCTCATCCTGCGGTCTAAAACAGGCCTTGTGCAAGTTCTTAAACCCCGCCCGTATCCCTGAGTGCTTAGCCGGAGCATTTGACCGCCTGAACCTCTGCACATCGCAATCTGCTAACGCCACCATGTTAAATGGTGGTCGTTACAGTGGCGCCCAAACTACGGTTTAGTATTCGAATTATATCCAAATATATATGTCGATTTAGTTTCAATGCCAGTTGATTTCAAGTTGATTTCTAGGCATATTCCTTGTTAACTTTTAATTGAGTCTCAGTTGTTTTCCGAATATTTTCGTTTGACTTACAAATGTGACTTGTTTGATTTTGAGATGATTTTCAGTTGATTCTTGGAGATTTTTCTTGGTGACTGTCGATTGAGTCTCGGTTGATATCCGGATATTTTCGTTTGATTTATAATCGAGTCTCAGTTGATTTCTTATGGACTTCTGAACAATTTTTGTTGGTTTCAGCTGAACATAAATTGTCTGTTTATTTTTTATTTTTTGCTATATTTCCCCATTCATATCTCCCTTTGGTAATGTTAACGATCGGCTTAAGCAGGACTTGACCAACATTCGGACTCTTGGCTAAATGTTAGCGCGGTGGTTCCTTTGAATTACTAATTCGGGTTTTGCTTTCTGTTGATCGTTAGCATTTTGCATTACTGGTTTGTTTACGTATCTTATCCCCTCCATTATGGGTTTGAATAGATATCGTCATTGATTATCAGCTAAATGTCGTAGTTTTATTGAGTATTGTTCCTAATCGTTCAACATAATTAACGTCGGCACAGGCATGTCTTCTAAATCTGGGGTCCCGCCTCATCCGCACCACATACCAAATTATCTACAATATTAGTTTTTTTAACTTTTGCTCGTTATAGAGTGCTAATCGTAACCGGAAAATTTGTTATTGGAAACAGTTTTGACAGGTGTGGAATTAAGAAGTATAATTTACAAAACAACAAGTTTATATTTAACGATTTTTTTTTTGTTGAAAAGAAATCAGGTTCTTGTAATTGAACAATTGCATGGGTGTCTTAGTCTCTCAGGTGTGACACGCGTTACCAATCATAGCTGACCTAATTTTTTTTTTTTTTAATCTTTCGGGAGTAGTCCTTTACAAAATACCAATATGAATCCGGACCATTTGTCTAACGATGAGTTTGAATTGGAATGTCTGGTCCGCAACATTTCTGGTGATCCATTAACTAAACTTAATGAGCTCATAAAGCGATTAGAAAACGAGAAGGAGCATCTGGTGTTAGCACCAAATAGACCTCCACAACCTGCCCAGAAAAACCCTAGGGGTGAAGTCAGTAAGATTTCGTGGAAATTTCGTTCCATCTACGCTGAAATTCAAAATTTATTAGTCTTGCGTAGCGATAAGGCAAATAAACAGTTTGATATATTTCATTCACGCTTGTTACATATTCACGGGCGGTTGCAAAGGATTAGGTATTCAAATGCAATGGAAACTGTGGTCGCTGAACTCAACGACAAAT
This sequence comes from Nephrocerus scutellatus, assembly GCA_947095585.1. NCBI lineage: Eukaryota > Metazoa > Arthropoda > Insecta > Diptera > Pipunculidae > Nephrocerus > Nephrocerus scutellatus. The sequence goes on from OX352763.1 coordinate 77,961,745, forward strand.
GTGATCAAATGATTGAATTTATCACTAATGTCAATCAGGAAGACAAGGATTTAAATGAGTCTATCACTCAGTTTAAGTCTTTGGATATTGGTACTGAAGGGCATACTCATTCTGGTGACGGCATTGAACAGGACGACAGGGAAGGGTCCGACATTTCTGATACAGATCAGACAGACCAGTCACAAGTACGACAATTAGAGCATCACACTAGCTCTCCCAATTATAGCAATGAGCCTATAATGCCTAATAACTTGAATGGTGCAGTTCAGGGAGCCTCATCAGAGAGAGTAGATCCTGTTGTAACGAGTTCAAAGACTGTTCCGGCAATGGTAAAACAACCAAGCGTAAGCCAGACCCAATATAATTTGTTGTTCCCACCGGTGGGGAGGTCGTTGTCAAATAATAAACAGTCTGGCAACTGTTCAGTGCTGAATCCAGATCAGTTGTACCATCCACCAATCTTTAATCCTCTTCAGCGTGACCCAACAAAATGGCCCATATCATTTGACGGTTCATTGACGGAAACGCCGGTAAAAAAATTTATTCGCATGTTGGAGCACCAAGCGTTGACTAACCGAATTCATTTGCAGCAAATTGCTAATGGCATGAGTTACTTCCTCCGTGGCATCGCAGCAGACTGGTATTGGGATTTCATCCAACGGTATGGTAACGTTGAATGGGCATTTTTGAAAAATGAGCTGACAAAAAGGTTCGCTGATAGACGAACCGATTTGGAAATACGACGTGTTATAGAATCGAAGAAACAGCGACCGAATGAAAAGTTTATCGAGTTCTATAATTCAGTTCTATCAACGTCTCTGCAAATGGAAACTCCTATGCCAGACTCGGAACTCATTTTCATTCTTACCCAAAATATGCGACCAGGTCTACAGGACCGACTTGCAGTTACACAGTTTGTAACACTAGACGAATTGCTGCGACAATGCATGGCATACGAGGATACTTGGGCTCGTAATCGAATTTTACCAGAAATGGCCGTTGAGTCTCGAAAATATGCGCATGAACTCCAAGTTTTATCGTATCCGAAGTTTACTGACGTTAACTACAATACTAATTATCCTAGGTTTCAACCAGTTAACACAACAGCGAGTTACGTTTCAGACCAGGGTCATTTTAATGTTAATCCAATAGAGTCTCATGATCACTCGGGCTTCTATCCCAACTCTAATAGAATAAATTATCAGGACTCATATGGTTCAGGAAAAGATATGCCGCTGCATCACAGCCAGGCAGTTCGATCAGCATCACCCTTCTCGAGTACTTCCCAGTCGAAGGTGAACCATTGTTGGAATTGCCTCCAATCAGGTCACTACTTTAAAGACTGCAACCATCGTATACTACATACGTTTTGTTTCGGTTGTGGTGCTCCTGAAGTTCTAAAGAAATCGTGTACCCATTGCTGCCTAGTTCAGGGAAACTTGAAGAAGGGGGTAAGCGCAAGCAATCCAATGCGGAAGCTTATCTCCAACCATCAAGCACAACGAACAGACAACAGACATCGATCGAACCAAAACAGGAACGGAAGGTTTCCTTCAAACCCGAAATAAATATTACTAAAAGTAATAGCTCCTTAAAATATACGATATCCAAAACTATCTATCCAAAAGTTACTAACAGGGTAGAACGAAATTTACGTTCCATTCGTTATTTCCAACGCAGGAAAGAGCTTAAATCTCAAATTTCTGAATCATTATTAACTGATTCATTCGATGATCGTCCCTATGCTGAAGTGGAAATTTTAGGCAAAAGAGTTTTTGGGTTATTAGACAGTGGTGCCAACGTTTCTATTTTGGGTAAAAATTGCGAAGAGTTTTTAAAGAATCTGACCGTTAATTTCCGGCATTTTCCGTGCACGATTAGAACAGCAAACGGCCACTCTGAACAAATCATAGGCCACATACAAGTACCTGTGATGTTCGCGGGCCAAACTACTTTTGTTACCTTGCATTTAGCGCCGAATCTTAAAGAGTCATTGTACCTTGGTATTGACTTTTGGAAATTATTCCACTTGAAAATTGTTCGTGATTCGGCTAATTTCGTCTTGTCTACTCCCTCCCGAATTTGTTCTTCTCTTACTATATCAAATACCACCAACATCGACGTTGATTCTCATTTACATAAGCTAACTCCGTCTCAGCAGGAACAGTTAGAGATAGTCAAGCAACGTTTTCCGTCGTCAGTTATCCTTGGATTAGGGCGAACACAATTATTAAAACACGTTATTGACGTGGGCGATGCTAAACCTATCAAACAACGGTTTTATGCTGTGTCCCCGGCTGTTGAAGCTGAGATTGGGAAGGAGCTTGATCGAATGCTCTCACTAGGGATCATTGAGGAAAGTGCAAGTTCATGGAGTTCACCAATCACAAAGGTACGCAAATCGGATGGTAGAGTTCGACTGTGCTTGGATGCAAGGAAGGTGAATGCGGTTACGAGAAGGATGCTTACCCTTTGCCTCTCATAGACGGTTTGCTAGGACGTCTTAATAAGACCCGATTTATATCAAGTCTGGATTTGAAGGACGCCTTTTGGCAGATTCCGTTGGATGAGGGGTCAAGGGATAAGACAGCTTTCACAGTTCCGGGACGCCCATTATACCAATTCACCGTTATGCCTTTCGGTCTTTGCAATGCGCCACAGACAATGTGTCGGTTAATGCATCGAGTGATTCCTCACGAGTTGCACACACAGGTTTTCGTTTATCTCGATGATCTCCTGATAGCCGCTGAGACATTCGAAGAACACCTCGAGTTGTTGAGTAAGGTGGCTGACATATTGAAGAGAGCGGGTCTTACCATAAATATAGAGAAGAGCAAAGAGATTCGTTATTTGGGTTACATCGTCGGAGATGGTGTACTAAAATTGGATGATGCCCAGAAAAACCCTAGGGGTGAAGTCAGTAAGATTTCGTGGAAATTTCGTTCCATCTACGCTGAAATTCAAAATTTATTAGTCTTGCGTAGCGATAAGGCAAATAAACAGTTTGATATATTTCATTCACGCTTGTTACATATTCACGGGCGGTTGCAAAGGATTAGGTATTCAAATGCAATGGAAACTGTGGTCGCTGAACTCAACGACAAATGTGATCAAATGATTGAATTTATCACTAATGTCAATCAGGAAGACAAGGATTTAAATGAGTCTATCACTCAGTTTAAGTCTTTGGATATTGGTACTGAAGGGCATACTCATTCTGGTGACGGCATTGAACAGGACGACAGGGAAGGGTCCGACATTTCTGATACAGATCAGACAGACCAGTCACAAGTACGACAATTAGAGCATCACACTAGCTCTCCCAATTATAGCAATGAGCCTATAATGCCTAATAACTTGAATGGTGCAGTTCAGGGAGCCTCATCAGAGAGAGTAGATCCTGTTGTAACGAGTTCAAAGACTGTTCCGGCAATGGTAAAACAACCAAGCGTAAGCCAGACCCAATATAATTTGTTGTTCCCACCGGTGGGGAGGTCGTTGTCAAATAATAAACAGTCTGGCAACTGTTCAGTGCTGAATCCAGATCAGTTGTACCATCCACCAATCTTTAATCCTCTTCAGCGTGACCCAACAAAATGGCCCATATCATTTGACGGTTCATTGACGGAAACGCCGGTAAAAAAATTTATTCGCATGTTGGAGCACCAAGCGTTGACTAACCGAATTCATTTGCAGCAAATTGCTAATGGCATGAGTTACTTCCTCCGTGGCATCGCAGCAGACTGGTATTGGGATTTCATCCAACGGTATGGTAACGTTGAATGGGCATTTTTGAAAAATGAGCTGACAAAAAGGTTCGCTGATAGACGAACCGATTTGGAAATACGACGTGTTATAGAATCGAAGAAACAGCGACCGAATGAAAAGTTTATCGAGTTCTATAATTCAGTTCTATCAACGTCTCTGCAAATGGAAACTCCTATGCCAGACTCGGAACTCATTTTCATTCTTACCCAAAATATGCGACCAGGTCTACAGGACCGACTTGCAGTTACACAGTTTGTAACACTAGACGAATTGCTGCGACAATGCATGGCATACGAGGATACTTGGGCTCGTAATCGAATTTTACCAGAAATGGCCGTTGAGTCTCGAAAATATGCGCATGAACTCCAAGTTTTATCGTATCCGAAGTTTACTGACGTTAACTACAATACTAATTATCCTAGGTTTCAACCAGTTAACACAACAGCGAGTTACGTTTCAGACCAGGGTCATTTTAATGTTAATCCAATAGAGTCTCATGATCACTCGGGCTTCTATCCCAACTCTAATAGAATAAATTATCAGGACCCATATGGTTCAGGAAAAGATATGCCGCTGCATCACAGCCAGGCAGTTCGATCAGCATCACCCTTCTCGAGTACTTCCCAGTCGAAGGTGAACCATTGTTGGAATTGCCTCCAATCAGGTCACTACTTTAAAGACTGCAACCATCGTATACTACATACGTTTTGTTTCGGTTGTGGTGCTCCTGAAGTTCTAAAGAAATCGTGTACCCATTGCTGCCTAGTTCAGGGAAACTTGAAGAAGGGGGTAAGCGCAAGCAATCCAATGCGGAAGCTTATCTCCAACCATCAAGCACAACGAACAGACAACAGACATCGATCGAACCAAAACAGGAACGGAAGGTTTCCTTCAAACCCGAAATAAATATTACTAAAAGTAATAGCTCCTTAAAATATACGATATCCAAAACTATCTATCCAAAAGTTACTAACAGGGTAGAACGAAATTTACGTTCCATTCGTTATTTCCAACGCAGGAAAGAGCTTAAATCTCAAATTTCTGAATCATTATTAACTGATTCATTCGATGATCGTCCCTATGCTGAAGTGGAAATTTTAGGCAAAAGAGTTTTTGGGTTATTAGACAGTGGTGCCAACGTTTCTATTTTGGGTAAAAATTGCGAAGAGTTTTTAAAGAATCTGACCGTTAATTTCCGGCATTTTCCGTGCACGATTAGAACAGCAAACGGCCACTCTGAACAAATCATAGGCCACATACAAGTACCTGTGATGTTCGCGGGCCAAACTACTTTTGTTACCTTGCATTTAGCGCCGAATCTTAAAGAGTCATTGTACCTTGGTATTGACTTTTGGAAATTATTCCACTTGAAAATTGTTCGTGATTCGGCTAATTTCGTCTTGTCTACTCCCTCCCGAATTTGTTCTTCTCTTACTATATCAAATACCACCAACATCGACGTTGATTCTCATTTACATAAGCTAACTCCGTCTCAGCAGGAACAGTTAGAGATAGTCAAGCAACGTTTTCCGTCGTCAGTTATCCTTGGATTAGGGCGAACACAATTATTAAAACACGTTATTGACGTGGGCGATGCTAAACCTATCAAACAACGGTTTTATGCTGTGTCCCCGGCTGTTGAAGCTGAGATTGGGAAGGAGCTTGATCGAATGCTCTCACTAGGGGTCATTGAGGAAAGTGCAAGTTCATGGAGTTCACCAATCACAAAGGTACGCAAATCGGATGGTAGAGTTCGACTGTGCTTGGATGCAAGGAAGGTGAATGCGGTTACGAGAAGGATGCTTACCCTTTGCCTCTCATAGACGGTTTGCTAGGACGTCTTAATAAGACCCGATTTATATCAAGTCTGGATTTGAAGGACGCCTTTTGGCAGATTCCGTTGGATGAGGGGTCAAGGGATAAGACAGCTTTCACAGTTCCGGGACGCCCATTATACCAATTCACCGTTATGCCTTTCGGTCTTTGCAATGCGCCACAGACAATGTGTCGGTTAATGCATCGAGTGATTCCTCACGAGTTGCACACACAGGTTTTCGTTTATCTCGATGATCTCCTGATAGCCGCTGAGACATTCGAAGAACACCTCGAGTTGTTGAGTAAGGTGGCTGACATATTGAAGAGAGCGGGTCTTACCATAAATATAGAGAAGAGCAAAGAGATTCGTTATTTGGGTTACATCGTCGGAGATGGTGTACTAAAATTGGATGATTCCAAAATATCCGCAATAACCTCTTACCCTGTCCCTAATTCCGTTCGTCAATTACGAAGGTTTCTGGGCATGGCTGGTTGGTACAGACGTTTTATCCGAAGTTACGCAGATTTGACAACGCCTCTTACCAATCTTCTAAAGAAGAACCGTAAGTTTGAATGGAATGACAAGGCCCAGGAATCGTTCGAGAAGTTGAAGTTATCCCTTACCTCAGCCCCCGTATAGGTGCTGTGTTGTTTCAGTGATCTGTCAGTGGCGATGAACGCCCCATCGCTTTTGTCTCCCAGAAACTTAACGCAGCGCAGCGAAATTATAGCGTTACAGAGCTGGAGTGTTATGCGGCTGTACTAAGTGTCGTGAAATTTCGGCAATACGTGGAGGGTTATCCTTTTACAATCATTACCGACCACGCGAGCTTGAAATGGTTAATGGGACAGAAGGAGCTTTCTGGACGGCTCGCGCGGTGGAGTCTCAAACTTCAGGGTTTCAACTTCTCGATTGAATACCGCAAGGGAAAAGACAATGTCGTAGCAGATGCCCTCTCAAGGCGAGTTGAGGTATTGTCCTTGAATGTTGGTGAGGAGGTTATACCGTTACACCCAGATTCGGATGCTATTTATTTTCAAGACCCTGAATACCTCACCCAAAGGAACTTATTCAGTCAAAAGGCGAGATTAAGTCAAATCTTAGAATAGTTAACGATAAGATCTTGATTCGGACGACACCGGAATCCGATTTATTTTCCGATATCCCTTCTTGGAAAGTTTATGTCCCAAAACCACTTATCCCAATTCTACTTGAAAGAATTCACTCTCCGCCCAAAGCTTCACATTTGGGAATCCGTAAAACTTTAGAAGTTTTACGCCGGTACTATCATTGGCCTAAAATGGCTGTACACGTCCATAAATTCATAATGAATTGTTCGATATGCAAGGCTAGCAAACCAGCAAATATCATAACTCGCCCACCGATGGGGAAATACATTGAAGTCAGTAGAGCTTTTCAACACTTATACATAGACTTTATGGGTCCTTATCCACGTTCAAAACAAGGTAATACCCATCTTTTTGTTATTTTAGACCAATTTAGTCGCTTTGTTCTGCTCGAACCGATGCGGGATGCTACTACTAGAAATGTAATTAAATTTTTAGAAAATCGAGTTATTAACGTTTATTCGGTCTCTGAGCGAATCTTGAGTGACAATGGTAAACAATTTACTTCCAAATTATTTCGTGATTTTCTGAGCAAACATGGTATCAAGCACATTTTGACTCCGAAGTACTCGCCGCAAGCGAACGCCTCGGAACGCGTGAACAGAAGCATCTTGTCCGCCATCAGATCATACATTCAGGAAGATCACACAACATGGGATGCGCATGTTCACGCCATTGCATCTGCGTTGCGGAATGTTACCCATGCAAGTACCGATCGTTCGCCTTACTTTAAGGTTTTTGGTCAGCATTACATTTCGGATGGATCTCATTATGGGTTACTGCGCGAGTTAAATAGTTTAGACGATAGAGAGATTCACCTTTGTAATTCCGATAAGCTGACTTTAGCGCAAAAGACAGTACTTGAAAATCTTCGAAAAGCTAATAAAAACCATTCAGATAGGTACAACTTACGCAGTCGTCCCCGTAAGTTTTACACAGGGCAGCAGGTGTTTGTGAAAAACTTTTGTCAGAGTTCAGCCATCCAGAGGTTTTCTGCAAAACTTGCACCAAAATTTAAAATGGCATTCATTAAAGAACCAGTAAGAAATGTGGCGTTCAAACTGGTAGACAAGGACGGCACTCATATTGGTACATATCATATAAAGGATATTAAAACTTAATTAGCATGGTCTACGCTATATCGGCAGTTTCTTTGTGTCAACCTCAGTACTCACCTGAAAATAAACGAATTTTAAACACTCTTCATATATTAATAATGCCCGGCGTAGAGACATTTCTCATGGGATCGTAGGACAGCCCCACGATTTTTGACGATGGACGTTCTGAGTGATTGAGTCACTCATGCAAGTTGAGTCACTCATGCAATGTTGTTAGCGGGGTTTTTTTTTACAATAAGATCGTTGTGGAAAGGATGGAATAGAGAAGTTGTCGGGGTTTTTCCTATTGAATTTTAAGGTAAATAAAAATAAATAAAATAATTACTTAAATAATTACTTACAGTATAAAATACGAGTATATGATTGTATGAACTATATGTTTTCTATATTACATATAAATATTCTGTACTTCGGTTTTCTCTCTGTGTATTTTAATAAAATTTTCTCTCTGAGTACTTAATATATTCTATAACTATTATGATTTGTTATATTAGTATTGAGATTATTGAGATTATATGGACATATAATATTGATAATAAAAACAAATATCGTCCGTAGCTAATTAAATAATTTGCATTTATTAGAAAAATTCCACAGCCGGCCGCTGAGTGTTTGCTGTTTGAGAAGTACGCTGTCTCGTCTTCAGACCGATCATTTTATGCCCGTTATCATTTAAATCATTTGGCTAAAATTAGCTAAACAAAAATAGTGTTATTCATAGTGGAATTATTCTCATTGCCTTAAGAATACTTTTCTGGCGGTAATAACGAGTAGCGGGAGGCGGCATTAGCGGTGGTGTTAGATTGCACCAGTGGGTGTTCTCAATTCTCGATCTCGAAGAGATAGTTGGAGTGTCCGTTATACCGGATAACAGTTTGCCAAAAACCACTGTGTAGTGAATAAAAATCAGTTTTAACTAACTTAACGGAAAATTGGATATTTCGAGCTTGTTAAAACAGAGTAATCATTCAACTCGTTGTTTGTGTGTGTGAGCACAGGATGGAAACTTCACCGACCAACGCAGCAGCATCGTGAATAAAAAACATACGTTTCAACGTCATCATTAGCGGCGCCGCATAAGGTTTTTTTTTTGTTTTTCTATTTATATATATATATCTTTAAATTACTTACATATCTGCATATCTTTATGTTATATATATATATATCTATATATACCGAGTAGGTATTTTTATTATTCACAATATAATTAGTAATATTCTTTAAAATGTACCTATCATTTTTGTTATTAGCATTACTGCATTTTTTTTCTCTTTCTTGGCTTAAATAAAGCATAATTTATAATGAAACTACCTAAATCACTGATCGTTTTCCTTCCTGCCCCTACAATGGGAGTCTAAAGGATTTGATATTGTGGTGTGGGTGACTCAGTTCCCCGGATGACTAGTACATGTTCGCGTCAGTTGCTGCCCGTTAGTTGAACATCCCTTTTATCCCCGTCCTTTCCTCATCCTGCGGTCTAAAACAGGCCTTGTGCAAGTTCATAAACCCCGCCCGTATCCCTGAGTGCTTAGCCGGAGCATTTGACCGCCTGAACCTCTGCACATCGCAATCTGCTAACGCCACCATGTTAAATGGTGGTTGTTACACCTTCTGGTCACAGAGAGTCAGGAGAAGCGCATCAACGTTCGAACGGCATGCCGACGCTGCGGCCAGGATGGGCACACCTGGCGAAGTTGCCAAAACTAACAATTGATGTTCTGTTGGGATTGTGGCCAACGAGGAATCAGATTGCTGCCGTCAAGTTACTTCACACGTTGAGCAGCGTCATTCTGTCCAGTTCAACAAAAGGCAGCTCTTATCCAGGACCGACAGCGAATTCTTGCCCGCATCATGATCGGCCGCAAATCCCTCCAAGCCACCATTGATACCGGCGCATCCCGTAGTTTTGTTAGCGAACATTTGGCCGATAGTCTTCGAGATTTAGGTAACCCCATTCCCGTGAACATCCCAATTCAAATGACCAACGGGAGTCGGACAACTGTCCGCGAAGCCTTGAATGTCAACGTTCGTTTAGGGGTCTCATCGTATGCACTGCGCCTGCTGGTGCTACCGACCGCCGTTGATGACCTGACACTGGCGATGGACGTCCTTGCAAGGTCGCGAGCCACTTTAAGCTTCGGAGGTGAGTACCTATCACTCCAAACTGGACCAGCAAGACCGATTAAATGTCCGACTTGCAACAAACTCCGAAAACCAATGCAGCCACAACTTCCAAAGCCGCAGCAGCCGACAACGTCGTCTTAAGTTATCACGGGCGCAAGAGGTGATGAAAGTCAACTCTTTCTAAAGCAGCACTGTACTACAGTTGGCGTGATACAAGTGTTACCAGCTCCGAATGAAAAAACTCCAGTGAAGACTCCCATCAGAAATTTCCACAGACGCCCCAAGAGCAAACACTGTAGGAATTCGACAGCAGTAACCCAACCACAAAACCAACAACGGCAGCGAAACAATCACAACAGCGTGCGCAACAACAAAAACCACCATGTAAAAGTTGCAACAAAAACGATCGCAGCAGCAAAAAATGTTCCACAACAACCACAGACACAGCAAAGGATATGCCAGTTAATCCGGAGAACAACAGAGTACACTAGAAGAACTATACAACAACGAGCACAACATCAGAGCTCAACGCATCAACCGAACAACAATAACAACAGGCACAGCAACAATGAAATCGACAGCAGCAGCGAATTCAACAGAAGCAGCGGAGTCAACATAAGCATTGGCAACAGAGGTAGTACCAGCAGTAGACGCAACAATGTAAACTGGGACTACGAAAGTAGACTCCCCGCTAGTAAAACTAGTTAGGGAAGCATAAAGTTTTTTTGCCGAAGTAACGGGGGAGTGTGAGGAACAAAATTCTTGTGGCCGAATTTTGTTCACACAAAACATGCAATATACTTTTTACCAAATTCGGGTGCACCCTGTACCCACGCAGTGCAGCCAACAATAGGATATGAATATAAAAACAGTCAAAACAACATCACGCCATCGGACTGACCAATCACAGCGCAGCACGCTGCTTACAATTTTTGCCACACAAAATGGTATAAAAGGCGAGCATGCAGTCAGTCGGTCTCTTACTCTTAGTCTGCTCCCTGTGCAGTTCGGATCACGTGGTGGTAAGTCATTGTAAATAAAATTAGTTCACTTAATTCACTGACTATCGCTGCCGACGTTTTCCTCTGCTTCCGTCATTCGTAGGACGCAACTTCGCTGTGTGGCTCTCCTACGGTTTGTTGCGCTGGTACATCCGGCAGATCGCTGCCGACGTCTCCCTCTGCTTTCGTCATTTGTACGACGCAACTTCGCTGTGTGGCTCCCCTACGGGTTGTTGCGCTGGTACATCCAGCACATCGCTGCCGACGTCTTCCTCTGCTTCCGTCATTCGTACGACGCAACTTCGCTGTGTGGCTCTCCTACGGTTTGTTGCGCTGGTACATCCGGCAGATCGCTGCCGACGTCTCCCTCTGCTTTCGTCATTTGTACGACGCAACTTCGCTGTGTGGCTCCCCTACGGGTTGTTGCGCTGGTACATCCAGCACATCGCTGCCGACGTCTTCCTCTGCTTCCGTCATTCGTACGACGCAACTTCGCTGTGTGGCTCCCCTACGGGTTGTTGCGCTGGTACATCCAGCAGATCGCTGCCGACGTCTTCCTCTGCTTCCGCATTCGTACGACGCAACTTCGCTGTGTGGCTCCCCTACGGGTTGTTGCGCTGGTATATCCAGCAGATCGCTGCCGACGTCTTCCTCTGCTTCCGTCATTCGTACGACGCAACTTCGCTGTGAGGCTCCCCTACGGGTTGTTGCGCTGGTACATCCAGCAGATCACTGCCGACGTCTTCCTCTGCTTCCGTCATTCGTACGACGCAACTTCGCTGTGTGGCTCCCCTACGGGTTGTTGCGCTGGTACATCCAGCAGATCGCTGCCGACGTCTTCCTCTGCTTCCGCATTCGTACGACGCAACTTCGCTGTGTGGCTCCCCTACGGGTTGTTGCGCTGGTATATCCAGCAGATCGCTGCCGACGTCTTCCTCTGCTTCCGTCATTCGTACGACGCAACTTCGCTGTGAGGCTCCCCTACGGGTTGTTGCGCTGGTACATCCAGCAGATCACTGCCGACGTCTTCCTCTGCTTCCGTCATTCGTACGACGCAACTTCGCTGTGTGGCTCCCCTACGGGTTGTTGCGCTGGTACATCCAGCAGATCGCTGCCGAAGTCTTCCTCTGCTCCCGTCATTCGTACGACGCAACTTCGCTGTGTGGCGCCCCAACGGGCTGTTGCGCTGGTACATCCAGCACATCGCTGCCGACGTCTTCCTCTGCTTCCGTCATTCGTACGACGCAACTTCGCTGTGTGGCTCCCCTATGGGTTGTTGCGCTGGTACATCCAGCAGATCGCTGCCGACGTTCTCTCGCTGCATCCACCATACTCGTCGATACTCACGTCACTTTGTCAAGGCATTACTCACGTTACTACCGTCAAGGCTCGTCACCATTCACGTCACTCACGTCGCTTTGTTAAAGCATTACTCACGTTACTAACGTCAAGGCTCGTCACCATTCACGTCGCTCATCGTCACTAACGTCAAGGCCCGTCACCATTCACGTCACTTCGTCAAGGCATTACCCACGTCACTTCATCGCTCAGGAGTCCCGACTGTCTCACGCCTACACACCGCTCAGGAGTCTCGACTGGCTCACGCCTACACACCGCTCAGAAGTCTCGACTGTCTCACGCCCACACGTCGCTCAGGAGTCCCGACTGTCTCACGCCTACACACCGCTCAGAAGTCTCGACTGTTTCACGCCTACACACCGCTCAGAAGTGTCGACGGTCTCACGCTAAAGCATCGCCCAGGACTTACGCTAGTCAAAGGCTAACGCATCGCTCAGGACTCACGTTAAATTATAGATTATAAGAAAAATAGAAAATAAAGCAAATACTTCGAAAAGTCCCAAAAATAGAAATTTTATTGTAACGACCCCTTGCCTCAGAGCCCTGGTCACGCTGAGTTTACCCCGGCTGGGAAAACTCCGTTACATTGTATAAACTGAGTGTACTCATTATAAAGTCTGCCTTTTTTATAAATATGATAAAGTTACATGTTTTACCATTGAAGTTTGGTAAGTTCTTCACTAAATATAATGGATCAATAGTTGTAGTTACCATTGTTACCTTATATTTTGAATTTGTTGGTTGGTCAAGATTTTCTTTAATTGGTTTTTCGTTTTTCCAGCAGCGGACTTGTTTATTGTGTTGATTTTATAGCTGAAGTATACTTTTCTTTTTATCAAATTTTAATGTAGCTGGTATGTTGTATGGTCATTCGTACGACGCAACTTCGCTGTGTGGCGCCCCTACGGGCTGTTGCGCTGGTACATCCAGCACATCACTGCCGACGTCTTCCTCTGCTTCCGTCATTCGTCGTCACTAACGTTAAGGCTCGTCACCATTCACGTCACTCACGTCACTTTGTTAAAGCATTACTCACGTTACTAACGTCAAGGCTCGTCACCATTCACGTCACTTCGTCAAGGCATTACCCACGTCACTTCATCGAAGCTCTCACGTCACTTCATCGCTCAGGAGTCCCGACTGTCTCACGCCTACACACCGCTCAGGAGTCTCGACTGGCTCACGCCTACACACTGCTCAGAAGTCTCGACTGTCTCACGCCCACACGTCGCTCAGGAGTCCCGACTGTCTCACGCCTACAAACCGCTCAGAAGTCTCGACGGTCTCACGCTTACGCATCGCCCAGGACTTACGCTAGTCAAAGGCTAACGCATCGCCCAGGACTTACGCTAGTCAAAGGCTAACGCATCGCTCAGGACTTCCGCTCGTCAAAGGCTAACGCATCGCTCAAGACTCACGTTATATTATAGATTATAAGAAAAGTAGAAAATAAAGCAAATACTTCGAAAAGTCCCAAAATAGAAATTTTATTGTAACGACCCCTTGCCTCAGAACCCTGGTCACGCTGAGTTTACCCCGGCTGGGAAAACTCCGTAACATTGTATAAACTGAGTGTACTCATTATAAAGTCTGCCTTTTTTATAAATATAATAAAGTTACATGTTTTACCATTGAAGTTTGGTAAGTTCTTAACTAAATATAATGGATCAATAGTTATAGTTACCATTGTTACCTTATTTTTTGAATTTGTTGGTTGCTCAAGATTTTCTTCAATTAGTTTTTCTTTTAGTTGTTGGATCGCTGCTGGACCTGTTTATTATGTTGATTTTATAGCTGAAGTATACTTTTCTTTTTATCAAATTTTAATGTAGCTGGTATGTTGTATGGTTTAAATTTCTTCATTTATTTTTTTAACACATTGGGGCTTTCGACATGGATATTTTCTGCCACTTAAAGTTGTTCTTCCTTTTTACTTTTAATAAAGTCACACTTTTATTTAATTTTATTTCGTCGAAATTGTTGTCTTCTTAACTTTTGTTGAATTGATTTGAAATGTTCTTGAAAATCAGCTGTTGCTTCGTCCTCTATCCAACTTTGTGAGTTCTGTTATGAGGTGTGGTTCTTCTACCTGCGGTGCATGTGCTCCCTTTTGAAGATTTATTTCCTCTGGTAGCATTGAAAAATGTTCGATTCATTTATTTTCACAGTCAAACATTCCCTATACGAGATTTTGCGAAATTGTCCTTTACGGATCTTGATTCACTATGTTTTTTACAGAATTATATATATATATATTTTTGATGTGACAACGTCTCACTACAAGGTTTAGGGGTTCAAAAAGTCGAATGTTAAATGGAACTATTTTAACAGCATTTTGTCCTCTGTAATGTCACACTTTTAAGTGAGACACTGTTAAATGTCCGACTGTTGTGATCACTGTTAAATATCACACTTTTAAGTGTCAGTACTTTGTGAACTAAGCCATTTCCCAAGAGATTCGCATGAAATTCGGAATGTGTGACTAAGATGCGACTATAAAATTTCTTCCTTTGGAACTTCTGGAATATGATCATTATTGTCTGTGTTTAAGACAACAAAAAAACAATACCCAAACCAAAACAAAAATAAACGCATTAAGCATACGTTCAATTGTTATGCAACGAATATGGGTCACCGTCGATCAGACGTTTACCTCAAAATAATTAAATAATTTATTAGCTTAGGTTGCACAATTCAATTGTTGTGTACATACTACATACTACGCTGCGAATATGGGTCACCTGCATCCGATGGAAGGCTCAAACTGTTCAACCGATCATGGGAGATCTACCGGCAGAGCGCATCACTCCAGCACCAGCGTTCAGCAAAATCGGGGTAGATTTATGCGGTCCCTTCCACATAAAAGCCAGCGCAATTCGGTTTGACAAAATCATCAAAGTTTGGATGGCAGTCTTTGTCTGTTTGATTACAAAAGCTGTTCACTTAGAAATTTGTTCGGATCTAAGCACTGAAATGTTCCTCGCAGCCTTCGCACGCTTTGCAAACAGACGTTGCTGGCCTTCCTTGGTCCTCTCTGATAATGGCACCAACTTTGTCGGAGCAAAGAAGCGGATAAACAAAGAATGGAGCAAGATAACCACAGACAGTAAGGACCGAATGGCTATCCAAGAGATTGTTTAGAAATTCAACCCGCCCTACAGCCCTAACTTCGGTGGACTATGGGAAGCTCCCGTTAAGTCAATGAAACATCTTATGAAGAAAATGTCTAGTGCAACTAATCTGAACTATGAAGAATTCAATTCCCTATTATGCCGCATCGAAGGTATCCTAAATAGCAGACCATTATATCCAGAGTCATCAGAAGCAGAAGACCCATCCGCCCTTACACCATTCCATTTCATCACGCAACGCAGCTTTAAAAACTCCGTAGTCGATGCAGGTCCGCCAGCTGCTGTTCCGATCACAAAACGCTGGCTACAAGTACAACAACTTCAACAACAATTTTGGGAACGGTTCCACCAAGAGTACCTTCATCAACTACAAAAGAGAAATAAATGGAAGTTCCCTTCCCGAACACTCGGCATCGGAGATGTTGTATTACTTTAAGAACCAAGTGTTACTCCCGCAGATTGGAAAATGGTCCGAATTATTGAAAGCTATCCTGACAGTAAAGGAGACATCCGCAGAGTTGACGTGAAGACAACTAAACGCGAGGTCGTGCATCGCGCCACAAATCGGTTGGTCCCATTGTTCCCAGAAGACACCCAGGAGGAGCCTGCCCTACGCAGAAGTAATCGTCAGAAAAATCGCACCACCTCGCTACTAACTCGAGTCCTTTTATGTTGGCTCGCTCTTACTACCCCAACAACAAACGCCCTAGAAGTTCACCCACTCACTCCAGGTCTTCACATTCATCGGTTGGGAGACGCTTCCATCAAATATTTCGACTTGGAGTTCTCTGTCGAAACCTCTTTGAATTTGACCTCCGATCTGATTGCCATCGACACGCATATTAAGGACTTCAACGACTACTGCCAACAATTTCCGAACAGTAACTACTCAGCTTTACATCAACATGGCTGGATCCTAGAAAAAGCAGTGAGACGCGAGGCCATGACAATTAAAGAAGGCATCACTACAAGCTATAGTAGTAGACGGACAAAACGTTTCATAATGCCAGGGGTTTTAAAAGGTATTGTCAAATACGCTCCACAAATACTTATGACCGCCGGCGTAGCCTATCAAACAATAGAAAACTATCAACTGGAGCATCAAATCGTAAAATTGGAGGACAAAATTAAAAAATTTTTAAAAATGTCTCGCCTCATCACAGACATCAACGACATAGAGTCTAAAACTGTTGACATGCAACTTCATGCACTAGTAGAACAGCAGCAACAGCTCCGAATTCAAGAACAAATGAATGACTACTCCTCCAGCATTCAACTACTCATCAACGCTATCCAAGAAAATCATCAGAACATCATTAACATCCGCCCCGTTGAAGCTTTAACAAAGTATGTCAGTAAAATAAACGGTGACTTGAACTTCTGCAGGTTGCCAAACGTATCAGATTCATCTATGCTATTCACGTTCAACAAAGTAACAAAATCTGTCCGAGAAAATATGGTTACCGTGACGTTCACCATTCCTCTGGTTCAACCAAGAATCTTCTCTAAATTTGCTCTTATCAGTGTTCCAACTATCGAGTCTCATGCGGTTCTCCTAGACCATGAAGACTTTGTTCAACAAATTGTGCTCAGCAGTGATAACAAAACTTACTTTGATCCAACTCAAGCCATTGATCTTGGGGAAGGAATTTACGAGAAAGTTGAAGAAAACAAACTCAGTGACTGCTGGAAAACTGCGTTGAGTCCTACACCAGATTCTCTTTCCGACACCTGCACAGCAAAACAACTTAAAGCAGAATTCAATAAAATCTACCTTTTGGATAGTGATCTTGCAGTAATCTATAGAACTGCTACCAACGAAGTTAATATTGTATGCAACGATACACTGACACCCCTCATAACAACAATATATCTGGTAAGATTTCCAGGATGCAGAATTTCCGGCACTTAATTCAACATTACGGCTCCCACCAAAGGGTTCGAGAAAGTAGAAACCAACATCAAGACTTTTCCAGACGAGGAAAGTTTGTCTCCCCCCAAAATTTATTTAAGCGAGATAATCCCCAAAGATCCTCGCCTCGCTATTCTCAAGGAAAAACTCTCAGATGAACTGAATGGATATGACTGGAACACCTTGGATCATCGGTACTGGTATTTTGGAGTAGGAAGTGTATGTACCTTACTCTGCATCACTCTCTGTTTCATCGTTGCCATACGCAAACAGCGCCGAAGAAAAAAATCAGAGATTGCTAGCGTCAGTTACCTCAATAAAGAAGATAAAATACCCGGAAGCTGGGTACGTGCATACATGATCAATAACGAGTCGATATCCCACATAACCACAGACTCAGTCTAGATTTTCCTCCCTTACAACTAACAACCTTTTCCCGCCGGGAGTTTGTTTATGACAACAAAAAAACAATACCCAAACCAAAACAAAAATAAACGCATTAAGCATACGTTCAATTGTTATGCAACGAATATGGGTATTCGTCGATCGGACGTTTACCTCAAAATAATTAAATAATTTATTAGCTTAAGTCGCACAATTCAATTGTTGTGTACATACTACATACTACGCTGCGAATATGGGTCACCATCGATCGGACGTTTACCCCAAAATAACTTATTAACATAAGTTGCTCATTTATTCTTAGTAAGCATAAATTGCATCGAACGTTTAAGTTGCACAATAACAATTTAGCCTAGTTTAAGCAAATTATTAGTAATTATGTAAGCAAATAATTTGTATAAATAGTTAAGAAATGTTCATAATAAATTCAGAATAAGTAACCTTTTCATAAAGTCTTGTTTTCATATTAAATAGTTATCCCCCTACCCAAGGTAAGTGACTATTTCAAGTATTTCAAGTGCAACGAGCAATATCTAAAAACAGTGGTCCTTCGAGCATAAACAAAAGTAACAGTTTACTTTGCCAAGCATATAAAAAGTAATAGTTTACTTTATACAAATTTAGAAGTAATAGTTTACTTCACCAACGCATTAAAACGCACTTCACGTCAAAGTTATAGTTTACTTTATACAAATTTGGAAGTAATAGTTTACTTCACCAACGCATTAAAACGCACTTCACTTCAACATGGACCAACTAGGACGAGTAATCGATAATCTACAAGATGTCATCACCCAGCTGGAAGAGGTTAGAGTTAACCTCGTCAAACTGGGATTAGAAAAGCGTTCTCCAGAAACGCTTTCCAGGCAGTACGAAAAGGCTAAGAGCCTTTGGACTTCCATTGAGAATTACTATGCCAACTTATCAAAGCTAAGCAAAAAAGCCGCTGCCGAATTCCTGCCAAAATTCGAGGCAGCTCAAACAATCTTGGCCAAAATTAAAGAGTTCATCAAGAAGAACTCCCCGCAGTTGTTGGATGAGGACAAAACCGACGACGGAAATCCTGGAGATGCAGTTGCCCCAACTGATGAGGAAACCAGCCAGGCTCCCCAAGCACAAACGGCCGCAAGTTCCAATCCTCAAACAGATGAAAGGAACAATTCTTCCACTACATCTGTCGATAGCTGCAAGGCGGAGTCCAAGGCGCCTAACGATTCCCAACTCTCCATGCCCGTTCAACCAGTATTTACATACGTACAAGGAGTTGGGTTTGTTTTACAAAATCCCGCGGGAGGGATGTGTGGTCAAGAATACATCACTCCATCGCAGCCGTCCAACGTACCTCAACATGTAAGTAATACAACCGAAGCACTTCTACATGCCATAGCGAAACTAACGCTTGATCGAGAGAATGAATCGAAGGCAGACAGACCGCGTGCAGAGGGTATCAAAATCCCGGAGGTACACCTAAAAGAATATAGTGGTGACATCACGAAGTACCGTGAATTTAAAGAGCAGTTCGATTCACTGGTAGTGAAAAGCCGAATGTCAAACATCGATCGCTTCACTTTACTCAAGTCGAAGCTCACTGGGAAAGCATTGAAAGCAATTACCGATTTAGATTTGACTGGAGACAACTATCCGATTGCCTGGTCAACATTGGACCGAACGTTTGACAATCCGAGACATTTAGCAAAAATTGAACTAGAGGCTATGCTAGCTCTACCACGACGTCCAACAATCCCAGGAAATTCAGAGTCTATTATTTCGTACATGCACTACACTAAAGGACGGGTCTCCAATCTAAAAAGAAATAAAATAAGTGGAGAACAGATCATGGCCTATTTAATCCTTCGAGGCTTAGATCCTATCACACGTGGCAGATTGGACTATTCTTACAACTGTAAAACCAGACTTCCTACCTTAGAGGAAATAGAAGACTTCATGTTCAAGGAATACCAGCATCATCTAGATCAAGACGACAATTGTCAAAATATTCAGTCATCTCATAAGGTACCTAGGAAGGATTTCAGTATGCCGCATACCAAAGTACATGCTACACTTCAATCGAAAGAAGCAGCAACAAAGAAGTGCTTCATCTGCACAGAAAACCATCCAGTTGTGGACTGTCCAAAGTTCCTGAGCTCACAAAATCGAGAAGCCATGCTGCGTGACCACAAGATCTGCATCTATTGCTTAAAGCATCGTTTCGACTATCGCTCTCCTTGCAAATCAAGAGAGTATTTAAAATGCAGAACCTGTCAAGGACCTCATATTACGGAAATGCATCCACAACCAAATTCCACGGCTAACCTTCCATCGACAAGTAGCACTTACCTGTGCCAAAATGAGTCCGATGCCTCTTCTAGTGTGCTCCTACGTACAGCTATTGCTACGCTTTTAGTTCACGATGACAACATTCCAGTTCGTTGCTTGCTGGATCAAAGCAGCCAAGCCAATTACATATCCGAGGATTTGGTGCAGAAGTTACGATTGCCTAAAAAACGAACACTTGTCAAAGTTATTGGAGTAGGGGGGGAGATTGGAACAGTCCGCTCTATTGCCAATATAAAACTAAAACTGGATAATCCTGATCAACCATTCATAAACATAAAAGCACTCGTGGTCAAACGAGTTACCGGATCACTTCCCAGCATGCCCAGTCACATCACTTGGAAATCCTCCTTTGACAAACCTCTTGCAGATCCGCATTTCAACAAACCAGCATATATTCCTTTGCTAATGGGTGGACTAGTATATTCAACAGTGTTACGTCCAGGTTTGGAGAAGAAGGAAGGATTATTACTGCAAAACACATTTCTTGGTGGGTGGATCGTATCTGGTGACCCGGGAAACGGAAGTGGAAAACGCACTTCCGCCTTTACTACACTATCAGAGTTCGAGTCAAATCTAATGGATTTCTGGGACATGCCAATTACCAAAGAAGACATCTGTAAAGTTGAGAGTTCGTACTGCGAAAACTTATTCATTGAAAACCACTCTCGAACTAAAGACGGCCGCTACATCGTCCCAATCCCTTGGAAGATCGACACACCTGAATTGGGAAATTCGTATAGGAATGCAGTAAAATTCTTCATTGGAAAGACGATGGGAACAAAACGAGACTTACAAGAAAATATCAAACGAATTTATGGAAGACTATCTCACGTCGCATCACATGTCCCCGGTTCGTGCTGCAAGGCAGCGAGATGAGACCGGAAACGCTTACTACATCCCATATATAAGCATCATTCGAAAAGATGCTGTTACAACAAAGTTGAGGAACGTTTTTTACGCTAGCGCACCATCAAGCAACGGAATCTCTCTAAATCAGCTTATCTACCCAGGTCCGAAACTGCAGAGTCACATCTTTGATATTATCCTACAGAATAGACAGTACGAGTTTATTTACACCAGCGACATGAAACAGATGTTTCGCCAGTTCCTGATCCCGAAACCAGACCGCGAGAAATTTCGTATCCTCTGGCGACCCAACAAAACAGAACCATTGGGCGAGTTTTTCCTTAACACTGTGACATACGGTGTGGACTGCGCACCATGGCAAGCAATTCGTACTATCCATCAAATCGCAGATGACAACGCACCGGATTTGGAGATCAAGGACATAATCAAGAACTCTATTTATATGGATTATCTGTTTCACGCAGCTGATAGCATTAAAAAATGTCAAGAGCAAATTTCTAAGATAACAACTACACTAGAGGCCGGTAAGCTATCCCTAACAAAATGGTCATCAAACCACCCAGACGTTCTTCGTTACATAGAAGACAGCAAAAAACTCAGTGCCTACAAAGATACTGCCGATCCAATTATGAAAATCTTAGGGATTAACTACAACCCAGGAGAGGACACATTTCTCATCCGAATCCCAACTCCAGACCTGATAAAATTCACTAAAAGAGGTCTGCTTTCTATTGCTGCATCGCTTTACGATCCCATGGGTTGGATCTTGCCAGTAATAATGCTTTTCCGTATACGGATCCAAGAGTTGTGGCTACTTAAGTACGACTGGGATGACCAGTTAGATGAGAAAATCCAAAAGAAATTCAGCAAACCATTGGAAACTCTATCTCAACTAAGTGACATTAGAATTCCTCGCTGGATCGACGGAACCAAAAGCCCTGCAATTCAGCTCATTGGATTTTGTGACGCCTCAGGGGATGGATACGCGGCAGTGATTTATAGTCGAGTAAAGATCGGGGCAACGTACAATGTCCGTTTACTAGCAGCCAAGGGCCGCGTAACGCCACTCAAGACTAGAACAAACAAAGACAGTAATATATGTACGATCCCCAAGATGGAGCTTGAGGGAATGGTGCTGCTTTCCGAGCTCTTCAAACAAATCAGAAGTAATCTCCGCCACACTAATATCACGATGACAGCATACACTGATAGTGAGGTTGCCTTAGCCTGGGTACGAAGCAATAAAGTGATTGACAACAAATTTGTGAATAGAAGAGTTGCCAAGATTCGGAAAGTGATTGGACCGGCGGATATCCACTACATCAAATCATCGGAGAATCCTGCAGATCCAGCTTCACGTGGACAAACACCAGGCCATCTGGCCAAATGTCGGCTCTGGTTTGAAGGTCCAATTTGGTTACTGGATAACCAACTGCCATTTACACCATTTAAAGATATGGAGATCACCATAACGCATGCCTCTCGAACTAAGGTGGACAAAGAAAATTTTATTGAAAGGTTCTCATGCCTTAACCGTTTACTGCGAGTTACCGCATATTGCCTTCGGTGGGCCAGAAAACAGCATATACGTGAGGTTGGCCCAATCACCGCTGAAGAAATTTCCAATGCAAAGGCAAAAATCATCAGGTTTCAGCAGCAACAATGCTTTACAAACGAAATAGCCCACTTAGAAAAAACGAACACTTTTCCGAGAAAAAGCTGGTTAACCTCTCTAACTCCAATATTTGGTCCAGACGACAACATTCTTCGTGCAAGGGGAAGGATTTCTCTTGCCAACATCTCCGAAAGTCGTAAGCATCCCATTTTATAAACCAAATTCCATTTTAATTTATGGTACGTTGATTTAATGGTACGCCAAACACACCTGGATCACCACCATTGCGGAAACTCTCTAACGGAACACTTAATACGGGAAGAATTCTGGATCCCTGCTGTAAAATCGCGCATCAAGAAATGTATTCGGAGTTGCCCAACCTGCATCCGATGGAAGGCTCAAACTGTTCAACCGATCATGGGAGATCTACCGGCAGAGCGCATCACTCCAGCACCAGCGTTCAGCAAAATCGGGGTAGATTTATGCGGTCCCTTCACATAAAAGCCAGCGCAATTCTTCATTGGACAAGAAAGACGATGGGAACAAAACGAGACTTACAAGCAAATATCAAACGAATTTATGGAAGACTATCTCACGTCGCATCACATGTCCCCGGTTCCTGCTGCAAGGCAGCGAGATGAGACCGGAAACGCTTACTACATCCCATATATAAGCATCATTCGAAAAGATGCTGTTACAACAAAGTTGAGGAACGTTTTTAACGCTAGCGCACCATCAAGCAACGGAATCTCTCTAAATCAGCTTATCTACCCAGGTCCGAAACTGCAGAGTCACATCTTTGATATTATCCTACAGAATAGACAGTACGAGTTTATTTACACCAGCGACATGAAACAGATGTTTCGCCAGTTCCTGATCCCGAAACCAGACCGCGAGAAATTTCGTATCCTCTGGCGACCCAACAAAACAGAACCATTCGGCGAGTTTTTCCTTAACACTGTGACATACGGTGTGGACTGCGCACCATGGCAAGCAATTCGTACTATCCATCAAATCGCAGATGACAACGCACCGGATTTGGAGATAAAGGACATAATCAAGAACTCTATTTACATGGATGATCTGTTTCACGCAGCTGATAGCATTAAAAAATGTCAAGAGCAAATTTCTAAGATAACAACTACACTAGAGGCCGGTAAGCTATCCCTAACAAAATGGTCATCAAACCACCCAGACGTTCTTCGTTACATAGAAGACAGCAAAAAACTCAGTGCCTACAAAGATACTGCCGATCCAATTATGAAAATCTTAGGGATTAACTACAACCCAGGAGAGGACACATTTCTCATCCGAATCCCAACTCCAGACCTGATAAAATTCACTAAAAGAGGTCTGCTTTCTATTGCTGCATCGCTTTACGATCCCATGGGTTGGATCTTGCCAGTAATAATGCTTTTCCGTATACGGATCCAAGAGTTGTGGCTACTTAAGTACGACTGGGATGACCAGTTAGATGAGAAAATCCAAAAGAAATTCAGCAAACCATTGGAAACTCTATCTCAACTAAGTGACATTAGAATTCCTCGCTGGATCGACGGAACCAAAAGCCCTGCAATTCAGCTCATTGGATTTTGTGACGCCTCAGGGGATGGATACGCGGCAGTGATTTATAGTCGAGTAAAGATCGGGGCAACGTACACTGTCCGTTTACTAGCAGCCAAGGGCCGCGTAACGCCACTCAAGATTAGAACAAACAAAGACAGTAATATAAGTACGATCCCCAAGATGGAGCTTGAGGGAATGGTGCTGCTTTCCGAGCTCTTCAAACAAATCAGAAGTAATCTCCGCCACACTAATATCACGATGACAGCATACACTGATAGTGAGGTTGCCTTAGCCTGGGTACGAAACAATAAAGTGATTGACAACAAATTTGTGAATAGTAGAGTTGCCAAGATTCGGAAAGTGATTGGACCGGCGGATATCCACTACATCAAATCATCGGAGAATCCTGCAGATCCAGCTTCACGTGGACAAACACCAGGCCATCTGGCCAAATGTCGGCTCTGGTTTGAAGGTCCAATTTGGTTACTGGATAACCAACTGCCATTTACACCATTTAAAGATATGGAGATCACCATAACGCATGCCTCTCGAACTGAGGTGGACAAAGAAAATTTTATTGAAAGGTTCTCATGCCTTAACCGTTTACTGCGAGTTACCGCATATTGCCTTCGGTGGGCCAGAAAACAGCATATACGTGAGGTTGGCCCAATCACCGCTGAAGAAATTTCCAATGCAAAGGCAAAAATCATCAGGTTTCAGCAGCAACAATGCTTTACAAACGAAATAGCCCACTTAGAAAAAACGAACACTTTTCCGAGAAAAAGCTGGTTAACCTCTCTAACTCCAATATTTGGTCCAGACGACAACATTCTTCGTGCAAGGGGAAGGATTTCTCTTGCCAACATCTCCGAAAGTCGTAAGCATCCCATTTTATTAACCAAATGCCATTTTGATTTATGGTACGTTGATTTAATGGTACGCCAAACACACCTGGATCACCACCATTGCGGAAACTCTTTAACGGAACACTTAATACGGGAAGAATTCTGGATCCCTGCTGTAAAATCGCGCATCAAGAAATGTATTCGGAGTTGCCCAACCTGCATCCGATGGAAGGCTCAAACTGTTCAACCGATCATGGGAGATCTACCGGCAGAGCGCATCACTCCAGCACCAGCGTTCAGCAAAATCGGGGTAGATTTATGCGGTCCCTTCACATAAAAGCCAGCGCAATTCGGTTCGACAAAATCATCAAAGTTTGGGTGGCAGTCTTTGTCTGTTTGTTTACAAAAGCTGTTCACTTAGAAATTTGTTCGGATCTAAGCACTGAAATGTTCCTCGTCGCCTTCGCTCGCTTTGCAAACAGACGTTGCTGGCCTTCCTTGGTCCTCTCTGACAATGGCACCAACTTTGTCGGAGCAAAGAAGCGGATAAACAAAGAATGGAGCAAGATAACCACAGACAGTAAGGACCGAATGGCTCTCCAAGAGATTGTTTGGAAATTCAACCCGCCCTACAGCCCTAACTTCGGTGGACTATGGGAAGCTGCCGTTAAGTCAATGAAACATCTTATGAAGAAAATGTCTAGTACAACTAATCTGAACTATGAAGAATTCAATTCCCTATTATGCCGCATCGAAGGTATCCTAAATAGCAGACCATTATATCCAGAGTCATCAGAAGCAGAAGACCCATCCGCCCTTACACCATTCCATTTCATCACGCAACGCAGCTTTAAAAACTCCGTAGTCGATGCAGGTCCGCCAGCTGCTGTTCCGATCACAAAACGCTGGCTACAAGTACAACAACTTCAACAACAATTTTGGGAACGGTTCCACCAGAGAAATAAATGGAAGTTCTCTTCCCAAACACTCGGCATCGGAGATGTTGTATTACTGTAATGTATAATGGGTATAGCACGAGCTGGCAGGATCTCCTTGTAATGTTTGCCAGCTATTGATGGTAACTTGGCAGGATCGCCATGTAAAGATTAGTAACTGTAACGCTATTGCTGATTGAAACGCTAGGAGCAATTTAGGGCTTTATTTCCATGTACTGTATAATGCTCCTTGATGTCTAGTAACGGGTTCCACTAGTCAAGGCTATTACGCCAGAGACTTGAACCTTTGGGGTAATTTCCTGCTCTCAAGGTGGGAATTTAACTAGAGGTTCCTGCTAATGCCTTTAGGGTTTAAGGCTCGCAAGCCAAAAAAACACTGGTGGTATTGCTTTTGCTTTCTAGTCTGAAGTTCGAACTAGAAGTGATTTTTATTTGATTCTTGTTGCTTATTTATAGGTGGTCAAAGACTTAAAACATACTACACAATTTAATAAGAATACATAGAAAAGTATACACATGTATACTAGGTAGATCGATTAGTGCTGGTCAGCATTTTGGCATTATTGCATACCAATATGCCGAACATTCTTAATTGCTTCAGGTCGCTTGCCTATATATTGCTGATGTGACATATTTACCAGCACAGGCAAGTGACCTACATTGTTTATAATTTTATTGCATGTTCGGTCAACGTCATACACCGCAAGGGTAAGTGACCGAACGTTATTTACTTTTTTTATGATCAGCGCTCGCTCGCCTATAATGCTTTCTATGCATTTTGTTTGTTGTCATAGGCTAACGACCGCCGATCGTACTCTCATTACTTTGTATGCTGCCATGCTCAGGCATGAAGTGTGCTGACAAAGTAATAAGACTCTTTTTTGTTTGTTCACTCGTTGAGTGTTTAAGCTGTAATATTTTAATTGCGGTTCATATGCAGATGGCATTATGAGGAATACAATGAATCGGGACTATATGAATAATTAATCGATCTAACCTTGAATACTATGTTAGCGCTGGTATGCTCCCTTCACACCACTCTTCCTGGGGGAAAAAGGAGAAATCATGACACATCGTGATTTCTTCTTTTTAGGCGCCACTTGTGTATCATTTTCTGGTTTGACTACCAGGTGGGAGATTTTTTGTTTGTTTTACAATTATTTGAAATAAATTTTTGTTTTGTCGTAAAAAGGTTACGTTAATTCGGAAAAATACATAGGTAGGTATATTTATTTCTTATTGTTAAATTTTAGTTTAATGTATATTTTTTGTTTGTTTAATACATTCATTCAATCTTAATTATAATTGTAATTGTAGTAATAATTGTAAGTCTAGAAATTAATTTTTTAATTTTTAAATCTTATTTTTAGTTCTAATTTTAAATCGTTAATGAATTTGTTAAAACCTTAAAACTATGTTGTAGAAATTAAATTATTTACTTTTTTTTTATATTTTTAATGCTATGTATGGAAATTATATATGTATGTTTCTTATATATGTATTTTTTTTTTTTTTTTTTTACTATGTTGTATGGATATTTTCGTTAAATTATATTTTTCTTAAGTGATATGTTTTCCTTATACTCTATGTTAACGTGTTCTTAATAGGCCAATTCTAATTTTCTTATTTATTTAGACTTCTATCTTAAATTCTATTTTTGCTTAGTTTGTTTGTATTCATTATTGTTTTTACTTATTATTGCTTCTATATAATATATATTATATAATTTTTTTTTTTTTTTTTAATTTATTTACAATTTGGGATACCTTCTCTCACCCTTTTTTTTTTTTTTTTTTTTTTAAAGATCAGTTTTATAACGTTAAATATATGTAAAATGGCTTTAGTTTATTTTTGTGTACTGTCATTCTTTTGTTTTCGTATTTGATTTCACAATTCACACCATTTTGTGACAAGACTTCATATGGTCCTATATATATTGGATCTAGTTTCTTTCTAGCCTCATTTCTCAATAAAACCAAACTTCCTATTTCGAAATTTGCACTCTTTGTGTGCCCATCTATGTCATACCTTTCTTTCCTAGCATTTTTCTTTTTTATTAGAGTTTCTCGAGCATCACTATGAGCAACTTGTAATTTATTCTTCAAGTCAATTACGTAGTCCTCATAGTTGTATACTGGTTCTATATGTTTCGTTAAATTTGATGGTAAGTTAGACTGCTTTCCGAATATAAGTTCGAAAGGTGTATAACCCGTTTCTGAGTGTACAGAAGTATTATAACAGAAAACATAATAGGGCAACCAGGTGCTCCAATCGGTATGTTTATCCGAAACATAACTTCTTAGATATGCTCCTAAAACCTTATGAGAGTTTTCTAGTGCCCCTATACTTTCATGATGGTATGCTGTAGATTGTAATTGTTCTATCCTCAACAATTTACAGCAACCTTTTAAAACCTGATTTAGAAACTCGGTTCCTTGGTCTGATGCTATTCTAAGTGGTACTCCATATCTTAAAATAAAACCTTCTACTATAGCTTTTGCTACTGTGACTGATTCTTTATTTGGAAGTGGTATAGCTTCCATAAATTTTGTAAGTTCGTCTTGTATTGTCAGAATATACTTGGAGCCATCTTCTGATTCTTCTAAGGGTCCTACTAAATCTAGATATAATTTTTCAAAACCTGATTCGGCTGTAGATGTAATAGTCATGGGTTGTTTTTTAGGCTGGATATATTTGTTTCTTTGGCAAATCGGGCAATGCTTAACAAATGTCGTCACATCGTTTTGCATTCCTGTCCAAAAGTATTTTTTCTTAATTTTTTGTAACATACGGTTTACTCCGGCATGTCCGCTAGTTGGAAGTATGTGGTAGTCATTTAGTATTAATTTCTTCTTACAAGGATCGGTTACTTCGATATGGTTTTCTATAATGTGCACTTTGATATTACTTTCTTTAAACATTTCTCCTAATATCTTTTTTAATTCATTTACTTTGCATTCTCGGTGGCCACCTGCAAGTTTCTTCATTTCATTTTTAGTAACATATATTTTCTTAATTGATCTTGATCCGCAGAGTTTTTGCACATCCCTTGACAGTATTTTGCCAAATTCTGCCGCTTGGGTTGTAGTGCTTTCCTTGGATTTATTTAGGAGTAAACAATTCCTTTTTGGAATATACGCCAAAACTTTGTTTGGGGCTATAATTAAGTCCATATCCTTGTAATTAACTAAATCTTCCGTAAAATTGTCAACGATCTTCAGCTCCACGACTTTCAGTCCATTTTCTGGTAATTTTAGTAGTTCTATTATACGATTTTCTTTCGATTCTTTACTTTCTATTTTATCGCCTGTTTGACTTTGATTATAACTATTGATTTTCGATTGAGCTCTCGTTATAACACGTATAGGTAATTGTTTTAAATCGTCCGAGTATAATTTTATACGGCTAAGTGCGTCTGCGGTACAATTATCTTTGCCGGGAGAATATTCTACGTAAAAATTGTATTCCTCTAGTAATATTCTAAATTTGGTTAGTCTACTACTAGGTTCTTTTAGTGAGAACAAGTACACTAAGGGTCTGTGGTCTGTCAAAATCTTAAATCTTCTTCCGAACAGATAGGGTCGATAGTGTTTGACTGCCCACACTATTGCAAGTAATTCTTTCTCAATGGTGCTATAGTTTTTCTCTGCCTTATTAAGAGTCTTGCTTGCGTAAGCAATTGGCCTATCATCGGAATTGGATAACACTGCTCCAAGAGCGAAACCTGACGCATCTGTACGTAGAATGAATTCTTCATTAAAATTGGGGAATTGTAATATTTTAGGACTCGTGAGGATTTTTTTTAACAAATTAAATGATTTTTGGCAATCTTTATTGAAAATGAACTCGACATCTTTCTTTAGTAATCGATTAAGTGAAATGGAGATGGTAGCGAAATTTGGAATGAATTTACGATAATAGTTTGCAAAGGCCACAAATCTTCTGGTCTCATCAGCGTTGGTGGGTATTGGATAATTTTTCATAGCAATAGATTTAGTGGGATCGGGTAGTATGCCATTGTCAGAGATAACGTGTCCTAGGTATAACACTTCTTTGCGCAAGAAAGAACATTTTCCTGGATGTATCTTGAGATTTACTTCTCTGAGACGTTCAAAAACTTGGATTAAGTTTTTATTGTGGTGTTCTAAACTTTTACCGAAAACTATGAGGTCATCAAGATAAACGAAGCAACGTGAATATGTTAGTCCTGACATCGCTATGGACATCATTCTTGAAAATTTGCTGGGTGAAATCTTTAGCCCCATCGGTAGTCGTTTTAGTTGGTAGTGATCTTCTTCTGTTGAAAACGCCGTAATTGGTCTGCTATTAGCATCTAACTCCATTTGATAGTATCCCTGGCTTAAATCTATGCACGAAAAGTAAGCTGCTCCTCCTACCATGTCATAGATGTCTGTTATGTTGGGTAGGGGGAATTTGTCATCCTCAATTCGCTCGTTAACGTGACGATAGTCTATCACCATCCGGAATTTCTGTAGACCGGTAACAGGGTCCTTCTTCTACGATAAGTACTGGGGAATTCCAAGCAGAAATAGATGGCTCTATGATATCATCTGCTAACATTTTTCGTATTTCTTCCTTTAGATCTAGCTTCTGGGTGTGTGGTAGGCGATAAGGCTTTGTATATTTTGGGGATGCTCCTTCTTTAAGCGTGATATCTGCCTTTCCAATATTGGTATATGTTAATTTATCACCTTCTACGTGAAAGATATCTTGGTATTTAGAACATATTGCTTCGATTTCCGTTTTTTTCCTCACTATTTAATGTATCAAAACTTATTTCGCTTAATATCTTATTAACTCGGGTGCTTATCGATTTATCTGTCTGGTGGTAGCGTAAGACATAATGTTCCGAAGCGGGTAAAGATAAAGGCTCAGCCCATTTAAGATTTACTGTTGTATCGCGTGTATTTAGTATTCTAATAGGAATTTTTCCTTTTATGGGTGTAGAAAGTGACCCGGCCATGAAAATATCTCTACCTAATTCTTGTGGGGCAAAAACTCGAGCTTCGGTGTGCTCTGTGCTTAGAAAATAGGTTGCTTCGCACCTTGGTGCTAGCAGGACAGTGTTTATGTGCTGCTGGGAGCATATGGGTAGGTGAATTGTATTACTACTTTTCCTGAGTTTTAATAAAAATTCCTCCAAATCGATTATGGCGTTAAATTCTAAAAGAAAGTTTGCTCCGATAATTCCTTCAACTGGAATCGGAAAAGAATCGGGTACTACATGAAATTCGTATGGGACGATGAGCTCATCAATATGCAAATCGAGATAACATGTTCCCTTAGTCTGGAGATTTCCTGATATTCCTAAAATATTTTTGTGGTTTTGTCTGTGAATATCCTAATGCTTTTGTCGATTTTACCTTCTTTAATTACACAAATCGAGGCTCCTGTGTCAAGCAAAAATCTTGTGTCTGTATTATTGTCTAGTCCTATTTCAACGTGGATGCCGTTTGACGGTCCAACAGTGCAATTTGCTGTTGACACTTGTGGAGTTATTGGTTTCCCCCCGATGGGTCGGCTTCCCCCTCGGTGGGTTGCTCGTTTCCCATTGTTAGTATTCTGTTGTCCCTAGCCTGACTGTTTCTAAATGGGTTTCTATTCTGCCTGTCTTGATTATGGTTTGGTTGCCCCCGATTGTTTTGTCTGTCATTGAAATTGTTCTGTCTGTACCTGTCATTGTAGCTATTCCTGTACTGAGACGAATTATTTGGTATTGGCGGTATACTGGGCCTATTGTTGTTTCCTAACCTTTGGTTATTTCGGTTTAATTCGTTCTGGTATAATAATCTTCCCTGATTTTGGTTTTGGATATTTCTATTCTGAAAGAATCGCTCATTATTATATGAGAATCTTCCTTGATTAGAAAATCTTGGTTGGCCTACGTAATTAGCGTTCTGTCTGTGAGTGTATCTGGTGTCGAAGTATCTAACTGAGTTTGTGGGAGTAGTAGAACTTTGGTCCAACTCTAGTAGATGTTGAATTGCGTCTTTTAGTTTAGTGTGCCTGGCACTGTCAAGTACTATTTTTAGCCTATCGTTAACTCCTTTTTTTAGGAATGCTAATCCACGTCTATCGTTTGCTATTGTAAGTGTTTCACGTGTAGATTCCCCGTGGCAAGCTACTTCGAGTTCTGTCATTCTTGATATTAAATTTTCTATAATCGTTACGAATTCGTGCACTGGTCGATTACCTTGGTATGTACGACTTAATTGAGTTTGTATTGATTCGATTGTTTCTTTTGGCCCACATTTTTCTATCAAAATTTTCTTTAGTGATGCAAAATCTTCTGGCTTTTGATTACCAAATTCTGTTAGGGCTTTCCCTTGAACCTTGCATTTTAAAAGGAATTTAACTAAGGTTGGTCTAGAATCATCGTTAAGAGTGTCGTGGTAAAATTCGACGTTATTAATAAAGTCGCGGATGTTTTCGGCTCTTTTGCAATCCTCTTCGCAATTGAGGGTTGGCAATTTTTGCGCGAGGCTGAAATTGAAAGAATCTGCCATTTTGATAGGTTTCGGTTGTAAGCTATTATTAACTATTTTTTCCGATTGTCGTTTAAAAACTTTTGCGGTGGCTATTAGTTTCTTTAAGTTTACTACTTCTAACTCAGAACAGCTATCTTGATCTATTTTTGAGAGTTGTTCGCAAAAAGAAATCCAAAGTTCCTCGATCTGTTCTAATTTTCTTTTTACCCCTTCCTCTTTTCTTGTCCTATTAGGCGATTTTTTTAAGCTGTCGTAGCAGGTTTTTAGTGCGTTTAGGGCTTCTGTTAGTTGGGAGAAATTCATTTGGTTGAGAGGCTAGAATGGAATGAAAAACGATCCTATCTTTATATGACCATAATCAGTAGAACTAAAAAAAAAATTTTTATGGGGATAGTGTTTTTTCTCTTATTTTATTTTGCTTATCATATTAAAAGATATATTTTATTTTATATTTATACCTGGGCTGGTCGCCGCTCTAAATGCTTAATTGTGTCGGCTATTATTTTTCGCCTATAGTGCTGTAGTCCCTGGTATATGAATGCAATTATAAGTGCTGTTATGAACATTAGTAACAGTACTGC
This sequence comes from Nephrocerus scutellatus, assembly GCA_947095585.1. Classification (NCBI taxonomy): domain Eukaryota; kingdom Metazoa; phylum Arthropoda; class Insecta; order Diptera; family Pipunculidae; genus Nephrocerus; species Nephrocerus scutellatus. The sequence continues at coordinate 77,994,779 of OX352763.1, forward strand.
AGCGGTCATATCTGTCGGTTTCTCCTGTTGAAAATTATGTGCTGCTATTAGCTGGGGTCCGGTGTTGATTACCTCCTTGCTTTCCTTCGTTCCCATTGTACCAGCTCTTCGCTTGAGTCGATACTTTTTTGAATAATTTATGGAATTGCTTGGCTTCTTTCTGTTTTTTCCGGTCCGCTGCCCGCTGTTCCTTCTTTTTCTCCCGCAGTTGTAAAATGAAGTGGTCTCTAGTGGTGCTGGATTGGCCGGGAATGTTGGCCAATCTTTTTAATTCGGCCTGTTCTTTTCGGAGCTTCACGCGCAGACCTCCTCTTGTTGATTTTTTCTTCGCTGGTGGTGTTATTAGAGGTTCTTCTGGTGTTCTCTTCGCTGTCCTTCGTCTATATTCTTCTATGGTTAGCGGTCTTGGCCCAACTTTTGGTTCTGGTTCAATTTTTGTTTTTTTTTCAGGATCTCGTCGGCTTTTCTAATATACTCGGCTGCGAGGGTCAGTTGTTCCTCGTTGGACATTGGGTTGTTTCTTCTTTTTCACGGCAATAATCTTGATACTGGCAGGATCTTATTAGACTAGCAGGATATTATTAGGTTGGCAGGATCTTCTTAGACTGGTAATATGGGAAGATTCGAAGATTCCAGGTAGGCATGGCAGGATCGCCATGTAATGTATAATGGGTATAGCACGAGCTGGCAGGATCTCCTTGTAATGTTTGCCAGCTATTGATGGTAACTTGGCAGGATCGCCATGTAAAGATTAGTAACTGTAACGCTATTGCTGATTGAAACGCTAGGAGCAATTTAGGGCTTTATTTCCATGTACTGTATAATGCTCATTGATGTCTAGTAACGGGTTCCACTAGTCAAGGCTATTACGCCAGAGACTTGAACCTTTGGGGTAATTTCCTGCTCTCAAGGTGGGAATTTAACTAGAGGTTCCTGCTAATGCCTTTAGGGTTTAAGGCTCGCAAGCCAAAAAAACACTGGTGGTATTGCTTTTGCTTTCTAGTCTGAAGTTCGAACTAGAAGTGATTTTTATTTGATTCTTGTTGCTTATTTATAGGTGGTCAAAGACTTAAAACATACTACACAATTTAATAAGAATACATAGAAAAGTATACACATGTATACTAGGTAGATCGATTAGTGCTGGTCAGCATTTTGGCATTATTGCATACCAATATGCCGAACATTCTTAATTGCTTCAGGTCGCTTGCCTATATATTGCTGATGTGACATATTTACCAGCACAGGCAAGTGACCTACATTGTTTATAATTTTATTGCATGTTCGGTCAACGTCATACACCGCAAGGGTAAGTGACCGAACGTTATTTACTTTTTTTATGATCAGCGCTCGCTCGCCTATAATGCTTTCTATGCATTTTGTTTGTTGTCATAGGCTAACGACCGCCGATCGTACTCTCATTACTTTGTATGCTGCCATGCTCAGGCATGAAGTGTGCTGACAAAGTAATAAGACTCTTTTTTGTTTGTTCACTCGTTGAGTGTTTAAGCTGTAATATTTTAATTGCGGTTCATATGCAGATGGCATTATGAGGAATACAATGAATCGGGACTATATGAATAATTAATCGATCTAACCTTGAATACTATGTTAGCGCTGGTATGCTCCCTTCACACCACTCTTCCTGGGGGAAAAAGGAGAAATCATGACACATCGTGATTTCTTCTTTTTAGGCGCCACTTGTGTATCATTTTCTGGTTTGACTACCAGGTGGGAGATTTTTTGTTTGTTTTACAATTATTTGAAATAAATTTTTGTTTTGTCGTAAAAAGGTTACGTTAATTCGGAAAAATACATAGGTAGGTATATTTATTTCTTATTGTTAAATTTTAGTTTAATGTATATTTTTTGTTTGTTTAATACATTCATTCAATCTTAATTATAATTGTAATTGTAGTAATAATTGTAAGTCTAGAAATTAATTTTTTAATTTTTAAATCTTATTTTTAGTTCTAATTTTAAATCGTTAATGAATTTGTTAAAACCTTAAAACTATGTTGTAGAAATTAAATTATTTACTTTTTTTTTATATTTTTAATGCTATGTATGGAAATTATATATGTATGTTTCTTATATATGTATTTTTTTTTTTTTTTTTTTTACTATGTTGTATGGATATTTTCGTTAAATTATATTTTTCTTAAGTGATATGTTTTCCTTATACTCTATGTTAACGTGTTCTTAATAGGCCAATTCTAATTTTCTTATTTATTTAGACTTCTATCTTAAATTCTATTTTTGCTTAGTTTGTTTGTATTCATTATTGTTTTTACTTATTATTGCTTCTATATAATATATATTATATAATTTTTTTTTTTTTTTTTTAATTTATTTACAATTTGGGATACCTTCTCTCACCCTTTTTTTTTTTTTTTTTTTTTAAAGATCAGTTTTATAACGTTAAATATATGTAAAATGGCTTTAGTTTATTTTTGTGTACTGTCATTCTTTTGTTTTCGTATTTGATTTCACAATTCACACCATTTTGTGACAAGACTTCATATGGTCCTATATATATTGGATCTAGTTTCTTTCTAGCCTCATTTCTCAATAAAACCAAACTTCCTATTTCGAAATTTGCACTCTTTGTGTGCCCATCTATGTCATACCTTTCTTTCCTAGCATTTTTCTTTTTTATTAGAGTTTCTCGAGCATCACTATGAGCAACTTGTAATTTATTCTTCAAGTCAATTACGTAGTCCTCATAGTTGTATACTGGTTCTATATGTTTCGTTAAATTTGATGGTAAGTTAGACTGCTTTCCGAATATAAGTTCGAAAGGTGTATAACCCGTTTCTGAGTGTACAGAAGTATTATAACAGAAAACATAATAGGGCAACCAGGTGCTCCAATCGGTATGTTTATCCGAAACATAACTTCTTAGATATGCTCCTAAAACCTTATGAGAGTTTTCTAGTGCCCCTATACTTTCATGATGGTATGCTGTAGATTGTAATTGTTCTATCCTCAACAATTTACAGCAACCTTTTAAAACCTGATTTAGAAACTCGGTTCCTTGGTCTGATGCTATTCTAAGTGGTACTCCATATCTTAAAATAAAACCTTCTACTATAGCTTTTGCTACTGTGACTGATTCTTTATTTGGAAGTGGTATAGCTTCCATAAATTTTGTAAGTTCGTCTTGTATTGTCAGAATATACTTGGAGCCATCTTCTGATTCTTCTAAGGGTCCTACTAAATCTAGATATAATTTTTCAAAACCTGATTCGGCTGTAGATGTAATAGTCATGGGTTGTTTTTTAGGCTGGATATATTTGTTTCTTTGGCAAATCGGGCAATGCTTAACAAATGTCGTCACATCGTTTTGCATTCCTGTCCAAAAGTATTTTTTCTTAATTTTTTGTAACATACGGTTTACTCCGGCATGTCCGCTAGTTGGAAGTATGTGGTAGTCATTTAGTATTAATTTCTTCTTACAAGGATCGGTTACTTCGATATGGTTTTCTATAATGTGCACTTTGATATTACTTTCTTTAAACATTTCTCCTAATATCTTTTTTAATTCATTTACTTTGCATTCTCGGTGGCCACCTGCAAGTTTCTTCATTTCATTTTTAGTAACATATATTTTCTTAATTGATCTTGATCCGCAGAGTTTTTGCACATCCCTTGACAGTATTTTGCCAAATTCTGCCGCTTGGGTTGTAGTGCTTTCCTTGGATTTATTTAGGAGTAAACAATTCCTTTTTGGAATATACGCCAAAACTTTGTTTGGGGCTATAATTAAGTCCATATCCTTGTAATTAACTAAATCTTCCGTAAAATTGTCAACGATCTTCAGCTCCACGACTTTCAGTCCATTTTCTGGTAATTTTAGTAGTTCTATTATACGATTTTCTTTCGATTCTTTACTTTCTATTTTATCGCCTGTTTGACTTTGATTATAACTATTGATTTTCGATTGAGCTCTCGTTATAACACGTATAGGTAATTGTTTTAAATCGTCCGAGTATAATTTTATACGGCTAAGTGCGTCTGCGGTACAATTATCTTTGCCGGGAGAATATTCTACGTAAAAATTGTATTCCTCTAGTAATATTCTAAATTTGGTTAGTCTACTACTAGGTTCTTTTAGTGAGAACAAGTACACTAAGGGTCTGTGGTCTGTCAAAATCTTAAATCTTCTTCCGAACAGATAGGGTCGATAGTGTTTGACTGCCCACACTATTGCAAGTAATTCTTTCTCAATGGTGCTATAGTTTTTCTCTGCCTTATTAAGAGTCTTGCTTGCGTAAGCAATTGGCCTATCATCGGAATTGGATAACACTGCTCCAAGAGCGAAACCTGACGCATCTGTACGTAGAATGAATTCTTCATTAAAATTGGGGAATTGTAATATTTTAGGACTCGTGAGGATTTTTTTAAACAAATTAAATGATTTTTGGCAATCTTTATTGAAAATGAACTCGACATCTTTCTTTAGTAATCGATTAAGTGAAATGGAGATGGTAGCGAAATTTGGAATGAATTTACGATAATAGTTTGCAAAGGCCACAAATCTTCTGGTCTCATCAGCGTTGGTGGGTATTGGATAATTTTTCATAGCAATAGATTTAGTAGGATCGGGTAGTATGCCATTGTCAGAGATAACGTGTCCTAGGTATAACACTTCTTTGCGCAAGAAAGAACATTTTCCTGGATGTATCTTGAGATTTACTTCTCTGAGACGTTCAAAAACTTGGATTAAGTTTTTATTGTGGTGTTCTAAACTTTTACCGAAAACTATGAGGTCATCAAGATAAACGAAGCAACGTGAATATGTTAGTCCTGACATCGCTATGGACATCATTCTTGAAAATTTGCTGGGTGAAATCTTTAGCCCCATCGGTAGTCGTTTTAGTTGGTAGTGATCTTCTTCTGTTGAAAACGCCGTAATTGGTCTGCTATTAGCATCTAACTCCATTTGATAGTATCCCTGGCTTAAATCTATGCACGAAAAGTAAGCTGCTCCTCCTACCATGTCATAGATGTCTGTTATGTTGGGTAGGGGGAATTTGTCATCCTCAATTCGCTCGTTAACGTGACGATAGTCTATCACCATCCGGAATTTCTGTAGACCGGTAACAGGGTCCTTCTTCTACGATAAGTACTGGGGAATTCCAAGCAGAAATAGATGGCTCTATGATATCATCTGCTAACATTTTTCGTATTTCTTCCTTTAGATCTAGCTTCTGGGTGTGTGGTAGGCGATAAGGCTTTGTATATTTTGGGGATGCTCCTTCTTTAAGCGTGATATCTGCCTTTCCAATATTGGTATATGTTAATTTATCACCTTCTACGTGAAAGATATCTTGGTATTTAGAACATATTGCTTCGATTTCCGTTTTTTTCCTCACTATTTAATGTATCAAAACTTATTTCGCTTAATATCTTATTAACTCGGGTGCTTATCGATTTATCTGTCTGGTGGTAGCGTAAGACATAATGTTCCGAAGCGGGTAAAGATAAAGGCTCAGCCCATTTAAGATTTACTGTTGTATCGCGTGTATTTAGTATTCTAATAGGAATTTTTCCTTTTATGGGTGTAGAAAGTGACCCGGCCATGAAAATATCTCTACCTAATTCTTGTGGGGCAAAAACTCGAGCTTCGGTGTGCTCTGTGCTTAGAAAATAGGTTGCTTCGCACCTTGGTGCTAGCAGGACAGTGTTTATGTGCTGCTGGGAGCATATGGGTAGGTGAATTGTATTACTACTTTTCCTGAGTTTTAATAAAAATTCCTCCAAATCGATTATGGCGTTAAATTCTAAAAGAAAGTTTGCTCCGATAATTCCTTCAACTGGAATCGGAAAAGAATCGGGTACTACATGAAATTCGTATGGGACGATGAGCTCATCAATATGCAAATCGAGATAACATGTTCCCTTAGTCTGGAGATTTCCTGATATTCCTAAAATATTTGTGGTTTTGTCTGTGAATATCCTAATGCTTTTGTCGATTTTACCTTCTTTAATTACACAAATCGAGGCTCCTGTGTCAAGCAAAAATCTTGTGTCTGTATTATTGTCTAGTCCTATTTCAACGTGGATGCCGTTTGACGGTCCAACAGTGCAATTTGCTGTTGACACTTGTGGAGTTATTGGTTTCCCCCCGATGGGTCGGCTTCCCCCTCGGTGGGTTGCTCGTTTCCCATTGTTAGTATTCTGTTGTCCCTAGCCTGACTGTTTCTAAATGGGTTTCTATTCTGCCTGTCTTGATTATGGTTTGGTTGCCCCCGATTGTTTTGTCTGTCATTGAAATTGTTCTGTCTGTACCTGTCATTGTAGCTATTCCTGTACTGAGACGAATTATTTGGTATTGGCGGTATACTGGGCCTATTGTTGTTTCCTAACCTTTGGTTATTTCGGTTTCGTTCGTTCTGGTATAATAATCTTCCCTGATTTTGGTTTTGGATATTTCTATTCTGAAAGAATCGCTCATTATTATATGAGAATCTTCCTTGATTAGAAAATCTTGGTTGGCCTACGTAATTAGCGTTCTGTCTGTGAGTGTATCTGGTGTCGAAGTATCTAACTGAGTTTGTGGGAGTAGTAGAACTTTGGTCCAACTCTAGTAGATGTTGAATTGCGTCTTTTAGTTTAGTGTGCCTGGCACTGTCAAGTACTATTTTTAGCCTATCGTTAACTCCTTTTTTTAGGAATGCTAATCCACGTCTATCGTTTGCTATTGTAAGTGTTTCACGTGTAGATTCCCCGTGGCAAGCTACTTCGAGTTCTGTCATTCTTGATATTAAATTTTCTATAATCGTTACGAATTCGTGCACTGGTCGATTACCTTGGTATGTACGACTTAATTGAGTTTGTATTGATTCGATTGTTTCTTTTGGCCCACATTTTTCTATCAAAATTTTCTTTAGTGATGCAAAATCTTCTGGCTTTTGATTACCAAATTCTGTTAGGGCTTTCCCTTGAACCTTGCATTTTAAAAGGAATTTAACTAAGGTTGGTCTAGAATCATCGTTAAGAGTGTCGTGGTAAAATTCGACGTTATTAATAAAGTCGCGGATGTTTTCGGCTCTTTTGCAATCCTCTTCGCAATTGAGGGTTGGCAATTTTTGCGCGAGGCTGAAATTGAAAGAATCTGCCATTTTGATAGGTTTCGGTTGTAAGCTATTATTAACTATTTTTTCCGATTGTCGTTTAAAAACTTTTGCGGTGGCTATTAGTTTCTTTAAGTTTACTACTTCTAACTCAGAACAGCTATCTTGATCTATTTTTGAGAGTTGTTCGCAAAAAGAAATCCAAAGTTCCTCGATCTGTTCTAATTTTCTTTTTACCCCTTCCTCTTTTCTTGTCCTATTAGGCGATTTTTTTAAACTGTCGTAGCAGGTTTTTAGTGCGTTTAGGGCTTCTGTTAGTTGGGAGAAATTCATTAGGTTGAGAGGCTAGAATGGAATGAAAAACGATCCTATCTTTATATGACCATAATCAGTAGAACTAAAAAAAAAATTTTTATGGGGATAGTGTTTTTTCTCTTATTTTATTTTGCTTATCATATTAAAAGATATATTTTATTTTATATTTATACCTGGGCTGGTCGCCGCTCTAAATGCTTAATTGTGTCGGCTATTATTTTTCGCCTATAGTGCTGTAGTCCCTGGTATATGAATGCAATTATAAGTGCTGTTATGAACATTAGTAACAGTACTGCAGCGGTCATATCTGTCGGTTTCTCCTGTTGAAAATTATGTGCTGCTATTAGCTGGGGTCCGGTGTTGATTACCTCCTTGCTTTCCTTCGTTCCCATTGTACCAGCTCTTCGCTTGAGTCGATACTTTTTTGAATAATTTATGGAATTGCTTGGCTTCTTTCTGTTTTTTCCGGTCCGCTGCCCGCTGTTCCTTCTTTTTCTCCCGCAGTTGTAAAATGAAGTGGTCTCTAGTGGTGCTGGATTGGCCGGGAATGTTGGCCAATCTTTTTAATTCGGCCTGTTCTTTTCGGAGCTTCACGCGCAGACCTCCTCTTGTTGATTTTTTCTTCGCTGGTGGTGTTATTAGAGGTTCTTCTGGTGTTCTCTTCGCTGTCCTTCGTCTATATTCTTCTATGGTTAGCGGTCTTGGCCCAACTTTTGGTTCTGGTTCAATTTTTGTTTTTTTTTCAGGATCTCGTCGGCTTTTCTAATATACTCGGCTGCGAGGGTCAGTTGTTCCTCGTTGGACATTGGGTTGTTTCTTCTTTTTCACGGCAATAATCTTGATACTGGCAGGATCTTATTAGACTAGCAGGATATTATTAGGTTGGCAGGATCTTCTTAGACTGGTAATATGGGAAGATTCGAAGATTCCAGGTAGGCATGGCAGGATCGCCATGTAATGTATAATGGGTATAGCACGAGCTGGCAGGATCTCCTTGTAATGTTTGCCAGCTATTGATGGTAACTTGGCAGGATCGCCATGTAAAGATTAGTAACTGTAACGCTATTGCTGATTGAAACGCTAGGAGCAATTTAGGGCTTTATTTCCATGTACTGTATAATGCTCCTTGATGTCTAGTAACGGGTTCCACTAGTCAAGGCTATTACGCCAGAGACTTGAACCTTTGGGGCAATTTCCTGCTCTCAAGGTGGGAATTCAACTAGAGGTTCCTGCTAATGCCTTTAGGGTTTAAGGCTCGCAAGCCTAAGAAAACACTGGTGGTATTGCTTTTGCTTTCTAGTCTGAAGTTCGAACTAGAAGTGATTTTTATTTGATTCTTGTTGCTTATTTATAGGTGGTCAAAGACTTAAAACATACTACACAATTTAATAAGAATACATAGAAAAGTATACACATGTATACTAGGTAGATCGATTAGTGCTGGTCAGCATTTTGGCATTATTGCATACCAATATGCCGAAAATTCTTAATTGCTTCAGGTCGCTTGCCTATATATTGCTGATGTGACATATTTACCAGCACAGGCAAGTGACCTACATTGTTTATAATTTTATTGCATGTTCGGTCAACGTCATACACCGCAAGGGTAAGTGACCGAACGTTATTTACTTTTTTTATGATCAGCGCTCGCTCGCCTATAATGCTTTCTATGCATTTTGTTTGTTGTCATAGGCTAACGACCGCCGATCGTACTCTCATTACTTTGTATGCTGCCATGCTCAGGCATGAAGTGTGCTGACAAAGTAATAAGACTCTTTTTTGTTTGTTCACTCGTTGAGTGTTTAAGCTGTAATATTTTAATTGCGGTTCATATGCAGATGGCATTATGAGGAATACAATGAATCGGGACTATATGAATAATTAATCGATCTAACCTTGAATACTATGTTAGCGCTGGTATGCTCCCTTCACATTACTTCAAGAACCAAGTGTTACTCCCGCAGATTGGAAAATGGGCCGAATTATTGAAAGCTATCCTGACAGTAAAGGAGACATCCGCACAGTTGACGTGAAGACAACTAAACGCGAGGTCGTGCATCGCGCCACAAATCGGTTGGTCCCATTGTTCCCAGAAGACACCCAGGAGGAGCCTGCCCTAAGCAGAAGTAATCGTCAGAAAAATCGCACCACCTCGCTACTAACTCGAGTCCTTTTATGTTGGCTCGCTCTTACTACCCCAACAACAAACGCCCTAGAAGTTCATCCACTTACTCCAGGTCTTCACATTCATCGGTTGGGAGACGCTTCCATCAAATATTTCGACTTGGAGTTCTCTGTCGAAACCTCTTTGAATTTGACCTCCGATCTGATTGCCATCGACACGCATATTAAGGACTTCAACGACTACTGCCAACAATTTCCGAACAGTAACTACTCAGCTTTACATCAACATTGCTGGACCCTAGAAAAAGCAGTGAGACGCGAGGCCATGACAATTAAAGAAGGCATCACTACAAGCTATAGTAGTAGACGGACAAAACGTTTCATAATGCCAGGGGTTTTAAAAGGTATTGTCAAATACGCTCCACAAATACTTATGACCGCCGGCGTAGCCTATCAAACAATAAAAAACTATCAACTGGAGCATCAAAACGTAAAATTGGAGGACAAAATTAAAAAAGTTTTAAAAATGTCTCGCCTCATCACAGACATCAACGACATAGAGTCTAAAACTGTTGACATGCAACTTCATGCACTAGTAGAACAGCAGCAACAGCTCCGAATTCAAGAACAAATGAATGACTACTCCTCCAGCATTCAACTACTCATCAACGCTATCCAAGCAAATCATCAGAACATCATTAACATCCGCCCCGTTGAAGCTTTAACAACGTATGTCAGTAAAATAAACGGTGACTTGAACTTCTGCAGGTTGCCAAACGTATCAGATTCATCTATGCTATTCACGTTCAACAAAGTAACAAAATCTGTCCGAGAAAATATGGTTACCGTGACGTTCACCATGTTGAAATCCAATTGATGTTAGCGGATTTATTATCTACTTGTATATTATTCACTTTACTTTGTTCACTTCTTTCTGATCAAGTCATTCATGACTTTATATTTTTGTTAATATTAATTCGAAAAATATTTTACTTACTTACTTTTGCTGTTTCAAGAAATACACACGCTTTTTAATAAAATCTCATAGTATCATAATAATATCCTGAATTATTATTTATCTTTTTCACTCGAAGTATTTACCATTTCAATAGGTTATGGGCCCAGTCGTATAAGTGAATAATAATCTCACCGGGTAAAAGTATTTTGGTATTTGGAAATTCAATTTGAAATTCTATCGTCATGGCGGTGGTGTTGAACCAAGATAGCACCAAGTGCACAATCAAGTTGTTGGACGATACGAACTATTTCAATTGGAGCTTTCGTATGGAAACGATTTTAAGGCATAAAGGATTGTGGAAGACAATTAATGAGGACAAACCAGAAGAAGCGGAAAATGCGGTAGCAGCTGCGTTTTGGGATAAAAGCGACCAAGAAGCTTTGACGTACATGCGGTTGTCTGTCGACGATGCACAAATAATGCATATCAGGACCATCGACACGGCAAAAGGTGCGTGGAAAGCATTAAAGGATGTCCATGAGCGTGACACGCCGGGCAATAAAATTCGATTATTGCGTGAAATCGTCGGAAAAATGGCGAACGAAGGAGATGATATTCAACAACACGTCAATTCAATGACAGAAATGTTCCAGAAATTGTTGGCTCTCGGCAAACTCGAACCAGAATTTTTGATGAGCGCGATGCTCATGAATTCGCTACCGAAAAGTTACGATGGGTTGGTGCTAGCGCTTGAATCAAGGCCTGAGAAGGACATCAACGTAGGTGTCGTAAAGAACATCGTCACTGAAGAATATCGTCGGCGTATGTCTCGAGATGGTGAAATGGGTGCCGGTTCGGCACTGAAAGTGACAACAAACAGATCGAATGCTTTGTCGTCCGCAAAAATTACTTGTTTCTTTTGCAAGAAACCCGGTCATATGAAGGCGGAATGCAGAAAATTTCAGAAATGGAAAAGCGACGGCGGTAGCAGAAATTCGAAACAGGAATCAAATGTGGTGAAACAAAGAGAAATAATCAAAGAATTTTTGTTTCTCGTAGGTAAGCCGAGCGGATGGATTATCGATTCGGGTGCAACATGTCACATCAGCAGTGAACGAAAATTGTTTTCGGAATTGGACGAAACACACACCGAAACAGTCACTGTTGCAAATGGTGAAGAAGTTCAAGTATCGGGTCGAGGCAAGATTCGTCTCAATTTGATCAACAGTACCGGTGAGGTAACATCTGTTCAAATGATGGACGTTCTGTACATTCCATCGATTGGCACAAATCTCATCTCAGTCAAGAAGCTCGCAGAAAAGGGTTTTCGAGTGAATTTCTCAGGAATGACATGTGAAATTCGTACTCAAGACAACAAACGTCAGGTCGGCGTTGGAAATTTAAATGGTCGGTTGTATGAAATGCAAACCAGCAAACAGCAGGTGAACACAGCCGTGGATGTGCAACGACATTGCATTCACGGCTGGCACCGTATACTGGGACATCGAGATATAGACATCGTGAAGAAGATCCCGTCAATGGAAATTGTTGATGGGATGACACTTGGGACATGTACCTCAGTTTGCGAAGAGCACTGCAAAGCTTGCATCGAAGGAAAAATGACAAGAAAATCTTTTCCGAAACAATCAACATCGATATCGGAAGCAGTGCTTGATCTCATCCACAGTGATCTCTGTGGTCCAATGCAGACGAAAACACCCCGTGGTAAGCGATACATTTTAACTTTTATCGATGACTATTCTAGATACACTACGGTTTATCTGCTGCATGACAAATCAGAAGCTATTGTCAAATTTAAAGAATTTCATCAGTTGATGAAAAATCAATTCGGTCATGGTATCAAGGCATTCCGAAGCGACGGAGGTGGCGAATATGTGGAAAATAAGTTCATAAACTTTTTGAACTCGGAAGGCATCAGGGTTCAGCGTACTACCCCGTATTCACCTCAGCAAAATGGTGTCGCAGAAAGGAAAAACCGTTCATTGCTGGAAATGGCTCGAAGCATGCTGTCGGATGCCCAATTAGAAAAACATTTCTGGGGTGAAGCAGTGGTGACGGCAAATTTTATGCAGAATCGTTTGCCCAATCGTATTTTGAAAAAGACCCCCCACGAATATTGGTACGGACGTAAACCAGTATACACACATTTAAAGCGATTCGGGGCGGCATGTTTCGTGAAGGTACCAGATGAGAAACGACGCAAACTCGACGTCAAGGCAGTCGAAGCAAGGTTCATGGGCCACGATACAGAAGCGAAAGCGTATCGTTGCTACGTACCATCCAAACGAATTGTGGTCATCTCGAGGGATTCGTTGATGATATCACTTTTGCGGAGTCAAAAGAGCAACGGATTGAACAGTCCGAAATTCCATCAGGTAATCATTATAATCATTTTCAATTTAGTCTAGCAAACAAAGCTCAGATTGAAGCCCAGAAGGAGTGTCAGGAGGAGCATCAAGAATTTGGCTCTGAAGCTGATGAGTTCGAAGATGCGCATGATTCAACTGTGGTGGAAGAACCACCAGACATCGGGAATGAAATACGTCGTTCCACAAGAGCAAATTTTGGTGTTGCGCCGGAACGTTTCCAAGGCATTTGCATTACACTCAACAGTGAACCAACATCGTACAAAAATGCAATTTCTTCGGCAGAGAAGAATCAATGGATCGTTGCTATGAACGATGAAATGAATTCAATGCATCGAAACAAGACATGGAGTCTCGTTGATTTACCAACTGGTAAGAATTTGGTAGGCTGCAAGTGGGTTTACAAGTTGAAAACCGATCAAGAAGGAAATGTGAAGAAATTCAAAGCCAGATTGGTAGCCCAAGGTTTTAGTCAAAAATATGGAACAGATTATGATCAAGTTTTCGCACCCGTTGCAAGGCACACAACATTTCGGATGATGCTGGCAGTCGCAGCTGCCCGTGCAATGGTGGTGCATCATTTTGACGCAAAAACGGCATTCTTGAATGGTGATCTTCAGGAGGAGATATACATGAAACAAGCACCTGGTTTTATAAAAGACGGACAGGAAGGAAAGGTATGTAAATTGAAGAAAAGCATCTATGGCTTGAAGCAGTCTGCACGTGTTTGGAACAAAACGCTACATGACGTACTGGTAAGCGCAAAGCTCGTGCAGAGTGAGGCGGACAACTGCCTATACATCTCGGAAGAAATGGAAGATGCAATCTACGTATTGGTATACGTCGATGACATCTTGGTGGCGAGCAACAACCGAACACGCATCAAGTTCCTCCTTGATGTGATCAATAAGCATTTTGCCATTGAGGACCTTGGAGAAGTGCACAATTATCTAGGGATTCGCATCAAGCCGGGGAGAAACGTTTTCGAACTCGATCAGGAAAAGTATATCATAAGCGTTGTAAAGAAGTTCGGTCTGGCTAACGCAAAAGGTCAGGAAACACCACTAAGTTCAACGTATCGTACGGACCCATGCGAGGAAATGCTGTTGACCAACGATCAATATAGAGCAGCGATTGGATGCTTGCTTTATATCGCAACGAATACTCGTCCAGACATTGCAACGGCTGTTGCAATTTTGTCGCAAAAGGTTGCGAACCCAACAACGCGCGACTGGAAGGAAGTCAAACGCACGATTCAGTACCTGAAGCAAACCTCATCAATGCGTTTGTTAATTGGTTGCAACAACGATCGAAGCAGTTTGGTCGGCTATGCTGATGCCGATTGGGCAGAGTGTCGTGAGACACGGAAATCAAATTCTGGTTTCATTTTTCTGTTTGGTGGTGCAATAAGTTGGACATGCAGACGACAAGATTGTGTATCACTGTCTTCATCAGAAGCTGAATACATTGCACTTACGGAAGCGTGCAAAGAGGCAATCTGGCTTCAACGTTTGTTGTCAGATTTTAGGTGGAATGGTGATAAATGTATCCAGATTTTTGAGGACAATCAAAATGTTTTGTCACAAGTGAAACGAGAAGGTTCAACTGCTCGTTCTAAGCATATCGATACGAGAAAACATTTCATCGAAGACTGTGTCAAGAAAGCAGTCATTAAATGCAGTTATTGTCCAACTGAGGAAATGTTGGCTGATCTGTTTACGAAGGGTCTTCCAAAAGAAAAGTTCGTGAAGCTGCGAAGAAGATGTGGGCTCCGCCAAATCAATTGAGGAGGAGTGTTGAAATCCAATTGATGTTAGCGGATTTATTATCTACTTGTATATTATTCACTTTACTTTGTTCACTTCTTTCTGATCAAGTCATTCATGACTTTATATTTTTGTTAATATTAATTCGAAAAATATTTTACTTACTTACTTTTGCTGTTTCAAGAAATACACACGCTTTTTAATAAAATCTCATAGTATCATAATAATATCCTGAATTATTATTTATCTTTTTCACTCGAAGTATTTACCATTTCAATACACCATTCCTCTGGTTCAACCAAGAATCTTCTCTAAATTTGCTCTTATCAGTGTTCCAACTATCGAGTCTCATGCGGTTCTCCTAGACCATGAAGACTTTGTTTAACAAATTGTGCTCAGCAGTGATAACAAAACTTACTTTGATCCAACTCAAGCCATTGATCTTGGGGAAGGAATTTACGAGAAAGTTGAAGAAAACAAACTCAGTGACTGCTGGAAAACTGCGTTGAGTCCTACACCAGATTCTCTTTCCGACACCTGCACAGCAAAACAACTTAAAGCAGAATTCAATAAAATCTACCTTTTGGATAGTGATCTTGCAGTCATCTATAGAACTGCTACAAACGAAGTTAATATTGTATGCAACGATACACTGACACCCCTCATAACAACAGTATATCTGGTAAGATTTCCAGGATGCAGAATTTCCGGCACTCAATTGAACATTACGGCTCCCACCAAAGGGTTCGAGAAAGTAGAAACCAACATCAAGACCTTTCCAGACGAGGAAAGTTGATTTAAGCGAGATAATCCCCAAAGATCCTCGCCTCGCTGTTCTCAAGGAAAAACTCTCAGATGAACTGAATGGATATGACTGGAACACCTTGGATCATCGGTACTGGTATTTTGGAGTAGAAAGTGTATGTACCTTACTCTGCATCACTCTCTGTTTCATCGTTGCCATACGCAAACAGCGCCGAAGAAAAAAATCAGAGATTGCTAGCGTCAGTTACCTCAATAAAGAAGATAAAATACCCGGAAGCTGGGTACGTGCATACATGATCAATAACGAGTCGATATCCCACATAACCACAGACTCAGTCTAGATTTTCCTCCCTTAGAACTAACAACCTTTTCCCGCCGGGAGTTTGTTTATGACAACAAAAAAACAATACCCAAACCAAAACAAAAATAAACGCATTAAGCATACGTTCAATTGTTATGCAACGAATATGGGTTTTTTGTCGATCGGACGTTTACCTCAAAATAATTAAATAATTTATTAGCTTAAGTTGCACAATTCAATTGTTGTGTACATACTACATACTACGCTGCGAATATGGGTCACCGTCGATCGGACGTTTACCCCAAAATAACTTATTAACATAAGTTGCTCATTTATTCTTAGTAAGCATAAATTGCATCGAACGTTTAAGTTGCACAATAACAATTTAGCCTAGTTTAAGCAAATTATTAGTAATTATGTAAGCAAATAATTTGTATAAATAGTTAAGAAATGTTCATAATAAATTCAGAATAAGTTACCTTTTCATAAAGTCTTGTTTTCATATTAAATAGTTATCCCCCTACCCAAGGTAAGTGACTATTTCAAGTATTTCAAGTGCAAGGAGCAATATCTAAAAACAGTGGTCCTTCGAGCATAAACAATAGTAACAGTTTACTTTGCCAAGCATATAAAAAGTAATAGTTTACTTTATACAAATTTAGAAGTAATAGTTTACTTCACCAACGCATTAAAACGCACTTCACGTCAAAGTTATAGTTTACTTTATACAAATTTGGAAGTAATAGTTTACTTCACCAACGCATTAAAACGCACTTCACTTCAACATGGAACAACTAGGACGAGTAATCGATAATCTCTAAGATGTCATCACCCAGCTGGAAGAGGTTAGAGTTAACCTCGTCAAACTGGGATTAGAAAAGCGTTCTCCAGAAACGCTTTTCAGGCAGTACGAAAAGGCTAAGAGCCTTTCAACTTCCATTGAGACTTACTATGCCAACTTATCAAAGCTAAGCCAAAAAGCCGCTGCCGAATTCCTGCCAAAATTCGAGGCAGCTCAAACAATCTTGGCCAAAATTAAAGAGTTCATCAAGAAGAACTCCCCGCAGTTGTTGGATGAGGACAAAACCGAAGACGGAAATCCTGGAGATGCAGTTGCCCCAACTGATGAGGAAACCAGCCAGGCTCCCCAAGCACAAACGGCCGCAAGTTCCAATCCTCAAACAGATGAAAGGAACAATTCTTCCACTACATCTGTCGATAGCTGCAAGGCGGAGTCCAAGGCGCCTAACGATTCCCAACTCTCCATGCCCGTTCAACCAGTACTTACATACGTACAAGGAGTTGGGTTTGTTTTACAAAATCCCGCGGGAGGGATGTGTGGTCAAGAATACATCACTCCATCGCAGCCGTCCAACGTACCTCAACATGTAAGTAATACAACCGAAGCACTTCTACATGCCATAGCGAAACTAACGCTTGATCGAGAGAATGAATCGAAGGCAGACAGACCGCGTGCAGAGGGTATCAAAATCCCGGAGGTACACCTAAAAGAATATAGTGGTGACATCACGAAGTACCGTGAATTTAAAGAGCAGTTCGATTCACTGGTAGTGAAAAGCCGAATGTCAAACATCGATCGCTTCACTTTACTCAAGTCGAAGCTCACTGGGAAAGCATTGAAAGCAATTACCGATTTAGATTTGACTGGAGACAACTATCCGATTGCCTGGTCAACATTGGACCGAACGTTTGACAATCCGAGACATTTAGCAAAAATTGAACTAGAGGCTATGCTAGCTCTACCACGACGTCCAACAATCCCAGGAAATTCAGAGTCTATTATTTCGTACATGCACTACACTAAAGGACGGGTCTCCAATCTAAAAAGAAATAAAATAAGTGGAGAACAGATCATGGCCTATTTAATCCTTCGAGGCTTAGATCCTATCACACGTGGCAGATTGGACTATTCTTACAACTGTAAAACCAGACTTCCTACCTTAGAGGAAATAGAAGACTTCATGTTCAAGGAATACCAGCATCATCTAGATCAAGACGACAATTGTCAAAATATTCAGTCATCTCATAAGGTACCTAGGAAGGATTTCAGTATGCCGCATACCAAAGTACATGTTACACTTCAATCGAAAGAAGCAGCAACAATGAAGTGCTTCATCTGCACAGAAAACCATCCAGTTGTGGACTGTCCAAAGTTCCTGAGCTCACAAAATCGAGAAGCCATGCTGCGTGACCACAAGATCTGCATCTATTGCTTAAAGCATCGTTTCGACTATCGCTCTCCTTGCAAATCAAGAGAGTATTTAAAATGCAGAACCTGTCAAGGACCTCATATTACGGAAATGCATCCACAACCAAATTCCACGGCTAACCTTCCATTGACAAGTAGCACTTACCTGTGCCAAAATGAGTCCGATGCCTCTTCTAGTGTGCTCCTACGTACAGCTATTGCTACGCGTTTAGTTCACGATGACAACATTCCAGTTCGTTGCTTGCTGGATCAAAGCAGCCAAGCCAATTACATATCCGAGGATTTGGTGCAGAAGTTACGATTGTCTAAAAAACGAACACTTGTCAAAGTTATTGTAGTAGGGGGGGAGATTGGAACAGTCCGCTCTATTGCCAATATAAAACTAAAACTGGATAATCCTGATCAACCATTCATAAACATAAAAGCACTCGTGGTCAAACGAGTTACCGGATCACTTCCCAGCATGCCCAGTCACATCACTTGGAAATCCTCCTTTGACAAACCTCTTGCAGATCCGCATTTCAACAAACCAGCATATATTCCTTTGCTAATGGGTGGACTAGTATATTCAACAGTGTTACGTCCAGGTTTGGAGAAGAAGGAAGGATTATTACTGCAAAACACATTTCTTGGTGGGTGGATCGTATCTGGTGACCCGGGAAACGGAAGTGGAAAACGCACTTCCGCCTTTACTACACTATCAGAGTTCGAGTCAAATCTAATGGATTTCTGGGACATGCCAATTACCAAAGAAGACATCTGTAAAGTTGAGAGTTCGTACTGCGAAAACTTATTCATTGAAAACCACTCTCGAACTAAAGACGGCCGCTACATCGTCCCAATCCCTTGGAAGATCGACACACCTGAATTGGGAAATTCGTATAGGAATGCAGTAAAATTCTTCATTGGACAAGAAAGACGATGGGAACAAAACGAGACTTACAAGAAAATATCAAACGAATTTATGGAAGACTATCTCACGTCGCATCACATGTCCCCGGTTCGTGCTGCAAGGCAGCGAGATGAGACCGGAAACGCTTACTACATCCCATATATAAGCATCATTCGAAAAGATGCTGTTACAACAAAGTTGAGGAACGTTTTTTACGCTAGCGCACCATCAAGCAACGGAATCTCTCTAAATCAGCTTATCTACCCAGGTCCGAAACTGCAGAGTCACATCTTTGATATTATCCTACAGAATAGACAGTACGAGTTTATTTACACCAGCGACATGAAACAGATGTTTCGCCAGTTCCTGATCCCGAAACCAGACCGCGAGAAATTTCGTATCCTCTGGCGACCCAACAAAACAGAACCATTGGGCGAGTTTTTCCTTAACACTGTGACATACGGTGTGGACTGCGCACCATGGCAAGCAATTCGTACTATCCATCAAATCGCAGATGACAACGCACCGGATTTGGAGATCAAGGACATAATCAAGAACTCTATTTATATGGATTATCTGTTTCACGCAGCTGATAGCATTAAAAAATGTCAAGAGCAAATTTCTAAGATAACAACTACACTAGAGGCCGGTAAGCTATCCCTAACAAAATGGTCATCAAACCACCCAGACGTTCTTCGTTACATAGAAGACAGCAAAAAACTCAGTGCCTACAAAGATACTGCCGATCCAATTATGAAAATCTTAGGGATTAACTACAACCCAGGAGAGGACACATTTCTCATCCGAATCCCAACTCCAGACCTGATAAAATTCACTAAAAGAGGTCTGCTTTCTATTGCTGCATCGCTTTACGATCCCATGGGTTGGATCTTGCCAGTAATAATGCTTTTCCGTATACGGATCCAAGAGTTGTGGCTACTTAAGTACGACTGGGATGACCAGTTAGATGAGAAAATCCAAAAGAAATTCAGCAAACCATTGGAAACTCTATCTCAACTAAGTGACATTAGAATTCCTCGCTGGATC
Organism: Nephrocerus scutellatus; assembly: GCA_947095585.1. Classification (NCBI taxonomy): domain Eukaryota; kingdom Metazoa; phylum Arthropoda; class Insecta; order Diptera; family Pipunculidae; genus Nephrocerus; species Nephrocerus scutellatus. The sequence goes on from OX352763.1 coordinate 78,014,643, forward strand.
GACGGAACCAAAAGCCCTGCAATTCAGCTCATTGGATTTTGTGACGCCTCAGGGGATGGATACGCGGCAGTGATTTATAGTCGAGTAAAGATCGGGGCAACGTACAATGTCCGTTTACTAGCAGCCAAGGGCCGCGTAACGCCACTCAAGACTAGAACAAACAAAGACAGTAATATATGTACGATCCCCAAGATGGAGCTTGAGGGAATGGTGCTGCTTTCCGAGCTCTTCAAACAAATCAGAAGTAATCTCCGCCACACTAATATCACGATGACAGCATACACTGATAGTGAGGTTGCCTTAGCCTGGGTACGAAGCAATAAAGTGATTGACAACAAATTTGTGAATAGAAGAGTTGCCAAGATTCGGAAAGTGATTGGACCGGCGGATATCCACTACATCAAATCATCGGAGAATCCTGCAGATCCAGCTTCACGTGGACAAACACCAGGCCATCTGGCCAAATGTCGGCTCTGGTTTGAAGGTCCAATTTGGTTACTGGATAACCAACTGCCATTTACACCATTTAAAGATATGGAGATCACCATAACGCATGCCTCTCGAACTAAGGTGGACAAAGAAAATTTTATTGAAAGGTTCTCATGCCTTAACCGTTTACTGCGAGTTACCGCATATTGCCTTCGGTGGGCCAGAAAACAGCATATACGTGAGGTTGGCCCAATCACCGCTGAAGAAATTTCCAATGCAAAGGCAAAAATCATCAGGTTTCAGCAGCAACAATGCTTTACAAACGAAATAGCCCACTTAGAAAAAACGAACACTTTTCCGAGAAAAAGCTGGTTAACCTCTCTAACTCCAATATTTGGTCCAGACGACAACATTCTTCGTGCAAGGGGAAGGATTTCTCTTGCCAACATCTCCGAAAGTCGTAAGCATCCCATTTTATAAACCAAATGCCATTTTAATTTATGGTACGTTGATTTAATGGTACGCCAAACACACCTGGATCACCACCATTGCGGAAACTCTCTAACGGAACACTTAATACGGGAAGAATTCTGGATCCCTGCTGTAAAATCGCGCATCAAGAAATGTATTCGGAGTTGCCCAACCTGCATCCGATGGAAGGCTCAAACTGTTCAACCGATCATGGGAGATCTACCGGCAGAGCGCATCACTCCAGCACCAGCGTTCAGCAAAATCGGGGTAGATTTATGCGGTCCCTTCACATAAAAGCCAGCGCAATTCTTCATTGGACAAGAAAGACGATGGGAACAAAACGAGACTTACAAGCAAATATCAAACGAATTTATGGAAGACTATCTCACGTCGCATCACATGTCCCCGGTTCCTGCTGCAAGGCAGCGAGATGAGACCGGAAACGCTTACTACATCCCATATATAAGCATCATTCGAAAAGATGCTGTTACAACAAAGTTGAGGAACGTTTTTAACGCTAGCGCACCATCAAGCAACGGAATCTCTCTAAATCAGCTTATCTACCCAGGTCCGAAACTGCAGAGTCACATCTTTGATATTATCCTACAGAATAGACAGTACGAGTTTATTTACACCAGCGACATGAAACAGATGTTTCGCCAGTTCCTGATCCCGAAACCAGACCGCGAGAAATTTCGTATCCTCTGGCGACCCAACAAAACAGAACCATTCGGCGAGTTTTTCCTTAACACTGTGACATACGGTGTGGACTGCGCACCATGGCAAGCAATTCGTACTATCCATCAAATCGCAGATGACAACGCACCGGATTTGGAGATAAAGGACATAATCAAGAACTCTATTTACATGGATGATCTGTTTCACGCAGCTGATAGCATTAAAAAATGTCAAGAGCAAATTTCTAAGATAACAACTACACTAGAGGCCGGTAAGCTATCCCTAACAAAATGGTCATCAAACCACCCAGACGTTCTTCGTTACATAGAAGACAGCAAAAAACTCAGTGCCTACAAAGATACTGCCGATCCAATTATGAAAATCTTAGGGATTAACTACAACCCAGGAGAGGACACATTTCTCATCCGAATCCCAACTCCAGACCTGATAAAATTCACTAAAAGAGGTCTGCTTTCTATTGCTGCATCGCTTTACGATCCCATGGGTTGGATCTTGCCAGTAATAATGCTTTTCCGTATACGGATCCAAGAGTTGTGGCTACTTAAGTACGACTGGGATGACCAGTTAGATGAGAAAATCCAAAAGAAATTCAGCAAACCATTGGAAACTCTATCTCAACTAAGTGACATTAGAATTCCTCGCTGGATCGACGGAACCAAAAGCCCTGCAATTCAGCTCATTGGATTTTGTGACGCCTCAGGGGATGGATACGCGGCAGTGATTTATAGTCGAGTAAAGATCGGGGCAACGTACACTGTCCGTTTACTAGCAGCCAAGGGCCGCGTAACGCCACTCAAGATTAGAACAAACAAAGACAGTAATATAAGTACGATCCCCAAGATGGAGCTTGAGGGAATGGTGCTGCTTTCCGAGCTCTTCAAACAAATCAGAAGTAATCTCCGCCACACTAATATCACGATGACAGCATACACTGATAGTGAGGTTGCCTTAGCCTGGGTACGAAACAATAAAGTGATTGACAACAAATTTGTGAATAGTAGAGTTGCCAAGATTCGGAAAGTGATTGGACCGGCGGATATCCACTACATCAAATCATCGGAGAATCCTGCAGATCCAGCTTCACGTGGACAAACACCAGGCCATCTGGCCAAATGTCGGCTCTGGTTTGAAGGTCCAATTTGGTTACTGGATAACCAACTGCCATTTACACCATTTAAAGATATGGAGATCACCATAACGCATGCCTCTCGAACTGAGGTGGACAAAGAAAATTTTATTGAAAGGTTCTCATGCCTTAACCGTTTACTGCGAGTTACCGCATATTGCCTTCGGTGGGCCAGAAAACAGCATATACGTGAGGTTGGCCCAATCACCGCTGAAGAAATTTCCAATGCAAAGGCAAAAATCATCAGGTTTCAGCAGCAACAATGCTTTACAAACGAAATAGCCCACTTAGAAAAAACGAACACTTTTCCGAGAAAAAGCTGGTTAACCTCTCTAACTCCAATATTTGGTCCAGACGACAACATTCTTCGTGCAAGGGGAAGGATTTCTCTTGCCAACATCTCCGAAAGTCGTAAGCATCCCATTTTATTAACCAAATGCCATTTTGATTTATGGTACGTTGATTTAATGGTACGCCAAACACACCTGGATCACCACCATTGCGGAAACTCTCTAACGGAACACTTAATACGGGAAGAATTCTGGATCCCTGCTGTAAAATCGCGCATCAAGAAATGTATTCGGAGTTGCCCAACCTGCATCCGATGGAAGGCTCAAACTGTTCAACCGATCATGGGAGATCTACCGGCAGAGCGCATCACTCCAGCACCAGCGTTCAGCAAAATCGGGGTAGATTTATGCGGTCCCTTCCACATAAAAGCCAGCGCAATTCGGTTCGACAAAATCATCAAAGTTTGGGTGGCAGTCTTTGTCTGTTTGGTTACAAAAGCTGTTCACTTAGAAATTTGTTCGGATCTAAGCACTGAAATGTTCCTCGCTGCCTTCGCACGCTTTGCAAACAGACGTTGCTGGCCTTCCTTGGTCCTCTCTGACAATGGCACCAACTTTGTCGGAGCAAAGAAGCGGATAAACAAAGAATGGAGCAAGATAACCACAGACAGTAAGGACCGAATGGCTATCCAAGAGATTGTTTGGAAATTCAACCCGCCCTACAGCCCTAACTTCGGTGGACTATGGGAAGCTGCCGTTAAGTCAATGAAACATCTTATGAAGAAAATGTCTAGTACAACTAATCTGAATTATGAAGAATTCAATTCCCTATTATGCCGCATCGAAGGTATCCTAAATAGCAGACCATTATATCCAGAGTCATCAGAAGCAGAAGACCCATCCGCCCTTACACCATTCCATTTCATCACGCAACGCAGCTTTAAAAACTCCGTAGTCGATGCAGGTCCGCCAGCTGCTGTTCCGATCACAAAACGCTGGCTACAAGTACAACAACTTCAACAACAATTTTGGGAACGGTTCCACCAGGAGTACCTTCATCAACTACAAAAGAGAAATAAATGGAAGTTCCCTTCCCAAACACTCGGCATCGGAGATGTTGTATTACTTCAAGAACCAAGTGTTACTCCCGCAGATTGGAAAATGGGCCGAATTATTGAAAGCTATCCTGACAGTAAAGGAGACATCCGCAGAGTTGACGTGAAGACAACTAAACGCGAGGTCGTGCATCGCGCCACAAATCGGTTGGTCCCATTGTTCCCAGAAGAAACCCAGGAGGAGCCTGCCCTAAGCAGAAGTAATCGTCAGAAAAATCGCACCACCTCGCTACTAACTCGAGTCCTTTTATGTTGGCTCGCTCTTACTACCCCAACAACAAACGCCCTAGAAGTTCATCCACTTACTCCAGGTCTTCACATTCATCGGTTGGGAGACGCTTCCATCAAATATTTCGACTTGGAGTTCTCTGTCGAAACCTCTTTGAATTTGACCTCCGATCTGATTGCCATCGACACGCATATTAAGGACTTCAACGACTACTGCCAACAATTTCCGAACAGTAACTACTCAGCTTTACATCAACATTGCTGGACCCTAGAAAAAGCAGTGAGACGCGAGGCCATGACAATTAAAGAAGGCATCACTACAAGCTATAGTAGTAGACGGACAAAACGTTTCATAATGCCAGGGGTTTTAAAAGGTATTGTCAAATACGCTCCACAAATACTTATGACCGCCGGCGTAGCCTATCAAACAATAGAAAACTATCAACTGGAGCATCAAATCGTAAAATTGGAGGACAAAATTAAAAAAGTTTTAAAAATGTCTCGCCTCATCGCAGACATCAACGACATAGAGTCTAAAACTGTTGACATGCAACTTCATGCACTAGTAGAACAGCAGCAACAGCTCCGAATTCAAGAACAAATGAATGACTACTCCTCCAGCATTCAACTACTCATCAACGCTATCCAAGCAAATCATCAGAACATCATTAACATCCGCCCCGTTGAAGCTTTAACAACGTATGTCAGTAAAATAAACGGTGACTTGAACTTCTGCAGGTTGCCAAACGTATCAGATTCATCTATGCTATTCACGTTCAACAAAGTAACAAAATCTGTCCGAGAAAATATGGTTACCGTGACGTTCACCATTCCTCTGGTTCAACCAAGAATCTTCTCTAAATTTGCTCTTATCAGTGTTCCAACTATCGAGTCTCATGCGGTTCTCCTAGACCATGAAGGCTTTGTTTAACAAATTGTGCTCAGCAGTGATAACAAAACTTACTTTGATCCAACTCAAGCCATTGATCTTGGGGAAGGAATTTACGAGAAAGTTGAAGAAAACAAACTCAGTGACTGCTGGAAAACTGCGTTGAGTCCTACACCAGATTCTCTTTCAGACACCTGCACAGCAAAACTACTTAAAGCAGAATTCAATAAAATCTACCTTTTGGATAGTGATCTTGCAGTCATCTATAGAACTGCTACCAACGAAGTTAATATTGTATGCAACGATACACTGACACCCCTCATAACAACAGTATATCTGGTAAGATTTCCAGGATGCAGAATTTCCGGCACTCAATTCAACATTACGGCTCCCACCAAAGGGTTCGAGAAAGTAGAAACCAACATCAAGACCTTTCCAGACGAGGAAAGTTTGTCTCCCCCAAAATTGATTTAAGCGAGATAATCCCCAAAGATCCTCGCCTCGCTGTTCTCAAGGAAAAACTCTCAGATGAACTGAATGGATATGACTGGAACACCTTGGATCATCGGTACTGGTATTTTGGAGTAGAAAGTGTATGTACCTTACTTGCATCACTCTCTGTTTCATCGTTGCCATACGCAAACAGCGCCGAAGAAAAAAATCAGAGATTGCTAGCGTCAGTTACCTCAATAAAGAAGATAAAATACCCGGAAGCTGGGTACGTGCATACATGATCAATAACGAGTCGATATCCCACATAACCACAGACTCAGTCTAGATTTTCCTCCCTTACAACTAACAACCTTTTCCCGCCGGGAGTTTGTTTATGACAACAAAAAAACAATACCCAAACCAAAACAAAAATAAACGCATTAAGCATACGTTCAATTGTTATGCAACGAATATGGGTTTTTTGTCGATCGGACGTTTACCTCAAAATAATTAAATAATTTATTAGCTTAAGTTGCACAATTCAATTGTTGTGTACATACTACATACTACGCTGCGAATATGGGTCACCGTCGATCGGACGTTTACCCCAAAATAACTTATTAACTTAAGTTGCTCATTTATTCTTAGTAAGCATAAATTGCATCGAACGTTTAAGTTGCACAATAACAATTTAGCCTAGTTTAAGCAAATTATTAGTAATTATGTAAGCAAATAATTTGTATAAATAGTTAAGAAATGTTCATAATAAATTCAGAATAAGTTACCTTTTCATAAAGTCTTGTTTTCATATTAAACAGTTATCCCCCTACCCAAGGTAAGGTGACTATTTTAAGTATTTCAAGTGCAAGGAGCAATATCTAAAAACAGTCTGCAATATCTGGAGCAAAGCAATTTTTCAAGCGATTCGCATGAAATTCGGAATGTAGGACTAAGATGCGACTATAAGATTTCTTCCAACGGAAATTCTGGAATATGATCATTATTGTCTGGAATTTCGGGAGCAAAGCAATTTTTCAAGCGATTTGCGCGAAATTCGGAATGTAGGACTAAGATGTGACTGATAAGATTGCTTCCTATGGAACTTCTGGAATATGATAATTTTTGTCTGGAATTTCTGGAACAAAGCAATTTTTCAAGCGATTCGCATGAAATTTGGACTGTAGGACTAAGATGTGACTATAAGATTTTTTCCTATGGAACTTCTGGAATATGATCATTATTGACTGAAATTTCTGGAACAAAACAACTTCTCAAGCGATTCGCATGAAATTCGGAAAGTAGGACTAAGATGCGACTGCAAGACTTCTTCCTATGAAAATTCTGGAATAAGATCATTATGGTCTGGAATTTCGAGAACTAAGCAATTTCTCAAGCGACTCGTGCCTTTTAATTTAATCGTAATATTGGCCACAACGTCAAAGAAATTTCACTCCAACCGCGCAAAGATTACATGCACTTATTTTTTTAACAGCTCTTACTTATCCTACTACTATCGACGCAACTGCATTACTGTGTTTGGGCAGTGATATGCAAATCCAATATGCACCCACCTCACAATAAATTGTTATGAACATTTAGATCATACAACATACAATCAAGCTCACAGCTTGAGCAGAACGAAACAAACACATGCAGTAGTAGGCTGCGGTCAAGAATTCAGCCGCTGCACAGTTAATGCTGCATGTTGGTCAAAAATTCACTTCTCCAGCCAATGCAGTAAAGAAAAATCGACTGCGCAGTTAACGCAGCCACTTTAAATTTGATGCAAATAGCAAAATGTAAATGTAAAATTGTCGCCCTACAAGCAGACTGTAAGTCGGTTTAAAATGTAGCCGCAAATTCGTGCATACCAATTTTTTTGTGCTGCACAAGCTGCGCAACTCCTTAATTCTTTACCGCAGCCGTAGTGATAGTATAGTCTCTGTTCATTTTCTATCAGTGCTCTGCTCTGCTCGTTCTATCAACATTGCATAAAATGATACAGTGCTCTCGTGTTTGGTTGATTAATAGAAAAAAAATACTACTATAAGTTACAAAAAAAGAGGCAGATAACAATGACAACCTGCAAACTTCCTTGCAACTATTTTCATTTCTATTCGCTTATCTTATCCTTACTCATGTTAACAGTAACTAGAGTAAATAACTCTTCGATCAATTACAGAAATGAGAGAACCATGCAAAAGAAATTTAATAATAAATAAATGGCCTGCATGTTCCTTCGATGCTCGTACGAGATCATAAACATGTGCAGCAGTCGTGATCGAAGCTCTCTATCAATGCTCCATGTACCATTTACAAGTTGCAAGCAACGTTTTTATTGCTTTTGGCTTGTTTTTCTTTAATCACTCCAACTTTACTAAGAGTTAATAATTCTTTCATAATATTACATAATAAAAAGAGAACCAGATAAAACGAAATTAATGGCGAATATTGCGTCTGTGCGTTTCAAAGCGAAAAACATTTTGATGCATACTTCTATTTCCATGCCATACCACTTCCCCAACAACTCAATCACCCTCTCTCTCTCAACGGCTAATATGTGTATATGCAGTACTAGTAATTGTATTGAAACTCGAAAGTCCCCTTCGGTGCTCTGCTTACCAAAACCTTCTCTATATAAAGCCCAACTGTTCCGATCGTACACAGATACATGCTTAGATTAAGACCAAACGTATTTGTATTAGTAATCAACTAAAGAGCAAAATCCATATAAAATTTTTCTGTTTCCCAATACCACATCTTACGTTTCTCGCTCTTTGCGACTACTTATTTTTTGTACACTGTATTCACATCCCATAAACACACATGCGTTTGGTCTTGGTTTACAGCATTAGTATGCGTAGAGTTGGGCTTTCTATAGAGAAGGTTTTGCTGCTTACTCGTTCTCTTAGCCTTGCAGTTCCAACTTGCAACCCATACGGTTGCACGAAAAAGGTTCGTGTTGGTTCTCTGCTTGCTTTCTTTCAGCTTTTCTTTAATAATTTATAGATTACAAAATTTCTCAGTGAAGGAAATACAGCGAGAAACGTAAGTTTTTTTAGTGAGAAACAGGAAATTTTTATATGGATTTAGCTTTCTTTTTCGCTTTTAAGCATGTATTCTTAAACAGTTGGGCATTCTGTAGAGAAGGTTATGAGTAACCGTTTCGTTTCCGATTCTTATTCATATAAAAAAATATATTTTTGTGTTTTCATAAGAAAACGCAAGTATTTGATTTTAGAATCATTTATTAGATGAGCTTCAGATCCCTTACCACTGGTGGGGGGAAATCTTCATCTTAACGTAGGAATTAGAACTAAAATTATATGATCGGTGAAACCCTTTTTATACTTATAATTTGTCTACTCAGCAAATCTGTCTTCGACTAAAGATCGTTTGCTTGCTTTTATTATATATTAAATTGCTGACACAAGAAATCTATTGGTGCTTTTGACGCACAAGTTACTGAAGGCAAAATGTGCTGATATGCAGTTTTTTGTTGATAAAATCTGTCTTCGACTGAAGATCGTTTGCTTTCCTTTGTCTTATAAAATTGCTGACACAAGAAATATATTGGAATTCTTTAGTGCTTTTGACGCACAAGTTATTGAAGGCAAAATGTGCTGATATGCAGTTTATTGTTGATATTTCTTGTGAGCATTACATTTTGTTTATAGAAAGATAATTTGTACATTTCTTCATTATCATAGGGTGTTTAATATTATTATATAGTGATGTGAGGGTGTTCTAGGAATGTAACCTTGCGTCATTGTCCGCAACAACTGGAACATTTCTCAGTAACGTGTCCAATAAACTCGTTCAACAATTTTCGAAACCCTTTCTTCAAGCAAAATATTTATTCGATACTTCCAATTTGATAAATTTGTACAATCAAATGGATTCAATTTTTGCATATTTCTTTCCATGTCCGACTTTCTCAATATTGTGAAATTCAAAAAATAATGTTCAATGCACGAGGCAACCCATGAACAAACAACGCTTTTATACGAAATAAAACTGCACAATTTCCCAATATAAGAAAACACCACAAAGGAAATAACTTTTTGTCTATTCTTTATGAATGCTTGTTTGCAAGTGACAAAAATATGTTACAGTCGATACAGATGGAATAAGCAATCTAACGTCGCGTCCACACGGACTATTGAATTCAGCAACTGACAAATTTGTAGTGATCGCACTACATGTCGCCTCTCAAAATCAACTCAACTCGAAATCAACTCTCCTAAATACGATTCTTCTTTCCCACGGCGTCACAATACCGAAAGTACGCCAAGCACGCTACAGCGCTCACTTTTCATGTCGAACATAAATTACAATGTTTATGAGCTCGTCACCCGATATCCGCCCTGTCTTCAATGCTGTGCATAGCAATACACATAATTCATGCGATCGCTATGCCTTCAATGCTATGTGCATACAGCACTGCAGCTATAACAAATAGCAATGGCAATGCAATTCATGCGATCGTTCAATGCTGTGTATATACAACACTGCAGCTATAGCATTCCCATTGTTCCATACCGAACGTAATGCTGTACGACGGCGGATACACACAAAATCCAAAGTCAAGTACGTTTATGCATTGTAGGTATAGAGAGCAAGGGTGAATGGACATCGTCAATAGCAACAGCTGGATGTATGAACTATATCCAGAGCCGTTGACGAATGTAATGCTGACACATTTATATTGCATTTTGTATTGTGTAATAATTTTCCGGCTTAATCGTTTAGCCTAATATTGTTGGGTAATAATTTAATTGCTTACTCAGTTAATAGTGCATCGCACTATAACTGGAGCATAAATTAATTGATTTATGGATATTGGGAAATATCGCTTAGGAGTGCATTTCCATGAACTACGTTGGTTTGGGTACAAAGATCGTTCGGATTTGAGGGTATAAAAAGGAAGTGAAAACCGGTTGAAAAGTCAGAGTTAATCCGAAGTCTAATCACGAACATTCTAGTAGAGGTCGCAGCCACGCTTAAGACAGCGGGCCTCCCTAGGATTGTAAAAAATTATAAAATTATTAAAACTACAAAAATATCTAGTAGAGGTCGCAGCCAAATTACTATTCTGTCAACCCCGAGGCTCGAGGGGCCCAACATTTGAATGGAAATTGTTGTCATCGAAGATACACATGTATGTAAATTCTCTAATGATTCATGAGATACATATGTGTATCTGTGCAAAGTGTAAACCGGGTTAATTTGGAAAAAATTAATATTAGAAAAAAATTAGAAAAACTTCTGTCACCGGATATTTTTAAAAAATTTGTGTGGCAACCCCCTGACCTTGTGGCCCGATCTCTTCCAAATTTCAATAGTAAGTGTTGTCATCGAAGATACACATGTGTTAAGAATTTGAAGAAAATCGGGTCAATTTTTAAAATTTTTTCAAATTTCCACCCTTCTCTCTAAAAGTTGTACAAAAAGTTTTGTCAGTCGGGTCTATGTATTTGTTTAAAATTTGAAGAATATGGGGTTAATTTTGAAAAAATATATATAGGCATTCCTCGGACATTAGGGCCCGATCACTCCAAAAATTTAAAAAAAGTTTTGTCCATCGGAGATAAAATTTGAAGAAAATCGGGTTAATTTTCAAAAAATTCATAGGGCACCCCTGGAGATTACAACCCAGACGGCTGAGCTTATGGTGATGAAAATTCATATTTACGCTTTGTACATAAATTGAGAGGTGTCAGGTGCTTTTGACGGAAATCTGACAACCGGAAGTGACAGTTTACTTGGAGAGTTTTTTGGGTTTTTGCAAATAACTCAAACAGTATACTACTAAGGAGAAATCTGTTAAGTGCAAAAGAAATTTAATCAAAAAAAAAAAAAATATATATAATAAAAAAATTTAAAAATAAAAAAACCACCCATAAAAATAAAAAGATACAGATGTGTTTAAAATTTGACGAAAATTGGTCTAGTTTAAATATGATAAGTTCCCGATAAGTTCAGATGTCTGGGCTGTAGAGTGGACACAGACAAATAAACAGACTGAGATTTTTTTATTATTTTATTAATTTATCTGACTCAGGGATATGGTAATGGGTAAATCTGCAAAAATCCCGAGTTCGAAAATATTCATGATTACTGTACTTCCTTTTACTATGTTAAAGAAAGTAAAAACAAACTATAAAAAAAAATTTAAAGAAAGAAAAATTAATATAAATGTATAACTGAAGATTCCGTCTCCGTCCGTAAAAGAAAGTCGTGTTGTGCCACTATTTATTATTAGGTTATAAAAAATGTTTTCTTTAATATAGCTACTTAATTAAATTACTATTCTTCTGTTTATTTTTTCAGATGACATATCATTCGTTACTTGTGGAGAAGATACATATATATGAATCCAGCAAGATATAGGTGTTATTAGTAAAATGGATTTGATGTTGACAGATCATGTTCCTGCACAGCAAAAAGAAAACTGTTTCTTCTCATTGAAAACAAAAAACAAAATATTCTACAACAATATTTTATAAAAGTATAACATATTAATATTATATTAAAATATTGTTGTGTTAACTAAACAATAGTTCTACCTCAATCTACAATATATATCGTTAATAAAATCTTACATGAAATGAATGTTCAAATATTATTCTATGTATAGCATTTTATACTTTTTAATATTTATGGTAAGTTCATAACAGCTATAAAGAATGAGCACCTTGGAACTTATATGCCTTTAAAAATTACCGTAGTAGACAGCTACGTTCAGGAGCTTAAAAAAAAAAATACCCACATCAAGTATTTTTTATGGATCGAATTTAATCAGTTTTACCCAAGCGTAATTACTTTGTTAAAAAAATATTATATGAAATGAAATGAAAAAAATAAATGATAAAACTCCCTATAATTATATTCTTTTTATAAAAAAAAATTTCTAAAAAAAATTCATGTAGCTACCTTAAACAACATAAACAGAAAAATCTATAAATATAAAATAGATAATGTATTTGTTTGTTTGTTTGTGCCTTCTCTAACTCTTTAACGCCTTCACAAATTTTAACCAAACTTGGTATACATATACTTTACAATCTGGAATCAAATACTGTGGGTGTGGGGTAAACGGTTTTTTAGCTGTCGGAGGGGTGGCAGCCCATATTAGTGTCGGACCCACAGTTTTTGAGTTGAATGGTGATGGTAATACAGCTCTAGGGTGATGTCGATAACTAGGAAAGGGAGAGGGGTGACCGATATTAGTGTCGATTATATGATTTTCGGGGTCGTTGAGTCGAATGGTGATGGTAAGACAGATCTAGGGGGCTTGGATCGATCACTTTGATTGTAAGACAGCTCTAGAGGGATTCGGTCGATACCTGTGGGGGGGAGGGTTATGATATTAGTGTCGGTTCTATAGTTTTCGGGGCGCTGAAGTGAATGGTGATTTTAATATAGCTCTAGGGGGATGGGATCGATTACTGATGGAGATAACCGACATTAGTGTCCATTCTATAGTTCTCGGGGTCACTTTGATAAATAGTGTTGGTGGGACACTCCTATTGGTGAGTTGTACCCCGGGTGGGTGGTGTTTTGAATGGTCTCGGTGACCGGCTCGATTTGGGGATGAGGATATTGTCGCTCCAACTTGCAATTGGAAAAGGTAGATTAGTAGTCGTGTTTTATGCCAATATAAAACTGACATCGATTTTTGAAATCTGCCGCAGAACTAATAAATTCCACTTATCCGGCTGTTTCTCAAAACTATCACATTTTAAGCCGATTGCGAGAAGGGGCCAATCTTGCTGCTAAAAATGGAGACACCCACGAAATAAACAAGCAAATACTTGTCATGTTTTATTATTATTATTATTATTATTATTATTGGGTGGGCTGAAAAGCCTGGTACACTGCGACCTACAGATCTATTGTGCATCCCAGATGATTACCACTTTATGTGGTGGCTTAGTTCCTTAATGAATGCCATTACGTCTGACAGTTCGATTGAAGTGACATTCTGTCCTGGGACTGTGTAAGCCTTGAGGTACTTGAGTCTTTTCCTTATAAGAGCATCACACACGAACAATATGTGTTCTGGCGATTCTTTTGCCTTGTTGCAGAACCGGCAGTTGTCCGTCTGGGATTTTCCCATTTTCAATAGGTGTCTGTTGAATGGGCCGTGTCCCGTTATGTACCAGACTAGAGATCTGAGTGCATGACGGTTCAGTTTAATTGCCTTGTCTATATGTACAATGTTGTACTTGAGAAGCCTTTTGGTATGTTTCATCCCTGTTGACGATGCCCATTCAGCTTCGATGGCATTGTTGGCCCACTCTTTAATTTTGTTTTTGAGGTGGCTAAGGGAGTAGGCAATGCTTGGTTCCGGCCCAATGAAGGTACCTTCTGCGCCTTCTCTTGCGCAGAGATCTGCTGCCTCGTTCCCTGCATTGCCTGAGTGCCCTGGGGACCACATAAGGGTGATTTTATTAGTTTTGGCCAATTGTTTTAAGTGGCAGTAGCAGCTCCACGTTGTCCTTGTGTTGAAAGTAGGACCTTTTAGTGCAACTAGTGCGGCCTGGCTATCTGAGATCATGTAAATCTCAGTTCTTCTGTATTTCCTTTTAGTGCATTCCAAGATGCAGGCTTCAAGTGCAATTGTTTCTGCCTGGAAAACGGTTGGGAAGTTGCCTAGGGGTATTCGCAGTGTGGTTCTGGGTCCGAATACTCCTGCTCCTGTTCCTGTATCTGTTTTGGATCCATCTGTGTACCAGATGGATGCATGATGGGGGAGGTTATTGATGATATTTTCAACTTGATGACGTTCTGGAATTCTAACCAAGAAGTTCCTTTGGAAATCAGTTGTTTTCATCATTGAGTCTGATTGTAGGACAATACCATGATCCGAGTTAATTTTGGAGATGATATTTGTATGTCCTGGTCTGTTGGATTTAACCTGGTTGTGTATATTGAGATTAGAGAGTCTTAAGCCATCTTCTTTTTTAATGTGTATGTGAAGTGGTGTCAGTCCTATAATCTTCTCGAGGGCTGCCGTAGGGCAGGTCTTTATGGCACCTGTTGCACTAAGACAGATGAGTCTTTGTATCTTATTGAGTTTTGAGCGTGTCTTAAATTGCTCTGTTTTTGGCCACCATATCAAGGCTGCGTATGTCAGCCTAGGTCTGATAATGCTCTGGTATAGCCATTTGCGGGCTTATTCCCCACGTTTTGTTGAACATGCGTTGGCATGTGAAGTAAGCTTTATTAGCTTTGTTAATAATGTACGTCATATGGGAGTTCCATGTCAGTTTTTGATCGAACATAACTCCCAGATATTTGGCCTCTGGCATTATTTGGAGGACCTTGACTTGGAAATTTATAATGGGAAGATTTATTTTTCTCCTCTTTGTGAAGATGGTGCACACTATCTTGTCTGGGTTGACACTTAGGATCACCTCTTTACACCAATCGTTTACTAGTTTGAGAGCAATTTGCATCCGTTCTGCTATCGTACTCTCGAATTTGCCACGGACCATAAGGACGAGGTCATCCGCATAGCCAATATTGGTAATATGATTATTCTTAAGCCTTGAGAGTAACTGGTCCATCACCAGCAGCCACAAAAGAGGTGATAGGACTCCGCCTTGTGGGCAACCTCTGCTACTGTGATAGCTTCGTCGCCGAATGAGGCCCGAATTCTCCTACCCCTTAGCATGCTTATAACCCATCCTATGATTGAGGATTCAACACCCTTGTTTCTGGCTTGTGATTGAATCACTTCGAAGTTAGTGTTGTCAAAAGCGCCTTGAATGTCTATGAAGGCACATATTAACATTTCTTTGTTCCGAAGTGTATCTTCGATTTCGTCTGTTGATTTCCCTGCAGTGCAGTTTCTGTTGATTTCCCTGTCTGATATGCATGCTGGCTGGGGTTTAGTGGGTTAATTTGGAGTGCATTGGATTTTATGTGGTGACTAGAGGTGAGACGAATATATTAGTATTCGTTAAAATATAACTAATATTTGTACATATTACGTATCACTAATACGAATAACAAAGATATTATGATACTTTGATATTCACCAAACGTATTAGATTACACTATTCCAGTAAGAATCCAATCGAGAACTAATATTCATATGCATGTGTAGGTATTCAGTATGCATATGTGTGATACGAAAGCGCAAAGATGAAGTGATTTGGAGTGAGACAGAAAGCATCTCATGGTCTTATAGTACTATTCAGTTTCATAGCTCAAAATACGGACGGACATCGGTCATTTGACTCGGCAATTGATGCTGATCATAAATATAATTTTTCTATGTTACATGTTCAGTCATGTATCAAACTTAAATATCCTATGGGAATCTAAAGAACTTTTATTCTATGTGCTTCTATGTACATAATAGTATTGACAACATAATTTAATATAACTACATATGTAACATAAACAGATATGTATGTATTTTTTAAAAAAATAGATGTCTAAATACTGTACTCTCAAATGTAATACCATAGCTTTCTTACTATGAGAGATACCAGTATTAGTGATATTTTCGTATCGGTTAAGATATTATAATATTAAATAACGAATATATTCATATCAGGTGATATCTACAAATATTAGTATTAACCCATGCCTAGTGGTGACATAGTATCTTCTCCATGGATTTGAGTAGAAATGAAGATAGGCTGATTGGTCTGTAGGACCTTGTATCTTCGGGAGATTTTTTACCAGCCTTTGGTAAGAAAATAACTCGCACTTCTCTCCAGCACCTTGGAACGTATTCTAGGCTATAGCTGGCTCTGTAGAGTTTCACGAGCAAAAATTCTATCTGATGGAGCCCACGTTGCATCAAAATTGGGTAGACCCCGTCACCTCCAGGGGATTTTAGTGGGCCGAATGAATTTACAGCCCAGCGGACTCCTTCAATGGAAAATATGTTTTTTGAGCGCCTGTAGGCCTCGATTGGTATGATATAAGGATTTGAGTTTATGTCCTCGTTTTCCTTATCGTTACCCAGTATTAAGCAGTCTGGGAAGTGGCTTCTTACCAGGCAGTTGAGTGTTTCATTTCTTGAGGTTGTCAGATCTCCGTTAGGTTTTTTGACAGACCCGAGTGGATTTGTGTGGTCGAGGGATAGAGCCTTGTGAAGTCGACACGCTGTTGGTAGTTTGTCGATGCTTTCACAGAATTCTCTCCAGCTGTTGCGTTTGCTGCTTCTTAATGCCGCGTTGTATTTTGTGAGAGAAGTTCGATAGGCCGTCCAAATGTTTGTTCGTTTGGCCTTGTTGAACATTTTCCGGACTTCTCTTCTCTTAGCCTCGAGATCATGGTTCCACCAGGGAACGTCTCTTGTACCTTTGACTCGGACTGCAGGACAACTTGTGTGATAGGCATTTATGATTGCCTCGGTAAGGTCGTTTGCTGTGGAGTCTAGGTCGGCTATCGAGTTTATTCGGGTACTAATACCAGTCAAGTTTAATTGCAGTGAGTCTTGAAAGACTTGCCAATTGATGTGTTTGGGGGTTCTTATGATGGATTCAACCCTATTGGGAGTTTCTACATTAAATTTTATGTACATGTGGTCTGATAGCGATGCCTCTTTCATAACATGCCAATTGCGGATTGCGCTGGCCGTACCCTTATCCGATAGAGTAAGGTCCAGAACTTCTCTCCTTATGGCGTTTATGAAAGTTGCATCACTTCCCACGTTGTTTATAATTACGTTAGTAGATAGAAAGTAATTAAGAAGTAACTCACCCCTTGTGTTAGTGTCGGTGCTTCCCCAGACTTCGTGGTGTGCATTTGCGTCGCATCCGATCACAAATTTTTGGTTGTGAGCTATGCAGTATTCAACGAAGCTCTGTGTTGTTTTTGGTGGCGATTCTTCATCGTCTCCCGGGAAATAGGCAGCGGCAAAGTTGATGATGCTCGTGCTGCCTTGAGTAGTGTGCGTCTCTAGGGAGATCGCGGTTATGTCTCTGGAAATAGATTGATTTGTAGAGTAGATGTTGTATTGGTGGCGACATAGGATAGCTGTCCTTGGCCTCTCGTCACCTTTGCTATAGCTCCTGGCTCCTGAATAAGAGCGATGTCCCAGTTATGAGCCACAAAGAGGTGGCAGAGGTTGGCAGTGGCTGCCTTTGACCTATAAAGGTTTATCTGCACGAAATTCAACTGATTGTTTGCAGTTGGGACTTTTTGGTCTATCATTCGGTCCCTGTGTGGTTGGAGTTGCGGCCGGCTTGATGGGTTTTGCTGTTTCTAGACCGTGTTTTTTGCATATTTTGGCACTACAGGCCTTGCTTATGCCATGAACCGACTGGCCGGGCTTTGGAAATTGGGTCTTAGGATTTACCTTGTTGACGGAGGTTTTTGGGCAATGGAGCGGCTTGGCAGCCGGGTTTTTCTTTGCTGTTTTTGACTTGTTGCTGTCGGGTCTGAATCCCGCTGAATCTTTTTTACTTTTTTCGTTTTTTTTCAGTCGGAAGTAGACCGACCCGAAGAGCCAGTTGACCCTGTAGTTGGAGCCTTTTAAGTTCTCCGCTATCTTTGGCGACGCTGAAACAGTCAGTTGAAGATAGTCGTTTTCTCTGTCTTAGCGCGAGAGAATCTTCCAATCTGCGTTTCTAAGCTCCTTATTTTGGACTACCAGGCGCCTGCTTAGCAGCCGTATCTGCATCTGCGCAGCTTACTGATAGCCAGCCATTCTTGTGTCGGCATCCCAGAAAGTTTGGGCTGATACCGTCAATAGGGAGCTCTGCCACTGCGTCCATTATGAGGTCTTGGGTTTTGGACATCTGTGCCGTGTCTAGTTTGACATCGGGAAAGCTTTGGTCGATGATTGCCAACCTGATTGCCTTCACGATCTCGCTGTAGTCTGGCACTGTCCTTGACCCGCTCGTTACCTCTTTTTCGCCTGGCACTGTGCTAGTGCGTAGGACGTAGTCCACGGTAATGTTTGACGAATTTGAACTATCGTCGTAGTTTAATTGTTCAGTCTCAGAAGTAGGACCTAGGGGGTCCTTGGCTTCTGAGATTGGTGCGTTTGGAGGAGCACCGCCCTCAGGTTTTATTTCTTGTTCTCTATCCATGAACTTTGTTTTGTGAGGAAAGGAGGTCCACAACAGCAGAGCCTCTTGCTGTAGTAAGGCAGTTTGAAGCCGTAGGTTACTAGGTATCCGGATTTCCGTGCTAGCGACCAAAATCCTCATGGCCATTCATCCCTCGGCGCACGTGTCTCACCTTGGATTGAGGATTTTTTATCGAGGTTCTCTCCTCTAGGTCCGTTGAATTCTGCTAGACAGGGTCACCTCGGTTAGGATGGGTTTGAAAACCCGTTCAACGATCTTGCAGCGAGAGAGGCTTTGTGTTGCGCATCATCGTTGCCTGAAACCTGGGAGATATCGAGAAGTCTCTGCTCCTCCCAGGCGTCCTAGCTCCAACCCAACGGCCCACAGAAGACAGCCAGACAGTTCTAGCTGATTTCTATGTATCCCAGAGTCAGAGCCCTGACGCCCGAAAAGTTTCAAGCCCTGGACCTCTCGGTTCTTTCCCGAGTTATCTTAACCCCTACTTGTCATGTTAATAAGCGAAGTCACTGAATATAAGTGTATCGATAACGTAGTAGATGCTGATGAGGAAGTTAATTATCTAAGATAGTTACTAAACTCACTGGATTCGTGTGGATTGCCACCGCATCGTCTTTTACTTACAGTGGGATCTCCAATTATTTTGCTACGGAATCTCGACTCGCCAAAACTGTGCGTAAAAAAGATGCCCGGCAATATAATTGAAGCGACTATCTTGACAGAAAAGAGACAGTGTGAAACAGTTTTTATCCCACGAAGAGCACTCATTTCGACGGATCTACCTTTTAAATTTAAGGGATTGCAATTTTTAAAAAAAAACTTGCGTTTTCGCTGACGATAAATATGTCGGACAGTTTATTAACTACTGCGGAGTATACATTTGTGATCGCAATGTTTTTCCCATGGACAACTTTATTTTGCTTGCTCTGGGGTGAGTTCACCTAAGAATTTATTTATTCTTGCTCTTGAAGATGAAACTAAAAACATTGTATATAACCAAGTTTTGTTTTATCATGTATTTTAAATTAATATCATGTAATAAACAGTTATTTACCTTAAAGTTGCGGAGCAGTGTGACAGATTGCCATACGAATACGATCCATATAAAACCATTTCGATACATATTTTTTATTACAATAAAATCTTTTCAGATACAATAATTGTAATAAATAAAATGCAAATTCTTAATCGATGGCTACAAATTAAATGTTTTTTGTTGCGAGCCCGGATTGCGAAGCTTACATTCAGAGGACATGCATGCGGAATAGAATTGTCATCATTTTTATTTTTCTTTAAATCGCAATTCTGTCTCTGTGCCTGTGGCTGTGGTGACCACCGAGGTTTTTTTAAAAGTAACACAGTTTCAACTATAATAAGGTATTAAATCCGGTCGTACAATTATTTCGAACATAGCGCCGATTTCAACTGTATCCCACGAGTTTTTTTTTTAAGTAACACAGTTTCAACTATAATAAGGTATTAAATCCGGTCGTACAATTATTGCGCACATAGCCTCGATTTATACATTTTTTTTGAACGATCAACTATCAAGTACAGCTCCATTGTATCATCACGGGTGCGAATCATCAAATTTAACTTCAATATACCTCAGAGCCAGCTCAACTATCAAGTTCAACTCTATTCTATCATTACGGGTGCGGATCGTCAAAATTTTTATATAGCGTTTTAGCGTCATTTCCCCCTTAATATTGTAAATAATTTTCAATTGGGTTGAGAAGAATCTGGTGAGTGACGAAACTGTTTTCTTTGTCTCTTATCACATTTTCCTCGTGATTTGTGTTGTCGTGTTGTTTATGGTAATAGAGATTTAATTGCGATTCCCCGCGATTAGTGTAGTTTCTCTATTTGATTAATTTCATAATTATTGCCTTCTCGAAATGGTTAATGACAATGAAACTCCGACAGTAGCTGAAAGAATTCAAACTCAAGGTTACTCATGCTATTGTCACTGTAGGTCCTCCTTGCGCAGCGAAAGAACGTAGACGTGCTCCCTATAAGCTTCGCATTGCAAAAGCTGAATTCGAGTCTTTAATTCGTCAAGGTATATGTAGACCATCGTGTAGTGAGTGGTCAAGTCTACTTCACTTGGTCAGTATCGTCCGTGTGGCGATTATCGTGCACTCAATAAATTAACTAAGCCAGATCGTTACCCTGTACCTAATCTACGTGACTTTAATTCACAACAAGATGGATGCACCTTTTTTTCGAAAGTCGATGTAGTAAAAGCTTTTCACCAAATTCCGGTTGTAGAATCGGATATTCCAAAAACCGCTATATGTACTCCATTTAGGCTTTTTGAATTCATACGCATGGCTTTTGGTTTCTACGTTGTATTCATTCAATTTGTCGTGGTTTATCATTCGCATGATATTTTGAAAGCATCCAAAGATTTTGAACAGCATTTGAATCATCTAGAAATTTTATTCAGTCGTCTTCAAGACGCTGATTTTTTTATTAACGTCAGTAAATGCGTTTTCGCTTCACCCGAGATATCGTTCCTCGGTCATGTGATCAACTCAGCAGGTATCAGACTTCCAGAGAAAAAGTTGATGCCATTATCAATTTCCCCAAACCCATCACAGTGAAAGGTCTTCGAAGGTTCATGGGTATGGTTAACTTTTACCGATTTTTTATTCCTAATGCTGCTGAATTTCATAGAATTTTGAATAATTATTTTATTGGTAGCAAGCGTAAAAACGATAAACTAAGATTACCTGGTCAGAAGAAGCGTCGCCTTCGAAAAAACCAAAATCCCAGTCAACGAAGCTGCTCAACTTTGTCATCCGCGACAAAATGTCGAAACAACCATAATGGTGGATGCTTCAGACACTGCAATTGGTGCTGTGGTACATCTGTTTGTTAACAATGCCTGGCACCCTTTAGGTTTTTTCTCGAGCAAGTTAAATGATGCACAGCGTAAGTACAGCGCTTATAAGCCTGAACACCTTGCCTCAATTTATACTGACCACAAACCGCTTGCTTATGTCTTTCAACAGAACTTAGACAAGGCATCGTCCCGACAAAGACGCTGTCGGGGATTAAAACTTCCGAAAGTCAGGGGGTGGTCGAAAATTAAAACACAAAACTCAAATGTACATTTTCTGTGAAACGATTTATTAACTAAATTGATATATTCTAACTTATTATGATAAATTCTAATATCTCTATGTATTCGCGCGGCGATTCCGTCGGGTTCAATGTTTGTCGCATTCGGTTGAGCTGGTCCTGAAGAACTGAAGAACGTTGTGCAGCCGACTGCTGCAAGAAAGCTCGCCTTGCCATGCGAGTCCGTCCACCACCACCATCGCCTGTGACTCCAAATTGCTGCATCATCACACATTCCAAATGTGTAGCGCGTCGAGTAGCTGATACCAGGCCCATGCCTTGGCTATCCAGCTGTATACGATGAGAAGGGTGCCTACGCCGGCAACTGCGATAATAATCTTCTGTCGGTAATACATTCTGATGTACTTAGAGCGAACAATGTTGCTGCTGCTCGTCGTTGCTGTATATTTATTTGCTTAGCAAATAGGCTATCCGTCTACATCGCAACGGAGCGAGGTATCGGGTGTCCGCACACAGTGCCCAGTCGATGAGTGGACGACGATGAGCCGCACAAGCAGTGAACGTCGCAATGTGCGTCGTCAGCGAAATGATAATAATGTTGTGGTGATCATTCGGCAGGCAACAAAGTGATTGCAATAGGGATCGTATGCAGACGGAATGTGCGACTGGTGTTGTGGAATGCGGCGCGTCAGCAGTCCGCATTTAATGTGAGTATCGCTAGTGGCAATACTTTGATTGCCATGAATCAAGGTCAACGGTTGTTGACCGAACATCCTGCCCGGTTGAACCCTCTGGTTCGAAATGTGTGCATGTAATGCTCCCAGGAAGGTCAAGATCATGTCGACATCTCATGATCTGTTCATGATGTCTCCAAGAGGCGGCAAAGTTTTTGGATGGGCCGGCGGCACTCGCCATGGCTGTTGCGTAGAGTAGCGTTGCGAGCTAATCCGTCACTGCCCGGGTGAACGGCAATGACTCGACCGAGCCTCCAATGAGTCGGGGGCAGGTTCTCTTGTTTCACGAGGACCACGTCGTTCAGTTGAATGTCCGGTTCTCGTCGTTCCCATTTGCTACGGGTCTGGAGGGTGACCAAGTACTCCTCGCTCCAGCGCTGCCAGAAGTCCTGGTGGAGCTTACGGATCCACTGATACTGCTTGAGGCGATTCAGCGGGACGCCGCCAATGTGAGGTTCGGGTACCGCGATGAGGGGGGCACCGATGAGGAAATCGCCAGGGGTGAGCGCCAGTTTATCCTCGTGGTCGTCGTGGAGTGGGACCAGCGGACGTGAGTTAAGACACGCCTCGATGCGTGTTGCCAGAGTGTGGAGTTGGTGGTACCAGAGAGACTGGGCACCCACCAAACGAACCAAATGATGTTTTGCAGATTTTACGGCGGCCTCCCATAATCCACCTTGATGAGGGGCCGCAGGAGTGATGAAGTGCCATCTCGTCCCGGAATGTGCCAGGGCCTGTTGGTTGTGATGCGATTCGAAGGCTGCTAAGTCCTCTTTAAGGTACCGGTTCGCACCAACGAAGGCGGACCCATTGTCGCTGTAGAGATCGGGACAGGGTCCGCGCCGGCAGGTGAATCGGGTAAAAGCATCCATGAAAGCCTGTGATGAGAAATCCTCAACTACCCTGATGTGCACAGCCTTCGTGGCCATGCAAACGAAGATCGCCAAGTAGCCTTTGATTGTGGTGCGTGATCGTTTGGTTCCAACCCGAACGGAAAAGGGACCACATTAGTCGAATCCTGAGGCCAGGAACGGTCGAGCTGAATTGACTCGTGGGCTGGGTAGCGAAGCCATTTGTTGCTTGATGACCGCTCCGCGGTGTCGTCTGCAGATGACGCATTTGTGTAGCAGAGTCCGCACAGCTTGTCGACCATGGAGTATCCAATACTTCTGCCGCAACGTCTGCAGCATCAGTTGAACGCCGCCGTGTAGGGTGGCGTCATGTTTCTGGCGAACCAATAGCCAAACCAAGGCGCCTGCTTTCGGCAAGACAATGGGATGCCTTTGCTCATCCGGTAGGGACGCATGCGTGAGTCGACCTCCGACTTGTAGGACTCCTCGAGTATCCAAGTATGGGTTGAGAGAGAGTAACGGGCTGTTACTTGACGGTGGTGCACGGTTGCGCAACTGGTGCACTTCTTGAGAGAAAGCGGCAGCTTGCTCTATGATGATAAGTCGTTCCAAGGCGTGGTCGAGCTCATCCGCTCCGACGACTGATCGCTTTAGTAGGTGCCGGTAAGTGCTCCACCAACGGAGCATATAGGCAACAGTACGGAGCAAGATACAAGATTAGTGTAGTTTCTCTATTTGATTAATTTGATAATTATTGCCTTCTCGAAATGGTTAATGACAATGAAACTCCGACAGTAGCGCACGTATCGGTTTAACCCCCACCATTTAATCGTGATGATCCGGAGATCTGGTTCTTCCAACTGGATGCTTAATTCAGTATCGCTAATATATCGGTAGATTCAACGATGTATAGCCATTACCTGTCCGCTCTCGATCCCGATTCAGTGAAACAGGTTCGCGACAAAATTATTAATCCATCCAAAACAAATAAATATGCTGATTTAAAGAAAACAATCATTGATCGTAGAGCCGAATCTGCAAGAAGTAAATTAGATCAATTGCTCAGCGGGTTACAACTGGGAGATAAAAAGCCAACACAACTACTCCGAGAAATGAGAAATTTAGCTGATCATCAAATGAAGTATAATGTCCTCCAAGAAATTTTATTTAAACGATTACCACACGGCACTCAAAAAATGATGATGGTTAGTTTAGAGACTTATTTGGAACATATGGCTAAGGCAGCTGACAATATTTATAACGTAGATTGCCTCTAGGTGTAAGCAGCGTGTCGTCTCAAAATGAGAGTGAATTAGCTGCTCAAGTTGAGGCATTAACAAAGACATTCGATAGGTTCTTACAATCGCACAGTCGAAGTCGTTCCCTAAACCATTTCCATAATCGTCAGTAATCTAAAAGTCGTGCTTCAAGCGACGATCAAGTTTGTTATTATTACAATCGGTATAAAAGTAAGGCTCGTAATTGCAAACCGTTTTGCAAGTTCTACGAGAATTTTAGAGCCTCTAACAATCCAAAAAACTAAATAAAGTATCGCATACGGCGACCAGCGATGCTGTTAGTGTCTAGAGTTCAATTTCTAGTTGACACAGGTGCCGATGTGTCTGTGATCCCTCCTTCTCGTATTCAAAATTGTCATTCCAAGTCGTATAAACCTTATGCAGCAAATGGCACAAAAATCAATACATTTGGTTCACAAATCCTCAACCTTAATTTAGGTCTTCGACGAAATTTTTCTTGGAAGTTTGTAGTGACTAACGTTAGCAAACCGATTATTGGAGCTGACCTTTTGTCTAATTACGGGTTGTTAGTTGACCTCAAAAATCGAAAACTTATCGACACGGTAACATCATTGAACGTGAATGCTTTATCTGTTTCTGAAGACAACACAAATACATGTGCGATCAGTCCAATTTCTCCAAAAGATCTTAATCAAGATATTGTCAAACTTCTACAAAAATTCAAAGAAATTACAAGATAATCTCCTCAGCTGAAAGAATTCATACTCAAGGTTACTCATGCTATTGTCACTGTAGGTCCTCCTTGCGCAGCGAAAGAACGTAGACGTGCTCCCTATAAGCTTCGCATTGCAAAAGCTGAATTCGAGTCTTTAATTCGTCAAGGTATATGTAGACCATCGTGTAGTGGGTGGTCAAGTCTACTTCACTTGGTCAGTATCGTCCGTGTGGCGATTATCGTGCACTCAATAAATTAACTAAGCCAGATCGTTACCCTGTACCTAATCTACGTGACTTTAATTCACAACAGCTGGATGCACCTTTTTTTCGAAAGTCGATGTAGTAAAAGCTTTTCACCAAATTCCGGTTGTAGAATCGGATATTCCAAAAACCGCTATATGTACTCCATTTAGACTTTTTGAATTCATACGCATGGCTTTTGGTTTCAACGTTGTATTCATTCAATTTGTCGTGGTTTATCATTCGCATGATATTTTGAAAGCATCCAAAGATTTTGAACAGCATTTGAATCATCTAGAAATTTTATTCAGTCGTCTTCAAGACGCTGATTTTTTTATTAACGTCAGTAAATGCGTTTTCGCTTCACCCGAGATATCGTTCCTCGGTCATGTGATCAACTCAGCAGGTATCAGACCTTCCAGAGAAAAAGTTGATGCCATTATCAATTTCCCCAAACCCATCACAGTGAAAGGTCTTCGAAGATTCATGGGTATGGTTAACTTTTACCGATTTTTTATTCCTAATGCTGCTGAATTTCATAGAATTTTGAATAATTATTTTATTAGTAGCAAGCGTAAAAACGATAAAACTAAGATTACCTGGTCAGAAGAAGCGTCGCCTTCGAAAAAACCAAAATCCCAGTCAACGAAGCTGCTCAACTTTGTCATCCGCGACAAAATGTCGAAATAACCATAATGGTGGATGCTTCAGACACTGCAATTGGTGCTGTGGTACATCTGTTTGTTAACAATGCCTGGCAACCTTTAGGTTTTTTCTCGAGCAAGTTAAATGATGCACAGCGTAAGTACAGCGCTTATAAGCGTTAACATCTTGCCTCAATTTATACTGACCACAAACCGCTTGCTTATGTCTTTCAACAGAACTTAGACAAGGCATCGTCCCGACAAAGACGCTGTCGGGGATTAAAACTTCCGAAAGTCAGGGGGTGGTCGAAAATTAAAACACAAAACTCAAATGTACATTTTCTGTGAAACGATTTATTAACTAAATTGATATATTCTAACTTATTATGATAAATTCTAATATCTCTATGTATTCGCGCGGCGATTCCGTCGGGTTCAATGTTTGTCGCACTCGGTTGAGCTGGTCCTGAAGAACTGAAGAACGTTGTGCAGCCGACTGCTGCAAGAAAGCTCGCCTTGCCATGCGAGTCCGTCCACCACCACCATCGCCTGTGACTCCAAATTGCTGCATCATCACACATTCCAAATGTGTAGCGCGTCGAGTAGCTGATACCAGGCCCATGCCTTGGCTATCCAGCTGTATACGATGAGAAGGGTGCCTACGCCGGCAACTGCGATAATAATCTTCTGTCGGTAAGACATTCTGATGTACTTAGAGCGAACAATGTTGCTGCTGCTCGTCGTTGCTGTATATTTATTTGCTTAGCAAATAGGCCATCCGTCTACATCGCAACGGAGCGAGGTATCGGGTGTCCGCACAAAGTGCCCAGTCGATGAGTGGACGACGATGAGCCGCACAAGCAGTGAACGTCGCAATGTGCGTCGTCAGCGAAATGATAATAATGTTGTGGTGATCATTCGGCAGGCAACAAAGTGATTGCAATAGGGATCGTATGCAGACGGAATGTGCGACTGGTGTTATGGAATGCGGCGCGTCAGCAGTCTGCATTTAATGTGAGTATTGCTAGTGGCAATACTTTGATTGCCATGAATCAAGGTCAACGGTTGTTGACCGAACATCCTGCCCGGTTGAACCCTCTGGTTCGAAATGTGTGCATGTAATGCTCCCAGGAAGGTCAAGATCATGTCGACATCTCATGATCTGTTCATGATGTCTCCAAGAGGCGGCAAAGTTTCTGGATGGGCCGGCGGCACTCGCCATGGCTGGTGCGTAGAGTAGCGTTGCGAGCTAATCCGTCACTGCCCGGGTGAACGGCAATGACTCGACCGAGCCTCCAATGAGTCGGGGGCAGATTCTCTTGTTTCACGAGGACCACGTCGTTCAGTTGAATGTCCGGTTCTCGTCGTTCCCATTTGCTACGGGTCTGGAGGGTGACCAAGTACTCCTCGCTCCAGCGCTGCCAGAAGTCCTGGTGGAGCTTACGGATCCACTGATACTGCTTGAGGCGATTCAGCGGGACGCCGCCAATGTGAGGTTCGGGTACCGCGATGAGGGGGGCACCGATGAGGAAATCGCCAGGGGTGAGCGCCAGTTTATCCTCGGGGTCGTCGTGGAGTGGGAACAGCGGACGTGAGTTAAGACACGCCTCGATGCGTGTTGCCAGAGTGTGGAGTTGGTGGTACCAGAGAGACTGGGCACCCACCAAACGAACCAAATGATGTTTTGCAGATTTTACGGCGGCCTCCCATAATCCACCTTGATGAGGGGCCGCAGGAGTGATGAAGTGCCATCTCGTCCCGGAATGTGCCAGGGCCTGTTGGTTGTGATGCGATTCGAAGGCTGCTAAGTCCTCTTTAAAGTACCGGTTCGCACCAACGAAGGCGGACCCATTGTCGCTGTAGAGATCGGGACAGGGTCCGCGCCGGCAGGTGAATCGGGTAAAAGCATCCATGAAAGCCTGTGATGAGAGGTCCTCAACTACCTCGATGTGCACAGCCTTCGTGGCCATGCAAACGAAGATCGCCAAGTAGCCTTTGATTGTGGTGCGTGATCGTTTGGTTCCAACCCGAACGGAAAAGGGACCACATTAGTCGACCCCTGAGGCCAGGAACGGTCGAGCTGAATTGACTCGTGGGCTGGGTAGCGAAGCCATTTGTTGCTTGATGACCGCTCCGCGGTGTCGTCTGCAGATGACGTATTTGTGTAGCAGAGTCCGCACAGCTTGTCGACCATGGAGTATCCAATACTTCTGCCGCAACGTCTGCAGCATCAGTTGAACGCCGCCGTGTAGGGTGGCGTCATGTGTCTGGCGAACCAATAGCCAAACCAAGGCGCCTGCTTTCGGCAAGACAATGGGATGCCTTTGCTCATCCGGTAGGGACGCATGCGTGAGTCGACCTCCGACTCGTAGGACTCCTCGAGTATCCAAGTATGGGTTGAGAGAGAGTAACGGGTTGTTACTTGACGGTGGTGCACGGTTGCGCAACTGGTGCACTTCTTGAGAGAAAGCGGCAGCTTGCTCTATGATGATAAGTCGTTCCAAGGCGTGGTCGAGCTCATCCGCTCCGACGACTGATCGCTTTAGTAGGTGCCGGTAAGTGCTCCGCCAATGGAGCATATAGGCAACAGTACGGAGCAACTGGTGTAGGTTGCTGAATCGCTCGGTCAACGGGATGATGACTTTGTCTCGGCGTCGTGTCGTCAGTTCCATCTGGGTGATGACCATGCCCGAGAAGAAGCATGGCTTTAATTCTTCTGCCACTTGGTCCATGTCGTCGGCGTGCAGCTGCCCGGGTGGGCCGACGGGGAGCGGTCCGCTTGCCAGCCAACTCGGTCCTTGCCACCACAGCGAGTGTTGCAGGAGTTCTGATGCACCAAGACCTCGGCTAGCGCAGTCGGCTGGATTCTGCGCAGAGCGGACGTGATGCCAACGTGCTGGAGACGTCAACTCCTGGATCTGTCGCACTCGGTTTGCGACGTAGGGTTTGAGAGTGGATGGTTCCTTCCGCAACCAACACAAAACAATGCTGGAGTCCGACCAGAGGTAGTAGGTCTGCAGGCCTAGAGCGGTGCGGACATTCTCCAATGTGGCCGCGAGGAGACTAGCGGCGCACAGTTCCAGACGAGGAATGGTAGCGCCCTTGAGTGGAGCCACCTTAGTCCGGGCTGTCAGCAGTGCGACCTGGGACCGGTCATCGGCATCTGATGTC
The DNA here is from genome assembly GCA_947095585.1 of Nephrocerus scutellatus. Taxonomy (NCBI): domain Eukaryota; kingdom Metazoa; phylum Arthropoda; class Insecta; order Diptera; family Pipunculidae; genus Nephrocerus; species Nephrocerus scutellatus. Next base: position 78,044,086 of record OX352763.1, read on the forward strand.
TTCAGGTAGATGACAGCTGCATAGGCTCGGGAGCTGGCATCGCAAAACCCATGAATTGTGGTCACACGCTGACTATGCATGCCAAGCCATCGAGGTACCTTGACTTGGTTGAGGGCCTGCAGCCCGTTGCGGAATGCTGCCCAGGTGTTGAGCAGCTCTGGGGAAAGTGGGGCATCCCAAGTGATGCCTGCGGACCACAGCGTTTGGATGAACATCTTTCCTGTGATGATGACCGGCGCAAGGAGCCCAGTAGGATCGAACAGTCTCGCCACCTCGCTCAGAATCCACCTTTTCGTAGGGGAGGGTCCCAGCGGTTCCATTTCCACCAAGAAGAAGAGCTCGTCAGCAGCTGGATCCCAACGCAAGCCAAGTACCGTTGCCGTTGGGCATTCTATGACAAGCTCTGTGGAAGAGGGAGAAGAGGAAGTCACGTTAGTCACCATGGAAATTACCTGTGCGCTGTTGGAGTTCCATTTGCGCAATTTGAAGTGTCCTGCCATGAGGACAGTGTTGACATCGGCAGCCAGGCCGACTGCTTCGGAAATGCTGTTGCAGCTGGTGAGGAGGTCGTCCACATAAAAGGCCTTCTCAATCGTCTCTCGGGCCGCTCGAGCCCGTGCTGTATCTGGGATCAGCTGTTGATTGTCCTGTGCGCACTGCATCATGGATCGCACAGAAGTGTATGGACTGGATGCCATACCGTAGGTAACCGTCGTCAAGCGGAAGACGGTCAGCTCGTCGGACGGTGATTCTCGCCAGAGAATCCGTTGGTAGTCTCGATGTTTATGCGCCACCAAGACCTGGCGGAATATCTTCTCTACGTCAGCGGTCAGCGCGACCAAGTAGCGCCGGAACCGCAGGATGATGTTGATTAGTGAATCTTGAGTGGTAGGACCAACCAGCTGGACGTCATTGAGTGAGACTCCAGTAGTGGTCTGTGCAGATGCGTTGAAGACAACACGGAATTTGCTAGTTACCGCATGGTGTGGAATGTAGTAACAATGGGGGTGGTCGCCATGTTGACCAGCCCGTTCCATGTGTCCAAGCTCTTCATATTCGCGCATGAAGGCGATGTACTTCTCTCTGAGATCTAGGTTGTTCTGGAGTCGCCGCTCCAGACAGTAGAATTGTCGCAGTGCAGCTCGGTAGGAGGCACCTAGTGCTGGTGCGTCGTGTCGGAAGGGGATTTGGACCATGTATCTGCCTTCCGATGTGCGGGAGTGCGACTGGGAGTAGTGCCGGCTGCACTCGTCCTCTCTTGATTCATCTGTGGGTACCTCCTCCGACTTCCAGAAATTCCGAACGAGCTCATCCAGAGTGTGTTCCAGAGTGGGCTCCAAAGGCGACTCTTCCGTCACCTGGCTGTGGAGCGATCGGATGGGTGGTGCTGCTCGCACCAGGGCAGCTGGGCCGAAGAGAACCCAACCAAGGTGTGTGCGTTGGGCGTGCGGCTCGTGCGGCCGTCCATGAATGACCTCGCCCTGCACCAAGAGACCCCAGACATCAGCCCCTAGCAAGATGGGCCCTGGAGTGCCCAGATGGCTGTCTGCCAGTGGTAGGCCAACCAGATGATGCCATTGTGTTGCATCCACATGTGCTGCGGGGAGCGTCGAAGTGATCAGGGGGATCACTACGGCCTTCATGGTGAGCACGAACTCTGATCGCGTCGACTGAAGTGAGAGCGTCACTTGGCCTTGAGCCAGAGTGGGTCGGGAAATACCGACGCCTTGCACGGCTACATCCAATCGGCTTCTGGGAAGACGAAGTTGTTTGGTTAGTTTGGTTGTTATAAGACTTACCTGCGATCCAGGATCGCAGAGGGCTCGAACCAGGTGGGGCTCCGAGTTTGCGCCGTACGCGTAGCCGAGCGCCGTAGCTAGCAATACGGTAGTGTTCGCTTGATTGAGTCAATCCATGAACTGAATGAATGAACTCCCAACGTCCCTTCGTGAACACATAGCGACCACCAGGCGGGGTCTGGGCGCGTTCTGCTTCTGTTTGGGCTGGCTGAGGCGCCGCTTCTTGTGAGGCTGGTTGGCGTTCTGCTTCTCGGCGGGCTGGCCGACGTTGTGTTTCTTGTCGGGCCTCCCTTCTGCAGATCAGCGAGTGGTGTCTGCCGTTGCAGTGGCGGCAGGAACTTTCGGATTGGCATCCGGTAGCGTTGTGTCCTGGCTGCAGACAGTTGAAACAGACACCTGTCGTTCTCGCGGCGTTGATGCGCCGACTCAAGTCCAACTGCTTGAACCTTGTGCACTGATATAGCCGGTGAGAGCCATGGCAATGGCCGCACCGGTTCTCGGGAGCTGCAACGACGTGAGTCCGAGCAACGGGAAGCATCTTTAGCTGCCGTGATCCACTTGCCTGTTGTCGACCAGAGGTTGAGGGTAGCTGGTCGCCAAACTGTGGGCACGATGAGTCAAGAACTCGAGCAGGCCGGTGAGGGTGGGAATCTGTTTGGCTGGGCAATGCATGCACCAACCTTGCTGGGTCACCTTTGGCAAACGGGACACAACAATCGGGACCGTCAAAGCGTCCCAACTGGACACTGGTTGCCGCATCACTCGTAGTGCACGGAGTGACTCTTGCACGGTGTCCACGATCCGAAGCAGGGCACTGGAACATTCGTCCTGGGCTGCCTGCAGATTGAGGAGCCGAGAAACGTGGGTCTCGCACAAGAGGCGTGGGTTGTCGAACCTCTCTTTAAGCTCACTCCAGAGCTCTTCGTAGCCGCCGGAGTAGATGTTGCCGACGAGGCCTACGCTGCCAGGCAGGACAGCGGCACGAAGCTTCTGTAACTTGTAGGCGGGCGCCAGCTCCGTGTTGTGCACCAGACTCTCGAATGCATCTTTAAATGCTAGCCAATTGTGCAGATGGCCATCGAACGTCGGTATTTGCACCGACTCAAGTTTCATCTCCACCTTTGGCGTGGTTGAGCTGTGATGCTGTGGTGGAGAAGCCGGCGCGAGTTTCGCCAGATTTTGGAGGGCGTTTTGGCGTCTGCCCAAGACCATCAAGACGTTATTATACTGCTCGTCCACGACTGCCAGCAGATCATCGTGGGCCTGAAGGCCCTCCGGTGTGGCATCGCTCACCAATGCCGTGTGTGCCACCAGAAAGCGTGCATAGTGTGCTTCTATCTGGCGCTGTTCCAAGTGGATTTGGACCTCATCCAAAGCCGTCACGTCCATGCTGACAATGCGGTCGTGCCCCCGCTTGATGGCGGTGCATGCTGAGGTGCGTCGATTCAAGTCGGTCATGTCGAATATCGATCACTTCACTAACAAGTCTCAAATAGGCTGGTGAACTCGGTTCACAGTAACCCAAGCAGAAGGCAAAGGGCAAGACACGAAGACGCGAAGGCAATAAGTGTTGCCAAAACTACACAATAAATTGCTAGGCGACTGTGGCCGCATGCGCACATATCCCGAGGAACGAACCGTGGGACAAGAGTGTCCACAAAGCACAAACTAAATCACAAATTTAATTTAAATTACTCCTCACAGGAGGCACCAAAATGTCGGGGATTAAAACTTCCGAAAGTCAGGGGGTGGTCGAAAATTAAAACACAAAACTCAAATGTACATTTTCTGTGAAACGATTTATTAACTAAATTGATATATTCTAACTTATTATGATAAATTCTAATATCTCTATGTATTCGCGCGCCGATTCCGTCGGGTTCAATGTTTGTCGCACTCGGTTGAGCTGGTCCTGAAGAACTGAAGAACGTTGTGCAGCCGACTGCTGCAAGAAAGCTCGCCTTGCCATGCGAGTCCGTCCACCACCACCATCGCCTGTAACCCCAAATTGCTGCATCATCACACATTCCAAATGTGTAGCGCGTCGAGTAGCTGATACCAGGCCCATGCCTTGGCTATCCAGCTGTATACGATGAGAAGGGTGCCTACGCCGGCAACTGCGATAATAATCTTCTGTCGGTAAGACATTCTGATGTACTTAGAGCGAACAATGTTGCTGCTGCTCGTCGTTGCTGTATATTTATTTGCTTAGCAAATAGGCCATCCGTCTACATCGCAACGGAGCGAGGTATCGGGTGTCCGCTCACAGTGCCCAGTCGATGAGTGGACGACGATGAGCCGCACAAGCAGTGAACGTCGCAATGTGCGTCGTCAGCGAAATGATAATAATGTTGTGGTGATCATTCGGCAGGCAAAAAAGTGATTGCAATAGGGATCGTATGCAGACGGAATGTGCGACTGGTGTTGTGGAATGCGGCGCGTCAGCAGTCCGCATTTAATGTGAGTATTGCTAGTGGCAATACTTTGATTGCCATGAATCAAGGTCAACGGTTGTTGACCGAACAGACGCCATTTAGATTTTGTTTCGTAGTCCACGGTAATGTTTGACGAATTTGAACTATCGTCGTAGTTTAATTGTTCAGTCTCAGAAGTAGGACCTAGGGGGTCCTTGGCTTCTGAGATTGGTGCGTTTGGAGGAGCACCGCCCTCAGGTTTTATTTTTTCTCTATCCATGAACTTTGTTTTGTGCGGAAAGGAGGTCCACAACAGCAGAGCCTCTTGCTGTAGTAAGGCAGTTTGAAGCCGTAGGTTACCAGGTATCAGGATTTCCGTGCTAGCGACCAAAATCCTCATGGCCATTCATCCCTCGGCGCACGTGTCTCACCTTGGATTGAGGATTTTTTATCGAGGTTCTCTCCTCTAGGTCCGTTGAATTCTGCTAGACAGGGTCACCTCGGATAGGATGGGTTTGAAAACCCGTTCAACGATCTTGCAGCGAGAGAGGCTTTGTGTTGCGCATCATCGTTGCCTGAAACCTGGGAGATATCGAGAAGTCTCTGCTCCTCCCAGGCGTCCTAGCTCAAACCCAACGGCCCACAGAAGACAGCCAGACAGTTCTAGCTGATTTCTATGTATCCCAGAGTCAGAGCCCTGACGCCCGAAAAGTTTCAAGCCCTGGACCTCTCGGTTCTTTCCCGAGTTATCTTAACCCCTACTTGTCATGTTAATAAGCGAAGTCACTGAATATAAGTGTATCGATAACGTAGTAGATGCTGATGAGGAAGTTAATTATCTAAGATAGTTACTAAACTCACTGGATTCGTGTGGATTGCCACCGCATCGTCTTTTACTTACAGTGGGATCTCCAATTATTTTGCTACGGAATCTCGACTCGCCAAAACTGTGCGTAAAAAAGATGCCCGGCAATATAATTGAAGCGACTATCTTGACAGAAAAGAGACAGTGTGAAACAGTTTTTATCCCACGAAGAGCACTCATTTCGACGGATTTAAATTTTAAATTTTAAATTTAAGGGATTGCAATTTTTAAAAAAAAAACTTGCGTTTTCGCTGACGATAAATATGTCGGACAGTTTATTAACTACTGCGGAGTATACATTTGTGATCGCAATGTTTTTCCCATGGACAACTTTATTTTGCTTGCTCTGGGGTGAGTTCACCTAAGAATTTATTTATTCTTGCTCTTGAAGATGAAACTAAAAACATTGTATATAACCAAGTTTTGTTTTATCATGTATTTTAAATTAATATCATGTAATAAACAGTTATTTACCTTAAAGTTGCGGAGCAGTGTGACAGATTGCCATACGAATACGATCCATATAAAACCATTTCGATACATATTTTTTATTACAATAAAATCTTTTCAGATACAATAATTGTAATAAATAAAATGCAAATTCTTAATCGATGGCTACAAATTAAATGTTTTTTGTTGCGAGCCCGGATTGCGAAGCTTACATTCAGAGGACATGCATGCGGAATAGAATTGTCATCATTTTTATTTTTCTTTAAATCGCAATTCTGTCTCTGTGCCTGTGTCTGTGGTGACCACCGAGGTTTTTTTTAAAAGTAACACAGTTTCAACTATAATAAGGTATTAAATCCGGTCGTACAGTTATTTCGAACATAGCGCCGATTTCAACTGTATCCCACGAGTTTTTTTTTTAAGTAACACAGTTTCAACTATAATAAGGTATTAAATCCGGTCGTACAATTATTGCGCACATAGCCTCGATTTATACATTTTTTTTGAACGATCAACTATCAAGTACAGCTCCATTGTATCATCACGGGTGCGAATCATCAAATTTAACTTCAATATACCTCAGAGCCAGCTCAACTATCAAGTTCAACTCTATTCTATCATTACGGGTGCGGATCGTCAAAATTTTTATATAGCGCTTTAGCGTCATTTCCCCCTTAATATTGTAAATAATTTTCAATTGGGTTGAGAAGGATCTGGTAAGTGACGAAACTGTTTTCTTTGTCTCTTATCACATTTTTCTCGTGATTTGTGTTGTCGTGTTGTTTATGGTAATAGAGATTTAATTGCGATTCCCCGCGATTAGTGTAGTTTCTCTATTTGATTAATTTGATAATTATTGCCTTCTCGAAATGGTTAATGACAATGAAACTCCGACAGTAGCGCACGTATCGGTTTAACCCCCACCATTTAATCGTGATGATCCGGAGATCTGGTTCTTCCAACTGGAAGCTTAATTCAGTATCGCTAATATATCGGTAGATTCAACGATGTATAGCCATTACCTGTCCGCTCTCGATCCCGATACAGTGAAACAGGTTCGCGACAAAATTATTAATCCATCCAAAACAAATAAATATGCTGATTTAAAGAAAACCATCATTGATCGTAGAGCCGAATCTGCAAGAAGTAAATTAGATCAATTGCTCAGCGGGTTACAACTGGGAGATAAAAAGCCAACACAACTACTCCGAAAAATGAGAAATTTAGCTGGTCATCAAATGAAGTATAATGTCCTCCAAGAAATTTTATTTAAACGATTACCACACGGCACTCAAAAAATGATGATGGTTAGTTTAGAGACTTATTTGGAACATATGGCTAAGGCAGCTGACAATATTTATAACGTAGATTGCCTCTAGGTGTAAGCAGCGTGTCGTCTCAAAATGACAGTGAATTAGCTGCTCAAGTTGATGCATTAACAAAGACATTCGATAGGTTCTTACAATCGCACAGTCGTAGTCGTTCCCTAAACCATTTCCATAATCGTCAGTAATCTAAAAGTCGTGCTTCAAGCGACGATCAAGTTTGTTATTATTACAATCGGTATAAAAGTAAGGCTCGTAATTGCAAACCGTTTTGCAAGTTCTACGAGAATTTTAGAGCCTCTAACAATCCAAAAAACTAAATAAAGTATTGCATACGGCGACCAGCGATGCTGTTAGTGTCTATAGTTCAATTTCTAGTTGACACAGGTGCCGATGTGTCTGTGATCCCTCCTTCTCGTATTCAAAATTGTCATTCCAAGTCGTATAAACCTTATGCAGCAAATGGCACAAAAATCAATACATTTGGTTCACAAATCCTCGACCTTAATTTAGGTCTTCGACGAAATTTTTCTTGGAAGTTTGTAGTGACTAACGTTAGCAAACCGATTATTGGAGCTGACCTTTTGTCTAATTACGGGTTGTTAGTTGACCTCAAAAATCGAAAACTTATCGACACGGTAACATCATTGAACGTGAATGCTTTATCTGTTTCTGAAGACAACACAAATACATGTGCGATCAGTCCAATTTCTCCAAAAGATCTTAATCAAGATATTGTCAAACTTCTACAAAAATTCAAAGAAATTACAAGATAATCTCCTCAGCTGAAAGAATTCAAACTCAAGGTTACTCATGCTATTGTCACTGTAGGTCCCCCTTGCGCAGCGAAAGAACGTAGACGTGCTCCCTATAAGCTTCGCATTGCAAAAGCTGAATTCGAGTCTTTAATTCGTCAAGGTATATGTAGACCATCGTGTAGTGAGTGGTCAAGTCTACTTCACTTGGTCAGTATCAACCGTGTGGCGATTATCGTGCACTCAATAAATTAACTAAGCCAGATCGTTACCCTGTACCTAATCTACGTGACTTTAATTCACAACAAGATGGATGCACCTTTTTTTCGAAAGTCGATGTATTAAAAGCTTTTCACCAAATTCCGGTTGTAGAATCGGATATTCCAAAAACCGCTATATGTACTCCATTTAGACTTTTTGAATTCATACGCATGGCTTTTGGTTTCAACGTTGTATTCATTCAATTTGTCGTGGTTTATCATTCGCATGATATTTTGAAAGCATCCAAAGATTTCGAACAGCATTTGAATCATCTAGAAATTTTATTCAGTCGTCTTTAAGACGCTGATTTTTTTATTAACGTCAGTAAATGCGTTTTCGCTTCACCCGAGATATCGTTCCTCGGTCATGTGATCAACTCAGCAGGTATCAGACCTTCCAGAGAAAAAGTTGATGCCATTATCAATTTCCCCAAACCCATCACAGTGAAAGGTCTTCGAAGGTTCATGGGTATGGTTAACTTTTACCGATTTTTTATTCCTAATGCTGCTGAATTTCATAGAATTTTGAATAATTATTTTATTGGTAGCAAGCGTAAAAACGATAAAACTAAGATTACCTGGTCAGAAGAAGCGTCGCCTTCGAAAAAACCAAAATCCCAGTCAACGAAGCTGCTCAACTTTGTCATCCGCGACAAAATGTCGAAATAACCATAATGGTGGATGCTTCAGACACTGCAATTGGTGCTGTGGTACATCTGTTTGTTAACAATGTCTGGCAACCTTAAGGTTTTTTCTCGAGCAAGTTAAATGATGCACAGCGTAAGTACAGCGCTTATAAGCGTGAACATCTTGCCTCAATTTATACTGACCACAAACCGCTTGCTTATGTCTTTCAACAGAACTTAGACAAGGCATCGTCCAGACAAAGACGCCATTTAGATTTTGTTTCACAATTAACCACCGAAATTCGCCACATTTCCGGTAGGGAGAACATTGTTACTGACGCCTTATCGCGTGTTGAGGAAATTCGTTTACCATCAAAGTTAATATTTGAGGAAATTGCGGAAAGTCAACGTTATGATGTTGAACTTTAAGAACTATTGGCCAAACCAAATTTAAAATTTGTTAACGTACCTTTGTTTAGTTCTGATAAAACTATCACTTGCGAGAGTTTAACTGGTGTGATGCGACCATATATTCCTGGTCAACTTCGTTACCAAATTTTTGTCGATTGTCATGGATTATCACATCCTAGCATACGAACCACAGTCAAAATGGTCAAACGGAAATATTTTTGATCTGATATGGACAAAGATATACGAACGTTGGCAAGATCTTGCCAACCGTGTCAGAAAACGAAAGTTACGAAACACGTCAGTTCTCCTATAGGGAATTATTAATTGGCAGCAAATCATTTTGATCAAATTCATTTAGACATGATTGGTCCATTAACAGAACCTGAAGGGATGAAATAATGTGTAACCATAATTGATCGTTATACACGTTGGCCTGAAGTTTGTCCAACATCTGATATTAAATCAGACACCAGTAATCAGCGCCATTCACAGGAGGTGGATTTGTCGTTTTGGTCTTCCATCGTCTATTACCACGGATAGAGGTCTCAACTGTTCTCAGACTTAGCAAAATTTATCGTTTTTAGACACAAAAGAATTACAGCGTACAATTCAGCTTGTAATGGTATCATTGAACGTTTTCATCGTACACTTAAAACATCTCTGATGTGCATATCTAATACGCAATGGACAAAATCGTTACCTACGGTACTTTTAGGATTAAGAACAGTTCTACGAGAATATTTTTAAACATCTTCAGCTGAATTGGTCTACGGTCAACACCTGCGTTTACCAAATGATTTCTTTGTTCCTTCATCAAATAAGCAATTACAATCGGACTTCGTTTAAAACCTATGGACACATTTCAATCTCATTCGCCCTGTCTGAAATTCAAGCAAGACAAAATCGATGTCACACACTGCTAGCAGAGTTCACTGACTTCGACACTAAACTGATCTCACTTGGTCCAGAAGCGGAAAGTGATCTGACTTTTAAGGATGATTACAGCAAGACCGTTTCAAAGCTGATAAATTGGGTCAGTAAACCTCAGCACTAACCTCAATTTCGGTGCAGAAGCTGAAACATACCAAAATTTTCTGGAAGCTACACAGAATGGCCGTCATTCTTCGATCTTTACTCAAAAATCATCCACGATGTTAAAAGATTGAGTGCGGTCCAATAACTTCAATATTTAAAGAGCCTGCTCGATGGTAAAGCTGCCTCTTTGCTGCGACACATGTTGGTCACCGAAAACAATTATAGTGTTGCGCTAACAAAGTTGCAAGACCGGTATGGCCGCAAGAGACTTATCGTTAATGCATTTGTCCGAAAATTCGTTACTCAACCTATCATTCAAAATTCAAGTGATGGCACTCTGCGAATAATGATGGATACTTCGGATGTAGTTGTCCGTGGTTTGGATGTGTTAGGTGATAGCGCACAAGCCAGGCCCCATGGCTCATCTTTCTTTTACTTGGCAAATTAGATGACAAGTCAAAAAACAGCATGGGCACAACATTCCAACGACTTGGACGATCCAATTTTTTCAGACTTCCTCAAGTTCCTATCTCGACGTATTGATGCATTGGAGTCAACAACAAGCCATCAAAAGCGAAACCACTCGAGATATGAATTCAACAACCTCCAGCCCAGATGGGCCGCTCAGCAAGTGTGCGTACTGTGCGAGTGTGCAACACTCATTGGTACAATACAACGACTTCTTAGCATTGAATGTCATCAAACGCAGAGAATTCATCCAAGCTAAGCGACGTTGCTATAATTGCCTGAGTATAACACACACAGCAACTCAGTGTTCGAATCGAGGCAGATGTCGCAAATGTAACCAACGTCATCATACGCTTTTGCATATACCGCAACCATCATCTCATTGTGCGACTACAATTCCAGAAGGATTCTCACATTAGCCGGAAATTCAGAGCTTCTCAGCCACCTGTAACTAAACGGATCAATCTTTGGCAATGTTACCTAGTCTCTTGGTAAATGTCGAAAACTTAACCGGTGGCCTTTCAACGTGTCGTGCACTTTTGTACTCTGGGTCTCAGTTGACCCTAATTACAAACTCGTGCGTGCAACGTCTAAACCTATTCAAGAAAAAATCAGAAGTATCAATCAGCGGAATCGGGCTCAGCAGCTCTGAACGGACAAAGGGTGTAGTACGACTTAAGATGACGACTGGCAATCAACAAAATTTTTATATGATAGGCTTTGTTTTACCACGCATCATGTCTTACCATGCTCATGCCTATTTTTACAAAACACCGTATTTGGTTGGGTGATAGCAGGCAGAAACGGACAGTGGCAAAATATCTCAAATGATTGTCTAGCGTTACCCACAGCTATGCAGCTGATCAAACTCGACGCGACGCTAAAAAGGTTTTGGGAAGTGGAATCGGTTGGAACCGATAAACCAATTTAGCCACCAGAGGAACAATTATGTGAAAATCATTTCGTTAAACACACGACCAGAAGTAAGAGTAGTCGTTTCATTGTCAGATTGCCATTCAAGGTCTCAACAACTGTCATCGGTAATACTTTCCACGTTGCTGTACGAAGATTTAGAACACTTGAAAGTCGGTTTGCTCTGAACCCAGATTTTAAAGATTTATATACCAAATTCATTAATGAATATATTTTCCTAGGTCACATGTCAGAGATCCCGGAATCTCAAGTTGCATTACCATCTTATTATTTGCTTCGTTTGGAGAGAAAGTCCATCCAGCATCTTAAAACATTATCGACTCCAAACGACTCCAATGGGTTGTCCTCAGCACAATTCCTTGCTACAAGAACGTTGAAACAAGTTGCATTAGATGTTGTAGAACACCATCCAAATATTGCAGCCATAATTCATGAATGCACATACGTAGACGACATCATGACTGATGCCGATACTCTGCAAGACGCATTATTGCCCAAAAAAGAGTTAATAACCACACTCTCACAATATGGTTTGGAACTTAAAAAATGGAAAGCGAATAGCTAATATCATTGTTAAAAGACATTCCTGTTGAACATTGTGACACACCATTTTCTATGGAACTTCAAGATTCTTCTGACACAGTCAAGGTATTAGGTATACGATGGAGTCCCGCCAACGATATAATCACATTCAATGTCCAATTGCCCCGACACCAGATTCACACCAAACGAACCGCCTTATCCGATGCTAGTTGGCTTTTTGAACCGGTTGGGTGGCTGGCTCCAGTAGTGACTCGAATGAAGGTTTTCGTGCAGCAAGTGTGGATGAAAAACATATGCTGGGATGACAAAATCTCATTCAATTTGGTGTCATGGTCCTCAATGGTTAGCTGATTCCTCAGATAAATGGCCATTACAATCGACCTCACACAATTTTATGATTGGACTGCCTGTACAACACAAATTATTAATTCACAACCACTGGTTCGACGACTTGTTCAGAAAATACTCATCGTTTTACAAACTACAAATAGTATTGTGTTACATCAAAAGATTCATCGATAATATTCGTAAACCTAAATCTCTGAGAATTAATTCCGAGATGAAACAGATGAATTGGTTGACGTATTAATTCTGATTTGCCGTTATGAGCAGAAACAAATATTTGATGACGAAATGCCCTGCGCAGGAGTAAAGAGGTCCACCAAAGCAGCTTCTTGAAATCATTGAACCCATTTCTGGACAAGCAAAACATCTTGCGGGTGGCTGGACGACTCAATCACAGCAAGTGCACATACGATACTAAACACCCCATAATTTTACATTGCAAATGAGCCATTAAAAACATTATCGTATCTGACGCCTTTATTCGATACAAGCATACTGATCTCTTACTATTGGAATGGGTCGTAAGACAATCATATTGGATTCCATCCTTAAAAAACAAAGCAAAACGTCTCGTTCGAGACTGTGTCATCAATCAACGAAACAAGGCAACACTGCGCACGCATTTGATGGCAGATCTACCCAGCTCACGTGTAACAGCAGCTCATCCATTTGCTAATTGCGGCGTGTATTATGCTGGCCCTTTCACCTTTCATCTGCTCAAGGGAAAAGGTCAAGAGGTGTGTCTAACAGTAAAAGCAGTACACATCAAATTTGCAACTGATTTAACAAGTGACTATTTCCTTGCGGGGCTCAAGCGATTGGTAGAACGTCGAGATGTCCTACAAAATATGTTCAGTGACAATGGCAGAAATTTCGTTGGCGCTGAGGCCAAGCTAAAGGGAACATTTCATAAGCTAGTAACAAAGTCAACAGCAATTCTAAAATATTCACCGAATGCTGATATCAAATGGCATTTTAATCCACCTCTAGCTCCACACTTTGGCGGCATATGGGAGGCCGCGGTAAATTCTACGAAATTCCACCTTAAAAGGGTAGTTAGAAGCACGATTCTCACCATGAAAGAAATGATCACATTAGTGACTGAGATAGGAGGGATTCTCAATAGCCGACCGTTGTGTACTACAACTGATCCAGAAGTTGAAATGCTTACACCGTCGCATTTTCTTATTGGCCATAGCAACGTGAAGTTTTCTGAGAAGGATTTAACTGATACAAAGCTATCTTATTTGAATTGATGGCAGATGATACAAAAAATTAGTCAGCATTTCTGGGACCGGTGGCACTTGGAGTACTTAAGCACTCTACAAAATAGAAACAAATGGCGAACAGTATTAGATCCTGTTCGACTCGACGACATTGTGATACTTCAGGAGAAGCACATTCCGTCTTGTAAGTGGCCATTAGGTAGAGGAACACACGTTCACCCTGGCGCAGATAGCCAAGTTCGTGTGGTTACCATCAAAACGATGGGCGGAATCTTGCAGCGATCAATTACCAAAGTATGCGTTCTTCCAGTGTCTACCTAGGAAGTCGAACAACAACAACCAGTACAGAAATTACATTCTTAAGCAAAAAAAAAAGCTAGCCTTGAGATATATCGCAAGCAAAAAAAATTTAAAAAACTAATAATAGAATTTATTTAAAATAATTAAAAAATTAGTTTTTTCTTATTAATTTAAACTCTATTTTTTCTTTTTATGCAAGTTGTGTTTTAAATTCTTCAGTCTTGTTGCTGTGTTGTAAAGATTACAATTTTGGTGTTTTTCTTTGCTTAACATCTCAAAGAACTTTTTAAGAATACATTTTGGATGTTTGCTGGACTTGGATAACTACGAAACGTGTTAATTCTTAATCTTGGACAAGACCGAACGCATCTCTGCTTGATAAACAAAGCTATCCACTTTCTTAACAAGATCAAATTGGACTTTTATACAAGTATTTATTTAAGTTGAATTTTTGGAAAGCCTATCGGCTCACTGATTTTTCGTGACTCTTTCGTTTGTCAGGCCTGGTACTACAAGCGAATTCGTTGCGATTTTCTGTTGGGCTGTTGTCTTTAAAAAAAAATCTTCTTATTGTTGTAATTTTTAATTGTTTATATTTTAATTTATTTAACATATTTTTTCGTGAATTTCGTTATTTTAACATTGTGAAATGAATTCTTATTTTGAAATTCATTTCACTAATATTCGCGGCTTTAAGGGTAATTTTAACTCCATCGTAGCGCATCTTCACGCGAATAAACCTGCGGTTCTTAGTTTATGTGAAACGCAGGTTTCTTTTATGGGTACCCATAATGATTTTCAATGTCCGGGGTATTCTCGTGTCGACTGTTTGATTCCGCATCGAGGGGATGTTCTCTTTATTAGAGATGATTCCTAATTTTAATGTTCCGAAATGTAATCCCTTGTTCAATACGATATGGATTGAAATTATAATTGCAAGCCATTCAGTGATATCCACTCATTTGCTGATGATACGACGTTATCGGCTTCCATGGAGTTTGTTAGTCAAAAAGAATGCAATTCTCGCTTGACTGGTTCGCGTGAATTAATGAATTCGACAATTCTGTCATTCTTGATTGGGGCAGATCTAATAGGGTGAAATTTAAACCAAATAAATTCCAGGCTTGCCTTTTTTCTCAAAAGGCAATTCAACATTACGTAGCACCAGTTATTAATGGTGCCACTATTGTGAGATCAGTTTCACTTAAGATGTTAGGTTTGAAAGTTTTTTGTGAACTTTCCTGGAAGGAACATATTTATAAAATCTCTAAAAGAGCGAGCCAATGCTTGGGCTTTATAAGACGTTGTAATTTTTACTTCAGCCCCTATGAAGTAGTAAGATTATATAAATCTTATGTTAGACCAATGTTAGAATTTAATTCATTTGTGTGGGGTGGGGCTCCAAGATCGCATTTGGTTTATCTTGATGGAATTCAAAATAGAGTTATCCGTTTGATAAACAATTCAACCATTACTTCATCTCTTGATTCTTTGGAGAATAGACGTAATGTTGGAGCTTTATCTGTTTTCTACAAATTTTACAACGGTAGATGTTCTTTAGAAACCCGTTCTCTATTCCCAGGTCCTTTTGTCAGCAACGTTAACACTCGTTTGAGGTCTAATCAACATAGATTTGCTTTAAAACCGTTCTCATGTAGAACCCAGCACTTCAAATCGTCCTTTTATCCGAGAGTGACTTCGATGTGGAATCAATTGGTCGACTCCGTATTTCCCGAATCTTAAATTTACAGGCCATTAAAATAGCTGTCAACAACTTCCTGAAGGACGACCGTAGTGTTCATTAGAGCATACGATTATTTTATATATAAGAAATTATTATTGATTGTATTTTTTGTATTATTTATAATATTTGTTGTTTATTTTGTAATATTTTCTTGGTCAAGGTTTTTTGTAGTTTTCCCTGACCATGATTCATTGATAAAAGTATTTGGACTCGCGTCGTTTCAGTTTCGTGTTCGTTTTTTAATAAAAGGCATAGCCCAATTATTGCCGTGACGAAAGGCATTCAGGGACTTATATCCCTTGGCAATGAGTCTTTAAAAAAAAATGATCTTTGGATCTGAAGGAGCAGCAGCTGTAATCAATAACAATCAAATGTAAATATCTATTGATCCAGATGGTTCAAGTAGGGGGGTTTGTTTAGAAATACTGTGCGTATGAACGCGACTTAAGAATGCAATCGTGTACACGCGACTTAAGAATGTCAATACATGAATGTCAATGACATTTGCTTAGGATGATTTTAGCTCTTCCTCTTTGGTATAACATCTTGATCTGAGTTGGACGTGTCTTCCTTTCGTGTTGTACAAATTATTAACCACTAATTTTCTGTTTTTCATTAACGGTTACTTTCAAATTGAAAATTGGATTCGTTTTAAACCTTGTTTTGCTGAAGTCAGCGACGTAGCTGCAAATTCCAACGAAGATAAGAGCGTTTCGGCGAGTCGGGATCGTGAGCTGACAGAAGGCGATAATACATCTGATTCAGACAGAACTACGAATAATCAAACAACATATAACATTTGATCTTAAACCTGATCTTAGGACAGGATCGGTTAAATCGTTATATTACAATACCAAGTCGGTTCAGATAATATCGTTTACTAGGCGTTCACTGGAGGAGGAGTATTGTGGCGGAATAGAATTGTCATAATTTTTATTTTTATTTAAATCGCAATTCTGTTTCTGTGCCACGATGATGAAAAAACTTCTCCACAGAACTCGTTAGTATCTATGGGCTGTGAGAGTGTGTTTGTGATGGGGAGACAGAAAGCGGTATTCATTGTCACACCCTTTGTTCTTTCATTCCCAGTCTAGACGCTCACCGTAATAGTCGAATCATTGTACATAATAAATTTGAATTTAAAAAAAATGTTCTTGTCAAGAAAATCATACAATTTGGATGGAACTTATAATGTTAAAAATAAATTACACAAATTAAATTTGTTTAATTGTTTTTGTTAAATTCCGTGAATTTCTTTTTTTAGTGCCTCATGTGCATGGTGTATCGAACTAAATCGAAAAACGGAGTCAGAAGCATATTTTAAAAAGACATACACATAACTGCGCACATGCAACCACAACAATACTTTTTATTTGAGTGCGATCGGGCCGCGAGGTCGGGGTCTCCCATACAAATTTTTTCCCCGGCATCAGATAATTTCATACTATAATGACTGTGTCCTGTGTGCGTTGTACACTGTGTGCTATGGGTAGCGCTGCTTGCTTTACGATTGGGATTGCTTTGTTGTTAGGTTGCAGTGCTTCATATGTGTTTTTATATTTCGGCATTTATAGTGGAATTCAGTATACTTTTGGTTATTAGATAATTGAAAATTTTAAATTTTTATGAGTTGTTTTTTTAAGACTTAAGACTTTGCAAACCGCAAAGTTAAATGCGGGTTTTTCAGTCTATTTCAGAAATCGCTTATGACTGAAAGACTAATCGCTTATGAATGAAAGACCTACATTTAACGTTGCATACTATTATGTTTTAACATTAATTAGTCTTTAGGCTGAATTGCAACTAAATATACATACACGGGTGTGTGTAGTCATTCGCATAGGATAATACATTAGCTCGTGTGTCTATAGTAGTGGAATGTTTTTGGTAGGAACTCTATATATCGGCTTTTATCAGTCAAAAATTAATGGGGCTAGTTTTTAAAACAATTGTGACGCGTGTGGTGCGTGTGAAGCGTATGACGCGTGTGGCGTGTGTAAAAAAGAAGTGTTTCTTTTTAAGAAATAAAAAATTTTCCAAAAAATAAGAAAAAAAATTTTTTTTTCACAGAAAAAAAATTCCCCAAAAAATTTTGATAGGAATTTTTTTTTAATTAAATGGGTACTAAAATGAATAGTTGCGAGAAGCTAGGCCATGGACCGCAATGGTCTCTCGTGCCGAATATTATTATTATTGGGCTTTTAAGTGTCAATTTAGACTGAATTAAAACTATCCATATGGCGAGCTGAGAAGCTCGTTTTACTATATTATGTATGTTCTATTTGATCAACTTCTTCTGGGCGGATTTAAATATGAAGCCAAACCAAAATATGAGCATGAGGCAAACCTCGCTTTTGCCACTCAACCGAATAAATCCAGCAACGTGTGTTACGGAAAATGAAATATTTTTCGATCAAATTCATCAATGATTTTAATTTTTGCTTGAACATACGTGCATTGATATCATGATGCATTGGTTGTTGGCCTGGCCATAGCAAAGCTTGTATTTCCTCCCATGTTCAATTACATACAAATATAATGAACTAATCTGGACGGCCCTAATGGCGTATGTAAGTCATCGCATCTTGTATGTATTCCTGCATGTGTCGTTAGCTGCCACTGTAGCTTGAAGGTAGAATAAATGCTTTACCGATGTTGTTGATATCCGATCGCAACTTATCCCGGTTGAATCAAATGTATTGCAAACGTTCGCTTTCGATCTTAGCGTACATGTCCACAACATATTGATTGTACATCGAAGGATATGGTTATCCTGATAACATTTCATCATCAATCGGTATGCGTAGTAGTTCATCGAGCTGACTTTTTTGTTTGTTTCATGGGCAACGTTCCACTGGTGATTTGATGGTATATCTCACCGAACAGTGGAACCGATTATAAACTGCTTCATTGGATTAGAAGCTATCTTTTGGACCACTCAATTCAAGTTGTTTTGGACGGATTCAAGTCTGAACATAAATGTTGGCGTTCCCCAGGGCTCTGTTCTGTCCCCGACACTCTTTCTCATTTTTATTAATGATCTTTTATCTGTGACTTCTAATCCAATTCACTCTTTCGCTGACGACATCACTCTCAGCTTATCATATAAGTTTGAGAAACGTCCCTCCACATCTCATGTGGAACTCAAACAACATCGTATTCTGACCTAGACAGCATAATAAAATGGGGAGAAAACAATCGAGTAGAATTTAACGCTTCCAAAACCCAATGCTGTCTCTTGTCGTCCAAGCGAATCCCAAATCCCATGCCATTATCCATGAATGGCACTTGCATCGAGGAAACTGAAAATCTCGCAATTCTCGGTATGTGCGTTAACGACAAGCATCGTTAGAATGACCACATATTTACCGTCGCCAAAAATACTGCGAAATGTTTAGGTTTTCTAACCCGGTGCAAGAAATATTTCACTCCCTCTGACCTGGCTACTATCTACAAGGCTTTTATTCGCCATAAACTTGAGTACAATTGCCATATCTGGTCTGGTGCGCCTAAAACCACCACGCATCAACTAGATAGAATACAAAACCGTGCGACAAAACTTATCGGTGACGAAAACATTGCGAAATCAGTAGATTCGCTTGAACACCGCAGGAACGTCTATTGCTTGTCACTGTTTTATCGCTTCTTCCACCAGCAGTGCTCAAGAGAAATAGCCAGTTGCATGCCACCTCTCCTTGAATTTAACCGCAATACTCGTGGCTCTCTAAATGCACATCAGTTTACCCATAAGCCCATCTTCGGACGTACAGTTAAGTTCAGGGATTCGTTCTTCAGCCGTACAACACGTATGTGGAATGCTCCGCCAAGCTCTGTCTTTCCACATCACTATGATCCACAGACATTCAAGACATCCTTTTCCTTAACACTCACGCTGTGCCAAGCATATTGCCAAACATAATAAGGGTGCAAACCCCTTTTTGCGTGCGCAAATTATAAAAAAAACCTGAAAAAATAATGAAACACGCCCATAAACGAAAATGAGTATTTCATCCACTATAAACTAGCTTCGAAAGTAGCCTTTATGCACTCTAGTGAATTAACATACACAATTATTATGGTAAGGTTATAGCTGTAAAAAAGAGAAGTTGCCACAATTTTCTGGTCTTTTCTCGATATTTTTGTCTATAAGATTGGAAGTTTTTGGAAACTTTTCAGCTTCCAGGAACTTAAAGAAGAGCTTGGAAGGCGAGGTCTAAGCACCGCTGGAAATAAGCAAGAGTTGATTCTCCGATTGCAACTAGTTGAATTTTCAAATTAACGACAAGCTGGAACAGCTGAAGTAAGAATTGGACCAGCAAAATCAGCAGTTAAATTCCAAACAGATCGTTAAGTTTGAACAGCAAATTCAACAATCGCAGCGTGAAAGCCAGGAAATGAAGCAGAAATTTACTCGGCAGACCAAAGAACTGAACTCCTAATTTGATCGGCAAAATCGAAAGCTAGATGTTATTCAGATAAAGTTAAAAGGTGAAATGATTAAAATTCAAGCAACATTTAAAGAAAAGGAAAGGTGAGTGGTCTGGAAGGCAAGATGAAGGAGATTGAGACTCGGTTGGACAGTTGTACCCAATTCGTTAGAGAAAATACTCAACAAAACAGTACTAGAGTCATTCTAAAATCATCCAGTATCCAGAAAGGAATATTGAAGCCTCTTACGTTCGATGGTGAGACAGCATTTGAAAGTTTCAAATTCCAGTTTCAACATAATGGATGGGGCGCTGAAGAACAACTAAATTCTCTAATCCTGATGGTTGTGCCTATTGGTTCCTGAACCGTTCTCTCGTAAAGATGTTCGTTAGAGATACGATTAGGCTAGAAAACCCTTAAGATGTTCCGTAGGCACCTATTTATGAACGTTTGTAATCTATTTGTGATAGTAGCGGTCACCTTCCAAGTGCTGCACCCATACAGCAGCACAGATTAAACATGCTGCTTCGCCATATCATTGACATCATTCCAAACACTGATTTTGCTTTGCCGATTCAAATGACAATATCTTGTTCGGTTCCACCTTCGGTCGAGATAATACTTCCAAGATATTGGAAACTCTCTACTCTCTCTACCGGTTGTCCAGCAATGTTAACTTGAGTTATTGAGTTAGGGCCGAGGTTGATGATTTAAGTTTTGGCAGTATTAATCTTCAAGCCCGCAACATTTGCATCCCTTTCCACATTTGTTGTCATTTGGTGCAGCTCCATAATCCTGTGTAAAAGTAGCCAAACGTCGTCAGCGTAGTCAACATGTTTGAGTTGAGTTGTAAGAGTATAGCGAATTCCTCCGTTTCCAGTAGATAAAGCTGCGCGAAGCAAATCGCTAATTACCAACAAAAAAAGTATCGGCGATAGAATGCAACCTTATCGTACATCACTTAGGATCTCGAATTCCTCTGACAGCTTTGCTCTATGCAGCACATGATATTTAGAGCCATCATAGGTTGCTTTAATAATAGCTATTAGTTTATCCAGTATACCTCTCCTGCGCAAGGCGAGCCAGATAAACTGTCTGTTGACACTGTCAAACGCCTTCCTAAATAGCAGGTCCAGTGGTGACCGGAATTCAATGCACTGTTCAATAATGATCCGCAGGGTATTTATGTGGTCTACACAGGAGGATCCAGTGCGGAAACCTGCTTGTTCGGAATCGAGTGTATCTTCCAGATGTTCCATCATTCGCTCAAGTACTACTTTGATTATTACCTTTGCAACTGCAGGAAGAACGCAAATGCCTCTCCAGGTTTCGCACTTCATAAGACTATCTTTTTTAGGGAGCTTGACAACTATTCCCTTCTTCCACTTGTCGGGGAAACTTTCTGCCTCCCAAGCTCTATCTAAAAGAGGATATAAAAGCTCTGCTGATGTCGTTGGAGCGGCACGCAGAAGCTCTGCGGGTTTACCATCTAGTCCTACCAACTTGTTGTTCTGTAGTGCGTTGATCGCGGTAGCGATCTCATCTTTATTGGGAGTATAGGTTGTTGTTGGCCAGATTGTTAATATAATTACGTGTCACGTCTTACACTACGCTGCACTTCTCATTTTTCTTCGATACAGGGACTCTAGCTCTCTACTCGAGCTTTAAGTAGCTTGCGTTCTTCAGTCCGCCTCCAGGTATCCTCGGTAAGCCACGTGCTGTGGTTTGCCTGGCTTCTACCAACAATACTTTGTGCTCCAGAAAATATTTTCCCAGCTTTACAATGTTCTTGGATGGTTGTCAGCCGTGAGCTGCTGATTGCTTCCACTCCTTGCGATAAATGATAACTTAATTGTTGGCGTACTGAGGGGATCTTTAGCCGGTCAATGTTATACCTAGACATTCGGATGATATGGCGGAATATTTGAACTGATGCAGTACATAACTGGACAGTTGCTACCATAAGCTGATGATCGCGTACCATACCCATGTCGTCTCCTCATCTGTTTCGGACGTCTAAAAGACAGCTCCTAAAACGTCGGCTGATTGCCACATGGTCGATTCGGTTGGGTGACGATTACCTGTCAGTTGACACCCAACTGACTTTGTGGCAGGTCTTATGCTCAAACATAGTGCCGAGGCCTTGCTTCCAAATCGCATTTCTGAGTCCTTCATTGTCGTTGCCTACCTTCATTCCTACGCCTACATTCAAGTCCCCAATCACGATGACGATATCTCCATTCGGCGTTGCGTTGCATACAGCGCTAGTTATATATGCACCAGAACTCCCACATACGACAACATACAACAAAGAGAACGAATGAATGACGACTCAAATAAACAAGTTCGAGGCCAACGCGCAATTGGACATCTGGTGTTCCTTGAGTTTGAAAAGTCGCAAACATGTTGATCTTTTAGATCGCAACTTATGATAAGAATTAATACGAATAACAAATATGTAAAACAGAACCTATATACATAAGAACTTGAATTGTATTCAGTTTAGAACTTAAGTAGACTCGAGACGCATCAGTCACAAGTTTTCAATAATAATTTTTTAAAAATACTTTTTGTGTTTTGAATAATTAAATTGGCGCAGCCGGTAGGATAGTCACTATATTTGTGCTATCCAAGTAAAAAACCAACGTTCCGTTTTTAAATAGTGAATTTATTTTTCAAACAAAAGTTTCTAAAATTAAATTAATGTGAAATAAAAAACGTACAAAAATCGACGAAAATAAAAACACTTTAAAATAAATTCAGTGAAAGAATCTATTAATAGCTCAATCCAACGCATATGGTAATGCTATAAAATTCCGTAGAGGAAAATTGATTCACCTAATGGCAAAACTGGCTACTGGTTTACCCATTACCAACGAAGAAGAAAATAAATAAATTAACATCTGAAGAACTCAGCAAGAAACTAAAAAAGTATCTGCTATACTTTCAACAAAAATTTCAAAAGAAGAAAAACAGAAGAAAAGAGAGCTTAATGATCAACAAATCAACAAAATCAAAAAGAAGAAGCTACAGGAGACAAGGATCAGATTTACGAACGAAGAAAACAGTTCATCAGAAGAGGATCTCCAATTATACAATATTAGGAATCAGCCAATTCCTGAAGAATTACGTAAAAATATTTTAGAAATTAAGAACAAAGATAAGGTTAAAGATTTTAAATATATTAATAAAAAAGATAGTTTAGACAATAATAGTCGTGTTTTATTATTACATATGATCTATATAGATCCCACAATGAAAATAAAACAGTCTAGATCAACGAAAAATTTATGTTCTGTGTTGTGGTAATAGTTTGAAATTTAGTCGTCATAGCAGCTGTTTTTTGTTTACGTTTATGTTTGATTTTGGAATAATTCCCTCAATAGGCATAGCTGAGCTTGTTTTAACGTTTAGCGCGAAGTTGCCATGCGACCGAATATTTTTTTTTGAATAAAAGTTGACGAGCTAATTTTTTTTCTAATATATTTTAGGACCACTAATTCATCTAAAATGGTTTCTATTCACGGATTAGGATCCAAAAAATCGAAGTTAAATATTACTTTTTAATCACAGTTAGGAGAATATTCATTTATTTGAACATATAATTATTGAATAATATTTAATTTGCAAATAATATTTTATATTCTAATCTGGCAACATGGACGATTTATAGCCGTCGACAATTACACCAACATTCACGAACGAAAATGTAACCTAGTGAGAAATAGAGCAAACTAATTTTGAATCACGAAAATAGATCCTGATAAATAGCAAGATCTCGTATTGTTGTTGTAATTCATACAAACCAATGATCTATATGGATCATAGGTGATAATAAAATACAGCTAATATCAGTAATATTTTTAACAAAATTTTGGGCAATAAGTAATAAAAGTGAAAATTGTGAACAAATTTCCAATAATAAAACAAATAATCCTGGTAGTAATATTTTTCACAAGATTCTGGACAGTAATAATTTAAGTTTCAAAAGTGAAAATTGTGAACAGATTTCTAACAATAAAACAAACATGAGTCTAAGCCCAGATAACATTGGTCAACTCGGTGAAGTAGACGAGACACCAAAGAAGAATTTAACGCTTGACCCATTAAAATATATTGAGAAATTTCATACATTCGATGGTTGTCCAGAAGACCTCTACACATTCTTAACAAACGTAGATGATATCATCCCTACATTGCTAGAATACAATGCACAATCGCAGAGAATGTGTATCAACATTCTCAAATCTATATTAATCGGCAAGGCAAAACGTTGTATTGAGATTCGCTCTCACCTGCAAAAATGGCAGGACATAAAAAGCAAATGCTGGTAAACAATTTTGGAGGATTTAAAAACTCTTTCCAGCTGTACGAAGATCTTCGTCAGACCAGCTTCAAAGGTGATGTTTTAGGATTCTATAATAATATCCAAAAAATCTTGTGTGATTTAAATTAGAAAAGCGTTCAGGAAAATAAAGCACACGAAGTAGAAAATAATAACCTCACTGCTTTAAACATTTTTAGAGAAAAGGTTCCAACTCATATGAGGACAATCCTCTATGCTTTAAAGCCAACAAGCTTACAACAAGCTTTCTACGAGCTCACACAAGCAGAATTCGTCAATTCAAGTCCTCTCGAAGAAAGGATACAAAAACCTCAAAATACCCAAAATATAAACCAAGAATTTATTATCCTCAACAGCAAGGACTTAGACCAAACTCTCAAAATCAGGGACTATTTAGAAATAACTTTAATAATAATAATTTTAGATCACAACAAACGTTCAACCGTTTAACCATTATAACACCAATCAGAATAACAATAATTTCAGCCCTCAAAATAATTTTAATAATAATAGGAACTATAATAACAATTATAATAATCAAAGGCCACAACCCATGGATGTAGATCCTGGAAGAAGCCAACTACGGCGAATAGCGCCTCGACAAATTAACTACACGAGAAGAAACCATAACAATGAATATTATACAAACTAGAGAAACAATCCTACGGGATCAAAAGAAATAAAAATTAACCAAGAACATAATACAAATTTTCGGGCACAGGCCTCGGAAACAAATCAGGACTTCCCTATCCAAGGAAAAGAAAACAAAGTGGCAGACGCTCTTTCAAGAATCAAAATAGATTAAATAAATGCATTAAAAGAAGACCTAGTATCTACTCAACATTCAGTAGAATCTGATAGTACAGATTTAATTTCTATAACTGACAAACCGTTAAACATGTTTAAGAGACAAATCATAATAAAAAAGACAGACAATGATTCAGAAAAAATTACATTCCCATACAAAGGAAAAAGATGAATTACTATCACTCGAAAAGCCTTTACAGACAAAGACTTTGAATTCATAATCTCAGAGTGTGACACAACCATTACAAATTCTATATTTTTTAATAACGATGACATATCTCTAAAAAGATACGAGACAGAAGACGAACTCTTCTTAAAATTCCAGAACTATTGGAAAAAACACCACAACGGACAAAAGTTATTTAGAACAATGACAAATTTAATAAATTTATACCCTCCAAAAACGGAAGACGAAATATTAAATATAACACATCACATAATCACATAGGCATAAAAAAAACCTATTTAGAAATAATTAGAAAATTCTATACACCAAATCTGAGAGAATTAATCAATAAAATAATTAATAATTGTGAGATTTGCAACTTCAAAATTGAACGAAACCCAATCAAACTCCATATATATCGTACAAAAAAATAAAACCATTCTAACTTGAATAGACAAGTTTTCAATATTTGTGGCAGTGGAAAAAACAGAATCCAAGAATCAATTAGATGTTCTAAATGCTATGATAAAAATCTTTCGTTATATGACCAGACCAAAACTCTTAACAATAGACAATTATACAACATTTGGTTCTCCTACGATAACCAAATATCTCACAGAAAACGAAATAATCACTCATACCACTATCCCTTATCGACACACAGGAAACTCAGCCATAGAACGATTCCATAGTACTCTAAGAGTCCCCGCACACTAGAGACTTTTTTATCGGCCGATAGTTTGGTCGTTTTGGGCTGCTAGTGCGCACACTGTGCCGATTAAACAGCGGGGTTGGTGGTGAGTGCGCACACTGGCAACAGTCGGTCGACTATTCTCAAACGGTGTGCTATTTATGTCGTTTTGGTTTTCCTTTCGCTCGAGCGCGCTCTGGGGTAGAGTTTTTATGAAAAAAAATTTTAAAATTAATATTCAAACCGAGCGAGTAAAGTTACCAGGAGTACACCGAGTGAATAAAAGAATAGACCAAATGTCGCTGAAGGGTGTTTGTGTTTCAGGCATTACTGAATTGTTGAGTCGGCCGACTAAAAAATCGCAAGTGTGCGCGCGTGGAAGAGCGCCATACTGATTAAGCAGTTGGCGATAGTTTGCCGATACTTAAGTTTGACAAAGTTGAAACGCAATTGTGTCGCACATTCAACTTATTTATCGGCCGATACCAAATCGTTGTGTCTGCGCACTTGCATACATGTTCATACTGATTCAAACTATCGGCCGACAGAAAGTCTCTAGTGTGCGGGGACTCTAAACGAGAAACTTAGACTCTTTGAAAGAGAAACTAACAATTTAGTCGACAATTTAGCGCGATCAGTAGAAGTCTACAATCGGACAATACATCTAACTACATTAGAGAAACCCAACGATGTACATTTCGGTAAAAATTTATGAAAGAATAGAAAAAGTAAAAATCAAAAATACATTTAAAATCAATAAATAAAGGTAGAAAGAACTGTGAAATAAATCCAGAATTTACGAATTGTAATCCCATAGGAATTGACAAATTAAAGACAAAATATATAAAAGTAAAACTGCTAAAAACAATTGGAAATAAAATACTAATACAACCCGAGATTAATAGACAAACACTACATAAAGACCAGTTTAGAAAAAGAAAAAAATATACGAAATTAATAAATATCCCAGGTGTCAATAACAACAATAAAAATGATACCCCTAACCCTATTAGTGACAATCATCTATGGCAATCAATTATGGTTAAAACTCAGGAAATACAAGTGTACGAAATAAAGAATTTGTATTAATAGAATCAAGACCAGTACATCTGATTAAAGATTACTCTAACATTTTACACATTATCAATCAATCTAAATATGACGAAATAGTGAACGAACTAAAAACCCAGTATAGACAAATTCCTAATAAAAGTTACAAGCAACTCAGCGAGCTCACGAAATTAGAAAACAAAATAAACACAATAATCCCTCATAAAATTGTGAAAAGAGGACTAATTAACCTGATAGGTTCAGGTATGAAGTTCCTGTACCGAACAATAGACGATGATAATCGTCAAGATTTTGAAAATAAATTCAAAGAATACGAAACAAATAATAAACAATTATTAAATAATAATAACCAACAAGTAAAGATTAATGAACAATTCAATGAACAGTTTAGAAAGTTAACAGAGATAGTTAACTTAGGTACAACTACAATAAATGAGCTTAAAAATCAGAAAAATGATATCAATGACTTTAGAATAGAATTAGAATTTAATGACCAAATAAAAGAAGTAAAACACAACATCGAACTCATTGAAGATGTAGTGCTTAACGCACGAACAGGCGTTTAAACTCATAATATCCTCACGTTAGAAGAAATTCAGGAATACAATTTAACATTTGAAACTTTAGAACATTTAAAAATGCATTTAGCTATATACAACGAAAATATTTTAATAATAATTTCTATACCACAGTTAACAAAAGAACCCTATGACAAATATTACCTTCACGATTTTCCAATAAAAAATAAAACAATAAATCTAATAACTAACGAAGTATACAGATTAAACAATAGTTTGTACTATCCGATTATAGAAACATAGAATTTAACAGAAATAAATGATGAATGTATTAATAATACAATCTTAAGAAATGACCCAAACTTTTGTAAAATAAAGAATCTAAATGAAACCATTGTAAAAGAATTAGGAGAATATTTGATTCTAAAAAATGTAAAACAAGTTAATCTAACACAAAATTGTAATAAAATTAATTACAGCCTAAATGGCAATTATTTAATATAGTTTAAAGAATGCAAAATATACTTAAACAATAAATCCTTTAATAGGAAAGAATATAAAGGAGATTTAATAATTCCTTCATTAAATTTTAATTGTGAAAACAATAAAGATATCGAAATTGTGAATTTCAAACCCATTCAAAATATTAAAATATTAAAATATATAGAGGTGTCTCCTCAACAATTAACCTTTAGTATTACGACTCTAATCATTGTAATTATTATAATAATAATATTGTATATGTATATGAAAAAGAGAAATAACAGACCAAACAACAATATAGCCGTGAATCTACCATCAGTCAAATTTCACCAGATGGACGATTCAAGAGGGGGAGGAGTTATATATGCACCAGAACTCCCACATACGACAAAGCAAGATCAGCATGATATCATATTCAACCACAGGCAGACAACAAAGAGAACAAAGGAATGACGACTCAAATAAATAACTTCGAGGCCAACGTGCAATTCAGGCAGACAACAAAGAGAACAAAGGAATGACGACTCAAATAAACAACTTCGAGGCCAAGGCGCAATTGGACATATGGCTGTCCTTGAGTTTGAAAAGTCGTAAACATGTTGATCGCAACTTATGATAAGAATTAATACGAATAACAAATATGTAAAACAGAACCTATATAAATAAGAACTTGAATTGTATTCAGTTTAGAACTTAAGTAGACTCGAGACGCATCAGTCACAAGTTTTAAATAATAATTTTTTAAAAATACTTTTTGTGTTTTGAATAATTAAATTAGCTTAGCTGATTGTAGAAGTTGTCCTTTTCATCCTCAGTCAAGGGATTCGTTGGGGCGTAACAGCGTATGACCGTGACGCGCCGTACTCTAGTCTGAAATCTGTCAGATAAGATCCTATCACCATGTGGGTGCCAGGAAATTAGGCCTCTGCGTGCTGTTGGCGTTAGCAGTAGACCCACTACAGATTCACGGGGACTGCCGGAGTAGAGTAGCACAGAGTTACAGGTTGGAGATTGGTACTCTCCCGCGTCGAACTTCTGCTACTACTTCACTCACTCCCAGTGTGTCCAAATTATATTGAAGAAACGCACGTTCCTGTTGAAGAAATCTGGCATTTTGAGGTCCTTCACTCCCTGAGTCAAGGAGCGTCCTTACATTTCAGAAACCAATCTTAGTCCGGGTACAATAGCCAAAAGTCGTCATTATTCGATCATTACTTATCCGAGGCGTTGTGTCGGTTTCAGTTGCGGGCGTTTTTCGGTACCGCAGGGTGCTAACCCACCTTACCTAGACTAGAAACGCTAGACGGTTCGCACTTGCAATTTTAGCCTACATATATAGATTTATACACATAGTTGACATAGTTGCCCGGGGACCACCACTAGGAGGAGGCTCAAAGCAAGTTTTGAGCAGTCAGTAGTTTCCCGATCAATCGCAATGCATATCCCCACACAAATAAAAGCAATTATTAAAGAGGAAATCCGAAAAATAAAAAAATAAAACTTGAAGCCCTCAGAGCGACGGAAACCGAACATCTTATTCTCGTCCAAAAGGGTTTAGATGCCAGAAACATGGACATTTCATGCGGATCTGCAAGGAACTGTAGGTTATTAAAACTTATTTTTTGTGGTAATAAATTTTGAAATAATTTTATCTTTGGAGTTTCTTATTTATTAAATATGTTTTGTTATAACTTATATTATAATTTTTATAATTTATCGCTATGATGTCAAAAGCTATTTCATGTTTTTTCTTACAATTTCCTTTCTTTTAATTGTCTGCAAATTCACAATAGTATTTTGACTTGTTTACACGGAAGGTCAAAATCTTTAACTTCTTACCGGTCTGCAAATTAATATAAGTCAAAATATTATTGTTGTAAGATTTTACGCTAATTAAAATTAATCATTATATAGTTCGTTGAATTGGTAGTGCCATAATAATTTATTTTCGATAGAAATAAGATAGAAATCATGTAGGCACTACATTACTATCAAGTCTTTTGAGATACGTAGATTTTGTCCATAGACTAATTCGGCTGATGAACAATCAAAGTCGGATCTAATTGATGTGCAAACACCCAAAAATATAAACGGAAGCTCAACAACCTAATTTGTAGCATTTTCACGTGCTGGCGGCCCTGATCAGTGGTTATTTCGGCCGAACGCCGAATCTAGCAATATAGTTGTCAATGAAAGCTTTAATTACCGTAGTAGTTTTCAAATCTGGAATGGCTTCGGGCAATCTAGTGAAACGATCAACGGTTATTAAGATATATGTACATCCTTTTGAATGAGGCAAAGGGACTACCAAATCCGTATGAATATGTTTAAACCTTTCGTTTACCGGAGCTATTTGTTGGAATTGTGATTTGCTATGGCGTGTTTCTTTTGAAGTATGAAAACCGATACAATTTATAACCCATTCGTTAATGTTACTTGTCATTCGATGCCAGAAATATTTTGTTTGTAACGTTTTTTTTGTACACTTTGATCAACTATAGGATAAATTAAAGTCACTAAATATTTTTTTTCTGAACTCTAGAGGAATATAGGGTCTTGGATTAGTTTTTGATACTTCACACCAAACATCTAAATTGGGCGTGCTATCAAGAATTTGTTCAAGCTGAACTTTAGAGTTATTTTTGCTTATTGCTTTTAAGATAAAAGTAACTCTTGATCGTTAGCTTGAGATTCCACAAACTGTTTCATATTAATGTTAATATTTCAACCTTCAAGAAAATACACAAAATGTTTAATTGAAGCGAAAACCGCTAACAGCTCACGATCGAATAATGTGAAATAGTTTTTCTCAGTATTTGAAAGTTTTCTTGAAAAAAATGATAATGGTTGTCGTTCAACTTTTACTATTTGTTCCAAAACACCACCTATCGACATACTTGATGCATCTGTAATTAAAATGAAATCAGCATTATTACATGGAAAATTCAATAATACCAAATTACACATTGCGCTTTTAATATTGGTAAATGTCGACAATTTAGCGCGATCAGTAGAAGTCTATAACCGGATAATACATCTAACTACATTAGAGAAACCAAACGATGTACATTTCGGTAAAGTGAGTCCAACAAAAATTTATGAAAGAATAGAACAAGTAAAAATCAAAAATATATTGTAACGTGTTTTCTCAGCTGAGGTATGACTCAGCGGCTTTCTAGGGTTCAAATAAAAGGTCACGTGTTACAAATTTAATTTCTGGTAATGTTCCTTCTTTATTTCGTGATTTCTACTATACTTGACAATGTTCGTGATTTCTACTATACTTGACAATGTTGTAGATAGACGGAGTGCTGCAGGTCTATTCGACAAGACGTAATCAACAGCGGGCGGAGCGGAATGACGGAATGCTGCAGGTCTATTAAACAAGACGTCAACAGCGAGCGGGGCGGAATAAAGAGTGCTGCAGGTCTATTCGACAAGACGTAATCAACAGCAGGCGGAGCGGAATGACAGAATGCTGCAGGTCTATTAAAAAAGACGTCAACAGCGGTCGGAGTGGAATGACGGAATGCTGCAGGTCTATTAAACAAGACGTGATCAACAGCGGGTGGAGCGGGAGGACGGAATGCTGCAGGTCTATTATACAAGACGTCAACAGCGAGCGGGCGGAATGAGGAATGCTGCAAGTCTATTAAACAAGACTTAGTCAACAGCGGGTGGAGCGGAATGACGGAATGCTGCAGGTCTATTAAACAAGACGTCAACAGCGAGCGGGCGGAATGAGGAATGTTGCAGGTCTATTAAACAAGACGTAGTCAAAAGCGGGCGGAGCGGAATGACGGAATGCTGCAGGTCTATTAAACAAGACGTCAACAGCGAGCGGGGCGGAATAAGGAGTGCTGCAGGTCTATTCGACAAGACGTAATCAACAGCGGGCGGAGCGGAATGACGGAATGCTGCAGGTCTATTAAACAAGACGTGATCAACAGCGGGCGGAGCGGGATGACGGAATGCTGCAGGTCTATTAAACAAGACGTCAACAGCGAGCGGGCGGAATGAGGAATGCTACAGGTCTATTAAACAAGACGTCAACAGCCAGCGGGCGGAATGAAGAATGCTGCAGGTCTATTAAACAAGACGTCAACAGCGAGCGGGCGGAATGAGGAATGCTGCAGGTCTATGAAATCAAGACGTGATCAACAGCGAGTGCCAAGTACCCCTTTCCTGAGACTGTTCGGAAAAGGGCTGCTGCAGGGTTACTTGCAGAAGCGGGGATAAGGGTAGGTAGTGACGCGGTTAAGAGACGGTCGTCCGGTCTGGTGAAAAATATATCGGAGTGTTCGGAGGAGAACGCCCCAAAAATTGTGCGCAAGTTTACCGACGGTCGCTCAGTCTGGTTTTAATTTATTTTATTTGGCGCTCATACTCTGTCTCATTCCTAAAGAATTCGACCGTCCAACTCATATGGAGTTCGACCATTTTTCATATGAAATTGCCGAACCTAACTAACTTTTTTGTGGAACTTGTTGGGAATTTTATCCACTGAAAATTTGACTCGTATATGGTCAATAGTGACTGGTGGCAGTTACACATTTGGGTTGTGTGTTCGCTGTGTAGTCGAAATTATATTCGACTTATATACGGTATATAGTTACTAGCGGAAGTAACACATGTGGTGTTGTGTGTTCGCTGCTCAGTAGCAGCAGCCGGTAACACCACATGCCGCCGGCAAATTCGGATTTTTGGCTGATAGGACGGACAATGCTTAGCCGTAGGGTTTGTAAGGACGGTACTTCGTTACATTCCCCTCTTATTTCGGGGGGGATACGGAGCTGACGGTGCTACAGGATAAACTAATACTACGTTATTAACTTATTAATTTTTCTTATTGCTAATTTGTGTGGAAGGTGGGCGGATAGAGTGTTTTCTTCGTGTTTTTCTTCTTTTTTTTTCTCTATCCGGTTCTTTAAATTAAACTTATAACTATTTCGTTGACATTATTAGGATCTTAGTTCTAGGTAGTGTGGACTTCTGAGCGGATAGTGTCCATCTTTTCGTTTTCCCTTTTTTTTCTCTATCCTCCGGCCTTAAAATTACACTTATGACTATTTCCTTAATATTAGGATCTTAGCTCTAGGTAGTGTGGACTTCTGGGCGGATAGTGTCCATCTTTTCGTTTTCCCTTTTTTTTTCTATCCTCCGGCCTTAAAATTAAATTAAGCAATTTTATAATTCAATTCGTTTCCTTAATTCATGTTTTCTTTTATTATTCATTTTTTTTTCCCATTTCTTTGATTTTATTATCCGTCTTTTATTATGACGGATCGGGTGACTCCCTTGAGGTGGGTGATGCCGTTCCCTAGCCGTCGACCATAGTTGTACCCATACTCTGCGGAAATTCCTCCTTCCGGTTTCGGGGATGGTGAGCCCGAAGAATTCATCTCCCAGGTCCAGAGGTTTCTGTTGTGGGCCTAAGTTCGATCGGGCCGTGCTGATGGCCACTATGTTTTTGGGAAAACTGGTCGGCTGCGGTTCGTCTTCTTGTGGTTGTGGTGGGTTCGGAACCAGTTGATTCGGGTCCTTCCCCCTTTGTCGATGAATCACCCGGCAGATGGTTGCGACCTCGGCTGCATTGAGTGGTCAGTTGGCCGGGGGTGGTGGTCGTCGGAACTGGGCTGCCCTGAGTATTCCGGCGGCGGTATTTTGCTGGGGGATCGGTATTTTGGCTGGGCGCGTACGACGACGAGTGCTCGGCTACGGTAGCGGTGCGGTGAAGGCAACTGTATGTTCCGACATTTCGTTTTCGACTGGTGATATCGGTTGATTTTCAGAGCTATTTATACCCATAACTTCGGCGATGTCGTCATCAGCTGTATTTCCGGTTTTTCTAAGGTCCTTCATATGAGCAGTTATTACTTCTTTTGCTGGCCCTTGGACTCTATAGAGGACTGGGGAGAGTTTTTTGGTGACTCGGTATGGTCCCACAAAACGGGGAACTAATTTCGCCGAGAATTGATTTGCCGCGGAGGAGAGTGGCCTGTGGCGGAGGTATACTGGTTTGCTGGAGAGGACTTTGTATTGGATGCATGTCGAACAGCGTTGTACAAAACGAGCCACGTCTCGAAAAAGTCCAGGCCAATAATAATTCTCCGCCATTCTGGCAATTGTTTTGGCGATGCTTAGGTGACCGGACGTTACGTCTGCATGATTTTCTTGCATGACTTGACAGCGAAGCGGTTTTGGGACGCATACCTTCCATGCGGTCGTAGCGGGTTCGGTTTGGTACCTTGGATTATATATGTGTCGGTATAAAGTTCCATTCCATACCTGGTAGTCGGGGTTGTCTTTTGGCCGTTCCTTCACCATTGTGGTCCTTGATTCATACCATGGACAGGTGGTAGTAGTTGGCAGGATAATCCGCACTGGGGGGATCGTGGTCGGATGTCGAGACCGTACTTCGGCATCGGTGTTCAAAGACCCTTTTTGGTAGCGGATCAGGTTAATTGGTCTGACGGGTATGTCTTGGTTCTGGCTGAGGCTTTTCAGTTCATACCAAATGCACGATCGGCCGGCATTATCGATGGCTGGCTCAAAGGGGTGTTGGCCTACTTTGACCGGTAAGGAATAATGGCTGAGACTGGTGGTTAATGGCGGAACGTCGGTTGTCTCATGGTTTCGGACGTTCCGTTGGCGTTTCCCGCCTGGCAGTTACAGTGTCGGCTCTGAATGCCTTCGATGCCACATCGTGAACAAAACACTCGGGGGTTCTGGCAGGTGTATCGGGTATGCGCTGGTTGTCCACGCGACCAACAACAATTTCCTCGGTTATATGTCGGTGTAGGCTGGAGCGGTCGGACCGGCGGTTGTGCCGTCCCTGACACGGAGAGTCTTTCTCCTGTCAGTCGGCGAGTCGGCTGTGTTGTGGGATGGTGCAGTGTTGCATTGTTTCGTGGGGGTGGCATAGCACTTCGGTGTGGTGGCAAAAATGGTCGGTTTGGCGGACCGGTGGTGCGGGATACTGGTGTTTCATTCTGTAGACACTCAAAATTTTCTGCCAGCGCGGTTAACTCGTTGAGAGTAACTAATTCTCCTCGTTTGATATAGTACCGGTATTCCGGTCGGAGATTATCGTAAATCCGGTCTAACCTTTCTTCTAAACTAAGGGAATCTTGCCACCTCATCAGGGTTTGGATGACAGTTATATATTCCTTTCCTCTTTCGCGCGCCATCTACGTACGATTGCGGATGCGGTCTAATAACTGAGTGTTATATCGCCTGGGAAGGAAAAACTGTCGCAATTCCCGACTAAACTCGTCCCACGCATAAATGTGTTCTCGGTTGTTCCGATACCAGGCCAGCGCGGATGACATAAGTAATTCGGGCAGCGTTCTGACGATTCTATCAAGAGGTAGATGATAGCAATCGGCCAATTCTTCGATCCGCTCTAGGAATTCCAGTGGGTTGCTGTTGCCGTCATACCGAACGTTCCACTTCCGCACCTTATCCATCACATCTGCATTCGTGGGTAGAGGTGCGGTGATGACGGTGGGTGTTTCGAAAGACGCGTGACTGGTGTGTGAAGTAACGGCGGCGGCGGCGACTTGCAAATGATGACAGGTTGGTGGATCTTGTGGGACAGCTTCGGATATCCCGCTTTCTTTTTGACGGAGATCAGGGCAAGATTTATTTTTCTTGATTTCCTGTGACAGCTTCTTTCGTAGTTCGTCCATGGTACCAGTACTGTCCAAGCCTCGTCGCTTCAATTCCACAATCAGCTCCTCCTTCTTCATTTGGTATATACCAATTGGTTGATCTTCCGCCATGGTAAATTTTAACTCGGTAATCGGTCGGGTGAAATGTGGACAAAAGTCCCTGCTCGAGCGCCAAATTTGTAACGTGTTTTCTCAGCTGAGGTATGACTCAGCGGCTTTCCAGGGTTCAAATAACAGGTCACGTGTTACAAATTAAATGTCTGGTAATGTTCCTTCTTTATTTCGTGATTACTAATATACTTGACAATGTTCGTGATTTCTACTATACTTGACAATGTTGTTGATAACTTACGAACTATAATAGATATCTTACTAAGGGACCGTCGCGGTCGGTATTTGACGGCCTAGCGCACAAGGCTCGACAAGCGCGGGATGAAGGGTGCTGCAGGTCTATTCGACAAGACGTAATCAACAGCGAACGGGGACGGAGTGCTGCAGGTCTATTCTACAAGCCGTAATCAATAGCGGGCGGAGCGGAATGACGGAATGCTGCAGGTCTATTAAACAAGACGTCAACAGCGAGCGGGGCGGAATAAAGAGTGCTGCAGGTCTATTCGACCAGACGCAATCAACAGCGGGCGGAGCGGAATGACGGAATGCTGCAGGTCTATTAAACAAGACGTCAACAGCGAGCGCGGCCTGGGAAGGAAAAACTGTCGCAATTCCCGACTAAACTCGTCCCACGCATAAATGTGTTCTCGGTTGTTCCGATACCAGGCCAGCGCGGATGACATAAGTAATTCGGGCAGCGTTCTGACGATTCTATCAAGAGGTAGATGATAGCAATCGGCCAATTCTTCGATCCGCTCTAGGAATTCCAGTGGGTTGCTGTTGCCGTCATACCGAACGTTCCACTTCCGCACCTTATCCATCACATCTGCATTCGTGGGTAGAGGTGCGGTGATGACGGTGGGTGTTTCGAAAGACGCGTGACTGGTGTGTGAAGTAACGGCGGCGGTTGTCTGTTCAGGTTTTCTTTCCGGATTAGTGTGGAGCGTCTGTGGTTGGTATGCAACCGGCGGTACTTGCAAATGATGACAGGTTGGTGGATCTTGTGGGACAGCTTCGGATATCCCGCTTTCTTTTTGACGGAGATCAGGGCAAGATTTATTTTTCTTGATTTCCTGTGACAGCTTCTTCCGTAGTTCGTCCATGGTACCAGTACTGTCCAAGCCTCGTCGCTTCAATTCCACAATCAGCTCCTCCTTCTTCATTTGGTATATACCAATTGGTTGATCTTCCGCCATGGTAAATTTTAACTCGGTAATCGGTCGGGTGAAATGTGGACAAAAGTCCCTGCTCGGGCGCCAAATTTGTAACGTGTTTTCTCAGCTGAGGTATGACTCAGCGGCTTTCCAGGGTTCAAATAACAGGTCACGTGTTACAAATTAAATGTCTGGTAATGTTCCTTCTTTATTTCGTGATTACTAATATACTTGACAATGTTCGTGATTTCTACTATACTTGACAATGTTGTTGATAACTTACGAACTATAATAGATATCTTACTAAGGGACCGTCGCGGTCGGTATTTGACGGCCTAGCGCACAAGGCTCGACAAGCGCGGGATGAAGGGTGCTGCAGGTCTATTCGACAAGACGTAATCAACAGCGAACGGGGACGGAGTGCTGCAGGTCTATTCGACAAGCCGTAATCAATAGCGGGCGGAGCGGAATGACGGAATGCTGCAGGTCTATTAAACAAGACGTCAACAGCGAGCGGGGCGGAATAAAGAGTGCTGCAGGTCTATTCGACCAGACGCAATCAACAGCGGGCGGAGCGGAATGACGGAATGCTGCAAGTCTATTAAACAAGACGTCAACAGCGAGCGCGGCGGAATACGGAGTGCTGCAGGTCTTTTCGACAAGACGTAATCAACAGCGGGCGGAGTGGAATGACGGAATGCTGCAGGTCTATTAAACAAGACGTGATCAACAGCGGGCGGAGCGGAATGAGGAATGCTGCAGGTCTATTAAACAAGACGTAGTCAACAGCGGGCGGAGCGGAATGACGGAATGCTGCAGGTCTATTAAACAAGACGTCAACAGCGAGTGGGCTGAATGAGGAATGCTGCAGGTCTATTAAAAAAGACGTAGTCAACAGCGGGCGGAGCGGAATGACGGAATGCTGCAGGTCTATTAAACAAGACGTGATCAACAGCGGGCGGAGCGGAATAAGGAGTGCTGCAGGTCTATTCGACAAGACGTAATCAACAGCGGGCGGGGCGGAATGACGGAATGCTGCAGGTCTATTAAGAAAGACGTAGTCAACAGCGGGCGGAGCGGAATGACGGAATGCTGCAGGTCTATTAAACAAGACAAGACGTAATCAACAGCGAACGGGGACGGAGTGCTGCAGGTCTATTCGACAAGCCGTAATCAATAGCGGGCGGAGCGGAATGACGGAATGCTGCAGGTCTATTAAACAAGACGTCAACAGCGAGCGGGGCGGAATAAAGAGTGCTGCAGGTCTATTCGACCAGACGCAATCAACAGCGGGCGGAGCGGAATGACGGAATGCTGCAGGTCTATTAAACAAGACGTCAACAGCGAGCGGGGCGGAATACGGAGTGCTGCAGGTCTTTTCGACAAGACGTAATCAACAGCGGGCGGAGTGGAATGACGGAATGCTGCAGGTCTATTAAACAAGACGTGATCAACAGCGGGCGCAGCGGGAGGACGGAATGCTGCAGGTCTATTAAACAAGACGTCAACAGCGAGCGGGTGGAACGAGGAATGCTGCAGGTCTATTAAACAAGACGTAGTCAACAGCGGGCGGAGCGGAATAACGGAATACTGCAGGTCTATTAAACAAGACGTCAACAGCGTGTGGGCGGAATGAGGAATGCTGCAGGTCTATGAAAACAAGACGTGATCAACAGTGCCAAGTACCCCTTTCCTGAGACTATTCGGAAAGGGGCTGCTGGTTCCCTGCAGAAGCGTGGAGAGGGGAGGAGGGTAGGTAGTGACGCGGTTTAGAGACGGTCGTCCGGTCTGGTGAAATGTATATCGGAGTATTCGGAGGAGAACGCCCCAAAATTGTGCGCAAGTTTACCGACGGTCGCCCAGTCTGGTTTTAATTTATTTTATTTGGCGTTCTGAAAAGAACTCATAGGGTGTTCGACCATTTTTCATATGAAATTGCCGAACCTAACTAACTTTTTTGTGGAACTTGTTGGGAATTTTATCCACTGAAAATAAAATGACTATATTTGACTCGTATATGGTCAATAGTGACTGGTGCAAGTGACACATGTGGTGTTGTGTGTTCGCTGTGTAGTCGAAATTGTATTCGACTTATATACGGTATATAGTTACTAGCGGAAGTAACACATGTGGTGTTGTGTGTTCGCTGCTCAGTAGCAGCAGCCGGTAACACCACATGCCGTCGGCAAATTCGGATTTTTGGCTGATAGGACGGACAATGCTTAGCCGTAGGGTTTGTAACGACGGTACTTCGTTACAACATTTAAAATCAATAAAGGTAGAACGAACTGTGAAATAAATCCAGAATTTACGAATTGTAATCCCAGAGGAATTGACAAATTAAAGACAAAACATATAAAAGTAAAAGTGCTAAAAACAATTGGCAATAGACAAACAAACACTACAAAAAGACCAGTTTAGAAAAAGAAAAAAATATACGAAATTAATAAATATCCCAGGTGACAATAACAACAATAAAAATGATACCCCTAACCCTATTAGTGACATTGACTCTATGGCAATCAATACCGGTTAAAACTCAGGAAATACAAGTGTACGAAATAAATAAATTTGTATTAATAGAATCAAGACCAGTACATCTGATTAAAGATTACTGTAACATTTTACACATTATCAATCTAACTAAATATGACGAAATAGTGAACGAAATAAAAACCCAGTATAGACAAATTCCTAATAAAAGTTACAAACAACTCAGCGAGCTCACGAAATTAGAAAACAAAATAAACACATAAAATTGTAAAAAGAAGACTAATTAACCTGATAGGTTCAGGTATTAAGTTCCTGTACGGAACAATGGACGATAATGATCGTCAAGAAATTGAAAATAAATTAAAAGAATACGAAACAAATAAAAAACAATTATTAAATAATAATAACCAACAAGTAAAGATTAATGAACAATTCAATGAACAGTTTAGAAAGTTAACAGAGATAGTTAACTTAGGTGCAACTACAATAAATGAGCTTAAAAATCAGAAAAATGATATCAATGACTTTAGAATAGAATTAGAATTTAATGACCAAATAAAAGAAGTAAAACACAACATCGAACTCATTGAAGATGTAGTGCTTAACGCACGAACAGGCGTTTAAACTCATAATATCCTCACGTTGGAAGAAATTCAGGAATACAATTTAACATTTGAAACTTTAGAACATTTAAAAATGCATTTAGCTATATACAACGAAAATATTTTAATAATAATTTCTATACCACAGTTAACAAAAGAACCCTATGACAAATATTACCTTCAAGATTTTCCAATAAAAAATAAAACAATAAATCTAATAACTAACGAAGTTTTTTTTTTATTTTTATTATTTTATTATTATTATCTTTATTTCATGTAAAAACTTAAAGCTAACATTCATTATATAACTACTATGTATAAAAAACTAACAAGGAGCTTTACTTTTTAATGAAACAGTTAGGGACATTCAATTGTCACAAGACAAGAAGCGAATGTACCATAAGGTTTTAAATCAAAACTAAGAAAGTATTGAAGGGGGTCAATACAAATGTAATAAAAACTAAAATTAAAAATAAAGTAAAAATGTTAGATGTTAAATAAAATAAATTTATACAATTATGACGTGAGCCCAGATAATTAATAAAAATTGTAAAATAAATACTAAATTTTGTAAGCTAATCAAACTATAACATTTAATAATGAATCTATTTCATCGTGGTTATAAGAAAATTGCAAAGATTTTAGGTTTTTTAAGAAAAGTGATTTACGTCTCTCGCATCTAAGATCTATGGGCAAGCTATTGAATAAACGAGGCGCGGTGACGTCATAGAAGAGTGAAAAGTGTGATTTTCTTTTTTCAGGTATAGTAACTAAATACATATTATTTACACGTAAATTATGGGAACCATATAATCTTGAAGCAGTATACCCGGATTTTTCAAAAAATGTTTTCAATACTTTAAAAAAATATAAATGCTTTAGAGGGAGAAATTCAAGTTTCCTGAATAACTCAAAGCTATGAGTTCTGCGGCTAGCTCTGCACACAATACGAATCGCATGCTTTTGTTTAATGAGCAAAGGTTGAATTTTATTAGAGTGAGTACCACCCCAACACGTCAAAACATATTGTAGCTTTGATTTAAACAAACCATTATAGACTAATTTTAGAATATCCTGACTACAATAAAGGCTGAGGTGATACGACTATCTTACAACGTTATTTAAGTAAAATGATAAATTGGAAACGTGATCTTTCCAGCTTAAACTTCTATCTAATGTAATGCCAAGGTA
Source organism: Nephrocerus scutellatus (assembly GCA_947095585.1). Lineage (NCBI taxonomy): Eukaryota > Metazoa > Arthropoda > Insecta > Diptera > Pipunculidae > Nephrocerus > Nephrocerus scutellatus. The sequence continues at coordinate 78,085,318 of OX352763.1, forward strand.
CTTAAATGTGTCTACCCGTTCGATATAAAAGCAACCATCGGAACACTTTGAGTTTGAATTATAAGTTGTAATGCCAATTTGATTTGGACAAACATTTAAATTATATTTAGGACAAAGAGGTGAATGATATTTCAACTCCAAATCCTCACAGACAGACCCAGAAATGTTGAATATCATAAATTTAGTTTTTTCACTTATAATAAGTTTATGAACACAAAACCATTTGCGCAGAATTTCGAGGTCACAATTGACGGCAACATACAAATTAAAATAATTTTTTTCAGAGTAAGATACAGCAGTGTCATCTGCAAAGGCGGTTATTTTCCCACTAAAACGTTGAATGAAAAGTGAATTCACTTAAATTAAGAAGAGGATTGGGCCCAAAACGGAACCTTGAGGAACGCCAATGTTAACACAATTTGACGAGCTAAATTTATCCTGTACCTTGACTATTTGTTTACGGTCACTTAGGTAGGATGCAAGCCAGTCATAAACAAACCCTCGAAAACCTGCCCTATATAGTTTCTGGAGTAATATAGCATGGTCCACCATGTCGAAAGCTTTGCTTATATCAATAAACAGAGAAGCAGCAATCTCAGAATCATTCAGGCTCTTAAAAAGATCCCCACAAAGTCTCAGAACAGCTTCTTCAGTCGATCTACCTTCTCTGAATCCAAACTGGGAACTACTAAAGAAATTAAGTTTATTCAAAAAGTTCAACATTCTCGATTTAATACCTTTTTCAAAAACTTTAGAGAAAACTGATAAAAGAGAAATTGGACGGTAATTGTTTAAAGTCGTAGTTTCACCTTTTTTGTGTAATGGAATAACAATTGCTAACTTCAGTGCTTCAGGGAAAACTCCTTTCTCCATACTAAGATTAAAAATGAACTTCAATACATCACAAACATAGTATGCAATATTTTTCAAAATTGTACTGGAGATCATATCATATGATGATGAATTTGAAGTTTTGAGAGACATTATAATTTTATAAATCTCCAATGAAGAAAAATTTTCAAAATAAAAGCTATCGGCTATAAAGCAGTCTTGAATAATACTTTCAGAACATTTGCATGAATTCGAATAAGGAGTGTTGTTGAAGCTATGAGATATGTTGCAGAAATAATTATTAAATAAATTGGCCACTTCAGAAGGGTCATTAACTAATGAGCTATCTTTTTTGATAGAAATATCAACTTTCGGCTTATTTTTATTTAAGATTTCATTCACAACACCCCATTCCTTTTTCGAGTTACCTATATTATCAGAAAGTTTATTTCTAAAGTAGTTGTCTCTACAACGCGGAATTTCTATTTTAAGTTTATTACAAATTTTGTCATAACATTGTTTGAAAAGTATTTGATTTTTGCAGGTTTGAGAATCCAAAAATTCAGAAAATTCCCCCACAAAAGCATTAGTAGTGTATAAATGCAATCTATACACACCAAAAAGGCTGTAGTGAAAGCCTGATAAATAAAAATTTAAACAAATTAAATCCGCACTTTTAAGCCTGGGCTTAAAAACCTCACACACAATAGCACTTCTATAAAAGACCGCCACACCACCAGCTGCATATGAATCATTGCATGTAGCAGCAAATGTAAAATCGGGAATGCAAAAGGAAGAAATTTAAAATTCATATATCCATATTTCAGAGACGAATAAAAAATCAGGTAAATGATCAAGAGATGCGAGATGTGCAAAAAAAAATCAAAATTCTTACGCAAACTGCGAATATTTAGGTGTATAACTGATAAACCAGAGCATGATTCCATGTAAGGAAGATCAATGCAAAAACAATTCATTATATCATTATAAAAAGGGGAAAATATAGTACTACTTGTATTATAATTATTATGAGGAACTAGTAAAGAATTCATAAAGTTATTAGTTGTCATGAAAATAAAAAATTCAAATTATCATTACGGCACAACAAGACCATTTTTAACAAAATCCTCGTAATTATTTATTTTAATAGCTTTATCGCCTTCTCTCCTTCTGATGAATACCGATGAGTCGCGAATCCAAACATACTTGCATTTGTTCTTTAACTTAAGTTGATTAGCCTGCTGCAACAGTGATCTAGTATAGGCAGTTAGACAATCGTTTATGTATATGCGGCTCTTCTTGTTATTGTCAATTAGTTTGATTTTGTTTTCACGTAGCTTTTGCATTATCATCTTCTTAGACGAGAAAGAAGAAAATTTAACACACACGATTTTTGTTGTATCAGCGGCATTATTTAGGTCAATGCCCTTTCTTTTTATGTTCTTCACATAAACGGTTTCAATGTCGTGTTGATCAATTTTCACTCCCACGTCGTCTGATATCAGTTTAATGACCTTTTCTTTAGCATTTGCATTAGACAATTCAGGCACACCTACAATGTCAACTGCAAACCGTTTTTCTCTCTGCTCTAATACGTTTATTTTAGACTCCAAGCTGTTCACCGTGATAGTAAGAGCGGCATTACTTTTTTCTAAAGAATTGATTTTCTCAAGAGCATCAGTGTTTAGCTGTTGAAGTATAATAATCTGATGATAGAGCATATCAAGTATACAGATTAAACAATAGTTTGTACTATCCGATTACAGAAACAAAGAATTTAACAGAAATAAATGATGAATGTATTAATAATATAATCTTAAGAAATGACCCAAACTTTTGTAAAATAAAGAATCTAAATGAAACCATTGTAAAAGAATTAGGAGAAAATTGTAAAAAAAATAATTACAGCCTAAATGGCAATTATTTAATATAGTTTAAAGAATGCAAAATATACTTAAACAATAAATCCTTTAATAGGAAAGAATATAAAGGAGATTTAATAATTCCTTCATTAAATTTTAATTGTGAAAACAATAAAGATATCGAAATTGTGAATTTCAAACCCATTCAAAATATTAAAATATTAAAATATATAGAGGTGTCTCCTCAACAATTAACCTTTAGTATTACGACTCTAATCATTGTAATTATTATAATAATAATATTGTATATGTATATGAAAAAGAGAAATAACAGACCAAACAACAATATAGCCGTAAATCTACCATCAGTCAAATTTCACCAGATGGACGATTCAAGAGGGGGAGGAGTTATATATGCACCCACATACGACAAAGCAAGATCAGCATGATATCATATTCAACCAAAGACAGGCAGACAGACAAAAAGAACAAAGGAATGACGACTCAAATAAACAACTTCGAGGCCAACGTGCAATTCAGGCAGAAAACAAAGAGAACAAAGGAATGACGACTCAAGTAAACAACTTCGAGGCCAACGCGCAATTGGACATATGGCTGTCCTTGAGTTTGAAAAGTCGTAAACATGTTGATCTTTTAGATCGCAACTTATGATAAGAATTAATACGAATAACAAATATGTAAAACAGAACCTATATAAATAAGAACTTGAATTGTATTCAGTTTAGAACTTAAGTAGACTCGAGACGCATCAGTCACAAGTTTTAAATAATAATTTTTTTTAAATACTTTTTGTGTTTTGAATAATTAAATTCGCTTAGCTGATTGTAGAAGTTGTCCTTTTCATCCTCAATCAAGGGATTTGTTGGGGCGTAACAGCGTATGACTGTGACGCGCCGTACTCTAGTCTGAAATCTGTCAGATAAGATCCTGTCACCATGTGGGTGCCAGGAAATTAGGCCTCTGCGTGCTGTTGGCGTTAGCAGCAGACCCACTCCAGATTCACGGGGACTGCCGGAGTAGAGTAGCACAGAGTTACAGGTTGGAGATTGGTACTCTCCCGCGTCGAACTTCTGCTACTACTTCACTCACTCCCAGTATGTCCAAATTATATTGAAGAAACTCACGTTCCTGTTGAAGAAATCTGGAATTTTGAGGTCCATCACTCCCTGAGTCAAGGAGCGTCCTTACATTTCAGAAACCAATCTTAGTCCGGGTACAATAGCCAAAAGTCGTCATTATTCGATCATTACTTATCCGAGGCGTTGTGTCGATTTCAGTTGCGGGCATTTTTCGGTACCGCAGTGTGCTAACCCACGTTACCTAGACTAGAAACGCTAGACGGTTCGCACTTGCAATTTTAGCCTACATATATAGATTTATACACATAGTTGACATAGTTGCCGGGGACCACCACTAGGAGGAGGCTCAAAGCAAGTTTTGAGCAGTCAGTAGTTTCCCGATCAATCGCAATGCATATCCCCACACAAATAAAAGCAATTATTAAAGAGGAATTCCGAAAAACAAAAACTGGAAGCCCTCAGAACGACGGAAACCCAACATCTTATTCTCGTCCAAAAGGGTTTAGATGCCAGAAACATGGACATTTCATGCGGATCTGCAAGGAACTGTAGGTTATTAAAACTTATTTTTTGTGGTAATAAATTTTGAAATAATTTTATCTTTGGAGTTTCTTATTTATTAAATATGTTTTGTTATAACTTATATTATAATTTTTATAATTTATCGCTATGATGTCAAAAGCTATTTCATGTTTTTTCTTACAATTTCCTTTCTTTTAATTGTCTGCAAATTCACAATAGTATTTTGACTTGCTTACACGGAAGGTCAAAATCTTTAACTTCTTACCGGTCTGCAAATTAATATAAGTCAAAATATTATTGTTGTAAGATTTTACAATATTTAAAATTAATCATTATATAGTTGGTTTTATTGGTAGTGCCATAATAATTTATTTTCGATAGAAATAAGATAGAAATCATGTAGGCACTACATTACTATCAAGTCTTTTGAGATACGTAGATTTTGTCCATAGACTAATTCGGCTGATGAACAATCAAAGTCGGATCTAATTGATGTGCAAACACCCAAAAATATAAACGGAAGCTCAACAACCCAATTTGTAGCATTTTCACGTGCTGGCGGCCCTGATCAGTGGTTATTTCGGAAGAAACGCCGACTCTAGCAATATAGTTGTCAATGAAAGCTTTAATTACCGTAGTAGTTTTTAAATCTGGAATAGGAATGGCTTCGGGCAATCTAGTGAAACGATCAACGGTTATTTAGATATATGTACATCCTTTTGAAAGAGGCAAAGGGACTACCAAATCCGTATGAATATGTTTAAACCTTTCGTTTACCGGAGCTATTTGTTGGAATTGTGATTTACTATGGCGTGTTTCTTTTGAAGTTTGAAAACCAATACAATTTATAACCCCATTAATGTTACTTGTCATTCGATTCCAGAAATATTTTGTCTGTAACGTTTTTTTTGTAGACTTTGATCAACTATAGGATAAATTAAAGTCACTAAATATTTGTTTTCTGAACTGAGGATTAGTTTTTGATACTTCACACCAGACATCTAAATTGGGCGTGCTATCAAGAATTTGTTCAAGCTGAACCTTAGAGTTATTTTTGCTTATTGCATTTAAGATGAAAGTAACTCTTGATCGTTAGCTTGAGATTCCACAAACTGTTTCATATTAATGTTAATATTTCAAGCTTCAAGAAAATATTCAAAATATTTAATTGAAGCGAAAACCGCTAACAGCTCACGACCGAATAATGTCAAATAGTTTTTCTCAGTATTTGAAAGTTTTCTTGAAAAATGATAATGGTTGTCGCTCACCTTTTACTATTTGTTCCAAAACACCACCTATCGACATACTTGATGCATCTGCAGTTAAAATGAAATCAGCATTATTACATGGAAAATTTAATAATACCGAATTACACATTGCGCTTTTAATGTTGGTAAATGGAACTTCAAAATCGGAAGGCCAATCAAATTTAGATTTCTTAGGTTTTTTCATGTATCCCGCAATTAATGTGTGCAATGGTGTCATTAAACGAGCTAAATTGGGTATAAAGCGGTGAGTAGCTTTTAAAGATAGGGTACGCTTGGATTGCTGTTATTCTGTCTTTAGATAGTAATATGCCATATTTTGTGACCTCTTGACTTAAAAAATCTAGCTTAACTACGCCAAACAGTTGAGTAATCATTAAATGAGGATATTTTTTTGGTATAAAAGTTTGACAAAGCTGAGAGACTCCTTTAGCTTTCAATTGAAGTAGGCTGTATTGTCATTATTGCATCTAACAGCTTATGTAGGTTTTTAGTAATGTTTCAAGTACTCTCATATATCTGGAATTCTTTTTGAAGATTTTTATCTGTTGAACTGGTTTCCATTTTTAAAACGTTTTTATTAGCTCGCTTTCGTGTGTGTCTGTCTGTGCGGGTGGAATTTTTTAATTGCTTTTAAACTAATTTCCCATTGAGCTAGAGACTTGAAACTTAAAACATAGCTCAGAACTGGATGAACATTGACAAATCACAAAAAAAAAATTTAATTCAACGCGATTTTGTTTCAGATCAAAGCAAACTACTACGCAAAATATTCGTTTTAAATGTTTTAAATTAAAAATGTATTTTTATTAGCTAACATGTTCTATTTTTAAATGCTGCATTTATAGCACTAGTCAATCTTTACGTTATATTCGAATTCAATGTTTGACTATCTTTCCCGGATAAATATTCTCTTTGGTCTGCGTTTTCAATTTCAACGCAGTCTACCTATTCATTTTAAATGTTTTAAATTAAAAATGTATTTTTATTAGCTAACATGTTCTATTTTTAAGTGCTGCATTTATAGCACTAGTCAATTTTTCAGTTATATTACAGGTTGGAGGTTGCTACTCTCCTGCGTCGAACTTCTGCTACTACTTCACTCACTCCCAGTATGTCAAAATTATATTGAAGAAACTCACGTTCCAGTTGAAGAAATCTGGCATTTTGAGGTCCTTCACTCCCTGAGTCAAGGAGCGTCCTTACATTTCAGAAACCAATCTTAGTCCGGGTACAATAGCCAAAAGTCGTCATTATTCGATCATTACTTATCCGAGGCGTTGTGTCGGTTTCAGTTGCGGGCATTTTTCGGTACCGCAGGGTGCTAACCCACGTTACCTTGACTAGAAACGCTAGACGGTTCGCACTTGCAATTTTAACCTACATTTATAGATTTATACACATAGTTGACATAGTTGCCCGGGGACCACCACTAGGAGGAGGTTCAAGGCAAGTTTTGAGCAGTCAGTAGTTTCCCCATCAATCGCAATGCATATCCCCACACAAATAAAAGCAATTATTAAAGAGGAATTCCGAAAAACAAAAACTGGAAGCCCTCAGAACGACGGAAACCCAACATCTTATTCGCGTCCAAAAGGGTTTAGATGCCAGAAACATGGACATTTCATGCGGATCTGCAAGGAACTGTAGGTTATTAAAACTTCTTTTTTGTGGTAATAAATTTTTAAATAATTTTATCTTTTGAGTTTCTTATTTATTAAATATGTTTTGTTTAAACTTATATTATAATTTTTATAATTTATCGCTATGATGGCAAAATTAAGAAGGAATTTCATGTTTTTTCTTACAATTTCCTTTCTTTTAATTGTCTGCAAATTCACAATAGTATTTTGACTTGTTTACACGGAAGGTAAAAATCTTTAACTTCTTACCGGTCTGCAAATTAATATAAGTCAAAATATTATTGTTGTAAGATTTTACAATATTTAAAATTAATCATTATATAGTTGGTTTTATTGGTAGTGCCATAATAATTTATTTTCGATCGAAATAAGATAGAAATCATGTAGGCACTACATTACTATCAAGTCTTTTGAGATACGTAGATTTTGTCCATAGACTAATTCGGCTGATGAACAATCAAAGTCGGATCTAATTGATGTGCAAACACCCAAAAATATAAACGGAAGCTCAACAACCCAATTTGTAGCATTTTCACGTGCTGGCGGCCCTGATCAGTGGTTATTTCGGAAGGAACGCCGAATCTAGCAATATAGTTGTCAATGAAAGCTTTAATTACCGTAGTAGTTTTTAAATCTGGAATAGGAATGGGCAATCTAGTGAAACGATCAACGGTTATTAAGATATATGTACATCCTTTTGAAGGAGGCAAAGGGACTACCAAATCCGTATGAATATGTTTAAACCTTTCGTTTACCGGAGCTATTTGTTGGAATTGTGATTTACTATGGCGTGTTTCTTTTGAAGTTTGAAAATCAATACAATTTATAACCCCATTAATGTTACTTGTCATTCGATTCCAGAAATATTTTGTCTGTAACGTTTTTTTTGTAGACTTTGATCAACTATAGGATAAATTAAAGTCACTAAATATTTGTTTTCTGAACTGAGGATTAGTTTTTGATACTTCACACCAGACATCTAAATTGGGCGTGCTATCAAGAATTTGTTCAAGCTGAACCTTAGAGTTATTTTTGCTTATTGCATTTAAGATGAAAGTAACTCTTGATCGTTAGCTTGAGATTCCACAAACTGTTTCATATTAATGTTAATATTTCAAGCTTCAAGAAAATATTCAAAATATTTAATTGAAGCGAAAACCGCTAACAGCTCACGACCGAATAATGTCAAATAGTTTTTCTCAGTATTTGAAAGTTTTCTTGAAAAATGATAATGGTTGTCGCTCACCTTTTACTATTTGTTCCAAAACACCACCTATCGACATACTTGATGCATCTGCAGTTAAAATGAAATCAGCATTATTACATGGAAAATTTAATAATACCGAATTACACATTGCGCTTTTAATGTTGGTAAATGGAACTTCAAAATCGGAAGGCCAATCAAATTTAGATTTCTTAGGTTTTTTCATGTATCCCGCAATTAATGTGTGCAATGGTGCCATTAAACGAGCTAAATTGGGTATAAAGCGGTGAGTAGCTTTTAAAGATAGGGTACGCTTGGATTGCTGTTATTCTGTCTTTAGATAGTAATATGCCATATTTTGTGACCTCTTGACTTAAAAAATCTAGCTTAACTACGCCAAACAGTTGAGTAATCATTAAATGAGGATATTTTTTTGGTATAAAAGTTTGACAAAGCTGAGAGACTCCTTTAGCTTTCAATTGAAGTAGGCTGTATTGTCATTATTGCATCTAACAGCTTATGTAGGTTTTTAGTAATGTTTCAAGTACTCTCATATATCTGGAATTCTTTTTGAAGATTTTTATCTGTTGAACTGGTTTCCATTTTTAAAACGTTTTTATTAGCTCGCTTTCGTGTGTGTCTGTCTGTGCGGGTGGAATTTTTTAATTGCTTTTAAACTAATTTCCCATTGAGCTAGAGACTTGAAACTTAAAACATAGCTCAGAACTGGATGAACATTGACAAATCACAAAAAAAAAATTTAATTCAACGCGATTTTGTTTCAGATCAAAGCAAACTACTACGCAAAATATTCGTTTTAAATGTTTTAAATTAAAAATGTATTTTTATTAGCTAACATGTTCTATTTTTAAATGCTGCATTTATAGCACTAGTCAATCTTTACGTTATATTCGAATTCAATGTTTGACTATCTTTCCCGGATAAATATTCTCTTTGGTCTGCGTTTTCAATTTCAACGCAGTCTACCTATTCATTTTAAATGTTTTAAATTAAAAATGTATTTTTATTAGCTAACATGTTCTATTTTTAAGTGCTGCATTTATAGCACTAGTCAATCTTTCAGTTATATTACAGGTTGGAGGTTGGTACTCTCCTGCGTCGAACTTCTGCTACTACTTCACTCACTCCCAGTATGTCAAAATTATATTGAAGAAACTCACGTTCCAGTTGAAGAAATCTGGCATTTTGAGGTCCTTCACTCCCTGAGTCAAGGAGCGTCCTTACATTTCAGAAACCAATCTTAGTCCGGGTACAATAGCCAAAAGTCGTCATTATTCGATCATTACTTATCCGAGGCGTTGTGTCGGTTTCAGTTGCGGGCATTTTTCGGTACCGCAGTGTGCTAACCCACGTTACCTTGACTAGAAACGCTAGACGGTTCGCACTTGCAATTTTAACCTACATTTATAGATTTATACACATAGTTGACATAGTTGCCCGGGGACCACCACTAGGAGGAGGTTCAAGGCAAGTTTTGAGCAGTCAGTAGTTTCCCCATCAATCGCAATGCATATCCCCACACAAATAAAAGCAATTATTAAAGAGGAATTCCGAAAAACAAAAACTGGAAGCCCTCAGAACGACGGAAACCCAACATCTTATTCGCGTCCAAAAGGGTTTAGATGCCAGAAACATGGACATTTCATGCGGATCTGCAAGGAACTGTAGGTTATTAAAACTTCTTTTTTGTGGTAATAAATTTTTAAATAATTTTATCTTTTGAGTTTCTTATTTATTAAATATGTTTTGTTTAAACTTATATTATAATTTTTATAATTTATCGCTATGATGGCAAAATTAAGAAGGAATTTCATGTTTTTTCTTACAATTTCCTTTCTTTTAATTGTCTGCAAATTCACAATAGTATTTTGACTTGTTTACACGGAAGGTCAAAATCTTTAACTTCTTACCGGTCTGCAAATTAATATAAGTCAAAATATTATTGTTGTAAGATTTTACAATATTTAAAATTAATCATTATATAGTTGGTTTTATTGGTAGTGCCATAATAATTTATTTTCGATCGAAATAAGATAGAAATCATGTAGGCACTACATTACTATCAAGTCTTTTGAGATACGTAGATTTTGTCCATAGACTAATTCGGCTGATGAACAATCAAAGTCGGATCTAATTGATGTGCAAACACCCAAAAATATAAACGGAAGCTCAACAACCCAATTTGTAGCATTTTCACGTGCTGGCGGCCCTGATCAGTGGTTATTTCGGAAGGAACGCCGAATCTAGCAATATAGTTGTCAATGAAAGCTTTAATTACCGTAGTAGTTTTTAAATCTGGAATAGGAATGGGCAATCTAGTGAAACGATCAACGGTTATTAAGATATATGTACATCCTTTTGAAGGAGGCAAAGGGACTACCAAATCCGTATGAATATGTTTAAACCTTTCGTTTACCGGAGCTATTTGTTGGAATTGTGATTTACTATGGCGTGTTTCTTTTGAAGTTTGAAAACCAATACAATTTATAACCCATTCGTTAATGTTACTTGTCATTCGATTCCAGAAATATTTTGTCTGTAACGTTTTGTTTGTAGACTTTGATCAACTATAGGATAAATTAAAGTCACTAAATATTTGTTTTCTGAACTGAGGATTAGTTTTTGATACTTCACACCAGACATCTAAATTGGGCGTGCTATCAAGAATTTGTTCAAGCTGAACCTTAGAGTTATTTTTGCTTATTGCATTTAAGATGAAAGTAACTCTTGATCGTTAGCTTGAGATTCCACAAACTGTTTCATATTAATGTTAATATTTCAAGCTTCAAGAAAATATTCAAATTATTTAATTGAAGCGAAAACCGCTAACAGCTCACGACCGAATAATGTGAAATAGTTTTTCTCAGTATTTGAAAGTTTTCTTGAAAAAAATTATAATGGTTGTCGTTCACCTTTTACTATTTGTTCCAAAACACCACCTATCGACATACTTGATGCATCTGTAGTTAAAATGAAATCAGCATTATTACATGGAAAATTCAATAATACCGAATTACACATTGCGCTTTTAATGTTGGTAAACGGAACTTCAAAATCGGAAGGCCAATCAAATTTAGATTTCTTAGGTTTTTTCATGTATCCCGCAATTAATGTGTGCAATGGTGCCATTAAACGAGCTAAATTGGGTATAAAGCGGTGAGTAGCTTTTAAAGATAGGGTACGCTTGGATTGCTGTTATTCTGTCTTTAGATGATAATATGCCATATTTTGTGACCTCTTGACTTAAAAAATCTAGCTTAACTACGCCAAACACACATTTACTCGCTTTAATGTTAATACGGTAACTATACGTAAACTATCGAATAATGTTCGAAGATGTGTTAAGTTTTCTATTTGATTGCGACTTGCTACCAATATATCATCAACGTAAACATAAACAAATTCTTATGCACGTGTAACCTTATCCATAAATCTCTGGAACGATTAAGCCTAGAAGGTAACATTTCCCGGCTATTTTTTGTTCCCGGGAGTCGGGAATTTAAAATTAAATTTCCCGGGAATCTAAAAATGAAAGGGATTAGTTGCCTGAGTTGAGTAATCACTAAATGAGGATATTTTTTTGGTATAAAAGTTTGACAAAGCTGAGAGACTCCTTTAGCTTTCAATTGAAGTAGGCTGTATTGTCATTATTGCATCTAACAGCTTATGTAGGTTTTTAGTAATGTTTCAAGTACTCTCATATATCTGGAATTCTTTTTGAAGATTTTTATCTGTTGAACTGGTTTCCATTTTTAAAACGTTTTTATTAGCTCACTTTCGTGTGTGTCTGTCTGTGCGGGTGGAATTTTTTAATTGCTTTTAAACTAATTTCCCATTGAGCTAGAGACTTGAAACTTAAAACATAGCTCAGAACTGGATGAATATTGACAAATCACAAAAAAAAAATTTAATTCAACGCGATTTTGTTTCAGATTAAAGCAAACTACTACGCAAAATATTCGTTTTAAATGTTATTAGCTAACATTTTTAAATGCTGCATTTATAGCACTAGTCAATCTTTACGTTATATTCGAATTCAATGTTTGACTATCTTCCCCGGATAAATATTCTCTATGGTCTGCGTTTTCAATTTCAACGCAGTCTACCTATTCATTTTAAATGTTTTAAATTAAAAATGTATTTTTATTAGCTAACATGTTCTATTTTTAAGTGCTGCATTTATAGCACTAGTCAATCTTTCAGTTATATTACAGGTTGGAGATTGGTACTCTCCCGCGTCGAACTTCTGCTACTACTTCACTCACTCCCAGTATGTCCAAATTATATTGAAGAAACTCACGTTCCAGTTGAAGAAATCTGGCATTTTGAGGTCCTTCACTCCCTGAGTCAAGGAGCGTCCTTACATTTCAGAAACCAATCTTAGTCCGGGTACAATAGCCAAAAGTCGTCATTATTCGATCATTACTTATCCGAGGCGTTGTGTCGGTTTCAGTTGCGGGCATTTTTCGGTACCGCAGGGTGCTAACCCACGTTACCTAGACTAGAAACGCTAGACGGTTCGCACTTGCAATTTTAGCCTACATATATAGATTTATGCACATAGTTGACATAGTTGCCCGGGGACCACCACTAGGAGGAGGCTCAAAGCAAGTTGTGGAGGCCACCTCTCAGGTAGCTGCACCCAGTATGTTACTAAAGTTTAATGCACACAACTCCAAATTCCACCTATATCGTCATGTGACAGAACCAGGTACTTCCCTTGTAGGGTGTTTGTAGCTTTGCGAAAAAGGTAATACGTCGCAACACCGCTTTAGCTTGTTGCCACTGGCTCTCCCTTGGTCTCTCTCTCTACAATAATAATCATCAACGATTAGCAACGATGATTATAAAGTACACCCATAAGGGCAGTAGGAATTGAACGAAAAAGAAAAAAAAGAGAGCAATTGAGCAACCGAACGCAACATTATGTGCTACAGCCTACAGGTTGTCGGCATGTAATAAGAGTAATAGACGGACAACGTCGACGAGAATTCTATCGACAGTCGGCTAATAGATTACCTCGTGTGCGGTTGAAATCAAGTGGCGTCCCTTTTGTTGAAAATGGCGTCCTATTAGTAAAATTCGTAAAAGCTGAAAAGAAAAGCAAATTTAAATTATTAAGCAAATTTTAAAGTGATTTAAAATTAATTAAGGTTGATGGGCAATAAAGTATCCCATTATTACTTAAATGATTTTTCGAGAATTCTATCGAGAGTCGACTAATAGATTACCTCTTGTGCGGTTGAAATAAAGTGGCGTCCCTTTTGTTGAAAATGGCGTCCTATTAGTAAGATTCGTAAAAGCTGAAAAGAAAAGCAAATTTAAATTATTAAGCAAATTTTAAAGTGATTTAAAATTATTTAAGGGTGATGGGCAATAAAGTATCCCATTATTACTTAAATGATTTTTCGAGAATTCTATCGACAGTCGGCTAATAGATTACCTCGTGTGCGGTTGAAATCAAGTGGCGTCCCTTTTGTTGAAAATGGCGTCCTATTAGTAAACTTCGTAAAAGCTGAAAAGAAAAGCAAATTTAAATTATTAAGCAAATCTTAAAGTGATTTAAAATTAATTAAAGGGTGATGGGCAATAAAGTATCCCATTATTACTTAAATGATTTTTCGAGAATTCTATCGACAGTCGGCTAATAGATTACCTCGTGTGCGGTTGAAATCAAGTGGCGTCCCTTTTATTGAAAATTGCGTCCTATTAGTAAACTTCGTAAAAGCTGAAAAGAAAAGCAAATTTAAATTATTAAGCAAATCTTAAAGTGATTTAAAATTAATTAAAGGGTGATGGGCAATAAAGTATCCCATTATTACTTAAATGATTTTTCGAGAATTCTATCGACAGTCGGCTAATAGATTACCTCTTGTGCGGTTGAAAAAAAGTGGCGTCCCTTTTGTTGAAAATGGCGTCCTATTAGTAAACTTCGTAAAAGCTGAAAAGAAAAGCAAATTTAAATTATTAAGCAAATTTTAAAGTGATTTAAAATTAATTAAGGGTGATGGGCAATAAAGTATCCCATTATTACTTAAATGATTTTTCGAGAATTCTATCGTCAGTCGGCTAATAGATTACCTCGTGTGCGGTTGAAATCAAGTGGCGTCCCTTTTGTTGAAAAGGGCGTCCTATTATTAAACTTCGTAAAAGCTGAAAAGAAAAGCAAATTTAAATTATTAAGCAATTTTAAAGTGATTTAAAATTATTTAAGGGTGATGGGCAATAAAGTATCCCATTATTACTTAAATGATTTTTCGAGAATTCTATCGACAGTCGGCTAATAGATTACCTCGTGTGCGGTTGAAATCAAGTGGCGTCCCTTTTGTTGAAAATGGCGTCCTATTAGTAAACTTCGTAAAAGCTGAAAAGAAAAGCAAATTTAAATTATTAAGCAAATCTTAAAGTGATTTAAAATTAACTAAGGGTGATGGGCAATAAAGTATCCCATTATTACTTAAATGATTTTTCGAGAATTCTATCGTCAGTCGGCTAATAGATTACCTCGTGTGCGGTTGAAATCAAGTGGCGTCCCTTTTGTTGAAAATGGCGTCCTATTAGTAAACTTCGTAAAAGCTGAAAAGAAAAGCAAATTTAAATTATTAAGCAAATTTTAAAGTGATTTAAAATTAATTAAGGGTGATGGGCAATAAAGTATCCCATTATTACTTAAATGATTTTTCGAGAATTCTATCGTCAGTCGGCTAATAGATTGCCTCGTGTGCGGTTGAAATCAAGTGGCGTCCCTTTTGTTGAAAAGGGCGTCCTATTATTAAACTTCGTAAAAGCTGAAAAGAAAAGCAAATTTAAATTATTAAGCAATTTTAAAGTGATTTAAAATTAATTAAGGGTGATGGGCAATAAAGTATCCCATTATTACTAAAATGATTTTTCGAGAATTCTATCGTCAGTCGGCTAATAGATTACCTCGTGTGCGGTTGAAATCAAGTGGCGTCCCTTTTGTTGAAAATGGCGTCCTATTAGTAAAATTCGTAAAAGCTGAAAAGAAAAGCAAATTTAAATTATTAAGCAAATTTTAAAGTGATTTAAAATTATTTAAGGGTGATGGGCAATAAAGTATCCCATTATAACTTAAATGATTTTTCGAGAATTCTATCGACAGTCGGCTAATAGATTACCTCTTGTGCGGTTGAAATAAAGTGGCGTCCCTTTTGTTGAAAATGGCGTCCTATTAGTAAACTTCGTAAAAGCTGAAAAGAAAAGCAAATTTAAATTATTAAGCAAATTTTAAAGTGATTTAAAATTAATTAAGGGTGATGGGCAATAAAGTATCCCATTATTACTTAAATGATCTTTCGAAAATTCTATCGAGAGTCGGCTAATAGATTACCTCGTGTGAGGTTTAAATCAAGTGGCGTCCCTTTTGTTGAAAATGGCGTCCTATTAGTAAACTTCGTAAAAGCTGAAAAGAAAAGCAAATTTAAATTATTAAGCAAATCTTAAAGTGATTTAAAATTAACTAAGGGTGATGGGCAATAAAGTATCCCATTGTTACTTAGAGGATTTTTCGAGAATTTTATCGTACAGTCGTTTTGTATAAATTGTCCCAAGCGGTCGATTTCCGGTACGTGCGCGGAGGCCCATGCAGCAACACGGCGGCCCACCATTTATTTTAGGAGCACAAGCAGTGAACCCGATTGTGATTTTTTTGCTATAAAAAAAAGGGGGTTCCTTGTTTTTGTCCTTAGAAGCACAAAGAACCTGTGCTTAGCTTTTTTATTCGAAATCATTCTTTGGATAAACATGGGCATAGTTTCTGCTCGTTCGAGAACATTTTCAAATTCGCCAGCGATAGCAGCCAAGTCAAAGAAGCGCAGCAAAACGCAGCTCAGCAAGTTAGGGCACATCAACGTAATGGAAAAAAAAATACAACCTTATTTTGCCCCACCACGCCCCAACCACCAGACGCCGATTCGTGTTGTTTTTCCTTTTGAATTTTTTTATCTTATCTTAATTTTGTAAGAGTAGTAATTAAGGGACGCGAACAAGTTACGGGCAACAATACACAATTTTAATGTCGTACCTTTTCTTTATATTCTTATACGAGTGGAACCCAAAAGTAATCGGGGTGGTAATCTGTCCTCCCCCCAACAAAAATTGCTTAATTTCTTTAACCCCATTGTTTTCCAGCACATCGAACTCGTCAGTCAAGTTTAAATGGAAATTCCCATTTCTTGGTTGAATTTATTTTTGGTCATAATTACTTTTACCACGGGTTTTTTTTTGTTGGCCCGAGTAATTAATTTGTCTCAGGTTGTCCCCTCGTATAAGTAGAAAGCGTAATAGTAACGTTGTAAAATTACAAAAAAAAAAAAAAAAAAAAAAATATATATATATTTTTATGATATATACAAGTCTTAACAATATCCTTTTAATTACCTTTGAAATATCAATATTAAAGGATATAGAAAAATTTTAACATTTTTTTTAGTATTTTTCGTTTGTACTTACCCTTATTAAAGAAATAATATAATATGCACAAATTTAAAGAAAAAAATATATATCACTTTAATTACCTTTTGAAATATCAATATGGAAGGATATAGAAAGATTTTAACATTTTTTTAGTATTTTTCGTTTGTACTTACCCTTATTAAAGAAATAATATAATATGCACAAATCTAAAGAAAAAAAAATATATATATCACTTTACTTACCTTTTTAAATATCAATATTGAAGGATATAGAAAATTTTAACATTTTTTTTTCTGGTATTTTTCGTTTGTACTTACCCTTATTAAAGAAATAATATAATATGCACAAATCTAAAGAAAAAAAAATTTATATCACTTTACCTACCTTTTAAATATCCTTATTAAATGGAATATTAGATTTTTTTGGTCGAATTACGTATATACCTATCCCCATTTTAGCTGTCAATCAAAACATATATATATGTATATTCATACCGCAATTAGCATTAATTCTCTTAAGTTCTTTTGTAAATAAAGAAAAAAAAAAGGAAAGAGTGAAAGAAAGTCTTTTCTTTTCTATTCCGTTTATTTTAGGACACACCACTTTCTAATAAATAATGGGTTCCCTTTAATTCTACCGTCTTCTCCCTCTCTCTTCGATGACTCCAGAAGCGACGCCGCTCTCGGAACCTGCTTCGTTGTTTTCATGGCACAGCTTGGCCGGTGTCGTTTGTCTTGTCGTTCCTCATGATTGAAAGTCCTCATGTTATTCCGGTCGTAAATTTTTCCCAAAAAAATGCACGCAATAAAAAAAATTATGTAATATCCGTAGACTGGCACTATCGGCAAGGACCTTCCCCTTTCCCGTCGAGCTAGTAAGAGCATCGCTAGGCGTGCATGCAGCCGTGAGCCAATCTCAACCCATTGCGAAAGCCCGAAAACATCTGACACACACCTAACAGAGATATCTATTTATTACAAAGTTTTGAGCAGTCAGTAGTTTCCCGATCAATCGCAATGCATATCCCCACACAAATAAAATCAATTATTAAAGAGGAATTCCGAAAAACAAAAACTGGAAGCCCTCAGAACGACGGAAACCCAACATCTTATTCTCGTCCAAAAGGGTTTAGATGCCAGAAACATGGACATTTCATGCGGATCTGCAAGGAACTGTAGGTTATTAAAACTTCTATTTTGTGGTAATAAATTTTGAAATAATTTTATCTTTTGAGTTTCTTATTTATTAAATATGTTTTGTTTAAACTTATATTATAATTTTAATAATTTATCGCTATGATGTCAAAATTAAGAAGGAATTTCATGTTTTTTCTTACAATTTCCTTTCTTTTAATTGTCTGCAAATTCACAATAGTATTTTGACTTGCTTACACGGAAGGTCAAAATCTTTAACTTCTTACCGGTCTGCAAATTAATATAAGTCAAAATATTATTGTTGTAAGATTTTACAATATTTAAAATTAATCATTATATAGTTGGTTTTATTGGTAGTGCCATAATAATTTATTTTCGATAGAAATAAGATAGAAATCATGTAGGCACTACATTACTATCAAGTCTTTTGAGATACGTAGATTTTGTCCATAGACTAATTCGGCTGATGAACAATCAAAGTCGGATCTAATTGATGTGCAAACACCCAAAAATATAAACGGAAGCTCAACAACCCAATTTGTAGCATTTTCACGTGCTGGCGGCCCTGATCAGTGGTTATTTCGGAAGGAACGCCGAATCTAGCAATATAGTTGTCAATGAAAGCTTTAATTACCGTAGTAGTTTTTAAATCTGGAATAGGAATGGCTTCGGGCAATCTAGTGAACAATCAACGGTTATTAAGATATATGTACATCCTTTTGAAGGAGGCAAAGGGACTACCAAATCCGTATGAATATGTTTAAACCTTTCGTTTACCGGAGCTATTTGTTGGAATTGTGATTTACTATGGCGTTTCTTTTGAAGTTTGAAAACCAGTACAATTTATAACCCATTCGTTAATGTTACTTGTCATTCGATTCCAGAAATATTTTGTCTGTAACGTTTTTTTTGTAGACTTTGATCAACTATAGGATAAATTAAAGTCACTAAATTTTTGTTTTCTGAACTGAGGATTAGTTTTTGATACTTCACACCAGACATCTAAATTGGGCGTGCTATCAAGAATTTGTTCAAGCTGAACCTTAGAGTTATTTTTGCTTATTGCATTTAAGATGAAAGTAACTCTTGATCGTTAGCTTGAGATTCCACAAACTGTTTCATATTAATGTTAATATTTCAAGCTTCAAGAAATAATTCAAAATATTTAATTGAAGCGAAAACCACTAACAGCTCACGACCGAATAATGTCAAATAGTTTTTCTCAGTATTTGAAAGTTTTCTTGAAAAAAATGATAATGGTTGTCGTTTACCTTTTACTATTTGTTCCAAAACACCACCTATCGACATACTTGATGCATCTGTAGTTAAAATGAAATTAGCATTATTACATGGAAAATTCAATAATACCGAATTACACATTGCGCTTTTAATGTTGGTAAATGGAACTTCAAAATCGGAAGGCCAATCAAATTTAGATTTCTTAGGTTTTTTCATGTATCCCGCAATTAATGTGTGAAATGGTGCCATTAAACGAGCTAAATTGGGTATAAAGCGGTGAGTAGCTTTTAAAGATAGGGTACGCTTGGATTGCTGTTATTCTGTCTTTAGATAGTAATATGCCATATTTTGTGACCTCTTGACTTAAAAAATCTAGCTTACCTACGCCAAACACACATTTACTCGCTTTAATGTTAATACGGTAACTATACGTAAACTATCGAATAATGTTCGAAGATGTGTTAGGGTTTTCTATTTGATTGCGACTTGCTACCAATATATCATCAACGTAAACATAAACAAATTCTTATGCACGTGTAACCTTATCCATAAATCTCTGGAACGATTGGGCCTAGAATGTAACATTTCCCGGCTATTTTTTGTTCCCGGGAGTCGGGAATTTAAAATTAAATTTCCCGGGAATCTAAAAATGAAAGGGATTAGTTGCCTGAGTTGAGTAATCACTAAATGAGGATATTTTTTTGGTAGAAAAGTTTGACAAAGCTGAGAGACTCCTTTAGCTTTCAATTGAAGTAGGCTGTATTGTCATTATTGCATCTAACAGCTTATGTAGGTTTTTAGTAATGTTTCAAGTACTCTCATATATCTGGAATTCTTTTTGAAGATTTTTATCTGTTGAACTGGTTTCCATTTTTAAAACGTTTTTATTAGCTCGCTTTCGTGTGTGTCTGTCTGTGCGGGTGGAATTTTTTAATTGCTTTTAAACTAATTTCCCATTGAGCTAGAGACTTGAAACTTAAAACATAGCTCAGAACTGGATGAACATTGACAAATCACAAAAAAAAAAAAATTTAATTCAACGCGATTTTGTTTCAGATCAAAGCAAACTACTACGCAAAATATTCGTTTTAAATGTTTTAAATTAAAAATGTATTTTTATTAGCTAACATGTTCTATTTTTAAATGCTGCATTTATAGCACTAGTCAATCTTTACGTTATATTCGAATTCAATGTTTGACTATCTTCCCCGGATAAATATTCTCTTTGGTCTACGTTTTAAATTTCAACGCAGTCTACCTATTCATTTTAAATGTTTTAAATTAAAAATGTATTTTTATTAGCTAACATGTTCTATTTTTAAGTGCTGCATTTATAGCACTAGTCAATCTTTCAGTTATATTCGAATTCAATGTTTGACTTTCTTCCCCGGATAAATATTCTCTTTAGTCTGCGTTTTTAATTTCAACGCAGTCTACCTATTCATTTTAAATGTTTTAAATTAAAAATGTATTTTTATTAGCTAACATGTTCTATTTTTAAGTGCTGCATTTATAGCACTAGTCAATCTTTCAGTTATATTCGAATTCAATGTTTGACTTTCTTCCCCGGATAAATATTCTCTTTGGTCTGCGTTTTCAATTCCAACGCAGTCTACCTCTTTACGAAATAATTTACTGGTAGTCAGTTGAGCATAACGAATTATTGCAGATTTTAAAGCCGTATGCAAGTTAGCTGTAGCAGTTGATTGTAGATCAAGTGTTTGAAGGTATTTCGCTAATTACACAAGATCTTAGTTCCTTCGTTCTTAAATACGAATAGAAAAAAGTTCCAACAGTTCTCTGGAAATATCATCATTATTTTCGCGCATGTACAAATACAAATTTTACAATCGCATCAGCTGTAACCAAATTTACATCGCGTCTTCCTAACGCTTCAATAGCCGGCTTCATTTTTATATATTTTTATATTTATAAAATTTTATATAATAAAATTTGGAAATTATTGTAATCGAGTAATGTTAGGGAACTCAAACTTTGGTGAAAGTTTAAAGAACTTTACAATTTTTATTACCATTGACAACGCACTATTAATATTATCACGTTGACATCTTGGGGTTATAGTATCACCGTCGCTTCGCTCATCGCTGCCGTCAGACACAGAAAAATTAACGGGAGCCAAGTTATGCTCATTTCCAATTATTTCTATTTCATCAGGACTGGGATTGATATCTTCATCTTTCTTATAAATTACACCCATAACAGCTAAATGAATGCCGTGATTATAGCATAGTTGGTGGATGTATCCAGATAATCTTCCAAATTTGACCATTACGGCAGCACCACCGGTAGTTGATGTCACTTCATCGGATAAATGTATGCCAAAATCAAATAGCTTTGTCTTAACAAGTTCTACTGTTTTATCAGCAGAGCAACTTCCTTCAATTTTAACCATTCCTAAATTTACGTATTCTTTATTTTAATGAATATTTATGTTGAGGTAGCACCAGTTTCGTAAGCTTATCCCTTCATCTAATGTGGGGCTAAATTTTCGGCATGAACTGGTGTCTTTATGCGATTTAATTTTTGCTTTTATTTCATTTCGAAACTTCGTAAAAATCATGAATTAATTGCATCACATTATTGGTAAATTATATCGGCGATCTTTAACCGCTTGCCGTATAAATTCGCTTTTAGATATTCCATGAATTGAGAATCCATCAACGTCTGCAATTCTTGCTACAATTTCTGCCAAAGATTGTTTTTTCGTAAATGATATTACAGGTTGAATAGTAGTCCCTTTGGTTAAAGATTTTCCTATTTAGCTTCGACCAGCAACTTGGTCTTCCTCATCAGCTGCATTTCGTTTCAACAAGTTTATTTTATGAACATGTTGCAAATGTCATATTAGGCCGCTCGTTAATGATCCCTTGCAACTTAATAATTTATTAACACATTTTAAACGTTTTGCTTTTTCGTTTTATTTTTCTTTATTGAAGAAAGTCCATACAGAATCCGCCATAGCCCAGGTTCCAGGGATATATTGAATTTGTATAATATAGCAAATTCAATTACATATGACATATAATATATAACTAAAATAGTAATAAAATTATAAAAAAAATTAACTTCTTATATTATAATGTACTTCTACTTACGTTACGTGCTTGAGCCAGAAAATAAGAAAAATAAAAATTTTGAGCTTTGATGATATTGATATTTCAGGAGAAATAGAAATTGATCTTTTTATCTTTTTGAATCAAGCTATTAAACTCTCAAGCACTAACTTTTAATGTACTCAAAAGTAAGAAATCGAAATGAAATATCAATGCGGATACGAAAAAATTAGGCACCACAAAATTACACATGCCTTACAAATTTAGAAATTGTTGCTATTGATGTGGGTGAGTATGATATGATGCTGCTGCTGATTATGATGATGATTTTTTATTTTTTTATATAAAGACTCATTGCCAAAGGAGGACTCCCTGAATGACTTGCGTCACGCAATAATTTGGGCTAATAATAATATTCGGCGCGACAGACCATTGCGGTCCAAGGCCTAACTTCTTGCGACCATTTGTGCTGCGCATATTAATTTTTTGGACACAAATGGAAGGGACCTACAATTTAAGGCCGGATCCGAACGGCGAATTGAGAAGCTTTCTGTGACAAGGTATTACTCTCGGAACGTTAGTCACCCATTTGCAAGAGGTGGGACACCGTGAAAAATACTTTTGGTGTTGCTGGGATTTGAACCTGAACCTCCTGCTCAGCAGCCATGTGCACTTCCACTGAGCCACGGCTAAGCCATTTATTAAAATTCAAATTCAAAATAGAATAGAAAAAATCGAAGGAATGTGATTTACACTATATCAAATTCCTCACGTTTGTAGTCGGTTTCAAATTATTTTTTCAGAATTCTCTTTGATTCATTCAAAAAGCAATACGAAAAAGCGAAAACGAAACTAAAACAACGCGAGTCCAAATGCTTTCATCAATAAATAATGGTCAGGGAAAAACTACAAAAAACCTTGACCAAGAAAATATTACAAATCTTAAAAATAATGTTAATCTAATATATAAAAATCTAGTGTCACGGTGTTTGTCTCTCAACTGCTCCGAAATGGCTCGACCGATGTTATGAAGTTTTTTTTTGTATATTTGGTAGGTATGAGAACAGGTTTTAAAGTGAAAAAAGAAAAAAAAAAAAAATTGAGAACGACTGGACCGATTTGGCTAAAGCACATCTACCGTTGTAAAATTTGTAGAAACCACATAAAGCTCCTACATTTCGTCTGTGCTCCAAAGTATCAAGAGACGAAGTAATGGTTGCATCGTTTATCAAACGAATAACTCTATTCTGAGCTGCATCTAGATGAACCAAATGCGATCTTGGAGCCTCACCCCACACATATGAATTAAATTCTAAAATTGGTCTAACATAAGAATTATATAATCTTTATACTTCAGAGGGAGTGAAGTAGAAGTTACAACGTCTTATGAAGCCCAAACATTGGCTAGCTCTGGAAATTTCATGAATATGTTCCTTCCAGGAAAGATCACTTGATAATTTTAAACCTAACAATTTAAGTGAATCTGATCTCGCAATATGGGCACCTATTAGAAATGTTTAATTCACGCGAAATATTCAAGCGAGAATTGCATTCTTTTTGACTGACAAACTCAATGGAAGCCGATAGTGTTGTATCATCAGAAAATGAATGGATATCACAGGTTGTAGAAGACAACAGGTCCTTGATATATATCAAGAAGAGCGTGGGCGACAAGGATGACCATTTAGGCACGCCAGCATTGATCCCATGTGAAGCTGAAGATATACCATTTAATACAACTTTTATTTTACGGTTCCATAAATAATCCTCAATCCATGTAATGAGAGAGGAGTGTAAGTTCAGCGCACGAATCTTATTAATAAAACAATCATGCCATACTCTATCAAAAGCTTTAGAAATATCTAAGGAAATAACGCCTGATTCACCTAGGTTTTCAATGCTTCGCTCCAAGCAATGAGTCATGCACGTCATGAGTTCACCTGAAAAGCGATTTTATTTACTTTACTTTTCAATACTAATGGCGGAATACCGTCGGGGCCAGTAGCTTTATTGGGGTCAAGTTATTTCAGAATCTTTGAAACAACCCGTTTCCGGAAATAGATTTTAGACATACCTGGGCCTAGATTCGGGAGAATTGGAGGGCTTTGGTTAGTTAAAGGAAGGGTAGACACACCAGCGAAATGAGAAGCTAAGAGATTAGCTTTCTCAATATCAGTTCTATAATGAATACCATTAAGAAATAAAGAAGGAATAGACGAATTATTGTCTGCAAATTTTATTTTAACCAATGCAGCAAACGACCAAAAGCTTCGACTGTTTAAATCAGAATTCAAAAATTTTCGCATGTTATTGCGAATCTTAAGGTCATATATTATTTTGGACCTTTTCAATATAGCGTTTGATCTGTTTCTAGCTGTTCGAAATTTTACAAGGTTTTCTTCAGAAATGCAATTAACGTAGTCCAAATGGGCTGCATTTTTTCACGCGACTGCTGACCTGCAATTTTCATTAATCTTTTCAAACTAATGTCCTTATAACTACGAACACAATAAAGAAACAATCAGCCAAATCGGCCGAGCCGTTCTCAAGTGATGATCTTTCAAACATGTGGCAATTTATTTTTTTATATATAGGTTATTAATAATTTCGCTAATATTAACGGATTTTATATATTCGCTGTATGAGTATATACGTCTTGTCACTATGATGTCAAAATTATGATGGAAGTTATTTCATATTTTTTCTTACAATTTACTTTCTTTAAGTTGTCCCAAATTCACAATAGTATTTTGACTTGTTTACACGGAAGGTCAAAATCTTTAAATTCATTACCTGTCTGCAATTTAATATAAGCCAAAATGCTATTGTTCTGAGATTTTACACTAATTAAAATTAAATAATTTATAGTTTGTGTAATTGGTAGTGCCATAATAATTTATTTTCGATAGAAATAAGATAGAAATCATGTAGGCACTACAGAACCAAGACCGGTACAATCTGCAATGCAGCCAGTGAATCGTGTCAAGAGGCCTGAAAATTTACGGCAAATAGTCGCATCACAGATGAATGAGGTGAAGCAGCTAGCTTATATCGTAGCTGCAGACCAGGAAAACTAAGTTACACCAGCTTTACAGGCGTAAGCTGGTGAAGAGGGGAGTAAGCCCCAAGTTTACAGTGAACATTGCCAAACTTGGAAAGGACCACAACCGCTTGGTTGTTAGTGGTGTGTTAGAAGGAAAACCATGTACGTTTACCTTGGATACAGGAGCTTCCAGATCAGTTGTGAATCCGAAAGGGGTGTCCAAAGGTCAAGTTGAAAAATTATTTCGATATAATTTGAGGACAGCGACAGGCGAAGCTGCAGCAATTAAATTAGAATGCTCCTGTGTTGTTATGTTTGGAGTTTCTCATCGATTTATTGTTGCCAGCATTAAAGATGAATGCATATTGTGCCCAGATTTCATGACTAAGCATGAGATGTCCCTTGATCTCAGAGTCATTATTGAAGAAAAAGAGGAGATACCACCGATTTGGGAGAAAACCATCTATGGAAAAGTGAACGGTGATCTTGGGGAAAGTAATGTAGTAATAGCGGAGCCAACCAATTTCAACAATAATGGAGTGCTTTGTGGAAGAACTCTAGTGAATGTCCAGCCCATGATACCAGTGAGAATAATGAATGTTAGCTCATCACCAAACGTAATAAAGGAAGAAACAGTCATTGGCAAGACTCAGGGAGTAAGCTGCGTCCAAAACTGCCAGATTGTAAAAGTAAAGAATACGCCACTAGATCTCGAAAGAAAGCAGATAATTCGTTCGCCGTGTAAACGTGTTCCAGCAGCAAAACAACAACCAGCAGAAATGGCGCTAGAGCAATTTGCCGACGTGTTTGCCGTCAGCGACAGCAACATGGGTAAAACCAATATAGTGCGACATAGAATCGATACAGGAAAAGCTACTCCAATTCGACAGCCGCCAAGACGATTACTAATTTATTAACAACAAGAGGCAGAAACACTGGTCAAGAACATGATGGAATCATAAAGAAGTCCAACAGCCCATGGAGCCTTCCTGTTAGCTGCAGGAATTTACATGAGCTGCGAAGTTTTCTGGGGCTATGCTCCTACTATCGGCGGTTTGTGCCTGACTTCGCAAATGTTGCACGAAGCCTTCATCGGCTTACTGAGAACAACATAAAGTTCCAATTGTCGAGCGAGCACCAAAAATCATTCGAATTGCTGAAGGGAAGACCAGGAAAACTAAGTTACACCAGCTTTACAGGCGTAAGCTGGTGAAGAGGGGAGTAAGCCCCAAGTTTACAGTGAACATTGCCAAACTTGGAAAGGACCACAACCGCTTGGTTGTTAGTGGTGTGTTAGAAGGAAAACCATGTACGTTTACCTTGGATACAGGAGCTTCCAGATCAGTTGTGAATCCGAAAGGGGTGTCCAAAGGTCAAGTTGAAAAATTATTTCGATATAATTTGAGGACAGCGACAGGCGAAGCTGCAGCAATTAAATTAGAATGCTCCTGTGTTGTTATGTTTGGAGTTTCTCATCGATTTATTGTTGCCAGCATTAAAGATGAATGCATATTGTGCCCAGATTTCATGACTAAGCATGAGATGTCCCTTGATCTCAGAGTCATTATTGAAGAAAAAGAGGAGATACCACCGCTTTGGGTGAAAACCATCTATGGAAAAGTGAACGGTGATCTTGGGGAAAGTAATGTAGTAATAGCGGAGCCAACCAATTTCAACAATAATGGAGTGCTTTGTGGAAGAACTCTAGTGAAGGTCCAGCCCATGATACCAGTGAGAATAATGAATGTTAGCTCATCACCAAACGTAATAAAGGAAGAAACAGTCATTGGCAAGACTCAGGGAGTAAGCTGCGTCCAAAACTGCCACATTGTAAAAGTAAAGAATACGCCACTAGATCTCGAAAGAAAGCAGATAATTCGTTCGCCGTGTAAACGTGTTCCAGCAGCAAAACAACAAGCAGCAGAAATGGCGCTAGAGCAATTTGCCGACGTGTTTGCCGTCAGCGACAGCAACATAGGTAAAACCAATATACTGCGACATAGAATCGATACAGGAAAAGCTACTCCAATTCGACAGCCGCCAAGACGATTACTAATTTATTAACAACAAGAGGCAGAAACACTGGTCAAGAACATGATGGAATCATAGAGAAGTCCAACAGCCCATGGAGCCTTCCTGTTAGCTGCAGGAATTTACATGAGCTGCGAAGTTTTCTGGGGCTATGCTCCTACTATCGGCGGTTTGTGCCTGACTTCGCAAATGTTGCACGAAGCCTTCATCGGCTTACTGAGAACAACATAAAGTTCCAATTGTCGAGCGAGCACCAAAAATCATTCGAATTGCTGAAGGGAAGGCTATTTTGGTATATCCACAGGCAGGAGAACTCCTAATCCAGGACACTGATACGAGCAATGCGGGAATAGGCGCGGTTCTATCTCAGAATCAAGAAGGAAAGGAACGTGTAATAGCGTACTACAGATTGTGCTACCAACGAACCGAGTCAAAGAAGTCCTACAAGACTCTAGATAAAGTTAGGAGTCGCTTCTGCTGGATCAATTGCCGTAGATATGGGAAGACTTGTGTCGAACGTGTGACATGTGCGCAACAAGCAAAGCACAGCAACAAAAAACTAGAGGAAAATGCAACAGTACAATGTTGGAGCGCCACTTGGGGGACATAGCTGGTCCATTCCCAAAAACAAGAGATGGAAATCGCTATATACTAGTGTACATTGACTACTTCAGTAAATGGGCAGAAGCATATCCCATCGCAAACCAGGAAGCTATTACGGTGGCTAGGCCATTCGTGGACAATTGGATATACATATTTGGAGTACCACTGGAACTCCGATCAAGGGCGGAATTTTGAATTGCTAGTCTTTCAGGAGCTGTGCCAAGTACTCATCAAGAAAACCAGGACTACTCCATTACATCCACAATCAGACGGAATGGTCAAAAGATTCAACAGAACGCTGGAAGAGCATCTGGTTAAAGAAGTTTATCCCAACCAATATGGGATCGTTGTATACCGTTTTTTACGATGGCTTATCTTTGCGTTGTCCACAACACGATTAAAAACTCTCCAGCAATGGTTGTATTTGGCCAAGACCTTCGTCTACAATGCGACATTAAATTTGGATCACCACCAGTAGAACCGACAACAATGGAGTACTACGTTAGTGATCTAAGAGAGAGAATGATCGCTGTTCATGCTGCACTAAGGAGCAACATAGTGGATGCCAGCAGCCGGATGAAAACAAGATATGACCTGCGTGCAAACTGTGCATGATTTCAGGTTGGAGATTTGGTATGGCTATACAATCCCAAGAGAAGGAAAGGTACATCTACAAAACTACAGAAGGAGGAGGATGAATGATGTAGTGTATCGGATCCAACAAAGCCCCAGACGAAAAATGGTAGTTGTTCACATCGACAGATTAACAAGGTACAGCATCAGAAGGAATGCGGAATCTGTTACGAAAGGTAGCGCAGAGAGTGGAATACGACTCCCAAGATAAATCGCAATTTACATAATCGTCCAAAAATAGGCACTAAATTAGAATTTAGAATTGCATACTTTTAGGCTGTAAGATTAGTTAGATTATTTTAAATGTCACCGACAGTAAGTTTAAATCAATATGTACTGGCCAAAAGTGTAGTCAAACCGGTCTGTCCGGTTGTTGCCACAATTTTCTGGTATTTTCTCGGTATTTCTCTCTACAAGATTGGAATTTTTAGGAAACTTTTCAATGAGTATAAATAGAGGCATTTGGCCGAAGTAGTTCAGTTCATTGTTTAGAATTCAACCAGTCAAATTCAAAAAGTTCTTCCAAAAAGATATAGATATAGAATTATAGTGAAGTACAAGTGTTGTTGTAATAAGTGTTTTTGTGTACATTTAAAGTCATCACCAATATAAATTGTGAACTTGTATAATTTTAACTGTTTGTTTATTAAAGTTGTTATTTGTAAATTAATAAACTTATGTTGCGTTTTATTTGCAAAATCCTTTACGAACTTGAAAGCCTAAATTTCGTAACACTATTTCACTGCTGCCACTCACTGCTCAGACTTTTCTGCTATGCATTGCTCAACCGATCACCTCTATGCCTCTGTTGACCTTTCTTCTGTTATCATTTGGAGACTCACTTAGCCACTCAAGGTGGAGCTGTTTCCATAACCAGGTTATATGTGTTGTATAACAACCTGTGGCGTCACTTCGGTGACCCACATATGAATTCGCAACAGCATATAAACATTAGGTTGCCTGAAAATTTACGGCAAATAGTCGCATCACAGATGAATGAGGTGAAGCAGCTAGCTTACATCGTAGCTGCAGACCAGGAAAACTAAGTTACACCAGCTTTACAGGCGTAAGCTGGTGAAGAGGGGAGGTAGCCCCAAGTTTACAGTGAACATTGCCAAACTTGGAAAGGACCACAACCGCTTGGTTGTTAGTGGTGTGTTAGAAGGAAAACCATGTACGTTTACCTTGGATACAGGAGCTTCCAGATCAGTTGTGAATCCGAAAGGGGTGTCCAAAGGTCAAGTTGAAAAATTATTTCGATATAATTTGAGGACAGCGACAGGCGAAGCTGCAGCAATTAAATTAGAATGCTCCTGTGTTGTTATGTTTGGAGTTTCTCATCGATTTATTGTTGCCAGCATTAAAGATGAATGCATATTGTGCCCAGATTTCATGACTAAGCATGAGATGTCCCTTGATCTCAGAGTCATTATTGAAGAAAAAGAGGAGATACCACCGATTTGGGAGAAAACCATCTATGGAAAAGTGAACGGTGATCTTGGGGAAAGTAATGTAGTAATAGCGGAGCCAACCAATTTCAACAATAATGGAGTGCTTTGTGGAAGAACTCTAGTGAATGTCCAGCCCATGATACCAGTGAGAATAATGAATGTTAGCTCATCACCAAACGTAATAAAGGAAGAAACAGTCATTGGCAAGACTCAGGGAGTAAGCTGCGTCCAAAACTGCCAGATTGTAAAAGTAAAGAATACGCCACTAGATCTCGAAAGAAAGCAGATAATTCGTTCGCCGTGTAAACGTGTTCCAGCAGCAAAACAACAAGCAGCAGAAATGGCGCTAGAGCAATTTGCCGACGTGTTTGCCGTCAGCGACAGCAACATGGGTAAAACCAATATAGTGCGACATAGAATCGATACAGGAAAAGCTACTCCAATTCGACAGCCGCCAAGACGATTACTAATTTATTAACAACAAGAGGCAGAAACACTGGTCAAGAACATGATGGAATCATAAAGAAGTCCAACAGCCCATGGAGCCTTCCTGTTAGCTGCAGGAATTTACATGAGCTGCGAAGTTTTCTGGGGCTATGCTCCTACTATCGGCGGTTTGTGCCTGACTTCGCAAATGTTGCACGAAGCCTTCATCGGCTTACTGAGAACAACATAAAGTTCCAATTGTCGAGCGAGCACCAAAAATCATTCGAATTGCTGAAGGGAAGACCAGGAAAACTAAGTTACACCAGCTTTACAGGCGTAAGCTGGTGAAGAGGGGAGTAAGCCCCAAGTTTACAGTGAACATTGCCAAACTTGGAAAGGACCACAACCGCTTGGTTGTTAGTGGTGTGTTAGAAGGAAAACCATGTACGTTTACCTTGGATACAGGAGCTTCCAGATCAGTTGTGAATCCGAAAGGGGTGTCCAAAGGTCAAGTTGAAAAATTATTTCGATATAATTTGAGGACAGCGACAGGCGAAGCTGCAGCAATTAAATTAGAATGCTCCTGTGTTGTTATGTTTGGAGTTTCTCATCGATTTATTGTTGCCAGCATTAAAGATGAATGCATATTGTGCCCAGATTTCATGACTAAGCATGAGATGTCCCTTGATCTCAGAGTCATTATTGAAGAAAAAGAGGAGATACCACCGCTTTGGGTGAAAACCATCTATGGAAAAGTGAACGGTGATCTTGGGGAAAGTAATGTAGTAATAGCGGAGCCAACCAATTTCAACAATAATGGAGTGCTTTGTGGAAGAACTCTAGTGAAGGTCCAGCCCATGATACCAGTGAGAATAATGAATGTTAGCTCATCACCAAACGTAATAAAGGAAGAAACAGTCATTGGCAAGACTCAGGGAGTAAGCTGCATCCAAAACTGCCACATTGTAAAAGTAAAGAATACGCCACTAGATCTCGAAAGAAAGCAGATAATTCGTTCGCCGTGTAAACGTGTTCCAGCAGCAAAACAACAAGCAGCAGAAATGGCGCTAGAGCAATTTGCCGACGTGTTTGCCGTCAGCGACAGCAACATAGGTAAAACCAATATACTGCGACATAGAATCGATACAGGAAAAGCTACTCCAATTCGACAGCCGCCAAGACGATTACTAATTTATTAACAACAAGAGGCAGAAACACTGGTCAAGAACATGATGGAATCATAGAGAAGTCCAACAGCCCATGGAGCCTTCCTGTTAGCTGCAGGAATTTACATGAGCTGCGAAGTTTTCTGGGGCTATGCTCCTACTATCGGCGGTTTGTGCCTGACTTCGCAAATGTTGCACGAAGCCTTCATCGGCTTACTGAGAACAACATAAAGTTCCAATTGTCGAGCGAGCACCAAAAATCATTCGAATTGCTGAAGGGAAGGCTATTTTGGTATATCCACAGGCAGGAGAACTCCTAATCCAGGACACTGATACGAGCAATGCGGGAATAGGCGCGGTTCTATCTCAGAATCAAGAAGGAAAGGAACGTGTAATAGCGTACTACAGATTGTGCTACCAACGAACCGAGTCAAAGAAGTCCTACAAGACTCTAGATAAAGTTAGGAGTCGCTTCTGCTGGATCAATTGCCGTAGATATGGGAAGACTTGTGTCGAACGTGTGACATGTGCGCAACAAGCAAAGCACAGCAACAAAAAACTAGAGGAAAATGCAACAGTACAATGTTGGAGCGCCACTTGGGGGACATAGCTGGTCCATTCCCAAAAACAAGAGATGGAAATCGCTATATACTAGTGTACATTGACTACTTCAGTAAATGGGCAGAAGCATATCCCATCGCAAACCAGGAAGCTATTACGGTGGCTAGGCCATTCGTGGACAATTGGATATACATATTTGGAGTACCACTGGAACTCCGATCAAGGGCGGAATTTTGAATTGCTAGTCTTTCAGGAGCTGTGCCAAGTACTCATCAAGAAAACCAGGACTACTCCATTACATCCACAATCAGACGGAATGGTCAAAAGATTCAACAGAACGCTGGAAGAGCATCTGGTTAAAGAAGTTTATCCCAACCAATATGGGATCGTTGTATACCGTTTTTTACGATGGCTTATCTTTGCGTTGTCCACAACACGATTAAAAACTCTCCAGCAATGGTTGTATTTGGCCAAGACCTTCGTCTACAATGCGACATTAAATTTGGATCACCACCAGTAGAACCGACAACAATGGAGTACTACGTTAGTGATCTAAGAGAGAGAATGATCGCTGTTCATGCTGCACTAAGGAGCAACATAGTGGATGCCAGCAGCCGGATGAAAACAAGATATGACCTGCGTGCAAACTGTGCATGATTTCAGGTTGGAGATTTGGTATGGCTATACAATCCCAAGAGAAGGAAAGGTACATCTACAAAACTACAGAAGGAGGAGGATGAATGATGTAGTGTATCGGATCCAACAAAGCCCCAGACGAAAAATGGTAGTTGTTCACATCGACAGATTAACAAGGTACAGCATCAGAAGGAATGCGGAATCTGTTACGAAAGGTAGCGCAGAGAGTGGAATACGACTCCCAAGATAAATCGCAATTTACATAATCGTCCAAAAATAGGCACTAAATTAGAATTTAGAATTGCATACTTTTAGGCTGTAAGATTAGTTAGATTATTTTAAATGTCACCGACAGTAAGTTTAAATCAATATGTACTGGCCAAAAGTGTAGTCAAACCGGTCTGTCCGGTTGTTGCCACAATTTTCTGGTATTTTCTCGGTATTTCTCTCTACAAGATTGGAATTTTTAGGAAACTTTTCAATGAGTATAAATAGAGGCATTTGGCCGAAGTAGTTCAGTTCATTGTTTAGAATTCAACCAGTCAAATTCAAAAAGTTCTTCCAAAAAGATATAGATATAGAATTATAGTGAAGTACAAGTGTTGTTGTAATAAGTGTTTTTGTGTACATTTAAAGTCATCACCAATATAAATTGTGAACTTGTATAATTTTAACTGTTTGTTTATTAAAGTTGTTATTTGTAAATTAATAAACTTATGTTGCGTTTTATTTGCAAAATCCTTTACGAACTTGAAAGCCTAAATTTCGTAACACTATTTCACTGCTGCCACTCACTGCTCAGACTTTTCTGCTATGCATTGCTCAACCGATCACCTCTATGCCTCTGTTGACCTTTCTTCTGTTATCATTTGGAGACTCACTTAGCCACTCAAGGTGGAGCTGTTTCCATAACCAGGTTATATGTGTTGTATAACAACCTGTGGCGTCACTTCGGTGACCCACATATGAATTCGCAACAGCATATAAACATTAGGTTGCCTGAAAATTTACGGCAAATAGTCGCATCACAGATGAATGAGGTGAAGCAGCTAGCTTACATCGTAGCTGCAGACCAGGAAAACTAAGTTACACCAGCTTTACAGGCGTAAGCTGGTGAAGAGGGGAGGTAGCCCCAAGTTTACAGTGAACATTGCCAAACTTGGAAAGGACCACAACCGCTTGGTTGTTAGTGGTGTGTTAGAAGGAAAACCATGTACGTTTACCTTGGATACAGGAGCTTCCAGATCAGTTGTGAATCCGAAAGGGGTGTCCAAAGGTCAAGTTGAAAAATTATTTCGATATAATTTGAGGACAGCGACAGGCGAAGCTGCAGCAATTAAATTAGAATGCTCCTGTGTTGTTATGTTTGGAGTTTCTCATCGATTTATTGTTGCCAGCATTAAAGATGAATGCATATTGTGCCCAGATTTCATGACTAAGCATGAGATGTCCCTTGATCTCAGAGTCATTATTGAAGAAAAAGAGGAGATACCACCGATTTGGGAGAAAACCATCTATGGAAAAGTGAACGGTGATCTTGGGGAAAGTAATGTAGTAATAGCGGAGCCAACCAATTTCAACAATAATGGAGTGCTTTGTGGAAGAACTCTAGTGAATGTCCAGCCCATGATACCAGTGAGAATAATGAATGTTAGCTCATCACCAAACGTAATAAAGGAAGAAACAGTCATTGGCAAGACTCAGGGAGTAAGCTGCGTCCAAAACTGCCAGATTGTAAAAGTAAAGAATACGCCACTAGATCTCGAAAGAAAGCAGATAATTCGTTCGCCGTGTAAACGTGTTCCAGCAGCAAAACAACAAGCAGCAGAAATGGCGCTAGAGCAATTTGCCGACGTGTTTGCCGTCAGCGACAGCAACATGGGTAAAACCAATATAGTGCGACATAGAATCGATACAGGAAAAGCTACTCCAATTCGACAGCCGCCAAGACGATTACTAATTTATTAACAACAAGAGGCAGAAACACTGGTCAAGAACATGATGGAATCATAGAGAAGTCCAACAGCCCATGGAGCCTTCCTGTTAGCTGCAGGAATTTACATGAGCTGCGAAGTTTTCTGGGGCTATGCTCCTACTATCGGCGGTTTGTGCCTGACTTTGCAAATGTTGCACGAAGCCTTCATCGGCTTACTGAGAACAACATAAAGTTCCAATTGTCGAGCGAGCACCAAAAATCATTCGAATTGCTGAAGGGAAGGCTATTTTGGTATATCCACAGGCAGGAGAACTCCTAATCCAGGACACTGATACGAGCAATGCGGGAATAGGCACGGTTCTATCTCAGAATCAAGAAGGAAAGGAACGTGTAATAGCGTACTACAGATTGTGCTACCAACGAACCGAGTCAAAGAAGTCCTACAAGACTCTATATAAAGTTAGGAGTCGCTTCTGCTGGATCAATTGCCGTAGATATGGGAAGACTTGTGTCGAACGTGTGACATGTGCGCAACAAGCAAAGCACAGCAACAAAAAACTAGAGGAAAATGCAACAGTACAATGTTGGAGCGCCACTTGGGGGACATAGCTGGTCCATTCCCAAAAACAAGAGATGGAAATCGCTATATACTCGTGTACATTGACTACTTCAGTAAATGGGCAGAAGCATATCCCATCGCAAACCAGGAAGCTATTACGGTGGCTAGGCCATTCGTGGACAATTGGATATACATATTTGGAGTACCACTGGAACTCCGATCAAGGGCGGAATTTTGAATTGCTAGTCTTTCAGGAGCTGTGCCAAGTACTCAACATCAAGAAAACCAGGACTACTCCATTACATCCACAATCAGACGGAATGATCAAAAGATTCAACAGAACGCTGGAAGAGCATCTGGTTAAAGAAGTTTATCCCAACGAATATGAATGGGATCGTTGTATACCGTTTTTTACGATGGCTTATCTTTGCGTTGTCCACAACACGACTAAAAACTCTCCAGCAATGGTTGTATTTGGCCAAGACCTTCGTCTACAATGCGACATTAAATTTGGATCACCACCAGTAGAACCGACAACAATGGAGTACTACGTTAGTGATCTAAGAGAGAGAATGATCGCTGTTCATGCTGCACTAAGGAGCAACATAGTGGATGCCAGCAGCCGGATGAAAAGAAGATATGACCTGCGTGCAAACTGTGCATGATTTCAGGTTGGAGATTTGGTATGGCTATACAATCCCAAGAGAAGGAAAGGTACATCTACAAAACTACAGAAGGAGGAGGATGAATGATGTAGTGTATCGGATCCAACAAAGCCCCAGACGAAAAATGGTAGTTGTTCACATCGACAGATTAACAAGGTACAGCATCAGAAGGAATGCGGAATCTGTTACGAAAGGTAGCGCAGAGAGTGGAATACGACTCCCAAGATAAATCGCAATTTACATAATCGTCCAAAAATAGGCACTAAATTAGAATTTAGAATTGCATACTTTTAGGCTGTAAGATTAGTTAGATTATTTTAAATGTCACCGACAGTAAGTTTAAATCAATATGTACTGGCCAAAAGTGTAGTCAAACCGGTCTGTCCGGTTGTTGCCACAATTTTCTGGTCTTTTCTCGGTATTTCTCTCTACAAGATTGGAATTTTTAGGAAACTTTTCAATGAGTATAAATAGAGGCATTTGGCCGAAGTAGTT
The DNA here is from genome assembly GCA_947095585.1 of Nephrocerus scutellatus. Lineage (NCBI taxonomy): Eukaryota > Metazoa > Arthropoda > Insecta > Diptera > Pipunculidae > Nephrocerus > Nephrocerus scutellatus. The sequence goes on from OX352763.1 coordinate 78,121,874, forward strand.
CAGTTCATTGTTTAGAATTCAACCAGTCAAATTCAAAAAGTTCTTCCAAAAAGATATAGATATAGAATTATAGTGAAGTACAAGTGTTGTTGTAATAAGTGTTTTTGTGTACATTTAAAGTCATCACCAATATAAATTGTGAACTTGTATAATTTTAACTGTTTGTTTATTAAAGTTGTTATTTGTAAATTAATAAACTTATGTTGCGTTTTATTTGCAAAATCCTTTACGAACTTGAAAGCCTAAATTTCGTAACACTATTTCACTGCTGCCACTCACTGCTCAGACTTTTCTGCTATGCATTGCTCAACCGATCACCTCTATGCCTCTGTTGACCTTTCTTCTGTTATCATTTGGAGACTCACTTAGCCACTCAAGGTGGAGCTGTTTCCATAACCAGGTTATATGTGTTGTATAACAACCTGTGGCGTCACTTCGGTGACCCACATATGAATTCGCAACAGCATATAAACATTAGGTTGCCTGAAAATTTACGGCAAATAGTCGCATCACAGATGAATGAGGTGAAGCAGCTAGCTTACATCGTAGCTGCAGACCAGGAAAACTAAGTTACACCAGCTTTACAGGCGTAAGCTGGTGAAGAGGGGAGTAAGCCCCAAGTTTACAGTGAACATTGCCAAACTTGGAAAGGACCACAACCGCTTGGTTGTTAGTGGTGTGTTAGAAGGAAAACCATGTACGTTTACCTTGGATACAGGAGCTTCCAGATCAGTTGTGAATCCGAAAGGGGTGTCCAAAGGTCAAGTTGAAAAATTATTTCGATATAATTTGAGGACAGCGACAGGCGAAGCTGCAGCAATTAAATTAGAATGCTCCTGTGTTGTTATGTTTGGAGTTTCTCATCGATTTATTGTTGCCAGCATTAAAGATGAATGCATATTGTGCCCAGATTTCATGACTAAGCATGAGATGTCCCTTGATCTCAGAGTCATTATTGAAGAAAAAGAGGAGATACCACCGATTTGGGAGAAAACCATCTATGGAAAAGTGAACGGTGATCTTGGGGAAAGTAATGTAGTAATAGCGGAGCCAACCAATTTCAACAATAATGGAGTGCTTTGTGGAAGAACTCTAGTGAATGTCCAGCCCATGATACCAGTGAGAATAATGAATGTTAGCTCATCACCAAACGTAATAAAGGAAGAAACAGTCATTGGCAAGACTCAGGGAGTAAGCTGCGTCCAAAACTGCCAGATTGTAAAAGTAAAGAATACGCCACTAGATCTCGAAAGAAAGCAGATAATTCGTTCGCCGTGTAAACGTGTTCCAGCAGCAAAACAACAAGCAGCAGAAATGGCGCTAGAGCAATTTGCCGACGTGTTTGCCGTCAGCGACAGCAACATGGGTAAAACCAATATAGTGCGACATAGAATCGATACAGGAAAAGCTACTCCAATTCGACAGCCGCCAAGACGATTACTAATTTATTAACAACAAGAGGCAGAAACACTGGTCAAGAACATGATGGAATCATAGAGAAGTCCAACAGCCCATGGAGCCTTCCTGTTAGCTGCAGGAATTTACATGAGCTGCGAAGTTTTCTGGGGCTATGCTCCTACTATCGGCGGTTTGTGCCTGACTTTGCAAATGTTGCACGAAGCCTTCATCGGCTTACTGAGAACAACATAAAGTTCCAATTGTCGAGCGAGCACCAAAAATCATTCGAATTGCTGAAGGGAAGGCTATTTTGGTATATCCACAGGCAGGAGAACTCCTAATCCAGGACACTGATACGAGCAATGCGGGAATAGGCGCGGTTCTATCTCAGAATCAAAAAGGAAAGGAACGTGTAATAGCGTACTACAGATTGTGCTACCAACGAACCGAGTCAAAGAAGTCCTACAAGACTCTAGATAAAGTTAGGAGTAGCTTCTGCTGGATCAATTGCCGTAGATATGGGAAGACTTGTTTCGAACGTGTGACATGTGCGCAACAAGCAAAGCACAGCAACAAAAAACTAGAGGAAAATGCAACAGTACAATGTTGGAGCGCCACTTGGGGGACATAGCTGGTCCATTCCCAAAAACAAGAGATGGAAATCGCTATATACTCGTGTACATTGACTACTTCAGTAAATGGGCAGAAGCATATCCCATCGCAAACCAGGAAGCTATTACGGTGGCTAGGCCATTCGTGGACAATTGGATATACATATTTGGAGTACCACTAGAACTCCGATCAAGGGCGGAATTTTGAATTGCTAGTCTTTCAGGAGCTGTGCCAAGTACTCAACATCAAGAAAACCAGGACTACTCCATTACATCCACAATCAGACGGAATGGTCAAAAGATTCAACAGAACGCTGGAAGAGCATCTGGTTAAAGAAGTTTATCCCAACCAATATGAATGGGATCGTTGTATACCGTTTTTTACGATGGCTTATCTTTGCGTTGTCCACAACACGACTAAAAACTCTCCAGCAATGGTTGTATTTGGCCAAGACCTTCGTCTACAATGCGACATTAAATTTGGATCACCACCAGTAGAACCGACAACAATGGAGTACTACGTTAGTGATCTAAGAGAGAGAATGATCGCTGTTCATGCTGCACTAAGGAGCAACATAGTGGATGCCAGCAGCCGGATGAAAACAAGATATGACCTGCGTGCAAACTGTGCATGATTTCAGGTTGGAGATTTGGTATGGCTATACAATCCCAAGAGAAGGAAAGGTACATCTACAAAACTACAGAAGGAGGAGGATGAATGATGTAGTGTATCGGATCCAACAAAGCCCCAGACGAAAAATGGTAGTTGTTCACATCGACAGATTAACAAGGTACAGCATCAGAAGGAATGCGGAATCTGTTACGAAAGGTAGCGCAGAGAGTGGAATACGACTCCCAAAATAAATCGCAATTTACATAATCGTCCAAAAATAGGCACTAAATTAGAATTTAGAATTGCATACTTTTAGGCTGTAAGATTAGTTAGATTATTTTAAATGTCACCGACAGTAAGTTTAAATCAATATGTACTGGCCAAAAGTGTAGTCAAACCGGTCTGTCCGGTTGTTGCCACAATTTTCTGGTCTTTTCTCGGTATTTCTCTCTACAAGATTGGAATTTTTATGAAACTTTTCAATGAGTATAAATAGAGGCATTTGGCCGAAGTAGTTCAGTTCATTGTTTAGAATTCAACCAGTCAAATTCAAAAAGTTCTTCCAAAAAGATATAGATATAGAATTATAGTGAAGTACAAGTGTTGTTGTAATAAGTGTTTTTGTGTACATTTAAAGTCATCACCAATATAAATTGTGAACTTGTATAATTTTAACTGTTTGTTTATTAAAGTTGTTATTTGTAAATTAATAAACTTATGTTGCGTTTTATTTGCAAAATCCTTTACGAACTTGAAAGCCTAAATTTCGTAACACTATTTCACTGCTGCCACTCACTGCTCAGACTTTTCTGCTATGCATTGCTCAACCGATCACCTCTATGCCTCTGTTGACCTTTCTTCTGTTATCATTTGGAGACTCACTTAGCCACTCAAGGTGGAGCTGTTTCCATAACCAGGTTATATGTGTTGTATAACAACCTGTGGCGTCACTTCGGTGACCCACATATGAATTCGCAACAGCATATAAACATTAGGTTGCCTGAAAATTTACGGCAAATAGTCGCATCACAGATGAATGAGGTGAAGCAGCTAGCTTACATCGTAGCTGCAGACCAGGAAAACTAAGTTACACCAGCTTTACAGGCGTAAGCTGGTGAAGAGGGAAGTAAGCCCCAAGTTTACAGTGAACATTGCCAAACTTGGAAAGGACCACAACCGCTTGGTTGTTAGTGGTGTGTTAGAAGGAAAACCATGTACGTTTACCTTGGATACAGGAGCTTCCAGATCAGTTGTGAATCCGAAAGGGGTGTCCAAAGGTCAAGTTGAAAAATTATTTCGATATAATTTGAGGACAGCGACAGGCGAAGCTGCAGCAATTAAATTAGAATGCTCCTGTGTTGTTATGTTTGGAGTTTCTCATCGATTTTTTGTTGCCAGCATTAAAGATGAATGCATATTGTGCCCAGATTTCATGACTAAGCATGAGATGTCCCTTGATCTCAGAGTCATTATTGAAGAAAAAGAGGAGATACCACCGATTTGGGAGAAAACCATCTATGGAAAAGTGAACGGTGATCTTGGGGAAAGTAATGTAGTAATAGCGGAGCCAACCAATTTCAACAATAATGGAGTGCTTTGTGGAAGAACTCTAGTGAATGTCCAGCCCATGATACCAGTGAGAATAATGAATGTTAGCTCATCACCAAACGTAATAAAGGAAGAAACAGTCATTGGCAAGACTCAGGGAGTAAGCTGCGTCCAAAACTGCCAGATTGTAAAAGTAAAGAATACGCCACTAGATCTCGAAAGAAAGCAGATAATTCGTTCGCCGTTTAAACGTGTTCCAGCAGCAAAACAACAAGCAGCAGAAATGGCGCTAGAGCAATTTGCCGACGTGTTTGCCGTCAGCGACAGCAACATGGGTAAAACCAATATAGTGCGACATAGAATCGATACAGGAAAAGCTACTCCAATTCGACAGCCGCCAAGACGATTACTAATTTATTAACAACAAGAGGCAGAAACACTGGTCAAGAACATGATGGAATCATAGAGAAGTCCAACAGCCCATGGAGCCTTCCTGTTAGCTGCAGGAATTTACATGAGCTGCGAAGTTTTCTGGGGCTATGCTCCTACTATCGGCGGTTTGTGCCTGACTTCGCAAATGTTGCACGAAGCCTTCATCGGCTTACTGAGAACAACATAAAGTTCCAATTGTCGAGCGAGCACCAAAAATCATTCGAATTGCTGAAGGGAAGGCTATTTTGGTATATCCACAGGCAGGAGAACTCCTAATCCAGGACACTGATACGAGCAATGCGGGAATAGGCGCGGTTCTATCTCAGAATCAAGAAGGAAAGGAACGTGTAATAGCGTACTACAGATTGTGCTACCAACGAACCGAGTCAAAGAAGTCCTACAAGACTCTAGATAAAGTTAGGAGTCGCTTCTGCTGGATCAATTGCCGTAGATATGGGAAGACTTGTGTCGATCTCAGAATCAAGAAGGAAAGGAACGTGTAATAGCGTACTACAGATTGTGCTACCAACGAACCGAGTCAAAGAAGTCCTACAAGACTCTAGATAAAGTTAGGAGTCGCTTCTGCTGGATCAATTGCCGTAGATATGGGAAGACTTGTGTCGAACGTGTGACATGTGCGCAACAAGCAAAGCACAGCAACAAAAAACTAGAGGAAAATGCAACAGTACAATGTTGGAGCGCCACTTGGGGGACATAGCTGGTCCATTCCCAAAAACAAGAGATGGAAATCGCTATATACTCGTGTACATTGACTACTTCAGTAAATGGGCAGAAGCATATCCCATCGCAAACCAGGAAGCTATTACGGTGGCTAGGCCATTCGTGGACAATTGGATATACATATTTGGAGTACCACTGGAACTCCGATCAAGGGCGGAATTTTGAATTGCTAGTCTTTCAGGAGCTGTGCCAAGTACTCAACATCAAGAAAACCAGGACTACTCCATTACATCCACAATCAGACGAAATGATCAAAAGATTCAACAGAACGCTGGAAGAGCATCTGGTTAAAGAAGTTTATCCCAACCAATATGAATGGGATCGTTGTATACCGTTTTTTACGATGGCTTATCTTTGCGTTGTCCACAACACGACTAAAAACTCTCCAGCAATGGTTGTATTTGGCCAAGACCTTCGTCTACAATGCGACATTAAATTTGGATCACCACCAGTAGAACCGACAACAATGGAGTACTACGTTAGTGATCTAAGAGAGAGAATGATCGCTGTTCATGCTGCACTAAGGAGCAACATAGTGGATGCCAGCAGCCGGATGAAAACAAGATATGACCTGCGTGCAAACTGTGCATGATTTCAGGTTGGAGATTTGGTATGGCTATACAATCCCAAGAGAAGGAAAGGTACATCTACAAAACTACAGAAGGAGGAGGATGAATGATGTAGTGTATCGGATCCAACAAAGCCCCAGACGAAAAATGGTAGTTGTTCACATCGACAGATTAACAAGGTACAGCATCAGAAGGAATGCGGAATCTGTTACGAAAGGTAGCGCAGAGAGTGGAATACGACTCCCAAGATAAATCGCAATTTACATAATCGTCCAAAAATAGGCACTAAATTAGAATTTAGAATTGCATACTTTTAGGCTGTAAGATTAGTTAGATTATTTTAAATGTCACCGACAGTAAGTTTAAATCAATATGTACTGGCCAAAAGTGTAGTCAAACCGGTCTGTCCGGTTGTTGCCACAATTTTCTGGTCTTTTCTCGGTATTTCTCTCTACAAGATTGGAATTTTTAGGAAACTTTTCAATGAGTATAAATAGAGGCATTTGGCCGAAGTAGTTCAGTTCATTGTTTAGAATTCAACCAGTCAAATTCAAAAAGTTCTTCCAAAAAGATATAGATATAGAATTATAGTGAAGTACAAGTGTTGTTGTAATAAGTGTTTTTGTGTACATTTAAAGTCATCACCAATATAAATTGTGAACTTGTATAATTTTAACTGTTTGTTTATTAAAGTTGTTATTTGTAAATTAATAAACTTATGTTGCGTTTTATTTGCAAAATCCTTTACGAACTTGAAAGCCTAAATTTCGTAACACTATTTCACTGCTGCCACTCACTGCTCAGACTTTTCTGCTATGCATTGCTCAACCGATCACCTCTATGGCTCTGTTGACCTTTCTTCTGTTATCATTTGGAGACTCACTTAGCCACTCAAGGTGGAGCTGTTTCCATAACCAGGTTATATGTGTTGTATAACAACCTGTGGCGTCACTTCGGTGACCCACATATGAATTCGCAACAGCATATAAACATTAGGTTGCCTGAAAATTTACGGCAAATAGTCGCATCACAGATGAATGAGGTGAAGCAGCTAGCTTACATCGTAGCTGCAGACCAGGAAAACTAAGTTACACCAGCTTTACAGGCGTAAGCTGGTGAAGAGGGGAGTAAGCCCCAAGTTTACAGTGAACATTGCCAAACTTGGAAAGGACCACAACCGCTTGGTTGTTAGTGGTGTGTTAGAAGGAAAACCATGTACGTTTACCTTGGATACAGGAGCTTCCAGATCAGTTGTGAATCCGAAAGGGGTGTCCAAAGGTCAAGTTGAAAAATTATTTCGATATAATTTGAGGACAGCGACAGGCGAAGCTGCAGCAATTAAATTAGAATGCTCCTGTGTTGTTATGTTTGGAGTTTCTCATCGATTTATTGTTGCCAGCATTAAAGATGAATGCATATTGTGCCCAGATTTCATGACTAAGCATGAGATGTCCCTTGATCTCAGAGTCATTATTGAAGAAAAAGAGGAGATACCACCGATTTGGGAGAAAACCATCTATGGAAAAGTGAACGGTGATCTTGGGGAAAGTAATGTAGTAATAGCGGAGCCAACCAATTTCAACAATAATGGAGTGCTTTGTGGAAGAACTCTAGTGAATGTCCAGCCCATGATACCAGTGAGAATAATGAATGTTAGCTCATCACCAAACGTAATAAAGGAAGAAACAGTCATTGGCAAGACTCAGGGAGTAAGCTGCGTCCAAAACTGCCAGATTGTAAAAGTAAAGAATACGCCACTAGATCTCGAAAGAAAGCAGATAATTCGTTCGCCGTGTAAACGTGTTCCAGCAGCAAAACAACAAGCAGCAGAAATGGCGCTAGAGCAATTTGCCGACGTGTTTGCCGTCAGCGACAGCAACATGGGTAAAACCAATATAGTGCGACATAGAATCGATACAGGAAAAGCTACTCCAATTCGACAGCCGCCAAGACGATTACTAATTTATTAACAACAAGAGGCAGAAACACTGGTCAAGAACATGATGGAATCATAGAGAAGTCCAACAGCCCATGGAGCCTTCCTGTTAGCTGCAGGAATTTACATGAGCTGCGAAGTTTTCTGGGGCTATGCTCCTACTATCGGCGGTTTGTGCCTGACTTTGCAAATGTTGCACGAAGCCTTCATCGGCTTACTGAGAACAACATAAAGTTCCAATTGTCGAGCGAGCACCAAAAATCATTCGAATTGCTGAAGGGAAGGCTATTTTGGTATATCCACAGGCAGGAGAACTCCTAATCCAGGACACTGATACGAGCAATGCGGGAATAGGCGCGGTTCTATCTCAGAATCAAGAAGGAAAGGAACGTGTAATAGCGTACTACAGATTGTGCTACCAACGAACCGAGTCAAAGAAGTCCTACAAGACTCTAGATAAAGTTAGGAGTCGCTTCTGCTGGATCAATTGCCGTAGATATGGGAAGACTTGTGTCGAACGTGTGACATGTGCGCAACAAGCAAAGCACAGCAACAAAAAACTAGAGGAAAATGCAACAGTACAATGTTGGAGCGCCACTTGGGGGACATAGCTGGTCCATTCCCAAAAACAAGAGATGGAAATCGCTATATACTCGTGTACATTGACTACTTCAGTAAATGGGCAGAAGCATATCCCATCGCAAACCAGGAAGCTATTACGGTGGCTAGGCCATTCGTGGACAATTGGATATACATATTTGGAGTACCACTGGAACTCCGACCAAGCGCGGAATTTTGAATTGCTAGTCTTTCAGGAGCTGTGCCAAGTACTTAACATCAAGAAAACCAGGACTACTCCATTACATCCACAATCAGACGGAATGGTCAAAAGATTCAACAGAACGCTGGAAGAGCATCTGGTTAAAGAAGTTTATCCCAACCAATATGAATGGGATCGTTGTATACCGTTTTTTACGATGGCTTATCTTTGCGTTGTCCACAACACGACTAAAAACTCTCCAGCAATGGTTGTATTTGGCCAAGACCTTCGTCTACAATGCGACATTAAATTTGGATCACCACCAGTAGAACCGACAACAATGGAGTACTACGTTAGTGATCTAAGAGAGAGAATGATCGCTGTTCATGCTGCACTAAGGAGCAACATAGTGGATGCCAGCAGCCGGATGAAAACAAGATATGACCTGCGTGCAAACTGTGCATGATTTCAGGTTGGAGATTTGGTATGGCTATACAATCCCAAGAGAAGGAAAGGTACATCTACAAAACTACAGAAGGAGGAGGATGAATGATGTAGTGTATCGGATCCAACAAAGCCCCAGACGAAAAATGGTAGTTGTTCACATCGACAGATTAACAAGGTACAGCATCAGAAGGAATGCGGAATCTGTTACGAAAGGTAGCGCAGAGAGTGGAATACGACTCCCAAGATAAATCGCAATTTACATAATCGTCCAAAAATAGGCACTAAATTAGAATTTAGAATTGCATACTTTTAGGCTGTAAGATTAGTTAGATTATTTTAAATGTCACCGACAGTAAGTTTAAATCAATATGTACTGGCCAAAAGTGTAGTCAAACCGGTCTGTCCGGTTGTTGCCACAATTTTCTGGTCTTTTCTCGGTATTTCTCTCTACAAGATTGGAATTTTTAGGAAACTTTTCAATGAGTATAAATAGAGGCATTTGGCCGAAGTAGTTCAGTTCATTGTTTAGAATTCAACCAGTCAAATTCAAAAAGTTCTTCCAAAAAGATATAGATATAGAATTATAGTGAAGTACAAGTGTTGTTGTAATAAGTGTTTTTGTGTACATCACCAATATAAATTGTGAACTTGTATAATTTTAACTGTTTGTTTATTAAAGTTGTTATTTGTAAATTAATAAACTTATGTTGCGTTTTATTTGCAAAATCCTTTACGAACTTGAAAGCCTAAATTTCGTAACACTATTTCACTGCTGCCACTCACTGCTCAGACTTTTCTGCTATGCATTGCTCAACCGATCACCTCTATGGCTCTGTTGACCTTTCTTCTGTTATCATTTGGAGACTCACTTAGCCACTCAAGGTGGAGCTGTTTCCATAACCAGGTTATATGTGTTGTATAACAACCTGTGGCGTCACTTCGGTGACCCACATATGAATTCGCAACAGCATATAAACATTAGGTTGCCTGAAAATTTACGGCAAATAGTCGCATCACAGATGAATGAGGTGAAGCAGCTAGCTTACATCGTAGCTGCAGACCAGGAAAACTAAGTTACACCAGCTTTACAGGCGTAAGCTGGTGAAGAGGGGAGTAAGCCCCAAGTTTACAGTGAACATTGCCAAACTTGGAAAGGACCACAACCGCTTGGTTGTTAGTGGTGTGTTAGAAGGAAAACCATGTACGTTTACCTTGGATACAGGAGCTTCCAGATCAGTTGTGAATCCGAAAGGGGTGTCCAAAGGTCAAGTTGAAAAATTATTTCGATATAATTTGAGGACAGCGACAGGCGAAGCTGCAGCAATTAAATTAGAATGCTCCTGTGTTGTTATGTTTGGAGTTTCTCATCGATTTATTGTTGCCAGCATTAAAGATGAATGCATATTGTGCCCAGATTTCATGACTAAGCATGAGATGTCCCTTGATCTCAGAGTCATTATTGAAGAAAAAGAGGAGATACCACCGATTTGGGAGAAAACCATCTATGGAAAAGTGAACGGTGATCTTGGGGAAAGTAATGTAGTAATAGCGGAGCCAACCAATTTCAACAATAATGGAGTGCTTTGTGGAAGAACTCTAGTGAATGTCCAGCCCATGATACCAGTGAGAATAATGAATGTTAGCTCATCACCAAACGTAATAAAGGAAGAAACAGTCATTGGCAAGACTCAGGGAGTAAGCTGCGTCCAAAACTGCCAGATTGTAAAAGTAAAGAATACGCCACTAGATCTCGAAAGAAAGCAGATAATTCGTTCGCCGTGTAAACGTGTTCCAGCAGCAAAACAACAAGCAGCAGAAATGGCGCTAGAGCAATTTGCCGACGTGTTTGCCGTCAGCGACAGCAACATGGGTAAAACCAATATAGTGCGACATAGAATCGATACAGGAAAAGCTACTCCAATTCGACAGCCGCCAAGACGATTACTAATTTATTAACAACAAGAGGCAGAAACACTGGTCAAGAACATGATGGAATCATAGAGAAGTCCAACAGCCCATGGAGCCTTCCTGTTAGCTGCAGGAATTTACATGAGCTGCGAAGTTTTCTGGGGCTATGCTCCTACTATCGGCGGTTTGTGCCTGACTTCGCAAATGTTGCACGAAGCCTTCATCGGCTTACTGAGAACAACATAAAGTTCCAATTGTCGAGCGAGCACCAAAAATCATTCGAATTGCTGAAGGGAAGGCTATTTTGGTATATCCACAGGCAGGAGAACTCCTAATCCAGGACACTGATACGAGCAATGCGGGAATAGGCGCGGTTCTATCTCAGAATCAAGAAGGAAAGGAACGTGTAATAGCGTACTACAGATTGTGCTACCAACGAACCGAGTCAAAGAAGTCCTACAAGACTCTAGATAAAGTTAGGAGTCGCTTCTGCTGGATCAATTGCCGTAGATATGGGAAGACTTGTGTCGAACGTGTGACATGTGCGCAACAAGCAAAGCACAGCAACAAAAAACTAGAGGAAAATGCAACAGTACAATGTTGGAGCGCCACTTGGGGGACATAGCTGGTCCATTCCCAAAAACAAGAGATGGAAATCGCTATATACTCGTGTACATTGACTACTTCAGTAAATGGGCAGAAGCATATCCCATCGCAAACCAGGAAGCTATTACGGTGGCTAGGCCATTCGTGGACAATTGGATATACATATTTGGAGTACCACTGGAACTCCGATCAAGGGCGGAATTTTGAATTGCTAGTCTTTCAGGAGCTGTGCCAATTACTCAACATCAAGAAAACCAGGACTACTCCATTACATCCACAATCAGACGGAATGGTCAAAAGATTCAACAGAACGCTGGAAGAGCATCTGGTTAAAGAAGTTTATCCCAACCAAGATGAATGGGATCGTTGTATACCGTTTTTTACGATGGCTTATCTTTGCGTTGTCCACTCTCACTCCCAAGATAAATCGCAATTTACATAATCGTCCAAAAATAGGCACTAAATTAGAATTTAGAATTGCATACTTTTAGGCTGTAAGATTAGTTAGATTATTTTAAATGTCACCGACAGTAAGTTTAAATCAATATGTACTGGCCAAAAGTGTAGTCAAACCGGTCTGTCCGGTTGTTGCCACAATTTTCTGGTCTTTTCTCGGTATTTCTCTCTACAAGATTGGAATTTTTAGGAAACTTTTCAATGAGTATAAATAGAGTCATTTGGCCGAAGTAGTTCAGTTCATTGTTTAGAATTCAACCAGTCAAATTCAAAAAGTTCTTCCAAAAAGATATAGATATAGAATTATAGTGAAGTACAAGTGTTGTTGTAATAAGTGTTTTTGTGTACATTTAAAGTCATCACCAATATAAATTGTGAACTTGTATAATTTTAACTGTTTGTTTATTAAAGTTGTTATTTGTAAATTAATAAACTTATGTTGCGTTTTATTTGCAAAATCCTTTACGAACTTGAAAGCCTAAATTTCGTAACACTATTTCACTGCTGCCACTCACTGCTCAGACTTTTCTGCTATGCATTGCTCAACCGATCACCTCTATGCCTCTGTTGACCTTTCTTCTGTTATCATTTGGAGACTCACTTAGCCACTCAAGGTGGAGCTGTTTCCATAACCAGGTTATATGTGTTGTATAACAACCTGTGGCGTCACTTCGGTGACCCACATATGAATTCGCAACAGCATATAAACATTAGGTTGCCTGAAAATTTACGGCAAATAGTCGCATCACAGATAAATGAGGTGAAGCAGCTAGCTTACATCGTATCTGCAGACCAGGAAAACTAAGTTACACCAGCTTTACAGGCGTAAGCTGGTGAAGAGGGGAGTAAGCCCCAAGTTTACAGTGAACATTGCCAAACTTGGAAAGGACCACAACCGCTTGGTTGTTAGTGGTGTGTTAGAAGGAAAACCATGTACGTTTACCTTGGATACAGGAGCTTCCAGATCAGTTGTGAATCCGAAAGGGGTGTCCAAAGGTCAAGTTGAAAAATTATTTCGATATAATTTGAGGACAGCGACAGGCGAAGCTGCAGCAATTAAATTAGAATGCTCCTGTGTTGTTATGTTTGGAGTTTCTCATCGATTTATTGTTGCCAGCATTAAAGATGAATGCATATTGTGCCCAGATTTCATGACTAAGCATGAGATGTCCCTTGATCTCAGAGTCATTATTGAAGAAAAAGAGGAGATACCACCGATTTGGGAGAAAACCATCTATGGAAAAGTGAACGGTGATCTTGGGGAAAGTAATGTAGTAATAGCGGAGCCAACCAATTTCAACAATAATGGAGTGCTTTGTGGAAGAACTCTAGTGAATGTCCAGCCCATGATACCAGTGAGAATAATGAATGTTAGCTCATCACCAAACGTAATAAAGGAAGAAACAGTCATTGGCAAGACTCAGGGAGTAAGCTGCGTCCAAAACTGCCAGATTGTAAAAGTAAAGAATACGCCACTAGATCTCGAAAGAAAGCAGATAATTCGTTCGCCGTGTAAACGTGTTCCAGCAGCAAAACAACAAGCAGCAGAAATGGCGCTAGAGCAATTTGCCGACGTGTTTGCCGTCAGCGACAGCAACATGGGTAAAACCAATATAGTGCGACATAGAATCGATACAGGAAAAGCTACTCCAATTCGACAGCCGCCAAGACGATTACTAATTTATTAACAACAAGAGGCAGAAACACTGGTCAAGAACATGATGGAATCATAGAGAAGTCCAACAGCCCATGGAGCCTTCCTGTTAGCTGCAGGAATTTACATGAGCTGCGAAGTTTTCTGGGGCTATGCTCCTACTATCGGCGGTTTGTGCCTGACTTCGCAAATGTTGCACGAAGCCTTCATCGGCTTACTGAGAACAACATAAAGTTCCAATTGTCGAGCGAGCACCAAAAATCATTCGAATTGCTGAAGGGAAGGCTATTTTGGTATATCCACAGGCAGGAGAACTCCTAATCCAGGACACTGATACGAGCAATGCGGGAATAGGCGCGGTTCTATCTCAGAATCAAGAAGGAAAGGAACGTGTAATAGCGTACTACAGATTGTGCTACCAACGAACCGAGTCAAAGAAGTCCTACAAGACTCTAGATAAAGTTAGGAGTCGCTTCTGCTGGATCAATTGCCGTAGATATGGGAAGACTTGTGTCGAACGTGTGACATGTGCGCAACAAGCAAAGCACAGCAACAAAAAACTAGAGGAAAATGCAACAGTACAATGTTGGAGCGCCACTTGGGGGACATAGCTGGTCCATTCCCAAAAACAAGAGATGGAAATCGCTATATACTCGTGTACATTGACTACTTCAGTAAATGGGCAGAAGCATATCCCATCGCAAACCAGGAAGCTATTACGGTGGCTAGGCCATTCGTGGACAATTGGATATACATATTTGGAGTACCACTGGAACTCCGATCAAGGGCGGAATTTTGAATTGCTAGTCTTTCAGGAGCTGTGCCAAGTACTCAACATCAAGAAAACCAGGACTACTCCATTACATCCACAATCAGACGGAATGGTCAAAAGATTCAACAGAACGCTGGAAGAGCATCTGGTTAAAGAAGTTTATCCCAACCAAGATGAATGGGATCGTTGTATACCGTTTTTTACGATGGCTTATCTTTGCGTTGTCCACTCTCACTCCCAAGATAAATCGCAATTTACATAATCGTCCAAAAATAGGCACTAAATTAGAATTTAGAATTGCATACTTTTAGGCTGTAAGATTAGTTAGATTATTTTAAATGTCACCGACAGTAAGTTTAAATCAATATGTACTGGCCAAAAGTGTAGTCAAACCGGTCTGTCCGGTTGTTGCCACAATTTTCTGGTCTTTTCTCGGTATTTCTCTCTACAAGATTGGAATTTTTAGGAAACTTTTCAATGAGTATAAATAGAGGCATTTGGCAGAAGTAGTTCAGTTCATTGTTTAGAATTCAACCAGTCAAATTCAAAAAGTTCTTCCAAAAAGATATAGATATAGAATTATAGTGAAGTACAAGTGTTGTTGTAATAAGTGTTTTTGTGTACATTTAAAGTCATCACCAATATAAATTGTGAACTTGTATAATTTAACTGTTTGTTTATTAAAGTTGTTATTTGTAAATTAATAAACTTCTGTTGCGTTTTATTTACAAAATCCTTTACGAACTTGAAAGCCTAAATTTCGTAACACTATTTCACTGCTGCCACTCACTGCTCAGACTTTTCTGCTATGCATTGCTCAACCGATCACCTCTATGCCTCTGTTGGCCTTTCTTCTGTTATCATTTGGAGACTCACTTAGCCACTCAAGGTGGAGCTGTTTCCATAACCAGGTTATATGTGTTGTATAACAACCTGTGGCGTCACTTCGGTGACCCACATATGAATTCGCAACAGCATATAAACATTAGGTTGTTCCGGTGATCCTCGCTCAATCATAGTGTAACATTACTCTGCGGCAATTCGATGCACTATGTCAGTATTGTTCATGAGAAGGGTAGAAGTAAAAGAACGTAGTGAAGAACAACAAAGACAGTGAATCACCGATAAGCGATTAGGTATTCACCGAACGTGTGTGTGTGCCTTGTGCGTGGCTTAAAAGTCCTCCCCCTTAAAGTAAGAAAGTCGCATGAGGTAACAAGTAAGATCTTTCGGCA
Organism: Nephrocerus scutellatus; assembly: GCA_947095585.1. NCBI lineage: Eukaryota > Metazoa > Arthropoda > Insecta > Diptera > Pipunculidae > Nephrocerus > Nephrocerus scutellatus. The sequence continues at coordinate 78,137,560 of OX352763.1, forward strand.
TGTAGGTGTCGAATGGACGATGAGTCGCTTTCTGAAGCTGAGTGTAGTTTATTTTTGTTTATATATATACATATTATTTATGTTGGATTGGGCCTAACTAACAGACGATACCCTACGAACGACAAACGACTTACATAGAATGTACATAAACGAGTAAACGGGACGCTAACCAACTGACAACAGAACTTACGATGTACTAAAACGGGACGAACAAAGAAGAACGACGAAAACGAACAAGAGAACGAAAGTCGTAGTCAAACACGACGAGAAGGAAGTGGTTAATTAAAGTAAGCTAAAAACTCCGACCGTGTGTGATATTTGCAAGTGAAGAGGAAGGAAATCCTACAAATTGGGGACTCGCCCGGGATTACAGTCAGGATCAGTCAAGATCGACCGGCAAAGAAAAAGTGTAATAAAACAAAACAGTGTAGATACAATGTATAGCGAAATACATTTAAAATAAAGAAAATAACGTTTTCCAAAGAAAATTTAAATGCAAACACACGCAAAATTTTTGAGCAGCTTTTAAGCTTATGGAAATAAATAAAGTGGCAATAATTTATAATTGAGAGGCTGCAGCATAAAGGCGACTGTGTGTAAAAGAAGATAGTTTTCGATCATCATCCAATGGTCGACACAAAGAAAAATTTTCAACCGCATTGCTGTTGTATGTCTCAACAAGAGTGAGCAGTACAAGTCGCGTTTAGAAATTATATTTTAATATTATGGAAATATATTTTAAAAAAAATAAAATATATTTATATAAAAATGTTATTTTACAAAAGTGAAATTTATTGATTGCAATTTTATATTAACTTATTTTATGATTAACACTATCTGATTATTTATTAAATCACTTATTACATTTTAACTGTTTGAATACTGGATACAACTGATTATTTATTAAATCACTTATTACATAATAACTATTTGAATACTGGATACAACTGATTATTTATTAAATCACTTTTTACATATTAACTATTTGAATACTGGATACCAATAAAACTGAACTGTCTTCAATGAATTCTTGATGGAACTAAAAGTAATTCGTGTATTTGCATACGGCTTATATACTATTTGTGTGCTGTACAACTTCTTTGTTAGCTTTTGGACTTTGATCTTGTCCTTGAATTTACGAAGTGTTGATGTTGATCTCTTAGATCGCAAATTTGATAATGGTTATTCATGTTAGATCATGTCCTTCAATTTGTTGTTTTCTTTTATCTCTGATACTATATATATATATTTTCTCTCTATACTATATTTTATTTTAAAGTATGTATTAATAAATGTGTTATTTTCTATGATTATATTACAATTTTCAAATTTAATTAATTTACTTCCGGATATGTTTAATTTTAATTTCAATGTTTATATTTGTAATATTTTTTGTCAAAATAATTCAGGGTATTATTTCTTTTATTTTATCTCCCGTAAAGTTTTTCATTGGACAGTATGCTTCTTTAAATTTAACAATGTTTGAAGTACAATTATCATTTCTTTTATGTAAGTTTTTCTTTAATTTATCCTTTACTTTTCTATTATGAACATTACTATTTTCATCTATAATAAAAATGCTTTCATAAAGTAGTATAGCTTTATTATTTTTGTTTGGCATTGGTTCGATAATAACAGTGGAATAGGAAATGTTAGAATATTTTGGTATTAATAGGACTATTATGATAAGTTTTTTTTTCGAAAATTACGGCTATTTTAGTGTCTTTAAAACCTTGTATACCTTCTGTTAGCCTAAGTTCTTCTTTTGTCAAAATGTTTCTAGTCAATATGCCAAGTTTGCTTGTTAAAATGATTTGTTCTATGTCGTCTATATGGTGTCGAAAAAGATTTATATCGTAATTAATTTGATAAATATTTTGAACGTAGTCTATATCGTCTTGTAATTTATTGAAATTGTTTTTATTTAATATGTTAATGTTATTTAAAACTGTGTGATGTTTAATTGTTGTCTTTGAATATGGTCTGTTATGTCTTTTATTTGTTGAGAAATTTTGGAATTAAGGAGATTTGTTTATTACTTTCTGATATTATTTCTTTATTATTTGTAGTAAGGGCTTCTAATTGGGTTTTTATTTCGATCTCATCTTGTGAGTCCATTGTTCCTGCTAAGTATTTTAGTCCTGTGCCTAATATATTCATAAGTGCTCGTTTATTTTTAGAATGTGGTCTGAGATTGCATATTTTTTGTTCTAAGGGTTTATAGTTATGTACTAATGTGTTGAACATTGGGTTAGTTGTACCGATTTTTATTTTTATTAAGTTTATATTTTCATTTATGTGATGCAATGTATTTTCTATTTCTGTAATATTTATAAAATGAAGGATTTTGTTGAATTTTTCAATAATATTAATATCATCTTTCTTAATTGTCATGTATCCATTGTTGTTATTTAAGTCATGTATCTCGAGTGATTGTCCGTGTATAAGGGATAGTATTGTTGAGAATAATAAAATTATGATCTGGGAATTCCTCTGTAAAAGATAGGAATATGTTAAGGTTTCGTTTTAATGATTTTGTTTTTTGCTTGAATTGAGGGAGAGTCAATATTTTGAAATTTTTACGCTTTATGTGTGACTTGTAATATTTTAAACCGAATTCTTTATTAATTATATGATTTTCGTCGGGTTTTTCTGTATTGAGTTTCCTAAATTTTGTATGATTTTTTCCACCACGTGTTTCTTAATGAAATTAGTTCCAGGTTGTATTTCTACTTCTTCTCTACCTATATTTAATTTATCGATAGTAATTTGCTTTTTCTTTAGAATTTTTTCTTTAATTAAATTATATTCATCATTTTTTATAGTTCCATTTTTAAAATCTATTGGCTTCTTATCTGTAGTAGAATGAATAGTGCTATTAGAAAACGTATTATTTGTAATATTTTTTTCGACTGTATTATTGTCTTTGTTGGGATCATGTTTTAATAATCTTATATGTATGTTCATTAATTGTGTTGTGTAGTCGTTCTACATCTGAATTGGATGTGTGATTGTTCTATTGTAGAAAGTAGAACAAGAATAGTTCTTTTGAATTCGGTCCAAGTTCTTGCTGTAATTTTTATAGCTTGGGCGAATTTACTAAATTTGTCGATGAATGTAACGAATTTTGTTGTTCGAGTGTATAGAATACATCAGCGTGAATAATTTCATTAGGACCTGAGGGTGTTTCTGTTAATTAATATTTATGCTTGATTGGTTTACATTCATATTTTTCTAAGTTGCATATTTCGCAGTTATTAATGAATTGAGTAACTCTGATATTAAGTTTTGGATTGTAATATTTTAAATGTAACTCCTTGTAAACTTCTATAATTCCTCTGTGGTTGTTTCTAAGGTGTTCTTCTTTAATAAGTTCTGCTAATTCTTCTTCGTTTTTTATGTCTTTTAGCATCGTTTCAGTTCTGACTATTTTTAGTTGATTTTGTGCTTCAAAATGTGTTTTAAGAAATTCTTCATTTTCTATGTAGATGTAACTCAGAGATTTTGGGTTAAAATGTGATTTCAAAAGTGTTAATGCAGTTTCTGCATCTAAGGATTTAATATAAATTGTTAAAAATTAAGTTATAAGCTGACTGCTCTGACACATGTGTCGATCTCTTTTTGTTATATTTACCATGTATTCTATAATATCAGAGCAGTTGCGATTCTCCTTTACTACGTTCGACATCATTCAATATATTCATTCGCTTCGCATTTGTAATTGTAATCAAATATAAATTCAATCGGACTTTGTTTATTAATGGCGGGCTTTTATTTTACATTTGGTGCCGAAACCCGGGAAAACATAGTCAAAAGTTAATAAACTCGAATATTATTAAAAATTGCATTTAAAGTCATTGAATTTTGTTACGGAATCGCGGCTCACAAAAAAGAAAATGGAGTTGTCTGCACGTGCTGCGTACCGAGGTCAAGTGACAAAAATTGTAAAAAGCACGCTTGATTTCTTAAAAGACGCTAGTTCCCAAATTGTTGATGATAATGTGCAAAGGTTTGATGAAATTGAGGAGGAGCTTGTGTCCCTCAGTCAAAGATTGACGTCGGCTAACGATAACCTAAATTCAATTAACGAAGACGTCAAGCAAAGGGGGCTCCTAAAGGCGGATGATCCCATGGAAAAAATTGTGGATTATCAAGATCAGGCTATCAATGCGCTATCTCGACTCAGTATACGGTTGGGAAAACTTCATCTGAAGCTAGATCCACCTCCACCTGCACTCAAACCATGTGACGTTTCCGTTGGCACGAAGCCGACAAACAAAGGTTCCAAGCTGTCGACACTTCCTCTTAAACGCTTCGACGGAAGCTTCAATGATTGGATGCCCTTCTGGGAACAATTTCGGTGTGCTGTTCATGAGAATGTAAATTTATCTGCAACTGAAAAGTTTAATTATTTGGAATCGGTGCTTAATGGCGACGCGAAAAATTCAATTGCTTTTATCAATTGGTTTTACGCCGTCAGAGAAGTGCTATGAAGCAGCGGTCGCTTTCTTACAAGAGCAATTCGGAAGCACCGAAAAACTCATCGACAAGCACATCCATCAATTGGTAAGTCTTTCTTCAATTCGCGAACGGACCGATGCAGAAGGACTTCGAAATCTATACGGAACGGTTGTTTCTTGTACCCGCTGGCTCACTGCATTGCAGGTACCCACAACCCACTACTACGTCATGCTTAGATCTATACTGTTGCGATGTCTACCAACTGCTCTGCGAATCGACTACCATCGGCAAGATGAACGAGGTGAACATTTAGAGGAAACATTACAACATTCAAGCCGCAGTGAATCGTCTCTTTCGCAAATTGACGGAGATGAAGTTAAGAGCATAATGCGGTTTCTCAAACGGGAGGTTGAGTCGCTTGAAAAAATTGGTGTCCTACACACGAAGGCAAAATCAACCATCACACCATCAACGGCTTCCAGTCTGGTGACAGTGAATGCAATCGACGACACGTGCCTGTTTTGTAAATCGAACAAGCACAAGACAAAGGACTGTGACAGCAACACTTCTATTGCTGAAAAGAGAAACCTTTTACGAATCAGTGGCCGGTGTTTTCGTTGTGCTAGAATGGGTCACTCGTCTAAGAAGTGTAGAAGCGGTAAATTTCTCGCATGTAACAAGTGTAGTGGCAAACACATGTCATCGATGTGCGATCCGCAGTATAAGAACTCTATGCAAGTGAATAAAAAGCAAGAAAATACAGAAAACGGAACAATTTCGAATTCGCGAACAAAAAACAGTGCTTTAAATTTGTCTACACATAATGTGAAAACGAATGTCTTTTTGAAGACAGTTAGGTGTGTTGTGACTGTATCGAACCGAAACATTTCAATTCGAGCTGTAATCGACAGGGGAAGTCAGCACACTTACGTACGCCAAAGTGTTGCAAACAAACTAAACTTAAAGGCAATTGGGACGGTCGATTTGTCAGTAATTCCATTCGGTAGTAAGGAAATAAATCCAATCGAAAAGTTCATTAAAGTTAAACTCCGTTTGAAAAGTCCATTAAATTTCGGTGTGTTTATATCAGTTGAGGCGGTCGTAGTGCCGGAAATCTGCGTGGACGTATTAGAAGTTCCAGAGAGCGATTGTCCACTTTTTGAAGGCATAAGGTTGTCAGATGTTCGCCCAACACACATGGAGGAAGAAGAGGGGTTAAGTATTCTCATCGGATCCGATTTTTACTGGTCTGTCGTTACTGGGAATCAGCGTCATCTGACAAAACGATTGAGAGCTATAGAGACAGTATTTGGATGGGCCTTACAGGGTGTCCATCTCTCCGTAAGTAATAGTCTCCTTGCATTTAATGAAAACTCTTGTTGTACTTCCAGCAGTCTTCTTGGTTTAACCACAATAAAAGTAGATCCTTCTCAGCTCTGGTCGCTAGAAGCTATTGATATTAAGAGCAATGAAGAAGAAAATCAAGAGCTAACGGACAGCCTAATCGAGAAATATATCGCCCGAGAAGGCTCAAGGTACATCGCAAGCTTGCCCTGGAAAAGGGATTATATCCAAAATGACAACAAGGGATAGGCTTTGCAGCGCTTACTCTCACTGTTTCGACGTTTGTCAAGAGAACCAACAAGACTTTTGGAGTACGACGCTGCTATTAGGCAGTTGATTAACGACGGCGTTGCAGAACAATTCGATTTCAATTGCAATAGCCCGCGCGTGTTTTATATGCCGCATCGACCCGTTTATAAAGAAGGAAGTACCACAAAATTACGTGTGGTATTCGACGCGTCATCGCAAAGCGATGGAACCGGCTCTCTGAATGATCATCTTTGGACAGGAGCAAATTTACTGCCGGAAGTTCTCAAGATCCTCCTGAATTTTCGCCTAGGCCTCATAGGTATTGTGGCAGACATTGAAAAGGCCTTCCTTCAAATCTCTTTAAAAACGGAAGATCGTGACAGCCATGGTTTCCTATGGTTTGAATCAAAGTCAAGGTCAGTCACCGATAAACCAAAGATGGCCGAGTTCCGGATGACTAGAGTTACGTTCGGGGTAAATTGCAGCCCCTTTCTGTTATGTGCAACGATCAAGCATCATCTTAAGCATGAGGAAGTAAATTTAGCTGAAACCTGTTCTGTACTGAAAGACAGCATATACATGGATTACTTAGTCATTAGCGTAGATGGCGAAGATGAAGGAAGACGAATTTGCAACGAAGCAGTCACCGTCCTGAAAGGAGCATCAATGACCCTTCATAAATGGAACTCGAACAGCAGCAAGGTACGAGAGGCGATGAGCACCATCAGTACGCTTCACAAACAAAAAGTATTGGGGCTATATTGGTTTATACATAGCGACGAGTTGTCCGTTCCCATGGATTCGTTTGAAGCAATGCTTGTTTCCAGTTCAACAGAAGGGACCAAACGCAACGTGCTCCAAAGTATCGCAAGGATCTTTGACCCAATAGGTATTTTTGGTACTTCTATTATTAAACTAAAGATTCTTTTCCAGAATTTATGGAAAAAGAAGATATCGTGGGATGAAGTCCTTATTGGTGACTCTTTGACTGAGTGGAACGAATGTGTTAGTAGTATCCTGGAACTGAGAGACATGACCATTCCAAGAGCAGTGCTTTCGTTACCTTCACGAAGAGGAATTATTGAAATCCACATCTTTGCGGATGCTAGTACGAAGGCCTATGGTGCAGTCTCGTTTGTGAGGTGCCTCGCTCCTGATGGCCAAATAAGCGTTTCATTCTTATGTGCCAAAAATCGAGTGGCTCCTTTGAATTCCGATGGCAACAGTGAACTGACCCTACCCAAATTGGAACTTACGGCTGCATTAATAGCTGCTCGGCTTCATTCGTATTTGCAAGCGGCTTTGAAGTTATCCTCCGCCAAATATCGCATGTGGACGGATTCTAAGATAGTCCTGAGTTGGATCCAAGGCGACGTACAACGCTGGAAGCCCTATGTTCAGAACAGGGTCGACGAGATCAGAAGGCTGACGAAAATTTATCAGTGGAATCATTGCAAGGGTAAAGAGAACCCAGCGGACCTACTTACTAGAGGGATTAGCGGTGAGGCTCTTCGTAAATCTTCACTCTGGGCTCGTGGACCGCGGTGGCTCAGTAAGAACGAAGGCTGCTCTATTGCCAACGAGCAGCTGGTACCTACCGCCATCACTTTGGCTCTTTTGGATGAGCCAACCCCTTTAACGAAAATCAATGAAGACGCACTTGTAAGCTTTGATGGATATAGTTCCTGGAACCGTTTACTCCGAGTTACAGCGTTCATTTATCGCTTTGTCCGAAACACTAAAGAAAGGCCAAGATCGTCAGGGATTTTATCGGAGTTCGAAGTCCAAATTCCGCCTTTGTTAGCTGCAGAAATCCAAAATGCAGAAAACCATTGGTTTCGGTATGTTCAAAAACATTATTTTTTTAATGAAATTTGCCTATTGCAGAAGGGCCGAGTTTTAATGAAGTCTTCAAAGATTTGCGAGTTATCTCCCTTCTTAGACAAGGGTATCATGAGGTTAGGCGGTCGTCTGCAGTCATCAAACGAAGTGATGGATGTAAAGCACCCGATTATCCTCCCAGCGAAGTCGCACATTGTCAGTATTATCGTTGACGACTACCATCAAAGAGCACTTCACGCTGGAGTCAACATTGTGCTGGCACAATTACGGAAGCATTTCTGGATTGTCAAGGGGCGGCCGTTGGTCAAAAAACGCATCAAGGACTGCAAAGTGTGCAGAAAGCTTTGGGGATTACCTGCTTCCCAACCATTCGCGCCTCTGCCTATCGAAAGGGTTACTTTATCCCGACCATTTGATAACGTTGGGGTCGATTTTGCCGGCCCGCTCTACTGCTATGATGACAAGTCAGATGCTTTCAAGACTTACGTCGCAATTTTTACATGCGCAGCAGTGCGTGCTGTGCATTTGGAGAACACGAGGAGTTTATCGACTGATCATTTTTTGATGGCTCTTAGGCGGTTCATTGGCAGACGTGGGGTGCCCACTATGATATTGTCCGACAACGCTCGCGCTTTTCGGAGAGCTGCTATTGAGTTGCGTAGTCCTGACTCTCTTTGGGACGAAGAAGTCATCCAGGGATTCCTTTCACGAAGAAAGATCAAGTGGAATTTCATAGTTGAACGTGCGCTATGGTGGGGTGGTTTCTGGGAGAGACTGATCCGAACAATGAAAAATTTGCTGAAAGTAACAATCGGCAAAGCAAAGCTTAATTTTAAGCAGCTAAGAACAATCATCGTCGAGACCGAAGAAATAGTCAATAGCCGTCCTCTTACATATGTGAGCGCAGATCCAATGGACCTATCCCCTCTGACGCCTTCAAGTTTTCTTTTTGAGTCGCGAATTTTACCTACAGATTTATCGCCCAAAGAGCCTGACGCAGAGATTCTTCGAAATGTCTGGAAGCAGCGGATGAGATACACTACTAAGTTAAAAAAGCGATGGCGGCTTGAGTATCTTCAACTTTTGCGCTCTTTCCACCATATGCCGAATAAATCCACGGTCCAGTTGAAAGAGGGCGATGTCGTTTTGGTTGCTGTTCAATCTACACCACGCTTAAACTGGAAACTGGCGGTCGTTGAAGAAGCTTTTCTAGGTAGAGACCAAAGGGTGAGGTCTTGCCAAATCAGAGTGCCTGACGGTAAGCAGTTTCGACGGCCGATTCAACTACTTTATCCTCTGGAACTTCATCTGCGCCCGGCCGAGGATGTTAAAAATTAAGTTATAAGCTGACTGCTCTGACACATGTGTCGATCTCTTTTTGTTATATTGACCATGTATTCTATAATATCAGAGCAGTTGCGATTCTCCTTTACTACGTTCGACATCATTCAATATATTCATATGCTTCGCATTTGTAATTGTAATCAATTATAAATTCAATCGGACTTTGTTTATTAATGACGGGCTTTTATTTTACATGTATTACTTTTCTATGTTTATTGAAAATTCTTATTTGTTTTATAAGCAAAGAACCAGAATTTGTTTTAAGAATTGCTATTTGTCTTTTAAATATGTTTAGAGGAGATTTGGTGATTGGAAATATAGTAATGTGTTCGATTTCTCTATTATCTTCATTGAGATTTATTTCTATTCTTGAAAGAGCATCTGCGTTTTTATTTAGTGTTCCCTTTTTATATTTAATTTCGTATTCGTATTCAAATTCTGATAATTTTAATCTCCATCTTACAAGTTTTGAATTGGGTTCTTTAATTGAGAAGAGCCAAGTTAATGGTTTATGATCAGTTTCGATCAAGAATTTTCGTCCGAAAAGATATGGTCTGAAATATTTGGTTGACCAGATTATTGCTAATAATTCTTTTTCTATTGTGCTGTTATTAATTTCATGTTCATTAAGTGTGCGGCTAGCATAACAAATTGGATGATTATCTTGCGAAAGTACTGCGCCTAACGCATAATTACTAGCATCTGTTGTAAGTGTAAATTTCTTCGTAAAGTCAGGATATACTAATATTGGATCATGTGTTAACAGTTTTTTAAGTGTATTGAAGCTTTCTTGATATCTTATGTCTGAAATGTTTATTTTTGCATCCTTTTTTAGAAATGATGTCATTGGGTTCGCTATCAATGAATAGTCTTTAATAAATTTCCTATAGTAACCAGTTAGTCCTAGGAATTGTTTAATTTGTTTTACATTTTTTGGAATGGGAAATTTTGTCACGCATTCGATTTTTTTTTGATTTGGTTTTATACCGTCTTGTGTTACTATATGTCCAAGGAATTCTGTTTCCTTTTTTAAGAATTCTGATTTGTCTAATTGAATCTTTAAATTAGCCTTTTTTAAACAATTGAAAATTATATTTATAGAATTTATATGCTCTTGTAACGATGTTGAAAAGATGATAATGTCATCCAGATATACTAAACAGATCTTATTAATATGATCCTTAAGGATATTATTCATAAGTCTTTGAAATGTCACTGGGGCTGTCTTCAGTCCAAATGGCATTCGTAAGAATTCATAGTGTCCTCCTTCTACATTAAAGGCGGTCTTGTGAACATCCTTTTCCTCAATTTCTATTTGATGAAATCCCTTAGCTAAATCAAGGGTTGTGAAATACTAGCATCTGCCCAGTTTATCTAATATTTCATCAATATTTGGCAGAGGGTACTTGTCGTCTATTGTAACTTCATTTAGTTTAATGGTACATTATCGATTGTACGAATTTCATGCTTTATTGCATTTGTAAAAGTAAGGTTTGAACCTTCTTGATAAAAGATTTCTGAGTATCGATTTATTATTTTTGATAATTTTTATTTTTCTTCTAAGTTTAAGTGTTGAGTTCGTAATTGTTTCATCAGTGGTATATTTTCAAGTTCGTCTATTACACAAAAGTTTTCAGTGGTTACTTGTTCGATTTCATTAGGTCTAATTTCAATAGGGCCTAAGCATTTTACATTGGTTTGAATTTCAATCTTATGATTTTCAACATTGTAAATTCATCAGCAATAACTTCACTTTCCAAGAACATCTTCGTCTTGAGACTAAACCTTTTTGTTGGTTTACTAATAAGTGTATATATAGTATGCTGTTTTGAATTTTGGAACAAGATTTGTATTGTTTGGCCATTTATTTCTAATAGATTTTGTTTATAATCTAATTTAGCGTTAAATCGTTTCAATATGTCATTGCCAATTAAACCGTCGTATTTATCATGGAATGCGCAAACCAAAAAGTCGATTTTTTGCTCAGAAATGCCAAATTCTTTGAAAAGAGGAACTGATACTCTTTCAGTTACATTTATTTTATGATGTAATGTTTTAATTTGTGTTCGCTTAAGTGGCATTTTCCACTAAGGATTACAGAGACCTGGATTAATGATTGAATTTGTTGCTCCAGTGTCAATAATGAATTTTAGTGGATTTTTATTAGATTTCATTTTTACATATAGTAAATCACCTCCGAGGCTCGTGAGTGAAAATGTTCGCTTGTTTCTTAACATCCATGGGTTCAACAGTTTGATTTTGTTGAACACTTGGTAAATTATCTTGAATGTCGCCTGAAAATCTATTGTAGTTCTGTTGTCTACTATCATATTTATAGTTATTGTTAGATTGTCTATACCTGTTCTGATTCTGACTATATCTATTATTAAATTGTTCGTTTTTATTTTGGTTTTGTTCGTACCTATTGTTGTTAAATTGTCTGCTTCTATTTTGATTCTGTTCGTACCTATTATTAATAAATTGTTCGTTTCTGTTTTGATTTTGTTCATACCTGTTATTGTTAAATTGTCTATTTCTATTTCAATTTTGTTCGTATTTGTTATTATTAAATTGTCTGTTTATATATCTGATATCCTTGTTTGTTAGAGAATTGGTTATTGTATTTGTTGTTATTATAGTTACGAATTTGTCTATTGTTATAAGTTTGGTCTGGGTTTGAATGGTCTGCGTAACTTCCTTGACTTAATATGTCGATTGCAGATTCAAGACTTTCGGGGTTTCTACAAGTTAAAATAGTTTTCATAGGTTCGAGTATTTTATTTTTGAAAACGGTTAATGCTGTGCGTTTATTATTTAATGCACATTGGTTTGCTATTTCACCTGGACCAGAAATTAGTAAAGTTTTATTATTTAATTTTCTTAATTTGTCTTTTATTTCATTGTAAAAGCCTAATACATTGTTTTTGAAAGTTACGCCTCTTAACTCATCGTAGAGTTCTTCTGGGCTACGTCTTTCACTAAAGTTATTTTGTAAAACAACTTTAATATCGCTCCATGCAGTGGCTTGAGTATTTATTTCTATTATTTCTCTGGCTCTTTTAATTAATTTGCTTTTAATTATGTCGGAAAATAAATATTTAGATAAGTCATCGTATGTTAATAAGAGTGGGTGTATTCTATCTACTAAGTTCGAAAAGGTTAATAAATTGTCTGGGTTTCCGTCAAAATATGGGAGTGAATTTAAATATTTGGTTGGATTTATTACCACTCTATTTTCTCGGTTTTCCATTTTTTTATTTATGTATTTTCACTTTAGAAAGCACTTTTAATTAATTTTTTTTTTAAAAAATATATATATTTTGTAAATATTGTAATTGTAAATATTGTATTGTATTGTATAAAAATTTTTTTTTTATATATTTGTATGATATATGTATGTTTTTTTTGTATAAAATAATAAAATTAAAATATTAGTAACCTTTTTATTTTTGTTATTGATCTTGATGTTGTATTATATTTTGTCTTCTTGTTATCTTGATGTTGTGCTTCGTCTTCTTGTTTTATTGTTGATCTTGATGTTGTATTATATTTTGTCTTCTTGTTGATCTTGATGTTGTGTTTCGTCTTCTTGTTTTATTGTTGATCTTCATGTTGTATTATATTTTGTCTTCTTGTTGATCTTGATGTTGTGTTTCGTCTTCTTGTTTTATTGTTGATCTTGATGTTGTATTATATTTTGTCTTCTTGTTGATCTTGGTGTTGTTTCTTTATTTTCTTCTTAGTAGTTTCTTTAATTTCTTGTTAATTAATCTTTTTTTCAGAGTGTTTTTCAATAAGTTGTTTTTCAAAAAAATATTCTCATAAAATAAAATTATGGAATAATTTTTGTAAATTGCATTAAAAATATTCTCATAAAATATAATTATGAAATATTTTGTAAGTTCATTAAGTATTTGTTCATAAAATAAAATTATGAAATACTTTTTTTTTTTCACTTTTGTCGGAATTTGTTGATAAGATCTTTCTTTTAATCAACTGTTACGACCATAACATACCGACTATCGCCTATAATTCTAAACATTTCTTCAACTCAACACATTTTATTTTCCCAGCAAAATATAGATAACGTACACCTTGCATATTGCTGTTTTCGCTGTGTGACATATTCCCACAGTTTTCTGTTGCCCTCAGCACATTCTTTGGGAAAACATTTTCTCAGCCAATATGCAAAATGCATGGTGTCTTATTGCTGTCTGTTTACGTGTTATTTTTGCTTTTATTTATCAATTTGAAAATTGTACAATTAACATTAAATTAGTATATAAGAGCACAATTCAATTAAAATAAATCAGTTCCTTTTTAGAAACCAACCCGTGTTTTATTTATTGGCTTCCCCCCACCAATGGTAAGGGGTCTTAAATAAATATCATTAAATCATCATAACATTTGGTCCTTCGAGCCAACAAAAGCGTAACCAGGGCTTCTACACTGGTTTTAAAACATTAAGTTGAACTCAACTTGTTCTAGCGTTACCAAGGCTAAGTACACTGGTAGTGAAGTGCAAAAACAAAACAGTACAACAGTGCTAAAAAATGGAGGACTGCGAAGTCTTCGTTATTGTTGCTAGGCAGAAGAGCTTAGCACAAGAGTTGGAAAGAGCGCAAATAAATTTCGGAAAAGATAGCGCGTCTCGGAAAACCCAACGGTACAAGGAAGATCGGCTTGCAAAAATCGACGAAATTTGGAAGGAATTCGATGAAAACCATGAAAAAATGAAGAATTTCTTTCAAATGCAAGTGATCAAGATTATAAGACCTCATACGTAACTGAAAAGCGGTATGAAGGTGTTCAAGAAGATATCAACAACTGCCTATTTCAAATGGCCTCAAAGTTCTCGGAAACTAAAATCGTCAAGGAGTCGCCTTCTAGCTCAGAAGTTCGACTACCTCAGTTAAAAATTCCCATATTCAGGGGGAACTACTTAGAATAACAGTCATTCTGTGATATTTTCACAACCATCATTCATAAAAAAAAAACTACTCTTGGGATCACAGAAAAAATGGAGTATTTAAAAACACATTTGGAGGGCGAGCCGTTGCAGTTAATACAACATTTCACAATATCAAGTGAAAACTACGCTAATGCTTGGGAAATATTAAAAAAGCGATACGACAACGAGAGGAAGATCGTATCAATGCACTTAGACAGGATGTTTAAAACTGGATACCATGGCAATCAATCTTCTGCAAGTCATCTAAAAACTATCTTAGATTCAACTAAAGAAGGCCTTGCGGCTCTGAAAAACATGGGATTCGAGATATCATCCTGGGGGCCAATAATATTTCATCTCATCGTAAAAGGAAAGGAAAGCAGAAATCTTTTTGAGCAAGGGATTAAAAGTCCAAACAAGGTTCCCTCACAAGAAGAACTCTTTGAGTTCCTTGCCAGAAGATATCAAGCATTAGAAGTCTTAGCTCCATCTCGACAAAAGCTGCACAAAGAAGAAAACAAAGTTCCTGTACGTAGTTACCACCTAGCAACTAGGTTCAGCTGCATTATTTGTAAGGGTGATCACAACATTTACTCTTGCAACAAGTTTATGGGCTGGACACCAAAAGAAAGATACGAACAGGTTAAACAGGCCAAGGTTTGCGTCAATTGTTTACGGCATGATAAGAAGGTTGCTTGCTCTAGTCTACGAACATGTAAGCTGTGCAATAAAAAGCACCACACACTGCTACATCAAGACAACCATAATGTGGAAAAAAGGCATATCAATGAGCCTAGTTCTACCTCAACTCAAGCATCCATGGTGCAGTCACACCATGCTCATCAAAACCAGGGTGTTCTTCTCGCCACAGCCATTATAAACTCAACAAACATTTACGGACATAGCAGGGAACTGAGGGCGCTGATAGATCCAGGTTCACAAGCGACACTAATAACTGAAGTGGCAGTTCAATCATTACGTCTTCCAAAACAGAAGGTACACACAGAAATCAGTGGATTAGGAGCAACTGATGCCGGAACAGCCCGAAGCAAGGTTGAGGTCGCAATCGAGATTCACATCAAACTTCAAAATGTCTGTATCAGCGCTTGTGTTACCGACCCTTACTAAGCTCATGCCTGATAGAAACATAGTCAAGTGCATGCCCAATCAACTAAAGGGCCTCGTCCTTGCCGATCCAACATACGCTATCCGTGGACCTATTGACATGATAATAGGAGCCGATGTGTATGGAGATATCATACAGAATGGAATTAAAAGAGGTATCAAAGGATCCCCCATCGCTCAAAAATCACAACTAGGATGGATCATCACAGGTCGGACATCGGTAACGGATCAAAACATAAAAATCGTAGGATTGGTCGCTCAAACATCACTAGAGAACCAACTTAAACGATTTTGGGAACTCGAGCAAATACCCGAGAGGAACCATCTAACACAACTAGAACAGTGTTGCGAAGATGTTTACAAAGAAACTTACCATCGAGAAAAAGGTGGCAGATACACAGTTAGCATTCCATTCAATCAAGAGTTGATGCAAAAGCATAACATTGGTGCATCACGGGACCGAGCGGTAGCCAGACTTCTTCAGCTAGAGAAACGATTTGTCGGCGACCCAAAGTTAAGAGTTGAATACACAAAATTCATGGACGACTTTATGAACCTTGGGCATATGGTCGAAGCTAGGGACTATAACCCTCTGTATAACAATATCTAGTACATGCCACATCATGCTGTCTTTAAACCGGACAGTTTTACTACGAAACTACGCGTTGTGTTTGACGCATCATCGAAGACATCTAGTGGAACAAGCCTTAATCAATTGATGCTCATTAGACCAAGATTACAAGAAGACCTTACAAAAATTATCATGCGCTGGCGAAGACACCGATACGTATATACAGCGGATATCGAAAAAATTTACCGCCAAATTAAGATCATCGCTCATCATCAGGACTATCAACGTATCGTGTGGAGGAATTCAGCCAACGAACCAATTAAAGACTTCAAGCTAACGACTGTTACATACGGCACAGCATCAGCACCGTATTTAGCTGTAAGGACAACAACGTTATCCAATCGCATCCAAAATTGTGAGAAATGATTTCTACGTGGATGATGTCATGTCTGGAGGAAATACACTAGCTGAATGTAAAGAAGCTCAACATCAATTAATTAATTTACTGAACAGTGGCGGCTTTCATCTAAGAAAATGGGCCACTAATCACAAGGAATTATTTGTGTCAGACCAAAAAGACAATAATCAGTGCTGCATAAACTTGGACAAGGAGGAGGTTGTTAAAACTCTAGGAATCCATTGGAATCCATCAACAGACACATTCCTCTTCAGAGTAAACCTTATCAAATCAACATGTAAACATGACACCTCAACTAAGCGTGCCACACTTTCTGAAATAGCACGTCTCTTCGATCCGTTAGGATGGCTCGCGCCCATCACCATTATTGCGAAGATGTTAATGGAGCGAATTTGGAAGGCTGAGCTCGGTTTGGATGAGCCATTAACTTCTGAGCTACAGCAATGCTGGAATCAATTCAAAAGAGATCTTCCATTAGCCGAATCTATCAAATTTCCCAGGTGGATTGGTGCATATGATTCCCTGAATCTAGAGCTGCATGGATTTTGTGATGCCTCTGATGGAGCCTATGCTGCTGTTATATATTCAAGAATTACTGATCAAAATGGAATGCACAAGACTACTGTACTAACATGCAAGACACGAGTAGCACCCATTAAGAAGAAGCTCACTATACCAAGGTGTGGAGCACACCTATTGTCGAAATTGCTGAATGAAATGAAGCAAGTCTTTGGTACTTTGACAGATAATGTGTATGCCTGGACGGATTCAACCATCGTCTTAGCCTGGATAAAAAAAGGATCATCACATGAAAAGGTGTTTATCTCTAACAGAGTTGCTCAAATACACGAAAACACAGAGCCAAGCTCATGGGGACATATAAGGTCAGCTGAAAATTCAGCAGACTGTGCATCAAGAGGTGTTACACCTATTCAACTAAAATTTTATCCCCTGTGGTGGAGTGGACCAGCATGGCTTCAAAAAGATTCTGTTCATTGGCCTCAACATCCGGTATCACTCGCAACATCAGAGTGTTCCGTAGTTGATTATGTTGCATCAACAGTTGCCGTAGCATCCACCATCGAAAAAAACGACATTTGCAAAGGATTTTCTTCTTACACTAGATTGATTCGATCTATAGCTTATTGCAACCGATTTGCTTTTAACGTGAGGAACTACAAGGAAGCCAGACGAATTGAGCATTTGACCACCACGGAGCTGGAAGAAGCTCAAATATCGGTAATCCGATTAGTTCAGCAACTGGAGTTTCGAGAAGAATTATTGTGTCTACAGAATCGCAACACTCTGCCTAAAAATAGTAAACTGTTGGCCTTAGCTCCACGGAGAAGGAAAGACATCCATACATACTATCACACCACAGTAGATTTACTAAATTGCTACTCAAACATATTCATGAGAAAACGCTGCATGGAGGAATTCAACTACTCTTAGCCACACTTCGCCAGTCGTTCTGGGTGATTCAAGCTAAATCTGCAGCACGTCAAATCATTCACAATTGCGTGCGATGTCACCGCTTCAATGCAGCCTCTAGAATCCAGATTATGGGAATGCTTCCAACTCCACGAGTCACACCATCCCGTCCATTTACACACACGGGCATTGACTATGCCGGACCAATTCAAATCCTAATTTCCAAAGGCAGAGGGAATCGATCAACGAAGGGCTATATTGCAGTGTTCGTATGCTTAGCAACTAAAGCCATACATCTTGAACTGGTCAGCGATCTCACTTCAGAAGCGTTTATTGCAGCTGTTAGAAGATTCATATCCCGAAGAGGATTTTGCGCTCACTTCTACAGTGACTGCGGAACAACATTCGTAGAAGCAAACAAGGAATTACAGCAGCAGCTTAAATTTGTGATCGCTCAAAGCAACAAGGAAGCCGCAGATAACCTGATTACACATGGAGTCCAGTGGCACTTCATCCCGCCAGCTGCACCACACTTCGGTGGTTTGTGGGAAGCTGGTGTAAAATCTATGAAGTACCATCTAAAACGGGTCATCGGAGATACTACCTTGACATTTGATGAGCTGTCCACCATATTAACGCAAGTGGAAGCCTGTTTAAATTTACGTCAATTAGTTGCAATAAGCAATGATCTTGACGACAACCCCATACTTACGCCTGGACATTTTCTCATTGGCTCTGCCTTAAATGCCTTACCTGATCCCAGACTGGAACAAACGAAAAGTTATCGTTCACGCTGGAGATTGATACAAAAAAAAACTCAAGATTTTTCGCAAATATGGTCATCAGATTATTTGGCGCAACTTCAACAGAGATCCAAATGGAAACAAGTACATAAAAACATTTCCAATGGTGACATAGTACTAATCAAGGACGATCGGTTACCACCATCTAAGTGGAATTTAGCCAAGATAACAGAGCTACATCCAGGAAAAGATCACCATGTCCGTGCAGTAACAGTCTATTGCAACAAAAGGCATGCAAAACGACCATAATCAAAACTATGCCCGTTACCGATTGAAACTGATAAGGAAGAACCAGAAGACAGTAGAACAACGACAGAAGCTAATACGGGAAGGTCAACGCTGGAACACAAGGCCGTCTATTCCTTAGTGGGAAGGACATGTTTTAAGCCCCTTTTCTGGTTGTGCATCATAGCTATCGCAATTAGTTCGATAACTTCTCAACAAATCGCTAACAGTTTTGAAATTATACCATTTGAAACACAACTCGGTATATATTTTGAAGACATCGGTCGAGTAAATATGATCGTCAGTTCCTGGAAGACCATAGTATTCTTTAATCTCACAACGTACTGGTCAGAATACTACATGTACAAAAAGTGTTTAAAACACATGAAGGAGATTTGTGCGACAACACCTTTGACACAAATTCATTGTTATGCAATAACACCTTAGAGCTATTTGAGCGTCAGCTTCAGCAGATAGACCTAAACAACGAAGTACTGCTGCACGCAAACAATGAATCAACACCACAGAGATCGAAACGATCACCGTTAGATTTTATTGGAACAATAACAAATGAGCTATTCGGCATTCTGGATCAACGTTTCGCAAGCCAGTACGAAGAAACTATCGAAAGGATTAAAAACAACGAGCAACATCTACTAAGCCTGACGAAAAATCAAACCACCATCATAGATTCAACGTTAAATATCTTCAAAACACAATATGTTTCGACTAATCGACAGTTGAAGGTACTTACCAACATGATATCAGCACTAGACAATCAGAAGAACGACGAACATGTGTTCCAAATATTCATATCGACTGCCTTTCCAAGTATTTTGACAATGATACATTTTCAAAACACGCAAAACGTCCTACTTAATGCTGTATTAGCTACACATCGTGGTCAAATACACCCATTAATATTGACAGTTTAACAACTCAAAACGGAATTGGCCCGCATCCATGACCACATTCCAAGAACTATGATGATACCTGGAGATCGGCACCATGAGTCAATCCTTCAACTGTACAAGGCCTTGCAGGCAAGGGCACGAGTTACAGACAAAAACATCATTATTCAGCTCACCCTGCCGTTTTTGTACAATGAAGAGTTTAAGGTGTACAAGGTCCTTCCAGTACCCACATTGCATAACAAAACCTTAACGTTCATCGAACCGTCATCAGACTACATGATTGTTAATCTCCAAGGCGATCATTATTATCCGATGAACGAAAACACATTCTCTTCATGCGACCGAAGAGCCCTAGACTTTTACTGGTGCGAGCTGCAACATCCACTATACACAGCTGGGTCAACTGTATGTTCCTGTGAAATAAACCTCATAAGGCATACAAAGGAACTGCCTAGTTCATGCGTTACTCGATCCGTGCCAACACAAAGTTTTTGGGTCCAAATGCACCACACAAACACATGGATATTCAGTATTCCAAATGAAATCAGCATAGATGTCGCATGCAGTTCAACTGTAGTTCCAGCCAAGTTATCAGGAAGTGGTATTTTGAAACAAAATCCAAACTGTAGAATCCATAACAACACGACTTCAATCTTCGTACTTGCCTATCCAGAATATCTCTGATCAATTGGTTAGATTCAGCTATAAGCCAGAAAATGTCCCAGTATTAACGTCGGGCATTACACAGCAAAATCTCAAAATACAACAAGACATCGCCTTACAAAGAAGTCAAGAAACTTTACTGCACGAAGTACGAACACAAAAAAAATTCACCAATATTCCCTAAACGGGATTGTCACACTCCTGACAATTGTGTTCATTATCGTCATAATCATAAGAAGGCTGCCACGGAAAAAAACAGAGGTAACCCTTCAATTAACCCATCAGCCTGAACCAGCACCTAGAAGAATGGAAAGAAGAGCCTCATCAGAAAGCCAGTTTCAGCCAACAACAATGTTCTTGGACGAACAGTTTGCAGTTTAAGAGATCAGGCGGCGGCCCCAGCATGTTACGACCATAACATACCGACTATCGCCTATAATTCTAAACATTTCTTCAACTCAGCACATTTTATTTTCCCAGCAAAATATAGATAACGTACACCTTGCATATTTACACCTTGCTGTTTTCGCTGTGTGACATATTCCCACAGTTTTCTGTTGCCCTCAGCACATTCTCTGGGAAAACATTTTCTCAGCCAATATGCAAAATGCATGGTGTCTTATTGCTGTCTGGGTACGTGTTATTTTTGCTTTTATTTATCAATTTGAAAATTGTACAATTAGCATTAAATTAGTATATAAGAGCACAATTCAATTAAAATAAATCAGTTCCTTTTTAGAAACCAACCCGTGTTTTATTTATTGGCTTCCCCCCACCAGTGGTAAGGGGTCATTAAATAAATATCATCAAATCATCATAACATCAACAAACACCTTTTATTTTGGTAGTGCACTTTTTAAAACTTTTAAAAAAGTAAGTCTTTAATCGACTAATCGACATCCTACCAACTGCGCCAATTTTATTTTTTTATTATGGAAATATATTTTTAAAAAGAAATAAAATATATTTATATAAAAATGTTATTTTACAAAAGTGAAATTTATTGATTGCAATTTTTTATTAACTTATTTTATGATTAACACTATCTGATTATTTAATAAATCACTTATTACATTTTAACTGTTTGAATACTGGAAACAACTGATTATTTATTAAATCACTTATTACATATTAACTATTTGAATACTGGATACAACTGATTATTTATTAAATCACTTATTACATATTAACTATTTGAATACTGGATATCAATAAAACTGAGCTGTCTTCAATGAATTCTTTATGGAACTAAAAGTAATTCGTGTATTTGCATACGGCTTATATACTATTTGTGTGCTGTACAACTTCTTTGTTAGCTTTTGGACTTTGATCTTGTCCTTGAATTTACGAAGTAAACATGTTGACCTCTAGATCGCAAAATATGATAATGGTTATTCATGTTAGAACATGTCCTTGAATTTGGATCAAAATGGTAAACAAGATAAGAATGTGTAAACGGTAAACAAGATAAAATGGTTTCATGTTAGAATATGCGCTTGGATCAAAATGGTAAACAAGATAAGAATGTGTAAACGGTAAACAAGATAAAATGTGTTCATGCGCAATTGGACATCTGGTTGTCCTTGAATTTAGAAGACGTAAACATGTTTACTTCTTAGATCTGAATTAGAGATAAGGATTTAAAACGCGTCAATCTTATATTGACCATTAGGACTGCGCTTATGAATAATATTATGAATATGTATTATGAATAATATTATATTACATAGTTATTCATAATATTTGGAATGTATGTGGTGTGGGATCCACTGCTTTAACAACTAGGCACAGAGAGGTGAAGGTTGCCATAGAAGCAGTTAGCAGTTAAGTGAACGTGTGACAACCTACCAGCTACCAAAGAAGAAGAAAAAATAAATGAATGCAGAACTAAATAAGCTTGTAGATTGTTGGCGCAAGTAATTTTCGTATGAATTTAATTTTTTTACGAGTACATAATTTATGTTATGATATCAAAATTTTAATATTTTTGTTATACTATCCAAATAATTTCATAAGAATAATTTATTTTAAAAACGATAATTTTTATAATAACTTTTGTGTGTAAAACAAGTATTTTTTAATTAAACTAAGGTAAAAATGGATTTAGACACGGTGTTAGCTCTTACGGTTGAGAGACTGAATGAACAGTTAGGACATTATGGTCTGACGCGTGAGGTAGAGGCGCAAGCGTCGGATGAATTCGCATGCGAGGATGATGTCGGAGAGGAAGTAAATTCAAATTTCGAAAGAGGGCTGTTCACATTGCGTGATATCGAAGATACTTTGCTCACGTTCGATGGAATTGGGTATCCAGGCGTAGAGCATTGGGTAGAAGAATTTGAGGAAAAAGCAGTCACCATCGAGTAGAACAATCTCCAAAATAGTTAAGTTAAATAAAGTACTGCTGTATCAACCCAGAACGGTAAGCGAGTTTAAAGTCCAGTTGAAGGTGTACGAGGAAATAAGAGGTTCAAATCCGCAGTCATCAAACTCGGGAGGTAGTCAACGCCCAACGACTAGTACACAGATAATTAAGACAGAGAGAAAATGCTTCAAGTGTGCGAACACATCCCACCTGATGAGAGATTGTCCAGTCAATAAAGTCTGGAAATGTTTTAGTTGTGGATCGATAGCAGAGCTCGCGGCCGAGGTCAACAGCAACGTGCACACAATTTCAGCATTGTTGGACACCGGAAGCGATCTGTGTCTTTTGCGTTACGATTGCCTTTCAGCAGTATAGCCCGCTTGCGAATTTACGCCCCCTCCACGCCCCAGCCACACACTTTTGGGGGTGGCATAAAGAAGGCGGCGGCCACGCCCTGTTTTAGTGGGAGGGGCTGTCAAATTTTTTTTTCTTCAGAAAAATCCATTTTCCCAAGTGATTTGAAGGAGGTTTGGGAGTTAATTGGTATCATATAAAAGGTAATAAAAATACTTCCATTTAAAAAAAAATTAGGCCACCTTCGGCAGTGGTAGAGTCTTTTATATAAAAGGTAAACAAGAGGTTTGTTTAAAAGTGGGTGGGCCTAAATATTGGTAATATATGAAAGGTAAAAATTAGTTCTGCATGGTCCTGCTGTTTTTATGGGCGTGGCATAATTTTAACGGAAGGTGAATAAGTAAAACACTGTGTAAAATTTCATAACTTTGTATGGCTCTCCTACAAAAAGGGGGAGTGACCGCCAAGAAAAAATGGCAGTGGCACTTCATCCCGCCAGCTGCACCACATTTCGGTGGTTTGTGGGAAGCTGGTGTAAAATCTATGAAGTACCATCTAAAACGGGTCATCGGAGATACTACCTTGACATTTGATGAGCTGTCCACCATATTAACGCAAGTGGAAGCCTGTTTAAATTCTCGTCCATTAGTTGCAATAAGCAATGATCTTGACGACAACCCCATACTTACGCCTGGACATTTTCTCATTGGCTCTGCCTTAAATGCCTTACCTGATCCCAGACTGGACCAAACGAAAAGTTATCGTTCACGCTGGAGATTGATACAAAAAATAACTCAAGATTTTTGGCAAATATGGTCATCAGATTATTTGGCGCAACTTCAACAGAGATCCAAATGGAAACAAGTACATAAAAACATTTCCATTGGTGACATAGTACTAATCAAGGACGATCGGTTACCACCAACTAAGTGGAATTTAGCCAAGATAACAGAGCTACATCCAGGAAAAGATCACCATGTCCGTGCAGTAACAGTCTATTGCAACAAAAGGCATGCAAAACAACCATTATCAAAACTATGCCCGTTACCGATTGAAACTGATAAGGAAGAACCAGAAGACCGTAGAACAACGAGAGAAGCTAATACGGGAAGGTCAACGCTGGAACACAAGGCCGTCAATTCCTTAGTGGGAAGGACATGTTTTAAGCCCTTTTTCTGGTTGTGCATCATAGCTATCGCAATTAGTTCGATAGCTTCTCAACAAATCGCTAACAGTTTTGAAATTATACCATTTGAAACACAACCCGGTATATATTTTGAAGACATCGGTCGAGTAAATATGATCTTCAGTTCCTGGAAGACCATAGTATTCTTTAATCTCACAACGTACTGGTCAGAATACTACATGTACAAAAAGTGTTTAAAACACATGAAGGAGATTTGTGTGACAACACCTTTGACACAAATTCATTGTTTTGCAATAACACCTTAGAGCTATTTGAGCGTCAGCTTCAGCAGATAGACCTAAACAACGAAGTACTGCTGCACGCAAACAATGAATCAACACCACAGAGATCGAAACGATCACCGTTAGATTTTATTGGAACAATAACAAATGAGCTATTCGGCATTCTGGATCAACGTTTTGCAAGCCAGTACGAAGAAACTATCGAAAGGATTAAAAACAACGAGCAACATCTACTAAGCCTGACGAAAAATCAAACCACCATCATAGATTCAACGTTAAATATCTTCAAAACACAATATGTTTCGACTAATCGACAGTTGAAGGTACTTACCAACATGATATCAGCACTAGACAATCAGAAGAACGACGAACATGTGTTCCAAATATTCCAATCGACTGCCTTTCCAAGTATTTTGACAATGATACATTTTCAAAACACGCAAAACGTCCTACTTAATGCTGTATTAGCTACACATCGTGGTCAAATACACCCATTAATATTGACAGTTTAACAACTCAAAACGGAATTGGCCCGCACCTGGAGATCGGCACCATGAGTCAATCCTTCAACTGTACAAGGCCTTGCAGGCAAGGGCACGAGTTACAGACAAAAACATCATTATTCAGCTCACCCTGCCGCTTTTGTACAATGAAGAGTTTAAGGTGTACAAGGTCCTTCCAGTACCCAGATTGCATAACAAAACCTTAACGTTCATCGAACCGTCATCAGACTACATGATTGTTAATCTCCAAGGCGATCATTATTATCCGATGAACGAAAACACATTCTCTTCATGCGACCGAAGAGCCCTAGACTTTTACTGGTGCGAGCTGCAACATCCACAATACACAGCTGGGTCAACTGTATGTTCCTGTGAAATAAACCTCTTAAGGCATACAAAGGAACTGCCTAGTTCATGCGTTACTCGATCAGTGCCAACACAAAGTTTTTGGGTCAAAATGCACCACACAAACACATGGATATTCAGTATTTCAAATGAAATCAGCATAGATGTCGCATGCAGTTCAACTGTAGTTCCAGCCAAGTTATCAGGAAGTGGTATTTTGAAACTAAATCCAAACTGTAGAATCCATCAGACAACAATGATATTGTTTGGCAAGCAGACCATCACAACACGACTTCAATCTTCGTACTTGCCTATCCAGAATATCTCTGATCAATTGGTTAGATTCAGCTATAAGCCAGAAAATGTCCCAGTATTAACGTCGGGCATTACACAGCAAAATTTTAAAATACAACAAGACATCGCCTTACAAAGAAGTCAAGAAACTTTACTGCACGAAGTACGAACACAAAAAAATTCACCAATATTCCCTAAACGGGATTGTCACACTCCTGACAATTGTGTTCATTATCGTCATAATCATAAGAAGGCTGCCACGGAAAAAAACAGAGGTAACCCTTCAATTAACCCATCAGCCTGAACCAGCACCTAGAAGAATGGAAAGAAGAGCCTCATCAGAAAGCCAGTTTCAGCCAACAACAATGTTCTTGGACGAACAGTTTGCAGTTTAAGAGATCAGGCGGCGGCCCCAGCATGTTACGACCATAACATACCGACTATCGCCTATAATTC
Organism: Nephrocerus scutellatus; assembly: GCA_947095585.1. Taxonomy (NCBI): domain Eukaryota; kingdom Metazoa; phylum Arthropoda; class Insecta; order Diptera; family Pipunculidae; genus Nephrocerus; species Nephrocerus scutellatus. The sequence goes on from OX352763.1 coordinate 78,163,646, forward strand.
TAAACATTTCTTCAACTCAGCACATTTTATTTTCCCAGCAAAATATAGATAACGTACACCTTGCATATTTACACCTTGCTGTTTTCGCTGTGTGACATATTCCCACAGTTTTCTGTTGCCCTCAGCACATTCTCTGGGAAAACATTTTCTCAGCCAATATGCAAAATGCATGGTGTCTTATTGCTGTCTGGGTACGTGTTATTTTTGCTTTTATTTATCAATTTGAAAATTGTACAATTAGCATTAAATTAGTATATAAGAGCACAATTCAATTAAAATAAATCAGTTCCTTTTTAGAAACCAACCCGTGTTTTATTTATTGGCTTCCCCCCACCAGTGGTAAGGGGTCATTAAATAAATATCATCAAATCATCATAACATCAACAAACACCTTTTATTTTGGTAGTGCACTTTTTAAAACTTTTAAAAAAGTAAGTCTTTAATCGACTAATCGACATCCTACTAACTGCGCCAATTTTATTTTTTTATTATGGAAATATATTTTTAAAAAGAAATAAAATATATTTATATAAAAATGTTATTTTACAAAAGTGAAATTTATTGATTGCAATTTTTTATTAACTTATTTTATGATTAACACTATCTGATTATTTAATAAATCACTTATTACATTTTAACTGTTTGAATACTGGAAACAACTGATTATTTATTAAATCACTTATTACATATTAACTATTTGAATACTGGATACAACTGATTATTTATTAAATCACTTATTACATATTAACTATTTGAATACTGGATATCAATAAAACTGAGCTGTCTTCAATGAATTCTTTATGGAACTAAAAGTAATTCGTGTATTTGCATACGGCTTATATACTATTTGTGTGCTGTACAACTTCTTTGTTAGCTTTTGGACTTTGATCTTGTCCTTGAATTTACGAAGTAAACATGTTGACCTCTAGATCGCAAAATATGATAATGGTTATTCATGTTAGAACATGTCCTTGAATTTGGATCAAAATGGTAAACAAGATAAGAATGTGTAAACGGTAAACAAGATAAAATGGTTTCATGTTAGAATATGCGCTTGGATCAAAATGGTAAACAAGATAAGAATGTGTAAACGGTAAACAAGATAAAATGTGTTCATGCGCAATTGGACATCTGGTTGTCCTTGAATTTAGAAGACGTAAACATGTTTACTTCTTAGATCTGAATTAGAGATAAGGATTTAAAACGCGTCAATCTTATATTGTCCATTAGGACTGCGCTTATGAATAATATTATGAATATGTATTATGAATAATATTATATTACATAGTTATTCATAATATTTGGAATGTATGTGGTGTGGGATCCACTGCTTTAACATCTAGGCACAGAGAGGTGAAGGTTGCCATAGAAGCAGTTAGCAGTTAAGTGAACGTGTGACAACCTACCAGCTACCAAAGAAGAAGAAAAAATAAATGAATGCAGAACTAAATAAGCTTGTAGATTGTTGGCGCAAGTAATTTTCGTATGAATTTAATTTTTTTACGAGTACATAATTTATGTTATGATATCAAAATTTTAATATTTTCGTTATACTATCCAAATAATTTCATAAGAATAATTTATTTTAAAAACGATAATTTTTATAATAACTTTTGTGTGTAAAACAAGTATTTTTTAATTAAACTAAGGTAAAAATGGATTTAGACACGGTGTTAGCTCTTACGGTTGAGAGACTGAATGAACAGTTAGGACATTATGGTCTGACGCGTGAGGTAGAGGCGCAAGCGTCGGATGAATTCGCATGCGAGGATGATGTCGGAGAGGAAGTAAATTCAAATTTCGAAAGAGGGCTGTTCACATTGCGTGATATCGAAGATACTTTGCTCACGTTCGATGGAATTGGGTATCCAGGCGTAGAGCATTGGGTAGAAGAATTTGAGGAAAAAGCAGTCACCATCGAGTAGAACAATCTCCAAAATAGTTAAGTTAAATAAAGTACTGCTGTATCAACCCAGAACGGTAAGCGAGTTTAAAGTCCAGTTGAAGGTGTACGAGGAAATAAGAGGTTCAAATCCGCAGTCATCAAACTCGGGAGGTAGTCAACGCCCAACGACTAGTACACAGATAATTAAGACAGAGAGAAAATGCTTCAAGTGTGCGAACACATCCCACCTGATGAGAGATTGTCCAGTCAATAAAGTCTGGAAATGTTTTAGTTGTGGATCGATAGCAGAGCTCGCGGCCGAGGTCAACAGCAACGTGCACACACTTTCAGCATTGTTGGACACCGGAAGCGATCTGTGTCTTTTGCGTTACGATTGCCTATTGATGATGGACAATGTGGAGCTAAAAACGGAAAAGCGAAGGCGTTTCTGCAGTATAGCCCGCTTGCGAATTTACGCCCCCTCCACGCCCCAGCCACACACTTTTGGGGGTGGCATAAAGAAGGCGGCGGCCACGCCCTGTTTTAGTGGGAGGGGCTGTCAAATTTTTTTTTCTTCAGAAAAATCCATTTTCCCAAGTGATTTGAAGGAGGTTTGGGAGTTAATTGGTATCATATAAAAGGTAATAAAAATACTTCCATTTAAAAAAAAATTAGGCCACCTTCGGCAGTGGTAGAGTCTTTTATATAAAAGGTAAACAAGAGGTTTGTTTAAAAGTGGGTGGGCCTAAATATTGGTAATATATGAAAGGTAAAAATTAGTTCTGCATGGTCCTGCTGTTTTTATGGGCATGGCATAATTTTAACGGAAGGTGAATTAGTAAAACACTGTGTAAAATTTCATAACTTTGTATGGCTCTCCTACAAAAAGGGGGCGTGACCGCCAAGAAAAAATGCAGTTTTCATTGTGTGCTCAATGAGGGCTTTCATTAGAGTGGTGTCTGGAACCCCTCACCACATGCGTGTTATATTGCTGTTCGCCATATAACACCTAATTTTGTATGGGGAAATAAAAGCAATACAAACTGATGCACGTTCCACTAAAATTGGACCAGGCCCATAAAAATAGTATGGTCGAGGTAATGTCAACCTTTTTTTGGTACCAATATTTATGTCAGCCCACTTTTTAACACGCCCTCTTATTACCCTACCACTGGCAAGGGTGGTCAGATTGGTCTCGTTTTTAAATTCTCTATATTAACTTCACTTGCCCGTGGCTGGCTGGCTGGCCAAATCTTGTGATCAATTTTTAACCCACTTCCTACAGCCCGATTTTATTGAAATTTTGCACACATGTATATCTCCCAAGACAACACTTTCTATTAAAATTTGAGGCCCCATGGGCCGCGGGGTCGGGGGGCTCCCATACAAATATTTTACAAAATTTACCCGATTTTCTTTAAATTTTGTACACATGTGTGTCTTCGATGGAAAACACTTTTTGTAAAAATTTGGAGCGATCGGCCCCTTGGGGACCCCAATATACAATTTTTAAATATCGCATCAGATCACGGCAAAGTCTGAGCTCTGTGCTTTGTGAGCAGCGCTGTTCGCTGCCGCTGCGTCATTTGGTGAATGATTTTGCCACAAAACGAGCACGCAGTGTGTGTGTGTGTGTGTGTGTGTATCCCCGATTAGAGAATTTACAAGAAAAATTTTAATTTTTATGGGTTGTTTTTGTTTTGTTTATTATAACTTACCCGTAATACCTTTCATTTGATACCAATTAACCCCCAAACCTCCTTCAAAACACTCGGGAAAATGGTTTTTTGTGTAAAATTTGTGTAAAATTTCATAACTTTGTATGGCCCTCCTACAAAAAGGGGGCGTGACCGCCAAGAAAAAATGCGGTTTTCATGGTGTGCTCAGTGAGGGCTTTCATTAGAGTGGTGTCTGGAACCCCTCACCACATGCGGGTTATACTGCTGTTCTCCAGTTAACACCTAATTTCGCATGGGGAAATAAAAGCAATACAAACTGATGCACGTTCCACTAAAACTGGACCATGCCCATAAAAATAATATGGTCGTATGGACTTTTTAACACGCCCTCTAATTACCCGACCACTGGCAAGAGTGGCCCGATTGGTCTCGTTGTTTTTTGTTTATTAATACTTACCCGCAATACCTTTCATTCGATACCAATTAACCCCCAAACCTCCTTATTTTAGAGTGTGCCCATACTTTCCAAAAACGCATTTTAAAAGGAAGAACTCTTACTTACATATAAATTCATTGAGCGCATAGTATTTCACAGTGTGCCCATACTTTCCAAAAACGTCTTTTAAAAGGAAGAGCTCCTACTTAATTATAAATTCATTGAGCGCATAGTATTTTACAGAGTGCCCATAAATTAAAAACGCCTTTTAAAAGGAAGAACTCCTACAAATATATAATTGATCCACCGTCCTTTTTAACTATGCCACGCGCATAAAAACAGTGGACCGTGTAGAACTAATTTTTAGCTTTCATTGTTTACCAATATTTAGACCCACCCACTTTTAAGCACGCCTCTTTTTTACCTTTTATATAAAAAAACAGTTTTTTGACTCTACCACTGCCAAAGTTGGCTCGATTGGCCTAACTTTTTTAAATGGAAGGTCTTTTTATTACCGTTTATATGGTACCAATTAACCCCAAAACCTCCTTCAAGTCAAAAAAAACTTTGACAGCCCCTCCTACTAAAACGGGGAGTGACCGCCAAGAAAAAATGCGGTTTCAGGGAGTGTACAATGAGGGCATTCAGGGAAGGGGTGTCTGGAACCCTCACCCCATGCGGGTTATACTGCAGTTTAGCCCTCAGGGGATCAGATGTGATCAGAGCAGGAGGCAGTTACCTTACAGGATCAGAGGTGATCGGAGCAGGAAGCAGCGACTGGTTGCTGCAGGTAGCGGAAATGCAGTGGTCGCGAGAGAACATGTTCTTGAGGTATTGGGAGATTTTAGTACGATTTGTCTGTGTACAGAGCGGATTGGTGGCTTGGACCGGTGGACGTAATAGTAGTAAGAGGAAGGATGTCCTGGAGATAGTCCATGGTTATACGCCAGCAAGAAGGAAAGAGTCACCAGTGAAAATGAAAATCATACTGAAGGACGAAATGCCGGTGTGGCAGAGGTCAAGGCGCATGCCGTACGAAAATCAAAGGGTGGTTAAAGATCTGATCAACCAGTGGTTAGTGGAAAATATTGTTCAGCACAGTACGTCCGAGTACGCAACACCTATAGTTCTCGTATCCAAGGAAAATGGAATCAAACGATTGTGCTGTGATTACAGGATGCTCAACGAAAAGATCGCACGGAATATCTTCCCCATGCTTTTAACTGATGATGTTTTGGATCGGCTACAGGGAGCAGTAGTGTCCCAATGGATGAAGCTTCACGGACGTACACATCCATTTGTTACCAGTGTTCGGGAGTTTGAATTCTTATATGTTCCGTTTGGAATATGCACCTCTCCGGCAGTGTTTGCGAGATACATTTCTGCTATTTTCTGAGAATTGATCCAGGAAGGTTTCGTAATAGTGTACATTGACGACCCCCAGATTTCATTCAAGGATGAAAAGAAATGCATCAGGAGACTGCGTAAGGTATTGTAAGGTATTAGAAATTAGAAGTTGCCGCAGAATATGGTTTGCGTATTAACTGGACAAAATGTTTTTAAGGAGGAAGATAGAGTTCTTAGGGTACGTCATTGAAAAGAACACCATCAGCCAATCAACGGAGAAAACGAGAGCGGTAAGCACCTTTTCAGTGCCGCGCGATAACAAAGTGCTTCAACGCTACCTTGGTCTCACGTCCTATTTCCGACGTTTTATCGAGGGGTATGCAGTAATCCCCAAGTCATTGTTGGATCTGCTACGCAAGGGTTTAGAGTTTAGCCTAGAAAACTAACAAATCGCCTGTCCTTAAGCTATTTAACCCAAAGGCGGCAACAGAAAATTCACGCGGATGCGAGCAAATTTGCTCTTTTGTTGCAGAAGGATGCAGACGATCAACAGCTGCATCCGATACAATATATGAGCTGGAAGACTACATCAACGGAGGAAAAGTATCACTCCTATGAACTTCAAGTGCTAGCGACGCTTTGAAAAACTGGATAATTTACGTCATGGTTATTAGAATCAAAATTGAAAGATGAGTACTTTCTATATCGACCAGATCGGACCAATGGAATCAACGCATAAGCAATACAACCATATACTCGTCATAGTAGATGCGTACTCCAAGTTTGTTTGGTTATATCCGACTAAGAGCACGGGGTCTAATGAGGTTATTAAGAAACTGAGGAAGTAATCGGCGACATTCGGCAGCCCAAAAAAAGTGATAACCGACAGAGAAAGAAGAGCTTTCACGTCGAGCACTTTTATTGACTACTGCAAAGAAGAGGAAATCTAACATCTTGTTATAGCTACGGGGAATCCCCGAGGAAGCGGGTAGGTGGAAAGGATCCACCGAATCATCGTGCCAATGCTCTCTAAAGCATGCATCGGTAGTTCACAGAATTGGTGCAAGAACTTGGACCGTGTTCAACAGGTGATTAAAAACACTCCGCCAAGGAAAACAAAGTTAAGTCCGTTTCGAATCCCCGAGTATTCGGATTTTCGAGCGCTGCTGGAAGAGCGAATTGGATGCCGAGCAAGATTATGTTCGAGAAGAAGCACGCGACAATATTCAACTAATCCAACAGCAAAATAAGAGGAACTTCGACAAGAAGCTGTCGCCAGTGACAGTGTACGAGTTGAATTAGTTAGTCGCCATTAAGCGCACTCAGTTTGGCACAATACTCGAAGTTGAGACATAAATACTTAGGACATACAAAGTTATTCGTGTAAGTAATCACGGTAGATACAAGGTGCAGAAAGTCGGTGATCACGAGTTGCCAAGAACAACGATCACCGTGGCCGAATATATGAAGAAGTGGGATTAAACATTGCAGTCGGGTCGACTGAACACCAGGATAGCCGAAATGTGGGATTGGGCCTAACTGACAGACGATACCCTACGAACGACAAACGACTTACATAGAATGTAAATAAACAAGTAAACGGGACGTTAGCCAACTGACGACAGAACATACGATGTACTAAAACGAGACGAACAAAGAAGAACGACGAAAACGAACAAGAGCACGACAGTCGTAGTCAAACACCACAAGAGTGAAGTCGTTAATTGAAGTAAGCTAAAAAATTTTATTTATCTACTTGAATGTTATTATATAATTATATGTAATGAATTATACTTTTTATATATGTGTATATTTGTATTCTATGTATACACATATATATATTCTTTTTTTCTCTCTTATACTTTTAAATGTTTACATTGCTTGTTGCCTCTGTTGCTGTTGCTTTATTTATTGACAACTTAATTTTGACAAAAATTCTTACTTCTATTATTAGTACTACAATTAGAACAGTTCGCCACAGGGTATTTGTGGCACGGAAGGTTGGTTTCGCTTTCCCAAAAATTAAATAAAAGTTATTTAATTATTTAATTTGATTTTAATATGAGATTTATTCTTAACTTCTTTAATAGGAAGGTGGTTGCTCTAATGGAGGTTGGCTTGTGAGAGAGAATATGACATACAATTCATGCTTTGACCGCGCATACAAAAATTAGTCAAATCGAGCCACCTTCAGCAGTGGTATAGTCAAAAAACCATTTTCCCGAGTGTTTTACTTGTCCACCTTCCGTCAAAATTATGCCACGCCCATAAAAACAGCAGGACCATGCAGAACTAATTTTTCCTTTTTTGTAGCAATATTAAGGCCCACCCACTTTTAAACACGCTTAAAAGGTAAAAAAGAGGCGGAAGGTGGATAAGTAAAACACTCGGGAAATGGTTTTTTGTGTAAAATTTCATAACTTTGTATGGCCCTCCTACAAAAAGGGGTTTTCATGGTGTGCTCAATGAGGGTTTTCATTAGAGTGGTGTCTGGAACCCTCACCCCATGCGGGTTATACTGATGTTCGCCATATAACACCTAATTTCGTATTGGGAAATAAAACCAATACAAACTGATGCACGTTCCACTAAAATTGGACCATGCCAATAAAAATAGTATGGTCGTATAAAGGTAATGTCAACCTTTTTTTGGTACCAATATTTATGTCAGCCCATTTTTAACACGCCCTCTTATTACCCTACCACTGGCAAGGGTGGTCCGATTGATCCCGTTTTTCTTGTTTATTACAACTTACCCGTAATACCTTTCATTCGAAACCAATTAACCCCCAAACCTCCTTCAAAACACTCGGGAAAATGGTTTTTTGTGTAAAATTTCATAACTTTGTATCCTCCTACAAAAAGGGGGCGTGACCGCCAAGAAAAAATACGGTTTTCATGGTGTGTTCAATGAGGGCTTTCATTAGAGTGGTGTCTGGAACCCCTCACCCCATGCGGGTTATACTGCTGTTCGCCATATATCACCTAATTTCGTATGGGGAAATAAAAGCAATAAAAACTGATGCACGTTCCACTAAATTTGGACCATGCCCATAAAAATAGTATGGTCATATGGACTTTTTAACACGTCCTCTAATTACCCTACCACTGGCAAGAGTGGTCCGATTGGTCCCGTTTTTTTGTTTGTTTAGTAATACTTACCCGTAATACCTTTCATTCGATACCAATTAACCCCCAAACCTCCTTCAAAACACTCGGTAAAATGGTTTTTTGAGTAAAATTTCATAACTTTGTATGGCCCTCCTACAAAAAGGGGTTTTCATTGTGTGCTCAATGAGGGTTTTCATTAGAGTGATATCTGGAACCCCTCACCCCATGCGGGTTATACTGATGTTCGCCATATAACACCTAATTTCGTATGGGGAAATAAAACCAATACAAACTGATGCACGTTCCACTAAAATTGGACCATACCAATAAAAATAGTATGGTCGTATAAAGGTAATGTCAACCTTTTTTTGGTACCAATATTTATGTCAGCCCTTTTTTAACACGCCCTCTTATTACACTACCATTGGCAAGGGTGGTCCGATTGATCCTGTTTTTCTTGTTTATTATAACTTACCCGTAATACCTTTCATTCGAAACCAATTAACCCCCAAACCTCCTTCAAAACACTCGGGAAAATGTTTTTTTGTGTAAAATTTCATAACTTTGTATCCTCCTACAAAAAGGGGGCGTGACCGCCAAGAAAAAATACGGTTTTCATGGTGTGTTCAATGAGGGCTTTCATTAGAGTGGTGTCTGGAACCCCTCACCACATGCGGGTTATACTGCTGTTCTCCAGTTAACACCTAATTTCGCATGGGGAAATAAAAGCAATACAAACTGATGCACGTTCCACTAAAACTGGACCATGCCCATAAAAATAATATGGTCGTATGGACTTTTTAACACGCCCTCTAATTACCCGACCACTGGCAAGAGTGGCCCGATTGGTCTCGTTGTTTTTTGTTTATTAATACTTACCCGCAATACCTTTCATTCGATACCAATTAACCCCCAAACCTCCTTATTTTAGAGTGTGCCCATACTTTCCAAAAACGCATTTTAAAAGGAAGAACTCCTACTTACATATAAATTCATTGAGCGCATAGTATTTCACAGTGTGCCCATACTTTCCAAAAACGTCTTTTAAAAGGAAGAGCTCCTACTTAATTATAAATTCATTGAGCGCATAGTATTTTACAGTGTGCCCATAAATTAAAAACGCCTTTTAAAAGGAAGAACTCCTACAAATATATAATTGATCCACCTTCCTTTTTAAATATGCCACGCGCATAAAAACAGTAGGACCGTGTAGAACTAATTTTTAGCTTTCATTGTTTACCAATATTTAGACCCACCCACTTTTAAGCACGCCTCTTTTTTACCTTTTATATAAAAAACAGTTTTTTGACTCTACCACTGCCAAAGTTGGCTCGATTGGCCTAACTTTTTTAAATGGAAGGTATTTTTATTACCGTTTATATGGTACCAATTAACCCCAAAACCTCCTTCAAGTCAATTGGGATAATGAATTTTTCTAAAAAAAAAAAAAAAACTTTGACAGCCCCTCCTACTAAAACGGGGCGTGACCGCCAAGAAAAAATGCGGTTTCAGGGAGTGTACAATGAGGGCATTCAGGGAAGGGGTGTCTGGAACCCTCACCCCATGCGGGTTATACTGCAGTTTAGCCCTCAGGGGATCAGATGTGATCAGAGCAGAAGGCAGTTACCTTACAGGATCAGAGGTGATCGGAGCAGGAAGCAGCGACTGGTTGCTGCAGGTAGCGGAAATGCAGTGGTCGCGAGAGAACATGTTCTTGAGGTATTGGGAGATTTTAGTACAATTTGTCTGTGTACAGAGCGGATTGGTGGCTTGGACCGGTGGACGTAATAGTACTAAGAGGAAGGATGTCCTGGAGATAGTCCATGGTTATACGCCAGCAGGAAGGAAAGAGTCACCAGTGAAAATGAAAATCATACTGAAGGACGAAATGCCGGTGTGGCAGAGGTCAAGGCACATGCCGTACGAAAATCAAAGGGTGGTTAAAGATCTGATCAACCAGTGGTTAGTGGAAAATATTGTTCAGCACAGTACGTCCGAGTACGAAACACCTATAGTTCTCGTATCCAAGGAAAATGGAATCAAACGATTGTGCTGTGATTACAGGATGCTCAACGAAAAGATCGCACGGAATATCTTCCCCATGCTTTTAACTGATGATGTTTTGGATCGGCTACAGGGAGCAGTAGTGTCCCAATGGATGAAGCTTCACGGACGTACACATCCATTTGTTACCAGTGTTCGGGAGTTTGAATTCTTATATGTTCCGTTTGGAATATGCACCTCTCCGGCAGTGTTTGCGAGATACATTTCTGCTATTTTCTGAGAATTGATCCAGGAAGGTTTCGTAATAGTGTACATTGACGACCCCCATTTCACATTTCATTCAAGGATGAAAAGAAATGCATCAGGAGACTGCGTAAGGTATTGTAAGGTATTAGAAATTAGAAGTTGCCGCAGAATATGGTTTGCGTATTAACTGGACAAAATGTTTTTAAGGAGGAAGATAGAGTTCTTAGGGTACGTCATTGAAAAGAACACCATCAGCCAATCAACGGAGAAAACGAGAGCGGTAAGCACCTTTTCAGTGCCGCGCGATAACAAAGTGCTTCAACGCTACCTTGGTCTCACGTCCTATTTCCGACGTTTTATCGAGGGGTATGCAGTAATCCCCAAGTCATTGTTGGATCTGCTACGCAAGGGTTTAGAGTTTAGCCTAGAAAACTAACAAATCGCCTGTCCTTAAGCTATTTAACCCAAAGGCGGCAACGGAAATTCACGCGGATGCAAGCAAATTTGCTCTTTTGTTGCAGAAGGATGCAGACGATCAACAGCTGCATCCGATACAACATATGAGCCGGAAGACTACATCAAAGGAGGAAAAGTATCACTCCTATGAACTTGAAGTGCTAGCGACGCTTTGAAAAACTGGATAATTTACGTCATGGTTATTAGAATCAAAATTGAAAGATGAGTACTTTCTATATCGACCAGATCGGACCAATGGAATCAACGCATAAGCAATACAACCATATACTCGTCATAGTAGATGCGTACTCCAAGTTTGTTTGGTTATATCCGACTAAGAGCACGGGGTCTAATGAGGTTATTAAGAAACTGAGGAAGTAATCGGCGACATTCGGCAGCCCAAAAAAAGTGATAACCGACAGAGAAACAGCTTTCACGTCGAGCACTTTTATTGACTACTGCAAAGAAGAGGAAATCTAACATCTTGTTATAGCTACGGGGAATCCCCGAGGAAGCGGGCAGGTGGAAAGGATCCACCGAATCATCGTGCCAATGCTCTCTAAAGCATGCATCGGTAGTTCACAGAATTGGTGCAAGAACTTGGACCGTGTTCAACAGGTGATTAAAAACACTCCGCCAAGGAAAACAAAGTTGAGTCCGTTTCGAATCCCCGAGTATTCGGATTTTCGAGCGCTGCTGGAAGAGCGAATTGGATGCCGAGCAAGATTATGTTCGAGAAGAAGCACGCGACAATATTCAACTAATCCAACAGCAAAATAAGAGGAACTTCGACAAGAAGCTGTCGCCAGTGACAGTGTACGAGTTGAATTAGTTAGTCGCCATTAAGCGCACTCAGTTTGGCACAATACTCGAAGTTGAGACATAAATACTTAGGACATACAAAGTTATTCGTGTAAGTAATCACGGTAGATACAAGGTGCAGAAAGTCGGTGATCACGAGTTGCCAAGAACAACGATCACCGTGGCCGAATATATGAAGAAGTGGGATTAAACATTGCAGTCGGGTCGACTGAACACCAGGATAGCCGAAATGTGGGATTGGGCCTAACTGACAGACGATACCCTACGAACGACAAACGACTTACATAGAATGTAAATAAACAAGTAAACGGGACGTTAGCCAACTGACGACAGAACATACGATGTACTAAAACGAGACGAACAAAGAAGAACGACGAAAACGAACAAGAGCACGACAGTCGTAGTCAAACACCACAAGAGTGAAGTCGTTAATTGAAGTAAGCTAAAAAAATTTATTTATCTACTTGAATGTTATTATATAATTATATGTAATGAATTATACTTTTTATATATGTGTATATTTGTATTCTATGTATATACATATATATATTCTTTTTTTCTCTCTTATACTTTTAAATGTTTACATTGCTTGTTGCCTCTGTTGCTGTTGCTTTATTTATTGACAACTTAATTTTGACAAAAATTCTTACTTCTATTATTAGTACTACAATTAGAACAGTTCGCCACAGGGTATTTGTGGCACGGAAGGTTGGTTTCGCTTTCCCAAAAATTAAATAAAAGTTATTTAATTATTTAATTTGATTTTAATATGAGATTTATTCTTAACTTCTTTAATAGGAAGGTGGTTGCTCTAATGGAGGTTGGCTTGTGAGAGAGAATATGACATACAATTCATGCGTTGACCGCGCATACAAAAATTAGTCAAATCGAGCCACCTTCAGCAGTGGTATAGTCAAAAAACCAGTTTCCCGAGTGTTTTACTTGTCCACCTTCCGTCTAAATTATGCCACGCCCATAAAAACAGCAGGACCATGCAGAACTAATTTTTCCTTTTTTTTATTATATTAAGGCCCACCCACTTTTAAACACGCTTAAAAGGTAAAAAAGAGGCGGAAGGTGGATAAGTAAAGTTTTTTGTGTAAAATTTCATAACTTTGTATGGCCCTCCTACAAAAAGGGGTTTTCATGGTGTGCTCAATGAGGGTTTTCATTAGAGTGGTGTCTGGAACCCTCACCCCATGCGGGTTATACTGATGTTCGCCATATAACACATAATTTCGTATGGGGAAATAAAACCAATACAAACTGATGCACGTTCCACTAAAATTGGACCATGCCAATAAAAATAGTATGGTCCATTTTTAGCACGCCCTCTTATTACCCTACCACTGGCAAGGGTGGTCCGATTGATCCCGTTTTTCTTGTTTATTACAACTTACCCGTAATACCTTTCATTCGAAACCAATTAACCCCCAAACCTCCTTCAAAACACTCGGGAAAATGGTTTTTTGTGTAAAATTTCATAACTTTGTATGGCCCTCCTACAAAAAGGGGGCGTGACCGCCAAGAAAAAATACGGTTTTCATGGTGTGTTCAATGAGGGCTTTCATTAGAGTGGTGTCTGGAACCTCTCACCACATGCGGGTTATACTGCTGTTCTCCAGTTAACACCTAATTTCGCATGGGGAAATAAAAGCAATACAAACTGATGCACGTTCCACTAAAACTGGACCATGCCCATAAAAATAATATGGTCGTATGGACTTTTTAACACGCCCTCTAATTACCCGACCACTGGCAAGAGTGGCCCGATTGGTCTCGTTGTTTTTTGTTTATTAATACTTACCCGCAATACCTTTCATTCGATACCAATTAACCCCCAAACCTCCTTATTTTAGAGTGTGCCCATACTTTCCAAAAACGCATTTTAAAAGGAAGAACTCCTACTTACATATAAATTCATTGAGCGCATAGTATTTCACAGTGTGCCCATACTTTCCAAAAACGTCTTTTAAAAGGAAGAGCTCCTACTTAATTATAAATTCATTGAGCGCATAGTATTTTACAGTGTGCCCATAAATTAAAAACGCCTTTTAAAAGGAAGAACTCCTACAAATATATAATTGATCCACCTTCCTTTTTAACTATTCCACGCGCATAAAAATAGTAGGACCGTGTAGAACTAATTTTTAGCTTTCATTGTTTACCAATATTTAGACCCACCCACTTTTAAGCACGCCTCTTTTTTACCTTTTATATAAAAAAACAGTTTTTTGACTCTACCACTGCCAAAGTTGGCTCGATTGGCCTAACTTTTTTAAATGGAAGGTATTTTTATTACCGTTTATATGGTACCAATTAACCCCAAAACCTCCTTCAAGTCAATTGGGATAATGGATTTTTCTAAAAAAAAAAAAAAAAAAAAACTTTGACAGCCCCTCCTACTAAAACGGAGCGTGACCGCCAAGAAAAAATGCGGTTTCAGGGAGTGTACAATGAGGGCATTCAGGGAAGGGGTGTCTGGAACCCTCACCCCATGCGGGTTATACTGCAGTTTAGCCCTCAGGGGATCAGATGTGATCAGAGCAGAAGGCAGTTACCTTACAGGATCAGAGGTGATCGGAGCAGGAAGCAGCGACTGGTTGCTGCAGGTAGCGGAAATGCAGTGGTCGCGAGAGAACATGTTCTTGAGGTATTGGGAGATTTTAGTACAATTTGTCTGTGTACAGAGCGGATTGGTGGCTTGGACCGGTGGACGTAATAGTAGTAAGAGGAAGGATGTCCTGGAGATAGTCCATGGTTATACGCCAGCAGGAAGGAAAGAGTCACCAGTGAAAATGAAAATCATACTGAAGGACGAAATGCCGGTGTGGCAGAGGTCAAGGCACATGCCGTACGAAAATCAAAGGGTGGTTAAAGATCTGATCAACCAGTGGTTAGTGGAAAATATTGTTCAGCACAGTACGTCCGAGTACGCAACACCTATAGTTCTCGTATCCAAGAAAAATGGAATCAAACGATTGTGCTGTGATTACAGGATGCTCAACGAAAAGATCGCACGGAATATCTTCCCCATGCTTTTAACTGATGATGTTTTGGATCGGCTACAGGGAGCAGTAGTGTCCCAATGGATGAAGCTTCACGGACGTACACATCAATTTGTTACCAGTGTTCGGGAGTACCTCTGCACCTCTCCGGCAGTGTTTGCGAGATACATTTCTGCTATTTTCTATTTTCTGAGAATTGATCCAGGAAGGTTTCGTAATAGTGTACATTGACGACCTCCAGATTTCATTCAAGGATGAAAAGAAATGCATCAGGAGACTGCGTAAGGTATTGTAAGGTATTAGAAATTAGAAGTAGCCGCAGAATATGGTTTGCGTATTAACTGGACAAAATGTTTTTAAGGAGGAAGATAGAGTTCTTAGGGTACGTCATTGAGAAGAACACCATCAGCCAATCAACGGAGAAAACGAGAGCGGTAAGCACCTTTTCAGTGCCGCGCGATAACAAAGTGCTTCAACGCTACCTTGGTCTCACGTCCTATTTCCGACGTTTTATCGAGGGGTATGCAGTAATCCCCAAGTCATTGTTGGATCTGCTACGCAAGGGTTTAGAGTTTAGCCTAGAAAACTAACAAATCGCCTGTCCTTAAGCTATTTAACCCAAAGGCGGCAACGGAAATTCACGCGGATGCAAGCAAATTTGCTCTTTTGTTGCAGAAGGATGCAGACGATCAACAGCTGCATCCGATACAACATATGAGCCGGAAGACTACATCAAAGGAGGAAAAGTATCACTCCTATGAACTTGAAGTGCTAGCGACGCTTTGAAAAACTGGATAATTTACGTCATGGTTATTAGAATCAAAATTGAAAGATGAGTACTTTCTATATCGACCAGATCGGACCAATGGAATCAACGCATAAGCAATACAACCATATACTCGTCATAGTAGATGCGTACTCCAAGTTTGTTTGGTTATATCCGACTAAGAGCACGGGGTCTAATGAGGTTATTAAGAAACTGAGGAAGTAATCGGCGACATTCGGCAGCCCAAAAAAAGTGATAACCGACAGAGAAACAGCTTTCACGTCGAGCACTTTTATTGACTACTGCAAAGAAGAGGAAATCTAACATCTTGTTATAGCTACGGGGAATCCCCGAGGAAGCGGGCAGGTGGAAAGGATCCACCGAATCATCGTGCCAATGCTCTCTAAAGCATGCATCGGTAGTTCACAGAATTGGTGCAAGAACTTGGACCGTGTTCAACAGGTGATTAAAAACACTCCGCCAAGGAAAACAAAGTTGAGTCCGTTTCGAATCCCCGAGTATTCGGATTTTCGAGCGCTGCTGGAAGAGCGAATTGGATGCCGAGCAAGATTATGTTCGAGAAGAAGCACGCGACAATATTCAACTAATCCAACAGCAAAATAAGAGGAACTTCGACAAGAAGCTGTCGCCAGTGACAGTGTACGAGTTGAATTAGTTAGTCGCCATTAAGCGCACTCAGTTTGGCACAATACTCGAAGTTGAGACATAAATACTTAGGACATACAAAGTTATTCGTGTAAGTAATCACGGTAGATACAAGGTGCAGAAAGTCGGTGATCACGAGTTGCCAAGAACAACGATCACCGTGGCCGAATATATTAAGAAGTGGGATTAAACATTGCAGTCGGGTCGACTGAACACCAGGATAGCCGAAATGTGGGATTGGGCCTATCTGACAGACGATACCCTACGAACGACAAACGACTTACATAGAATGTAAATAAACAAGTAAACGGGACGTTAGCCAACTGACGACAGAACATACGATGTACTAAAACGAGACGAACAAAGAAGAACGACGAAAACGAACAAGAGCACGACAGTCGTAGTCAAACACCACAAGAGTGAAGTCGTTAATTGAAGTAAGCTAAAAAAATTTATTTATCTACTTGAATGTTATTATATAATTATATGTAATGAATTATACTTTTTATATATGTGTATATTTGTATTCTATGTATATACATATATATATTCTTTTTTTCTCTCTTATACTTTTAAATGTTTACATTGCTTGTTGCCTCTGTTGCTGTTGCTTTATTTATTGACAACTTAATTTTGACAAAAATGCTTACTTCTATTATTAGTACTACAATTAGAACAGTTCGCCACAGGGTATTTGTGGCACGGAAGGTTGGTTTCGCTTTCCCAAAAATTAAATAAAAGTTATTTAATTATTTAATTTGATTTTAATATGAGATTTATTCTTAACTTCTTTAATAGGAAGGTGGTTGCTCTAATGGAGGTTGGCTTGTGAGAGAGAATATGACATACAATTCATGCGTTGACCGCGCATACAAAAATTAGTCAAATCGAGCCACCTTCAGCAGTGGTATAGTCAAAAAACCATTTTCCCGAGTGTTTTACTTGTCCACCTTCCGTCAAAATTATGCCACGCCCATAAAAACAGCAGGACCATGCAGAACTAATTTTTCCTTTTTTTTATTATATTAAGGCCCACCCACTTTTAAACACGCTTAAAAGGTAAAAAAGAGGCGGAAGGTGGATAAGTAAAACACTCGGGAAATGGTTTTTTGTGTAAAATTTCATAACTTTGTATGGCCCTCCTACAAAAAGGGGTTTTCATGGTGTGCTCAATGAGGGTTTTCATTAGAGTGGTGTCTGGAACCCTCACCCCATGCGGGTTATACTGATGTTCGCCATATAACACATAATTTCGTATGGGGAAATAAAACCAATACAAACTGATGCACGTTCCACTAAAATTGGACCATGCCAATAAAAATAGTATGGTCGTATAAAGGTAATGTCAACCTTTTTTTGGTACCAATATTTATGTCAGCCCATTTTTAGCACGCCCTCTTATTACCCTACCACTGGCAAGGGTGGTCCGATTGATCCAGTTTTTCTTGTTTATTACAACTTACCCGTAATACCTTTCATTCGAAACCAATTAACCCCCAAACCTCCTTCAAAACACTCGGGAAAATGGTTTTTTGTGTAAAATTTCATAACTTTGTATGGCCCTCCTACAAAAAGGGGGCGTGACTGTCAAGAAAAAATACGGTTTTCATGGTGTGTTCAATGAGGGCTTTCATTAGAGTGGTGTCTGGAACCCCTCACCACATGCGGGTTATACTGCTGTTCTCCAGTTAACACCTAATTTCGCATGGGGAAATAAAAGAATACAAACTGATGCACGTTCCACTAAAACTGGACCATGCCCATAAAAATAATATGGTCGTATGGACTTTTTAACACGCCCTCTAATTACCCGACCACTGGCAAGAGTGGCCCGATTGGTCTCGTTGTTTTTTGTTTATTAATACTTACCCGCAATACCTTTCATTCGATACCAATTAACCCCCAAACCTCCTTATTTTAGAGTGTGCCCATACTTTCCAAAAACGCATTTTAAAAGGAAGAACTCCTACTTACATATAAATTCATTGAGCGCATAGTATTTCACAGTGTGCCCATACTTTCCAAAAACGTCTTTTAAAAGGAAGAGCTCCTACTTAATTATAAATTCATTGAGCGCATAGTATTTTACAGTGTGCCCATAAATTAAAAACGCCTTTTAAAAGGAAGAACTCCTACAAATATATAATTGATCCACCTTCCTTTTTAACTATGCCACGCGCATAAAAACAGTAGGACCGTGTAGAACTAATTTTTAGCTTTCATTGTTTACCAATATTTAGACCCACCCACTTTTAAGCACGCCTCTTTTTTACCTTTTATATAAAAAAACAGTTTTTTGACTCTACCACTGCCAAAGTTGGCTCGATTGGCCTAACTTTTTTAAATGGAAGGTATTTTTATTACCGTTTATATGGTACCAATTAACCCCAAAACCTCCTTCAAGTCAATTGGGATAATGGAATTTTCTAAAAAAAAAAAAAAAAAAAACTTTGACAGCCCCTCCTACTAAAACGGGGCGTGACCGCCAAGAAAAAATGCGGTTTCAGGGAGTGTACAATGAGGGCATTCAGGGAAGGGGTGTCTGGAACCCTCACCCCATGCGGGTTATACTGCAGTTTAGCCCTCAGGGGATCAGATGTGATCAGAGCAGAAGGCAGTTACCTTACAGGATCAGAGGTGATCGGAGCAGGAAGCAGCGACTGGTTGCTGCAGGTAGCGGAAATGCAGTGGTCGCGAGAGAACATGTTCTTGAGGTATTGGGAGATTTTAGTACAATTTGTCTGTGTACAGAGCGGATTGGTGGCTTGGACCGGTGGACGTAATAGTAGTAAGAGGAAGGATGTCCTGGAGATAGTCCATGGTTATACGCCAGCAGGAAGGAAAGAGTCACCAGTGAAAATGAAAATCATACTGAAGGACGAAATGCCGGTGTGGCAGAGGTCAAGGCACATGCCGTACGAAAATCAAAGGGTGGTTAAAGATCTGATCAACCAGTGGTTAGTGGAAAATATTGTTCAGCACAGTACGTCCGAGTACGCAACACCTATAGTTCTCGTATCCAAGAAAAATGGAATCAAACGATTGTGCTGTGATTACAGGATGCTCAACGAAAAGATCGCACGGAATATCTTCCCCATGCTTTTAACTGATGATGTTTTGGATCGGCTACAGGGAGCAGTAGTGTCCCAATGGATGAAGCTTCACGGACGTACACATCAATTTGTTACCAGTGTTCGGGAGTACCTCTGCACCTCTCCGGCAGTGTTTGCGAGATACATTTCTGCTATTTTCTATTTTCTGAGAATTGATCCAGGAAGGTTTCGTAATAGTGTACATTGACGACCTCCAGATTTCATTCAAGGATGAAAAGAAATGCATCAGGAGACTGCGTAAGGTATTGTAAGGTATTAGAAATTAGAAGTAGCCGCAGAATATGGTTTGCGTATTAACTGGACAAAATGTTTTTAAGGAGGAAGATAGAGTTCTTAGGGTACGTCATTGAGAAGAACACCATCAGCCAATCAACGGAGAAAACGAGAGCGGTAAGCACCTTTTCAGTGCCGCGCGATAACAAAGTGCTTCAACGCTACCTTGGTCTCACGTCCTATATCCTCCTATATCCGACGTTTTATAGAGGGGTATGCAGTAATCCCCAAGTCATTGTTGGATCTGCTACGCAAGGGTTTAGAGTTTAGCCTAGAAAACTAACAAATCGCCTGTCCTTAAGCTATTTAACCCAAAGGCGGCAACGAAAATTCACGCGGATGCGAGCAAATTTGCTCTTTTGTTGCAGAAGGATGCAGACGATCAACAGCTGCATCCGATACAATATATGAGCCGGAAGACTACATCAACGGAGGAAAAGTATCACTCCTATGAACTTGAAGTGCTAGCGACGCTTTGAAAAACTGGATAATTTACGTCATGGTTATTAGAATCAAAATTGAAAGATGAGTACTTTCTATATCGACCAGATCGGACCAATGGAATCAACGCATAAGCAATACAACCATATACTCGTCATAGTAGATGCGTACTCCAAGTTTGTTTGGTTATATCCGACTAAGAGCACGGGGTCTAATGAGGTTATTAAGAAACTGAGGAAGTAATCGGCGACATTCGGCAGCCCAAAAAAAGTGATAACCGACAGAGAAACAGCTTTCACGTCGAGCACTTTTATTGACTACTGCAAAGAAGAGGAAATCTAACATCTTGTTATAGCTACGGGGAATCCCCGAGGAAGCGGGCAGGTGGAAAGGATCCACCGAATCATCGTGCCAATGCTCTCTAAAGAATGCATCGGTAGTTCACAGAATTGGTGCAAGAACTTGGACCGTGTTCAACAGGTGATTAAAAACACTCCGCCAAGGAAAACAAAGTTGAGTCCGTTTCGAATCCCCGAGTATTCGGATTTTCGAGCGCTGCTGGAAGAGCGAATTGGATGCCGAGCAAGATTATGTTCGAGAAGAAGCACGCGACAATATTCAACTAATCCAACAGCAAAATAAGAGGAACTTCGACAAGAAGCTGCCAGTGACAGTGTACGAGTTGAATTAGTTAGTCGCCATTAAGCGCACTCAGTTTGGCACAATACTCGAAGTTGAGACATAAATACTTAGGACATACAAAGTTATTCGTGTAAGTAATCACGGTAGATACAAGGTGCAGAAAGTCGGTGATCACGAGTTGCCAAGAACAACGATCACCGTGGCCGAATATATTAAGAAGTGGGATTAAACATTGCAGTCGGGTCGACTGAACACCAGGATAGCCGAAATGTGGGATTGGGCCTATCTGACAGACGATACCCTACGAACGACAAACGACTTACATAGAATGTAAATAAACAAGTAAACGGGACGTTAGCCAACTGACGACAGAACATACGATGTACTAAAACGAGACGAACAAAGAAGAACGACGAAAACGAACAAGAGCACGACAGTCGTAGTCAAACACCACAAGAGTGAAGTCGTTAATTGAAGTAAGCTAAAAAAATTTATTTATCTACTTGAATGTTATTATATAATTATATGTAATGAATTATACTTTTTATATATGTGTATATTTGTATTCTATGTATATACATATATATATTCTTTTTTTCTCTCTTATACTTTTAAATGTTTACATTGCTTGTTGCCTCTGTTGCTGTTGCTTTATTTATTGACAACTTAATTTTGACAAAAATGCTTACTTCTATTATTAGTACTACAATTAGAACAGTTCGCCACAGGGTATTTGTGGCACGGAAGGTTGGTTTCGCTTTCCCAAAAATTAAATAAAAGTTATTTAATTATTTAATTTGATTTTAATATGAGATTTATTCTTAACTTCTTTAATAGGAAGGTGGTTGCTCTAATGGAGGTTGGCTTGTGAGAGAGAATATGACATACAATTCATGCGTTGACCGCGCATACAAAAATTAGTCAAATCGAGCCACCTTCAGCAGTGGTATAGTCAAAAAACCATTTTCCCGAGTGTTTTACTTGTCCACCTTCCGTCAAAATTATGCCACGCCCATAAAAACAGCAGGACCATGCAGAACTAATTTTTCCTTTTTTTTACCAATATTAAGGCCCACCCACTTTTAAACACGCTTAAAAGGTAAAAAAGAGGCGGAAGGTGGATAAGTAAAACACTCGGGAAATGGTTTTTTGTGTAAAATTTCATAACTTTGTATGGCCCTCCTACAAAAAGGGGTTTTCATGGTGTGCTCAATGAGGGTTTTCATTAGAGTGGTGTCTGGAACCCTCACCCCATGCGGGTTATACTGATGTTCGCCATATAACACCTAATTTCGTATGGGGAAATAAAACCAATACAAACTGATGCACGTTCCACTAAAATTGGACCATGCCAATAAAAATAGTATGGTCGTATAAAGGTAATGTCAACCTTTTTTTGGTACCAATATTTATGTCAGCCCATTTTTAGCACGCCCTCTTATTACCCTACCACTGGCAAGGGTGGTCCGATTGATCCCGTTTTTCTTGTTTATTACAACTTACCCGTAATACCTTTCATTCGAAACCAATTAACCCCCAAACCTCCTTCAAAACACTCGGGAAAATGGTTTTTTGTGTAAAATTTCATAACTTTGTATGGCCCTCCTACAAAAAGGGGGCGTGACCGCCAAGAAAAAATACGGTTTTCATGGTGTGTTCAATGAGGGCTTTCATTAGAGTGGTGTCTGGAACCCCTCACCACATGCGGGTTATACTGCTGTTCTCCAGTTAACACCTAATTTCGCATGGGGAAATAAAAGCAATACAAACTGATGCACGTTCCACTAAAACTGGACCATGCCCATAAAAATAATATGGTCGTATGGACTTTTTAACACGCCCTCTAATTACCCGACCACTGGCAAGAGTGGCCCGATTGGTCTCGTTGTTTTTTGTTTATTAATACTTACCCGCAATACCTTTCATTCGATACCAATTAACCCCCAAACCTCCTTATTTTAGAGTGTGCCCATACTTTCCAAAAACGCATTTTAAAAGGAAGAACTCCTACTTACATATAAATTCATTGAGCGCATAGTATTTCACAGTGTGCCCATACTTTCCAAAAACGTCTTTTAAAAGGAAGAGCTCCTACTTAATTATAAATTCATTGAGCGCATAGTATTTTACAGTGTGCCCATAAATTAAAAACGCCTTTTAAAAGGAAGAACTCCTACAAATATATAATTGATCCACCTTCCTTTTTAACTATGCCACGCGCATAAAAACAGTAGGACCGTGTAGAACTAATTTTTAGCTTTCATTGTTTACCAATATTTAGACCCACCCACTTTTAAGCACGCCTCTTTTTTACCTTTTATATAAAAAAACAGTTTTTTGACTCTACCACTGCCAAAGTTGGCTCGATTGGCCTAACTTTTTTAAATGGAAGGTATTTTTATTACCGTTTATATGGTACCAATTAACCCCAAAACCTCCTTCAAGTCAATTGGGATAATGGATTTTTCTAAAAAAAAAAAAAAAAAAACTTTGACAGCCCCTCCTACTAAAACGGGGCGTGACCGCCAAGAAAAAATGCGGTTTCAGGGAGTGTACAATGAGGGCATTCAGGGAAGGGGTGTCTGGAACCCTCACCCCATGCGGGTTATACTGCAGTTTAGCCCTCAGGGGATCAGATGTGATCAGAGCAGAAGGCAGCGACTGGTTGCTGCAGGTAGCGGAAATGCAGTGGTCGCGAGAGAACATGTTCTTGAGGTATTGGGAGATTTTAGTACAATTTGTCTGTGTACAGAGCGGATTGGTGGCTTGGACCGGTGGACGTAATAGTAGTAAGAGGAAGGATGTCCTGGAGATAGTCCAGGGTTATACGCCAGCAGGAAGGAAAGAGTCACCAGTGAAAATGAAATTAATTATACTGAAGGACGAAATGCCGGTGTGGCAGAGGTCAAGGCACATGCCGTACGAAAATCAAAGGGTGGTTAAAGATCTGATCAACCAGTGGTTAGTGGAAAATATTGTTCAGCACAGTACGTCCGAGTACGCAACACCTATAGTTCTCGTATCCAAGAAAAATGGAATCAAACGATTGTGCTGTGATTACAGGATGCTCAACGAAAAGATCGCACGGAATATCTTCCCCATGCTTTTAACTGATGATGTTTTGGATCGGCTACAGGGAGCAGTAGTGTCCCAATGGATGAAGCTTCACGGACGTACACATCCATTTGTTACCAGTGTTCGGGAGTTTGAATTCTTATATGTTCCGTTGGGAATATGCACCTCTCCGGCAGTGTTTGCGAGATACATTTCTGCTATTTTCTATTTTCTGAGAATTGATCCAGGAAGGTTTCGTAATAGTGTACATTGACGACCTCCAGATTTCATTCAAGGATGAAAAGAAATGCATCAGGAGAATGCGTAAGGTATTGTAAGGTATTAGAAATTAGAAGTAGCCGCAGAATATGGTTTGCGTATTAACTGGACAAAATCTTTTTAAGGAGGAAGATAGAGTTCTTAGGGTACGTCATTGAGAAGAACACCATCAGCTAATCAACGGAGAAAACGAGAGCGGTAAGCACCTTTTCAGTGCCGCGCGATAACAAAGTGCTTCAACGCTACCTTGGTCTCACGTCCTATATCCGACGTTTTATCGAGGGGTATGCAGTAATCCCCAAGTCATTGTTGGATCTGCTACGCAAGGGTTTAGAGTTTAGCCTAGAAAACTAACAAATCGCCTGTCCTTAAGCTATTTAACCCAAAGGCGGCAACGGAATGCAGACGATCAACAGCTGCATCCGATACAATACATGAGCCGGAAGACTACATCAACGGAGGAAAAGTATCACTCCTATGAACTTGAAGTGCTAGCGACGCTTTGAAAAACTGGATAATTTACGTCATGGTTATTAGAATCAAAATTGAAAGATGAGTACTTTCTATATCGACCAGATCGGACCAATGGAATCAACGCATAAGCAATACAACCATATACTCGTCATAGTAGATGCGTACTCCAAGTTTGTTTGGTTATATCCGACTAAGAGCACGGGGTCTAATGAGGTTATTAAGAAACTGAGGAAGTAATCGGCGACATTCGGCAGCCCAAAAAAAGTGATAACCGACAGAGAAACAGCTTTCACGTCGAGCACTTTTATTGACTACTGCAAAGAAGAGGAAATCTAACATCTTGTTATAGCTACGGGGAATCCCCGAGGAAGCGGGCAGGTGGAAAGGATCCACCGAATCATCGTGCCAATGCTCTCTAAAGCATGCATCGGTAGTTCACAGAATTGGTGCAAGAACTTGGACCGTGTTCAACAGGTGATTAAAAACACGAACAAAGTTGAGTCCGTTTCGAATCCCCGAGTATTCGGATTTTCGAGCGCTGCTGGAAGAGCGAATTGGATGCCGAGCAAGATTATGTTCGAGAAGAAGCACGCGACAATATTCAACTAATCCAACAGCAAAATAAGAGGAACTTCGACAAGAAGCTGCCAGTGACAGTGTACGAGTTGAATTAGTTAGTCGCCATTAAGCGCACTCAGTTTGGCACAATACTCGAAGTTGAGACATAAATACTTAGGACATACAAAGTTATTCGTGTAAGTAATCACGGTAGATACAAGGTGCAGAAAGTCGGTGATCACGAGTTGCCAAGAACAACGATCACCGTGGCCGAATATATTAAGAAGTGGGATTAAACATTGCAGTCGGGTCGACTGAACACCAGGATAGCCGAAATGTGGGATTGGGCCTATCTGACAGACGATACCCTACGAACGACAAACGACTTACATAGAATGTAAATAAACAAGTAAACGGGACGTTAGCCAACTGACGACAGAACATACGATGTACTAAAACGAGACGAACAAAGAAGAACGACGAAAACGAACAAGAGCACGACAGTCGTAGTCAAACACCACAAGAGTGAAGTCGTTAATTGAAGTAAGCTAAAAAAAATTATTTATCTACTTGAATGTTATTATATAATTATTCTTTTTTTCTCTCTTATACTTTTAAATGTTTACATTGCTTGTTGCCTCTGTTGCTGTTGCTTTATTTATTGACAACTTAATTTTGACATAAATTATTACTTCTATTATTAGTACTACAATTAGAACAGTTCGCCACAGGGTATTTGTGGCACGGAAGGTTGGTTTCGCTTTCCCAAAAATTAAATAAAAGTTATTTAATTATTTAATTTGATTTTAATATGAGATTTATTCTTAACTTCTTTAATAGGAAGGTGGTTGCTCTAATGGAGGTTGGCTTGTGAGAGAGAATATGACATACAATTCATGCGTTGACCGCGCATACAAAAATTAGTCAAATCGAGCCACCTTCAGCAGTGGTATAGTCAAAAAACCATTTTCCCGAGTGTTTTACTTGTCCACCTTCCGTCAAAATTATGCCAAGCCCATAAAAACAGCAGGACCATGCAGAACTAATTTTTCCTTTTTTTACCAATATTAAGGCCCACCCACTTTTAAACACGCTTAAAAGGTAAAAAAGAGGCGGAAGGTGGAAGGAAGGAAGGAATATCGACCAGATCGGACCAATGGAATCAACGCATAAGCAATACAACCATATACTCGTAATAGTAGATGCGTACTCCAAGTTTGTTTGGTTATATCCGACTAAGAGCACGGGGTCTAATGAGGTTATTAAGAAACTGAGGAAGTAATCGGCGACATTCGGCAGCCCAAAAAAAGTGATAACCGACAGAGAAACAGCTTTCACGTCGAGCACTTTTATTGACTACTGCAAAGAAGAGGAAATCTAACATCTTGTTATAGCTACGGGGAATCCCCGAGGAAGCGGGCAGGTGGAAAGGATCCACCGAATCATCGTGCCAATGCTCTCTAAAGAATGCATCGGTAGTTCACAGAATTGGTGCAAGAACTTGGACCGTGTTCAACAGGTGATTAAAAACACTCCGCCAAGGAAAACAAAGTTGAGTCCGTTTCGAATCCCCGAGTATTCGGATTTTCGAGCGCTGCTGGAAGAGCGAATTGGATGCCGAGCAAGATTATGTTCGAGAAGAAGCACGCGACAATATTCAACTAATCCAACAGCAAAATAAGAGGAACTTCGACAAGAAGCTGCCAGTGACAGTGTACGAGTTGAATTAGTTAGTCGCCATTAAGCGCACTCAGTTTGGCACAATACTCGAAGTTGAGACATAAATACTTAGGACATACAAAGTTATTCGTGTAAGTAATCACGGTAGATACAAGGTGCAGAAAGTCGGTGATCACGAGTTGCCAAGAACAACGATCACCGTGGCCGAATATATTAAGAAGTGGGATTAAACATTGCAGTCGGGTCGACTGAACACCAGGATAGCCGAAATGTGGGATTGGGCCTATCTGACAGACGATACCCTACGAACGACAAACGACTTACATAGAATGTAAATAAACAAGTAAACGGGACGTTAGCCAACTGACGACAGAACATACGATGTACTAAAACGAGACGAACAAAGAAGAACGACGAAAACGAACAAGAGCACGACAGTCGTAGTCAAACACCACAAGAGTGAAGTCGTTAATTGAAGTAAGCTAAAAAAATGTATTTATCTACTTGAATGTTATTATATAATTATATGTAATGAATTATACTTTTTATATATGTGTATATTTGTATTCTATGTATATACATATATATATTCTTTTTTTCTCTCTTATACTTTTAAATGTTTACATTGCTTGTTGCCTCTGTTGCTGTTGCTTTATTTATTGACAACTTAATTTTGACAAAAATTCTTACTTCTATTATTAGTACTACAATTAGAACAGTTAGCCACAGGGTATTTGTGGCACGGAAGGTTGGTTTCGCTTTCCCAAAAATTAAATAAAAGTTATTTATTTATTTAATTTGATTTTAATATGAGATTTATTCTTAACTTCTTTAATAGGAAGGTGGTTGCTCTAATGGAGGTTGGCTTGTGAGAGAGAATATGACATACAATTCATGCGTTGACCGCGCATACAAAAATTAGTCAAATCGAGCCACCTTCAGCAGTGGTATAGTCAAAAAACCATTTTCCCGAGTGTTTTACTTGTCCACCTTCCGTCAAAATTATGCCACGCCCATAAAAACAGCAGGACCATGCAGAACTAATTTTTCCTTTTTTTACCAATATTAAGGCCCACCCACTTTTAAACACGCTTAAAAGGTAAAAAAGAGGCGGAAGGTGGATAAGTAAAACACTCTGGAAATGGTTTTTTGTGTAAAATTTCATAACTTTGTATCCTCCTACAAAAAGGGGGCGTGACCGCCAAGAAAAAATACGGTTTTCATGGTGTGTTCAATGAGGGCTTTCATTAGAGTGGTGTCTGGAACCCCTCACCACATGCGGGTTATACTGCTGTTCTCCAGTTAACACCTAATTTCGCATGGGGAAATAAAAGCAATACAAACTGATGCACGTTCCACTAAAACTGGACCATGCCCATAAAAATAATATGGTCGTATGGACTTTTTAACACGCCCTCTAATTACCCGACCACTGGCAAGAGTGGCCCGATTGGTCTCGTTGTTTTTTGTTTATTAATACTTACCCGTAATACCTTTCATTCGATACCAATTAACCCCCAAACCTCCTTATTTTAGAGTGTGCCCATACTTTCCAAAAACGCATTTTAAAAGGAAGAACTCCTACTTACATATAAATTCATTGAGCGCATAGAATTTCACAGTGTGCCCATACTTTCCAAAAACGTCTTTTAAAAGGCAGAGCTCCTACTTAATTATAAATTCATTGAGCGCATCATATTTTACAGTGTGCCCATAAATTAAAAACGCCTTTTAAAAGGAAGAACTCCTACAAATATATAATTGATCCACCTTCCTTTTTAACTATGCCACGCGCATAAAAACAGTAGGACCGTGTAGAACTAATTTTTAGCTTTCATTGTTTACCAATATTTAGACCCACCCACTTTTAAGGACGCCTCTTTTTTACCTTTTATATAAAAAACAGTTTTTTGACTCTACCACTGCCGAAGGTGGCTCGATTGGCCTTTCTTTTTTTTAAACTTTTATATGGTACCAATTAACCCCAAAACCTTCTTCAAGTCACTTGGGAAAATGGATTTTTCTGAAAAAAAAAAAAAAAAACTTTGACAGCCCCTCCTACTAACACGGGGCGTGACCGCCAAGAAAAAATGCGGTTTTCAGGGAGTATACAATGAGGGCTTTCAGGGAAGGGGTGTCTGGAACCCTCACCCCATGCGGGTTATACTACAGTTTAGCCCTCAGGGGTTCAGATGTGATCGGAGCAGGGTGCAGTGACCTTAGAGGATCAGAGGTGATCGGAGCAGGTGACAGCGACCTCAAGGGATCAGATGTGATCGGAGCAGGAAGCTGCAGGTGGCGGAAATGCGGTGGTCGCGAGAGAGCATGTTCTTGAGGTATTGGGAAATTTAAGTACGATTTGTCTGTGTACAGAGCGGAGTGGTGGCTTGGACTGGTGGACATAATAGTGGTAAGAGGAAGGATGTCCTGGAGATAGTCCATGGTTATACGCCAGCAGGAAGGAAAGAGTCACCAGTGAAAATGAAAATCATACTGAAGGGCGAAATTCCAATGTGGCAGAGGTCAAGGCGCATGCCGTACGAAAATCAAAGGGTGGTTGAAGATCTGATCAACCAGTGGTTAGTGGAAAATATTGTTCAACGGAATATCTTCCCCATGCTTTTAACTGATGATGTTTTGGATCGGCTACAGGGAGCAGTAGTGTCCCAATGGATGAAGCTTCACGGACGTACACATCCATTTGTTACCAGTGACCGGGAGTTTGAATTCTTATATGTTTCGTTTGGAATATGCACCTCTCCGGCAGTGTTTGCGAGATACATTTCTGCTATTTTCTATTTTCTGAGAATTGATCCAGGAAGGCTTCGTAATAGTGTACATGGACGACCTCCAGATTCCAGCCAAGGATGAAGAGAAAGGCATCAGGAGACTGCGTAAGGTATTAGAAATTAGAAGTTGCCGCAGAATATGGTTTGCGTATTAACTGGACAAAATGTTTTTAAGGAGGAAGATAGAGTTCTTAGGGTACGTCATTGAGAAGAACACCATCAGCCAATCAACGGAGAAAACGAGAGCGGTAAGCACCTTTTCAATGCCGCACGATAACAAAGTGCTTCAACGCTACCTTGGTCTCAATTCCTATTTCTGACGTTTTATCGAGGGTTATGCAGTGATCCCCAAGCCATTGTCGGATCTGCTACGCAAGGGTTTAGATTTTAGGCTAGAAAACTAACAAATCGCTTGTCCTTAAGCTAATTAACCCAAAGGCGGCACCGGAAATTCACGCGGATGCGAGCAAATTTGCTCTTTTGCTGCATAAGGATGCAGATGATCAACAGCTGCATCCGATACAATATATGAGCCGGTAGACTACATCAACGGAGGAAAAGTATCACTCCTATGAACTGGAAGTGCTAGCGATCATAGACGCTTTGAAAAAGTGGACATTCGGCAGCCCAAAAAAAGTGATAACCGAAAGAGAAACAGCTTTCACGTCGAGCGCTTTTAGTGACTACTGCAAAGAAGAGAAAATCCAACATCTTGTTATAGCTACGGGGGTTCCCCGAGGAAGCGGGCAGGTGGAAAGGATCCACCGAATCATCGTGCCTATGCTCTCTAAAGCATGCATCGGTAGTTCACAGAATTGGTGCAAGAGCTTGGACCGTGTTCAACAGGTGATTACCAACACTCCGCCAAGGAAAACAAAGTTGAGTCCGTTTCGAATACTAACCGGGTTGGAAATGCGTATCCCCGAGTATTCGGATCTTCGAGCGCTGCTGGAAGAGCGAATTGGATGCCGAGCAAGATTATGTTCAAGATGAAGCACGCGACAATATTCAACTAATCCAACAGCAAAATAAGAGAAACTTCGACAAGAAGCGGTCGCCAGAGACAGTGTACGAGTTGAATTAGTTACAATTCATGCGTTGACCGCGTATACAAAAATTAGGCCAATCGAGTCACCTTCGGAAGTGGTAGAGTCAAAAAACTGTCTTTTTCTTTATATAAAAGCTAAAAAAGAGGCGTGTTTAAAAGTGGATGGGCCTAAATATTGGTAATAAATGAAAGGTAAAAATTAGTTCTGCATGGTCCTGCTGTTTTTATGGGCGTGGCATAATTTTAACGGAAGGTGGATAAGTAAAACTCTCGGGAAAATGGTTTTTTGTGTAAAATTTCTTAACTTTGTATGGCCTTCCTACAAAAAGAGGCGTGACCGCCAAGAAAAAATGCGGTTTTCATGGTGTGCTCAATGAGGGTTTTCATTAGAGTGGTGTCTGGAACCCCTCACCCTATGCGGGTTATACTGCTGTTCGCAATATAACACCTAATTTCGTATGGGGAAATAAAAGCAATACAAACTGATGCACGTTCCACTAAAATTGGACCATGCCCATAAATATAGTATGGTCGTATAGAGGTAATGTGAACCTTGTGTTAACCAAGTGATAACCAATTGTGTTGATTTTAAGTGGGCTTTAATTCGCGCCTTTACTGTGATGAGAGGTGAAATCCCAACCACTCATTCTCTTGTTAGTGAGAACAAGGAAATTCTGCTACCGCAGCTCGATTGAGTGAAGTTGGTGGATTGTGTGAATTATTGCCATTCCATATCAACGGTGATGGGCGCTCGGTCGAGTTCGTGGTGTTAGCTCGTGTGCAAGCTAACAAGTTAGTAAAAGTCGTAATCGTACTTAATTTGTAATCGGAATATTAAAGTCGTGTTATTAATTCAGAAGTGGGATCGCCATCGCCTATATCCATTAAAAAAGATAATTGTGTAATTTGGAAAGTTGAATTTGGAAATTATTAAAATGCCAATTGCAGTGCAAAAATTGCCAATGGATGAAGCTTCACGGACGTACACATCCATTTGTTATCAGTGACCAGGAGTTTGAATTCTTATATGTTCCGTTTGGAATATGCACCTCTCCGGCAGTGTTTGCGAGATACATTTCTGCTATTTTCTAATTTCTGAGAATTGATCCAGGAAGGCTTCGTAATAGTGTACATGGAAGACCTCCAGATTCCAGCCAAGGATGAAGAGAAAGGCATCAGGAGACTGCGTAAGGTATTAGAAATTAGAAGTTGCCGCAGAATATGGTTTGCGTATTAACTGGACAAAATGTTTTTAAGGAGGAAGATAGAGTTCTTAGGGTACGTCATTGAGAAGAACACCATCAGCCAATCAACGGAGAAAACGAGAGCGGTAAGCACCTCTTCAGTGCCGCGCGATAACAAAGTGCTTCAACGCTACCTTGGTCTCACGTCCTATTTCTGACGTTTTATCGAGGGGTATGCAGTGATCCCCAAGCCATTGTCGGATCTGCTACGCAAGGGTTAAGATTTTAGGCTAGAAAACTAACAAATCGCCTGTCCTTAAGCTATTTAACCCAAAGGCGGCAACGGAAATTCACGCGGATGCGAGCAAATTTGCTCTTTTGCTGCATAGGGATGCAGACGATCAACAGCTGCATCCGATACAGTATATGAGCCGGTAGACTACATCAACGGAGGAAAAGTATAACTCCTATGAACTGGAAGTGCTAGCGATCATAGACGCTTTGAAAAAGTGGACATTCGGCAGCCCAAAAAAAGTGATAACCGAAGGAAGAAACAGCTTTCACGTCGAGCGCTTTTAGTGACTACTGCAAAGAAGAGAAAATCCAACATCTTGTTATAGCTACGGGGGTTCCCAGAAGAAGCGGGCAGGTGGAAAGGATCCACCGAATCATCGTGCCAATGCTCTCTAAAGCATGCATCGGTAGTTCACAGAATTGGTGCAAGAACTTGGACCGTGTTCAACAGGTGATTAATAACACTCCGCCAAGGAAAATAAAGTTGAGTACGTTTCGAATACTAACCGGGTTGGAAATGCGTATCCCCGAGTATTCGGATCTTCGAGCGCTGCTGGAAGAGCGAATTGGATGCAGTTTGGCACGATACTCGAAGTTGAGACATAAATACTAAGGACCATACAAAGTTATTCGTGTAGGTAATCACGGCAGATACAAGGTGCAGAAAGTCGGTGATAACGAGTTGCCAAGAACAAACACCACAAGAGTGAAATAGTTAGTTGAAGTAAGCTAAAAAAGTTTTATTTATCTACTTGTATGTTATTATATCATTATATGTAATGAATTATACTTTTTATATATATCATTTTTCTTCAAATTCACAATATTAAAATATCAATAACTTATAGTATAGAATAAAGAAATATTCATGACATTCTGTATTTTTATATACTAAGTATTAAAAAATAGTTTTGAATGCCACTTCAAAGGGCTTATATATATTTAAATATTAGTTATGGGTGGGGTGACCCTATTAAAACAATTTTTACTATACAAAATAGGTATATGCTTACAATAATAAAGGAACAGCAAATTCGACTGCATAAATTAAGTAATGCTACAAAAGAAAACTTTATTTTTTAATTATATAAGATGTAATTGCTTCAAGATAAAATAAAATAAGATTAAACTTAAATTAAGCCAGAATATCATGAAGAAAAGATTCTAAACTATTGTAATCTAAATTCAATAGCCAGTGTTTTACAAGTTTTAAACGCATTTCAGGCATTGCTGTTGCTTTGATGGATTGAGGAAGATTATTGAATAAACGACATGATAAAACTGAATAAAAATTACGAAAAGTAGTCGTTCGGAAGGTTGGCACAGATACCATGTTCAAAAAGTTTCCACGTAAATTATAACTAGAGATTCATAAAGAAAGTCTTCAACACTTTAAAGCAATACAAATGCCGGACTGGAAGAATTTGTTGGTCGTAGAACAGTGGAAAACACGGATGTCTTCTAGGTTTCCGGGATATTATTCTTAAAATATATTTCTGCAGTATTAACAAAGGTTGAATTTTATTTAAATAAACAGCTCCCCAACATACAATAGCATATTGCAGTTTGGAATGGAAAATTCCGTAATATATCGATTTTAACAGCTTTGTTGAGCAGATATTTCGCAAATAGAAAAAATGTCTAAGTGTACAACGGAAATATTTCCTCAAAGTTTCTACGTGATACGAGAAGCTCATTCTAGAATCGATTGAACGCCATAAGTATTTAAATTCATTCACTGTCTCAATTAAAAAACACATGTTACTGCAACTTGAACTATCACAAAAGGAGTTAGAAGTCGTACTCATGCAATTTAACAACTTCTATTTTTGGCACTCAGGTGCATGATAAAAAACATTACAGCTTCTCAATTAACTTAGATCCCAATTGATGTCGGAAACAAGATCCAAAGGACTATTCGAACCATAGGAAAAGCCTATATCATCCGCAAAACCAGTAGGAGATCCTTTGAAATTAAGTGCACGGAGGGAATTAATATAGACTAGAAAAAAAAATTGGTCCCAAAACAGAACCTTGTGGTACACCCAAATTGAAGAACTTTATGTCGCTTCTAATCTCATCCAATTTCACTCTTTGCGACCTATCTTTTAAATAAGATCTAAACCAATCTAGTACAAAACCACGAAAACCGGCTTTTTCTAATTTTCTCAGCAGAATATTGTGATTGACCATATCAAAAGCTTTGGTGATATCAATAAATAATCCAGCCGGACACTTTTTCCCATCAAGGTTTGACATTACTTGTGCTCACTAATCTATTTTTGACAAGTTTTTCGAAGATTTTACTGAAAATTGGAAGAAGTGATATGGGCCTGTAGTTACACATTTCCATAGTAGAACCTTTCTTAAACAATGGTATAATGTCTGCACATTTCAGTTCTTCTGGAAACATCTTCTGACAAGACATCCACTACGAAGCAAGCAACTTTTTTTAAAAGCAGGTTCGAAACACCATCAACACCACACGATTTAGAATTTTTTAAAGTACCAATAACTTTTAATATTTCAAGCGATGTAATGGGCTCATAAACAAAACTGTTTCTTTGAAACAGTTCATCAGAGCTACAAAAGCCTGAACATGAGTAACAATGCGTTAGGACGGGGCCTGGTTGTAAGCTACTGGCTTTATTAGCGAAATAGTAATTAAATGCCTCAGACATGACAGATTTGTCTGTAACGTCGACGTTATTAAGACGTAGAATAGCAGGTTTCTTAGAAATGGAAGAATTGTTAAGTAATCTATTTACTAATTGCCATTCATTTTTTATGTTTCCCTTAGCAGAATTAAATTGAGTACAGTAATAGTTATCTCGACAGATCGGAATCTCCTTGTTAAGCTCATCGCACAATTTTTTATATTTTCTTTTTAAACTCCGATTTTGAGGATACTTTTTGCACTTTATGCTGAGTTTGTTTTTACCTCTTACTTTATTCAACAGATACCTAGAGATCCAAGGTTAAAGTCTTTTTACAAAAATTTTTGAAGGCAAGACTGAGGAACAGTTAAGAATGTGTTTCTTAAGGCTAACAATAAATATAGAATAGGCCTTAGAAGCATCTCTAAACGAGTAAACATCTTCCCAAAACTCATAAAAAAGACTGTTTTTAAGTTTGCTGAAGTTAATTTTGATCACACTGTCATCCGATTTTGGAGTTTTTCTACCTTTGCTATTGATGTGGACTAAAAGCCCTGTCATACAGTGATCAGTGATCATTAGATCAAGAACAAACTTCTCACAGCCATCGAACGAAGCATTTTTAAAGCGTCCATATATGTGATCTAAACATCTACCAGATGCAACCCTAGTAGGCTCATTGATAAAGCATGCTAGGCCATTTGATGCTAGCAAAGCCAAATAATTGGAAACAGTTTCACTATTTTCTAAATTGTTGATATTAAAATCCCCAACAATAATAAGATTCTTCGATTTTTCATTCATTAAAAAACCTGAGAACTCTTCTATGTATGTCGATACGTTAAACGAATGCAGTCTGTATACGCATAAAAAACATACGCTTCATCGTTAATTTCAATGGAAACCTTTAAGACATCAGCACTAAAAAGAACAACAGAAACTATTTCTAGAATCTTGTATTCTTCTTTAACAAAACAACCAACGCCCCCTGCAGCGTAATTTTTATTCGTTTTTCAGTTAAATTTACACAAGCATAATGAAAAAAATGCATGCAATCACGAAAGTTATTTTTGTTTAAGCAATTGCGATCTATTTTTTGACCACACTTAGAACAATTCATTTTGAAAGAGTTAATGTTTTCTAAGAGATGCACACCCCACGACAAATCAGAGATAACTCCATATGTATATTTGTATTCTATGTATATACATATATATATTCTTTTTTTCTCTCTTATACTTTTAAATGTTTACATTGCTTGTTGCCTCTGTTGCTGTTGCTTTATTATTGACAACTTAATTTTGACAAAAATTCTTACTTCTATTATTAGTACTACAATTAGAACAGTTCGCCACAGGGTATTTGTGGCACGGAAGGTTGGTTTCGCTTTCCCAAAAATTAAATAAAAGTTATTTAATTATTTAATTTGATTTTAATATGAGATTTATTCTTAACTTCTTTAATAGGAAGGTGGTTGCTCTAATGGAGGTTGGCTTGTGAGAGAGAATATGACATACAATTCATGCGTTGACCGCGCATACAAAAATTAGTCAAATCGAGCCACCTTCAGCAGTGGTATAGTCAAAAAACCATTTTCCCGAGTGTTTTACTTGTCCACCTTCCGTCAAAATTATGCCACGCCCATAAAAACAGCAGGACCATGCAGAACTAATTTTTCCTTTTTTTACCAATATTAAGGCCCACCCACTTTTAAACACGCTTAAAAGGTAAAAAAGAGGCGGAAGGTGGATAAGTAAAACACTCGGGAAATGGTTTTTTGTGTAAAATTTCATAACTTTGTATGGCCCTCCTACAAAAAGGGGTTTTCATGGTGTGCTCAATGAGGGTTTTCATTAGAGTGGTGTCTGGAACCCTCACCCCATGCGGGTTATACTGATGTTCGCCATATAACACCTAATTTCGTATGGGGAAATAAAACCAATACAAACTGATGCACGTTCCACTAAAATTGGACCATGCCAATAAAAATAGTATGGTCGTATAAAGGTAATGTCAACCTTTTTTTGGTACCAATATTTATGTCAGCCCATTTTTAGCACGCCCTCTTATTACCCTACCACTGGCAAGGGTGGTCCGATTGATCCAGTTTTTCTTGTTTATTACAACTTACCCGTAATACCTTTCATTCGAAACCAATTAACCCCCAAACCTCCTTCAAAACACTCGGGAAAATGGTTTTTTGTGTAAAATTTCATAACTTTGTATGGCCCTCCTACAAAAAGGGGGCGTGACTGCCAAGAAAAAATACGGTTTTCATGGTGTGTTCAATGAGGGCTTTCATTAGAGTGGTGTCTGGAACCTCTCACCACATGCGGGTTATACTGCTGTTCTCCAGTTAACACCTAATTTCGCATGGGGAAATAAAAGCAATACAAACTGATGCACGTTCCACTAAAACTGGACCATGCCCATAAAAATAATATGGTCGTATGGACTTTTTAACACGCCCTCTAATTACCCGACCACTGGCAAGAGTGGCCCGATTGGTCTCGTTGTTTTTTGTTTATTAATACTTACCCGCAATACCTTTCATTCGATACCAATTAACCCCCAAACCTCCTTATTTTAGAGTGTGCCCATACTTTCCAAAAACGCATTTTAAAAGGAAGAACTCCTACTTACATATAAATTCATTGAGCGCATAGTATTTCACAGTGTGCCCATACTTTCCAAAAACGTCTTTTAAAAGGAAGAGCTCCTACTTAATTATAAATTCATTGAGCGCATAGTATTTTACAGTGTGCCCATAAATTAAAAACGCCTTTTAAAAGGAAGAACTCCTACAAATATATAATTGATCCACCTTCCTTTTTAACTATGCCACGCGCATAAAAACAGTAGGACCGTGTAGAACTAATTTTTAGCTTTCATTGTTTACCAATATTTAGACCCACCCACTTTTAAGCACGCCTCTTTTTTACCTTTTATATAAAAAAACAGTTTTTTGACTCTACCACTGCCAAAGTTGGCTCGATTGGCCTAACTTTTTTAAATGGAAGGTATTTTTATTACCGTTTATATGGTACCAATTAACCCCAAAACCTCCTTCAAGTCAATTGGGATAATGGATTTTTCTAAAAAAAAAAAAAAAAAAACTTTGACAGCCCCTCCTACTAAAACGGGGCGTGACCGCCAAGAAAAAATGCGGTTTCAGGGAGTGTACAATGAGGGCATTCAGGGAAGGGGTGTCTGGAACCCTCACCCCATGCGGGTTATACTGCAGTTTAGCCCTCAGGGGATCAGATGTGATCAGAGCAGAAGGCAGTTACCTTACAGGATCAGAGGTGATCGGAGCAGGAAGCAGCGACTGGTTGCTGCAGGTAGCGGAAATGCAGTGGTCGCGAGAGAACATGTTCTTGAGGTATTGGGAGATTTTAGTACAATTTGTCTGTGTACAGAGCGGATTGGTGGCTTGGACCGGTGGACGTAATAGTAGTAAGAGGAAGGATGTCCTGGAGATAGTCCATGGTTATACGCCAGCAGGAAGGAAAGAGTCACCAGTGAAAATGAAATTAATCATACTGAAGGACGAAATGCCGGTGTGGCAGAGGTCAAGGCACATGCCGTACGAAAATCAAAGGGTGGTTAAAGATCTGATCAACCAGTGGTTAGTGGAAAATATTGTTCAGCACAGTACGTCCGAGTACGCAACACCTATAGTTCTCGTATCCAAGAAAAATGGAATCAAACGATTGTGCTGTGATTACAGGATGCTCAACGAAAAGATCGCACGGAATATCTTCCCCATGCTTTTAACTGATGATGTTTTGGATCGGCTACAGGGAGCAGTAGTGTCCCAATGGATGAAGCTTCACGGACGTACACATCAATTTGTTACCAGTGTTCGGGAGTACCTCTGCACCTCTCCGGCAGTGTTTGCGAGATACATTTCTGCTATTTTCTATTTTCTGAGAATTGATCCAGGAAGGTTTCGTAATAGTGTACATTGACGACCTCCAGATTTCATTCAAGGATGAAAAGAAATGCATCAGGAGACTGCGTAAGGTATTGTAAGGTATTAGAAATTAGAAGTAGCCGCAGAATATGGTTTGCGTATTAACTGGACAAAATGTTTTTAAAGAGGAAGATAGAGTTCTTAGGGTACGTCATTGAGAAGAACACCATCAGCCAATCAACGGAGAAAACGAGAGCGGTAAGCACCTTTTCAGTGCCGCGCGATAACAAA
The DNA here is from genome assembly GCA_947095585.1 of Nephrocerus scutellatus. Classification (NCBI taxonomy): domain Eukaryota; kingdom Metazoa; phylum Arthropoda; class Insecta; order Diptera; family Pipunculidae; genus Nephrocerus; species Nephrocerus scutellatus. Next base: position 78,202,765 of record OX352763.1, read on the forward strand.
GTGCTTCAACGCTACCTTGGTCTCACGTCCTATATCCTCCTATATCCGACGTTTTATCGAGGGGTATGCAGTAATCCCCAAGTCATTGTTGGATCTGCTACGCAAGGGTTTAGAGTTTAGCCTAGAAAACTAACAAATCGCCTGTCCTTAAGCTATTTAACCCAAAGGCGGCAACGGAAATTCACGCGGATGCGAGCAAATTTGCTCTTTTGTTGCAGAAGGATGCAGACGATCAACAGCTGCATCCGATACAATATATGAGCCAGAAGACTACATCAACGGAGGAAAAGTATCACTCCTATGAACTTGAAGTGCTAGCGACGCTTTGAAAAACTGGATAATTTACGTCATGGTTATTAGAATCAAAATTGAAAGATGAGTACTTTCTATATCGACCAGATCGGACCAATGGAATCAACGCATAAGCAATACAACCATATACTCGTCATAGTAGATGCGTACTCCAAGTTTGTTTGGTTATATCCGACTAAGAGCACGGGGTCTAATGAGGTTATTAAGAAACTGAGGAAGTAATCGGCGACATTCGGCAGCCCAAAAAAAGTGATAACCGACAGAGAAACAGCTTTCACGTCGAGCACTTTTATTGACTACTGCAAAGAAGAGGAAATCTAACATCTTGTTATAGCTACGGGGAATCCCCGAGGAAGCGGGCAGGTGGAAAGGATCCACCGAATCATCGTGCCAATGCTCTCTAAAGAATGCATCGGTAGTTCACAGAATTGGTGCAAGAACTTGGACCGTGTTCAACAGGTGATTAAAAACACTCCGCCAAGGAAAACAAAGTTGAGTCCGTTTCGAATCCCCGAGTATTCGGATTTTCGAGCGCTGCTGGAAGAGCGAATTGGATGCCGAGCAAGATTATGTTCGAGAAGAAGCACGCGACAATATTCAACTAATCCAACAGCAAAATAAGAGGAACTTCGACAAGAAGCTGCCAGTGACAGTGTACGAGTTGAATTAGTTAGTCGCCATTAAGCGCACTCAGTTTGGCACAATACTCGAAGTTGAGACATAAATACTTAGGACATACAAAGTTATTCGTGTAAGTAATCACGGTAGATACAAGGTGCAGAAAGTCGGTGATCACGAGTTGCCAAGAACAACGATCACCGTGGCCGAATATATTAAGAAGTGGGATTAAACATTGCAGTCGGGTCGACTGAACACCAGGATAGCCGAAATGTGGGATTGGGCCTATCTGACAGACGATACCCTACGAACGACAAACGACTTACATAGAATGTAAATAAACAAGTAAACGGGACGTTAGCCAACTGACGACAGAACATACGATGTACTAAAACGAGACGAACAAAGAAGAACGACGAAAACGAACAAGAGCACGACAGTCGTAGTCAAACACCACAAGAGTGAAGTCGTTAATTGAAGTAAGCTAAAAAAATTTATTTATCTACTTGAATGTTATTATATAATTATATGTAATGAATTATACTTTTTATATATGTGTATATTTGTATTCTATGTATATACATATATATATTCTTTTTTTCTCTCTTATACTTTTAAATGTTTACATTGCTTGTTGCCTCTGTTGCTGTTGCTTTATTTATTGACAACTTAATTTTGACAAAAATGCTTACTTCTATTATTAGTACTACAATTAGAACAGTTCGCCACAGGGTATTTGTGGCACGGAAGGTTGGTTTCGCTTTCCCAAAAATTAAATAAAAGTTATTTAATTATTTAATTTGATTTTAATATGAGATTTATTCTTAACTTCTTTAATAGGAAGGTGGTTGCTCTAATGGAGGTTGGCTTGTGAGAGAGAATATGACATACAATTCATGCGTTGACCGCGCATACAAAAATTAGTCAAATCGAGCCACCTTCAGCAGTGGTATAGTCAAAAAACCATTTTCCCGAGTGTTTTACTTGTCCACCTTCCGTCAAAATTATGCCACGCCCATAAAAACAGCAGGACCATGCAGAACTAATTTTTCCTTTTTTTACCAATATTAAGGCCCACCCACTTTTAAACACGCTTAAAAGGTAAAAAAGAGGCGGAAGGTGGATAAGTAAAACACTCGGGAAATGGTTTTTTGTGTAAAATTTCATAACTTTGTATGGCCCTCCTACAAAAAGGGGTTTTCATGGTGTGCTCAATGAGGGTTTTCATTAGAGTGGTGTCTGGAACCCTCACCCCATGCGGGTTATACTGATGTTCGCCATATAACACCTAATTTCGTATGGGGAAATAAAACCAATACAAACTGATGCACGTTCCACTAAAATTGGACCATGCCAATAAAAATAGTATGGTCGTATAAAGGTAATGTCAACATTTTTGTGGTACCAATATTTATGTCAGCCCATTTTTAGCACGCCCTCTTATTACCCTACCACTGGCAAGGGTGGTCCGATTGATCCCGTTTTTCTTGTTTATTACAACTTACCCGTAATACCTTTCATTCGAAACCAATTAACCCCCAAACCTCCTTCAAAACACTCGGGAAAATGGTTTTTTGTGTAAAATTTCATAACTTTGTATGGCCCTCCTACAAAAAGGGGGCGTGACCGCCAAGAAAAAATACGGTTTTCATGGTGTGTTCAATGAGGGCTTTCATTAGAGTGGTGTCTGGAACCCCTCACCACATGCGGGTTATACTGCTGTTCTCCAGTTAACACCTAATTTCGCATGGGGAAATAAAAGCAATACAAACTGATGCACGTTCCACTAAAACTGGACCATGCCCATAAAAATAATATGGTCGTATGGACTTTTTAACACGCCCTCTAATTACCCGACCACTGGCAAGAGTGGCCCGATTGGTCTCGTTGTTTTTTGTTTATTAATACTTACCCGCAATACCTTTCATTCGATACCAATTAACCCCCAAACCTCCTTATTTTAGAGTGTGCCCATACTTTCCAAAAACGCATTTTAAAAGGAAGAACTCCTACTTACATATAAATTCATTGAGCGCATAGTATTTCACAGTGTGCCCATACTTTCCAAAAACGTCTTTTAAAAGGAAGAGCTCCTACTTAATTATAAATTCATTGAGCGCATAGTATTTTACAGTGTGCCCATAAATTAAAAACGCCTTTTAAAAGGAAGAACTCCTACAAATATATAATTGATCCACCTTCCTTTTTAACTATGCCACGCGCATAAAAACAGTAGGACCGTGTAGAACTAATTTTTAGCTTTCATTGTTTACCAATATTTAGACCCACCCACTTTTAAGCACGCCTCTTTTTTACCTTTTATATAAAAAAACAGTTTTTTGACTCTACCACTGCCAAAGTTGGCTCGATTGGCCTAACTTTTTTAAATGGAAGGTATTTTTATTACCGTTTATATGGTACCAATTAACCCCAAAACCTCCTTCAAGTCAATTGGGATAATGGATTTTTCTAAAAAAAAAAAAAAAACTTTGACAGCCCCTCCTACTAAAACGGGGCGTGACCGCCAAGAAAAAATGCGGTTTCAGGGAGTGTACAATGAGGGCATTCAGGGAAGGGGTGTCTGGAACCCTCACCCCATGCGGGTTATACTGCAGTTTAGCCCTCAGGGGATCAGATGTGATCAGAGCAGAAGGCAGCGACTGGTTGCTGCAGGTAGCGGAAATGCAGTGGTCGCGAGAGAACATGTTCTTGAGGTATTGGGAGATTTTAGTACAATTTGTCTGTGTACAGAGCGGATTGGTGGCTTGGACCGGTGGACGTAATAGTAGTAAGAGGAAGGATGTCCTGGAGATAGTCCATGGTTATACGCCAGCAGGAAGGAAAGAGTCACCAGTGAAAATGAAATTAATCATACTGAAGGACGAAATGCCGGTGTGGCAGAGGTCAAGGCACATGCCGTACGAAAATCAAAGGGTGGTTAAAGATCTGATCAACCAGTGGTTAGTGGAAAATATTGTTCAGCACAGTACGTCCGAGTACGCAACACCTATAGTTCTCGTATCCAAGAAAAATGGAATCAAACGATTGTGCTGTGATTACAGGATGCTCAACGAAAAGATCGCACGGAATATCTTCCCCATGCTTTTAACTGATGATGTTTTGGATCGGCTACAGGGAGCAGTAGTGTCCCAATGGATGAAGCTTCACGGACGTACACATCCATTTGTTACCAGTGTTCGGGAGTTTGAATTCTTATATGTTCCGTTGGGAATATGCACCTCTCCGGCAGTGTTTGCGAGATACATTTCTGCTATTTTCTATTTTCTGAGAATTGATCCAGGAAGGTTTGGTAATAGTGTACATTGACGACCTCCAGATTTCATTCAAGGATGAAAAGAAATGCATCAGGAGAATGCGTAAGGTATTGTAAGGTATTAGAAATTAGAAGTAGCCGCAGAATATGGTTTGCGTATTAACTGGACAAAATGTTTTTAAGGAGGAAGATAGAGTTCTTAGGGTACGTCATTGAGAAGAACACCATCAGCTAATCAACGGAGAAAACGAGAGCGGTAAGCACCTTTTCAGTGCCGCGCGATAACAAAGTGCTTCAACGCTACCTTGGTCTCACGTCCTATATCCGACGTTTTATCGAGGGGTATGCAGTAATCCCCAAGTCATTGTTGGATCTGCTACGCAAGGGTTTAGAGTTTAGCCTAGAAAACTAACAAATCGCCTGTCCTTAAGCTATTTAACCCAAAGGCGGCAACGGAAATTCACGCGGATGCGAGCAAATTTGCTCTTTTGTTGCAGAAGGATGCAGACGATCAACAGCTGCATCCGATACAATATATGAGCCGGAAGACTACATCAACGGAGGAAAAGTATCACTCCTATGAACTTGAAGTGCTAGCGACGCTTTGAAAAACTGGATAATTTACGTCATGGTTATTAGAATCAAAATTGAAAGATGAGTACTTTCTATATCGACCAGATCGGACCAATGGAATCAACGCATAAGCAATACAACCATATACTCGTCATAGTAGATGCGTACTCCAAGTTTGTTTGGTTATATCCGACTAAGAGCACGGGGTCTAATGAGGTTATTAAGAAACTGAGGAAGTAATCGGCGACATTCGGCAGCCCAAAAAAAGTGATAACCGACAGAGAAACAGCTTTCACGTCGAGCACTTTTATTGACTACTGCAAAGAAGAGGAAATCTAACATCTTGTTATAGCTACGGGGAATCCCCGAGGAAGCGGGCAGGTGGAAAGGATCCACCGAATCATCGTGCCAATGCTCTCTAAAGCATGCATCGGTAGTTCACAGAATTGGTGCAAGAACTTGGACCGTGTTCAACAGGTGATTAAAAACACGAACAAAGTTGAGTCCGTTTCGAATCCCCGAGTATTCGGATTTTCGAGCGCTGCTGGAAGAGCGAATTGGATGCCGAGCAAGATTATGTTCGAGAAGAAGCACGCGACAATATTCAACTAATCCAACAGCAAAATAAGAGGAACTTCGACAAGAAGCTGCCAGTGACAGTGTACGAGTTGAATTAGTTAGTCGCCATTAAGCGCACTCAGTTTGGCACAATACTCGAAGTTGAGACATAAATACTTAGGACATACAAAGTTATTCGTGTAAGTAATCACGGTAGATACAAGGTGCAGAAAGTCGGTGATCACGAGTTGCCAAGAACAACGATCACCGTGGCCGAATATATTAAGAAGTGGGATTAAACATTGCAGTCGGGTCGACTGAACACCAGGATAGCCGAAATGTGGGATTGGGCCTATCTGACAGACGATACCCTACGAACGACAAACGACTTACATAGAATGTAAATAAACAAGTAAACGGGACGTTAGCCAACTGACGACAGAACATACGATGTACTAAAACGAGACGAACAAAGAAGAACGACGAAAACGAACAAGAGCACGACAGTCGTAGTCAAACACCACAAGAGTGAAGTCGTTAATTGAAGTAAGCTAAAAAATTTATTTATCTACTTGAATGTTATTATATAATTATTCTTTTTTTCTCTCTTATACTTTTAAATGTTTACATTGCTTGTTGCCTCTGTTGCTGTTGCTTTATTTATTGACAACTTAATTTTGACAAAAATTATTACTTCTATTATTAGTACTACAATTAGAACAGTTCGCCACAGGGTATTTGTGGCACGGAAGGTTGGTTTCGCTTTCCCAAAAATTAAATAAAAGTTATTTAATTATTTAATTTGATTTTAATATGAGATTTATTCTTAACTTCTTTAATAGGAAGGTGGTTGCTCTAATGGAGGTTGGCTTGTGAGAGAGAATATGACATACAATTCATGCGTTGACCGCGCATACAAAAATTAGTCAAATCGAGCCACCTTCAGCAGTGGTATAGTCAAAAAACCATTTTCCCGAGTGTTTTACTTGTCCACCTTCCGTCAAAATTATGCCACGCCCATAAAAACAGCAGGACCATGCAGAACTAATTTTTCCTTTTTTTACCAATATTAAGACTTTTAAACACGCTTAAAAGGTAAAAAAGAGGCGGAAGGTGGAAGGAAGGAAGGAATATCGACCAGATCGGACCAATGGAATCAACGCATAAGCAATACAACCATATACTCGTCATAGTAGATGCGTACTCCAAGTTTGTTTGGTTATATCCGACTAAGAGCACGGGGTCTAATGAGGTTATTAAGAAACTGAGGAAGTAATCGGCGACATTCGGCAGCCCAAAAAGAGATAACCGACAGAGAAACAGCTTTCACGTCGAGCACTTTTATTGACTACTGCAAAGAAGAGGAAATCTAACATCTTGTTATAGCTACGGGGAATCCCCGAGGAAGCGGGCAGGTGGAAAGGATCCACCGAATCATCGTGCCAATGCTCTCTAAAGAATGCATCGGTAGTTCACAGAATTGGTGCAAGAACTTGGACCGTGTTCAACAGGTGATTAAAAACACTCCGCCAAGGATAACAAAGTTGAGTCCGTTTCGAATCCCCGAGTATTCGGATTTTCGAGCGCTGCTGGAAGAGCGAATTGGATGCCGAGCAAGATTATGTTCGAGAAGAAGCACGCGACAATATTCAACTAATCCAACAGCAAAATAAGAGGAACTTCGACAAGAAGCTGCCAGTGACAGTGTACGAGTTGAATTAGTTAGTCGCCATTAAGCGCACTCAGTTTGGCACAATACTCGAAGTTGAGACATAAATACTTAGGACATACAAAGTTATTCGTGTAAGTAATCACGGTAGATACAAGGTGCAGAAAGTCGGTGATCACGAGTTGCCAAGAACAACGATCACCGTGGCCGAATATATTAAGAAGTGGGATTAAACATTGCAGTCGGGTCGACTGAACACCAGGATAGCCGAAATGTGGGATTGGGCCTATCTGACAGACGATACCCTACGAACGACAAACGACTTACATAGAATGTAAATAAACAAGTAAACGGGACGTTAGCCAACTGACGACAGAACATACGATGTACTAAAACGAGACGAACAAAGAAGAACGACGAAAACGAACAAGAGCACGACAGTCGTAGTCAAACGCCACAAGAGTGAAGTCGTTAATTGAAGTAAGCTAAAAAAATGTATTTATCTACTTGAATGTTATTATATAATTATATGTAATGAATTATACTTTTTATATATGTGTATATTTGTATTCTATGTATATACATATATATATTCTTTTTTTCTCTCTTATACTTTTAAATGTTTACATTGCTTGTTGCCTCTGTTGCTGTTGCTTTATTTATTGACAACTTAATTTTGACAAAAATTCTTACTTCTATTATTAGTACTACAATTAGAACAGTTCGCCACAGGGTATTTGTGGCACGGAAGGTTGGTTTCGCTTTCCCAAAAATTAAATAAAAGTTATTTAATTATTTAATTTGATTTTAATATGAGATTTATTCTTAACTTCTTTAATAGGAAGGTGTTTGCTCTAATGGAGGTTGGCTTGTGAGAGAGAATATGACATACAATTCATGCGTTGACCGCGCATACAAAAATTAGTCAAATCGAGCCACCTTCAGCAGTGGTATAGTCAAAAAACCATTTTCCCGAGTGTTTTACTTGTCCACCTTCCGTCAAAATTATGCCACGCCCATAAAAACAGCAGGACCATGCAGAACTAATTTTTCCTTTTTTTTACCAATATTAAGGCCCACCCACTTTTAAACACGCTTAAAAGGTAAAAAAGAGGCGGAAGGTGGATAAGTAAAACACTCTGGAAATGGTTTTTTGTGTAAAATTTCATAACTTTGTATCCTCCTACAAAAAGGGGGCGTGACCGCCAAGAAAAAATACGGTTTTCATGGTGTGTTCAATGTGGGCTTTCATTAGAGTGGTGTCTGGAACCCCTCACCACATGCGGGTTATACTGCTGTTCTCCAGTTAACACCTAATTTCGCATGGGGAAATAAAAGCAATACAAACTGATGCACGTTCCACTAAAACTGGACCATGCCCATAAAAATAATATGGTCGTATGGACTTTTTAACACGCCCTCTAATTACCCGACCACTGGCAAGAGTGGCCCGATTGGTCTCGTTGTATTTTGTTTATTAATACTTACCCGTAATACCTTTCATTCGATACCAATTAACCCCCAAACCTCCTTATTTTAGAGTGTGCCCATACTTTCCAAAAACGCATTTTAAAAGGAAGAACTCCTACTTACATATAAATTCAATTAGCGCATAGAATTTCACAGTGTGCCCATACTTTCCAAAAACGTCTTTTAAAAGGCAGAGCTCCTACTTAATTATAAATTCATTGAGCGCATCATATTTTACAGTGTGCCCATAAATTAAAAACGCCTTTTAAAAGGAAGAACTCCTACAAATATATAATTGATCCACCTTCCTTTTTAACTATGCCACGCGCATAAAAACAGTAGGACCGTGTAGAACTAATTTTTAGCTTTCATTGTTTACCAATATTTAGACCCACCCACTTTTAAGGACGCCTCTTTTTTACCTTTTATATAAAAAACAGTTTTTTGACTCTACCACTGCCGAAGGTGGCTCGATTGGCCTTTCTTTTTTTTAAACTTTTATATGGTACCAATTAACCCCAAAACCTTCTTCAAGTCACTTGGGAAAATGGATTTTTCTGAAAAAAAAAAAAAACTTTGACAGCCCCTCCTACTAACACGGGGCGTGACCGCCAAGAAAAAATGCGGTTTTCAGGGAGTATACAATGAGGGCTTTCAGGGAAGGGGTGTCTGGAACCCTCACCCCATGCGGGTTATACTGCAGTTTAGCCCTCAGGGGTTCAGATGTGATCGGAGCAGGGTGCAGTGACCTTAGAGGATCAGAGGTGATCGGAGCAGGTGACAGCGACCTCAAGGGATCAGATGTGATCGGAGCAGAAGGCAGTTACCTTACAGGATCAGAGGTGACCAGAGCAGGAAGCTGCAGGTGGCGGAAATGCGGTGGTCGCGAGAGAGCATGTTCTTGAGGTATTGGGAAATTTAAGTACGATTTGTCTGTGTACAGAGCGGAGTGGTGGCTTGGACTGGTGGACATAATAGTGGTAAGAGGAAGGATGTCCTGGAGATAGTCCATGGTTATACGCCAGCAGGAAGGAAAGAGTCACCAGTGAAAATGAAAATCATACTGAAGGGCGAAATTCCAATGTGGCAGAGGTCAAGGCGCATGCCGTACGAAAATCAAAGGGTGGTTGAAGATCTGATCAACCAGTGGTTAGTGGAAAATATTGTTCAACGGAATATCTTCCCCATGCTTTTAACTGATGATGTTTTGGATCGGCTACAGGGAGCAGTAGTGTCCCAATGGATTAAGCTTCACGGACGTACACATCCATTTGTTACCAGTGACCGGGAGTTTGAATTCTTATATGTTTCGTTTGGAATATGCACCTCTCCGGCAGTGTTTGCGAGATACATTTCTGCTATTTTCTATTTTCTGAGAATTGATCCAGGAAGGCTTCGTAATAGTGTACATGGACGACCTCCAGATTCCAGCCAAGGATGAAGAGAAAGGCATCAGGAGACTGCGTAAGGTATTAGAAATTAGAAGTTGCCGCAGAATATGGTTTGCGTATTAACTGGACAAAATGTTTTTAAGGAGGAAGATAGAGTTCTTAGGGTACGTCATTGAGAAGAACACCATCAGCCAATCAACGGAGAAAACGAGAGCGGTAAGCACCTTTTCAATGCCGCACGATAACAAAGTGCTTCAACGCTACCTTGGTCTCAATTCCTATTTCTGACGTTTTATCGAGGGTTATGCAGTGATCCCCAAGCCATTGTCGGATCTGCTACGCAAGGGTTTAGATTTTAGGCTAGAAAACTAACAAATCGCCTGTCCTTAAGCTAATTAACCCAAAGGCGGCACCGGAAATTCACGCGGATGCGAGCAAATTTGCTCTTTTGCTGCATAAGGATGCAGATGATCAACAGCTGCATCCGATACAATATATGAGCCGGTAGACTACATCAACGGAGGAAAAGTATCACTCCTATGAACTGGAAGTGCTAGCGATCATAGACGCTTTGAAAAAGTGGACATTCGGCAGCCCAAAAAAAGTGATAACCGAAAGAGAAACAGCTTTCACGTCGAGCGCTTTTAGTGACTACTGCAAAGAAGAGAAAATCCAACATCTTGTTATAGCTACGGGGGTTCCCCGAGGAAGCGGGCAGGTGGAAAGGATCCACCGAATCATCGTGCCTATGCTCTCTAAAGCATGCATCGGTAGTTCACAGAATTGGTGCAAGAGCTTGGACCGTGTTCAACAGGTGATTACCAACACTCCGCCAAGGAAAACAAAGTTGAGTCCGTTTCGAATACTAACCGGGTTGGAAATGCGTATCCCCGAGTATTCGGATCTTCGAGCGCTGCTGGAAGAGCGAATTGGATGCCGAGCAAGATTATGTTCAAGATGAAGCACGCGACAATATTCAACTAATCCAACAGCAAAATAAGAGAAACTTCGACAAGAAGCGGTCGCCAGAGACAGTGTACGAGTTGAATTAGTTACAATTCATGCGTTGACCGCGTATACAAAAATTAGGCCAATCGAGTCACCTTCGGAAGTGGTAGAGTCAAAAAACTGTCTTTTTCTTTATATAAAAGCTAAAAAAGAGGCGTGTTTAAAAGTGGGTGGGCCTAAATATTGGTAATAAATGAAAGGTAAAAATTAGTTTTGCATGGTCCTGCTGTTTTTATGGGCGTGGCATAATTTTAACGGAAGGTGGATAAGTAAAACTCTCGGGAAAATGGTTTTTTGTGTAAAATTTCTTAACTTTGTATGGCCTTCCTACAAAAAGAGGCGTGACCGCCAAGAAAAAATGCGGTTTTCATGGTGTGCTCAATGAGGGTTTTCATTAGAGTGGTGTCTGGAACCCCTCACCCTATGCGGGTTATACTGCTGTTCGCAATATAACACCTAATTTCGTATGGGGAAATAAAAGCAATACAAACTGATGCACGTTCCACTAAAATTGGACCATGCCCATAAATATAGTATGGTCGTATAGAGGTAATGTGAACCTTGTGTTAACCAAGTGATAACCAATTGTGTTGATTTTAAGTGGGCTTTAATTCGCGCCTTTACTGTGATGAGAGGTGAAATCCCAACCACTCATTCTCTTGTTAGTGAGAACAAGGAAATTCTGCTACCGCAGCTCGATTGAGTGAAGTTGGTGGATTGTGTGAATTATTGCCATTCCATATCAACGGTGATGGGCGCTCGGTCGAGTTCGTGGTGTTAGCTCGTGTGCAAGCTAACAAGTTAGTAAAAGTCGTAATCGTACTTAATTTGTAATCGGAATATTAAAGTCGTGTTATTAATTCAGAAGTGGGATCGCCATCGCCTATATCCATTAAAAAAGATAATTGTGTAATTTGGAAAGTTGAATTTGGAAATTATTAAAATGCCAATTGCAGTGCAAAAATTGCCAATGGATGAAGCTTCACGGACGTACACATCCATTTGTTATCAGTGACCAGGAGTTTGAATTCTTATATGTTCCGTTTGGAATATGCACCTCTCCGGCAGTGTTTGCGAGATACATTTCTGCTATTTTCTAATTTCTGAGAATTGATCCAGGAAGGCTTCGTAATAGTGTACATGGAAGACCTCCAGATTCCAGCCAAGGATGAAGAGAAAGGCATCAGGAGACTGCGTAAGGTATTAGAAATTAGAAGTTGCCGCAGAATATGGTTTGCGTATTAACTGGACAAAATGTTTTTAAGGAGGAAGATAGAGTTCTTAGGGTACGTCATTGAGAAGAACACCATCAGCCAATCAACGGAGAAAACGAGAGCGGTAAGCACCTCTTCAGTGCCGCGCGATAACAAAGTGCTTCAACGCTACCTTGGTCTCACGTCCTATTTCTGACGTTTTATCGAGGGGTATGCAGTGATCCCCAAGCCATTGTCGGATCTGCTACGCAAGGGTTAAGATTTTAGGCTAGAAAACTAACAAATCGCCTGTCCTTAAGCTATTTAACCCAAAGGCGGCAACGGAAATTCACGCGGATGCGAGCAAATTTGCTCTTTTGCTGCATAGGGATGCAGACGATCAACAGCTGCATCCGATACAGTATATGAGCCGGTAGACTACATCAACGGAGGAAAAGTATAACTCCTATGAACTGGAAGTGCTAGCGATCATAGACGCTTTGAAAAAGTGGACATTCGGCAGCCCAAAAAAAGTGATAACCGAAGGAAGAAACAGCTTTCACGTCGAGCGCTTTTAGTGACTACTGCAAAGAAGAGAAAATCCAACATCTTGTTATAGCTACGGGGGTTCCCAGAAGAAGCGGGCAGGTGGAAAGGATCCACCGAATCATCGTGCCAATGCTCTCTAAAGCATGCATCGGTAGTTCACAGAATTGGTGCAAGAACTTGGACCGTGTTCAACAGGTGATTAATAACACTCCGCCAAGGAAAACAAAGTTGAGTACGTTTCGAATACTAACCAGGTTGGAAATGCGTATCCCCGAGTATTCGGATCTTCGAGCGCTGCTGGAAGAGCGAATTGGATGCAGTTTGGCACGATACTCGAAGTTGAGACATAAATACTAAGGACCATACAAAGTTATTCGTGTAGGTAATCACGGCAGATACAAGGTGCAGAAAGTCGGTGATAACGAGTTGCCAAGAACAAACACCACAAGAGTGAAATAGTTAGTTGAAGTAAGCTAAAAAAGTTTTATTTATCTACTTGTATGTTATTATATCATTATATGTAATGAATTATACTTTTTATATATATCATTTTTCTTCAAATTCACAATATTAAAATATCAATAACTTATAGTATAGAATAAAGAAATATTCATGACATTCTGTATTTTTATATACTAAGTATTAAAAAATAGTTTTGAATGCCACTTCAAAGGGCTTATATATATTTAAATATTAGTTATGGGTGGGGTGACCCTATTAAAACAATTTTTACTATACAAAATAGGTATATGCTTACAATAATAAAGGAACAGCAAATTCGACTGCATAAATTAAGTAATGCTACAAAAGAAAACTTTATTTTTTAATTATATAAGATGTAATTGCTTCAAGATAAAATAAAATAAGATTAAACTTAAATTAAGCCAGAATATCATGAAGAAAAGATTCTAAACTATTGTAATCTAAATTCAATAGCCAGTGTTTTACAAGTTTTAAACGCATTTCAGGCATTGCTGTTGCTTTGATGGATTGAGGAAGATTATTGAATAAACGACATGATAAAACTGAATAAAAATTACGAAAAGTAGTCGTTCGGAAGGTTGGCACAGATACCATGTTCAAAAAGTTTCCACGTAAATTATAACTAGAGATTCATAAAGAAAGTCTTCAACACTTTAAAGCAATACAAATGCCGGACTGGAAGAATTTGTTGGTCGTAGAACAGTGGAAAACACGGATGTCTTCTAGGTTTCCGGCATATTATTCTTAAAATATATTTCTGCAGTATTAACAAAGGTTGAATTTTATTTAAATAAACAGCTCCCCAACATACAATAGCATATTGCAGTTTGGAATGGAAAATTCCGTAATATATCGATTTTAACAGCTTTGTTGAGCAGATATTTCGCAAATAGAAAAAATGTCTAAGTGTACAACGGAAATATTTCCTCAAAGTTTCTACGTGATACGAGAAGCTCATTCTAGAATCGATTGAACGCCATAAGTATTTAAATTCATTCACTGTCTCAATTAAAAAACACATGTTACTGCAACTTGAACTATCACAAAAGGAGTTAGAAGTCGTACTCATGCAATTTAACAACTTCTATTTTTGGCACTCAGGTGCATGATAAAAAACATTACAGCTTCTCAATTAACTTAGATCCCAATTGATGTCGGAAACAAGATCCAAAGGACTATTCGAACCATAAGAAAAGCCTATATCATCCGCAAAACCAGTAGGAGATCCTTTGAAATTAAGTGCACGGAGGGAATTAATATAGACTAGAAAAAAAAATTGGTCCCAAAACAGAACCTTGTGGTACACCCAAATTGAAGAACTTTATGTCGCTTCTAATCTCATCCAATTTCACTCTTTGCGACCTATCTTTTAAATAAGATCTAAACCAATCTAGTACGAAACCACGAAAACCGGCTTTTTTTAATTTTCTCAGCAGAATATTGTGATTGACCATATCAAAAGCTTTGGTGATATCAATAAATAATCCAGCCGGACACTTTTTCCCATCAAGGTTTGACATTACTTGTGCTCACTAATCTATTTTTGACAAGTTTTTCGAAGATTTTACTGAAAATTGGAAGAAGTGATATGGGCCTGTAGTTACACATTTCCATAGTAGAACCTTTCTTAAACAATGGTATAATGTCTGCACATTTCAGTTCTTCTGGAAACATCTTCTGACAAGACATCCACTACGAAGCAAGCAACTTTTTTTAAAAGCAGGTTCGAAACACCATCAACACCACACGATTTAGAATTTTTTAAAGTACCAATAACTTTTAATATTTCAAGCGATGTAATGGGCTCATAAACAAAACTGTTTCTTTGAAACAGTTCATCAGAGCTACAAAAGCCTGAACATGAGTAACAATGCGTTAGGACGGGGCCTGGTTGTAAGCTACTGGCTTTATTAGCGAAATAGTAATTAAATGCCTCAGACATGACAGATTTGTCTGTAACGTCGACGTTATTAAGACGTAGAATAGCAGGTTTCTTAGAAATGGAAGAATTGTTAAGTAATCTATTTACTAATTGCCATTCATTTTTTATGTTTCCCTTAGCAGAATTAAATTGAGTACAGTAATAGTTATCTCGACAGATCGGAATCTCCTTGTTAAGCTCATCGCACAATTTTTTATATTTTCTTTTTAAACTCCGATTTTGAGGATACTTTTTGCACTTTATGCTGAGTTTGTTTTTACCTCTTACTTTATTCAACAGATACCTAGAGATCCAAGGTTAAAGTCTTTTTACAAAAATTTTTGAAGGCAAGACTGAGGAACAGTTAAGAATGTGTTTCTTAAGGCTAACAATAAATATAGAATAGGCCTTAGAAGCATCTCTAAACGAGTAAACATCTTCCCAAAACTCATAAAAAAGACTGTTTTTAAGTTTGCTGAAGTTAATTTTGATCACACTGTCATCCGATTTTGGAGTTTTTCTACCTTTGCTATTGATGTGGACTAAAAGCCCTGTCATACAGTGATCAGTGATCATTAGATCAAGAACAAACTTCTCACAGCCATCGAACGAAGCATTTTTAAAGCGTCCATATATGTGATCTAAACATCTACCAGATGCAACCCTAGTAGGCTCATTGATAAAGCATGCTAGGCCATTTGATGCTAGCAAAGCCAAATAATTGGAAACAGTTTCACTATTTTCTAAATTGTTGATATTAAAATCCCCAACAATAATAAGATTCTTCGATTTTTCATTCATTAAAAAACCTGAGAACTCTTCTATGTATGTCGATACGTTAAACGAATGCAGTCTGTATACGCATAAAAAACATACGCTTCATCGTTAATTTCAATTGAAACCTTTAAGACATCAGCACTAAAAAGAACAACAGAAACTATTTCTAGAATCTTGTATTCTTCTTTAACAAAACAACCAACGCCCCCTGCAGCGTAATTTTTATTCGTTTTTCAGTTAAATTTACACAAGCATAATGAAAAAAATGCATGCAATCACGAAAGTTATTTTTGTTTAAGCAATTGCGATCTATTTTTTGACCACACTTAGAACAATTCATTTTGAAAGAGTTAATGTTTTCTAAGAGATGCACACCCACGACAAATCAGAGATAACTCCATATGTATATTTGTATTCTATGTATATACATATATATATTCTTTTTTTCTCTCTTATACTTTTAAATGTTTACATTGCTTGTTGCCTCTGTTGCTATTGCTTTATTATTGACAACTTAATTTTGACAAAATTTCTTACTTCTATTATTGGTACTACAATTAGAACTGTTCGCCACAGGGTATTTGTGGCACGGAAGGTTGGTTTCGCTTTCCCAAAAATTAAATAAAAATAAGTTATTTAATTATTTAATTTGATTTTAATATGAGATTTATTCTTAACTTCTTTAATAGGTAGGTGGTTGCTCTAATGGAGGTTGGCTTGTGAAAGAGAACATGACGTATAATTCATGCGTTGACCGCGCATACAAAAATTAGGCCAATCGAGCCACCTTCGGCAGTGGTAGAGTCAAAAAACTGTCTTTTATATAAAAGGTAAAAAAGAGGCGTGTTTAAAAGTGGGTGGGCCTAAATATTGGTAATAAATGAAAGGTAAAATTTAGTTCTGCATGGTCCTGCTGTTTTTATGAGCGTGGCATAATTTTAACGGAAGGTGGATAAGTAAAACACTCGGGAAATGGTTTTTTGTGTAAAATTTCTTAACTTTGAGGGTTTTCATTAGAGTGGTGTCTGGAACCCCTCAACCCATGCGGGTTATACTGCTGTTCGCCATATAACACCTAATTTCGTATGGGGAAATAAAAGCAATACAAACTGATGCACGTTCCACTAAAATTGGACCATGCCCATAAATATAGTATGGTCGTATAGAGGTAATGTGAACCTTGTGTTAACCAATTGATAATTAATTGTGTTGATTTTAAGTGGGCTTTAATTCGCGCCTTTACTGTGATGAGAGGTGAAATCCCAACCACTCATTCTCTTGTTAGTGCGAACAAGGAAATTCTGCTACCGCAGCTCGATTGAGTGAAGTTGGTGGATTGTGTGAATTATTGCCATTCCATATCAACGGTGATGGGCGATCGGTCGAGTTCGTGGTGTTAGCTCGTGTGCAAGCTAACAAGTTAGTAAAAGTCGTAATCGTACTTAATTTGTAATCGGAATATTAAAGTCGTGTTATTAATTCAGAAGTGGGATCGCCATCGCCTATATTCATTAGAAAAGATAATTGTGTAATTTGGAAAGTTGAATTTGGAAATATTAAAATGCCAATTGCAGTGCAAAAATTGCAAAGAAAAAAAAAATAAGTTGTTGCCTGTCGATCAAATTTTGTGGTGCGTAGTTGGATTTGCCGTCGCAAGTAACAGTTGTGAAGCCAGACAGTTGCTGTTATGTTTATACATGTGGTTGTAAATGTAGCCACGCAATACATTTAGTCAGTGATAGACAGTTTCGTTTCCCATTTTGTGTGTGTATGTACGTACGTATTGTGTGTCCTTTGTTGTCTGTTGTCTTTGGTCGCATTTTATTCGTCGTTCGCTGCGTTGAGTCGTGGCCGCGCAGCTTTGTGCTGTATTTTGTTCGGTGTTCGGTATGCTAAGTTGTAGCGTTTTGATCGTTTCGCATATGAAAATTCTTGGTCGTGTATTGCATTGAGTGTGGCAGCGGGGTTTTTTTTTTTGCTGTCGCTCATTGTTAGTCGCGGTTAATATTTATTTGAAAGGAATAATAATGAATACAAAAGAAAAAATGAATTCTACCAGAAAAGAATAAAGAGTGTTGAAAGAGCGGAATGTGGCATTGGAGACGGAAATAGCTTCTTGTCGTTGTGGGCCAAGGGCAGAAATGCCGTCGTCGGGTGGTTTGTCGGCAAGTAATTCTAGTCTCTCGTCGATGAGATTGGGTATCGAGGAGATAAAGAGAATCATACCGACTTTTAACCCGTCGAGAATCGGTTTGACCGCGAGTAAGTGGGTGGATATGTTGGACAACATAAGCCACCTGTACGGATGGGACGATCAGTCTACGTTATTTTAAGCCTCATTAGGTCTGGAAGAAGCAGCGGCACAATGGCTGACAGCTCAGAGAGGATCAATCACCAGCTGGACTCACTTTAAAACCAGTTTGGGAAAGGATTTTCCTTCTCTGTCGGACGAGAGCGACGTTATAATGAAACTGATGGAAAAACAAAAAGACCCAAGCGAGAGCGATGAAAATTATGTATATGCGATGTTGGCATTGTGCAGAAGGGGTAAGTTTGGCACCAAATCTATTCTGAATTTCATTATTTCGGGACTGGGGGATCGAGCGTTAATGGACAATGTCACTATGGCTAAGTGCGTGTCTGTTGGCGAATTGCTTGAGCTATTGCAATCGTTGAAAAAAATTCGGGCACAAGCGGATAGCCGAGAAAAATTTAATAGAAAAATTCAAAAGCCTGAAAATCAACGATTGCAATACAAATCAAATTTAAGACGATACGAAGTTCCAGTCAAAACTTCTCAAGGACGTCAAATAACATGCTACAAGTGCAAAACTCCTGGTCATTATGCACGAGACTGCAGAAATAATAATCAGCTCGATAAGCCTAAGTTTAACTCCAGCCCTCTTGTAACACAAATGACATGCTTTAACTGCAAAGAGCTGGGTCACTTAGCTCGAAACTGTTCGAAGCCAAAAGGAAAATCTTTTATGCCATCGTTTGGGCCACAAAGTAAGATACGGCGATTAATGCATAAAAGTGATGAAGGAGGGTTGATGAAACAGGGGAAAGTCGGCGATTTTGTTGTTACCGCATTCCTAGACTAGGAGCCGATTGCTCCACCATAGGGCTCGATGAAGCAAACTTAAGTCATTGTAACCGGGAACATTGCAACATCACGCTCAACGGATTTGGAGGAGGTTATGCTCACTCAATGGCAAAAATCAATGAAGCTGTAACAGTTGGAGATGTCACTATGCCTATTGACATATATGTTGTAGATAATAATACCCAAGATGTCCCAATGATTTTAGGGAGGAATTTTCTTGACTCCCCACGAGTTCGAGTTATAAAAGAATTCGGTTCGCTTGAAGTCAAACGTGTGAAATCCCCAATGTGACTAGTCCCTGGTACAATCTCTCGTGTAGGTAGATTACCAATAAAATGTACTGATTTAGAAATAGACAAGAATACGAATAAAACTGCGATTGGAAAACTTGTTGATCTTTTGAATAAATACCGAAACTGTTTCGCGTCATCGCTAAGTGAATTGGGAAAAAATGATTTATTTAAAATGCAAATCAATTTAAAAGAGAAGACTGTTAATATATATAAGCCTTACCGCGTCGCGTATAATGAATCTGCCGAACTCAATAAAATTGTTGATGATTTATTACTAAACGATATTATAGAAGATTCTTCTTCCGAATATGCCAGTCCAGCTTTGCTAGTCAAAAAGAAAACCGGTACTTATAGGATGTGCGTAGATTATCGGCGCTTAAACGACATTACAGTGCGCGAGAATTTTCCTACTCCTAATATCGAAGAGCAAATTAACCTAATGTCGGATGGTAAGATTTTCGTCGTGCTCGATATGATGAGTGGATACTATCAAGTACCGGTCTCCCGAGAGTGTAGACATTTAACAGCTTTCGTTAACCCTCATGGTCATTATCAATTCAAGCGCGTACCTTTCGGTTTGACCAATGCCCCGGCAACGTTCATGAGACTTCTAGATTTTGTAATGCGCCGCGTAACGTCAGAAAATATCTTACTCTATATGGACGATATTGTGTTATTCGGTAAAGATGTCAACACAATTTTTGACACGCTTGAAGATTTATTAAGTGTGCTACAAGAATTCAATCTTACCCTAAATTTATCCAAATGCAAATTCTTTCTTAAACGAATGTCCTATTTGGGCCATGAAATCAGTGGTAAGGGCATTAGGCCTGGTAGCTGCAAGGGGGAAGCAGTAAACTCATTCCCTATTCCTACCGAAATAAAGCACGTCAGAAAATTTCTTGGTCTATCAGAGTACTTTAGACGTTTTGTTGCGAATTATGCCAAAATTGCATTCCCATTGCATAAACTGTTGAAGAAAGATACCACATTCGCTTGGTCCCAGGTTGAACAGCAAGCATTTGAAACTTTAAAATCAAAGTTATGCGAAACACCCATTCTCGTGATGTACAATCCAACTCTTAATCACGAACTCCATACTGATGCCAGTTCCATAGCCCTCGCTGGGGCAGTTTCCTTTTATAGCAGAGCGACTACAGAAATGGAACAGAAATACCACAGCTACGAATTGAAAGCACTCGCTGTAGTGGACAGTCCTCAAAGATTTCGATACTTTTTGTACTATTTGATTGGAAAGCGGTTTACTATCTTCACTGACTTTAACTCCTTAAGAATTACGCAGAGTAAAAAAGACCTTGTACCCAGGATAGCACGATGGCGGCTCAAAATACAGGAAGTTGGACTAAGCATCAATATCCTAGGAATCGAGGATACGGATTGGGTAGCTACATTGCAGTTCAAGGATAAACAACTTTATTATATTAAGCAGATACTAATCAATCACGACAAAAAGGATCCCAAACGAAAATCACTTCAGAAAGAATATTGTTTGAAAACTGGTCGCCTTTTCAAAGTTACGTCCGAAGGACCTTTTTTTTTTTTTTTTTTATAATTTGCGCACGCAAAAAGGGGTTCGCACCCTTATTATGTTCGGCAATATGCTTGGCACAGCGTGGTCGTTAAGGAAAAGGAGAAGAAGAGGGGAGATGTCTATGAGCTTGTGTCTTGAATGTCTGTGGATCATAGTGATGTGGAAAGACAGAGCTTGGCAGAGCATTCCACACACGTGTTGTACGGTTCAAGCGAATGTATTGATTTCGCAATGTTTTCGTCACCGATAAGTTTTATCGCACGGTTTTGTATTCTATCTAGTTGATACAAGGTGGTTTTAGGAACACCAGACCAGATATGACAATTGTACTCAAGTTTAGGGCGAATAAAGGCCTTGTAGATAGTAGCCAGGTCAGAGGGAGTGAAAAATTTCTTGCACCGGGTTAGAAAACCTAAACATTTCGCAGCATTTTTGGCGACGGTAAATATGTGGTCATTCCAACGAAGCTTGTCGTTGACGCACATACCGAGAATTGTGAGATTTTCAGTTTCCTCGATGCAAGTGCCATTCATGGATAATGGCATGGGATTTAGGATTCGCTTGGACGACAGGAGACAGCATTGGGTTTTGGAAGCGTTAAATTCAACTCGATTGTTTTCTCCCCATTTTATTATGCTGTCTAGGTCAGAGTTTACCGTGCTTAACATACGGAGTTGTTTGAGTTCCACATGAGATGTGGAGGGACGTTCCTCAAACTTGTATGAGAAGCTGAGAGTGCTGTCGTCAGCGAAGGAGTGAATTGGATTAGAAGTCACAGATAAGAGATCATTAATAAAAATGAGAAAGAGTGTCGGGGACAGAACAGAGCCCTGGGGAACGCCAGCATTTATGTGGTGAATTTCAGACTTGAATCCGTCCAAAACAACTTGAATTGAGCGGTCCAAAAGATAGCTTCTAATCCAATGAAGCAGTTTATCATCGACACCAAAGGCACGCATTTTTGACAAAAGAGCTTGATGCCAAACTCTGTCAAATGCCTTAGAAATATCAAGTGCAACAGCTTTGCTTTCACCAAATTGATGCAAAGACCTGTTCCACTGTTCGGTGAGATATACCATCAAATCACCAGTGGAACGTTGCCCACGAAATCCGTACTGCCGGTCACTAAGGATTTCATTGGTTTCAAGATATTTCATGAGCTAATAATATATCAGCGTTTCCATGACCTTGGAAAGAATGGATGTAAGTGCTATGGGTCGGTACGAAGAAGGAGACGACGGCTCGCCTTTTTTGGGTATGGGCTGGACAAAGGCTGTTTTCCAACTTCTCGGGAAGAGTCCAGAAGAATAGGATAGATGGAAAAACTTACGCAATGATAATGCGAGCTTGGAAGAACACCTCTATAGAACTAATGGGGAAATACGATCTGGCCCAGCGGATTTGTGAATGTTGAGATCGTTTAAAACTCTAGCAACTGCACGAGTACGAATGAAGATCTGTCCCATAGAGTGTTCAATACTCGGGGGTGCAGGCGGCATCAATGCACAATCTGGAAGCGTGGAGCTAGCTGCAAAACGTGCAGCAAACAGATTGGCTTTGTCTTTAGAGTTCACAACTGGAGTGTCATTATAAATGAGCGTTGGAAAGGCCGACGAGGCTGTATTTTTGATTCTTTTCGCAAATGACCAAACATTTTTACTACCGTTGGGACATTGTAGTATTTTTTGCCTCAATTTTCGGTCGTAGGCGAATTTGACTCGCCGAAGATGAGCATTGCAATCATTTCTGGCTCGTTTAAACTTTTTTCGGTTTTCCTCTGTAGGGTTTGCTTTGTAAAACCGAAAGCATACCTCTCTAATCCTAGAAGCCTCTTTACAGCTCGAGTCGTACCATCCATCATCCTTTGGTTTGATAGACTTATCCCTGAAGGGGATAAACTTTCTCATACCAATAAGAATGATGTTTGTGATTGCATCCGCGGCGGCATCCACGTTGTTATTGCGAAACAATAGCGACCAGTTATAACTCCCATAGAAGTTGTTAAGGCCGTCCCAATTGGCTTTCTCGTATTGCCATACTGTTTTTTTTGGGAGTTTTTTCTCTAACTGCGTGGTTTGTTAATGAGAAATTAGCTGATACAACACAATGGTCAGACGAGCCTAGAGGCGATAATACATTGACGGAGTAATTATCAGGACGAGAGGTAAGGAACAAGTCAAGGGTGTTTGCGGAATGATTTGCAATGTCAGGTATTCGTGTAGGCTCATTTACAAGCTGAGTAAGGTGATTTAAGTCAGCGAACAACTCAACATCCATTCCTACGGGTGTTGTCTGGCCAGAATGGCGAAGCCACCCAGAATTGTGTACGTTGAAATCGCCCGTAATAACGATTTCAGTGTTTTCATCATTTCTGACAATTCTTGCAATTGAGTCAGACAGTGCATCAATCTCGCGAAGAGTTGAAGCTTTGTCTAAGTTGGGGCTTCTATAAAGAAAGCAGTAGCACTCTCAGCCATATGAAATTAAATTCCGCATTGGAACATTGGCTTAATTGAGGCAAAAGTTTGAACGCAACATCACTACGGACATAAATTGCGAGCCCGCGTCTTGGGAAAAATAGTGGCACTAAGCAATACCCAGGCAGATTTAAATCTGAAGTATCAGAATTCATAAAAACCTGAGTTTCGCTCAGTGCCAGAATTGCTGGACTGTGGAAATTAACATAAGCAAAAACAGCGAAAAAATTCGTTCTCAGCCCACGTATGTTGCTGAGATCCACTCGGAAACTACACATCACTACACAAAACAAGCACACAAAACACAACTTACCGCTTCGTTTAACCGAATTGAGAAGAGTATGTCTCAAATTGGATTATTAACACAAATTGTTGCCAGTGTTATGCCTTCACGACAAAATGAGTTAAATCACCAAAAGAAACAAACACTCACAATCCGTTATTCTTGAAGCTAAAGAACTAGATCATAAACAAACTGCCGCATGAAAAACATACGACAGTTGCGTTTCACTAAATTCTTTAGCTGCGCTGTTGTTGATGATGGGGCACACGGACACACACACTGCACTTTGCGCTTGATTGAAGGCCGAACGCGTGAACCGTTTGATTGCACTTTTGAATTGCTTTTTTTTTTGTGCACAAACACACAACACTTGAACTTTTTGGTTGTTTTATCACGCGAGTGCTGGAGTGCAGCACGACCGTGCTCAGCGGCGATTGAGAGACAACTCTTGTACCACACGGTGTCCGTTGGAGGATAATGAAAACTTCACATGACGACATAGGCCATTGCGGAATAGACAGGACAATAGAGCACATCAAGAAACGATATTGGTTTCCTAGAATGCGTCAAATTGTAAGCAAATATCTCAATAGTTGTGTTCCCTGTTTATACAATCAACGCTCTAAAGATGAAACAAGATATCGGATACATCCGATCGAAAAACATCCAGTGCCATTCTTTACAATACATATTGATCATCTCGGACCATATGTGAAAAGTTTGAAAGGGAATCAGTACATATTAGGAATTGTCGATTCATTTAGCAAATTTGTTGTTTTAAGAGCTGTAAAAGATACAACATCAAGTGCAGTTGTTTGAACTTTAGTAGATTTGACACAGTTTTTTGGAACGCCATATCGAATTATTTCTGACAGAGGAACCGCGTATACATCCAAGTTGTTTAGAAAATATTGCGACGATAATGGAATTAAGCATATCTTTACTGCAGTTTGTACTCCACGTGCTAATGGGCAAATCGAAAGATACTTTCGCACCGTAGGAACAGCTATATCAACAATGACCACGAGACCAGATGGAAGAGATTGGGATATCCACCTTTCTGCAATACAGTGGGGACTTAACTGTCTTAAGCATCGTATCACCAATCAAACGCCACAAGAAATTTTATTTGCTTTCAAACCCAAGAACTCGCTGAGTAATGAGTTGAGCATAATGTTACAAGGAGATGATTCTGATGAAGATGAGGAAAATATTCCATGGGCTGTGCTGCGGGAAAAAGTTAAGCACAGAATGGATATGTTGCAAGTCAAGCAAGCCGATAAATTCAATGCAGTGCATCGCAAACCTCAAGAGTACCAAGTTGGAGATATGGCGTTGATCTACTGCATCTACTGGTCAGTCAAGAAAACTTTTGCCACGGTTTAAGGGACCATATGAGATAAAATGTGAGTTGCCAAACGATCGGTATCAGATCGGAGATTCATTTAAGATATTTTATTTAACATTTAAGAAATATACAATTTTGACTTAAAACTAAACTTATAACTATTATTAATAAGTGTCGGCTCAACAATAGGGGCCCGACGTATTTACATTGTCTTTTATTCGTATTGCTTATAATTAAACAATACTTTTGACTACTTAATCTACTACATGTTATATTTAAGGCAATTTAATTTTAAACAATAGATTCTAAAATAAAATAAAAATGAAAAAAAAATATTAGAGGGGGTATAAAGAGGGCGATCTTCAGCCTCTGTAATGTTGATAGATGGCCTTCTCGTAGAAGGAGACGTCTTGATTATTAAGGATGTCGTCGAATCTAGCATCTGTGAATCCTCTGATGTGTATGTACCGGTGACTTGGCTCGATTTCTTCGCTTCTCAGTCCTTGCATCTCAGGACTTGGATGAGTTTCCAATCCGTCGACGAATTTCCTCGCCATTTGAAACAAGTGATCTGTTATTGGCAGCAGACCTGCTGCTTCGTAAAGTCTTGCAGTCGACACAAATTATACCTATTTGGCACCCTCCAGAGTCCTGTACAGATCCTTAGTACCTTCCTTTCAAATAGGGAGATCTTCTTCATCGTTGTTGGTGAGACGGTGAACCATATAGGATAGCCATAGGTTATCACTGGCCTGATGAGCTGCTTTTAAATGAGCAGCCTGGTGTTGTTGGACAGTCCGTTTCGTCTTCTTAGTAGCGGGTGCAACAAATGAAGAGCGTAGTTCGCTTTTTTCATTCTTTTTTCGATGTGAGAGTTAAACTTTAGCCTCTCAGTAAAGTTGATTCCCAGGTACTTAGTCTCTGACTTGGTGTTTATTATCGTGTTATCCGGAAGGGTGATTTTTAAGGCTCTGCACCTGCTTGCGATTTTTCTTATCCTTGTTTTGGTTTCTGGTACTCGGAAGGAGACGAGTTCCGTTTTGTTGGCGTTAATCTTCAGTTCCCACTTCAGGTAGTACTCCCAAAGATTTCGGAGGTGTTCCTCCACTCTTCGGGCAGCTATCTCAGGAGAGCGGGAAACGGCATAGGTGATGGAGTCATCCGCGAAAAGCATGGTCCTTGTTCTGGCTGCATTGGTGGGTTGATCCGCCGTGAAGATGCTAAATAGGACTGGTCCAAGTCTGGAGCCTTGGGGAACTCCGGCTTTAATCCTTTTCCTTGTCGATGGGCTGCCATACACCTGTACAAAAAAGATCCTGTTAAAAAGAAAATTTTTAATTATTTTCACAATATAATTGGAGGATCGGAGATTCATCATCAATGCAAGTATCATCAAGGCCGTACGAGGCAGTCAATTTAGCAGATCGTTTGAAGCTTTGGTGTTCGCTGGATGACTTCTCTTTTGACGATCGGGAATGATGGAGAGGATGATGGACACATAAGCAACTGAGTTGATTCATTTTTTGTTCTTATCTTTTTGTTTTGCTGTCAATGCATAAACAATTTAACTCGGTAAATATAAACTTTAATTTGATTATGTTTAAATCAGTAATTTGTCAATGAAGTAATTAATTTCTTTTTGAATTAGAAGTTTAGTAGTTTCCTTTTGTATTTTTGAACTCATGAATTAAAATTGATATTTAAATAAAACGATTATTTATGTTTGAACAAAAAAAAAAAATGATGAAGACAGATGGACTCGTGAGGAGTTGTGCTTATTTATGCCTATGGTGAGTATTGATGGTATTGGTAAGTTTTGGCCGTGATCGTGCCGGACCGAAAAGGTCGATATTGGCTGTGATCATGCCGGACCGAAAAGGTCGATATTGGCTGTGATCATGCCGGACCGAAAAGGTCGATATTGGCTGTGATCATGCCGGACCAAAAAGGTCGATATTGGCTGTGATCATGCCGGACCAAAAAGGTCGATATTCGCTGTGATCATGCGAGAGATAGGGGCTGTGATCATGCCGGAACAAAGAAAGGTCGATATTCGCTTGGATCATGCGAAAGATAGGGGCCGTGATCGTGCCGGACCAAAAAGGTCGATATTCGCTGTGATCATGCGAGAGATAGGGGCTGTGATCATGCCGGACTAAAGAAATCTGGTCGTGAGTTTCGCTGTGAATATGAGATTTGTCATATGAACAGACAGATAGATAAAAGAAAGTGATTGAGTCACTGAGGACAGTGAAGCGTCGGATGGCCGAACTGTTAACCAATTGATAACCAATTGTGTTGATTTTAAGTGGGCTTTAATTCGCGCCTCTACTGTGATGAGAGGTGAAATCCCAACCACTCATTCTCTTGTTAGTGAGAACAAGGAAATTCTGCTACCGCAGCTCGATTGAGTGAAGTTGGTGGATTGTGTAAATTATTGCCATTCCATATCAACGGTGATGGGCGCTCGGTCGAGTTCGTGGTGTTAGCTCGTGTGCAAGCTAACAAGTTAGTAAAAGTCGTAATCGTACTTAATTTGTAATCGGAATATTAAAGTCGTGTTATTACTTGTTTTGGTACCAATATCTATGTCAGCCCACTTTTTAACACGCCCTCTTATTACCCTACCACGGGCAAGGGTGGTCCGATTGGTCCCGTTTTTTTTTTGTTTTAATCTACTACATGTTATATTTAAGGCAATTTAATTTTAAACAATAAATTCTAAAATAAAATAAAAATGAAAAAAAAATATTAGAGGGGGTATAAAGAGGGCGATCTTCAGCCTCTGTAATGTTGATTGATGGCCTTCTCGTAGAAGGAGACGTCTTGATTATTAAGGATGTCGTCGAATCTAGCATCTGTGAATCCTCTGATGTGTATGTACCGGTGACTTGGCTCGATTTCTTCGCTTCTCAGTCCTTGCATCTCAGGACTTGGATGAGTTTCCAATCCGTCGACGAATTTCCTCGTTTTTTTTTTGTTTATTATAACTTAACCGTAATACCTTTCATTCGATACCAATTAACCCCCAAACCTCCTTCAAAACACTCGGGAAAATGGTTTTTTGTGTAAAATTTCATAACTTTGTATCCTCCTACAAAAAGGGGGCGTGACCGCCAAGAAAAAATGCGGTGAGCTCAATGAGGGCTTTCATTAGAGTAGTGTCTGGAACCCCTCATCCCATGCGGGTTATACTGCTGTTCGCCATATAACAATTAATTTCGTATGGGGAAATAAAAGCAATACAAACTGATGCACGTTCCACTAAAATTGGACCATGGCCATAAAAATAGTATGGTCGTATAGAGGTAATGTCAACCTTGTTTTGCTACCAATATTTATGTCATCCCACTTTTTAACACGCCCTCTAATTACCCTACCACTGGCAAGGGTGGTCCGATTGGTCCCGTTGTTTTTTGTTTATTAATACTTACCCGTAATACCTTTCATTCGATACCAATTAACCCCCAAACCTCCTTATTTTAGAGTGTTCCCATGCTTTCCAAAAACGGCTTTTAAAAGGAAGAACTCCTACTTAAATATAAATTCATTGAGCGCATAGTATTTCACAGTGTGCCCAAACTTTCCAAAAACGTCTTTTAAAAGGAAGAACTCCTACTTAAATATAAATTCATTGAGCGCATAGTATTTTGAAGTGTGCCCATAAATTAAAAACGCCTTTTAAATGGAAGAACTCCTACATAAATATAAAATTGATCCATCTTCCCTTTTAACTATGCCATGCGCATAAAAACAGTAGGACTGTGTAGAACTAATTTTTACCTTTTTTTTAGCAATATTTAGACCCACCCACTTTTAAGCATGCCCCTTTTTTACCTTTTATATAAAAAACAGTTTTTTGACTCTACCACTGCGGAAGGTGGCTCGATTGGCATAACTTTTTTTTTAATTGGAAGGTATTTTTATTACCTTTTATATGGTGATGATGATGATGATGTTATGGGGGTAAATCAATGGCACTGCGACCCTTGTGGATCTATTGCGCCCCCCCCCCTCGACTAGCGCTGTAGGGACGGTGCCTGCCCAACCCTAGAGCACTCCCTCCATACCAATGGCCTTTAGGAACTTAATGATATGGAGAGGTTCTAATGAATGACGTACAGGCTCGGAGAATGCGTGAGTTCCCAGCTGGCCCCTCTTCTGGCGGATCGTTGCACTGCAGTCGTTGAGAAGATGCCACGGGGTTTCCTCCGCTTCTCCACATAGCCTGCAGCTGTCAACCTCTTCTACTTTAATTTTCTTTAGGTGTCCCTTCAGCCTGCAGTGCCCTGTTAGGAACCCCGTAATGATTCTAACATTACTCCTACTTAGTCCTATTATTGATCGGGACCTCTTTGGGTTATAGCCACCCAACATTTCTTTCGTTTGCCGTAGACCTGGGAGTTCCTCCCATCTTAATGAAGCGGTTTCTTTACTTATATTGCGTAATTCTTCACGCATAATACGGTACCCAATTCCACAAAAGGGTTCCGGCCCTACAAGCGGAGTCTCTGCCCCTTTGTTTGCGAGCTTGTCCGCTTGTTCGTTACCTTCTATACCGATGTGTCCCGGCACCCAGTACAACTTTACTTTGTTGTTTTCACCAAGTTTGTTTAGCCTTGTTTTGCATTCTTCCACCAGTCTAGACGTGGTGTGGACTGCATCTAAAGCTTTTAGCGCGGCTTGGCTGTCTGACAAGATGGCTACTTCCTGCCTCATGTATTTCCTATTCAGATTGAATTGAGCGCATCTTTCGATGGCGTGTACCTCTGCTTGGAAGATACTCGGATAATGGCCCATTGCTTCAGAGTACTTGGTTCGTGGCCCTATTACTCCCGCACCTGTGCCCTCCGCCTTCTTTGATCCATCCGTATACCATTTTATAGTTCCTGGGTGTATCTTGTAGTCTGTTTCCTACCTGAATTCCGACTCGGTGCTTAGTTTGACTTCATAGTTCTTTTTGAACTCCAGCTTTTGCACCATGTTGTCACATGGCATGCATGCGACAGGGGTTAGCTTGGCCAGTGAATTCATTAAGCTCCTCGCTCTGCTGCCTGTGATGCAGCCAACCTTGGTCAGGCGTACTAGGGTTTCACTGGATTTGCCCTCTACTACTATATGCAGCGGGAGTAGCCCAATGATTACCTCCATGCCCGCCGTTGGGCAGGTTCTCATAGCTCCTGTTATTAGGACACAAGCGAGTCTTTGTACCTTCTCCAATTCTCTCCTAGTGGTGCTTAGCTTGGTTCTACCTGCCCATGCCACTGCTCCGTAGGTGATCATTGGTATAACTATCTTAGTGTACATCCAGTGCATTATCTTGGGGCTTACTCCCCATGATTTGCCTGCCACCCTTCTGCACACCATGAGCGCTCTCTTAGATTTTTTTATTACTGCCTGCTGATGTTTATTCCATAGCAGTCTCTTGTCTAATATCAGACCAAGGTACTTGACCTCTTCGCTGATTGGGATCACTTCACCATTGAGGGTTATTGGTCGCATTCGCCCCAATTTCCTTCTGTTAGTGAAGGGAACCAGTGTGGTTTTGCTTGGGTTCACCCTAAGTCCCACCTCGTGGCACCATCTGCTTGTGATATTTAGTCCATTTTGAACTATGTCACATAGAACTTCCTCAAACTTCCCTATGGCCACAATGACTATATTGTCCGCGTAACCCTGAGATACAGTTCCTGCTTCAGCTAGTCGCTGAAGTAGTCTGTCTACAAGGATGCTCCACAGTATAGGGGAAAGTACTCCTACTTGTGGACACCCTCTTGTTGTGTTAACCATAATGGTTTTGTCACCGACTATGGTTTCTGCTGTTCTGGTGATTACCATCTCGCACATCCATTTACTGATTGTGCCGTCTACTGTTTTCTTCTCCAGAGCATTTCTTATCGCATCATGTGATGCGTTGTCAAACGCCCCTTCGATATCTAGGAAGGCGCATAGAGCGATTTCCTTACTGGCGAGTGAGCCCTCTATGCTTTCCGTCAGTTCCCACAGTGCGGTCTCCGTAGATCTGCCCGCTCTATATGCGTGTTGACTGGAATGCAGTGGTTCTTTTACCAGTGTAGTCGACCTTACATAGTTGTCGATAACCTTTTCGATAGTCTTAAGGACAAACGAAGTGAGGCTGATTGGTCTGTAGGACTTTGGGTGTGTGGGATCCTTCTTCCCTACCTTAGGTATAAATACCACCCGAGCCCTTCTCCAGCTTTTCGGTATATACCCGAGTGCTAGACTACTTCTGAATATTCTTAGAAGGTATGGGAGGAGATTGTCTAGCCCCATTTGCATGACTGCTGGGATTATCCCATCCACACCTGCTGATTTGAAGGGCTGGAAGCTTTTAACTGCCCACCGGATTCTTTGCTCAGTGCATATCTCCGAGGCTTTCTTCCAGTCTTCTCTACTAAATCTACGATAGTATAAGTCCCTATCAGATTCGGTTCTGTTCACCGTACTCCCCGGGAAGTGACTATTCAGGAGGAGGAGAGCTCTCTGCTCCTCGTTCTCTGTGAACTTACCTTCATGGTTTCTCAGTGAAGCTTTGAAACAACTAGTGTCTTTAGCCATAGCTTTGTAAAGTCTGGCAGACTCCTTAGTGTTTTTTACCTCCTCACAGAAGTTACGAAAACTTCTGCGCTTTGCTCTTCTCACTTCTATATTATATGCCGTGAGTGACTTCCTGTATTCCTGCCACTTGCCCCTTCTCTTGGCGGTCTTGAAAAGTTTTCTTACCTGCCTACGATGGGCTGACAGTTCTTCGTTCCACCAAGGAACTTCATTACTCCCTTTGGGTGAACTGATCGGGCAGCTCGACTCATATGCGTCCGAGATTGCCCTATTCATTTCTACTACTGCGCATTCTAGCTCGTGCGGGCACCTGGCCACTCTTTGAACTGAAGCGTGTATAAGATTACTTTGCAAACAGATTCTAAATTTTTCCCAATTTGCCCTTCTGGGGTTTCTAATAACCCTTTCCCCTATGACTAACCCTCCCAATTCAAACATGATTAATCTGTGGTCTGACAGAGTCGGTTCGGAGGAGACCCTCAACTTGTTCAGTAAACGACTCACTGTCGGAGTTCCGAAGGTGATGTCGAGTACCTCTTCCCTAACCCTAGTCACGAATGTTGGAATACTACCTACATTGTAAATATCTAGGTTTTCCTTCACCAAAAACTCTAAAAGGTACTCACCCCTCTTATTTGTGTCGGTGCTCCCCCATTCTTCGTTATGTGCATTTGTATCGCACCCAATCAGTAGGGGTTTGCTAAGCCTTCGGCAATATTCTACCAGTTCTTGAATTTCTGGGGGCGGTATTTCCTCCCTTTCCCCGGCAAAGTAGGCCGAAGCGATGACTATCTCCCGGTGTGTGCCGTCTACATTAAACTGGCACTGGATTGCTACCACGTCCCGGGTTATAAATTCTGAAAGAGATAGATAATTAATACTATTTCTGACTACGATGCAGGCTCGTGGGGCAACCTGCCCCACTTCATAAATCACCTTTGCATCTTTGCAAGACAGACCACATATCTGTCCCCTGTAGAACCAGGGTTCCTGGACCAGCACTAGCCCCAGATGTTGTTTGGTGAACAACTTGGCCACCACGGCGGCTGCCCCTTTGGCCTTATGGGTGTTCACCTGAGCGATTCGTGTGCTGGCCATAACTTAGTTTTCTGAAGAGGGCAGCTGCTCCTCTCCAGTCTCTAGTTCGAGGTGCTGAATCTCCTCTAGCAGCTCATCCTCCTCTAGCTGTCTGATCGCCTCCAGTTCGTCTATTACAATGTCTGGTTGGGGAAGGGCAGCGAGGTCTTCCATAATGGGTTCCTCTTCTGCTCCCGCTTCTACTTCCGTATCCATTGTAATTGACCCCTGGGGGTCATCTGCTGCTAGGGTGGGAGGGTGCCCTCCTTAAATCTCTTGTCCTCCCTAGGTGGTGGAGTGAGGACCGATGGCCCTCTCTTCGCCCCCTGGGGAATGACGACGGGAGGTCTCTGCCCTGCAGCCGCCAAATTCCAATCGTCTACCTCCTTCCTTGCTAGTGCGGGTTCTATGCCCTGCTCCAGTAGTCGGAGATAGTGTCTAGTCCCCGCCCCACTGAGACCCTTTCTCAGGGGATCGTCCACACCTCCTGGCTGCCCCTTTGGCGGGTTAGGAGGTCCCCTCCTCTTAGAGCCTTTCGGCTTAGATTTGGGGATTGCACCTAGCGTCACCTTGGGGACAGTGGTCGGCGGACGATTGGGGATAGTCTCTGAACTGACCGCTGCGGCGTCAGCCCTTGCTGCATACTGGTGGAGGCTTCACCCTCGGGTTGGCGGGATAGCCCCAGCCGCGCCTTGGGGTCCCCCCCACCACCCTTCGTCAGTCTTGGGGTCATGCCCCCTCGACCGATATCAGGTTACCTACGCGGGTCAAGGTGAGGCCTATGCTCCGCTCGAGCCGCTACTTTGCTGGTGCTGGGTTTCGGTTCGGGTTCACGGGTCGAATGCCCTAGTATCCCCCTTGCCGTAACCGCACCTCTGCCCCTAGCTGGTCTGGAGGTCATGCCCCCCCGGCCAAGCCTGGGTCTCCCGCAGGGTTCGTCGCGAAGCATACGCTCAGCTTGATCCGCAGCTACCGACGCGGGCATGCCCTGCGTCAATTTATTTAAGTTTAATTTATTTTTTTTATCCATAAAAGATCCCACGAGTAATGAGGAAAATATTACCTCCAGCCCAGAGCCTCTTGTACTGGAGGGCCCGATACACATGGAGGGCGGCAGGTATCCACGGGCTCACGTTTGCGATAGCCGGTTACCCCTGGCTACCAACCAGTCCACTGGGCACGGGTCGCATCACACCACTGGATTAGGGGGCGGTAGTTCTTGGTTCGTTACTCATCAATCCTGCTAGCGAGGGAGATCTTCAGCTTGTAGGATGAATCTTTGCAACTTAAGCCCTCACGCCAACGTCAAGGCCCCTACCATAGTGAGGGCTTTTATATGGTACCAATTGTGAGGAACAAAATTCTTGTGGCCGAATTTTGTTCACACAAAACATGCCATATAGTTTTTTCCCCAAATTCGGGTGCAAAACCCACGCAATGTAACCACCAAACGCATATGAAAATAAAACAGCCAAAACAACATCACGCCACCAGACTGACCAATCACCGCGCAGCACGCTTTTTAGAATTTTTGCCACACAAAAAGGTAAAAAAGGGCGAGCATGCAGTCAGTCGGTCTCTTAGTCTCCTTTTTGTGTTGTTCGGATCACGCAGTGGTAAGTCATTATTAATAAAACTATTTCACTGACATTCGCTGCCGATGTCACTCGTACGACGTAACATCGCTGTGTGGGTTCCCTACAGGTTGTTACGTTGGTACATCCAGCATATCGCTGCCGACGTCTTTCTCTGCTTCCGTCATTCGTACGACGTAACTTCGCTTTGTGGGTTCCCTACAGGTTGTTGCGCTGGTACCTCCAGCATATCGCTGCTGACGTCTTTCTTTGCTTCCATCCGTGCGTCCCAGCATATCGCTGCTGACGACTCGTCATCACAGACTACCGCTCACGCATCACTCAGGAGTCATGCCCATCTCAGACTAACGCTCACGCATCGCTCAGGAGTCAAGATCGTCAGGCTCACGCCCACGCATCACTCAACGCTCACGCTCACGCATCGCCCAGGAGTCACGATCGACAGGCTCACGCCCACGCATCGCTCCGGAGCCACGATCGTCAGGCTCACGCCCACGAATCAGGAGTCACGATGATCTCAGGCTAACGCATCGCTCAGGGTGCACCCTCATCTCAAACTAACGTTCAAGCATCGCTCAGGAGTCACGCTCATCCCAGACTAACGCTCACGCATCGCTCAGGATTCACGACTGTCTCACGCTCACACATTGCTCAGGAGTCTCGACTGTCTCACGCTCACACATCGCTCAGGAGTCACGACTGTCTCACGCTCCCACATCGCTCAGGAGTCTCGACCGTCTCACGCTCACACATCGCTCGGGAGTCTCGACTGTCTCACGCTCACACATCGCTCAGGAGTCTCGACTGTCTCACGCTCACACATCGCTCAGGAGTCTCGAACGTCTCACGCTCACACATCGCTCAGGAGTCTCGACTATCTCACGCTCACACATCGCTCAGGAGTCACGACCGTCTCACGCTCACACATCGCTCAGGAGTCTCGACTGTCTCACGCTCACACATCGCTCAGGAGTCTCGACTGTCTCACGCTCACACATCGCTCAGGAGTCTCGACCGTCTCACGCTCACACATTGCTCAGGAGTCTCGACCGTCTCAGGCTCACACATCGCTCAGGAGTCTCGCCTATCTCACGCTCACACATCGCTCAGGAGTCTCGACTGGCTGGGTATATACCCTCTCGAAGGAGGAGCTGCAAAATTATCTGGATGAGTTCAGACTGGATAACACAGGTAGCATAGAGGAGCTCAGAGAACGTTATTGGGCTTTTATCACCGGACCGGATGTTACATCAGAGAACGAAACCAGTCTGAGTGAGCTGAAATCGCAGCACAGACGCAGACTGTCACCAGTGCCACCAATACCTATAAGAGTAACGGCGCCTCCAGCAAGCCATGAGACAACCACCACTCAAATCCTAAAAGAGACAGCCCAATACCTATATGTCAGCGACACGGTGAGGAAGTAGTCCATGCGGTATGATGGCGGGAAAGACCCGATCTCCTTCACTGAGCGGTTGGAGGAATTGGCCGACGTCTATTCCTTAAACAAGGACCTATTAGCCAGGACAATGCCATAACTGCTGCGTGATCGAGCCCTGGTTTGGTTTCGAAATAACAACCAGCGTTGGACGAACAGGCACGTATTCAAGGAAGACTTCCTGAATTTCTTCCTCCCAGCAAGGTACCAGGAAAAACTTGATGACGAAATCCGTGGACGAAGACAAGGACCCGGAGAAAACTTCAAGGATTTCGTCATCGGAAAACAAAACCTCACGCAGCATGCCAGATATTCAAGGGCACAACAGTTGGAGCGTATATTCCGAAACTGCCGCCAGGAATAACAACTGTACATAAGGAGGAGAGATTTCCAAGATCTGCAGGAGCTAATTGGGTTAGCAGAAGACCTGGAGAACATCTCTCCCAGCCCAGAACCAATCCGACAAGCACCCAGGCCCCAGTCCCGACCGATCGAGAGGAACCTTCTGGTCACATAGAGTTAGGAGAAGCGCATCAACGTTCGAACGGCATGCAGACGCTGCGGCCGGGACGGACACACCTGGCGAAATTGTCGAAGACCACAATTGTTGTTCTGTTGGGGTTGTGGCAAACGAGGAATCAGAACAATAGACTGCTGCCGTCAAGATACATCACGCTTTGAGCAGCGTCACTTGCTCCAGTTCAACCAAAAGACAGCTCTGATCCAAGAGCGACTGCGAATTCTTGCCCGCATCAAGATCGGCAGCGAACCCGTCCAAGCCACCATTGACACCAGCGCATCCCGCAGTTTCGTGAGCGAAAGTTTGGCCTATAGGCTTCGACATTTAGGCAACCCAATTCCCGCGAACATTCCAATTCAAATGGCCAACGGGAGTCGGACAATAGTCCGGGAAGTATTGCACGTGAACGTTCGTTTTGGGGAGGCATCGTTTTCACTGCGCCTGTTGGTGCTACCTACCGCCGTTGATGACCTTACACTGGGCATGTACTTCCTTGCAAGGTCCAGAGCAACTTTAAGCTTCGGAGGTGAGTGCATAACACTACAAACTGGGTTAGCACGGCTGGTTAAACGTCCGACGTATAACAAACTCCAACGAAAACAGCACGGCGCTACAGTTGGCGTGATACAAGTGTTACCAGCTCCGGTTGAACCAACTCCAGTGAAGACTCCCATCAGAACTTGCCTTAGACGCCCCCAGAACCAGCACTGCAAGAAGTCGACAACAGTAACCCAACCACAAAACCAACTAAGACAGCGGGACGATCACAATAGCGTGCGCAACAACAAAAGCCACAATGTTAAAGGTGCAACAAAAACGATCACAGCCGCAAAAATTGTTCAACAACAACCACAGAAACAGCAAAGGCAATACCAGTTAATCTGGAGAACAACGAAGTGCACTAGAAGAATTATACAACAACGAGCACAGCAACAGAACTCAACGCATCTACGAAACAATAACAGGCACAGCAACAACGAAGTCGACAGCAGCAGCGAATTCAACAGCAGCAGCAGAGTCAGCATGAGCATGGCAAAAGAGGTAGTATCAGAAGCGGACGCAGCAAGGTCAACGAGGACTACAAATGTACATGCCCCGTTATTAGAACTAGCTAGTGAAGCGCAAGTGTCTTTCCGCCAACGTAACGGGGGAGTGTGAGGAACAAAATTCTTGTGGCCGAGTTTTGTTCACACAAAACATGCCATATAGTTTTTTTCACAAATTCGGGTGCATCCTGTAACCTCGCTCCGAAAAAATAATCAAAGCGCAGCACGCTATTTAGAATTTTTGCCACACAAAAAGGTGTAAAAGGGCGAGTATGTAGTCAGTCGGTGTTCGGATTACGCGGTTGTAAGTCATTATTAATAAAACTATTTCACTGACATTCGCTGCCGACGTCACTCGTACGACGTAACATCGCTGTGTGGGTTCCCTACATTTTGCTACGCTGGTACTTCCAGCATATCGCTGCCGACGTCTATCTCTGCTTCCGTTATTCGTACGACGAAACTTCGCTGTGTGGGCCTACAGGTTGTTACGTTGGTACAGCCAGCATATCGCTGCCGACGTCTTTCTCTGCTTCCGTCACTAGTACGACGTAACTTCGCTGTGTGGATTCCCTACAGGTTGTTACGTTGGTACAGCCAGCATATCGCTGCCGACGTCTTTCTCTGCTTCCGTCACTCGTACGACGTAACTTGGCTGTGTGGGTTCCCTACAAGTCGCGATCGTCAGGGTCACGCCCACGCATCACTCAGGAGTCACGCTCATCTCAGACTAACGCTCACGCATCGCTCAGGGTGCACGCTCGTCTCAGACTAACGCTCACGAATCGCTCAGGATTCACGACTGTCTCACGCTCACACATTGCTCAGGAGTCTCGACTGTCTCATGCTCACACATCGCTCAGGAGTCACGACTGTCTCACGCTCACACATCGCTCAGGAGTCTCGACCGTCTCACGCTCACACATCGCTCGGGAGTCACGATCGTCAGGCTCACGTCCACGCATCGCTCAGGGTGCACGCTCGTCTCAGACTAACGCTCACGAATCGCTCAGGATTCACGACTGTCTCACGCTCACACATTGCTCAGGAGTCTCGACTGTCTCACGCTCACACATCGCTCAGGAGTCTCGACTGTCTCATGCTCACACATCGCTCAGGAGTCACGACTGTCTCACGCTCACACATCGCTCGGGAGTATCGACTGTCTCACGCTCACACATCACTCAGGAGTCTCGACCGTCTCACGCTCACACATCACTCAGGAGTCTCGACCGTCTCACGCTCACACATCGCTCAGGAGTCTCGACCGTCTCAGACTAACGTTCAAGCATCGCTCAGAAGTCACGCTCATCCCAGACTAACGCTCACACATTGCTCAGGAGTCTCGACTGTCTCACGCTCACAAATCGCTCAGGAGTCTCGACTGTCTATCGCTCACACATCGCTCAGGAGTCTCGACCGTCTCAGACTAACGTTCAAGCATCGCTCAGAAGTCACGCTCATCCCAGACTAACGCTCACGCATCGCTCAGGATTCACGACTGTCTCACGCTCACACATTGCTCAGGAGTCACGACTGTCTCACGCTCACACATCGCTCAGGAGTCTCGACTGTCTATCGCTCACACATCGCTCAGGAAACTCGACCGTCTCAGGATCACACATCGCTCAGGAGTCTCGACTGTCTCACGGTCACACATCGCTCGGGAGTCTCGACTGTCTCACGCTCACACATCGCTCGGGAGTCTCGACTGTCTCACGCTCACACATCACTCAGGAGTCTCACGCTCACACATCGCTCAGGAGTCTCGACCGTCAGGCTCACGTCCACGCATCGCTCAGGGTGCACGCTCGTCTCAGACTAACGCTCACGAATCGCTCAGGATGCACGACTATCTCACGCTCACACATTGCTCAGGAGTCTCGACCGTCTCAGACTAACGTTCAAGCATCGCTCAGAAGTCACGCTCATCCCAGACTAACGCTCACGCATCGCTCAGGATTCACGACTGTCTCACGCTCACGCATCGCTCAGGATTCACGACTGTCTCACGCTCACACATCGCTCAGGAGTCTCGACTGTCTATCGCTCACACATCGCTCAGGAAACTCGACCGTCTCAGGATCACACATCGCTCAGGAGTCTCGACTGTCTCACGCTCACACATCGCTCGGGAGTCTCGACTGTCTCACGCTCACACATCGCTCGGGAGTCTCGACTGTCTCACGCTCACACATCACTCAGGAGTCTCGACCGTCTCACGCTCACACATCGCTCAGGAGTCTCGACCGTCTCAGACTAACGTTCAAGCATCGCTCAGAAGTCACGCTCATCCCAGACTAACGCTCACACATTGCTCAGGAGTCTCGACTGTCTCACGCTCACACATCGCTCAGGAGTCTCGACTGTCTATCGCTCACACATCGCTCAGGAGTCTCGACCGTCTCAGACTAACGTTCAAGCATCGCTCAGAAGTCACGCTCATCCCAGACTAACGCTCACGCATCGCTCAGGAGTCTCGACCTTCTCACGCTCACACATCGCTCTTGAGTCTCGACTGTCTCACGCTCACACATCGCTCAGGAGGCACGACCGTCTCACGCTCACACATCGCTCGGGAGTCTCGACTGTCGCACGCTCACACATCGCTCAGGAGTCTCGACCGTCTCACGCTCACACATCGCTCAGGAGTCTCGACCGTCTCACGCTCACACATCGCTCAGGAATCTCGATCGTCTATCGCTCACACATCGCTCAGGAGTCTCGACTGTCTCACGCTCACGCATCACTCAGGAGTCATGATCATCTCAGACTCACGCCCACGCATCGCTCAGGAGTAACGATGATCTCAGGTTAACGCATCGCTCAGGGTGCACGCTCGAAGCAGACTAACGTTCAAGCATCGCTCAGGAGTCACACTCATCCCAGACTAACGCTCACGCATCGCTCAGGATTCACGACTGTCTCACGCTCACACATTGCTCAGGAGTCTCGACTGTCTCACGTTCACACATCGCTCAGGAGTCTCGACTGTCTCACGCTCACACATAGCTCAGGACTCACACATCTCTCAGGAGTCTCGACCGTCTCACTCTTACACATCGCTCAGGAGTCTCGACTGTCACACGCTCACACATCGCTCAGGAGTCTCGACCGTCTCACGCTCACACATCGCTCAGGAGTCTCGACCGTCTCACGCTCACACATCGCTCAGGAGTCTCAACTGTCTCACGCTCACACATCGCTCAGGAGTCTCGACTGTCTCACATTCACACATCGCTCAGGAGTCTCGACTGTCTCACGCTCACACATCGCTCAGGAGTCACGACTGTCTCACGCTCACACATCACTCAGGAGTCTCGACCGTCTCCGTTATTCGTACGACGAAACTTCGCTGTGTGGGCCTACAGGTTGTTACGTTGGTACAGCCAGCATATCGCTGCCGACGTCTTTCTCTGCTTCCGTCACTAGTACGACGTAACTTCGCTGTGTGGATTCCCTACAGGTTGTTACGTTGGTACAGCCAGCATATCGCTGCCGACGTCTTTCTCTGCTTCCGTCACTCGTACGACGTAACTTGGCTGTGTGGGTTCCCTACAAGTCGCGATCGTCAGGGTCACGCCCACGCATCACTCAGGAGTCACGCTCATCTCAGACTAACGCTCACGCATCGCTCAGGGTGCACGCTCGTCTCAGACTAACGCTCACGAATCGCTCAGGATTCACGACTGTCTCACGCTCACACATTGCTCAGGAGTCTCGACTGTCTCATGCTCACACATCGCTCAGGAGTCACGACTGTCTCACGCTCACACATCGCTCAGGAGTCTCGACCGTCTCACGCTCACACATCGCTCGGGAGTCACGATCGTCAGGCTCACGTCCACGCATCGCTCAGGGTGCACGCTCGTCTCAGACTAACGCTCACGAATCGCTCAGGATTCACGACTGTCTCACGCTCACACATTGCTCAGGAGTCTCGACTGTCTCACGCTCACACATCGCTCAGGAGTCTCGACTGTCTCATGCTCACACATCGCTCAGGAGTCACGACTGTCTCACGCTCACACATCGCTCGGGAGTATCGACTGTCTCACGCTCACACATCACTCAGGAGTCTCGACCGTCTCACGCTCACACATCACTCAGGAGTCTCGACCGTCTCACGCTCACACATCGCTCAGGAGTCTCGACCGTCTCAGACTAACGTTCAAGCATCGCTCAGAAGTCACGCTCATCCCAGACTAACGCTCACACATTGCTCAGGAGTCTCGACTGTCTCACGCTCACACATCGCTCAGGAGTCTCGACTGTCTATCGCTCACACATCGCTCAGGAGTCTCGACCGTCTCAGACTAACGTTCAAGCATCGCTCAGAAGTCACGCTCATCCCAGACTAACGCTCACGCATCGCTCAGGATTCACGACTGTCTCACGCTCACACATTGCTCAGGAGTCACGACTGTCTCACGCTCACACATCGCTCAGGAGTCTCGACTGTCTATCGCTCACACATCGCTCAGGAAACTCGACCGTCTCAGGATCACACATCGCTCAGGAGTCTCGACTGTCTCACGGTCACACATCGCTCGGGAGTCTCGACTGTCTCACGCTCACACATCGCTCGGGAGTCTCGACTGTCTCACGCTCACACATCACTCAGGAGTCTCACGCTCACACATCGCTCAGGAGTCTCGACCGTCAGGCTCACGTCCACGCATCGCTCAGGGTGCACGCTCGTCTCAGACTAACGCTCACGAATCGCTCAGGATGCACGACTATCTCACGCTCACACATTGCTCAGGAGTCTCGACCGTCTCAGACTAACGTTCAAGCATCGCTCAGAAGTCACGCTCATCCCAGACTAACGCTCACGCATCGCTCAGGATTCACGACTGTCTCACGCTCACGCATCGCTCAGGATTCACGACTGTCTCACGCTCACACATCGCTCAGGAGTCTCGACTGTCTATCGCTCACACATCGCTCAGGAAACTCGACCGTCTCAGGATCACACATAGCTCAGGAGTCTCGACTGTCTCACGCTCACACATCGCTCGGGAGTCTCGACTGTCTCACGCTCACACATCGCTCGGGAGTCTCGACTGTCTCACGCTCACACATCACTCAGGAGTCTCGACCGTCTCATGCTCACACATCGCTCAGGAGTCTCGACCGTCTCAGACTAACGTTCAAGCATCGCTCAGAAGTCACGCTCATCCCAGACTAACGCTCACACATTGCTCAGGAGTCTCGACTGTCTCACGCTCACACATCGCTCAGGAGTCTCGACTGTCTATCGCTCACACATCGCTCAGGAGTCTCGACCGTCTCAGACTAACGTTCAAGCATCGCTCAGAAGTCACGCTCATCCCAGACTAACGCTCACGCATCGCTCAGGAGTCTCGACCTTCTCACGCTCACACATCGCTCTTGAGTCTCGACTGTCTCACGCTCACACATCGCTCAGGAGGCACGACCGTCTCACGCTCACACATCGCTCGGGAGTCTCGACTGTCGCACGCTCACACATCGCTCAGGAGTCTCGACCGTCTCACGCTCACACATCGCTCAGGAGTCTCGACCGTCTCACGCTCACACATCGCTCAGGAATCTCGATCGTCTATCGCTCACACATCGCTCAGGAGTCTCGACTGTCTCACGCTCACGCATCACTCAGGAGTCATGATCATCTCAGACTCA
This sequence comes from Nephrocerus scutellatus, assembly GCA_947095585.1. NCBI lineage: Eukaryota > Metazoa > Arthropoda > Insecta > Diptera > Pipunculidae > Nephrocerus > Nephrocerus scutellatus. Next base: position 78,245,539 of record OX352763.1, read on the forward strand.
CGCCCACGCATCGCTCAGGAGTCACGATGATCTCAGGTTAACGCATCGCTCAGGGTGCACGCTCGAAGCAGACTAACGTTCAAGCATCGCTCAGGAGTCACACTCATCCCAGACTAACGCTCACGCATCGCTCAGGATTCACGACTGTCTCACGCTCACACATTGCTCAGGAGTCTCGACTGTCTCACGTTCACACATCGCTCAGGAGTCTCGACTGTCTCACGCTCACACATAGCTCAGGACTCACACATCTCTCAGGAGTCTCGACCGTCTCACTCTTACACATCGCTCAGGAGTCTCGACTGTCACACGCTCACACATCGCTCAGGAGTCTCGACCGTCTCACGCTCACACATCGCTCAGGAGTCTCGACCGTCTCACGCTCACACATCGCTCAGGAGTCTCAACTGTCTCACGCTCACACATCGCTCAGGAGTCTCGACTGTCTCACATTCACACATCGCTCAGGAGTCTCGACTGTCTCACGCTCACACATCGCTCAGGAGTCACGACTGTCTCACGCTCACACATCACTCAGGAGTCTCGACCGTCTCACGCTCACACATCGCTCAGGAGTATCGACTGTCTCGATCTAGAAGAATTATACAACAACGAGCACAGCAACAGAACTCAACGCATCTACGAAACAATAACAGGCACAGCAACAACGAAGTCGACAGCAGCAGCAGAGTCAGCATGAGCATTGGCAACAGAGGTAGTATCAGTAGCGGACGCAGCAAGGTTAACGAGGACTACAAATGTACATGCCCCGTTATTAGAACTAGCTATTGAAGCGCAAGTGTCTTTCCACCAAAGTAACGGGGGAGTGTTAGGAACAAAATTCTTGTGGCCGAATTTTGTTCACACAAAACATGCCATATAGTTTTTTCCCCAAATTCGGGTGCACCCTGTACCGTCGCAGTGTAACCACCAAACGCATATGAAAATAAAACAGCCAAAACAACATCATGCCACCGGAATGACCAATCACAGCGCAGCACGCTATTTAGAATTTTTGCCACACAAAAAGGTATAAAAGGGCGAGCATGTAGTCAGTCGGTCTCTTAGTCTCCTTTTTGTGCTGTTCGGATCACGCGGTGGTAAGTCATTATTAATAAAACTATTTCACTGACATTCGCTGCCAACGTCACTCGTACGACGTAACATCGCTATGTGGGTTACCTACAGGTTGTTACGTTGGTACATCCAGCATATCGCTGCCGACGTCTTTCTCTGCTTCCGTCATTCGTACGACAAAACTTCGCTGTGTGGGTTCCCTGCAGGTTGTTACGTTGGTACATCCAACATATCGCTGCCGACGTCTTTCTCTGCTTCCGTCACTCGTACGACGTAAATCCGCTGTGTGGGTTCCCTACAGGTTGTTACGTTGGTACATCCCAGCATATCGCTGCTGACGACTCGTCAACACAGACTAAAGCTCACGCATCACTCAGGAGTCATAGTCATCTCAGACTATCGCTCACGCATCGCTCAGGAGTCACGATCGTCAGGGTCACGCCCACGCATCACTCAGGAGTCACGCTCATCTCAGACTAACGCTCACGCATCGCTCAGGAGTCAGGATCGTCCAGCTAACGCCCACGCATCACTCAGGAGTCGCGATCGTCAGGATCAGGCCCACGCATCAATCAGGTTGCACGCTCATCTCAGGCTAAAACTCACGGATCAACCAGGTTGCACGCTCATCTCAGACTAACGCTCACGCATCGCCCAGGAGTCACGATCGTCAGGCTCACGCCCACGCATCGCTCCGGAGTCTCGATCGTCAGGCTCACGTCCACGCATCGCTCAGGGTGCACGCTCGTCTCAGACTAACGCTCACGAATCGCTCAGGAGTCTCAACTGTCTCATGCTCACACATCGCTCAGGAGTCACGACTGTCTCACGCTCACACATCGCTCAGGAGTCTCAACTGTCTCATGCTCACACATCGCTCAGGAGTCACGACTGTCTCACGCTCAGACATCGCTCAGGAGTCTCGAACGTCTCACGCTCACACATCGCTCGGGAGTCTCGACTGTCTCACGCTCACACATCACTCAGGAGTCTCGACCGTCTCAGACTAACGTTCAAGCATCGCTCAGAAGTCACGCTCATCCCTGACTAACGCTCACACATTGCTCAGGAGTCTCGACTGTCTCACGCTCACACATCGCTCAGGAGTCTCGACTGTCTATCGCTCACACATCGCTCAGGAGTCTCGACCGTCTCAGACTAACGTTCAAGCATCGCTCATCCCAGACTAACGCTCACGCATCGCTCAGGATTCACGACTGTCTCACGCTCACACATTGCTCAGGAGTCACGACTGTCTCACGCTCACACATCGCTCAGGAGTCTCGACTGTCTATCGCTCACACATCGCTCAGGAAACTCGACCGTCTCAGGATCACACATCGCTCAGGAGTCTCGACTGTCTCACGCTCACACATCGCTCGGGAGTCTCGACTGTCTCACGCTTACACATCGCTCAGGAGTCTCGACCGTCTCACGCTCACACATCGCTCAGGAGTCTCGACCGTCTCACGCTCACACATCGCTCAGGAATCTCGACCGTCTCAGGATCACACATCGCTCAGGAGTCTCGACTGTCTCACGCTCACACATCGCTCAGGAGTCTCGACTGTTTCATGCTCACACATCGCTCAGGAGTCACGACTGTCTCACGCTCACACATCGCTTAGGAGTCTCGACCGTCTCACGCTCACACATCGCTCGGGAGTCTCGACTGTCTCACGCTCACACATCACTCAGGAGTCTCGACCGTCCCACGCTCACACATCGCTCAGGAGTCTCGACCGTCTCACGCTCACACATCGCTGAGGAGTCTCGGCTGTCTAACGCTCACACATCGCTCAGGAGTCTCGACTGTCTCACGCTCACACATCGCTCAGGAGTCACGACTGTCTCACGCTCACACATCACTCAGGAGTCTCGACCGTCTCACGCTCACACATCGCTCAGGAGTCTCGACTGTCTCACACTCACACATCGCTCAGGAGTCTCGACTGTCTCACGCTCACACATCGCTCAGGAGTCACGACTGTCTCACGCTCACACATCACTCAGGTGTCTCGACCGTCTCACGCTCACACAACGCTCAGGAGTCTCGACTGTCTCACACTCACACATCGCTCAGGAGTCTCGACCGTCTCACGCTCACACATCGCTCAGGAATCTCGACCGTCTATCGCTCACACATCGCTCAGGAGTCTCGACTGTCTCACGCTCACGCATCACTCAGGAGTCATGGTCATCTCAGACTCACGCCCACGCATCGCTCAGGAGTCACGATGATCTCAGGTTAACGCATCCCTCAGGGTGCACGCTCGAAGCAGACTAACGTTCAAGCATCGCTCAGGAGTCACACTCATCCCAGACTAACGCTCACGCATCGCTCAGGATTCACGACTGTCTCACGCTCACACATTGCTCAGGAGTCTCGACTGTCTCACGTTCACACATCGCTCAGGAGTCTCGACTGTCTCACGCTCACACATCGCTCAGGACTCACACATCTCTCAGGAGTCTCGACCGTCTCACTCTCACACATCGCTCAGGAGTCTCGACTGTCACACGCTCACACATCGCTCAGGAGTCTCGACCGTCTCACGCTCACACATCGCTCAGGAGTCTCGACCGTCTCACGCTCACACATCGCTCAGGAGTCTCAACTGTCTCACGCTCACACATCGCTCAGGAGTCTCGACTGTCTCACATTCACACATCGCTCAGGAGTCTCGACTGTCTCACGCTCACACATCGCTCAGGAGTCACGACTGTCTTACGCTCACACATCACTCAGGAGTCTCGACCGTCTCACGCCCACACATCGCTCAGGAGTCTCGACTGTCTCGATCTAGAAGAATTATACAACAACGAGCACAGCAACAGAACTCAACGCATCTACGAAACAATAACAGGCACAGCAACAACGAAGTCGACAGCAGCAGCGAATTCAACAGCAGCAGCAGAGTCAGCATGAGCATTGGCAACAGAGGTAGTATCAGTAGCGGACGCAGCAGGTAAACGAGGACTACAAATGTACATGCCCCGTTATTAGAACTAGCTAGTGAAGCGCAAGTGTCTTTCCACCAAAGTAACGGGGGAGTGTTAGGAACAAAATTCTTGTGGCCGAATTTTGTTCACACAAAACATGCCATATAGTTTTTTCCCCAAATTCGGGTGCACCCTGTACCGTCGCAGTGTAACCACCAAACGCATATGAAAATAAAACAGCCAAAACAACATCATGCCACCGGAATGACCAATCACAGCGCAGCACGCTATTTAGAATTTTTGCCAAACAAAAAGCTATAAAAGGGCGAGCATGTAGTCAGTCGGTCTCTTAGTCTCCTTTTTGTGCTGTTCGGATCACGCGGTGGTAAGTCATTATTAATAAAACTATTTCACTGACATTCGCTGCCAACGTCACTCGTACGACGTAACATCGCTATGTGGGTTACCTACAGGTTGTTACGTTGGTACATCCAGCATATCCCTGCCGACTTCTTTCTCTGCTTCCGTCATTCGTACGACGTAGCTTCGCTGTGTGGGTTCCCTACAGGTTGTTACGCTGGTACCTCCAGCATATCGCTGCCGAAGTCTATCTCTGCTTCCGTCATTCGTACGACAAAACTTCGCTGTGTGGGTTCCCTGCAGGTTGTTACGTTGGTACATCCAACATATCGCTGCCGACGTCTTTCTCTGCTTCCGTCACTCGTACGACGTAAATTCGCTGTGTGGGTTCCCTACAGGTTGTTACGTTGGTACATCCCAGCATATCGCTGCTGACGACTCGTCAACACAGACTAACGCTCACGCATCACTCAGGAGTCATAGTCATCTCAGACTATCGCTCACGCATCGCTCAGGAGTCACGATCGTCAGGGTCACGCCCACGCATCACTCAGGAGTCACGCTCATCTCAGACTAATGCTCACGCATCGCTCAGGAGTCAGGATCGTCCAGCTAACGCCCACGCATCACTCAGGAGTCGCGATCGTCAGGCTCAGGCCCACGCATCGCTCCGGAGTCACGATCGTCAGGCTCACGTCCACGCATCGCTCAGGGTAAACGCTCGTCTCAGACTAACGCTCACGAATCGCTCAGGATTCACAACTGTCTCAGGTTGCACGCTCATCCCAGATTAACGCTCACGCATCGCTCAGGATTCACGACTGTCTCACGCTCACACATTGCTCAGGAGTCACGACTGTCTCACGCTCACACATCGCTCAGGAGTCTCGACTGTCTATCGCTCACACATCGCTCAGGAAACTCGACCGTCTCAGGATCACACATCGCTCAGGAGTCTCGACTGTCTCACGCTCACACATCGCTCGGGAGTCTCGACTGTCTCACGCTCACACATCGCTCGGGAGTCTCGACTGTCTCACGCTCACACATCACTCAGGAGTCTCGACCGTCTCACGCTCACACATCGCTCAGGAGTCTCGACCGTCTCAGACTAACGTTGAAGCATCGCTCAGAAGTCACGCTCATCCCAGACTAACGCTCACACATTGCTCAGGAGTCTCGACTGTCTCACGCTCACACATCGCTCAGGAGTCTCGACTGTCTATCGCTCACACATCGCTCAGGAGTCTCGACCGTCTCAGACTAACGTTCAGCATCGCTCAGAAGTCACGCTCATCCCAGACTAACGCTCACGCATCGCTCTGGATTCACGATTGTCTCACGCTCACACATTGCTCAGGAGTCACGACTGTCTCACGCTCACACATCGCTCAGGAGTCTCGACTGTCTATCGCTCACACATCGCTCAGGAAACTCGACCGTCTCAGGATCACACATCGCTCAGGAGTCTCGACTGTCTCACGCTCACACATCGCTCGGGAGTCTCGACTGTCTCACGCTCACACATCGCTCAGGAGTCACGATCGTCAGGCTCACGCCCACGCATCGCTTCGGAGTCGCGATCGTCAGGCTCAGGCCCACGCATCAATCAGGTTGCACGCTCATCTCAGGCTAAAACTCACGGATCAACCAGGTTGCACGGTCATCTCAGACTAACGCTCACGCATCGCCCAGGAGTCACGATCGTCAGGCTCACGCCCACGCATCGCTTCGGAGTCACGATCGTCAGGCTCACGCCCACGCATCGCTCAGGAGTCACGACTGTCTCACGCTCACACATCGCTCAGGATTCTCGACTGTCTATCGCTCACACATCGCTCAGGAATCTCGACCGTCTCAGACTAACGTTCAAGCATCGCTCAGAAGTCACGCTCATCCCAGACTTACGCTCACACATTGCTCAGGAGTCTCGACTGTCTCACGCTCACACATCGCTCAGGAGTCTCGACTGTCTATCGCTCACACATCGCTCAGGAGTCTCGACCGTCTCAGACTAACGTTCAAGCATCGCTCAGAAGTCACGCTCATCCCAGACTAACGCTCACGCATCGCTTAGGATTCACGACTGTCTCACGCTCACACATTGCTCAGGAGTCACGACTGTCTCACGCTCACACATCGCTCAGGAGTCTCGACTGTCTATCGCTCACACATCGCTCAGGAAACTCGACCGTCTCAGGATCACACATCGCTCAGGAGTCTCGACTGTCTCACGCTCACACATCGCTCGGGAGTCTCGACTGTCTCACGCTCACACATCGCTCGGGAGTCTCGACTGTCTCACGCTCACACATCACTCAGGAGTCTCGACCGTCTCACGCTCACACATCGCTCAGGAGTCTCGACCGTCTCAGACTAACGTTCAAGCATCGCTCAGAAGTCACGCTCATCCCAGACTAACGCTCACACATTGCTCAGGAGTCTCGACTGTCTCACGCTCACACATCGCTCAGGAGTCTCGACTGTCTATCGCTCACACATCGCTCAGGAGTCTCGACCGTCTCAGACTAACGTTCAAGCATCGCTCAGAAGTCACGCTCATCCCAGACTAACGCTCACGCATCGCTCAGGATTCACGACTGTCTCACGCTCACACATTTCTCAGGAGTCACGACTGTCTCACGCTCACACATCGCTCAGGAGTCTCGACTGTCTATCGCTCACACATCGCTCAGGAAACTCGACCGTCTCAGGATCACACATCGCTCAGGAGTCTCGACTGTCTCACGCTCACACATCGCTCAGGAGTCTCGACTGTCTCACGCTCACACATCGCTCAGGAGTCACGATCGTCAGGCTCACGCCCACGCATCGCTTCGGAGTCGCGATCGTCAGGCTCAGGCCCACGCATCAATCAGGTTGCACGCTCATCTCAGGCTAAAACTCACGGATCAACCAGGTTGCACGGTCATCTCAGACTAACGCTCACGCATCGCCCAGGAGTCACGATCGTCAGGCTCACGCCCACGCATCGCTTCGGAGTCACGATCGTCAGGCTCACGCCCACGCATCGCTCAGGAGTCACGACTGTCTCACGCTCACACATCGCTCAGGATTCTCGACTGTCTATCGCTCACACATCGCTCAGGAATCTCGACCGTCTCAGGATCACACATCGCTCAGGAGTCTCGACTGTCTCACGCTCACACATCGCTCAGGAGTCTCGACTGTCTATCGCTCGCACATCGCTCAGGAGTCTCGACTGTCTCACGCTCACACATCGCTCAGAAGTCTCGACCGTCTCAGTCTAACGTTCAAGCATCGCTCAGAAGTCACGCTCATCCCAGACTAACGCTCACGCATCGCTCAGGATTCACGACTGTCTCACGCTCACACATTGCTCAGAAGTCTCGACCGTCTCACGCTCACACATTGCTCAGGAGTCTCGACCGTCTCAGACTAACGTTCAAGCATCGCTCAGAAGTCACGCTCATCCCAGACTAACGCTCACGCATCGCTCAGGATTCACGACTGTCTCACGCTCACACATTGCTCAGGAGTCTCGACTGTCTCACGCTCACACATCGCTCAGGAGTCTCGACTGTCTCGCGCTCACACATCGCTCAGGAATCTCGATCGTCTCACGCTCACACATCGCTCGGGAGTCTCGACTGTCTCACGCTCACACATCGCTCAGGAGTCTCGACCGTCTCACGCTCACACATCGCTCAGGAGTCTTGACCGTCTCACGCTCACACATCGCTCAGGAATCTCGACCGTCTCAGGATCACACATCGCTCAGGAGTCTCGACTGTCTCACGCTCACACATCGCTCAGGAGTCTCGACTGTCTATCGCTCACACATCGCTCAGGAGTCTCGACTGTGTCAGCTCGCACATCGCTCAGGAGTCTCGACTGTCTCACGCTCACACATCGCTCAGGAGTCTCGACTGTCTCACGCTCACACATAGCTCAGGATTTACGCTCGTCAAAGGCTAACGCATAGCTCAGGATTTACACTCGTCAAAGGCTAACGCATCGCTCAGGATTTACGTTTGTCAAAGGCTAACGCATCGCTCAGGATTCACGCCCGTCAAAGGCTTACGCATCGCTCAGGATTTACGCTCGTCAAAGGCTAACGCATCGCTCAGGATTTACGCTTGTCTCAGGCTAACGCACCGCCCAGGATTTACGCTCGCCAAAGGCTAACTCATCGCTCAGGATTTACGCTCGTCTAAGTCTAACGCATCGCTCAGGATTTACGCTCGTCTCAGGCTAATGCCCACAAATCGCTCAGGATTTACGGTCGTCCCAGACACGTTAAATTATAGGTAATAAGAAAAAAGAAGGAAAATAAAGAAAATATTTTGAAGAGTCCCAAAAATAGAAATTTTATTGTAACGACCCCTTGCCTCAGAACCCTGGTCACGCTGAGTTAACCCCGGCTGGGAAAACTCCGTTACACACATAACCCCAAAACCTCCTTCAAATCACTTGGTAAAATGGATTTTTCTGAAAAAAAAGAAAAAAAAAACTTTGACAGCCCCTCCTAATAAAACGGGGCGTGACCACCAAGAAAAAATGCGGTTTTCAAGGAGTGTACAATGAGGGCTTTCAGGGAAGGGGTGTCTGGAACCCCTCACCCCATGCGGGTTTTTTCATGTTTGCTGATGGAAGATTCGTTAAGCCACAGAATGAGAGAGGCACAAAGGAAAGACCAATGGATAAGAGCAGTTTTCAAAATCTTGGAGAAAGATGAGTATACAGATTTCTTCATGAGAGCTGGTCTTTTACACAAGGATCCCGTCGAGGAACTTGTGGTGGTACCTGCAGAAATAGAACGAGATGTAATGAGCGTCGCGCATCAGCAAGGACACTTTTCCGCGAAGAAAACCCAAAGACTTGCTGGAGAAGACATTCTATGTCCCGAAAGCGACGGCAGATGTGGCGGGTGTTGTGAGAAGCTGTATGAGGTGTGTTATTTCGGTGGCAAAGGCGGAGGCTTCCTTAAGTCAATCAACAAGGAAACAAGCCACTAGATACTTTCCATATCGACCAGATCGGACCAATGGAATCAACGCATAAGCAATACAACCATATACTCGTCATAGTAGATGCGTACTCCAAGTTTGTTTGGTTATATCCGACTAAGAGCACGGGGTCCAATGAGGTTATTGGCGACATTCGGCACCCAAAAAAAGTGATAACCGATAGAGGAACAACTTTCACGTCGAGCGCTTTTAGTGACTACTGCAAAGAAGAGGAAATCCAACATCTTGTTATAGCTACGGGGGCTCCCCGAGGAAGCGGGCAGGTGGAAAGGATTCACCGAATCATCGTGCCAATGCTCTCTAAAGCATGCATCGGTAGTTCACAGAATTGGTGCAAGAACTTGGACCGTGTTCAACAGGTTATTACCAACACTCAGCCAAGGAAAACAAAGTTGAGTCCGTTTCGAATACTAACCGGCTTGGAAATGCGTATCCCCGAGTATTCGGAGCTTCGAGCGCTGTTGGAAGAGCGAATTGGATGCCGAGCAAGATTATGTTCGAGAAGAAGCACGCGACAATATTCAACTAATCCAACAGCAAAATAAGAGAAACTTCGGCAAGAAGCGGTCGCCAGAGACAGTGTACGAGTTGAATTAGTTAATCGCCATTAAGCGCACTCAGTTTGGCACGATACTCGAAGTTGAGACATAAATACTTAGGACCATACAAAGTTATTCGTGTAAGTAATCACGGCAGATACAAGGTGCAGAAAGTCGGTGATCACGAGTTGCCAAGAACAACGATCACCGTGGCCGAATATATGAGGAAGTGGGATTAAACATTGCAGTCGGGTCGACTGAACGCCAGGATAGCCGAAATGTGGGATTGGGCCTAACTGACAGACGATACCCTACGAACGACAAACGACTTACATAGAATGTACAAAAACAAGTAAACGGGACGTTAGCCAACTGACGACAGAACATACGATGTACTAAAACGAGACGAACAAAGAAGAACGACGAAAACGAACAAGAGCTGTAACGAAGTTTTCTTCTAGGGCTGGGGTATGTTCAGCGGGTTCCAGTAAGTTCGTTACAGAAAATTTATAGACCGAGACGTTTTGATTCTATTTTAATTTGTTTTATTAGCCTTTAGTATACAAGATTTATACAAGTTTTTATGATGTTTACAATGAGTATATATCAGTTTGAAATAAGTTTACAAGAATTTATGAAGGTTCACAAACGTTATCTTATTCTCGCGTTGTTTACGGAGTCGACGTCTCAGCATCGCAAGGTGCATTCCGTTGTGTGCTAGTCCTTCTGATACCCATAACTACCTACATGGGGAGGTACGTCACCTGACCTATAACCCAATAAGAAACTTGGCTTTGCATCCCCTTACCACGGATGGGGGAAGTTGCGAGCCGTATAGCTGACCACCATAAACTTGGAGAGACAAAGTCCCTGCCTCCTACGAGTGAACTAAGAGAATAGTCTGCAGCCCCTAACCACGGATGTGGGGAAACTGTAGACTGTATATGAACTAGAGGATATGTAGCTGACCACTCAAACTTGGAGAGACAAAGTCCCTGCCTCCTAAAAGTGAAGTAAGAAAGTAGTCTGCCACCCCCTTACCACGGGTTGGGGGGAAGCTGTAGACTGTATACAAGCTTGATTACTAAATATTTATAATAACATACAGCTCCTTACCACGGTTGGGGGGAAGCTGTATGTTATGTATAAGCTATTGATAATAGGTTCACAACCCCTTACCACGGGTGGGGGGAAGCTGTGCCCTATATATATATAGATTAAGATAATACCCTACAACCCCTTACCACGGGTGGGGGGAAGCTGTAGGTTATGTCTAGATTAATGGTAATAAATTGTAGGTACAACTATCCAACCTTCGAACTGGAGAGACAAAGTCCCTGCCTCCTATAAGCGAACAAAGAAACGGGAAGCTGTATGCTATGTATAGACTATTAATAATAGGAGCACAACCCCTTACCACGGGTTGGGGGGAAGCTGTGGTCTATATATAATTTACGAAATAATAACTAAGATAACTATGATAACTATGCTTACCCACGATGTGCACACTGCGACGGTTCACGCACGACTCCATGCTGGTCGATTAGCCGACTTCTTTTATACCCAACTTAACGGTATATTTGGTCCAGCATGGGTGTCGTACCTCTTCTGTGCGTTGACGTATGCTGAACCCAATCATATGTATACATAATTATATTTTACAATTCTAATAATACTTTTGTTGTTGTAAATACTTATTTCTAATAATAACGTGTTTCATACGTATATTTGTGTCTTATTATTTTCCATGTATTCTGTTGTTGTTATTACTTTTGTTATACTTTGTAACACAGTGGCATTCACTCGTGTAAATATGTAATTTACACTGTGTGTTGCCATGAGTATTTCTATTCAATTACCGGTGCAGTGCTATTGGAGCAAACCCCGTTACAATTCTTTAAACCCCTGTAGGTTTATATAAAAATAAAAACGAAATAATTATTATTAATAGTTATATATATATTATTTTATATTTTTTTATGTTTATTTTAAATATTATTTATTTTTGTATTTTCAAACCCTGGTCTCGCTGAGCTGGTTTCTGCTGTAGGGGGGATTTTGGAAGGCTTCCAAAATCGTCCTTACACCCCCCCTTTACTTTCGCAAGAAGGATGATGCTGGCCTCTCCTCATCGTTTGATCTTGACCTGGTACTTGTTGTGGGTGGTCGTGATGATGAAATTCTTCCGTGTGTGTTTGAGGTGTCCCGCCTTTGCCCTCTCTGCCATCTCTTTTTCCTTTGCTGTCCTCTCTTCTGTCCTTGCTGCCGCTACCCTTGTACCCCCCTGCTACCATACTGTTGTACCGGGATATGTTGACTTTCCTCCCGGTATGGGAGTTTAAAGTTTTGCGTGTCTCCTTGAGCGCCTGCTGTTTCTCTCGGTGTGGTGTATGCTTAGACCGGTGGACGTGGAGTGTCCGTTGAAGAACGAGTGTCTCGTCGGATGGTTTACTTGGATGCTCCGGCTGTGACGAGTTTGGTGAGTCTAGGGTGTCTTTTGTCTTGTACTCCTTTAGTTCGCTGATGTGCGCAGTGCGACTCTTTTTGTTATTTATACGGAGTCGCACGATTACTGGGGACACGAAGCCGGTGACCTCGAAGGGTCCATCATATTTTGGAGCGAGTTTTGCCGCAAAGTTGTCGATCGCTTTGGACAGGTGGTGTTGTTTGAATAGGACCATCTGTTCAATCGTTGGTTTCCATGGCTTCCATTGATTGTAGTACCGAGCATGATTCTGAGCAGCTTGTTCCAGGTTCCGACGCACGATTTGGAAGACTTCTTGGAGGCGCTCGGCCTTCTCTTTTGGTGACTGTTCGGTGTGTCCCGTCCCGCTAGTCCTTTCTTCAAAAAGTGTCCGTGGTAGGCGAGGCTCTCGACCCTGGGTGAGGAATGTCGGACTGAAACTTGTCGAATCTGCTACACTGGAGTTTATGGCCACTGAGATCTCGGGGTGGAGTTCGTCCCAACCCCTATGCTGTTCACCTACGAACTGGGCGACCATTGTTATGACCGTGCGGTTTGTCCTTTCTGGGGGTTCTCCTGGGGCGTGTACGGGGCGGTGACCTGGTGTTTTACTCCCATCTCTTGCAGAAACTTCCGGACCTGGCTACTGGAAAATTGGGCTCCATTATCGCTCACGAAGATCTTAGGTACGCCATATCTGGCCAAGATTCGTTCGCGAAACGCCTTCTTCAGAGATTCCGATGTGGCTTTTCGTAGCGGGACGATCTCTGTCCACTTCGAGAACTTATCCAATAGGACTAATATTACCGTGTTGCCGTGTTTAGATCGGGGAAGTGGTCCGACGAAATCTGCACAGACTATGTTCCAGGGTCCGTCCGCGATTTGCGACAAAATTGCTCCGGCAGGCTTCTGCTGGATGGACTTGTACTTCTGACATGATTCACAGCGGCGTACGTACCGGCTGATGTCCCGGAACATGCCCGGCCAATAGTATCGGTTGGGGATGCGTGTGATCGTCTTGCGAATCCCTAAATGTCCGGCGGTGGGTTCGTGATGATTTTCCCTCAGTACTCGCGTTCGTTGGTACTTTGGGACGCACAGTTTCCAGGGAGTGCAATCCTCGTCTGCGGTCTGATGAGAGATGTGTCGATAGAGTCCGTTGTCCTCGATGATGTAGTCCGGGAATTTCTCCGGATTTCTCTTGACCTCCGCTTTTCTTTTCTCTAACCAGGTACACTTCTCCAAATCATTGATCTCCACTAATATCGTTCGCAGGATTTTTCGTGGCTGGCGTGAGAGTGCGTCGGTTACCACGTTCAATTTTCCTCGTCGATACTGGATGTCGTACGTGAATTGCTGCAACTCCAAGGCCCAACAAGCAATTCGTCCGGACGGGCTCTCGATTGAGTTAGGTCACTTTAGCGCTATGTGATCTGTGACTATTTTAAATCTGTACCCTTCTAGGTAGGGTCGCATCTTGCGGACGCCCCACACTATAGCTAGGCACTCCTTTTCCGTGGGTGAGTAGTTGCGTTCCGCTGAATTCAAGTATATACATAATTATATTTTACAATTCTAATAATACTTTTGTTGTTGTAAATACTTATTTCTAATAACAACGTATTTCATACGTATATTTGTGTTTTATTATTTTCCATGCATTTTGTTGTTGTTATTACTTTGTTATGCTTTGTAACTCGGTGGCATTCAATCGTGTAAATATGTAATTTAGCACGACAGTCGTAGTCAAACACCACAAGAGTGAAGTGGTTAAATGAAGTAAGCTAAAAAATTGTGTTTATCTACTTGTATGTTATTATATCATTATATGTAATGAATTATACTTTTTATATATGTGTATATTTGTATTCTATTTATATACATATACATATATTCTTTTTTTCTCTTATACTTTTAAATGTTTACAATGCTTGTTGCCTCTGTTGCTGTTGCTTTATTTATTGACAACTTAATTTTGACAAAATTTTTTACTTCTATTATTGGTACTACAATTACAGTTCGCCACAGGGTATTTGTGGCACGGAAGGTTGGTTTCGCTTTCCCAAAAATTAAATAAAAATAAGTTATTTAATTATTTAATATGATTTTAATATGAGATTTATTCTTAACTTCTTTAATAGGTAGGTGGTTGCTCTAATGGAGGTTGGCTTGTGAGAGAGAACATGACATACAATTCATGCGTTGACCGCGCATACAAAACTTTATAAAAGTGTCAAAAAATGTAATTGAACATTTTTACAATGTGTCAAAAAAAAGTAATTGAGCATTTATATTCAAAACCATTTCATTTTAATGCCAATGTTAAATCAACTGATTGATTCTAAATGTCAAAGCAAAATAACTAGTCAATTCAATATTCAAGTGAAGTAATTATTTGTAGTGTCCGCAACAACAACTATTATTTCTATGATTATTACCTACACTTGTTCTTCCAAAAATATCTCTGGATTTATTACTAGAATTTTTTTTTGTTTTGCTAGTTTATCGTTTAACTTTATACTGTAGTTGTACTATACTATATCACGTGAATCTTTTAAAAGGAGCTCTTGCTTTTGTAGTGATAACCATTGGGAATTTATTGCGTAGATACATATTTCTTATTTTTTTGACACGACTCGCAAGACAGAATGTAATTTTTAAATTCTCTATATTAACTTCGCGTGCCCGTGGCTGGCTGGTCAGATTTTGTGATCAATTTTTAACCCATGTTACGTCCACGTCCAACACGTCGTCACGTCCATGTCCACGTCCAACACAAAACAAAAAAAAACATATTTAAACATCCAGTAAGCACTTACCCCACTTTTCCTGACAGTTTCCATCGACGCCTGCGCCGACGCCGCTTTTACATAATTCACACGTGAATGTTTGTCAAACAAAAGGATAAAGAAAAAGAAAAAGCAGCAGGCGCGTCGCTATAATATTCAATTTCACTTACCTGTTGATTTGTGTGGCAGTCCTAATGTTTCAAATTTAATGTAACATGTGTATAAATCCTTTAAAATTTGTAATATTAAGATGTCGGCGACTAAAACAGTTCTGCCTGACAGAATTACCATAATGCTTGCAATTTACCACAGGATAGACTTGCGGGATGGTGCGCCTAGGATCTATTTCCATTAAATAAAGATGTCCCGGATCGGTTAAACTTGTTTTGCCCAATATTGTATTTAAATGAATACATTTTATTTTGGGTGCCTTGCAACTAAAATATATTTTAAAACAAAACAAAAAGAAAAACATTGAAAAACAAGAAACAAGTAATGATGATCACTGACAGCCTGTCATTAGAAATATTGACAGAAGTCAGCTGCTTTTATGGACTAGAATATTTATATTGGCAAAGATTTCCTATATATAGGGTGTTTTTTTGGGAGGTTAGTTTTTCCGATAGATGTCGTTTTATTTTATGACAGTTGTTTTGACAGCTCAAAGTGGCATTTCTACTCAGTATTGTTTGGCAAATCATTATGAAAAAAAAAAAAAAAAAAAAAAAAAAAAAATGACATTTGTGAAAAATAGTCGTGGTAGCCATATGCCAGAAATTGTGTTTAAATGTTAAATGCCAAAAAATTATCTACCAAATAAAAAAAAATTTTGGTCATTTCATAATTTTATATGTGTTTTATTCAAAAAAAAAATCGGCAACCTCTTAAAAAAACACGTTATATCTAACGGGTGTTTTTTTAAGAGGTTGCCGATTTTTTGAATAAAACACATATAAAATTAGGAAATGACCAAAATTTTTTTTTATTTGGTAGATAATTTTTTGGCATTTAACATTTAAACACAATTTCTGGCATATGGCTACCACGACTATTTTTCACAAATGTAATTTTTTTTTTTTTTTTTTTTTTTTTTTTTTCATAATGATTTGCCAAACAATACTGAGTAGAAATGCCACTTTGAGCTGTCAAAACAACTGTCATAAAATAAAACGACATCTATTGGAAAAACAAACCTCCCAAAAAAACACCCGTTAAAAAGACGAAAGTTTTATTTCACACAGAGGGTGCTGGGGAAGCATAGGTGTATTTTAGATAATTATTTTACTAGAAATTGGTTTGAGTGTTTGATGTATGTGTATGTTAATAATTGTTTAAGTGTTGTATGATCGTTATTCATGTTTCATGTTTAATAGTAATTGTGACTTTTATTAAGTTTAAAAAGGGACGGGATGAGGAAATTACATTCAGGATTATTAAAAAAAAGGACAAATAGCGAATTTAGAAAAAAAGAAAGGAAAGAGACTTTCGCATAAAATGTTCCAGAATGTTCTATGATATGGAGGTGGCTTTGCTAGCCGATGGGAAAAGCAAGAACAGGCAGTTGAAGAATTATCATCAGCGGAGAGAGTTGTACCGGGCGTTCGGGTCGAAGACGATAAAAAAAAGAAAAAAGGAAAAAACCATTAATTGAGTAGACTTGAAAATTAGCTAAAGTTCTGTGAACAGAAAAACGCCATTTTTTTTTGCGTAAATCGAACTAATCGAAATTTTAAAAACTTTTTATAAATGGATACTCCTAATTTTTTTTAAAAAACTGAAAATAGTGCAAACGCACTAAACACCATTTTTACTTAATTCGAACTAATCGAAATTTTAAAATCTTTTTATAAATGGATACTCCTAAATTTTTTTAAAAAAGTGAACATAGTGCAAATGCACTAAACACCATTTTTACTTAATTTGAACTAATCGAAATTTTAAAATCTTTTTATAAATGGATACTCCTAAATTTTTTTAAAAAAGTGAATATAGTGCAAACGCGCTAAACGCCACTTTTTTGCATAATTTCAACCAGGTGCTAAAGAGTGAATCGCCTAGTTTCTTTCATAAACCAAAAAAAAAGAGGATTTAATAGTTGAAAACTACATCCAAAACCATCAGTGTAGTTTACATTAATACAACAACAACCATTGTGCAAGCGTCGGAGCTTTTCAGCTCATCCAAAGCGTCGGAGCTTTCTCAGCTTTTACCAAGACACGAGCCACGAGTCACAGAATAATTTCTTAATTGCAACTATAATAATCAGGAAGAAAAAGAAAGAGGACTGCTTCCCAAACTGCGCGGCTGGGTTTCCTTTTATTTTTGGTCTTGAAATTTGAGTTTAATTTTTATGATTTTGATTGAGTATTTTTTATTTAAATTGAGTTTTAATTTTATTAACTTTGAGATAAGATCGAGTTTTCTTTATCCGAATTTAAGATTGAGTTTTCTCTACTTTTGAGTTTTTCATCGATTTTATTTTAAATCGAGTTTTTTTTTAATTTATTTGATTCAGTTAATTTATAATCGAGTTTTTTTTTGATTTTTTTTTGTTTTATTTAACATTCACTTAGAGTCCCCGCACACTAGAGACTTTCTGTCGGCCGATAGTTTGAGTCAGTATGAACATGTATGCAAGTGCGCAGACTACAACGATTTGGTATCGACCGATAAATAAGTTGAATGTGCGACACGATTGCCATTCAACTTTGTGTTTGTCTGTGCACTCACCACTTACCCAACTGTTTAATCGGCACAGTGTGCACACTAGCAGCCCAAAACGACCAAACTGTCGGCCGATAAAAAAGTCTCTAGTGTGCGGGGACTCTTAAACAATAGTGTAAACTGCACTCAGTAGTTTCATAAATCATTAACCAAATTTTGCAACAGGGTCGTCAACGAGATCATGCCGGCAAGATATCTTTGAGCACTTGGTTGAGCTGATCTTGTAAGTGCCAATTGCTTAATTTTTTTATACACCAGTTTTTTTTACTACTAAGAGCTGTACTAAATAATTGATTATTCTTTGTTTTTTTTTTTTTAAATTTTGAGTATTTTTTTTATTAAATTTCCTTTTTTTTTATTTATTGCAATTTAATTGTACTAACAATAATTTTGGTTTATCCTGTTTTTATAATTACAAATGAACTATAAATTCTTTGAAAATACATATATTTTTTTTACATTCCAATTGAATTTTAAAAATATATTCATATACTTTTATTGCTAAACATATTTCCATTATATTTTAATTTGAATTTTTTTACATACGTTATTCTAATTTTTTTTTTGAATAAAAAGTAACAAATGTATTTGATAATCGAAAAGATAAATAGTTGAGTTCTTATTGCCGTTGCCCATTGGGTGGGAGGCATAATTCCTTGTTGCTTTATATTCTTTTAGTGGTCCTCACCATGAGTGAGTAGATCAACTTGGCTGTAGGTGTGTGGCTGGGATTAGTGATCCCACGGTGATTTCTCTCGGCGCTTTACAGATGACGACGTGACGGACCATGGACGACCGGACGAAGTCGACCATTTCCTTCATGATTTAATGAGGCCTCGGTACTGGTGCAAGCAAGACATTCCTTTTAGATTTAATTAGCTATTAAGTGAAGAAGAAAATTTCCTAAAAGAAATCGAATTTTCTTTTGTTAATTTTAAAGTAATTTTAATGTAGAGTAATATAGATCTAAGTTTAGTATATAAAAACAAAGGAATGACCTGGTTGCACCGGGACTGAGGGGACGTTATCCCCTCCTTGATCCAGCCCCTTTTTGATTCCACTTGCCTTTTTTTATTTTTTTTATATAAGTCGACACGACAATTAAAATCTTTGTTAATGACGAGGTGTCACTGGTAAGTGACAAGGAACGCCCGTCCGACGAGCTTAGCCGAGCAACCGCGACCGTGTCGCGACGTCCTTGCCATTGGCAGAACCCCTAGTGGGACCTCTGTCCATAACAAATGGCGCCCAACGTTAATTGGCTTTACCCATCGTTTCTCGAGAGGCAGGAATCTCCAATACGAAGTTCCTGGCTTTCGACAAAGGATGGTTGTTCGCGCCATCTCGTGGTGAATTAATCATACTAGATGATTGATTGCCGGGATGATGCGAGCAAGCCGCATCCTACTTCACTTGTCTTTGCTATCATCTGCAACCACCGACAGCGAAGTTCATGCTGTTGGTCACTTCCTTTTTGAGCTTTAGCAAGTTCGCACACAAACATTTGGTCCAATTCGAGCCGGATTAAATCGGCAAAAAGGAAAAGGAATCAGCAAACGCAAAATTCATACCATTGTGCTACATATTTTTTGGAATTGTTCTGCCATCGCTCTGCCGCAGCAGCAAACGCAAATTCATACAATTGTGCTACATATTTTTTGGAATTGTGCTGCCATCGCTCTGCCGCAGCAGCACACGCAAAATTCATACCATTGTGCTACATATTTTTTGGAATTGTGCTGCCATCGCTCTGCCGCAGCAGCAAACGCAAATTCATACAATTGTGCTACATATTTTTTGGAATTGTGCTGCCATCGCTCTGACGCAGCAGCAAACGCAAATTCATACAATTGTGCTACATAATTTTTGGAATTGTGCTGCCATCGCTCTGCCGCAGCAGCACACGAAAAATTCATACAATTGTGCTACATATTTTTTGGAATTCATACAATTGTGCTACATAATTTTTGGAATTGTGCTGCCAACGCTCTGCCGCAGCAGCAAACGCACAATTCTGTAATTCGTGCCATCTATATTTTTTGGAATTTTTACCAGTGCTTTGTGCGCAGTTTCTGCCATCGGCCTGCCGCCGCAACAATCGGCGCACCGACTCAACTTGCCGCATCAAACACATCAACTACCAGTGCTTTGTGCGCAGTTTCTGCCATCGGCCTGCCGCCGCAATAATCGGCGCACCGACGCAACTTGCCGCATCAAACGCATCAACTACCAGTGCTTTGTGCGCAGTTTCTGCCATCGGCCTGCCTGCCGCAACAATCGGCGCACCGACGCAACTTGCCGCATCAAACGCATCAACTACCAGTGCTTTGTCCGCAGTTTCTGCCATCGGCCTGCCGCCGCAACAATCGGCGCACCGACGCAACTTGCCGCATCAGACGCATCAACTACCATTTCTGCATTCGACCTGCCGCCGCAACAATCAGCGCACCGACGCAACTTGCCAAATCAAACGCATCAACTACCAGTGCTTTGTGCGCAGTTTCTGCCAACGGCCTGCCGCCGCAACAATCGGCGCACCGACGCAACTTTTCGCATCAACTACCAGCGCGTATTGTTTGGAATTGTTTTGCCATCGCTCTGAAGCAGCAGCAAACGCACAATTCTGTAATTCGTGCCATCTATATTTTTTGGAATTTTTACCAGTGCTTTGTGCGCAGTTTCTGCCATCGGCCTGCCGCCGCAACAATTGGCGCACCGACGCAACTTGCCGCATCAAACGCATCAACTACCAGCGCGTATTTTTTGGAATTGTGTTGCCATAGCTCTGCAGCACCACCAAACGCACAATTCTGTAATTCGTGTCATCTATATTTTTTGGAATTTCTACCAGTGCATTTGTGCGCAATTTTTTGCCATCGGCCTGCCGTCGCAACAATCGGCGCACCGAAGCAACTTGCCGCATCAAACGCATCAACTACCAGTGCTTTGTGCGCAGTTTCTGCCATCGGCCTGCCGCCGCAACAATCGGCGCACCGACGCAACTTGCCGCATCAAACGCATCAACTACCATTTCTGCATTCGGCCTGCCGCCGCAACAATCGGCGCACCGACGCAAATTGCCGCCTCGAACGTGTATGCTCAACAGTGTTTTGTGGGCACATAAGTTGTTACCATCAGCTACAAGCCCCAACTTCAATCAATTGTCCAATCATCATTCGGAGTGTTCGCTCCATACTCAGCTATCGCAACATCCTTACAGCAACAGGAGAGACAACAGGAGAGACAACATCAAACTACAACCAAGAGTCACAGTCAGAGTGATATCAAAAGCAGGTTCACATTCTATATAAGCAAATGTTTAAGCAAATTTCTTATTACTTCTTTCCTTTCATTTGATTTACTATTTACTCTTACATTCGTTTAAAGCAAAATTCTACACATCGATCTGCTTAGAATCTACAGAAAGAATATATCTAAGTAACATGGATTTGAATAGAATCTAATTCACATTTTTTATACATTATAGTTTACGCCATATATTACATAGCAAATTTATCTAGTATTTAATTGACGGAATCATATTTATCAATCAAGCTGTACGGAACGGTTGAGCATTCTTCGTTTGCGTTTTTTGTTTTTATGTTAATTTTTGTTTTGTTTGCGTAAGACATCACTTACGTATACTTTTATTAGCCTAACGAAAATACATACATAATCGTGTTCGTCAGACTAGTTGTAGGGTGTGCGTACCGGGTCATATTTCGCGTCGTGTTCCTTTTTTAAATTTTAAAAAAAAAAAAAAAAAAAAAATCGTGTTCTGTAGAGACCATCAAGTTTGTACGAATTGTGAACTGTCGCGAGTCTTCACAAGATCAGGGGTAACATCTCTGTCTCATTTTCACTTGAGATTCTCCTTGCTCACACCTAATACTCTGATCGGTGTGCTACTTGTCACAACCACCCTCGCATTTGGTATCGGCACTGTGACGGGTTTTTTGTTTCCGTTTGACATCTCGGTGCGTGAGGTCATAACTCTAAAATGTCGCTATTAGACGATTTCATCTTTTCCGCCGATCAGCTGGTAAAATACTTTGCTGCGGCAAAGGAAGTACCTGAGAGCAATCACACGATGGCTACTCTTGACGCTCGTAAGGACGTCTTAAAGAGCTTATGGCTAGATCTAAAGAACAATTACATCGCTTGCATTCGAGCCACCCCTGCACCAGAAGAGGAGGCTCTCGATCCAGGAATAATTGAGTCCAAATTTGCAAGCTCCAATGAAACTTACGTTTCGAGCCTGGGACTGTTTCTAGAGCTTCAAACGAAGCTGAGCGATGCTCTACCAAAGCCTTGCCTCGCCGCTCCGGTTTCTGAAGGTTCGGGAGTTAGCGCCAAAGTAACGAGAATCACCAGCTCACATTGTTTGAAGCTTCCTCCTTGCGACACTGAGGTATTCCCGGGAGATTATTTGTCCTGGCCCTCGTTCCGCGATATGTTTCAAGCAGTTTACGCAAACCATCCTAACCTTGGAGCCGTTGAGAAGCTTTTCCACCTTCGAGCAAAAACGAGTGGCGAAGCCAATAGGATAGTATGCAGATTTCCTTTGACCAACGCGAGTTTTGAGTTGGCATGGAACGCGCTACGAACGATTTATGAGAACAAGAGAATACTAGTCAACAACCAAATCAAAATCTTATTTAATCTACCTAATGTCAAGGAAGAATCGGCCGCGTCCATAAGAACTCTGCAAAGGAGCATCAACGATTGTAAAGCATCGGTTCAAGCTCATGATATTCGCACAGAAGGCAGGGATCCCATTCTCATTTTCGCGTGTTCTAACCGACTGCATCCCACCACGCTTGCGTTATGGGAACAATCATTGACCAGGCCGACTGATATACCCAGTTGGGCTGAATTGGATGCTATTTTATGCAACAGAGTTCAGGTCCTCGAATCTATTGCAGATGCAACCTCGTCTCGATCGGTGGGCCGTCCACCCACGCCGAAATCCAATCCAAATACCTCCTATCGTCCGAGCAATAACCACGTAACACTTTTCCACACCAAATCACAAGAGTTCAGTTGCGAGGCGTGCTCAGGAAAACACAATCTGCGATCCTGCTCAAAATTTTTGAAATTGCCAGTGACTGACCGTTTTGACCTTGTACGAAAAAGAAAGATGTGCTTCAATTGTTTGTCGGTACATCATATGCTTCCGAACTGCACTAGTAAATACACCTGCAACACCTGTCACCAGCGACACCATTCGCTATTGCATTTACCACAAAGAGCGCCAGTGAATCACACGCATTCCAACTCACGTTCTTCAGATCCTGTGAATGTCGGTGAATCCACCACCTTATCCTCACCATTACAGTCCACTTCTCCTCCATTTATACCTAAGGAGGTCCAACACAAATCCTATTTGGTGTACACGCAAAGAAGGATTCTGTTAGCCACTGCTTTAGTAAAGATTCGCGGCCAGGAAAGCAGTCATACTATTCGAGCTTTGATCGACCCAGGCTCAGAGTCGTCGATCATTACTGAAGCTGTTCAAAGGCGTTTGAACTTACCAACTTCTGCATCTGATGTTTCAATTATAGCAATAAGTGACGCTCAAGCAGCAAAATCCAATAAAAAATGTAGCTTTACCCTCATAAATAACGCTTGTCCTGAGGAGCCAATCTCGGTTGAGGCAATCGTGCTGAAGAAATTAACGGGCAGCTTGCCGAACGGTCATTTACTTTAATCGATCCTCAGGCCCTGGAAGGCATGGAATTAGCAGATCCCACCTTCAATCAAGCGTCCCAGGTAGATTTACTCATAGGAGCAGATCTATACCCCAGTGTTATAAGCGAAGGTGTCAAATACATTTCAAGCACCTTATTAGCACAACAAACCATTTTTGGATGGATTCTATCGGGACCCATCCCAAGTTCATATGTGAAAACATTTAGGACTCGCGTGGTTAATCCACAAAGCACCTCGCTAGACCTACAAATTCGAAAGTTTTGGGAGCTGGAAGAACTTCCAGATCGAAAGCGCCACGCTTCAGAATCAGATCAGCATTGTGAAGATCTGTATGAAAAAACATCCTACAGGCTTGCAGACGGGAGATATGTCGTCAGACTACCTTTCAAATCAGATCCACGCAATACACTCGGTGATTCGAGAAACAATGCCGTTCGAACTGAACGCAATCTTACAAAGAAACCAGAGCTACAATCTCAGTATGATAGAGTTCTGGCCGAGTATCTTAAGTTGAAACATATGCGAGAACTGTCTCCGCACGAAATAAATGCTACCACAAAGTTACCCTCGTTTTATCTTCCACACCATGCCGTGATCAAGTCAGAAAGCACTTCCACCATGTTACGCGTGGTATTCAACGCTTCAAGTGCGTCTGCCAGTGGCATTAGTTTGAACGACTGTCTTCATGCCGGCCCAGTACTGTAAGAAGATTTGCCTTCACTTCTTCTTATCAGGTGGCGTTTCTTCCGATTTGTCTTTAACGCTGACATCGAAAAGATGTACCGCCAAATTTTAGTCCACCCTGACCACACCAAATATCAACGCATTTTTTTCAGACCATCGCCATGTAAAAGCGTCAAACAGTTTGAACTTCGCACTATTACATTCGGAGTCAAGTGTGCTCCATATCTTGCCATCCGCACTCTTAAGCAATTAGGTAAGGAAGCTCGGTCCAAGTATCCTCTAGCTGGTAAAGCCATAGAGTCCGAATTTTATGTCGATGACCTCCTCTCGGGTGCTCACGATCTTCCAACAGCCAAGAGAATCCAGATTGAAGTTATTGAAGTACTCGAATCAGCGGGTTTCCCTTTGCGTGAGTGGACTTCAAATGCATCACCGCTATTGGATCACCTGCCTCCACAGCACATCTTAAGTGAAGAGTTACTTCAAATAGAGTCGGATAGCACGACCAAAACGTTGGGAATTCAGTGGAATGCCAAGCTCGACGTCTTTTATTTCTCTATCGAACCGCTCAAAATATCGGTGGCTCCCACCAAACGAGAAGTCTTTTCGGAGATTTCACGTCTGTTTGACCCCGCCGGGTGGCTTGCTCCAATCATCGTTTCGGCAAAGACCTTGATGCAAAGGATCTGGATTGAGCAAACGAATTGGGATGAACATATCGAACCTTCCACTCTTTTACAATGGAAGGCATTTGCGAACGCTCTTAGCGGAATTGGACGCATCCAAATACCGCGCTGGATTGATTACACCCCAACGTGTCAGCTGCAGTTTCATGGGTTTTGCGACGCGTCTGAGAAAGCATACGCAGCGGCGCTGTTTGTAAGGGTGAATTGCCCTGAGTTCACGAGCTGTAACTTACTTTGTGCAAAATCCAAAGTAGCACCTATTAAGTCCATTTCATTACCAAGACTGGAACTTTGTGGAGCTGTACTCCTTTCTAGGCTTATCACGACATATCTCCCTCAATTACCCATTGAATCGTCTCAAATGTTTCTCTGAACGGATTCGTCTATTGTCTTAGCCTGGCTTAAGAAACATCCAGGCACCTGGAAAACTTTCATTGCAAACTGGACCAGTGAAATTATTGAGAACGTGGGTAACAACAACTGGGGTCATGTCAAGTCAGCCGACAATCCAGCTGATCTGGCCACACGAGGATTGACTCCAGTCGACTTAAGAGATAAGGAACTTTGGTGGAGAGGACCTCCGTGGTTACAGGAACCACAGACGCATTGGCCTATCAGTTGCCCGAGTGCGCCCGACCGTGAGGACTTCGAAGTCAAACCCATTTCAACATTTAGTACGCTAACCATTCATGATGACCTTTTGATCAGATTTTCATCATTACCGCGCGCGTTACGAGTTCTGTCGTATGCTTATCGTTTTATACGTAGCTCATTAAAGTACAAATTTCCGGCACTCACATATGAGTCGCAATTTATTACCCAGGAGAAATTACATTCATTCAAAATCGCCTTATCTATCTGTGTCAGCTTTCGCATTTTCCTCGAGAATATCAAGCACTCTCACGAAACATAGCCATTCCCTTTAAAAGTACCATTCTACCGTTAAATGCCACCCTGGACACAAATCACCTGATGCGTGTTAATGGCCGATTGGCTAACGCAAATATCCCCTATAATGAACGCAACCTTATCATTTTACCGCACGCAGCTCGGTTTTCGTCGCTTCTAGTGAAGTTCGTTCATGCTTTAACGCTACACGGCGGGAATGCATTAATGATGCGCGTCATTCGCCAAATGTATTGGGTCCCAAAATTAAAGAATCTTGTCAAAGCCAGCATCAACAATTGCAAAACCTGTGTTATCCACAAGAAACAAGTAAGTCAACAATTAATGGCAGCGCTACCATCAGCAAGATGTAATTTTTCCCCTCCCTTCACCCATACGGGAATCGACTTCGCAGGGCCCTTCGTTATCAAGAGCTTCACTGGACGAAACTGTCGCTTGACTAAGGGGTAAACATGCTTGTTCGTCTGCTTTTCGACGAAAGCTATACATCTTGAGGCAGCGACTTGTCCTCCGGGGTGTTCTTAGCAGCCTTTGCTCGTTTCGTAGCTCGGAGATGACTTCCGAAAGAAGTCTACTCAGACCACGGTACTAACTTCGTTGGGGCGGATTCTGTACTCCAGCGGGAATTTAACGGCTTCTAAGTACGGTGTCCAAGGTCTGAACTGGAACTTTATACCCCCCGGTGCTCCTCACATGGGCGGCTTATGGGAAGCAGGTGTAAAAAGCTTCAAAACTCACTTTCGCAAATTAGTCTCGCACATACACCTTACCTTTGAAGAGTTTGTTACCCTTCTAGCTCGCATTGAAGCCTGTCTGAACTCTCGTCCAATATCTCCGATGTCCAGTGGTCCAGGTGATCTGCTGGCACTAACCCCTGGACACTTCCTCACCGGTAGCCCTTTGTTGGCCTTTCCCGAACTCGACACCACGGAAAGATCACTTTCTGTCATCAACCGATGGGAAAAACTCAAATCCCTCCAACAAGAGTTCAGTAAACGCTGGAAGAACGAATATTTACAAGAATGGCAAAAGAGATCGAAATGGCAACATATATATATATATATATATATATATATATATATATATATATATATATATATCTGTCTTGAATTGTATAATTATATCAATTTCGTACCGTAGCATCTAAGCAAACAATACAGTATATATATATCTGTCTTGAATTGTATAATTATATCAATTTCGTACCGTAGCATCTAAGCAAACAATGCAGTATATATATATATATATATATATATATGTCTTGGATTGTATAATTATATCAATTTCGTACCGTAGCATCTAAGCAAACAATGCAGTATATATATATATATCTGTCTTGAATTGTATAATTATATCAATTTCGTACCGTAGCATCTAAGCAAACAATGCAGTATCTATATATATCTATCTTGAATTGTATAATTATATCAATTTCGTACCGTAGCATCTAAGCAAACAATGCAGTATCTATATATATCTATCTTGAATTGTATAATTATATCAATTTCGTACCGTAGCATCTAAGCAAACAATGCAGTATCTGTATATATCTATATATTTGAATTGTATAATCCTTGCATTTTGTTGGCACAGTATGCCAAGGGAGCCGGTAATGTTCGCGCCATCTCGTGGTGAATTAATCATACTAGATGATTGATTGCCGGGATGATGCGAGCAAGCCGCATCCTACTTCACTTGTCTTTGCTATCATCTGCAACCACCGACAGCGAAGTTCATGCTGTCGGTCACTTCCTTTTTGAGCTTCAGCAAGTTCGCACGTGCGCACACAAACAATAAGTTTAACTCAATGAATAAATAAAGAAATTATAAATTTACCAACACTTCCTTTCTTTTGATTTCACACGTTCGCACGTTATCACACAAACAATGGTAGTCAATCTTTCCCTTTATTTTTTTATTTTTACCTTTTTTTTTATAACGTAACATAACTTAAATACCTCTAGTTTTCTTATTTTAATCTTTTATTAAAATTTCAATAAATTTCAGCTTTCCTCTTACCATTTTCTTTACTTTTACTTTTAACTTTAAACTTAAATTTTCTTTTACATCTAATTTTGCTACTCTCTAAGTATTTCCCCCTTTTCCCATTTTATTTCCTATTCCAAAATCCATTTTAAACCTTTAAATGACAGAACAGGACATGACAAGACAGAAAATAATGGGCATCGATTGCTCTCCGGATGAGTTTGCGGTCCCAGTTCGAAGATTCCATAAATCTTGAATTTGGTGGTGCTGGCTCGTTTGGAGACCAAACGTGGTCAACGTCAGTATTTGGTTGGTGCGGTTGTTATGGAGCGAGGTCCCACTAGGGGTTCTGCCACTGGCAAGGACGTCGCGACACGCTCGCGGTTGCTCGGCTAAGCTCGTCGGACGGGCGTTCCTTGTCACTTACCAGTGACACCTCGTCATGAACAAAAATTTTTAATTGTCGTGTCGACTTATATAGAAAATGGAAAATCGGAATCAAAGGGGCTGGAAAAAGGAGGGAATAAAGGGTAACGTCTCTCAGTGCCGGTGCAACCAGGCCATTCCTTTGTTTTTAATTTCTAAACACTTATAGCTATATTACTCTAAACTAAAATTGTAATAAAATTATCCAAAAGAAAACCTTCCTTTTCTTAAAGATAATATAATTTCTTTTAAATTAAATTATATAGGAAATTTTCCTTTTCACTTATTAGCTAATTAAATCTAGGAATGATTAAATCTAAAAGGAATGACGTCATTGCACCTGTACCGAGGCCCTACAAAATCACGAAGAAAAAGGTCGGCTTTACTAAGTCCATCTGTTCGCAGTCTGTCGAGTCATACCTGAAAAGCGCCGAGAGAAATCACCGTGGGATCACCAATCCCAGCCACACACCTAGAGCCGACTTGTCTACTCACTCATGGTGAGGACAAGAAAAATATAAAAAAAGGAATTATACCTCCCACTCAATGGGCAACGGCAATAAAAACTCAACTAAAGGGTGTTTCAACAGGTGCGCTTCAACTTTTCTCCGATAGGGACAGCGAACGACGCCATATTTTTTATTGTTCTTTTGTCATTTGGAAACTTCATTAGTATACATTTCATCATGGAACGCTACACATGTGAACAGCGATTGCAAATCGTGCAAATTTTTTATCAAAATAATCGTTCTGTTGCCGTTGTTGCTGTTGCGATTTTCACCGAATAATCATCTTCAGCGATGAGGCTCACTTTTGGCTAGAAGGATTTGTCAACAAGCAAAATATGCGTTACTGGGCAGAAAGCAACACACACGTGATTCATGAGGCACCGTTGCATCCCGAAAAAGTCACTGTTTGGTGCGGATTACATGCCGGCGGCGTCATTGGGCCATATTTTTCATCGACGATAACGATCGCCACGTTACTGTTAATGGAAATCGGTACCGCGATATGATAAACGATTTTTTTTTGCCGCAATTGAATGGAATGGACTTGGACGACATGTGGTTTCAGCAGGACGGGGCCACATGCCACACAGCACACGATACAATCGCGTTATTGAAGACTAAGTTCGATGAGCGTGTTATTTCGCAAAATGGGCCCGTCCAGTGGCCGCCGCGCTCGTGTGATTTGACACCTCTAGATTATTTTCTTTGGGGTTATGTGGTTATATTGGTCTATGCCAATAAGCCGGCGACGTTGCAAGAGCTCAGAGCCAATATTGAACGTGAAATTGCTGGAATTTCGGCCGATTTATGCGAAAGAGTGTGTAATAAAGTTGGCCTAACTGGTGTGTAATATGCAGGGTATAACTTTTACTGCTATATATATATGTATAAGCTTTATGCTTTCAAAAATTAAAAAGGATAACAAGAGATCCTGGCAAGCAACGAAGATTATTTGAGCAGAGTTTAGGACTCGCATTAGTTGCGCCTAGTCCTATCTTCTATTGCTTTATTTGCAAGAAGCAAAAGCAGAAGATCGCAGAGAATTAAAATGCCGATGAGTTTGATTGATAAATTAATTCTGTTTCTTTTATTCAAATAGCTGGCCCTTTTATACTTAAATTCTAACATAGATTCTTATGGTCAAGATAGGAAGTAACAAAGAGTTTGTATTAAAACAAAATAACACTATTGCTCTACATTTGATTTCGGTGCGCTTGACCTACTTTGTAGAGGTAGCGCACAGAGTCATAAACTATTGATTATAATTGCCTAGGTGACATTTATTAGTGAGTCACCCTTGTTTAAACTCCTCTAGACATGTAGTCAGCAAAACAGTTGACACAATTCAAATTACCAGATTGTGTGCACCGCAGTCAAACTACGATCAACGAGTTCTGTAATTAGAATCTCTATTTCACGGTCACAGGTGGATGCGCCGAGTAAGTGCAATGGCACATGCTGAGGTGCAATACAGTTTTTTTTTGGAAGTGCTGCCTTGCGAATAGTCTGGTACGAGTTGTGTCTTCTTGTTACGCGAAATACATTTATTTTGCATTTTGTCACGTATCTTATATTTGTCATTTATTCTAATGTTTTGATAGTTCCTAAGTTGCATTTTTTATATTACAATTTTCTCACGTTATTTTAGTATATAAGCACGTTAATTTGGTTAATAAAGTTAGTTGTAATGAGTATAGCAGACGAATCTCTTGTCTTTCATTTATTTCGACGATTGAACTCGGTTGAAGTACCGTTGTTCAAACAAAACTCATTTCTACGATTGAACTCGGTTAAAGTGCCGTTGTTCAAACAACTCATAGTCTACGTTGAACTCGGTTGAAGTGCCGTTGTTCAAACACATACACAAATCTAACTCGGTTCAAGTGCCATAGTTAGAACTCAAATAAACTTCGAAGATCTTCTGGTTTATGTACCAGAAGATATATTTAACACTCTACAAAGATCTTCTGGTTGAGGTACTAGAAGATTTAAATAAGATTTCTTATATCTATTATCAAACGAGATAATTAACATTGGTGACCCCGACGTGATCAGGTGAAACACTTGATTATGACTGACTTAGACACCTTAGCCGAGTTGCAATCCGCTGCTGGCGGAGATGTGCAGCGGATAATAACAAATTATCGGAAGGATTCGGCGACTCGGAAAGATGCATCTTATTATGCTGAAAGGAGTCGTCGCCTTCAAAACGCTTGGGCTAAATTCGAGGAGTTAGACTCGAAGATACGAGGACTTCCTGGAGTGGATTTAGCGCATGCGTACTTCACGGAAGATTATTATCATAAGATAAAGACAGCATACGAACAGCATGTAACTTATTTTCTGGAAAAGGCACAAGAGTTGCATGCCACAACAGACAAACAAGACGCCACTAGCGGAGCAGGCACATCCGCCGACTCACAAACACGCAATCAAGGTGGGACACAACCCAAGGACAAGAAATCTACTCCAGATAATCCTACCGACGACGCCATGCATAAGGCAATAAGAGGCCAACGACGAGGAGTTGCAAGCCTTCGAAGATTACTAAACAGCATCTCCGACGAACCAGGTTCCAAATCGTTGTATCAGTTCCACTTAACTGCCATTACGAAACAATGGAACGAAATCCAAGAGTATGATCGGACAATATGGGAATTGTCGGATGATCCAGTTACTGCAGGGTACGACTGTCAATGTTACAATGACCTTGAGGTTGAAGTTCAACATCGCCTTATTTTATTATCGACAAGGTTGGAGAACCTACCACTCCTGAACCAGAATACTACATGTGATCAACAAGGCTTCAACCAGGCATTACCAATGCCATCACTACCGAAGCTCACCCTCCCCAAATTTGACGGGGATTATCTAAAGTGGCGCCAATTTCACGATCTGTTTTTGGAATTGGTCCACAAACAACAAATACCAAATTGTCAAAAGATGTGGTTTTTGAAAGCCAACTTGACCGGTGAAGCAGAACGACTTGTGAGGCACTTTTCATCATCACAAGAAAACTACAACGCCGCTTGGCAAACACTTCAAGAACGCTACAACAACAAAAGAGTTCTTGTTGCTACGTGGATCAACAGGCTTATGTCACAGCCAAGTCATGCCAACGGCAACTCATCCGCATCCAACCTCAAGACATTGCATGACATCACCAAGGAATGCCAATTAGGATTACAAAACCTAGGAGTTAGTACAGATGGATGGGACCCATTGTTAATCCACTTACTAATCAAAAAACTGGATCGTTCAACACATATTCTTTTTGAACAGTCCTTATCAAATCCAAGAGAGCCTCCTGTCATCGATCAATTCTTAAGGTTCATTGAAAAACGTTTCCAGTCGTTAGAGGCGTTGGGAACAAACACTGCAGGCCCTAGATCAGCAACATCAGTTGTTTCAACAAGTAAGCAAGATACCTGCGTCGCATGCAAACAACGTCATCAGCTTTACTATTGTAATACTTTCAAGAAGTGGGATCAACCTGAGCGTTTCAATTTCGTAAAAAGAAACAACCTCTGCATCAATTGCCTGCAATCTGGGCATGGGTCGGCTAAATGCCGTGCCCGGAACTGTTTTAAGTGTAACCAAAAGCATCACACTATGTAACACCTACAGTCGGACTATAAACAGAAGGAAGAAACTGTGACAGCTGTTAACCCACAAGGTACGTCAATGACATTAGCAGCCTGCGATGACCAAAAATACCATAGTTATACACTGTTGGGCACTGCAATAGTAAAGCTGGTAACCAACGAAGGCTACGAACTGGAATGCCGTGCGCTTTTAGACTCTGGGTCTCAAGTTAATATTATAACGGAGCGTACTATCAACCGTCTTAAGGCGGCCACAAGCTTCGACAAGATGGTTATTCAAGGAATTGGACAAGGGAAGCGAGAATCAACTCGAAGAATAAACGTCAAACTATTCTCCAAACTAAACGGATTCGGCACAAGAATGGAAGCCTTTATCCTACCTCAAATCGTTCCGCCACAACCGTCGCAGACTCTGGCTATTGATAAATGGCCTATTCCCAAAAACATCAAGCTTGCTGATCCACAGTTTAATGCACCAGGAAAAATTGACATATTACTGGGAGCTGAACTTTATTCGCAATTAATGTCAATTGGTCAGATTAAACTAGCTGATAATCTACCTACGCTACAAAACACAGTATTTGGATGGATAGTCATGGGAAGGGCTGGAATTGGTCAATTTAAATCAGCAACTTGTGGTATTAACTGTGTCACTGATGAAATGAAAACTAGTCAATTACTTGAAAATTTTTGGAAATTGGAAGAAGTAGGCCCACTGGAAGCCAGCGCATCGTCGCCGAGAAGCAATGTGAACTTCAGTTTAACCAGTCAGTTAAGAAGGACAAAACGGGCCGTTTTATTGTAGCACTACCATTCAAGGATGATCCAAAATGTCTAGGTGAATCCAAGCAGATCGCTCTCAATCGGTTTGTTGCTATGGAAAAAAGCTTTTCCAAAAATCAGCAGCTAAGGTCTCAATATTCTAATTTTATAGAGGAGTACCTCGCACTGGGCCACATGAAGGAACTGAACTTACATAACCTTCCATCACCCCACTATTTTCTTCCACACCTAAAGCCCGACAGCAGCTCGACTAAACTACGAGTAGTCTTCGATGCATCAAGCACAACTACCACCGGGTATTCACTCAACGACCTACTGTATACAGGGCCGACTGTGCAAAGTGACCTGTTCTCCATCTTATTACGCTTTCGTCTACCGAGATTTGTCTTCACCACTGACATTGAAAAGATGTACCGGCAAATTCTTATCCAGCCAAAAGACCAAAACTATCAATTGATCCTGTGGAGAACCCGCCCGAAGGAAACCCTGCAAAGTTATCAGCAGTTACATATGGAACCAGATCTGCGCCATACCTGGCCACAAAGTGTTTACAGCGATTGGGACAAGAAAACATTACCAGTCATCCACTCGGATCACAGACGCTGCTAAAAAATTTCTACGTAGATGACGGAATGTCAGGATCTGATAGTCTTGCAAGCGCTAAGGAAATACAACGACAACTAAATATAATTCTAAAGGGAGCTGGTTTCAACTTGCGAAAATGGTGTCCAAATCATCCACAACTGTTGGAAGGAATTTCGCCAGAGGATAAGGAATTAGATCTGAACTTCGATTCAAGAGCAGAAAATGCTATCAAAACGTTGGGTTTATCTTGGCTACCTAAAACCGACCACTTCTGCATACGGGCAAATTGGAATAACAACGACCGTGTCACGAAACGGATCGTTAGCTCAGATCTGGCTCGTTTGTTCGATCCACTTGGACTCATGGCTCCAGTAGTGGTCACGGCAAAAATATTTGCCCAAAATCTCTGGGAACTTAAATTTCAATGGGATGAAGCTCTTCCAATGGAATTGCACAGCAAATGGACATCATTCCGTAACAACTTGAAATTACTTGACAACGTTCGTGTTCCTCGTCACGTCTTTGAACATGAAGTTCCAAAAACAATACAGCTACACACCTTTGCTGATGCTTCTGAAAAGGCCTATGGTGCATCGGTCTACCTGCGCTATATCAACAAAGAAGGAAGAGTCCTCGTCCGGTTACTCTGCGCAAAATCAAG
Organism: Nephrocerus scutellatus; assembly: GCA_947095585.1. Lineage (NCBI taxonomy): Eukaryota > Metazoa > Arthropoda > Insecta > Diptera > Pipunculidae > Nephrocerus > Nephrocerus scutellatus. The sequence goes on from OX352763.1 coordinate 78,279,990, forward strand.
AGTGGCCCCACTTCAACGTCAGACTATACCCCGTCTGGAACTGTGTGCAGCGCTACTAGCAACTGAATTATCCTTGCGAGTCAAAAAGGAATTACTCTTCGAAGAAATTCCAACGTTCTTTTGGTCCGATTCGGAGATCGTTCTGTGCTGGATAAATTCTGGACTGGCAAATAAAGGAGCAAAGAAGCAAGAAATATTTGTCGCTAATAGGGTGACAAAAATTCAAGAAAATTCTTCAGCTCAACAATGGCATCATGTAGCATCTAAGGACAATCCTGCAGACATATTATCACGGGGATTAGCACCCGAAAGGATAGCAGCATGTAGCATATGGTTCTACGGGCCCCTTTTTCTTCATGGAAAGGAATCACTTTGGCCGCTGCCATACTCTAAGGCTCTAGACGACCCAGAAAGAAAACCTCCAAAGGCACATGTACTACAGGTCACTGCGACAACACAAGTTAGCGATGACTGGTTGTATAAAATTAATCATGGAAATAGCTTTAAGAGACTACTCCACATTGTCGGCTACATAAAAAGATTCACCAACTACACCAAGAGCCGCAGTGACGCTCGTGCCACCCAAATACTTCTCACACCAAGAGAATTGGATGACGCCTTGTTTACCGTTGTACGCACTATTCAACAGGTAGATTTCAAAGATGCGAGTGCACAGCTAAAAAGGCACGGAGAAGTCAGCAATAGCAGTACGATCAAAGGGTTATCACCGTTCCTAGATAACAACGGAATAATCCGGGTCGGTGGACGGATTCAATCATCTAATTTAACATATGATGCCAAACACCAAATGCTTCTGCCATACGCCGACCGTATGACTAAGTTGATAGCTCAATCAGTGCATGAAGGGAATATGCATTGCGGACCACAAACAACGCTAGCCCATTTGAGGCAGAGATTTTGGCCATTAAAAGGAAAACTAATAACACGATCAGTCGTTCAGCATTGTCTTAAGTGCGCAAGGGCCAAACCAAAGCTATTTTCTCAAATAATGGGCAACTTACCATCCACAAGAGTCCAACCAGCAAGACCATTCATTCACTCAGGAGTAGATTTTAGTGGACCCATCTGGATCCATTATAAAATAAGAGGTAAGAGGCCCCAAAAGGCATACATTGCCATATTCTGCTGTTTTGCGACAAAGGCTGTCCACATGGAACTTGCTAGTGACTTGACAACTGACACCTTCATCGGCGCCTTAAAACGTTTCATTGGCAGAAGAGGGTACTGTCAAAACCTATACAGCGACAATGCTACCAATTGTGTAGGAGCACGTAATCAGCTCGTGGAACTCGAGGAAGCTGTATATTCTGAACGTGCTCGAACTCAAATATCGAAAATTTGTAGTAACAAAAAAATAACATTCCATACAATTCCACCAAGAGCACCACACTTCGGAGGGCTGTGGGAAGCCGCAGTAAAGTCAGCCAAACATCTGCTTCTTAGAAGTGTCTCAACGGCATCTCTTACGTATGAGGAGTTAGAAACATCCATCATAGAAATCGAGGCCATCCTGAACTCTCGACCAATCACGCCTATGTCAGAAGATCCAGCAGATTTAGCAGCCCTTACACCAGGACACTTCTTAATTGGTGAGCCACTGACAGCTCAAGTCGATCAAGGGAGCCAACCAGCAAACATCAGTCTATCAAAGCGATGGAAACAGATACAACAAATCAAACAGGACTTTTGGAACCGGTGGTCAAGGGAATATTTGAACGAACTTCAATGCAGGTACAAGTGGAAAGAACAGTGCCAAAACGTCAAACCAGACACGATGGTTGTTATAAAGGACGACAATCTACCTGTTATGAAATGGCCGCTTGGTCGAATCATTAACACCTATCCGGGCGATGATGGTTTGGTCCGCGTAGCAGATATTCAAACATCAAAGGGAGTTATACGACGAGCTATTCATCGTTTGGCACCTCTGCCGGTTGATACTAAATCATCAGCAACAACAGAAATCGGCAATAAACAGGACGACCCAAAACAAAAGGACGATGATGAACATATCCTAGCAAAAGGAAAAGAAAAGAAGAAAAACCCAAGCGTCAATGATGGCTCAAAACAGTCACACAAAAAATTAAAGTTGTCTCATGGAGCCCTAATTACAACAATGCTTATTGCTTTCTTGATGCTACCAGTAGCTCTCAGTAATCCCATCAGGGTAGAAACTCTGAGTCCACATCCTGGCATACACTTCGACAATATAGGAGCCGTAAATTTTATCACAACAGAATGGGACCTAATAATATATTACGATCTCAAACCCTATTGGACAGAGATGGAAACTTTCGTCAACGGTACACGTGCATTACGTCATCTATGCCAACAGATGCAGCAAAAGGAGATGTGCAGTGAAACCATCAATATCTTCGAGCACACTGAGGGGGAACTTCGACTAGACAACAGCCTGTTCTTAACCAGAACAAAAAGAGGCGCTGTTAACATCATCGGACACGTTGCAAATGCGCTTTTTGGAGTGCTGGATTCAGAATACGCAGAACAAATGTCTCTGACGATTAGCACAGTTCAGGAAAATGAAAATTATTTAAAAATACTTTACGCAAATCAAACCACGATAATTGACTCAACATTAAACATCATTAAACGAGATCAACTGGCAACAGAGAAAAAATTCAAGTCTTTTGACAATCGAGTTAAGTCACTAATTAACAGAACCATAGATAACGAATTAGGAATTCATCAGATAAAAATCTTCCAGCTTTTCACATCGCTCGCTCTTCAAATGGCGATCATGTCATCCAATTTATACCGAATCCAATCATCAATGCTCGATGCCTTGGCAGATACACACCATGGAAAGCTTCATCCCTTGCTGCTTTCACCATCACAACTTAGTCAAGAGTTATTGAAAATAAAGCAACATCTTCCAGTATCAAGACAGCTACCTGTAGATCAGAAAGATCTGCTGCAGGTCTATAAACTGATGTCTGTAAAGGGAGGAATTAGCAGCAACCACGTTATCTTCAAAATTACCTTGCCTCTCATAAACCAAGATCAGTTTAATCTCTACAAGATAATCCAAATCCCAACTATGGCAAACAGAACACTTTTGGCGATCAATCCATGCACGACGTATATGGCAATCAACGCAGCCAGAGATCATTACTCTCCACTGTCAGAATCTGAGTTAGCAGCTTGCAAACTAGTGAAAAAGGCGTATCTATGTACAGCGTCACAGCCAATATATCATAAAGGCGCTGAAATTTGTTCCTGTGAAATTCATCTTTTCAACAATCTTACGCAACAAGACTGCGAAATTAGAGAAGTGGCAAACAGCCCCGTATGGATCCAATTGAATCACCCAAACAAATGGATCTACGCTATGAAATCAAAATCAAGAGCCAACATAATCTGTGGCAGCGAAATGTCTCAAATCGACCTAGACGGTTCTGGGTTACTGCAGTTGGAGCCACATTGTGTGGTAAAACAAGATGTCGTCACTATACAAGGGCATCATGTCTATCCAAGCAGCATCGCCACCTCCTACTCAAGTTTCGGCAAGCTATCGGAAATGTCACCACTAAGACCATCTCCACCAGTATTTGAAACGATTGATCAATACAAACCACAACTACAGGAACTAATGGCCTTGCATGAGCTCGTTAAAGCTCATGAACTCATAGAATTGCCACATCAAGTCAAGACCAATACTATTCACCACTTTATCATCAGTTATATGGCATTAGGACTCGTCATTACTATCGCATGCCTGTTCTTATGGCGAAAATGTCACCATTACATAAATCGGACAAAGGGCCCAGTTCCGCAACCCAGACAGAGAAAAAATCAGGACTTTACCATTCATGTTTAAAAGATAGTTATTTTGAATTACCATTCAACGCGGGGGAGAATGTTTAAACTCCTCTAGACATGTAGTCAGCAAAACAGTTGACACAATTCAAATTACCAGATTGTGTGCACCGCAGTCAAACTACGATCAACGAGTTCTGTAATTAGAATCTCTATTTCACGGTCACAGGTGGATGCGCCGAGTAAGTGCAATGGCACATGCTGAGGTGCAATACAGTTTTTTTTTGGAAGTGCTGCCTTGCGAATAGTCTGGTACGAGTTGTGTCTTCTTGTTACGCGAAATACATTTATTTTGCATTTTGTCACGTATCTTATATTTGTCATTTATTCTAATGTTTTAATAGTTCCTAAGTTGCATTTTTTATATTAAAATTTTCTCACGTTATTTTAGTATATAAGCACGTTAATTTGGTTAATAAAGTTAGTTGTAATGAGTATAGCAGACGAATCTCTTGTCTTTCATTTATTTCGACGATTGAACTCGGTTGAAGTACCGTTGTTCAAACAAAACTCATTTCTACGATTGAACTCGGTTAAAGTGCCGTTGTTCAAACAACTCATAGTCTACGTTGAACTCGGTTGAAGTGCCGTTGTTCAAACACATACACAAATCTAACTCGGTTCAAGTGCCATAGTTAGAACTCAAATAAACTTCGAAGATCTTCTGGTTTATGTACCAGAAGATATATTTAACACTCTACAAAGATCTTCTGGTTGAGGTACTAGAAGATTTAAATAAGATTTCTTATATCTATTATCAAACGAGATAATTAACAACCCTAATGGTGAACTCTCTGTTCATATAATACTTGTGCGAGCTGTGTAGTGATATTTGTATTGTATAATGCAACAATTTTATTGTTTAATACTTTGTATCTTACGACTATTCTTAGACTATGTAGTGATGACTGTATGGTATTGGCATTGAAATGTCTTATTGTTAATTGGTAGGGTGCATGTATCGATGTGACGCATGCGTTGGTACATTACAACATTACAGAATTGTGTAGTGATGTATGTATCGACATGGCGCATTCATTTCTCCGTACTATCCTCTTTCTTATCATTTTTGGTCATTCCCCTTGTAATTATTAATGCTTTCTTGGCTTTTTCATCTATTTTATGCGGTATCATCTCCTTTAATATATCCGAGTCTAGTTGTATTCGCGATAATGCATCCGCGTTCGTGTTCAATTTTCCTTGTTTGTAGACTATTTCAAAATCATAGTCACATAAGTCTAATCGTATTCTTGTCATTTTTGATGATGGGTTACTGTGCGTAAACAGTGATACCAAAGGTCTGTGGTCCGTGACTACAGTAAATCTTCTACCGTATAGGTATGGTTTAAAAAAGTTTATACTCCAATGTATTGCAAGGAGTTCTTTCTTAATGACGGGTTTGTTTAGGTCGTGTTTTTGCAGTGACTTACTGGCATACGATATAGGTAGGTCTTTGCCAATTTCGCCTTGTGAAAGTACTGCACCTAAAGCAAAATTTGAGGCGTCAGTTGTTAAAATGAATGGTTTATCGAAGTTTGGGTATTGCAGAATTGGTGGTTTGATGAGCTTTTCTTTTAGTGTATTAAATGCGGTTTGACATTCTGGTGTCCAGTTGAATTTTGTGTTCTTTTTTAGTAATACGTTTAAGTCTGTTGCTATGTCTGCAAAATTTGGTATGAAACGTCGGTAATAGTTACAAAATGCTATGAATCTTCTTGTGTCGTCTGCGTTTTTTGGTATGGGGTATTCATTGATTGTTTTGAATTTGGCGGGGTCTGTTTGTACGCCGTCCTTGGTGATTAGATGACCAAGATACACTACTTCTGGTCGTAAAAAACAACATTTGTCTGGGTTAAGTTTTAAATTGTAGTGTTTCAATCTATCTAGTACTCTAATCAAATTTTCATTGTGATGGTTTAGACTGCATCCGTAGATGATTATGTCATCTACATATAGAAATGCTTCTGATTCTAGGCCAGAAAGTGCTATAGTTAACATTCTTTGAAAGCTATTTGATGAAATTTTTAGTCCAAAGGGTAGTCTTTTGAATTGGTAGTGTCCGTTTGATGTAGAAAAGGCTGTTAAGGGTCTTGAATCTTTATCTAAGTTAATTTGGTGAAAGGAACTAGTCATGTCTAAAGTCGAAAACCATTTGGCTCTGCCTAATTTGTCTAAGATGTCCTCTAGTCTCGTTAATGGGAATTTGTCATTTACTATCTTGTCGTTCAATTTTCGAAAATCTACTACTACTCTCCATTTCTTTTTGTCGGAACAGTTTTTCTTTGGGACTAAGAGAAGAGGTGAGTTATATGGGCTTACTGATGGTTCTATAATTTTATCTTTGAGCATTTTGTTTACTTGCTCATTTATGGCTTCTATGTTTGAATGGGGTAATCTGTAGTTTTTGATATATACTGGGGTATTGTCATGAGTTGAGATTTTTTGTGTGTAAAAATTATTTACTGATAGAGGTTCATTTTCTAAATGGAATACCTAATGGTATTGTCTAATTATATTTATTAGTGAAAGTTTTGATTGTTCGTCATTACTGTCGATTTTTAAAGAATTTATTATTTGTTGTATTCGTTTTTCGTTTGAAACATTTTGTGTTTCGTATATTAGTATGTCATAGTCATTAAGTGGTGTCGTCTCTATTTTAATGTTTTCTAATGTAATGTCTGTGTTATTTGTGTTTAGGATTTTTATGTGTGTCATGCCTGATTTGGGTGCAATAGAGTTGCTAATGAAAACGCCTTGTACTAATTCTTTATTGAGTATAACTGTATCTTCTTTTAGATCAAGTTTTATTGGTTGAATAATTTCGGTTTTAGGGGGAATTTTTATTTTTAGAGTTTGGAGTGACTTGGTGTGCATAGGTAGCACGAAGTTTGTGTCGTTTATCTGGAAAGTGATAGTGAATGTCTCATAGTCTATCTTGCTAAAAAAACGTTTTAGGAAATCTCTACCTAATTGAAAATCGTGGGTGCATTCTATATCACCAATTGTCATTTTTAATTCTATTATTCCGCATGAGTATATTTCTTCGTTCGTTATACCAGTCAATTTGCATTTTTCTTCCGGGTAGTATCGTTCATTTAATACATTTTTCGATACTTTACATAGGGAGATATCAGCTCCGGTGTCTATTAGAAAAGTCATTGTTTTGTCTCTGCTTTTTATTATGACATAATTTGTGTTGTCATTTGATATTCTGTATATATTTATTCTTGGCTGTCTGGGGAAAACACGTACCCCGAGCCTTGCTCGTTTCCCTGTTGATTATCGTTATGTATAGTTCTTACATGGTGATTTGGTCGTTGTCTGAAATTCGAGTTGTTTCGATGGTCATTGCCATTGCGCTGGTGCCTGTAGTGTTGACCGTTGTAATTGTTTCTGGGTTGCCGGTATTCATTGTTGTTGTTATATCTGTTATTATTTTGGTGTGTATGTTTGTTATTGTATCGAGTATTATTCTGGTGCATCGTGTTATTGTAGTATGACCTTCTGTTGTTGTCGTAGGTTCTGGTGTTATGAAATGAGTTTTGTTGATAATTAAAATTTCTAGGTCGGTTTGAATTAAAGTGCATAACGTTGTTTGACTGTTCTTTTTCTATTTCGATGGCTAAGTTTGAAGCTTCAGTCAACGTCTTTGGTTGTGCGGCGTAAATTGTAGTTTTAAGAGTGTCTTTCAGTCCGTTTTTAAATATGTTGAGGGCGTATTGGTCATTCATTTTTGTTATTATGGTTTTTTCTGTTGCTGTAACAGAACTGTCTAAATCGTTTATCTGTAATTTGTTGAGGTCTGAAATAAGTGTGAGAATTTTGTCTTTGAATACTGAGACTGATTGGTTTCTTTGTGATATATTTGCTAATGATGTGTGGATTTGTGGTATTGTTGTTTGTATTTTGTATTTTTCTTTTAATTGTTTGTTCAGTTCGTCAAGTGAGTCAGGCTGTGAAATTAATGCTGTTTTTACGTTATTGCCTAATTTAATGTGGTATATGTATTCTAAAAGGTCTGGTTTAGCGGTCGGTGTTAGTGGTTTATTTATGAGTTCAATTATTTTTAGAAAACTATCTAGTTCTTTGTAGTTTCCTGAAAAGGTTGGTATAGCTTTCATAGCTATATCTAGGCTAAAAGTCGTCATTCTTAGATTTATGTCTCAAAATTTATGTAGTAAAATTTATCAAAAAAAATTTTTAGTTGATGAATTTAATATTATTCTAGCTTAATTTTTTTTTATTATTCTAATACAAGGTATATATATATAACATAACAAGATTTCCATGTTTCAATGATTTCAGTTGTTTATTAACTTTCAGCTTTAATTGTTTTCTTCTTTTATAAAACGATGCCGGGGTTGTTGAATGTTGTTTCCATGTTATTGGTTGATATTGAGAATGTGTATCTAGTCATCATTTTTTTTAAATACTGTAGAAATTGTTTTTTTTTTCGGGCCTAAGGTCCAGTTCTTTTGAATTTTTATCCGCATCATATTTTTGTATGTTTTGCATATTTGTTTGTACTTTTAGTTTTTGTGTTTGAGATCAGACTAGAGATAATCAATGTCTGCATGATCGCATGAAAGTAGGATCGCAGGTTTCGTCAGAATTTGTTCAGGATCTGGATATCTTCTTCTAGATTGATTCTTGATTTAGTCCACAGGATCTGGATTCGTTTTATTCTTTATTGTTTAGTCCGTAGGAACTTCTTTTGGTTGACTGCTGCATTCTTGGAATGATCTAGTATTCGGTCCGCAGGATCTTCTTTTGGTTGACTGCTGTCTTCTAGGATTTGGTCCACAGGATTTTATTTTTGTTGACTGCTGTCTTCTAGGATTTGGTCCACAGGATTTTATTTATGTTGACTGCTGTCTTCTAGGATTTGGTCCTCCTGGCAGGATCGCCATGTAATAAAGTTGGCCTAACTGGTGTGTAATATGCAGGGTATAACTTTTACTGCTATATATATATGTATAAGCTTTGTGCTTTCAAAAATTAAAAAGGATAACAAGAGATCCTGGCAAGCAACGAAGATTATTTGAGCAGAGTTTAGGACTCGCATTAGTTGCGCCTAGTCCTACCTTCTATTGCTTTATTTGCAAGAAGCAAAAGCAGAAGATCGCAGAGAATTAAAATGCCGATGAGTTTGATTGATAAATTAATTATGTTTCTTTTATTCAAATAGCTGGCCCTTTTATACTTAAATTCTAACATAGATTCTTATGGTCAAGATAGGAAGTAACAAAGAGTTTGTATTAAAACAAAATAACACTATTGCTCTACATTTGATTTCGGTGCGCTTGACCTACTTTGTAGAGGTAGCGCACAGAGTCCTAAACTATTGATTATAATTGCCTAGGTGACATTTATTAGTGAGTCACCCTAATGGTGAACTCTCTGTTCATATAATACTTGTGCGAGCTGTGTAGTGATATTTGTATTGTATAATGCAACAATTTTATTGTTTAATACTTTGTATCTTACGACTATTCTTAGACTATGTAGTGATGACTGTATGGTATTGGCATTGAAATGTTTTATTGTTAATTGGTAGGGTGCATGTATCGATGTGACGCATGCGTTGGTACATTACAACATTACAGAATTGTGTAGTGATGTATGTATCGACATGGCGCATTCATTGGTACACTACAAGTGGTCGAAAATTGGGTTCAAAGATTGGACTTCGTAAAACGTGCACGCGGTGGTCATGCAAAAGAAATCGAGTTTCATACTTAAATGTATCATATGCATATGTTCAAATTCGTTAATAAAAAAAAAATTAGTTCAAAAGTCGAACAGTTTGTGTTTTATTCAAAAAAAAGTTGAAGTGCTCTTATTGAAAAACCCTATATTTATCTTTTCAAATCTTAAATACATTTGTTACTTTTTTATTCAAAAAAAAATTCAAATTAGAATGACGTTTGTAAAAATTCAATTTAAAATATAATGGAAATATATTTAGCAATAGAGTATATGAATATATTTTTAAGATTCAATTGGAATGTAAAAAAAAATATATGTATTTTCAAAAAAATTATAATTCATTTGTAATTATAAAAGAAGGATAAACCAAATTATTGTTTGTGCAATTAAATTACGATAAATTAAAAAAGGAAATTTAATTCCACTTGTTTAACTCGCCGTTTTCTAATAATTGTTTGGCGCCCTCGTACTTCATAATCTTTACATGTATTATAGAAAGACACTTTTAAAAATTGATTTTTGTGTACTCGCCCTTTTTTTAATTTTTGTTTTAACAAAATGGAGTTTCCACTAATAGAAATTTTGATTTTGTCTTAAATCTTTGAATTTTATAAAAAAAAAGTTATGAACGATTAGCGCATTTGTGCTCTTTTACTATAAAGATGGCGTTACCACTTTTATTCAAAGTTCGATCTCCACTTCACAATTTTTTTACATTTTAAAATTTTAAAACTTCAACTTTATTTTCTTGTATATACATCTGCAGCCTTTGCTTTCAAAAACAGTTTTTTTTTTATTTTACAAAAAAAGGAAATAATCTCAGTACTAGTCTTTGACTCGAATCTCTTGATGGTAAATTCCCAACTGCCGCTAAAAATTCTGTCTCCGCCTTAAGAAACCTTTTCTTTTTTCCGAACCTTCTAGAAAAAGAATTCCTCTTGCTTTCCTTTTTCTTTACGTCAGTTACTATACCCTTTTATCTTTATTACATCTTTGTCCTTTTCGTCGGCCGTCCCAAAATCGCTATCTGATTTTATTAAAATTTTGGCGCTTAAATTTCTTTCCTCTAAAATAGACATTCTTTCTTTGTTTGTCTCTTGTGGAAACCAATTCCATCATCCCGTCCTTTTTTAAATTTTAGTCACATTTACTAACGACATAAAACACGAATATCATACATTTAACACCTACAATTAATGTAAAGTACATACATTTAAATATTTTTACAGCGAACCCTCAAACCAACTTTACCCCAACATATATTTTGTCTCTTTTGCTTCCCCACCACCATCTGTGTACAATGGCATTTGTCATTTCATTTAAAAAAAACTTTCCACCACAATCACTCTAGTCCATTTTTAATCGGCCGATATTTGTCAAGATATCAATTGACAGATACCGGTCAATAATATCTCTAGTTGTCAAACTCGGTGCGGTGTCTTTTGTGTTTTCTTTTATTCAAAATTGCAATGTATTTGTCAAAATTACTTTGTTTTTTTTTTGTAATTTGTTTGTTTTATTTGTATTTTTATTTAAAATTAGTTCGTAAATAACGTCGCGTGTGAATTAAAGTGTATTGTGTCGGATAGACTGGGGGAAAGATCCGCCGCTAGTCTACAAGATAACTAGGATTAGGGAAAACAAATGCAGTTTATTTGCATTTTTGGGATCATGGGACTCTGTTAAGTGTCGCACAAAACAACAGGTTAGTGGGCTTTATTATTCGGAAATGAATTGTTTTCCATTGTCCGAGTGTAGATATTCTGGAACCCCAAAGACATGAAAAATAGCTTCCTCTAAGTACTGGACCACTGCAGCTGAAGTTGCCTTCCTTATGGGTTTAAGGAAGACAAATTTGCTGAAGTGGTCAAGCACAACACAACTTTGGGTGTTGCCATTTTTGGTCCTAGGATAGGGTCCCAGAAAGTCAATGTACAGGCGCTGAAATGGTCGTTCGGTCACCGTCTGTACCCCCATTGGTGGTCTATTTGTCCTATTAGTACTTTTATTGCACTTACATATATCACAATTTTTTATTAAGTCGTTTACATCTATAGTCATTCCAGGCCAAAAGTATTGTTGTCGAAGTCTATGGAGGGTTTTATGGATCCCACCATGTCCTGCAGCTGGATAATCATGAGCCGAGCTCAGAAGACTCTTTCTCAACCCAGACGGTATCCAGAGCTTCCAAGCTCTATCTTCTTGTATTGCGTCGCCGGTACGTATATTTGTCCGTTTGTAAACATAATTGTCTGAAATGCATATGTCAGGGAATTTGTCTTGTCCTTCTTTTACTGTCTTTTTTAGCTCCTCGTATTCGTCGGAAGAAAATTGTGGAGAATTCAGGTCAACGCCTATTAAGTTGGCATCTGATGAGAGTCCCTCCATGTGAACACGAGAGAGAGCGTCAGGGACATCATTTTGCGTACCCTTCCTATGCTCAATTGTGAAGTCGAAGGCTTGTAGCTTCAGGCTCCATCTAGTCAAACGGCCAGACAGGTCCTTCTGCGACATAAGCCACTTCAAACTGGCATGGTCCGTGATTATCGTGAAGGGCAATAGTTCAACATAGGCGCAGAATTTCTGCACACTCAAGACAGCTGCATAACATTCCAGCTCCGTGACGCTGTATTTTCTTTGGGCCGAATTTAACTTTTGAGAGATGTAGGCAATCGGCCTCTCTCTACCCTCTGAGTCAAATTGGAGGAGGACGCTCCCAACACCAGTCGTGGATGCATCGCATTGGATGTAAAAGTGTCTTGTGAAATCAGGGTTAGTCAAGATAGGTGCTGTTGTCAGAAGCTTTTTAAGCTCATCAAATGCCTTAATTGCTTCGTCCGTCATTTTGAAGTCTTTACCTTTTTTCAGGCATTCTGTCATTGGAACAGTCATACTTGAAAAGTTTGGGATGAACCTGCGGTACCATCCGGTCATCCCAAGACACCGCCTGAGCTGTTTCGGAGTCCTCGGAACCGGAAATTGCTCCATTGCCGATACTTTTGCCGGGTCAGTTCTGAGGCACCCGTCACCCACAATATATCCCAGGTATTTTATTTAGTTAATTGTTAAACCAGCCCCACGAAGATATCCCGCGACGTCCTCTAGCAAACCCATATGGCTTTCGAAGTCCGGAGAACAGACAAGGAGATCGTCAAGGTACACAAATACATTGTCCTTGAGCCTTGACGGTATCACCTTGTCCATCAGCAGACACATTCTCTGGACAGCATTGCACAGTCCGAATGGTATTACTGTAAATTGATACAGTGGCCGCCCAGGGACTGTGAAGGCTGTTTTCTCCCTGGATTTCGCATCCAACGGGATCTGCCAGAAGGCGTCTTTCAGGTCGATCCCCGAGATGAACCGAGTGTCTTGAAGGCGGCTCAACAACCCTTCTATGTGGGGTAACGGGTACGCGTCATTTTTCGTCACTGCGTTGACTTTGCGTGAGTCCAGGCAGAGCCTAATTTTGCCAGGTTTTCTCACCAGAACAACCGGATAGCTCCACGCACTTCGGCTCTCCTCGATCACCCCCAAGGAAATCATGCCATCGAGCTCGTTGAAGAGAAGCTTTTGGATCGCCTGGGTAGTGCCTCTGTTTGATCGGCTCCACTTCGGCAGTCACGATCACATGTTCCTCTAAGCTGGTCTTACCGAGGCCAAGTTGCGTGAAAGACGGGTACTTATCTTTAACCGCCTGTAGAGCCTCCGTTTGTGCTGGCGAGAGAGCCCGCATCATCGGGTCTGTGTTCGTGTCTAATTGAGTAATCTCAGAGATTATATCGGGAGCGACTGTAAACGTTTTCCAGAAGTTCACTCCAAGATATAAAACTTGCTGTAAGGACGGCACAACATAAAATTCCAAATTCTCTGTCTTGTTTTTCCATGTTATAGGAATAGTCACTACACCTGTGATATTTTGTTTGTTTCCCCGTCCGCAGTTCTTATATTAGAATTAATTTTTTTCATCGGTAATGCGTTGTCATCAATAAACTTTATTGCACCCTTCCCCAAGTAACTTACAGACGCGCCACTGTCCAAAAGACCTAACACCGTATCGTTTAATAGTTTGACTTTCGCGTATGGTCGGTTATCGTCCTCTGTCTGCAGGACAGTGGCCTCTAAACTCCTAAACCTATTTCTCTTTACTGCAAACTTTTCTCGCAGTTTCTTTATCCTAATAAAATTCTTCTTTTTTCTTTCATCTAAAGCAAGATCTTCAGAAAAGATTCTTTTACGGGCCTCTTCGTAGTCTAGGATACGCTGGTGGAGACTTCTTCTTGCAGGTATTATCTTTACCGTTTCATGCTCATCATTTTGTTTGTTTAATCTTTTTAAAATGCTTATTGTTTTAGGTTCTGCTCCGGGAGTTTGTCCATTGGACGAACACTCCCGGATGCATCGCCCATCACCGGGTTTTCCGACGTTTTTTTACATGAAGGACATACCAAAAGAGGAACATTAGACTGACCACACTGGAAACAAACTAGGGAGTGAAAATGGGACGAACACTGGTTATGGACATCACTACGAACTTGGTTCCTATCGTCAGTATATCTATTTCTATTTATTTTGCGTTTATTGTAATTAGTCTTTAATGCACATATGTCTTCGGAGTCATGATCAATGTATTCGTCTTCCACCTCCGATTGGGTTCGTAATTCGCTTACGCCTCTTCCTTTAAAGCGGTTTTCCCTTGCGTTGACATGCTTCTCTGCCCGACGACAGGCAGATTGTAGGTCAGCAAGAGAGAAACCTGTACAGCCGAAAACCAATGACGCTATTTTATCGCGTAGATTTTGGCGAAGGATTGCGATGAGTTCCTTCTCAGGCAATTTAATCTTCATTTGAAAAACGAGTGCCTTGACATTCGAAAAGAACTCGTCACAATTCTCGCCATGCAACTGTTTTCTGTCTATTATCTCTTTCATTATTTCATGATCAGAGTCTGACGTTCTGAATTGACGTATTAGCTATCTTTTGAGATCATGATAGTTGAGGAATCTATCATCTGAACGTCCTTCTAAAAATTGCCAGTACCACCTCTCGGCCACACCGGTCAAAAAGTTATGGAACTGGCAAAATAGTTGTTCCTCGCAGACGTTCAGTCTCTGCTGCATAGTTTCTATGCGGAAAATAAAACTCTCCACCGGCATTGATTTTGCGTTTCCATCAAACTTGATGTTCCACTTTTGGAAATCACATTTCTGGCTAAAACGTGGAGGATCAATACCGGTAGATTTGTCGGTGTTAGCCAACCTGTCATTTTGATGGGGATGAAATGCTTCTTGATATTCTATCAGTGTAGGCTGATTTCTTGGAGTTGAACCTTGAGGGGTATGCCTTTTGTCGTCGTACTTTTGTTGTAACTCAAGAGTTTCAACTTTATGAGTCAACATTTCTAATTTTTCATTTAGGCTACTATTAATGTCCTCTAATTTTTTCTCGAATATCGAACCAAATTTCAAATGATTCTCTTGGACCACCGCTAACATTGCCTCTTGAATAATTTTTAAAAGATGGTTGTCTACTGTTGGGACGCCTGATGCTCTCTGAGCGTCGTGGCGAATACCGGCTACGCTCCTTAGTGGATCGGCTGTTGCACCTTTTTCTTCGAGCTTGTCGTCAATATTGGCTTTGTCAATTAGGTCGTCAAAGAAAGTACTATTACCCATCTCTACTGGCCTACTAGGGTCTGCTGAATTTGTTCTCCCCTCTGAATTATTTGCAAAACCTGAAACTATATCTTGGCGATTCTGCTCCACTAAAACCCCTTCTGGTTGACTAAGTAAAAACCTTTCAGAACCTTCTGTTTCTTGACTACTCTGTCTGTAGTCAATTTGACTACGAGTTTCCGCCCTCTCTAAGCGCTCACGAGTTCTTTGTCTCGTCTGTAACCCATTCCCCATGTCCGGAGGATTTTTCGGGAAAGCCCCTGTTTTTCTATTGGGATTATTCATTTCCCACTTATGATTTATATTATTTAAAATTGAGTTTTGCACTTTTCATAAAAAGGGTTGAAAGAAAAAAAAAAAAATAAAATAAAAAATTATAATTGACCCAATTTAAATTTTTAAATCCAATTAAAATTGATAACGCCGGATAAAAAAATTATAATTGACCCAATTTGAGTTTTCAAATCCAATCAAAATTGATAAGGCCGGATTAAAATTTTGCCAATTTGTAAAAAGATTTATCGGTATATTTATTTTATTTTATTGAAAACGGGCTGGTGTGTGGCTAGAGTGGATCTCCCGTGATGATCCCCAACGCTCAAAGAAAAAATAGGTGTGTCCTAGTCTTGTCAGTCCAGTCGTAGTCGGTTTCCTTCATGATTTTGCGGAAAGTCGTTTAACGTCAGTAGAGGTTTCGTCTTATTCCGGCGGATCGCAACTCAAAGCACTGGCTTGAAACCTTTGTGCGAGGCCGAACCGCCAAGAATAAGAAGAACCTCTACTTTTCGACTAAGGGAGCAGCGAACCCACGTTCACCTGTACTCAGGGTACTGATGGTGACGGCTGCTCGCTACACCCCCATCGCGTTTCTGTCTATTTGTTGGTCAAGTGAATGAAGTCTGGCTCCATTTTTCCTTTTCACTTATTAGCTAATTAAATCTAGGAATGATTAAATCTAAAAGGAATGAAGTCATTGCACATGTACCGAGGCCCTACAAAATCAAGAAGAAAAAGGTCGGCTTTACTAAGTCCATCTGTTCGCAGTCTGTCGAGTCATACCTGAAAAGCCCCGAAAGAAATCACCGTGGGATCACCAATCCCAGCCACACACCTAGAGCCGACTTGTCTACTCACTCATGGTGAGGACAAGAAAAAATATAAAAAAAGGAATTATACCTCCCACTCAATGGGCAACGGCAATAAAAACTCAACTATTTATCTTTTCAAATCTTAGATACATTTGTTACTTTTTTATTCAAAAAAAATTCAAATTAGAATGACGTATGTAAAAATTCAATTTAAAATATAATGGAAATATATTTAGCAATAGAGTATATGAATATATTTTTAAGATTCAATTGGAATGTAAAAAAAAAACATATGTATTTTCAAAAAAAATTATAATTCATTTGTAATTATAAAAGAAGGATAAACCAAATTATTGTTTGTGCAATTTAATTACGATAAATTAAAAAAGGAAATTTAATAAAAACTCAGAAATTTTAAAAAAAATGAATTATCAATTACTAAATACTTAGTAGCCAATGGGTGTATAAAAAAGATACATGTAAATGAACTTACTTGAGTGTTATTAAAGAGATCCTGCCGGCATGATGTCGTTGAATCACCTGTTGTAACACTGTGGAGAATTATTGCTAACTACTAAACGCAGTTTACAATAGATATATTTATAAAGAAAATTCGATAAAAAAAACCAAAAAAAATCAATTTTAAATTGAATAAAAAAAAATCAAAAAAAAGGTAAGTAATTCGATTTTACTTTGAATGAAAAAAAACTCAAACGTAGAGAATACTCAATTTCAAATTAGCTGAAGCAATAAAAAAAACTCAGAAAAGCAAAAATAGAATCAATTTTGAATGAAACTAATATCAAAAGAAAACTCAAGAAAGTAGCAAGAAATCAATAAAAAAAAACTCCAATTTAATTTAGAAAAGAACTCGGTCCACGGTTTGAGGAGCACTCGAACAACTCGATCCACTTTAATAGTTCGGGGTTTTGCCTCTGATGCGACGCTGACTCGATGATCGTAAATTGAATATTTAACAAATTGAGATAAGATCGATTTTTCTTTATATGAATTTAAGATTGAGTTTTCTCTACTTTTGAGTTTCTTCATCGATTTTATTTTAAATCGATTTTTTTTTTGAATTTATTTGATTCAGTTAATTTATAATCGAGTTTTTTTTTGATTTTTTTTGTTTTATTTAACATTCACTTAGAGTTCCCGCACATTAGAGACTTTCTGTCGGCCGATAGTTTGAGTCAGTATGAACATGTATGCAAGTGCGCAGACTACAACGATTTGGTATCGGCCGATAAATAAGTTGAATGTGCGACACGATTGCCATTCAACTTTGTGTTTGTCTGTGCACTCACCACTTACCCAACTGTTTAATCGGCACAGTGTGTGCACTAGCAGCCCAAAACGACCAAACTGTCGGCCGATAAAAAAGTCTCTAGTGTGCGGGGACTCTTAAACAATAGTGTAAACTGCACTCAGTAGTTTCATAAATCATTAACCAAATTTTGCAACAGGGTCGTCAACGAGATCACGCCGGCAAGATATCTTTGAGCACTTGGTTGAGCTGCTCTTGTAAGTGCCAATTGCTTAATATTTTTATACACCTGTTTTTTTTTTACTACTAAGAGCAGTACTAAATAATTGATTATTCTTCGTTTTTTTTTTTTAAATTTTGAGTATATTTTATTAAATTTCCTTTTTTTTATTTATTGCAATTTAATTGTACTAACAATAACTTGGTTTATCCTGTTTTTATAATTACAAATCAACTATAAATTCTTTGAAAATACATATATTTTTTTTACATTCCAATTGAATTTTAAAAATATATTCATATACTTTTATTGCTAAACATATTTCCATTATATTTTAATTTGAATTTTTTTACATACGTTATTCTAATTTGAGGTTTTTTTTTTGAATAAAAAGTAACAAATGTATAGGGTGTTTCAATAGGTGCGCTTCAACTTTTCTCCGATAGGGACGGCGAACGACGCCATATTTTTTATTGTTCTTTTGTCATTTAGAAACTTCATTAACATACATTTCATCGTGGAATGCTACACATGTGAACAGCGATTGCAAATCGTGCAAATTTTTTATCAAAATAATCGTTCTGTTGCCGCTACTTTAAGAGCATTACGGCCATTTTATTGTCCATTTAACAAGCCAGCCCGTTCGACAATCGATTTTACGTAAAGATCTTGGCCTACATCCGTATAAGATCAAGCTGACACAACAACTAAAGCCGTTTGACCATTTGAAGCGACGCCGATTCGTGAATTGGGCTCAAGAGCAAATCGAAAATGATGCAGATTTTCACCGAAAAATCATCTTCAGCGATGAGGCTCACTTCGTAAAACGTGCACGCGGTGGTCATGCAAAAGAAATCGAGTTGCATACTTAAATGTATCATATGTATATGCTCAAATTCGTTAATAAAAAAAAAGTTAGTTCAAAAGTCGAACAGTTTGTGTTTTATTTAAAAAAAAAGTTGAAGTGCTCTAATTGAAAAACCCTATATTTGAGAATCCGAAAGATAAATAGTTGAGTTCTTATTGCCGTTGCCCATTGGGTGGGAGGCATAATTCCTTGTTGCTTTATATTCTTTTAGTGATCCTCACCATGAGTGAGTAGATCAACTTGGCTGTAGGTGTGTGGCTGGGATTAGTGATCCCACGGTGATTTCTCTCGGCGCTTTAAAAATGACGACGTGACGGACCATGGACGACCGGACGAAGTCGACCATTTCCTTCATGATTTCATGAGGCCTCGGTACTGGTGCAAGCATTCCTTTTAGATTTAATTAGCTATTAAGTGAAGAAGAAAATTTCCTAAAAGAAATCGAATTTTCTTTTGTTAATTTTAAAGTAATTTTAATGTAGAGTAATATAGATGTAAGTTTAGTATATAAAAACAAAGGAATGACCTGGTTGCACCGGGACTGAGGGGAAGTTATCCTTTATCCCCTCCTTGATCCAGCCCCTTTTTGATTCCACTTGCCTTTTTTTATTTTTTAAATTAAATTAAATTTATTAAAATCTTTGTTAATGACGAGGTGTCACTGGTAAGTGACAAGGAACGCCCGTCCGACGAGCTAAGCCGAGCAACCGCGAGCGTGTCGCGACGTCCTTGCCATTGGCAGAACCCCTAGTGGGACCTTGCTCCATAACAAATGGCACCCAACGTTAATTGGCTTTACCCATCGTTTCTCGAGAGGCAGGAATCTCCAATACGAAGTTCCTGGCTTTCGACAAACTGGTAGTCAATCTTTCCCTTTATTTTTTTTATTTTACCTTTTTTTTATAACGTAACATAACTTAAATACCTCTAGTTTCCTTATTTTAATCTTTTATTAAAATTTCAATAAATTTCAGCTTTCCTCTTACCATTTCTTTACTTTTACTTTTAACTTTAAACTTAAACTTTAATTTCTAAACACTTATAGCTATATTACTCTAAACTAAAATTGTAATAAAATTATCCAAAAGAAAACCTTCCTTTTCTTAAAAGATAGTATAATTTCTTTTAAATTAAATTATATAGGAAATTTTCCTTTTCACTTATTAGCTAATTAAATCTAGGAATGATTAAATCTAAAAGGAATGACGTCATTGCACCTGTACCGAGGCCCTACAAAATCATGAAGAAAAAGGTCGGCTTTACTAAGTCCATCTGTTCGCAGTCTGTCGAGTCATACCTGAAAAGCGCCGAAAGAAATCACCGTGGGATCACCAATCCCAGCCACACACCTAGAGCCGACTTGTCTACTCACTCATGGTGAGGACAAGAAAAAATATAAAAAAAGGAATTATACCTCCCACTCAATGGGCAACGGCAATAAAAACTCAACTATTTATCTTTTCAAATCTTAAATACATTTGTTACTTTTTTATTCAAAAAAAATTCAAATTAGAATGACGTATGTAAAAATTCAATTTAAAATATAATGGAAATATATTTAGCAATAGAGTATATGAATATATTTTTAAGATTCAATTGGAATGTAAAAAAAAACATATGTATTTTCAAAAAAAATTATAATTCATTTGTAATTATAAAAGAAGGATAAACCAAATTATTGTTTGTGCAATTTAATTACGATAAATTAAAAAAGGAAATTTAATAAAAACTCAGAAATTTAAAAAAAAATGAATTATCAATTACTAAATACTTAGTAGCCAATGGTTGTATAAAAAAAATACATGTAAATTAACTTACTTGAGTGTTATCAAAGAGATCCTGCCGGCATGATGTCGTTGAATCACCTGTTGTAACACTGTGGAGAATTATTGCTAACTACTAAACGCAGTTTACAATAGATATATTTATAAAGAAAATTCGATAAAAAAACCAAAAAAATCAATTTTAAATTGAATAAAAAAAAACTCAAAAAAAGGTAAGTAATTCGATTTTACTTTGAATGAAAAAAAAACTCAAACGTAGAGAATACTCAATTTCAAATTAGCTGAAGCAATAAAAAAAACTCAGAAAAGCAAAAATAGAATCAATTTTGAATGAAACTAATATCAAAAGAAAACTCAAGAAAGTAACAAGAAATCAATAAAAAAACTCAAATTTTAATTTAGAAAAGAACTCGGTCCACGGTTTGAGGAGCACTCGAACAACTCGATCCACTTTAATAGTTCGGGTTTTTGCCTCTGATGCGACGCTGACTCGATGATCGTAAATTGAATATTTAACAAATTGAGATAAGATCGATTTTTCTTTATATGAATTTAAGATTGAGTTTTCTCTACTTTTGAGTTTCTTCATCGATTTTATTTTAAATCGATTTTTTTTTTGAATTTATTTGATTCAGTTAATTTATAATCGAGTTTTTTTTTGATTTTTTTTGTTTTATTTAACATTCACTTTGAGTTCCCGCACATTAGAGACTTTCTGTCGGCCGATAGTTTGAGTCAGTATGAACATGTATGCAAGTGCGCAGACTACAACGATTTGGTATCGGCCGATAAATAAGTTGAATGTGCGACACGATTGCCATTCAACTTTGTGTTTGTCTGTGCACTCACCACTTACCCAACCGTTTAATCGGCACAGTGTGCGCACTAGCAGCCCAAAACGACCAAACTGTCGGCCGATAAAAAAGTCTCTAGTGTGCGGGGACTCTTAAACAATAGTGTAAACTGCACTCAGTAGTTTCATAAATCATTAACCAAATTTTGCAACAGGGTCGTCAACGAGATCACGCCGGCAAGATATCTTTGAGCACTTGGTTGAGCTGCTCTTGTAAGTGCCAATTGCTTAATATTTTTATACACCAGTTTTTTTACTACTAAGAGCAGTACTAAATAATTGATTATTCTTCGTTTTTTTTTTTTTAAATTTTGAGTATTTTTTATTAAATTTCCTTTTTTTTATTTATTGCAATTTAATTGTACTAACAATAATTTGGTTTATCCTGTTTTTATAATTACAAATGAACTATAAATTCTTTGAAAATACATATATTTTTTTTACATTCCAATTGAATTTTAAAAATATATTCATATACTTTTATTGCTAAACATATTTCCATTATATTTTAATTTGAATTTTTTTACATACGTTATTCTAATTTGAAGTTTTTTTTTTTGAATAAAAAGTAACAAATGTATAGGGTGTTTCAATAGGTGCGCTTCAACTTTTCTCCGATAGGGACGGCGAACGACGCCATATTTTTTATTGTTCTTTTGTGATTTGGAAACTTCATTAGTATGCATTTCATCGTGGAATGCTACACATGTGAACAGCGATTGCAAATCGTGCAAATTTTTTATCAAAATAATCGTTCTGTTGCCGCTACTTTAAGAGCATTACGGCCATTTTATTGTCCATTTAACAAGCCAGCCCGTTCGACAATCGATTTTACGTAAAGATCTTGGCCTACATCCGTATAAGATCAAGCTGACACAACAACTAAAGCCATTTGACCATTTGAAGCGACGCCGATTCGTGAATTGGGCTCAAGAGCAAATCGAAAATGATGCAGATTTTCACCGAAAAATCATCTTCAGCGATGAGGCTCACTTCGTAAAACGTGCACGCGGTGGTCATGCAAAAGAAATCGAGTTTCATACTTAAATGTATCATATGTATATGTTCAAATTCGTTAATAAAAAAAAAGTTAGTTCAAAAGTCGAACAGTTTGTGTTTTATTCAAAAAAAGTTGAAGTGCTCTAATTGAAAAACCCTATATTTGAGAATCGAAAAGATAAATAGTTGAGTTCTTATTGCCGTTGCCCATTGGGTGGGAGGCATAATTCCTTGTTGCTTTATATTCTTTTAGTGATCCTCACCATGAGTGAGTAGATCAACTTGGCTGTAGGTGTGTGGCTGGGATTAGTGATCCCACGGTGATTTCTCTCGGCGCTTTAAAAATGACGACGTGACGGACCATGGACGACCGGACGAAGTCGACCATTTCCTTCATGATTTCATGAGGCCTCGGTTCTGGTGCAAGCATTCCTTTTAGATTTAATTAGCTATTAAGTGAAGAAGAAAATTTCCTAAAAGAAATCGAATTTTCTTTTGTTAATTTTAAAGTAATTTTAATGTAGAGTAATATAGATGTAAGTTTAGTATATAAAAACAAAGGAATGACCTGGTTGCACCGGGACTGAGGGGAAGTTATCCTTTATCCCCTCCTTGATCCAGCCCCTTTTTGATTCCACTTGCCTTTTTTTATTTTTTAAATTAAATTAAATTTATTAAAATCTTTGTTAATGACGAGGTGTCACTGGTAAGTGACAAGGAACGCCCGTCCGACGAGCTAAGCCGAGCAACCGCGAGCGTGTCGCGACGTCCTTGCCATTGGCAGAACCCCTAGTGGGACCTTGCTCCATAACAAATGGCACCCAACGTTAATTGGCTTTACCCATCGTTTCTCGAGAGGCAGGAATCTCCAATACGAAGTTCCTGGCTTTCGACAAACTGGTAGTCAATCTTTCCCTTTATTTTTTTTATTTTACCTTTTTTTTATAACGTAACATAACTTAAATACCTCTAGTTTCCTTATTTTAATCTTTTATTAAAATTTCAATAAATTTCAGCTTTCCTCTTACCATTTCTTTACTTTTACTTTTAACTTTAAACTTAAACTTTAATTTCTAAACACTTATAGCTATATTACTCTAAACTAAAATTGTAATAAAATTATCCAAAAGAAAACCTTCCTTTTCTTAAAAGATAGTATAATTTCTTTTAAATTAAATTATATAGGAAATTTTCCTTTTCACTTATTAGCTAATTAAATCTAGGAATGATTAAATCAAAAAGGAATGACGTCATTGCACCTGTACCGAGGCCCTACAAAATCACGAAGAAAAAGGTCGGCTTTACTAAGTCCATCTGTTCGCAGTCTGTCGTGTCATACCTGAAAAGCGCCGAGAGAAATCACCGTGGGATCACCAATCCCAGCCACACACCTAGAGCCGACTTGTCTACTCACTCATGGTGAGGACAAGAAAAAATATAAAAAAAGGAATTATACCTCCCACTCAATGGGCAAGGGCAATAAAAACTCAACTATTTATCTTTTCAAATCTTAAATACATTTGTTACTTTTTTATTCAAAAAAAAATTCAAATTAGAATGACGTATGTAAAAATATAATGGAAATATATTTAGCAATAGAGTATATGAATATATTTTTAAGATTCAATTGGAATGTAAAAAAATATATGTATTTTCAAAAAAATTATAATTCATTTGTAATTATAAAAGAAGGATAAACCAAATTATTGTTTGTGCAATTTAATTACGATAAATTAAAAAAGGAAATTTAATAAAAACTCAGAAATTTAAAAAAAAAATGAATTATCAATTACTAAATACTGCTCTTAGTAGCCAATGGGTGTATAAAAAAGATACATGTAAATGAACTTACTTGAGTGTTTTCAAAGAGATCCTGCCGGCATGATGTCGTTGAATCACCTGTTGTAACACTGTGGAGAATTATTGCTAACTACTAAACGCAGTTTACAATAGATATATTTAAAAAGATCAAAAAAAAATCAATTTTAAATTGAATAAAAAAAAACTCAAAAAAAAGGTAAGTAATTCGATTTTACTTTGAATCGATTTTTAAGCGGCCGATATTTGTCAAGATATCAATTGACAGATATCGGTCAATAATATCTATAGTTGTCAATCTCGGTGCGGTGTCTTTTGTGTTTTCTTTTATTCATAATTGCAATGTATTTGTCAAAATTACTTTGTTTTTTATTTGTAATTTGTAATTGTTTGTTTTATTTGTATTTTTATTTAAAATTAGTTCGTAAATAACGTCGCGTGTGAATTAAAGTGTATTGTGTCGGATAGACTGGGGGAAAGATCCGCCGCTAGTCTATAAGATAACTAGGATTAGGGAAAACAAATGCAGTTTATTTGCATTTTTGGGATCATGGGACTCTGTGAGCTGTCGCACAAAACAACAGGTTAGTGGGCTTTATTATTTTGGAGGACATGCATTCTGCTCTTGTTCCTTCCCTTTTTATTTTCAGGTTCTGTGAATTCGACGTTGACATGTTAATGCAGTGGAATCGGCGTCGACGTCACTTGTCAGTTGGGTAAGTGATTTTTGATTGTAACCTATATATATTTAAATTTGTTTTTGTGTTGGACGAGGACATGGACGTGACGATGTGTTGTACGTGGACCTGTCATTTTGATGGGGATGAAATCCTTCTTGACATTCTATCAGTGTAGGCTGATTTCTTGGAGTTGAACCTTAAGGGGTATGCCTTTTGTCGTCGTACTTTTGTTGTAACTCAAGAGTTTCAACTTTATGAGTCAACATTTCTAATTTTTCATTTAGGCTACTATTAATGTCCTCTAATTTTTTCTCGA
Organism: Nephrocerus scutellatus; assembly: GCA_947095585.1. Classification (NCBI taxonomy): domain Eukaryota; kingdom Metazoa; phylum Arthropoda; class Insecta; order Diptera; family Pipunculidae; genus Nephrocerus; species Nephrocerus scutellatus. The sequence continues at coordinate 78,305,128 of OX352763.1, forward strand.
ATATCGAACCAAATTTCAAATGATTCTCTTGGACCACCCCTAACATTGCCTCTTGAATGATTTTTAAAAGATGGTTGTCTACTGTTGGGACGCCTGATGCTCTCTGAGCGTCGTGGCGAATACCGGCTACGCTCCTTAGTGGATCGGCTGTTGCACCTTTTTCTTCGAGCTTGTCGTCAAGATTGGCTTTGTCAATTAGGTCGTCAAAGAAAGTACTATTACCCATCTCTACTGGCCTACTAGGGTCTGCTGAATTTGTTCTCCCCTCTGCATTATTTGCAAAACCTGAAACTATATCTTGGCGTTTCTGCTCCACTAAAACCCCTTCTGGTTGACTAAGTAAAAACCTTTCAGAACCTTCTGTTTCTTGACTACTATGTCTGTAGTCAATTTGACTACGAGTTTCCGCCCTCTCTAAGCGCTCACGAGTTCTTTGTCTCGTCTGTAACCCATTCCCCATGTCCGGAGGATTTTTCGGGATAGCCCCTGTTTTTCTATTGGGATTATTCATTTCCCACTTATGATTTATATTATTTAAAATTGAGTTTTTCACTTTTCATAAAAAGGGTTGAAAGAAAAATGAAAAGTACGTAATAAAAAATTATAATTGACCCAATTTAAATTTTTAAATCCAATTAAAATTGATAACGCCGGATAAAAAAAATTATAGTTGACCCAATTTGAGTTTTCAAATCCAATCAAAATTGATAAGGCCGGATTAAAATTTTGCCAATTTGTAAAAAGATTTATCGGTATATTTATTTTATTTTATTGAAAACGGGCTGGTGTGTGGCTAGAGTGGATCTCCCGTGATGATCCCCAACGCTCAAATAAAAAATAGGTGTGTCCTAGTCTTGTCAGTCAAGTCGTAGTCGGTTTCCTTCATGATTTTGCGGAAAGTCGTTTAACGTCAGTAGAGGTTTCGTCTTATTCCGGCGGATCGCAACTCAAAGCACTGGCTTGAAACCTTTGTGCGAGGCCGAACCGCCAAGAATAAGAAGAACCTCTACTTTTCGACTAAGGGAGCAGCGAACCCACGTTCACCTGTACTCAGTGTACTGATGGTGACGGCTGCTCGCTACACCCCCATCGCGTTTCTGTCTATTTGTTGGTCAAGTGAATGAAGTCTGGCTCCATTTTTCCTTTTCACTTATTAGCTAATTAAATCTAGGAATGATTAAATCTAAAAGGAATGACGTCATTGCACCTGTACCGAGGCCCTACAAAATCACGAAGAAAAAGGTCGGCTTTACTAAGTCCATCTGTTCGCAGTCTGTCGAGTCATACCTGAAAAGCGCCGAGAGAAATCACCGTGGGATCACCAATCCCAGCCACACACCTAGAGCCGACTTGTCTACTCACTCATGGTGAGGACAAGAAAAAATATAAAAAAAGGGAATTATACCTCCCACTCAATGGGCAACGGCAATAAAAACTCAACTATTTATCTTTTCAAATCTTAAATACATTTGTTACTTTTTTATTCAAAAAAAAATTCAAATTAGAATGACGTATGTAAAAATTCAATTTAAAATATAATGGAAATATATTTAGCAATAGAGTATTTGAATATATTTTTAAGATTCAATTGGAATGTAAAAAAATATATGTATTTTCAAAAAAATTATAATTCATTTGTAATTATAAAAGAAGGATAAACCAAATTATTGTTTGTGCAATTTAATTACGATAAATTAAAAAAGGAAATTTAATAAAAACTCCGAAATTTTAAAAAAAATGAATTATCAATTACTAAATACTTAGTAGCCAATGGGTGTATAAAAAAGATACATGTAAATGAACTTACTTGAGTGTTATTAAAGAGATCCTGCCGGCATGATGTCGTTGAATCACCTGTTGTAACACTGTGGAGAATTATTGCTAACTACTAAACGCAGTTTACAATAGATATATTTATAAAGAAAATTCGATAAAAAAAACCAAAAAAAATCAATTTTAAATTGAATAAAAAAAAATCAAAAAAAAGGTAAGTAATTCGATTTTACTTTGAATGAAAAAAAACTCAAACGTAGAGAATACTCAATTTCAAATTAGCTGAAGCAATAAAAAAAACTCAGAAAAGCAAAAATAGAATCAATTTTGAATGAAACTAATATCAAAAGAAAACTCAAGAAAGTAGCAAGAAATCAATAAAAAAAAACTCCAATTTAATTTAGAAAAGAACTCGGTCCACGGTTTGAGGAGCACTCGAACAACTCGATCCACTTTAATAGTTCGGGGTTTTGCCTCTGATGCGACGCTGACTCGATGATCGTAAATTGAATATTTAACAAATTGAGATAAGATCGATTTTTCTTTATATGAATTTAAGATTGAGTTTTCTCTACTTTTGAGTTTCTTCATCGATTTTATTTTAAATCGATTTTTTTTTTGAATTTATTTGATTCAGTTAATTTATAATCGAGTTTTTTTTTGATTTTTTTTGTTTTATTTAACATTCACTTAGAGTTCCCGCACATTAGAGACTTTCTGTCGGCCGATAGTTTGAGTCAGTATGAACATGTATGCAAGTGCGCAGACTACAACGATTTGGTATCGGCCGATAAATAAGTTGAATGTGCGACACGATTGCCATTCAACTTTGTGTTTGTCTGTGCACTCACCACTTACCCAACTGTTTAATCGGCACAGTGTGTGCACTAGCAGCCCAAAACGACCAAACTGTCGGCCGATAAAAAAGTCTCTAGTGTGCGGGGACTCTTAAACAATAGTGTAAACTGCACTCAGTAGTTTCATAAATCATTAACCAAATTTTGCAACAGGGTCGTCAACGAGATCACGCCGGCAAGATATCTTTGAGCACTTGGTTGAGCTGCTCTTGTAAGTGCCAATTGCTTAATATTTTTATACACCTGTTTTTTTTTTACTACTAAGAGCAGTACTAAATAATTGATTATTCTTCGTTTTTTTTTTTTAAATTTTGAGTATATTTTATTAAATTTCCTTTTTTTTATTTATTGCAATTTAATTGTACTAACAATAACTTGGTTTATCCTGTTTTTATAATTACAAATCAACTATAAATTCTTTGAAAATACATATATTTTTTTTACATTCCAATTGAATTTTAAAAATATATTCATATACTTTTATTGCTAAACATATTTCCATTATATTTTAATTTGAATTTTTTTACATACGTTATTCTAATTTGAGGTTTTTTTTTTGAATAAAAAGTAACAAATGTATAGGGTGTTTCAATAGGTGCGCTTCAACTTTTCTCCGATAGGGACGGCGAACGACGCCATATTTTTTATTGTTCTTTTGTCATTTGGAAACTTCATTAACATACATTTCATCATGTGAACAGCGATTGCAAATCGTGCAAATTTTTTATCAAAATAATCGTTCTGTTGCCGCTACTTTAAGAGCATTACGGCCATTTTATTGTCCATTTAACAAGCCAGCCCGTTCGACAATCGATTTTACGTAAAGATCTTGGCCTACATCCGTATAAGATCAAGCTGACACAACAACTAAAGCCGTTTGACCATTTGAAGCGACGCCGATTCGTGAATTGGGCTCAAGAGCAAATCGAAAATGATGCAGATTTTCACCGAAAAATCATCTTCAGCGATGAGGCTCACTTCGTAAAACGTGCACGCGGTGGTCATGCAAAAGAAATCGAGTTGCATACTTAAATGTATCATATGTATATGCTCAAATTCGTTACTAAAAAAAAAGTTAGTTCAAAAGTCGAACAGTTTGTGTTTTATTTAAAAAAAAAGTTGAAGTGCTCTAATTGAAAAACCCTATATTTGAGAATCCGAAAGATAAATAGTTGAGTTCTTATTGCCGTTGCCCATTGGGTGGGAGGCATAATTCCTTGTTGCTTTATATTCTTTTAGTGATCCTCACCATGAGTGAGTAGATCAACTTGGCTGTAGGTGTGTGGCTGGGATTAGTGATCCCACGGTGATTTCTTTCGGCGCTTTAAAAATGACGACGTGACGGACCATGGACGACCGGTACTCGGCCTCGGTACTGGTGCAAGCAAGACATTCCTTTTAGATTTAATTAGCTATTAAGTGAAGAAGAAAATTTCCTAAAAGAAATCGAATTTTCTTTTGTTAATTTTAAAGTAATTTTAATGTAGAGTAATATAGATGTAAGTTTAGTATATAAAAACAAAGGAATGACCTGGTTGCACCGGGACTGAGGGGAAGTTATCCTTTATCCCCTCCTTGATCCAGCCCCTTTTTGATTCCACTTGCCTTTTTTTATTTTTTTTATATAATATATATATATATATATATACAATTAAAATCTTTGTTAATGACGAGGTGTCACTGGTAAGTGACAAGGAACGCCCGTCCGACGAGCTAAGCCGAGCAACCGCGAGCGTGTCGCGACGTCCTTGCCATTGGCAGAACCCCTAGTGGGACCTTGCTCCATAACAAATGGCACCCAACGTTAATTGGCTTTACCCATCGTTTCTCGAGAGGCAGGAATCTCCAATACGAAGTTCCTGGCTTTCGACAAACTATGGTAGTCAATCTTTCCCTTTATTTTTTTATTTTTACCTTTTTTTTATAACGTAACATAACTTAAATACCTCTAGTTTCCTTATTTTAATCTTTTATTAAAATTTCAATAAATTTCAGCTTTCCTCTTACCATTTCTTTACTTTTACTTTAACTTTAAACTTAAACTTTAATTTCTAAACACTTATAGCTATATTACTCTAAACTAAAATTGTAATAAAATTATCCAAAAGAAAACCTTCCTTTTCTTAAAAGATAGTATAATTTCTTTTAAATTAAATTATATAGGAAATTTTCCTTTTCACTTATTAGCTAATTAAATCTAGGAATGATTAAATCAAAAAGGAATGACGTCATTGCACCTGTACCGAGGCCCTACAAAATCACGAAGAAAAAGGTCGGCTTTACTAAGTCCATCTGTTCGCAGTCTGTCGAGTCATACCTGAAAAGCGCCGAAAGAAATCACCGTGGGATCACCAATCCCAGCCACACACCTAGAGCCGACTTGTCTACTCACTCATGGTGAGGACAAGAAAAAATATAAAAAAAGGAATTATACCTCTCACTCAATGGGCAACGGCAATAAAAACTCAACTATTTATCTTTTCAAATCTTAGATACATTTGTTACTTTTTTATTCAAAAAAAATTCAAATTAGAATGACGTATGTAAAAATTCAATTTAAAATATAATGGAAATATATTTAGCAATAGAGTATATGAATATATTTTTAAGATTCAATTGGAATGTAAAAAAAAACATATGTATTTTCAAAAAAAATTATAATTCATTTGTAATTATAAAAGAAGGATAAACCAAATTATTGTTTGTGCAATTTAATTACGATAAATTAAAAAAGGAAATTTAATAAAAACTCAGAAATTTTAAAAAAAATGAATTATCAATTACTAAATACTTAGTAGCCAATGGGTGTATAAAAACGATACATGTAAATGAACTTACTTGAGTGTTATCAAAGAGATCCTGTCGGCATGATGTCGTTGAATCACCTGTTGTAACACTGTGGAGAATTATTGCTAACTACTAAACGCAGTTTACAATAGATATATTTATAAAGAAAATTCGATAAAAAAACCAAAAAAAATCAATTTTAAATTGAATAAAAAAAACTCAAAAAAAAGGTAAGTAATTCGATTTTACTTTGAATGAAAAAAAAACTCAAACGAAGAGAATACTCAATTTCAAATTAGCTGAAGCAATAAAAAAAACTCAGAAAAGCAAAAATAGAATCAATTTTGAATGAAACTAATATCAAAAGAAAACTCAAGAAAGTAGCAAGAAATCAATAAAAAAAACTCAAATTTTAATTTAGAAAAAAACTCGGTCCACGGTTTGAGGAGCACTCGAACAACTCGATCCACTTTAATAGTTCGGGTTTTTGCCTCTGATGCGACGCTGACTCGATGATCGTAAATTGAATATTTAACAAATTGAGATAAGATCGATTTTTCTTTATATGAATTTAAGATTGAGTTTTCTCTACTTTTGAGTTTCTTCATCGATTTTATTTTAAATCGATTTTTTTTTTGAATTTATTTGATTCAGTTAATTTATAATCGAGTTTTTTTTTGATTTTTTTTGTTTTATTTAACATTCACTTAGAGTTCCCGCACATTAGAGACTTTCTGTCGGCCGATAGTTTGAGTCAGTATGAACATGTATGCAAGTGCGCAGACTACAACGATTTGGTATCGGCCGATAAATAAGTTGAATGTGCGACACGATTGCCATTCAACTTTGTGTTTGTCTGTGCACTCACCACTTACCCAACTGTTTAATCGGCACAGTGTGTGCACTAGCAGCCCAAAACGACCAAACTGTCGGCCGATAAAAAAGTCTCTAGTGTGCGGGGACTCTTAAACAATAGTGTAAACTGCACTCAGTAGTTTCATAAATCATTAACCAAATTTTGCAACAGGGTCGTCAACGAGATCACGCCGGCAAGATATCTTTGAGCACTTGGTTGAGCTGCTCTTGTAAGTGCCAATTGCTTAATATTTTTATACACCAGTTTTTTTTACTACTAAGAGCAGTACTAAATAATTGATTATTCTTCGTTTTTTTTTTTAAATTTTGAGAATTTTTTATTAAATTTCCTTTTTTTTATTTATTGCAATTTAATTGTACTAACAATAATTTGGTTTATCCTGTTTTTATAATTACAAATCAACTATAAATTCTTTGAAAATACATATATTTTTTTTACATTCCAATTGAATTTTAAAAATATATTCATATACTTTTATTGCTAAACATATTTCCATTATATTTTAATTTGAATTTTTTTACATACGTTATTCTAATTTGAGGTTTTTTTTTTGAATAAAAAGTAACAAATGTATAGGGTGTTTCAATAGGTGCGCTTCAACTTTTCTCCGATAGGGACGGCGAACGACGCCATATTTTTTATTGTTCTTTTGTGATTTGGAAACTTCATTAGTATGCATTTCATCGTGGAATGCTACACATGTGAACAGCGATTGCAAATCGTGCAAATTTTTTATCAAAATAATCGTTCTGTTGCCGCTACTTTAAGAGCATTACGGCCATTTTATTGTCCATTTAACAAGCCAGCCCGTTCGACAATCGATTTTACGTAAAGATCTTGGCCTACATCCGTATAAGATCAAGCTGACACAACAACTAAAGCCGTTTGACCATTTGAAGCGACGCCGATTCGTGAATTGGGCTCAAGAGCAAATCGAAAATGATGCAGATTTTCACCGAAAAATCATCTTCAGCGATGAGGCTCACTTCGTAAAACGTGCACGCGGTGGTCATGCAAAAGAAATCGAGTTTCATACTTAAATGTATCATATGTATATGTTCAAATTCGTTAATAAAAAAAAAGTTAGTTCAAAAGTCGAACAGTTTGTGTTTTATTCAAAAAAAGTTGAAGTGCTCTAATTGAAAAACCCTATATTTGAGAATCGAAAAGATAAATAGTTGAGTTCTTATTGCCGTTGCCCATTGGGTGGGAGGCATAATTCCTTGTTGCTTTATATTCTTTTAGTGATCCTCACCATGAGTGAGTAGATCAACTTGGCTGTAGGTGTGTGGCTGGGATTAGTGATCCCACGGTGATTTCTCTCGGCGCTTTAAAAATGACGACGTGACGGACCATGGACGACCGGACGAAGTCGACCATTTCCTTCATGATTTCATGAGGCCTCGGTACTGGTGCAAGCATTCCTTTTAGATTTAATTAGCTATTAAGTGAAGAAGAAAATTTCCTAAAAGAAATCGAATTTTCTTTTGTTAATTTTAAAGTAATTTTAATGTAGAGTAATATAGATGTAAGTTTAGTATATAAAAACAAAGGAATGACCTGGTTGCACCGGGACTGAGGGGAAGTTATCCTTTATCCCATCCTTGATCCAGCCCCTTTTTGATTCCACTTGCCTTTTTTTATTTTTTAAATTAAATTAAATTTATTAAAATCTTTGTTAATGACGAGGTGTCACTGGTAAGTGACAAGGAACGCCCGTCCGACGAGCTAAGCCGAGCAACCGCGAGCGTGTCGCGACGTCCTTGCCATTGGCAGAACCCCTAGTGGGACCTTGCTCCATAACAAATGGCACCCAACGTTAATTGGCTTTACCCATCGTTTCTCGAGAGGCAGGAATCTCCAATACGAAGTTCCTGGCTTTCGACAAACTATGGTAGTCAATCTTTCCCTTTATTTTTTTATTTTTACCTTTTTTTTATAACGTAACATAACTTAAATACCTCTAGTTTCCTTATTTTAATCTTTTATTAAAATTTCAATAAATTTCAGCTTTCCTCTTACCATTTCTTTACTTTTACTTTAACTTTAAACTTAAACTTTAATTTCTAAACACTTATAGCTATATTACTCTAAACTAAAATTGTAATAAAATTATCCAAAAGAAAACCTTCCTTTTCTTAAAAGATAGTATAATTTCTTTTAAATTAAATTATATAGGAAATTTTCCTTTTCACTTATTAGCTAATTAAATCTAGGAATGATTAAATCAAAAAGGAATGACGTCATTGCACCTGTACCGAGGCCCTACAAAATCACGAAGAAAAAGGTCGGCTTTACTAAGTCCATCTGTTCGCAGTCTGTCGAGTCATACCTGAAAAGCGCCGAAAGAAATCACCGTGGGATCACCAATCCCAGCCACACACCTAGAGCCGACTTGTCTACTCACTCATGGTGAGGACAAGAAAAAATATAAAAAAAGGAATTATACCTCTCACTCAATGGGCAACGGCAATAAAAACTCAACTATTTATCTTTTCAAATCTTAGATACATTTGTTACTTTTTTATTCAAAAAAAATTCAAATTAGAATGACGTATGTAAAAATTCAATTTAAAATATAATGGAAATATATTTAGCAATAGAGTATATGAATATATTTTTAAGATTCAATTGGAATGTAAAAAAAAACATATGTATTTTCAAAAAAAATTATAATTCATTTGTAATTATAAAAGAAGGATAAACCAAATTATTGTTTGTGCAATTTAATTACGATAAATTAAAAAAGGAAATTTAATAAAAACTCAGAAATTTTAAAAAAAATGAATTATCAATTACTAAATACTTAGTAGCCAATGGGTGTATAAAAACGATACATGTAAATGAACTTACTTGAGTGTTATCAAAGAGATCCTGCCGGCATGATGTCGTTGAATCACCTGTTGTAACACTGTGGAGAATTATTGCTAACTACTAAACGCAGTTTACAATAGATATATTTATAAAGAAAATTCGATAAAAAAACCAAAAAAAATCAATTTTAAATTGAATAAAAAAAACTCAAAAAAAAGGTAAGTAATTCGATTTTACTTTGAATGAAAAAAAAACTCAAACGAAGAGAATACTCAATTTCAAATTAGCTGAAGCAATAAAAAAAACTCAGAAAAGCAAAAATAGAATCAATTTTGAATGAAACTAATATCAAAAGAAAACTCAAGAAAGTAGCAAGAAATCAATAAAAAAAACTCAAATTTTAATTTAGAAAAAAACTCGGTCCACGGTTTGAGGAGCACTCGAACAACTCGATCCACTTTAATAGTTCGGGTTTTTGCCTCTGATGCGACGCTGACTCGATGATCGTAAATTGAATATTTAACAAATTGAGATAAGATCGATTTTTCTTTATATGAATTTAAGATTGAGTTTTCTCTACTTTTGAGTTTCTTCATCGATTTTATTTTAAATCGATTTTTTTTTTGAATTTATTTGATTCAGTTAATTTATAATCGAGTTTTTTTTTGATTTTTTTTGTTTTATTTAACATTCACTTAGAGTTCCCGCACATTAGAGACTTTCTGTCGGCCGATAGTTTGAGTCAGTATGAACATGTATGCAAGTGCGCAGACTACAACGATTTGGTATCGGCCGATAAATAAGTTGAATGTGCGACACGATTGCCATTCAACTTTGTGTTTGTCTGTGCACTCACCACTTACCCAACTGTTTAATCGGCACAGTGTGTGCACTAGCAGCCCAAAACGACCAAACTGTCGGCCGATAAAAAAGTCTCTAGTGTGCGGGGACTCTTAAACAATAGTGTAAACTGCACTCAGTAGTTTCATAAATCATTAACCAAATTTTGCAACAGGGTCGTCAACGAGATCACGCCGGCAAGATATCTTTGAGCACTTGGTTGAGCTGCTCTTGTAAGTGCCAATTGCTTAATATTTTTATACACCAGTTTTTTTTACTACTAAGAGCAGTACTAAATAATTGATTATTCTTCGTTTTTTTTTTAAATTTTGAGAATTTTTTATTAAATTTCCTTTTTTTTATTTATTGCAATTTAATTGTACTAACAATAATTTGGTTTATCCTGTTTTTATAATTACAAATCAACTATAAATTCTTTGAAAATACATATATTTTTTTTACATTCCAATTGAATTTTAAAAATATATTCATATACTTTTATTGCTAAACATATTTCCATTATATTTTAATTTGAATTTTTTTACATACGTTATTCTAATTTGAGGTTTTTTTTTTGAATAAAAAGTAACAAATGTATAGGGTGTTTCAATAGGTGCGCTTCAACTTTTCTCCGATAGGGACGGCGAACGACGCCATATTTTTTATTGTTCTTTTGTCATTTGGAAACTTCATTAACATGCATTTCATCGTGGAATGCTACACATGTGAACAGCGATTGCAAATCGTGCAAATTTTTTATCAAAATAATCGTTCTGTTGCCGCTACTTTAAGAGCATTACGGCCATTTTATTGTCCATTTAACAAGCCAGCCCGTTCGACAATCGATTTTACGTAAAGATCTTGGCCTACATCCGTATAAGATCAAGCTGACACAACAACTAAAGCCGTTTGACCATTTGAAGCGACGCCGATTCGTGAATTGGGCTCAAGAGCAAATCGAAAATGATGCAGATTTTCACCGAAAAATCATCTTCAGCGATGAGGCTCACTTCGTAAAACGTGCACGCGGTGGTCATGCAAAAGAAATCGAGTTTCATACTTAAATGTATCATATGTATATGTTCAAATTCGTTAATAAAAAAAAAGTTAGTTCAAAAGTCGAACAGTTTGTGTTTTATTCAAAAAAAGTTGAAGTGCTCTAATTGAAAAACCCTATATTTGAGAATCGAAAAGATAAATAGTTGAGTTCTTATTGCCGTTGCCCATTGGGTGGGAGGCATAATTCCTTGTTGCTTTATATTCTTTTAGTGATCCTCACCATGAGTGAGTAGATCAACTTGGCTGTAGGTGTGTGGCTGGGATTAGTGATCCCACGGTGATTTCTCTCGGCGCTTTAAAAATGACGACGTGACGGACCATGGACGACCGGACGAAGTCGACCATTTCCTTCATGATTTCATGAGGCCTCGGTACTGGTGCAAGCATTCCTTTTAGATTTAATTAGCTATTAAGTGAAGAAGAAAATTTCCTAAAAGAAATCGAATTTTCTTTTGTTAATTTTAAAGTAATTTTAATGTAGAGTAATATAGATGTAAGTTTAGTATATAAAAACAAAGGAATGACCTGGTTGCACCGGGACTGAGGGGAAGTTATCCTTTATCCCCTCCTTGATCCAGCCCCTTTTTGATTCCACTTGCCTTTTTTTATTTTTTAAATTAAATTAAATTTATTAAAATCTTTGTTAATGACGAGGTGTCACTGGTAAGTGACAAGGAACGCCCGTCCGACGAGCTAAGCCGAGCAACCGCGAGCGTGTCGCGACGTCCTTGCCATTGGCAGAACCCCTAGTGGGACCTTGCTCCATAACAAATGGCACCCAACGTTAATTGGCTTTACCCATCGTTTCTCGAGAGGCAGGAATCTCCAATACGAAGTTCCTGGCTTTCGACAAACTGGTAGTCAATCTTTCCCTTTATTTTTTTTATTTTACCTTTTTTTTATAACGTAACATAACTTAAATACCTCTAGTTTCCTTATTTTAATCTTTTATTAAAATTTCAATAAATTTCAGCTTTCCTCTTACCATTTCTTTACTTTTACTTTTAACTTTAAACTTAAACTTTAATTTCTAAACACTTATAGCTATATTACTCTAAACTAAAATTGTAATAAAATTATCCAAAAGAAAACCTTCCTTTTCTTAAAAGATAGTATAATTTCTTTTAAATTAAATTATATAGGAAATTTTCCTTTTCACTTATTAGCTAATTAAATCTAGGAATGATTAAATCTAAAAGGAATGACGTCATTGCACCTGTACCGAGGCCCTACAAAATCATGAAGAAAAAGGTCGGCTTTACTAAGTCCATCTGTTCGCAGTCTGTCGAGTCATACCTGAAAAGCGCCGAAAGAAATCACCGTGGGATCACCAATCCCAGCCACACACCTAGAGCCGACTTGTCTACTCACTCATGGTGAGGACAAGAAAAAATATAAAAAAAGGAATTATACCTCCCACTCAATGGGCAACGGCAATAAAAACTCAACTATTTATCTTTTCAAATCTTAAATACATTTGTTACTTTTTTATTCAAAAAAAATTCAAATTAGAATGACGTATGTAAAAATTCAATTTAAAATATAATGGAAATATATTTAGCAATAGAGTATATGAATATATTTTTAAGATTCAATTGGAATGTAAAAAAAAACATATGTATTTTCAAAAAAAATTATAATTCATTTGTAATTATAAAAGAAGGATAAACCAAATTATTGTTTGTGCAATTTAATTACGATAAATTAAAAAAGGAAATTTAATAAAAACTCAGAAATTTAAAAAAAAATGAATTATCAATTACTAAATACTTAGTAGCCAATGGTTGTATAAAAAAAATACATGTAAATTAACTTACTTGAGTGTTATCAAAGAGATCCTGCCGGCATGATGTCGTTGAATCACCTGTTGTAACACTGTGGAGAATTATTGCTAACTACTAAACGCAGTTTACAATAGATATATTTATAAAGAAAATTCGATAAAAAAACCAAAAAAATCAATTTTAAATTGAATAAAAAAAAACTCAAAAAAAGGTAAGTAATTCGATTTTACTTTGAATGAAAAAAAAACTCAAACGTAGAGAATACTCAATTTCAAATTAGCTGAAGCAATAAAAAAAACTCAGAAAAGCAAAAATAGAATCAATTTTGAATGAAACTAATATCAAAAGAAAACTCAAGAAAGTAACAAGAAATCAATAAAAAAACTCAAATTTTAATTTAGAAAAGAACTCGGTCCACGGTTTGAGGAGCACTCGAACAACTCGATCCACTTTAATAGTTCGGGTTTTTGCCTCTGATGCGACGCTGACTCGATGATCGTAAATTGAATATTTAACAAATTGAGATAAGATCGATTTTTCTTTATATGAATTTAAGATTGAGTTTTCTCTACTTTTGAGTTTCTTCATCGATTTTATTTTAAATCGATTTTTTTTTTGAATTTATTTGATTCAGTTAATTTATAATCGAGTTTTTTTTTGATTTTTTTTGTTTTATTTAACATTCACTTTGAGTTCCCGCACATTAGAGACTTTCTGTCGGCCGATAGTTTGAGTCAGTATGAACATGTATGCAAGTGCGCAGACTACAACGATTTGGTATCGGCCGATAAATAAGTTGAATGTGCGACACGATTGCCATTCAACTTTGTGTTTGTCTGTGCACTCACCACTTACCCAACCGTTTAATCGGCACAGTGTGCGCACTAGCAGCCCAAAACGACCAAACTGTCGGCCGATAAAAAAGTCTCTAGTGTGCGGGGACTCTTAAACAATAGTGTAAACTGCACTCAGTAGTTTCATAAATCATTAACCAAATTTTGCAACAGGGTCGTCAACGAGATCACGCCGGCAAGATATCTTTGAGCACTTGGTTGAGCTGCTCTTGTAAGTGCCAATTGCTTAATATTTTTATACACCAGTTTTTTTACTACTAAGAGCAGTACTAAATAATTGATTATTCTTCGTTTTTTTTTTTTTAAATTTTGAGTATTTTTTATTAAATTTCCTTTTTTTTATTTATTGCAATTTAATTGTACTAACAATAATTTGGTTTATCCTGTTTTTATAATTACAAATGAACTATAAATTCTTTGAAAATACATATATTTTTTTTACATTCCAATTGAATTTTAAAAATATATTCATATACTTTTATTGCTAAACATATTTCCATTATATTTTAATTTGAATTTTTTTACATACGTTATTCTAATTTGAAGTTTTTTTTTTTGAATAAAAAGTAACAAATGTATAGGGTGTTTCAATAGGTGCGCTTCAACTTTTCTCCGATAGGGACGGCGAACGACGCCATATTTTTTATTGTTCTTTTGTGATTTGGAAACTTCATTAGTATGCATTTCATCGTGGAATGCTACACATGTGAACAGCGATTGCAAATCGTGCAAATTTTTTATCAAAATAATCGTTCTGTTGCCGCTACTTTAAGAGCATTACGGCCATTTTATTGTCCATTTAACAAGCCAGCCCGTTCGACAATCGATTTTACGTAAAGATCTTGGCCTACATCCGTATAAGATCAAGCTGACACAACAACTAAAGCCATTTGACCATTTGAAGCGACGCCGATTCGTGAATTGGGCTCAAGAGCAAATCGAAAATGATGCAGATTTTCACCGAAAAATCATCTTCAGCGATGAGGCTCACTTCGTAAAACGTGCACGCGGTGGTCATGCAAAAGAAATCGAGTTTCATACTTAAATGTATCATATGTATATGTTCAAATTCGTTAATAAAAAAAAAGTTAGTTCAAAAGTCGAACAGTTTGTGTTTTATTCAAAAAAAGTTGAAGTGCTCTAATTGAAAAACCCTATATTTGAGAATCGAAAAGATAAATAGTTGAGTTCTTATTGCCGTTGCCCATTGGGTGGGAGGCATAATTCCTTGTTGCTTTATATTCTTTTAGTGATCCTCACCATGAGTGAGTAGATCAACTTGGCTGTAGGTGTGTGGCTGGGATTAGTGATCCCACGGTGATTTCTCTCGGCGCTTTAAAAATGACGACGTGACGGACCATGGACGACCGGACGAAGTCGACCATTTCCTTCATGATTTCATGAGGCCTCGGTTCTGGTGCAAGCATTCCTTTTAGATTTAATTAGCTATTAAGTGAAGAAGAAAATTTCCTAAAAGAAATCGAATTTTCTTTTGTTAATTTTAAAGTAATTTTAATGTAGAGTAATATAGATGTAAGTTTAGTATATAAAAACAAAGGAATGACCTGGTTGCACCGGGACTGAGGGGAAGTTATCCTTTATCCCCTCCTTGATCCAGCCCCTTTTTGATTCCACTTGCCTTTTTTTATTTTTTAAATTAAATTAAATTTATTAAAATCTTTGTTAATGACGAGGTGTCACTG
This sequence comes from Nephrocerus scutellatus, assembly GCA_947095585.1. NCBI lineage: Eukaryota > Metazoa > Arthropoda > Insecta > Diptera > Pipunculidae > Nephrocerus > Nephrocerus scutellatus. Next base: position 78,320,476 of record OX352763.1, read on the forward strand.
GTAAGTGACAAGGAACGCCCGTCCGACGAGCTAAGCCGAGCAACCGCGAGCGTGTCGCGACGTCCTTGCCATTGGCAGAACCCCTAGTGGGACCTTGCTCCATAACAAATGGCACCCAACGTTAATTGGCTTTACCCATCGTTTCTCGAGAGGCAGGAATCTCCAATACGAAGTTCCTGGCTTTCGACAAACTGGTAGTCAATCTTTCCCTTTATTTTTTTTATTTTACCTTTTTTTTATAACGTAACATAACTTAAATACCTCTAGTTTCCTTATTTTAATCTTTAATTAAAATTTCAATAAATTTCAGCTTTCCTCTTACCATTTCTTTACTTTTACTTTTAACTTTAAACTTAAACTTTAATTTCTAAACACTTATAGCTATATTACTCTAAACTAAAATTGTAATAAAATTATCCAAAAGAAAACCTTCCTTTTCTTAAAAGATAGTATAATTTCTTTTAAATTAAATTATATAGGAAATTTTCCTTTTCACTTATTAGCTAATTAAATCTAGGAATGATTAAATCTAAAAGGAATGACGTCATTGCACCTGTACCGAGGCCCTACAAAATCATGAAGAAAAAGGTCGGCTTTACTAAGTCCATCTGTTCGCAGTCTGTCGAGTCATACCTGAAAAGCGCCGAAAGAAATCACCGTGGGATCAACAATCCCAGCCACACACCTAGAGCCGACTTGTCTACTCACTCATGGTGAGGACAAGAAAAAGTATAAAAAAAGGAATTATACCTCCCACTCAATGGGCAACGGCAATAAAAACTCAACTATTTATCTTTTCAAATCTTAAATACATTTGTTACTTTTTTATTCAAAAAAATTCAAATTAGAATGACGTATGTAAAAATTCAATTTAAAATATAATGGAAATATATTTAGCAATAGAGTATATGAATATATTTTTAAGATTCAATTGGAATGTAAAAAAAAACATATGTATTTTCAAAAAAAATTATAATTCATTTGTAATTATAAAAGAAGGATAAACCAAATTATTGTTTGTGCAATTTAATTACGATAAATTAAAAAAGGAAATTTAATAAAAACTCAGAAATTTTAAAAAAAATGAATTATCAATTACTAAATACTTAGTAGCCAATGGGTGTATAAAAACGATACATGTAAATGAACTTACTTGAGTGTTATCAAAGAGATCCTGCCGGCATGATGTCGTTGAATCACCTGTTGTAACACTGTGGAGAATTATTGCTAACTACTAAACGCAGTTTACAATAGATATATTTATAAAGAAAATTCGATAAAAAAACCAAAAAAAATCAATTTTAAATTGAATAAAAAAAACTCAAAAAAAAGGTAAGTAATTCGATTTTACTTTGAATGAAAAAAAAACTCAAACGTAGAGAATACTCAATTTCAAATTAGCTGAAGCAATAAAACAAACTCAGAAAAGCAAAAATAGAATAAATTTTGAATGAAACTAATATCAAAAGAAAACTCAAGAACGTAGCAAGAAATCAATAAAAAAAAACTCAAATTTTAATTTAGAAAAGAACTCGGTCCACGGTTTGAGGAGCACTCGAACAACTCGATCCACTTTAATAGTTCGGGTTTTTGCCTCTGATGCGACGCTGACTCGATGATCGTAAATTGAATATTTAACAAATTGGAGAGCTTTTGTCTCAAGTAACTCTCGCTCTTGTAAACTGCGTTCGCACTTTTTTTTTGTTGTAATTATGGCGCCCTTTTTGAACAATTTCTGCACACTTTGTCTCTGCAGAGACTTTTTAAAACTTGGTAATTTTAGGTTCTAATTCCACTTGTTTAACTCGCCGTTTTCTAATAATTGTTTGGCGCCATCGTACTTCATAATCTTTACATGTATTATAGAAAGACACTTTTAAAAATTGATTTTTGTGTACTCGCACTTTTTTTAATTTTTGTTTTAACAAAATGGAGTTTCCACTAATAGAAATTTTGATTTTGTCTTAAATCTTTGAATTTTATAAAAAAAAAAGTTATGAACGATTAGCGCATTTGTGCTCTTTTACTATAAAGATGGCGTTACCACTTTTATTCAAAGTTCGATCTCCACTTCACAATTTTTTTACATTTTAAAATTTTAAAACTTCAACTTTATTTTCTTGTATATACATCTGCAGCCTTTGCTTTCAAAAACAGTTTTTTTTTTATTTTACAATAAAAGGAAATAATCTCAGTACTAGTCTTTGACTCGAATCTCTTGATGGTAAATTCCCAACTGCCGCTAAAAATTCTGTGTCCGCCTAAAGAAACCTTTTCTTTTTTCCGAACCTTCTAGAAAAAGAATTCCTCTTGCTTTCCTTTTTCTTTACATCAGTTGCTATACCCTTTTATCTTTATTACATCTTTGTCCTTTTCGTCGGCCGTCCCAAAATCGCTATCTGATTTTATTAAAATTTTGGCGCCTAAATTTCTTTCCCCTAAAATAGACATTCTATCTTTGTTTGTCTCTTGTGGAAACCAATTACATCATCCCGTCCTTTTTTAAATTTTAGTCACATTTACTAACGACATAAAACACGAATATCATACATTTAACACCTATAATTAATGTTAAGTACATACATTTAAATATTTTTACAGCGAACTCTCAAACCAACTTTACCCCAACATATATTTTGTCTCTTTTGCTTCCCCACCACCATTTGTGTACAATGGAGCATTTGTCATTTCATCTAAAAAAAACCTTTCCACCACAATCACTCTAGTCGATTTTTAAGCGGCCGATATTTGTCAAGATATCAATTGACAGATACCAGGCAATAATATCTCTAGTTGTCAAACTCGGTGCGGTGTCTTTTGTGTTTTCTTTTATTCAAAATTGCAATGTATTTGTCAAAATTACTTTGTTTTTTTTTGTAACTTGTAATTGTTTGTTTTATTTGTATTTTTATTTAAAATGAGTTCGTAAATAACGTCGCGTGAGATATATTAAAAGACAACACGACAAGTTTAGATCAGTACAAAGACTAACTTTATTATTCAATTTGATTAAAGAAAAAGCATGCATAATTCTAGGTCTGTCCAGAAGGGATCAGACTGCGATAAAATTAAAACAAAGTCTCGATCTGTCCAGATGGGATCAGACTGAAAGATAAATAAACATTATATATTAATATGATCATACATAAAAGTCTCGGTCTGTCCAGAATGGATCAGACAGCGAGATAAATAAACAAAGTCTCGATCTGTCCATAGGGGATCAGACTGAGAGATAAATAAATCTTCAGACGATGCATATGATTATGCTATGAGGCATAATTCCTTATCTTTAAGCACTCTGTGCTTTAGAATTGAGGAAGTGCTGACGTCGCCGAAAGTGTTGACGTTACTCCCCCCTCCTTAAGTTTCAAACTCTCTGGGTTTGAAATTTTTATTTCTATGTTTTTTAGATTATCATATTTTTTCATAAAATAACTTACTACAATACAAATGATTATAAGAATAATAAATATACTTGTGACAAAACTTATTATATGCATTTTCTTTTGAAATTTTAATTCTGTGATTTTATTAATATTTTCATTTTGGATAAGTTGTATTTCTTCTAAAGATAGGGTTATATTTATATATGACATATTTCCGTAATTGGGAATAGCTATATATTGTTGAAATATCTTAACATTATTTTCTAATTCTAAATCATCAATTTTGACATTACAATCATAAAATTTAATTAAATAATTTCCATTTAACCTGTATTTTTGATTATTGCATGAGTTATTTAATTGAACGTTTTTATTGTTTTTGAGTAAATAAATTCCTGTATCTAATTCTATAATCGTATTTTTAGCATTCCTTCTCTTATTACAGTATTTTTGTTCTTTAAAAATGCTTCGGATGCAATCATCAACAATTTTTAAATTTTTCAAATATATGTCATTTTTTAATTGATAATATATGTTCTTAAATTCGACAACAGTTTGTGTTTCGATGTCTAACTCTTCATATGAGTTATCCGTCAATGCGGTTACAATGTATTTCTTTACATTTTTATCTGTTTTAGGGATCATTACTATAAACGCTAATGTATCCTTATATTTTCCTAGTGCCAATTTTATGTTTTCTAGTTTTAATAAATCTATGTCGTATCTATCTATTTCTTCATTTGTAAGAATATTGGTGGTCATATGTCCCATTTTTATATTCAGTACATTATTTTGAATTTTGTTCAATTCATTGCTTAAAATTGCTATTCTGATAAGTAGTTGATTTAAATAGATGTCTTTAATGTAACTCTTATCTTCTTGGCTCATGTCTTCGAGTATTCCTAAAATACGTTGTCTATCTTCCGCTATAATATTTTTCAAGTTTTGTATGTTTTGGTTAGTAACATTATTAATTTGTATTTGTTTGTTCATATTTTGGATTAAATTGTGATTATTAGCATCGATAACATTGAGATGCTCTTCAATGTTGTCCCTATCTTCGCTATCCATTGTACCGTAGATCCACTTCATTACGGTACCCCCTACGTTTATCAAACCTCTTTTGTATCTGTGCGGGATCAGTGTGTAATAATTATGATTTAAGTCATTGAGTTCTTTAATTACTATTTTTAGTCTATCATCATTTTTACTTCTTTTAGATTAATAGTATGTAAAATAGTATTGAATCCCTCTATAATTTGTGTATCTTCAAGCTTAATCGCTAAATATCCACTTTGTCCATCCAACTTCTCTATCTGGATTTCGGCTTTAGCGGTTATCAGCAATGAAAGCACAAAGATTAGGATCATTTTGGTCTGAAAAGTATTTATATTTTCTTTTAATATTTATAGGATGTAAATTTTGATTGTCATTGTATTTATATTTCGGTTCGTGTTTGTGTCTAAGAGCTTTGTAGTTTTTTATCAATACTTTTCTTTCTTTCCTACTTGGCTCGCTTTGTCTTCCTATATTAAGTTTACTTATTCTTCTATATTTTTCTATTTCTAACCTTTCTTTTATAGCTTGCTTATCTGATTTAAGATTGCCTAAAATAAAATCGATTGGTCTCACTTTTGTTACTGAGTGTATTGTGTTGTTGTAAAATTCGACAGCTTTAAAACATTTATCCTTTATATTCATTTCTTTAAAATCAGTGCTTATTTCCATAATTCTGACTTGTTCGTTTAACGTATTGTGAAGTCTTTCGATGTCTGCATTGCCAGTATGGCTATTTGGTTTAGTCAAATGAAGTTATATCTGCTCCTTATTGAAAAACTCTTTTAAAACTAGTCCATCGAATTCATTGTCGCAAATGTACGTAATTGGTTTTCCTAGTACTGAGTGTCTATTTCTCAAGGCTTCTCTTATAGTAATTAGATTCCTATCATTCAAATCGTATATAATAGCATGTTTGGAAAACCTATCTATACTAGTCAAAAATCTCTGTCCTTTTATTGTCCAAGTATCTAAATGTACTATCTCATTTTGGTCACCGGGTGTTTCTGTTATTTTAAATTTTATTTTGATTGGGTTTCTGTCATATTTAGACTGTTGGCATATGGTACAATTATTAATGTATCTTTGTATAAATTTTTTAGATGCGGATAATATACTTTATTTTTCAAAAACTCAAAATTCTCGTTTAATCCCCTATGATTTGACTCCTTTTCATGAACGTTCTTTATAAATCTAATAGTTTCTTCTTCGTCTTGCAAATCCTCTGCTAAATATGTACACCTCTTAAATTTTATGTTCTTATCATTGTTGAACAATTCTATTAACTTCAACTGCACCTGATTATATAGATGATCGTTTAATTCTGTGAATATCCCAGTAGTTCCTTTTCCTATGAATCTTCTGAAAATATCATTTAAATTATTTTCTACGATATACTGTCGTGAAATATAGATTTTTCTATTTTTATTGATAGTTTCTATTTCCTTAGTCTTTGATTAACAGAATTATTTGTGTTTTGAATTTATTCACAATTGTTTCCACAATAGGAATGTAATCATCTAAATTTTCTTCTTGGCTGTGTATTGTTTCCACATATACACTTTCTGCCTCACTAACTTCATAAATTTCAGGACTTTTAATGAATGTGTTCTCTTTAAGATTTACTTCATTAACTTCGTTTCGATCGACATTTATCCTACTAAGAAAATCTGCTACATTATTATGTTTTCCTTTTATGTATTCTATTTTGAATGTGTATTCACCTAATCTTAACAACCACCTTTGGAGTCTAGGACTTAAATCTCTGCACTCTTTTTTCGATTTCAACCATTTTATTGGTTGATGATCGGTGTACACATCAAATTCGACACCATAGAGGTACGGTCTGAAATAATGAGTTGACCAGACGATCGCCAGGAGCCCTTTTTCTATAGCGCTATACATAATCTCATGCTTATTAAGCGTTCTGCTTGCATAGCAAATGGGATGATTATCCTGACTTAACACTGCACCAATTGCGTAATTACTCGCATCGGTCGTCAATTGAAATTTCTTGCTGAAGTTAGGATAGTGTAATACAGGTGGATTGGTGATCAATTCCTTCAACTTATCAAAGGCATTTATGTATTGAATGTCAGAAAGGTTAATTTTAGCTTCTTTTTTTAAATATTTTGTGATAGGTTGTGCCACTCTGGCGTAATCCGGATAAATTTTCGGTATATCCGGTTATACCCAAAAAGCTTTTAATTTGTTTTTGAGTTGACGGTAGTTTAAGTTTTCTTATGACTTCTTTTTTTTTCTGATTGGGTTTTATCCCTTTATCAGTTAAAAGATGGCCTAAATACTCTGTTTGTTTCGTAAAAAAGTTACACTTATCAATTTGAATCTTTAGATTGTGTATCCTAAGCCTATCAAATATTTTTTTTAAGTTGTCATTGTGTTCTTCAAGACTAGTGCTAAATATGAGTATATCGTCGAGGTATACTACACATATTTTGTTAATTAGTCCTCGAAGCACCTGATTCATCATCCTTTGGAATGTTGCCGGTGCGTTCTTAAGACCAAAGGGCATTCTAACATACTCATAGTGACCTTGTGGTGTAGAAAATGCAGTTTTCGCTTGATCTTTTTCATCAACTAAAATCTGGTGAAAGCCCTTCGCGAGATCTAGGATGGTGAAATATTGAGCCCTCCCTAATTTGTCGAATATATCTTCTATATTCGGAATTGGGAATTTATCGCTCACTGTGATCTCATTAAGTCTCCTGTAGTCGCTAACCAGCCGCCATTTCTGTTGGCCTGAGTTGTCTATTTTCTTAGGAACGATCCAAATAGGGCTGTTAAAAAGTGAATTGCTTTCCCTTATTATTCCTTGATTTAGCATCTCGCTAATCTGCCTTTCTACCTCTCTTTCATGCACTGGTGGAAATCGATATATTCTTGAATAAATCGGTTCATTAGATGTAGTAATAATTTGATGTTTTATTTCATTAACACTTGTCAGTTTTTGTCCTTCGATGTAAAATAAATCTTTATTGTCTTTTAAAATTTGTTGAATATTTTTATATTCTTCCTTATTTAACGTCGATGTATCTAATTTGTCGATAAGATTGCCTTGAGATTCTGTGTATTATAATGTATTAATGTTTTCATAAGCATAAGGACAGTCAAATCCTTTAAATCTGATTTTATTTTCATTTATTTCAATTTCCTGATTTTTTAAGTCTATTCTAGCTCCTAATGGCATTAATACATTTGTTCCTATAATTGCGTCAAACTTTTTGTTACTAAGGTCCAGCAATTTCCATGAAATTGTCGCATTGATATTAAACTCGTCTGGGATTTTTGTGATTTTTTCATAAGTTATGAACGTTTGTCCTGTAACAGTGTTAATTGGTATAGGTTTAATTCTACTATTTGTAATTTGGGGAAGCATATATTTATTAAGAAGTGATATAGACGATCCTGTGTCTATCAAGCAATCGATCCTATGTCCATTTATATTTAATTCAACTATTGGAAGTGCATTGTATCCGAGGCGTTGACAGGAAAATTTTCTGAACTTTGTACAGGTGTTTTGTTTATGTTATCAACATCCATTGGTTCAATTTGTTGATGGTTCCTATATTGCCCTAACTGAGTATTTCTAAATTGTCTTGAATTATTTTGTCTTTGGAAATTGTTATTATAGTTATTCCTATTGTTGGTATACTGATAGTTACTTCGATTTTGATCTAACCTATTAGCATTAGTAGCCGTATTTCTCTGCCCACTGTTATTTTCGTAGTGTCTAAAACTGTTTCTAAATTGTCCTGAGTATTGTCGGTTTTGGTAATTTGTTTGATAATTGTTTCTATTGTTATACTGATTAGTATTCCTATTATTGTTGTTTTGATTATAATTTCTATTGTTTTCTCTAATATACCGGTATTGTGATGATTGATTTCTACTGTTATAATAACTTTTATCTTCAATTTTTTCTTTTATTCCGGTTGCTACCAAAGAATGATAAGCTTCCTCTAAACTTTGTACACCCTTAGCCCTAAGGTACATTTCTTCCTGCCTAGGGATTTTAAAGAGAAATTTAGAAAGAATACTTTCTTCGTTATTTTCTGGTTTATAATCTAAAGGTGGGTTTATTTCCAGTCTATATTTCAAATTTAGTCTATCTAAAACAGCTTTGAGTTCAATATAATATTGACTTACGTTAATATATTTAATATTATCGGCTTTATTTTTGAATGCAGTAAATTCCTCTGGTACGCCAAATGACTTCTTTAATCGTTCCTTAATATCTTCCCAGCTGCTGTTTGGTGTTAGTCTTCTTATGGATGCTAGTGCTTCGCCTTGGATTTTGGACACTATGATTCTCCTTATATACTCCTTGTGCGCTGCATCTTGAACCAGCTCTAGTATATAGTCAGCTTCGGAGATGTATGATGTAAGAGAATAAGAATCGTCCCCTCGAAATAGTGGAAGGCTCCTGACTTCTTTTATTAAATCCTGAATACCGAAATCCATTTTTTTGTTCTGTTCCTGTGCTATTATTTGCTTCGAACTAGTGTAAAACTTCTATGCTCTTATGGCTGAAGGCAGAGCAGGGCAGCTGCAGTACTTACTGAAAATTGAAATATTGTAATTTTACGAAAAATAAAAAAACTGCGACTTGGAATAGCCGTTTTCTTCGTATTCAAATTGACAACTTGTTGATCGTCTCAAAATTAATAATTTAATGCAAAGAAATTCGAAAACAAAACAAAACCAGCTTTTGAAAACAAATTTAATTCAAGTTTGAAAATGTTTGTAGAATTTTAAGAATTTTTAGAATTGCTTTTCTTAAATGTGATCTATATTTCTTCCACAAAAATAAGTTTCCACTTTTTCTTATAAGAAACTTTTCTTCACAAAAATTTTTGTTAAATTATTTTCAAATATATGCAAGAAATAACTGTTCTTCTTTTCTTTCTTTTTCACTGGGGAGAAGATTTTTTTAAAAGATCAATACTTCCTCCACAAAAATAAGTTTCCGCTTTTCTTATCAAAAATTCAGCTCCGCAAACTTTTTCGTTTGATTATTTATCGAAAATTAATTATTTTAAATTTACACAAGACACAACTAAATCAGGATTAATTTTAAAATAAAAAAGGAATTCTTTCAGATAATTAAAATGCCACGACGTTCAAATTTGACTTTTAATTTGACTTTGTTAAATTTATAATTGAAAATATTCTTTCTTGTTTTTCCGACTGCGCCAGATATATTAAAAGACAACACGACAAGTTTAGATCAGTACAAAGACTAACTTTATTATTCAATTTGATTAAAGAAAAAGCATGCATAATTCTTGGTCTGTCCAGAAGGGATCAGACTGCGATAAAATTAAAACAAAGTCTCGATCTGTCCAGATGGGATCAGACTGAAAGATAAATAAACATTATATATTAATATGATCATACATAAAAGTCTCGGTCTGTCCAGAATGGATCAGACAGCGAGATAAATAAACAAAGTCTCGATCTGTCCATAGGGGATCAGACTGAGAGATAAATAAATCTTCAGACGATGCATATGATTATGCTATGAGGCATAATTCCTTATCTTTAAGCACTCTGTGCTTTAGAATTGAGGAAGTGCTGACGTCGCCGAAAGTGTTGACGTTACTCGTGTGAATTAAAGTGTATTGTGTCGGATAGACTGGGGGAATGATCCACCGCTAGTCTACAAGATAACTAGGATTAGGGAAAACAAATGCAGTTTATTTGCATTTTTGGGATCATGGGACTCTGTGAGCTGTCGCACAAAACAACAGGTTAGTGGGCTTTATTATTTTGGAGGACATGCATTCTGCTCTTGTTCCTTCCCTTTTTATTTTCAGGTTCTGTGAATTCGACGTTGACATGTTAAAGCAGTGGAATCGACGTCTGTGTTGGCGTCGACGTCACTTGTCAACACAGTTGGGTAAGTGATTTTTGATTGTTACCTATATGTATTTAAATTTGTTTTTGTGTTGGACGAGGACATGGACGTGACGATGTGTTGTACGTGGACGTAATAGGCTCGTCTCTATTTTATGAGTGGTCGCGAGTAAAATATTACGTAAGAAAAGGAAACGTACAACAAACGATCGTAACCTTAGTACACACATACCTCCAAAAAGGTCTCCGCGAGCGCATTGCCTAACGTGGGGCAAGGGCCTACTCCCTGAGAACATGCTTTATTATTTTCTTATGCTGTTCTAACTATATATATATATATATAACAATAAATAACTAAAATAACATAAAATAACTAATAATCTCTAAATTATACACATAAATAAAAATGTAAATACGTCAATAAATTATAATCATCATGGGTCATATAAAATAAGAATAATAAATAATATACATAGTTTTATAAAATAGTCGTAGAGCATAAAATATCACAGTATATCCTAAATCTAATATAAAATATTGCACCTAATCCTTATAATTGCACATAAGCCTTAAACCTAAATATCACAGAAATTAGTCAGTCATTGAATCATATGGTAAATAATTAATAATAAATAATAATTAATAAATAATAAATAATAAAATAAATAATAAATAATAGATAATAAATAGTCGTCAATTTCCTAAGCTCCTACAATCACTACTGGGCAAAGAGGTCTTTGGCATGAAAAATGCCTACTTTTTCTCCTCTCAAATTTCCTACTTCATATAGGGAATTTCCTATAGTCTTTAAGATAATACTTTTAATAGCTTTCGGTCCAAGTTTGGCATTATAGCTTGCTGTCTTGTAACTCTGTCTGAAATTGCGTCTATATACACTCTGTCCAACTTTGTATTTAATGTCTCGGCTTCTCAAATTATAGGTCTTTTCTCCTTTGTCATGTGCCTTACTTAAATTTCTAAATATTTCGTCCCTTATAACTTGCTGTTTGTCCTTTGTCTCTAAAATCTTGACGTCTGATTGTTTAATGCCGTTTAACCGTCGTATATTATCAAAAGCGGATCCGTTCTGTGCCATTTGGAAGCCGAAGACAGCATAGTACGGCTCTGGCCTCGTAGCTTCGCAACACTTCGCACTGAAAATGCTGCAAAACTAACATGCTTGTCCCAGTCGCGTTGGTCGCTTCCAAGGTACGAACGGATCTTAGTCAGTACGCTACGGTTCACACGTTCTGAGGCATTGGCCTGCGGAGAGTAGAGTCCTCACGTGCTTAACCCCGTAGCGCTTTAAAAAGCTCGAAAACAATTCGGAAATGAATTGTTTTCCGTTGTCCGAGTGTAGATATTCTGGAACCCCAAAGACATGAAAAATAGCTTCCTCTAAGTACTGGACCACTGCAGCTGAAGTTGCCTTCCTTATGGGTTTAAGGAAGACACATTTGCTGAAGTGGTCAAGCACAACACAAATTTGGGTGTTGCCATTTTTGGTCCTAGGATAGGGTCCCAGAAAGTCAATGTACAGGCGCTGAAATGATCGTTCGGTCACCGTCTGTACCCCCATTGGTGGTCTATTTGTCCTATTAGTACATTTATTGCACTTACATATATCACAATTTTTCATTGTCATTTACATCATTCCAGGCCAAAAGTATTGTTGTCGAAGTCTATGGAGGGTTTTATGGATCCTTGTCCTGCAGCTGGAGAATCATGAGCCGAGCTCAGAAGACTCTTTCTCAACCCAGTCGGTATCCAGAGCTTCCAAGCTCTATCTTCTTGTATTGCGTCGCCGGTACGTATATTTGTCCGTTTGTAAACAAATGAACCTGCGGTACCATCCGGTCATCCCAAGACACCGCCTGAGCTGTTTCGGAGTCCTCGGAACCGGAAATTGCTCCATTGCCGATACTTTTGCCGGGTCAGTTCTGAGGCACCCGTCACCCACAACATATCCCAGGTATTTTATTTCTTTATAGCAAAACTTGCTTTTTTCTACGTTAATCGTTAAACCAGCCCCACGAAGACATCCCGCGACGTCCTCTAGCAAGCCCATATGGCTTTCGAAGTCCGGAGAACAGACAATGAGATCGTCAAGGTACACAAAAACATTGTCCTTGAGCCTTGACGGTATCACCTTGTCCATCAGCAGACACATTCTCTGGGCAGCATTGCACAGTCCGAATGGCATTACTGTAAATTGATACAGTGGCCGCCCAGGGACTGTGAAGGCTGTTTTCTCCCTGGATTTCGCCTCCAACGGGATCTGCCAGAAGGCGTCTTTCAGGTCGATCCCCGAGATGAACCGAGTGTCTTGAAGGCGGCTCAACAACCCTTCTATGTGGGGTAACGGGTACGCGTCATTTTTCGTCACTGCGTTGACTTTGCGTGAGTCCAGGCAGAGCCTATTTTTGCCAGGTTTTCTCACCAGAACAACCGGAGAGCTCCACGCACTTCGGCTCTCCTCGATCACCCCCAAGGAAATCATTCCATCGAGCTCGTTGAAGAGAAGCTTTTGGATCGCCTGGGTAGTGCCTCTGTTTGATCGGCTCCACTTCGGCAGTCACGATCACATGTTCCTCTAAGCTGGTCTTACCGAGGCCAAGTTTCGTGAAAGACGGGTACTTATCTTTAACCGCCTGTAGAGCCTCCGTTTGTGCTGGCGAGAGAACCCGCATTATCGGGTCTGTGTTCGTGTCTAATTGAGTAATCTCAGAGATTATATCGGGAGCGACTCTAAACGTTTTCCAGAAGTTCACTCCAAGATATAAAACTAGCTGTAAGGACGGCACAACATAAAATTCCAAATTCTCTGTCTTGTTTTTCCATGAAACCTGAAACTATATCTTGGCGATTCTTCTCCACCAAAACCCCTTCTGGTTGACTAAGTAAAAACCTTTCAGAACCTTCTGTTTCTTGACTACTCTGTCTGTAGTCAATTTGACTACGAGTTTCCGCCCTCTCTAAGCGCTCACGAGTTCTTTGTCTCGTCTGTAACCCATTCCCCATGTCCGGAGGATTTTTCGGGATAGCCCCTGTTTTTCTATTGGGATTATTCATTTCCCACTTATGATTTATATTATTTAAAATTGAGTTTTGCACTTTTCATAAAAAGGGTTGAAAGAAAAATGAAAAGTACGTAATAAAAAATTATAATTGACCCAATTTAAATTTTTAAATCCAATTAAAATTGATAACGCCGGATAAAAAAAATTATAGTTGACCCAATTTGAGTTTTCAAATCCAATCAAAATTGATAAGGCCGGATTAAAATTTTGCCAATTTGTAAAAAGATTTATCGGTATATTTATTTTATTTTATTGAAAACGGGCTGGTGTGTGACTAGAGTGGATCTCCCGTGATGATCCTCAACGCTCAAATAAAAAATAGGTGTGTCCTAGTCTTGTCAGTCAAGTCGTAGTCGGTTTCCTTCATGATTTTGCGGAAAGTCGTTTAACGTCAGTAGAGCTTTCGTCTTATTCCGGCGGATCGCAACTCAAAGCACTGGCTTGAAACCTTTGTGCGAGGCCGAACCGCCAAGAATAAGAAGAACCTCTACTTTTCGACTAAGGAAGCAGCGAACCCACGTTCACCTGTACTCAGGGTACTGATGGTGACGGCTGCTCGCTACACCCCCATCGCGTTTCTGTCTATTTGTTGGTCAAGTGATGAAGTCTGGCTCCATTTTTCCTTTTCACTTATTAGCTAATTAAATCTAGGAATGATTAAATCTAAAAGGAATGACGTCATTGCACCTGTACCGAGGCCCTACAAAATCACGAAGAAAAAGGTCGGCTTTACTAAGTCCATCTGTTCGCAGTCTGTCGAGTCATACCTGAAAAGCGCCGAGAGAAATCACCGTGGGATCACCAATCCCAGCCACACACCTAGAGCCGACTTGTCTACTCACTCATGGTGAGGACAAGAAAAAATATAAAAAAAGGAATTATACCTCCCACTCAATGGGCAACGGCAATAAAAACTCAACTATTTATCTTTTCAAATCTTAAATACATTTGTTACTTTTTTATTCAAAAAAAAATTCAAATTAGAATGACGTATGTAAAAATTCAATTTAAAATATAATGGAAATATATTTAGCAATAGAGTATATGAATATATTTTTAAGATTCAATTGGAATGTAAAAAAATATATGTATTTTCAAAAAAATTATAATTCATTTGTAATTATAAAAGAAGGATAAACCAAATTATTGTTTGTGCAATTTAATTACGATAAATTAAAAAAGGAAATTTAATAAAAACTCAGAAATTTAAAAAAAAATGAATTATCAATTACTAAATACTGCTCTTAGTAGCCAATGGGTGTATAAAAAAGATACATGTAAATGAACTTACTTGAGTGTTTTCAAAGAGATCCTGCCGGCATGATGTCGTTGAATCACCTGTTGTAACACTGTGGAGAATTATTGCTAACTACTAAACGCAGTTTACAATAGATATATTTATAAAGAAAATTCGATAAAAAAACCAAAAAAAATCAATTTTAAATTGAATAAAAAAAAAGTCAAAAAAAAAGGTAAGTAATTCGATTTTACTTTGAATGAAAAAAAAACGTAGAGAATACTCAATTTCAAATTAGCTGAAGCAATAAAAAAAACTCAGAAAAGCAAAAAAAGAATCAATTTTGAATGAAACTAATATCAAAAGAAAACTCAAGAAAGTAGCAAGAAATCAATAAAAAAACTCAAATTTTAATTTAGAAAAGAACTCGGTCCACGGTTTGAGGAGCACTCGAACAACTCGATCCACTTTAATAGTTCGGGTTTTTGCCTCTGATGCAACGCTGACTCGATGATCGTAAATTAAATATTTAACAAATTGAGATAAAATCGATTTTTCTTTATCCGAATTTAAGATTGAGTTTTCTCTACTTTTGAGTTTCTTCATCGATTTTATTTTAAATCGATTTTTTTTTGGAATTTATTTGATTCAGTTAATTTATAATCGAGTTTTTTTTTTATTTTTTTTGTTTTATTTAACATTCACTTAGAGTCCCCGCACACTAGAGACTTTCTGTCGGCCGATAGTTTGAGTCAGTATGAACATGTATGCAAGTGCGCAGACTACAACGATTAGGTATCGGCCGATAAATAAGTTGAATGTGCGACACGATTGCCATTCAACTTTGTGTTTTCTGTGCACTCACCACTTACCCAACCGTTTAATCGGCACAGTGTGCGCACTAGCAGCCCAAAACGACCAAACTGTCGGCCGATAAAAAAGTCTCTAGTGTGCGGGGACTCTTAAACAATAGTGTAAACTGCACTCAGTAGTTTCATAAATCATTAACCAAATTTTGCAACAGGGTCGTTAACGAGATCATGCCGGCAAGATATCTTTGAGCACTTGGTTGAGCTGCTCTTGCTTAATTTTTTTATACACCAGTTTGTTTTACTACTAAGAGCAGTACTAAATAATTAATTATTCTTCGTTTTTTTTTTTTTAAATTTTGAGTATTTTTTATTAAATTTCCTTTTTTTTATTTATTGCATTTTAATTGTACTAACAATAATTTGGTTTATCCTGTTTTTATAATTACAAATGAACTATAAATTCTTTGAAAATACATATATTTTTTTTACATTCCAATTGAATTTTAAAAATATATTCATATACTTTTATTGCTAAACATATTTCCATTATATTTTAATTTGAATTTTTTTACATACGTTATTCTAATTTGAAGTTTTTTTGTGAATAAAAAGTAACAAATGTATTTGAGAATCGAAAAGATAAATAGTTGAGTTCTTATTGCCGTTTCCCATTGGGTGGGAGGCATAATTCCTTGTTGCTTTATATTCTTTTAGTGATCCTCACCATGAGTGAGTAGATCAACTTGGCTGTAGGTGTGTGGCTGGGATTAGTGATCCCACGGTGATTTCTCTCGGCGCTTTAAAGATGACGACGTGACGGACCATGGACGACCGGACGAAGTCGACCATTTCCTTCATGATTTCATGAGGCCTCGGTACTGGTGCAAGCAAGACATTCCTTTTAGATTTAATTAGCTATTAAGTGAAGAAGAAAATTTCCTAAAAGAAATCTAATTTTCAGTTTACAATAGATATATTTAAAAAGGAAATTCAATAAAAAAAAACCAAAAAAAATCAATTTTAAATTGAATAAAAAAAAACTCAAAAAAAAGGTAAGTAATTCGATTTTACTTTGAATGAAAAAAAAACTCAAACGTAGAGAATACTCAATTTCAAATTAGCTGAAGCAATAACTCAGAAAAGCAAAAATAGAATAAATTTTGAATGAAACTAATATCAAAAGAAAACTCAAGAAAGTAGCAAGAAATCAATAAAAAAACTCAAATTTTAATTTAGAAAAGAACTCGGTCCACGGTTTGAGGAGCACTCGAACAACTCGATCCACTTTAATAGTTCGGGTTTTTGCCTCTGATGCGACGCTGACTCGATGATCGTAAATTGAATATTTAACAAATTGGAGAGCTTTTGTCTCAAGTAACTCTCGCTCTTGTAAACTGCGTTCGCACTTTTTTTTTCTATTGCGAATTTCTTTGTTGTAATTATGGCGCCCTTTTTGAACAATTTCTGCACACTTTGTCTGCAGAGACTTTTTAAAACTTGGTAATTTTAGGTTCTAATTCCACTTGTTTAACTCGCCGTTTTCTAATAATTGTTTGGCGCCCTCGTACTTCATAATCTTTACATGTATTATAGAAAGACACTTTTAAAAATTGATTTTTGTGTACTCGCACTTTTTTTAATTTTTGTTTTAACAAAATGGAGTTTCCACTAATAGAAATTTTGATTTTGTCTTAAATCTTTGAATTTTATAAAAAAAAAGTTATGAACGATTAGCGCATTTGTGCTCTTTTACTATAAAGATGGCGTTACCACTTTTATTCAAAGTTCGATCTTCCACTTCACAACTTTTTTACATTTTAAAATTTTAAAACTTCAACTTTATTTTCTTGTATATACATCTGCAGCCTTTTTTCAAAAACAGTTTTTTTTTTATTTTACAAAAAAAGGAATAGTCTCAGTACTAGTCTTTGACTCGAATCTCTTGATGGTAAATTCCCAACTGCCGCTAAAAATTTTGTCTCCGCCTAAAGAAACCTTTTTTTTCCGAATCTTCTAGAAAAAGAATTCCTCTTGCTTTCCTTTTTCTTTACGTCAGTTACTATACCCTTTTATCTTTATTACATCTTTGTCCTTTTCGTCGGCCGTCCCAAAATCGCTATCTGATTTTATTAAAATTTTGGCGCCTAAATTTCTTTCCCCTAAAATAGACATTCTATCTTCCTTTTCTTTCGTTTGTCTCTTGTGGAAACCAATTCCATCATCCCGTCCTTTTTTAAATTTTAGTCACATTTACTAACGACATAAAACACGAATTTCATACATTTAACACCTACAATTAATGTTAAGTACATACATTTAAATATTTTTACAGCGAACCCTCAAACCAACTTTACCCCAACATATATTTTGTCTCTTTTGCTTCCCCACCACCATCTGTGTGCAATGGAGCATTTGTCATTTCATCTAAAAAAACCATACCACCACAATCACTCTAGTCGATTTTTAAGCGGCCGATATTTGTCAAGATATCAATTGACAGATATCGGTCAATAATATCTCTAGTTGTCAATCTCAGTGCGGTGTCTTTTGTGTTTTCTTTTATTCATAATTGCAATGTATTTGTCAAAATTACTTTGTTTTTTATTTGTAATTTGTAATTGTTTGTTTTATTTGTATTTTTATTTAAAATTAGTTCGTAAATAACGTCGCGTGTGAATTAAAGTGTATTGTGTCGGATAGACTGGGGGAAAGATCCGCCGCTAGTCTATAAGATAACTAGGATTAGGGAAAACAAATGCAGTTTATTTGCATTTTTGGGATCATGGGACTCTGTGAGCTGTCGCACAAAACAACAGGTTAGTGGGCTTTATTATTTTGGAGGACATGCATTCTGCTCTTGTTCCTTCCCTTTTTATTTTCAGGTTCTGTGAATTCGACGTTGACATGTTAATGCAGTGGAATCGGCGTCGACGTCACTTGTCAGTTGGGTAAGTGATTTTTGATTGTAACCTATATATATTTAAATTTGTTTTTGTGTTGGACGAGGACATGGACGTGACGATGTGTTGTACGTGGACCTGTCATTTTGATGGGGATGAAATGCTTCTTGACATTCTATCAGTGTAGGCTGATTTCTTGGAGTTGAACCTTAAGGGGTATGCCTTTTGTCGTCGTACTTTTGTTGTAACTCAAGAGTTTCAACTTTATGAGTCAACATTTCTAATTTTTCATTTAGGCTACTATTAATGTCCTCTAATTTTTTCTCGAATATCGAACCAAATTTCAAATGATTCTCTTGGACCACCCCTAACATTGCCTCTTGAATGATTTTTAAAAGATGGTTGTCTACTGTTGGGACGCCTGATGCTCTCTGAGCGTCGTGGCGAATACCGGCTACGCTCCTTAGTGGATCGGCTGTTGCACCTTTTTCTTCGAGCTTGTCGTCAAGATTGGCTTTGTCAATTAGGTCGTCAAAGAAAGTACTATTACCCATCTCTACTGGCCTACTAGGGTCTGCTGAATTTGTTCTCCCCTCTGCATTATTTGCAAAACCTGAAACTATATCTTGGCGTTTCTGCTCCACTAAAACCCCTTCTGGTTGACTAAGTAAAAACCTTTCAGAACCTTCTGTTTCTTGACTACTATGTCTGTAGTCAATTTGACTACGAGTTTCCGCCCTCTCTAAGCGCTCACGAGTTCTTTGTCTCGTCTGTAACCCATTCCCCATGTCCGGAGGATTTTTCGGGATAGCCCCTGTTTTTCTATTGGTATTATTCATTTCCCACTTATGATTTATATTATTTAAAATTGAGTTTTGCACTTTTCATAAAAAGGGTTGAAAGAAAAATGAAAAGTACGTAATAAAAAATTATAATTGACCCAATTTAAATTTTTAAATCCAATTAAAATTGATAACGCCGGATAAAAAAAATTATAGTTGACCCAATTTGAGTTTTCAAATCCAATCAAAATTGATAAGGCCGGATTAAAATTTTGCCAATTTGTAAAAAGATTTATCGGTATATTTATTTTATTTTATTGAAAACGGGCTGGTGTGTGACTAGAGTGGATCTCCCGTGATGATCCTCAACGCTCAAATAAAAAATAGGTGTGTCCTAGTCTTGTCAGTCAAGTCGTAGTCGGTTTCCTTCATGATTTTGCGGAAAGTCGTTTAACGTCAGTAGAGCTTTCGTCTTATTCCGGCGGATCGCAACTCAAAGCACTGGCTTGAAACCTTTGTGCGAGGCCGAACCGCCAAGAATAAGAAGAACCTCTACTTTTCGACTAAGGGAGCAGCGAACCCACGTTCACCTGTACTCAGGGTACTGATGGTGACGGCTGCTCGCTACACCCCCATCGCGTTTCTGTCTATTTGTTGGTCAAGTGATGAAGTCTGGCTCCATTTTTCCTTTTCACTTATTAGCTAATTAAATCTAGGAATGATTAAATCTAAAAGGAATGACGTCATTGCACCTGTACCGAGGCCCTACAAAATCACGAAGAAAAAGGTTGGCTTTACTAAGTCCATCCTTTCGCAGTCTGTCGAGTCATACCTGAAAAGCGCCGAGAGAAATCACCGTGGGATCACCAATCCCAGCCACACACCTAGAGCCGACTTGTCTACTCACTCATGGTGAGGACAAGAAAAAATATAAAAAAAGGAATTATACCTCCCACTCAATGGGCAACGGCAATTAAAACTCAACTATTTATCTTTTCAAATCTTAAATACATTTGTTACTTTTTTATTCAAAAAAAAATTCAAATTAGAATGACGTATGTAAAAATTCAATTTAAAATATAATGGAAATATATTTAGCAATAGAGTATATGAATATATTTTTAAGATTCAATTGGAATGTAAAAAAATATATGTATTTTCCAAAAAATTATAATTCATTTGTAATTATAAAAGAAGGATAAACCAAATTATTGTTTGTGCAATTTAATTACGATAAATTTAAAAAGGAAATTTAATAAAAACTCAGAAATTTAAAAAAAAAAGAATTATCAATTACTAAATACTGCTCTTAGTAGCCAATGGGTGTATAAAAAAGATACATGTAAATGAACTTACTTGAGTGTTTTCAAAGAGATCCTGCCGGCATGATGTCGTTGAATCACCTGTTGTAACACTGTGGGGAATTTTGCTAACTACTAAACGCAGTTTACAATAGATATATTTAAAAAGGAAATTCGATAAAAAAACCAAAAAAAATCAATTTTAAATTGAATAAAAAAAAACTCAAAAAAAACGTAAGTAATTCGATTTTACTTTGAATGAAAAAAAAAACTCAAACGTAGAGAATACTCAATTTCAAATTAGCTGAAGCAATAAAAAAAACTCAGAAAAGCAAAAAAAGAATCAATTTTGAATGAAACTAATATCAAAAGAAAACTCAAGAAAGTAGCAAGAAATCAATAAAAAAAAATCAAATTTTAATTTAGAAAAGAACTCGGTCCACGGTTTGAGGAGCACTCGAACAACTCGATCCACTTTAATAGTTCGGGTTTTTGCCTCTGATGCGACGCTGACTCGATGATGGTACATTGAATATTTAACAAATTGAGATAAGATCGATTTTTCTTTATATGAATTTAAGATTGAGTTTTCTCTACTTTTGAGTTTCTTCATCGATTTTTTTTTGAATTTATTTGATTCAGTTAATTTATAATCCAGTTTTTTTTTGATTTTTTTTGTTTTATTTAACATTCACTTAGAGTCCCCGCTCATTAGAGACTTTCTGTCGGCCGATAGTTTGAGTCAGTATGAACATGTATGCAAGTGCGCAGACTACAACGATTTGGTATCGGCCGATAAATAAGTTGAATGTGCGATACGATTGCCATTCAACTTTGTGTTTGTCTGTGCACTCACCACTTACCCAACCGTTTAATCGGCACAGTGTGCGCACTAGCAGCCCAAAACGATCAAACTGTCGGCCGATAAAAAAGTCTCTAGTGTGCGGGGACTCTTAAACAATAGTGTAAACTGCACTCAGTAGTTTCATAAATCATTAACCAAATTTTGCAACAGGGTCGTTAACGAGATCATGCCGGCAAGATATCTTTAAGCACTTGGTTGAGCTGCTCTTGCTTAATTTTTTTATACACCAGTTTGTTTTACTACTAAGAGCAGTACTAAATAATTGATTATTCTTCGTTTTTTTTTTAAATTTTGAGTATTTTTTATTAAATTTCCTTTTTTTTATTTATTGCATTTTAATTGTACTTACAATAATTTGGTTTATCCTGTTTTTATAATTACAAATGAACTATAAATTCTTTGAAAATACATATATTTTTTTAACATTCCAATTGAATTTTAAAAATATATTCATCATACTTTTACTTTTAACTTTAAACTTAAACTTTAATTTCTAAACACTTATAGCTATATTACTCTAAACTAAAATTGTAATAAAATTATCCAAAAGAAAACCTTCCTTTTCTTAAAAGATAATATAATTTCTTTTAAATTAAATTATATAGGAAATTTTCCTTTTCACTTATTAGCTAATTCAATCTAGGAATGATTAAATCTAAAAGGAATGACGTCATTGCACCTGTACCGAGGCCCTACAAAATCACGAAGAAAAAGGTCGGCTTTACTAAGTCCATCTGTTCGCAGTCTGTCGAGTCATACCTGAAAAGCGCCGAAAAAAATCACCGTGGGATCACCAATCCCAGCCACACTCCTAGAGCCGACTTGTCTACTCACTCATGGTGAGGACAAGAAAAAATATAAAAAAGGAATTATACCTCCCACTCAATGGGCAACGGCAATAAAAACTCAACTATTTATCTTTTCAAATCTTAAATACATTTGTTACTTTTTTATTCAAAAAAAATTCAAATTAGAATGACGTATGTAAAAATCCAATTTAAAATATAATGGAAATATATTTAAGGATCTAAAAGGAATGACGTCATTGCACCTGTACCGAGGCCCTACAAAATCACGAAGAAAAAGGTCGGCTTTACTAAGTCCATCCTTTCGCAGTCTGTCGAGTCATACCTGAAAAGCGCCGAGAGAAATCACCGTGGGATCACCAATCCCAGCCACACACCTAGAGCCGACTTGTCTACTCACTCATGGTGAGGACAAGAAAAAATATAAAAAAAGGAATTATACCTCCCACTCAATGGGCAACGGCAATTAAAACTCAACTATTTATCTTTTCAAATCTTAAATACATTTGTTACTTTTTTATTCAAAAAAAAATTCAAATTAGAATGACGTATGTAAAAATTCAATTTAAAATATAATGGAAATATATTTAGCAATAGAGTATATGAATATATTTTTAAGATTCAATTGGAATGTAAAAAAATATATGTATTTTCCAAAAAATTATAATTCATTTGTAATTATAAAAGAAGGATAAACCAAATTATTGTTTGTGCAATTTAATTACGATAAATTTAAAAAGGAAATTTAATAAAAACTCAGAAATTTAAAAAAAAAAGAATTATCAATTACTAAATACTGCTCTTAGTAGCCAATGGGTGTATAAAAAAGATACATGTAAATGAACTTACTTGAGTGTTTTCAAAGAGATCCTGCCGGCATGATGTCGTTGAATCACCTGTTGTAACACTGTGGAGAATTTTGCTAACTACTAAACGCAGTTTACAATAGATATATTTAAAAAGGAAATTCGATAAAAAAACCAAAAAAAATCAATTTTAAATTGAATAAAAAAAAACTCAAAAAAAACGTAAGTAATTCGATTTTACTTTGAATGAAAAAAAAAAACTCAAACGTAGAGAATACTCAATTTCAAATTAGCTGAAGCAATAAAAAAAACTCAGAAAAGCAAAAAAAGAATCAATTTTGAATGAAACTAATATCAAAAGAAAACTCAAGAAAGTAGCAAGAAATCAATAAAATAAAATCAAATTTTAATTTAGAAAAGAACTCGGTCCACGGTTTGAGGAGCACTCGAACAACTCGATCCACTTTAATAGTTCGGGTTTTTGCCTCTGATGCGACGCTGACTCGATGATGGTACATTGAATATTTAACAAATTGAGATAAGATCGATTTTTCTTTATATGAATTTAAGATTGAGTTTTCTCTACTTTTGAGTTTCTTCATCGATTTTTTTTTTTGAATTTATTTGATTCAGTTAATTTATAATCGAGTTTTTTTTTGATTTTTTTTGTTTTATTTAACATTCACTTAGAGTCCCCGCACATTAGAGACTTTCTGTCGGCCGATAGTTTGAGTCAGTATGAACATGTATGCAAGTGCGCAGACTACAACGATTTGGTATCGGCCGATAAATAAGTTGAATGTGCGACACGATTGCCATTCAACTTTGTGTTTGTCTGTGCACTCACCACTTACCCAACCGTTTAATCGGCACAGTGTGCGCACTAGCAGCCCAAAACGACCAAACTGTCGGCCGATAAAAAAGTCTCTAGTGTGCGGGGACTCTTAAACAATAGTGTAAACTGCACTCAGTAGTTTCATAAATCATTAACCAAATTTTGCAACAGGGTCGTTAACGAGATCATGCCGGCAAGATATCTTTGAGCACTTGGTTGAGCTGCTCTTGCTTAATTTTTTTATACACCAGTTTGTTTTACTACTAAGAGCAGTACTAAATAATTGATTATTCTTCGTTTTTTTTTTAAATTTTGAGTATTTTTTATTAAATTTCCTTTTTTTTATTTATTGCATTTTAATTGTACTTACAATAATTTGGTTTATCCTGTTTTTATAATTACAAATGAACTATAAATTCTTTGAAAATACATATATTTTTTTTACATTCCAATTGAATTTTAAAAATATATTCATATACTTTTATTGCTAAACATATTTCCATTATATTTTAATTTGAATTTTTCTACATACGTTATTCTAATTTGAAGTTTTTTTTTGAATAAAAAGTAACAAATGTATTTGAGAATCGAAAAGATAAATAGTTGAGTTCTTATTGCCGTTGCCCATTGGGTGGGAGGCATAATTCCTTGTTGCTTTATATTCTTTTAGTGATCCTCACCATGAGTGAGTAGATCAAATTGGCTGTAGGTGTGTGGCTGGGATTAGTGATCCCACGGTGATTTCTCTCGGCGCTTTAAAGATGATGACGTGACGGACCATGGACGACCGGACGAAGTCGACCATTTCCTTCATGATTTCATGAGGCCTCGGTACTGGTGCAAGCAAGACATTCCTTTTAGATTTAATTAGCTATTAAGTGAAGAAGAAAATTTCCTAAAAGAAATCGAATTTTCTCTTGTTAATTTTAAAGTAATTTTAATGTAGAGTAATATATATGTAAGTTTAGTATATAAAAACAAAGGAATGACCTGGTTGCACCGGGACTGAGGGGACGTTATCCTTTATCCCCTCCTTGATCCAGCGCCTTTTTGATTCCACTTGCCTTTTTTTATTTTTTTTATATAAGTCGACACGACAATTAAAATCTTTGTTAATGACGAGGTGTCACTGGTAAGTGACAAGGAACGCCCGTCCGACGAGCTAAGCCGAGCAACCGCGAGCGTGTCGCGACGTCCTTGCCATTGGCAGAACCATTTCTTTACTTTTACTTTTAACTTTAAACTTAAACTTTAATTTCTAAACACTTATAGCTATATTACTCTAAACTAAAATTGTAATAAAATTATCCAAAAGAAAACCTTCCTTTTCTTAAAAGATAATATAATTTCTTTTAAATTAAATTATATATGAAATTTTCCTTTTCACTTATTATCTAATTCAATCTAGGAATGATTAAATCTAAAAGGAATGACGTCATTGCACCTGTACCGAGGCCCTACAAAATCACGAAGAAAAAGGTCGGCTTTACTAAGTCCATCTGTTCGCAGTCTGTCGAGTCATACCTGAAAAGCGCCGAAAAAAATCACCGTGGGATCACCAATCCCAGCCACACTCCTAGAGCCGACTTGTCTACTCACTCATGGTGAGGACAAGAAAAAATATAAAAAAGGAATTATACCTCCCACTCAATGGGCAACGGCAATAAAAACTCAACTATTTATCTTTTCAAATCTTAAATACATTTGTTACTTTTTTATTCAAAAAAAATTCAAATTAGAATGACGTATGTAAAAATCCAATTTAAAATATAATGGAAATATATTTAGCAATAGAGTATATGAATATATTTTTAAGATTCAATTGGAATGTAAAAAAAAATATATGTATTATCAAAAAAAATTATAATTCATTTGTAATTATAAAAGAAGGATAAACCAAATTATTGTTTGTGCAATTAAATTACGATAAATTAAAAAAGGAAATTTAATAAAAACTCAGAAATTTAAAAAAAAATTAATTATTATCAATTACTAAATACTGCTCTTAGTAGCCAATGGGTGTATAAAAAAGATACATGTAAATGAACTTACTTGAGTGTTTTCAAAGAGATCCTGCTACTAAACGCAGTTTACAATAGATATATTTAAAAAGGAAATTCAATAAAAAAAAAAACCAAAAAAAATCAATTTTAAATTGAATAAAAAAAAAACTCAAAAAAAAAGGTAAGTAATTCGATTTTACTTTGAATGAAAAAAAAACTCAAACGTAGAGAATACTCAATTTCAAATTAGCTGAAGCAATAACAAAACTCAGAAAAGCAAAAATAGAAGTTCTTATTGCCGTTGGCCATTGGGTGGGAGGCATAATTCCTTGTTGATTTATATTCTTTTAGTGATCCTCACCATGAGTGAGTAGATCAACTTGGCTGTAGGTGTGTGGCTGGGATTAGTGATCCCACGGTGATTTCTCTCGGCGCTTTAAAGATGATGACGTGACGGACCATGGACGACCGGACGAAGTCAACCATTTCCTTCATGATTTCATGAGGCCTCGGTACTGGTGCAAGCAAGACATTCCTTTTAGATTTAATTAGCTATTAAGTGAAGAAGAAAATTTCCTAAAAGAAATCGAATTTTCTTTTGTTAATTTTAAAGTAATTTTAATGTAGAGTAATATAGATGTAAGTTTAGTATATAAAAACAAAGGAATGACCTGGTTGCACCGGGACTGAGGGGACGTTATCCTTTATCCCCTCCTTGATCCAGCGCCTTTTTGATTCCACTTGCCTTTTTTTATTTTTTTTATATAAGTCGACACGACAATTAAAATCTTTGTTAATGACGAGGTGTCACTGGTAAGTGACAAGGAACGCCCGTCCGACGAGCTAAGCCGAGCAACCGCGAGCGTGTCGCGACGTCCTTGCCATTGGCAGAACCATTTCTTTACTTTTACTTTTAACTTTAAACTTAAACTTTAATTTCTAAACACTTATAGCTATATTACTCTAAACTAAAATTGTAATAAAATTATCCAAAAGAAAACCTTCCTTTTCTTAAAAGATAATATAATTTCTTTTAAATTAAATTATATAGGAAATTTTCCTTTTCACTTATTAGCTAATTCAATCTAGGAATGATTAAATCTAAAAGGAATGACGTCATTGCACCTGTACCGAGGCCCTACAAAATCACTAAGAAAAAGGTCGGCTTTACTAAGTCCATCTGTTCGCAGTCTGTCGAGTCATACCTGAAAAGCGCCGAAAAAAATCACCGTGGGATCACCAATCCCAGCCACACTCCTAGAGCCGACTTGTCTACTCACTCATGGTGAGGACAAGAAAAAATATAAAAAAGGAATTATACCTCCCACTCAATGGGCAACGGCAATAAAAACTCAACTATTTATCTTTTCAAATCTTAAATACATTTGTTACTTTTTTATTCAAAAAAAATTCAAATTAGAATGACGTATGTAAAAATCCAATTTAAAATATAATGGAAATATATTTAGCAATAGAGTATATGAATATATTTTTAAGATTCAATTGGAATGTAAAAAAAAATATATGTATTATCAAAAAAAATTATAATTCATTTGTAATTATAAAAGAAGGATAAACCAAATTATTGTTTGTGCAATTAAATTACGATAAATTAAAAAAGGAAATTTAATAAAAACTCAGAAATTTAAAAAAAAATTAATTATTATCAATTACTAAATACTGCTCTTAGTAGCCAATAAGTGTATAAAAAAGATACATGTAAATGAACTTACTTGAGTGTTTTCAAAGAGATCTTGCCGGCATGATGTTGTTGAGTCACCTGTTGTAACACTGTGGAGAATTATTGCTAACTACTAAACGCAGTTTACAATAGATATATTTAAAAAGGAAATTCAATAAAAAAAGAACCAAAAAAAATCAATTTTAAATTAAATAAAAAAAAAACTCAAAAAAAAGGTAAGTAATTCGATTTTACTTTGAATGAAAAAAAAAACTCAAACGTAGAGAATACTCAATTTCAAATTAGCTGAAGCAATAACAAAACTCAGAAAAGCAAAAATAGAATCAATTTTGAATGAAACTAATATCAAAAGAAAACTCAAGAAAGCAGCAAGAAATCAATAAAAAAAACTCAAATTTTAATTTAGAAAAGAACTCGGTCCACGGTTTGAGGAGCACTCGAACAACTCGATCCACTTTAATAGTTCGGGTTTTTGCCTCTGATGCGACGCTGACTCGATGATCGTAAATTGAATATTTAACAAATTGGAGAGCTTTTGTCTCAAGTAACTCTCGCTCTTGTAAACTGCGTTCGCACTTTTTTTTCTATTGCGAATTTCTTTGTTGTAATTATGGCGCCCTTTTTGAACAATTTCTGCACACTTTGTCTCTGCAGAGACTTTTTAAAACTTGGTAATTTTAGGTTCTAATTCCACTTGTTTAACTCGCCGTTTTCTAATAATTGTTTGGCGCCCTCGTACTTCATAATCTTTACATGTATTATAGAAAGACACTTTTAAAAATTGATTTTTGTGTACTCGCACTTTTTTTAATTTTTGTTTTAACAAAATGGAGTTTCCACTAATAGAAATTTTGATTTTGTCTTAAATCTTTGAATTTTATAAAAAAAAAAGTTATGAACGATTAGCGCATTTGTGCTCTTTTACTATAAAGATGGCGTTACCACTTTTATTCAAAGTTCGATCTTCCACTTCACAACTTTTTTACATTTTAAAATTTTAAAACTTCAACTTTATTTTCTTGTATATACATCTGCAGCCTTTGCTTTCAAAAACAGTTTTTTTTTATTTTACAAAAAAAGGAAATAGTCTCAGTACTAGTCTTTGACTCGAATCTCTTGATGGTAAATTCCCAACTGCCGCTAAAAATTTTGTCTCCGCCTAAAGAAACCTTTTTTTTTCCGAACCTTCTAGAAAAATAATTCCTCTTGCTTTCCTTTTTCTTTACGTCAGTTACTATACCCTTTTATCTTTATTACATCTTTGTCCTTTTCGTCGGCCGTACCAAAATCGCTATCTGATTTTATTAAAATTTTGGCGCCTAAATTTCTTTCCCCTAAAATAGACATTCTATCTTCCTTTTCTTTTGTTTGTCTCTTGTGGAAACCAATTCCATCATCCCGTCCTTTTTTAAATTTTAGTCACATTTACTAACGACATAAAACACGAATTTCATACATTTAACACCTACAATTAATGTTAAGTACATACATTTAAATATTTTTACAGCGAACCCTCAAACCAACTTTACCCCAACATATATTTTGTCTCTTTTGCTTCCCCACCACCATCTGTGTGCAATGGAGCATTTGTCATTTCATCTAAAAAAACCATACCACCACAATCACTCTAGTCGATTTTTAAGCGACCGATATTTGTCAAGATATCAATTGACAGATATCGGTCAATAATATCTCTAGTTGTCAATCTCAGTGCGGTGTCTTTTGTGTTTTCTTTTATTCATAATTGCAATGTATTTGTCAAAATTACTTTGTTTTTTATTTGTAATTTGTAATTGTTTGTTTTATTTGTATTTTTATTTAAAATTAGTTCGTAAATAACGTCGCGTGTGAATTAAAGTGTATTGTGTCGGATAGACTGGGGGAAAGATCCGCCGCTAGTCTATAAGATAACTAGGATTAGGGAAAACAAATGCAGTTTATTTGCATTTTTGGGATCATGGGACTCTGTGAGCTGTCGCACAAAACAACAGGTTAGTGGGCTTTATTATTTTGGAGGACATGCATTCTGCTCTTGTTCCTTCCCTTTTTATTTTCAGGTTCTGTGAATTCGACGTTGACATGTTAATGCAGTGGAATCGGCGTCGACGTCACTTGTCAGTTGGGTAAGTGATTTTTGATTGTAACCTATATATATTTAAATTTGTTTTTGTGTTGGACGAGGACATGGACGTGACGATGTGTTGTACGTGGACCTGTCATTTTGATGGGGATGAAATCCTTCTTGACATTCTATCAGTGTAGGCTGATTTCTTGGAGTTGAACCTTAAGGGGTATGCCTTTTGTCGTCGTACTTTTGTTGTAACTCAAGAGTTTCAACTTTATGAGTCAACATTTCTAATTTTTCATTTAGGCTACTATTAATGTCCTCTAATTTTTTCTCGAATATCGAACCAAATTTCAAATGATTCTCTTGGACCACCCCTAACATTGCCTCTTGAATGATTTTTAAAAGATGGTTGTCTACTGTTGGGACGCCTGATGCTCTCTGAGCGTCGTGGCGAATACCGGCTACGCTCCTTAGTGGATCGGCTGTTGCACCTTTTTCTTCGAGCTTGTCGTCAAGATTGGCTTTGTCAATTAGGTCGTCAAAGAAAGTACTATTACCCATCTCTACTGGCCTACTAGGGTCTGCTGAATTTGTTCTCCCCTCTACATTATTTGCAAAACCTGAAACTATATCTTGGCGTTTCTGCTCCACTAAAACCCCTTCTGGTTGACTAAGTAAAAACCTTTCAGAACCTTCTGTTTCTTGACTACTATGTCTGTAGTCAATTTGACTACGAGTTTCCGCCCTCTCTAAGCGCTCACGAGTTCTTTGTCTCGTCTGTAACCCATTCCCCATGTCCGGAGGATTTTTCGGGATAGCCCCTGTTTTTCTATTGGGATTATTCATTTCCCACTTATGATTTATATTATTTAAAATTGAGTTTTGCACTTTTCATAAAAAGGGTTGAAAGAAAAATGAAAAGTACGTAATAAAAAATTATAATTGACCCAATTTAAATTTTTAAATCCAATTAAAATTGATAACGCCGGATAAAAAAAATTATAGTTGACCCAATTTGAGTTTTCAAATCCAATCAAAATTGATAAGGCCGGATTAAAATTTTGCCAATTTGTAAAAAGATTTATCGGTATATTTATTTTATTTTATTGAAAACGGGCTGGTGTGTGGCTAGAGTGGATCTCCCGTGATGATCCCCAACGCTCAAATAAAAAATAGGTGTGTCCTAGTCTTGTCAGTCAAGTCGTAGTCGGTTTCCTTCATGATTTTGCGGAAAGTCGTTTAACGTCAGTAGAGGTTTCGTCTTATTCCGGCGGATCGCAACTCAAAGCACTGGCTTGAAACCTTTGTGCGAGGCCGAACCGCCAAGAATAAGAAGAACCTCTACTTTTCGACTAAGGGAGCAGCGAACCCACGTTCACCTGTACTCAGTGTACTGATGGTGACGGCTGCTCGCTACACCCCCATCGCGTTTCTGTCTATTTGTTGGTCAAGTGAATGAAGTCTGGCTCCATTTTTCCTTTTCACTTATTAGCTAATTAAATCTAGGAATGATTAAATCTAAAAGGAATGACGTCATTGCACCTGTACCGAGGCGCTACAAAATCACGAAGAAAAAGGTCGGCTTTACTAAGTCCATCTGTTCGCAGTCTGTCGAGTCATACCTGAAAAGCGCCGAGAGAAATCACCGTGGGATCACCAATCCCAGCCACACACCTAGAGCCGACTTGTCTACTCACTCATGGTGAGGACAAGAAAAAATATAAAAAAAGGAATTATACCTCCCACTCAATGGGCAACGGCAATAAAAACTCAACTATTTATCTTTTCAAATCTTAAATACATTTGTTACTTTTTTATTCAAAAAAAAATTCAAATTAGAATGACGTATGTAAAAATTCAATTTAAAATATAATGGAAAGCGAGGTCAAATACCTCGGAGTTATCCTTGACAAAAGACTTAACTGGAATGCTCATATTAAGTCTGCTACTAAACGCGCTACAAGGGCCCTATGGGCCTGCAGGAGACTTTACGGCAGTACTTGGGGCCTCAATCCTAAGATGATACATTGGATTTACACGTTGATGGTGAGACCCATAATCTCGTATGCGGCCATAATATGGTGGCCCAAGGCACTCGAGCGTAAAACGGCAAACGAGCTTCAGAAGCTCCAAAGGATTGCCTGTTTAGGTATTACAGGTGCTATGCGTACCTGCCCAACGACAGCATTAGAAGCTATCGTAGGTCTTTCGCCCCTTCAGGCATTCATTAGGAAGACGGCCGCTAGATGCGCTATTAAGCTGCAACTAGAATTTAAGTATAAACCAGGCGACCTTGTGGGACACCTGAGTATTCTCAACTCAATTCCCGAAAGAGACATGTTCTGCACAATACCGGACGTTATGGTCAGGGAGTACTGTTTCGGAAGGTTATTTGAAGTTGAGATCTCAGACCGCGCAAGCTGGTCAAACGGTGCTCCGACACTAGACACTAATGGACTGGTGTGGTTCACTGACGGATCTAAGATGGAATCGGGAGTCGGAGCCGGTGTCTATGGACCTAATACAAGGGTCTCGATACCAATGGGAGACAGTCCAACGGTCTTCCAAGCCGAACTCCATGCCATAGAGATCTGTGCCAGGTTAAACCTTAGCAAAGGCGTTAAAGGCGTTAGAATATATATTTATTCAGACAGTCAGGCAGCAATTAAAGCTCTATCGTCCAACTCGATGGACTCTTTAACAGTAAAAAGCTGCTACGAAGCGTTGCAATCTCTGGCCAGACACAACAGGGTTAAGCTCGGTTGGGTACCAGGTCATCGAGGCATCGCAGGCAACGAAGCCGCAGATGAACTAGCTAGAGCAGGTTCGGAGGCTGCATTCATAGGACCTGAACCTTTTTGTGGCGTCAACTGGTGTGCCGCCACGAAGGTAATAAATAGTTGGGAGGGCGAACTTCGTCTGGCTCATTGGGTTAACACCCCAGGGCTTAGGCAATCCAAACAACTGATCAGACCCTATACATATAAAGAAATCCTTAACTTAGACAAAGGTAGCATTAGGAAACTAGCCGGTTTTCTTACAGGCCACTGTGGCCTTAGATATCATCTTAACAAAATAGGTGTGGGCTCTCAAACAGAATGCAGATTCTGTGCAGAGGATGAGGAGTCATCCGAACATGTTCTCTGCGATTGCCCAGCACTTATTTGGTTAAGGAAACGCATCTTCCATAAGGAAATATGCTCAACAGTGGAGTTGAAGAACTCTGCTACTAAGGATATATTATCTTTCATCAGGAAGGTAGTATGTCTATTAGACAACTAATGCCCTATCGATACAATAGATCTTTCAGGTCGCGGTGTCAGTCACTTGGACTAGGGTCTACACAAAAAAAAAAAAAAAAAAAAAAAAAATAATGGAAATATATTTAGCAATAGAGTATATGAATATATTTTTAAGATTCAATTGGAATGTAAAAAAATATATGTATTTTCAAAAAAACTATAATTCATTTGTAATTATAAAAGAAGGATAAACCAAATTATTGTTTGTGCAATTTAATTACGATAAATTAAAAAAGGAAATTTAATAAAAACTCAGAAATTTAAAAAAAAAATGAATTATCAATTACTAAATACTGCTCTTAGTAGCCAATGGGTGTATAAAAAAGATACATGTAAATGAACTTACTTGAGTGTTTTCAAAGAGATCCTGCCGGCATGATGTCGTTGAATCACCTGTTGTAACACTGTGGAGAATTATTGCTAACTACTAAACGCAGTTTACAATAGATATATTTAAAAAGGAAATTCGATAAAAAAAACCAAAAAAAATCAATTTTAAATTGAATAAAAAAAAACTCAAAAAAAGGTAAGTAATTCGATTTTACTTTGAATCGATTTTTAAGCGGCCGATATTTGTCAAGATATCAATTGACAGATATCGGTCAATAATATCTATAGTTGTCAATCTCGGTGCGGTGTCTTTTGTGTTTTCTTTTATTCATAATTGCAATGTATTTGTCAAAATTACTTTGTTTTTTATTTGTAATTTGTAATTGTTTGTTTTATTTGTATTTTTATTTAAAATTAGTTCGTAAATAACGTCGCGTGTGAATTAAAGTGTATTGTGTCGGATAGACTGGGGGAAAGATCCGCCGCTAGTCTATAAGATAACTAGGATTAGGGAAAACAAATGCAGTTTATTTGCATTTTTGGGATCATGGGACTCTGTGAGCTGTCGCACAAAACAACAGGTTAGTGGGCTTTATTATTTTGGAGGACATGCATTCTGCTCTTGTTCCTTCCCTTTTTATTTTCAGGTTCTGTGAATTCGACGTTGACATGTTAATGCAGTGGAATCGGCGTCGACGTCACTTGTCAGTTGGGTAAGTGATTTTTGATTGTAACCTATATATATTTAAATTTGTTTTTGTGTTGGACGAGGACATGGACGTGACGATGTGTTGTACGTGGACCTGTCATTTTGATGGGGATGAAATGCTTCTTGACATTCTATCAGTGTAGGCTGATTTCTTGGAGTTGAACCTTAAGGGGTATGCCTTTTGTCGTCGTACTTTTGTTGTAACTCAAGAGTTTCAACTTTATGAGTCAACATTTCTAATTTTTCATTTAGGCTACTATTAATGTCCTCTAATTTTTTCTCGAATATCGAACCAAATTTCAAATGATTCTCTTGGACCACCCCTAACATTGCCTCTTGAATGATTTTTAAAAGATGGTTGTCTACTGTTGGGACGCCTGATGCTCTCTGAGCGTCGTGGCGAATACCGGCTACGCTCCTTAGTGGATCGGCTGTTGCACCTTTTTCTTCGAGCTTGTCGTCAAGATTGGCTTTGTCAATTAGGTCGTCAAAGAAAGTACTATTACCCATCTCTACTGGCCTACTAGGGTCTGCTGAATTTGTTCTCCCCTCTGCATTATTTGCAAAACCTGAAACTATATCTTGGCGTTTCTGCTCCACTAAAACCCCTTCTGGTTGACTAAGTAAAAACCTTTCAGAACCTTCTGTTTCTTGACTACTATGTCTGTAGTCAATTTGACTACGAGTTTCCGCCCTCTCTAAGCGCTCACGAGTTCTTTGTCTCGTCTGTAACCCATTCCCCATGTCCGGAGGATTTTTCGGGATAGCCCCTGTTTTTCTATTGGGATTATTCATTTCCCACTTATGATTTATATTATTTAAAATTGAGTTTTGCACTTTTCATAAAAAGGGTTGAAAGAAAAATGAAAAGTACGTAATAAAAAATTATAATTGACCCAATTTAAATTTTTAAATCCAATTAAAATTGATAACGCCGGATAAAAAAAATTATAGTTGACCCAATTTGAGTTTTCAAATCCAATCAAAATTGATAAGGCCGGATTAAAATTTTGCCAATTTGTAAAAAGATTTATCGGTATATTTATTTTATTTTATTGAAAACGGGCTGGTGTGTGGCTAGAGTGGATCTCCCGTGATGATCCCCAACGCTCAAATAAAAAATAGGTGTGTCCTAGTCTTGTCAGTCAAGTCGTAGTCGGTTTCCTTCATGATTTTGCGGAAAGTCGTTTAACGTCAGTAGAGGTTTCGTCTTATTCCGGCGGATCGCAACTCAAAGCACTGGCTTGAAACCTTTGTGCGAGGCCGAACCGCCAAGAATAAGAAGAACCTCTACTTTTCGACTAAGGGAGCAGCGAACCCACGTTCACCTGTACTCAGTGTACTGATGGTGACGGCTGCTCGCTACACCCCCATCGCGTTTCTGTCTATTTGTTGGTCAAGTGAATGAAGTCTGGCTCCATTTTTCCTTTTCACTTATTAGCTAATTAAATCTAGGAATGATTAAATCTAAAAGGAATGACGTCATTGCACCTGTACCGAGGCCCTACAAAATCACGAAGAAAAAGGTCGGCTTTACTAAGTCCATCTGTTCGCAGTCTGTCGTGTCATACCTGAAAAGCGCCGAGAGAAATCACCGTGGGATCACCAATCCCAGCCACACACCTAGAGCCGACTTGTCTACTCACTCATGGTGAGGACAAGAAAAAATATAAAAAAAGGAATTATACCTCCCACTCAATGGGCAACGGCAATAAAAACTCAACTATTTATCTTTTCAAATCTTAAATACATTTGTTACTTTTTTATTCAAAAAAAAATTCAAATTAGAATGACGTATGTAAAAATATAATGGAAATATATTTAGCAATAGAGTATATGAATATATTTTTAAGATTCAATTGGAATGTAAAAAAATATATGTATTTTCAAAAAAATTATAATTCATTTGTAATTATAAAAGAAGGATAAACCAAATTATTGTTTGTGCAATTTAATTACGATAAATTAAAAAAGGAAATTTAATAAAAACTCAGAAATTTAAAAAAAAAAATGAATTATCAATTACTAAATACTGCTCTTAGTAGCCAATGGGTGTATAAAAAAGATACATGTAAATGAACTTACTTGAGTGTTTTCAAAGAGATCCTGCCGGCATGATGTCGTTGAATCACCTGTTGTAACACTGTGGAGAATTATTGCTAACTACTAAACGCAGTTTACAATAGATATATTTAAAAAGATCAAAAAAAAATCAATTTTAAATTGAATAAAAAAAAACTAAAAAAAAAGGTAAGTAATTCGATTTTACTTTGAATCGATTTTTAAGCGGCCGATATTTGTCAAGATATCAATTGACAGATATCGGTCAATAATATCTATAGTTGTCAATCTCGGTGCGGTGTCTTTTGTGTTTTCTTTTATTCATAATTGCAATGTATTTGTCAAAATTACTTTGTTTTTTATTTGTAATTTGTAATTGTTTGTTTTATTTGTATTTTTATTTAAAATTAGTTCGTAAATAACGTCGCGTGTGAATTAAAGTGTATTGTGTCGGATAGACTGGGGGAAAGATCCGCCGCTAGTCTATAAGATAACTAGGATTAGGGAAAACAAATGCAGTTTATTTGCATTTTTGGGATCATGGGACTCTGTGAGCTGTCGCACAAAACAACAGGTTAGTGGGCTTTATTATTTTGGAGGACATGCATTCTGCTCTTGTTCCTTCCCTTTTTATTTTCAGGTTCTGTGAATTCGACGTTGACATGTTAATGCAGTGGAATCGGCGTCGACGTCACTTGTCAGTTGGGTAAGTGATTTTTGATTGTAACCTATATATATTTAAATTTGTTTTTGTGTTGGACGAGGACATGGACGTGACGATGTGTTGTACGTGGACCTGTCATTTTGATGGGGATGAAATCCTTCTTGACATTCTATCAGTGTAGGCTGATTTCTTGGAGTTGAACCTTAAGGGGTATGCCTTTTGTCGTCGTACTTTTGTTGTAACTCAAGAGTTTCAACTTTATGAGTCAACATTTCTAATTTTTCATTTAGGCTACTATTAATGTCCTCTAATTTTTTCTCGAATATCGAACCAAATTTCAAATGATTCTCTTGGACCACCCCTAACATTGCCTCTTGAATGATTTTTAAAAGATGGTTGTCTACTGTTGGGACGCCTGATGCTCTCTGAGCGTCGTGGCGAATACCGGCTACGCTCCTTAGTGGATCGGCTGTTGCACCTTTTTCTTCGAGCTTGTCGTCAAGATTGGCTTTGTCAATTAGGTCGTCAAAGAAAGTACTATTACCCATCTCTACTGGCCTACTAGGGTCTGCTGAATTTGTTCTCCCCTCTGCATTATTTGCAAAACCTGAAACTATATCTTGGCGTTTCTGCTCCACTAAAACCCCTTCTGGTTGACTAAGTAAAAACCTTTCAGAACCTTCTGTTTCTTGACTACTATGTCTGTAGTCAATTTGACTACGAGTTTCCGCCCTCTCTAAGCGCTCACGAGTTCTTTGTCTCGTCTGTAACCCATTCCCCATGTCCGGAGGATTTTTCGGGATAGCCCCTGTTTTTCTATTGGGATTATTCATTTCCCACTTATGATTTATATTATTTAAAATTGAGTTTTTCACTTTTCATAAAAAGGGTTGAAAGAAAAATGAAAAGTACGTAATAAAAAATTATAATTGACCCAATTTAAATTTTTAAATCCAATTAAAATTGATAACGCCGGATAAAAAAAATTATAGTTGACCCAATTTGAGTTTTCAAATCCAATCAAAATTGATAAGGCCGGATTAAAATTTTGCCAATTTGTAAAAAGATTTATCGGTATATTTATTTTATTTTATTGAAAACGGGCTGGTGTGTGGCTAGAGTGGATCTCCCGTGATGATCCCCAACGCTCAAATAAAAAATAGGTGTGTCCTAGTCTTGTCAGTCAAGTCGTAGTCGGTTTCCTTCATGATTTTGCGGAAAGTCGTTTAACGTCAGTAGAGGTTTCGTCTTATTCCGGCGGATCGCAACTCAAAGCACTGGCTTGAAACCTTTGTGCGAGGCCGAACCGCCAAGAATAAGAAGAACCTCTACTTTTCGACTAAGGGAGCAGCGAACCCACGTTCACCTGTACTCAGTGTACTGATGGTGACGGCTGCTCGCTACACCCCCATCGCGTTTCTGTCTATTTGTTGGTCAAGTGAATGAAGTCTGGCTCCATTTTTCCTTTTCACTTATTAGCTAATTAAATCTAGGAATGATTAAATCTAAAAGGAATGACGTCATTGCACCTGTACCGAGGCCCTACAAAATCACGAAGAAAAAGGTCGGCTTTACTAAGTCCATCTGTTCGCAGTCTGTCGAGTCATACCTGAAAAGCGCCGAGAGAAATCACCGTGGGATCACCAATCCCAGCCACACACCTAGAGCCGACTTGTCTACTCACTCATGGTGAGGACAAGAAAAAATATAAAAAAAGGGAATTATACCTCCCACTCAATGGGCAACGGCAATAAAAACTCAACTATTTATCTTTTCAAATCTTAAATACATTCTTAATACAATCTTAAAAAAATTCAAATTAGAATGACGTATGTAAAAATCCAATTTAAAATATATTGGAAATATATTTAGCAATAGAGTATATGAATATATTTTTAAGATTCAATT
This sequence comes from Nephrocerus scutellatus, assembly GCA_947095585.1. NCBI lineage: Eukaryota > Metazoa > Arthropoda > Insecta > Diptera > Pipunculidae > Nephrocerus > Nephrocerus scutellatus. Next base: position 78,358,966 of record OX352763.1, read on the forward strand.
GGAATGTAAAAAAAATATATGTATTTTCAAAAAAAATTATAATTCATTTGTAATTATAAAAGAAGGATAAACCAAATTATTGTTTGTGCAATTAAATTACGATAAATTAAAAAAGGAAATTTAATAAAAACTCAGAAATTTAAAAAAAAATTAATTATTATCAATTACTAAATACTGCTCTTAGTAGCCAATGGGTGTATAAAAAAGATACATGTAAATGAACTTACTTGAGTGTTTTCAAAGAGATCCTGCTACTAAACGCAGTTTACAATAGATATATTTAAAAAGGAAATTCAATAAAAAAAAACCAAAAAAAAATCAATTTTAAATTGAATAAAAAAAAACTCAAAAAGGTAAGTAATTCGATTTTACTTTGAATGAAAAAAAAACTCAAACGTAGAGAATACTCAATTTCAAATTAGCTGAAGCAATAAAACAAACTCAGAAAAGCAAAAATAGAATCAATTTTGAATGAAACTAATATCAAAAGAAAACTCAAGAAAGTAGCAAGAAATCAATAAAAAAACTCAAATTTTAATTTAGAAAAGAACTCGGTCCACGGTTTGAGGAGCACTCGAACAACTCGATCCACTTTAATAGTTCGGGTTTTTGCCTCTGATGCGACGCTGACTCGATGATCGTAAATTGAATATTTAACAAATTGGAGAGCTTTTGTCTCAAGTAACTCTCGCTCTTGTAAACTGCGTTCGCACTTTTTTTTTCTATTGCGAATTTCTTTGTTGTAATTATGGCGCCCTTTTTGAACAATTTCTGCACACTTTGTCTCTGCAGAGACTTTTTAAAACTTGGTCATTTTAGGTTCTAATTCCACTTGTTTAACTCGCCGTTTTCTAATAATTGTTTGGCGCCCTCGTACTTCATAATCTTTACATGTATTATAGAAAGACACTTTTAAAAATTGATTTTTGTGTACTCGCACTTTTTTTAATTTTTGTTTTAACAAAATGGAGTTTCCACTAATAGAAATTTTGATTTTGTCTTAAATCTTTGAATTTTATAAAAAAAAAAGTTATCAACGATTAGCGCATTTGTGCTCTTTTACTATAAAGATGGCGTTACCACTTTTATTCAAAGTTCGATCTTCCACTTCACAACTTTTTTACATTTTAAAATTTTAAAACTTCAACTTTATTTTCTTGTATATACATCTGCAGCCTTTGCTTTCAAAAACAGTTTTTTTTTATTTTACAAAAAAAGGAAATAGTCTCAGTACTAGTCTTTGACTCGAATCTCTTAATGGTAAATTCCCAACTGCCGCTAAAAAGTTTGTCTCCGCCTAAAGAAACCTTTTTTTTCCGAACCTTCTAGAAAAATAATTCCTCTTGCTTTCCTTTTTCTTTACGTCAGTTACTATACCCTTTTATCTTTATTACATCTTTGTCCTTTTCGTCGGCCGTCCCAAAATCGCTATCTGATTTTATTAAAATTTTGGCGCTTAAATTTCTTTCCTCTAAACTAGACATTCTTTCTTTGTTTGTCTCTTGTGGAAACCAATTCCATCATCCCGTCCTTTTTTAAATTTTAGTCACATTTACTAACGACATAAAACACGAATATCATACATTTAACACATACAATTAATGTAAAGTACATACATTTAAATATTTTTACAGCGAACCCTCAAACCAACTTTACCCCAACATATATTTTGTCTCTTTTGCTTCCCCACCACCATCTGTGTACAATGGCATTTGTCATTTCATCTAAAAAAAACCTTTCCACCACAATCACTCTAGTCCATTTTTAATCGGCCGATATTTGTCAAGATATCAATTGACAGATACCGGTCAATAATATCTCTAGTTGTCAAACTCGGTGCGGTGTCTTTTGTGTTTTCTTTTATTCAAAATTGCAATGTATTTGTCAAAATTACTTTGTTTTTTTTTTGTAATTTGTTTGTTTTATTTGTATTTTTATTTAAAATTAGTTCGTAAATAACGTCGCGTGTGAATTAAAGTGTATTGTGTCGGATAGACTGGGGGAAAGATCCGCCGCTAGTCTACAAGATAACTAGGATTAGGGAAAACAAATGCAGTTTATTTGCATTTTTGGGATCATGGGACTCTGTTAAGTGTCGCACAAAACAACAGGTTAGTGGGCTTTATTATTCGGAAATGAATTGTTTTCCATTGTCCGAGTGTAGATATTCTGGAACCCCAAAGACATGAAAAATAGCTTCCTCTAAGTACTGGACCACTGCAGCTGAAGTTGCCTTCCTTATGGGTTTAAGGAAGACAAATTTCCTGAAGTGGTCAAGCACAACACAACTTTGGGTGTTGCCATTTTTGGTCCTAGGATAGGGTCCCAGAAAGTCAATGTACAGGCGCTGAAATGGTCGTTCGGTCACCGTCTGTACCCCCATTGGTGGTCTATTTGTCCTATTAGTACTTTTATTGCACTTACATATATCACAATTTTTTATTAAGTCGTTTACATCTATAGTCATTCCAGGCCAAAAGTATTGTTGTCGAAGTCTATGGAGGGTTTTATGGATCCCACCATGTCCTGCAGCTGGATAATCATGAGCCGAGCTCAGAAGACTCTTTCTCAACCCAGACGGTATCCAGAGCTTCCAAGCTCTATCTTCTTGTATTGCGTCGCCGGTACGTATATTTGTCCGTTTGTAAACATAATTGTCTGAAATGCATATGTCAGGGAATTTGTCTTGTCCTTCTTTTACTGTCTTTTTTAGCTCCTCGTATTCGTCGGAAGAAAATTGTGGAGAATTCAGGTCAACGCCTATTAAGTTGGCATCTGATGAGAGTCCCTCCATGTGAACACGAGAGAGAGCGTCAGGGACAACATTTTGCGTACCCTTCCTATGCTCAATTGTGAAGTCGAAGGCTTGTAGCTTCAGGCTCCATCTAGTCAAACGGCCAGACAGGTCCTTCTGCGACATAAGCCACTTCAAACTGGCATGGTCCGTGATTATCGTGAAGGGCAATAGTTCAACATAGGCGCAGAATTTCTGCACACTCAAGACAGCTGCATAACGATCCAGCTCCGTGACGCTGTATTTTCTTTGGGCCGAATTTAACTTTTGAGAGATGTAGGCAATCGGCCTCTCTTTTCCCTCTGAGTCAAATTGGAGGAGGACGCTCCCAACACCAGTCGTGGATGCATCGCATTGGATGTAAAAGTGTCTTGTGAAATCAGGGTTAGTCAAGATAGGTGCTGTTGTCAGAAGCTTTTTAAGCTCATCAAATGCCTTAATTGCTTCGTCCGTCATTTTGAAGTCTTTACCTTTTTTCAGGCATTCTGTCATTGGAGCAGTCATACTTGAAAAGTTTGGGATGAACCTGCGGTACCATCCGGTCATCCCAAGACACCGCCTGAGCTGTTTCGGAGTCCTCGGAACCGGAAATTGCTCCATTGCCGATACTTTTGCCGGGTCAGTTCTGAGGCACCCGTCACCCACAACATATCCCAGGTATTTTATTTCTTTATAGCAAAACTTGCTTTTTTCTACGTTAATCGTTAAACCAGCCCCACGAAGACATCCCGCGACGTCCTCTAGCAAGCCCATATGGCTTTCGAAGTCCGGAGAACAGACAATGAGATCGTCAAGGTACACAAAAACATTGTCCTTGAGCCTTGACGGTATCACCTTGTCCATCAGCAGACACATTCTCTGGGCAGCATTGCACAGTCCGAATGGCATTACTGTAAATTGATACAGTGGCCGCCCAGGGACTGTGAAGGCTGTTTTCTCCCTGGATTTCGCCTCCAACGGGATCTGCCAGAAGGCGTCTTTCAGGTCGATCCCCGAGATGAACCGAGTGTCTTGAAGGCGGCTCAACAACCCTTCTATGTGGGGTAACGGGTACGCGTCATTTTTCGTCACTGCGTTGACTTTGCGTGAGTCCAGGCAGAGCCTATTTTTGCCAGGTTTTCTCACCAGAACAACCGGAGAGCTCCACGCACTTCGGCTCTCCTCGATCACCCCCAAGGAAATCATGCCATCGAGCTCGTTGAAGAGAAGCTTTTGGATCGCCGGAGACACTGGGTAGTGCCTCTTTTTGATCGGCTCCACTTCGGCAGTCACGATCACATGTTCCTCTAAGCTGGTCTTACCGAGGCCAAGTTTCGTGAAAGACGGGTACTTATCTTTAACCGCCTGTAGAGCCTCTGTTTGTGCTGGCGAGAGAACCCGCATCATCGGGTCTGTGTTCGTGTCTAATTGAGTAATCTCAGAGATTATATCGGGAGCGACTCTAAACGTTTTCCAGAAGTTCACTCCAAGATATAAAACTTGTTGTAAGGACGGCACAACATAAAATTCCAAATTCTCTGTCTTGTTCTTCCATGTTATAGGAATAGTCACTACACCTGTGATATTTTGTTTGTTTCCGTCCGCAGTTCTTATATTAGAATTAATTTTTTTCATCGGTAATGCGTTGTCATCAATAAACTTTATTGCACCCTTCCCCAAATAACTTACAGACGCGCCACTGTCCAAAAGACCTAACACCGTACCGTTTAATAGTTTGACTTTCGCGTATGGTCGGTTATCGTCCTCTGTCTGCAGGACAGTGGCCTCTAAACTCCTAAACCTATTTCTCTTTACTGCAAACTTTTCTCGCAGTTTCTTTATCCTAATAAAATTCTTCTTTTTTCTTTCATCTAAAGCAAGATCTTCATAAAAGATTCTTTTACGGGCCTCTTCGTAGTCTAGGATACGCTGGTGGAGACTTCTTCTTGCAGGTATTATCTTTGCCGTTTCTTGCTCATCATTTTGTTTGTTTAATCTTTTTAAAATGCTTATTGTTTTAGGTTCTGCTCCGGGAGTTTGTCCATTGGACGAACACTCCCGGATGCATCGCCCATCACAGAGTTTTCCGACGTTTTTTTTACATGAAGGACATACCAAAAGAGGAACTTTAGACTGACCACTCTGGAAACAAACTAGGGAGTGAAAATGGGACGAACACTGGTTATGGACATCACTACGAACTTGGTTCCTATCGTCAGTATATCTATTTCTATTTATTTTGCGTTTATTGTAATTAGTCTTTAATGCACATATGTTTTCGGAGTCATGATCAATGTATTCGTCTTCCACCTCCGATTGGGTTCGTAATTCGCTTACGCCTCTTCCTTTAAAGCGGGTTTCCCTTGCGTTGACATGCTTCTCTGCCCGACGACAGGCAGATTGTAGGTCAGCAAGAGAGAAAACTGTACAGCCGAAAACCAATGACGCATTTTTATCGTGTAGATTTTGGCGAAGGATTGCGATGAGTTCCTTCTCAGGCAATTTAATCCTCATTTGAAAAACGAGTGCCTTGTCATTCGAAAATAACTCGTCACAATTCTCGCCAAGAAACTGTTTTCTGTCTATTATCTCTTTCATTATTTCATGATCAGAGTCTGACGATCTGAATTGACGTATTAGCTCTCTTTTGAGATCATGATAGTTGAGGAATCTTTCATCTGAACGCCCTTCTAAAAATTGCCAGTACCACCTCTCGGCCACACCGGTCAAAAAGTAATGGAACCGGCAAAATAGTTATTCCTCGCAGACGTTCAGTCTCTGCTGCATAGTTTCTATGCGGAAAATAAAACTCTCCACCGGCATTGATTTTGCGTTTCCATCAAACTTGATGTTCCACTTTTGGAAATCACATTTCTGGCTAAAACGTGGAGGATCAATACCGGTAGATTTGTCGGTGTTAGCCAACCTGTCATTTTGATGGGGATGAAATGCTTCTTGACATTCTATCAGTGTAGGCTGATTTCTTGGAGTTGAACCTTGAGGGGTATGCCTTTTGTCGTCGTACTTTTGTTGTAACTCAAGAGTCTCAACTTTATGAGTCAACATTTCTAATTTTTTATTTAGGCTACTATTAATGTCCTCTAATTTTTTCTCGAATATCGAACCAAATTTCAAATGATTCTCTTGGACCACCCCTAACATTGCCTCTTGAATGATTTTTAAAAGATGGTTGTCTACTGTTGGGACGCCTGATGCTCTCTGAGCGTCGTGGCGAATACCGGCTACGCTCCTTAGTGGATCGGCTGTTGCACCTTTTTCTTCGAGCTGGTCGTCAAGATTGGCTTTGTTAATTAGGTCGTCAAAGAAAGTACTATTACCCATCTCTACTGGCCTACTAGGGTCTGCTGAATTTGTTCTCCCCTCTGCATAATTTGCAAAACCTGAAACTATATCTTGGCGATTCTGCTCCACTAAAACCCCTTTTGGTTGACTAAGTATAAACCTTTCAGAACCTTCTGTTTCTTGACTACTCTGTCTGTAGTCAATTTGACTACGAGTGTCCGCCCTCTCTAAGTGCTCACGAGTTCTTTGTCTCGTATGTAACCCAATCCCCATGTCCGGAGGATTTTTCGGGATAGCCCCTGTTTTTCTATTGGGATTATTCATTTCCCACTTATGATTTATATTATTTAAAGTTAAGTATACGGTATATTGAATATACGGTATATTTGGTCCAGCATGGGTGTCGTACCTCTTCTGTGCGTTGACGTATGCTGAACTCAATCATATGTATACATAATTATATTTTACAATTCTAATAATACTTTTGTTGTTGTAAATACTTATTTCTAATAATAACGTATTTCATACGTATATTTGTGTTTTATTATTTTCCATGCAATTTGTTGTTGTTATTACTTTTGTTATGCTTTGTAACTCGGTGGCATTCACTCGTGTAAATATGTAATTTACATTTCTACTCAATTACCGGTGCAGTGCTATTGGAGCAAAACCCGTTACAATTCTTTAAACCTACAGGGTGCTTATAAAAAAATAAAAACGAAATAATTATTATTAATATATATACATTATTTTGTATATATATTTTTTTTTATGTTTATTTTGAATATTATTTATTTTTGTATTTTCAAACCCTGGTCCCGCTGAGCTGGTTTCTGCTGTAGGGGGGATTTTGGAAGGCGTCCAAAATCGTCCTTACAGAGCACGACAGTCGTAGTCAAACACCACAAGAGTGAAGTGGTTAAATGAAGTAAGCTAAAAAATTGTATTTATCTACTTGTATGTTATTATATCATTATATGTAATGAATTATACTTTTTATATATGTGTATATTTGTATTCTATGTATATATATATATATTCTTTTTTTCTCTTATACTTTTAAATGTTTACAATGCTTGTTGCCTCTGTTGCTGTTGCTTTATTTATTGACAACTTAATTTTGACAAAATTTTTTACTTCTATTATTGGTACTACAATTAGAACAGTTCGCCACAGGGTATTTGTGGCACGGAAGGTTGGTTTCGCTTTCCCAAGATATGATTCTAAATGTCAAAGCAAAATAAATAGTCAATTCAATATTCAATTGAAGTAATTATTTGTAGTGGGAATTTATTGCGTAGATACATATTCCTTATTTTTTTTTGACACGACTCGCAAGACAGAATGTAATTTTTAAATTCTCTATATTAACTTCGCGTGCCCGTGGCTGGCTGGTCAGATTTTGTGATCAATTTTGAACCCATGTTACGTCCACGTCCATGTCCACGTCCAACACAAAACAAATAAAAACATATTTAAACATCCAGTAAGCACTTACCCCACTTTTCCTGACAGTTTCCAACGACGCCGGCGCCGACGCCGCTTTTACATAATTCACACGTGAATGTTTGTCAAACAAAAGGATAAAGAAAAAACCACCCATAAAAATTAAAATTTTTCATCTAAATTCTCTAATCGCAGAAATTGATATGGGAGCCCCTCGATCCTGGGCCATTTTTTTTTATTGTAGGAGAAAATAATCGAAACAAACATTTGACATCAGATGTTAAAATTGAAAAAGCTCAGATCATTTTATTCTGAGCACTTAGAGCACGCTCATACTCTGAGCAAATAAGAAACACGAACATTTATCTTGAGAACTCTTTGACTGCTCTGAACTAATTTATGAAAACGCCAAATGACAGAATATTGTGAAAACTTGTTGTTCTATCTGTATGTTGATATCGACAACAAAAAACACGACATCAATAAAAATACAATTCAGTAAATAAAAATGTAAGTTAAAGTAAGCATAAAACATGTATGTCTCGTTTCATTTGCTGGGTTCATTTGTGCGTGAGCTAAGATTTCTCTCTCTCTCTCCACCACCAAAACCATGCAGCGCAGCCGACTGCGCAGCACACACCGCAGACAGTCCATAAAGGGCGACGAATATCTGATGCCAGTATCGATATTTAAAAAATGTATAAGGGCCTTGCGGCCGAACCCGGGACCCGATCACTACCAAATTTTCGAAAAAGTATTGTTTATTGGGTATACACATGTGTGTAAAATTTGAAGAAAATCGGGTAAATTTTTTAAAATTTTTGTTTGGGAGCCCCCCGAAATTTAATAGAAAGTGTTGTCTCCGGAAATACACATGTGTGCAAAATTTCAATAAAATCGAGCCATGGGAAGTGGGTTAAAAATTGATCGCAAGAATCCACGACAGACGACCGACCGACGACCCACGGGCAAGTGAAGTTAATATAGAGAATTTAAAAAGAAAAAACAGCAGGCGCGTCGCTATAATATTCAATTTCACTTAGCTGTTGATTTGTGTGGCAGTCCTAATGTTTCAAATTTAATGTAATATGTATATAAATCCTTTAAAATTTGTAATATTAAGATGTCGGCGACTAAAACAGTTCTGCCTGACAGAATTACCATAATGCTTGCAATTTACCACAGGATAGACTTGCGGGAGGGTGCGCCTAGGATCTATTTCCATTAAATAAAGATGTCCCGGATCGGTTAAACTTGTTTTGCCCAATATTGTATTTAAATGAATACATTTTATTTTGGGTGCCTTGCAACTAAAATATATTTTAAAACAAAACAAAAAGAAAAACATTGAAAAACAAGAAACAAGTAATGATGATCACTGACAGCCTGTCATTTGAAATATTGACAGAAGTCAGCTGCTTTTATGGACTAGAATATTTATATTGGCAAAGATTTCCTACATAAAACGACGAAAGTTTTATTTCACACAGAGGGTGCTGGGGAAGCATAGGTGTATTTTAGATAATTATTTTACTAGAAATTGGTTTGAGTGTTTGATGTAAGTGTATGTTAATAATTGTTTAAGTGTTGTATGATCGTTATTCATGTTTCATGTTTAATAGTAATTGTGACTTTTATAAAGTTTAAAAAGGGACGGGAAATATTGACAGAAGTCAGCTGCTTTTATGGACTAGAATATTTATATTGGCAAAGATTTCTTACATAAAACGACGAAAGTTTTATTTCACACAGAGGGTGCTGGGGAAGCATAGGTGTATTTTAGATAATTATTTTACTAGAAATTGGTTTGAGTGTTTGATGTATGTGTATGTTAATAATTGTTTAAGTGTTGTATGATCGTTATTCATGTTTCATGTTTAATAGTAATTGTGACTTTTATTAAGTTTAAAAAGGGACGGGACGGAAATTACATTACAGGATTATTCAAAAAAAAAAAGGACAAATAGCGAATTTAGAAAAAAAGAAAGAAAAGAGACTTTCGCATAAAATGTTCCAGAATGTTCTATGATATGGAGGTGGCTTTGCTAGCCGATGGGAAAAGCAAGAACAGGCAGTTGAAGAATTATCATCAGCGAAGAGAGCTGTTCCGGGCGTTCGGGTCGAAGACGGTAAAAAAAAGAAAAAAGGAAAAAACCATTAATTGAGTAGACTTGAAAATAAGCTAAAGTTCTGTGAACAGAAAAACGCCATTTTTTTTTGCGTAAATCGAACTAATCGAATTTTTTAAAACTTTTTATAAATGGATACTCCTAAATTTTTTTAAAAAAGTGAACATAGTGCAAACACACTAAACACCATTTTTACTTAATTCGAACTAATCGAAATTTTAAAATCTTTTTATAAATGGATACTCCTAAATTTTTTTAAAAAAGTGAATATAGTGCAATCGCGCTAAACGCCACTTTTTTTGCATAATTTCAACCAGGTGCTAAAGAGTGAATCGCCTAGTTCCTTTCATAAACCAAAAAAAAAAAACAACACATAAAAATTAAAATTTTTCTTGTAAATTCTCTAATCGGAGATACACACACACACACACACACTGCGTGCTCGTCTTGTGGCAAAATCATCCACAAAATTATGCAGCGGCAGCGAACAGCGCCGCTCACAAAGCACAGAGCTCAGACTTTGCCGTGATCTGATGCGATATAGCGATATTTAAAAATTGTATATTGGGGTCCCCAAGGGGCCGATCGCCCCAAATTTTCACAAAAAAGTGTTTTCCATCGAAGACACGCATGTGTACAAAATTTAAAGAAAATCGGGTAAATTTTGTAAAATATTTGTATGGGAGCCCCCCGAACCCGAGGTCCGAGGGGCCTCATTTAATAGAAAGTATTGTCACCGGAAATATACATGTGTGCAAAATTTCAATAAAATCGGGCCATGGGAAGTGGGATAAAAATTGATCAGAAAATCTGACCAGCCAGCCAGCCAGCCAACCAGCCAGCCACGTGCACGCGAAGTTAATATAGAGAATTTAAAAAGAGGATTTAATAGTTGAAAACTACATCCAAAACCATCAGTGTAGTTTACATTAATACAACAACAACCATTGTGCCAGCGTCGGAGCTTTTCAGCTCATCCAAAGCGTCGGAGCTTTCTCAGCTTACCCAAGACACGAGCCACGAGTCACAGAATAATTTCTTAATTGCAACTATAATAATCAGGAAGAAAAAGAAAGAGGACTGCTTCCCAAACTGCGCGGCTGAGTTTCCTTTTATTTTTGGTCTTGAAATTTGAGTTTAATTTTTATGATTTTGATTGAGTTTTTTTTATTTAAATTGAGTTTTAATTTTATTAACTTTGAGATAAGATCGAGTTTTCTTTATCCGAATTTAAGATTGAGTTTCTCTACTTTTGAGTTTCTTCATCGATTTTATTTTAAATCGAGTTTTTTTTTTGAATTTATTTGATTCAGTTAATGTATAATCGAGTTTTTTTTGATTTTTTTTTGTTTTATTTAACATTCACTTAAACAATAGTGTAAACTGCACTCAGTAGTTTTATAAATCATTAACCAAATTTTGCAACAGGGTCGTCAACGAGATCATGCCGGCAAGATATCTTTGAGCTCAACCAAGTAAGTGGCAATTGCTTAATTTTTATATACACCAGTTTTTTTTTTACTTCTAAATAATTGATTATTCTTCGTTTTTTTTTTTTTTATATTTTGAGTTTTTTTTTATTAAATTTCCTTTTTTTTATTTATTGCAATTTAATTGTACTAACAATAATTTGGTTTATCCTGGTTTTATAATTACAAATGAACTATAAATTCTTTGAAAATACATATATTTTTTTAACATTCCAATTGAACTTTAAAAATATATTCATATACTTTTATTGCTAAACATATTTCCATAATATTTTAATTTGAATTTTTTTACATACGTTATTCTAATTTGAAGTTTTTTTTTTGAATAAAAAGTAACAAATGTATTTGAGAAACGAAAAGATGAATAGTTGAGTTCTTATTGCCGTTGCCCATTGGGTGGGAGGCATAATTCCTTGTTGCTTTATATTCTTTTAGTGGTCCTCACCATGAGTGAGTACATCAACTTGGCTGTAGGTGTGTGGCTGGGATTAGTGATCCCACGGTGATTTCTCTCGGCGCTTTACAGATGACGACGTGACGGACCATGGACGACCGGACGAAGTCGACCATTTCCTTCATGATTTTATGAGGCCTCTGTACTGGTGCAAGCAAGACATTCCTTTTAGATTTAATTAGCTATTAAGTGAAGAAGAAAATTTCCTAAAAGAAATCGAATTTTCTTTTGTTAATTTTAAAGTAATTTTAATGTAGAGTAATATAGATGTAAGTTTAGTATATAAAAACAAAGGAATGACCTGGTTGCACCGGGACTGAGGGGACGTTATCCTTTATCCCCTCCTTGATCCAGCCCCTTTTTGATTCCACTTGCCTTTTTTTATTTGTTTTATATAATTAAAATCTTTGTTAATGACGAGGTGTCACTGGTAAGTGACAAGGAACGCCCGTCCGACGAGCTAAGCCGAGCAACCGCGAGAGTGTCGCGACGTCCTTGCCATTGGCAGAACCCCTAGTGGGACCTCGCTCCATAACAAATGGCGCCCAACGTTAATTGGCTTTACCCATCGATTCTCGAGAGGCACGAATCTCCAATAGGAAGTTTCTGGCTTTCGACAAACGATGGTAGTCAATCTTTCCCTTTATTTTTTTATTTTTACCTTTTTTTTATAACGTAACACAACTTAAATACCTCTAGTTTTCTTATTTTAATCTTTTATTAAAATTTCAATAAATTTCAGCTTTCCTCTTACCGGGTGGTCCTTGTCACTTACCAGTGACACCTCGTCATGAACAAAAAATTTTAATTGTCGTGTCGACTTATATAGAAAATGGAAAATCGGAATCAAAGGGTCTGGAAAAAGGAGGGAATAAAGGGTAACGTCTCTCAGTGCTGGTGCAACCAGGCCATTCCTTTGTTTTTAATTTCTAAACACTTATAGCTATATTACTCTAAACTAAAATTGTAATGAAATTATCCAAAAGAAAACCTTCCTTTTCTTAAAAGATAATATAATTTCTTTTAAATTAAATTATATAGGAAATTTTCCTTTTCACTTATTAGCTAATTAAATCTAGGAATGATTAAATCTAAAACGAACGACGTCATTGCACCTGTACCGAGGCCCTACAAAATCACGAAGAAAAAGGTCGGCTTTACTATGTCCATCTGTTCGCAGTCGGTCGAGTCATACCTGAAAAGCGCCGAGAGAAATCACCGTGGGATCACCAATCCCAGCCACACACCTAGAGCCGACTTGTCTACTCACTCATGGTGAGGACAAAAAAAATATAAAGAAAGGAATTATACCTCCCACTCAATGGGCAACGGCAATAAAAACTATTTATCTTTTCAAATCTTAAATAAATTTGTTACTTTTTTATTCAAAATTCAAATTAGAATGACGTATGTAAAAATTCAATTTAAAATATAATGGAAATATATTTAGCAATAGAGTATAGTAATATATTTTTAAGATTCAATTGGAATGTAAAAAAAAATATATGTATTTTCAAAAAAAATTATAATTCATTTGTAATTATAAAAGAAGGATAAACCAAATTATTGTTTGTGCAATTAAATTACGATAAATTAAAAAAGGAAATTTAATAAAAACTCAGAAATTTAAAAAAAAAGAATTATCAATTACTAAATACTGCTCTTAGTAGCCAATGGGTGTATAAAAAAGATACATGTAAATGAACTTACTTGAGTGTTTTCAAAGAGATCCTGCCGGCATGATGTCGTTGAATCACCTGTTGTAACACTGTGGAGAATTATTGCTAACTACTAAACGCAGTTTACAATAGATATATTAAAAAAGGAAATTCGATAAAAAAACCAAAAAAACTCAATTTTAAATTGAATACAAAAAAAAAACTAAAAAAAAGGTAAGTAATTCGATTTTACTTTGAATGAAAATAAAACTCAAACGTAGAGAATACTCAATTTCAAATTAGCTGAAGCAATAAAAAAAAATCAGAAAAACAAAAATTGAATCAATTTTTAATGAAACTAATATCAAAAGAAAACTCAAGAAAGTAGCAAGAAATCAATAAAAAAAAAAATTTTAATTAAGAAAAGAACTCGGTCCACGGTTTGAGGAGCACTCGAACAACTCGATCCACTTTAATAGTTCGGGTTTTTGCCTCTGATGCGACGCTGACTTGATGATCGTAAATTGAATATTTATCAAATTGGAGAGCTTTTGTCTCAAGTAACTCTCGCTCTTGTAAACTGCGTTCGCACTTTTTTTTTCTATTGCGAATTTCTTTGTTGTAATTATGGTGCCCTTTTTGAACAATTTCTGCACACTTTGTCTCTGCAGAGACTTTTTAAAACTTGGTAATTTTAGGTTCTAATTCCACTTGTTTAACTCGCCGTTTTCTAATAATTGTTTGGCGCCCTCGTACTTCATAATCTTTACATGTATTATAGAAAGACACTTTTAAAAATTGATTTTTATGTACTCGCACTTTTTTAAATTTTTGTTTTAACAAAATGGAGTTTCCACTAATAGAAATTTTGATTTTGTCTTAAATCTTTGAATTTTATAAAAAAAAATTTATGAACGATTAGCGCATTTGTGCTCTTTTACTATAAAGATGGCGTTACCACTTTTATTCAAAGTTCGATCTTCCACTTCACAATTTTTTTACATTTTAAAATTTTAAAACTTCAACTTTATTTTCTTGTATATACATCTGCAGCCTTTGCTTTCAAAAACAGTTTTTTTTTTATTTTACAAAAAAAGGAAATAGTCTCAGTACTAGTCTTTGACTCGAATCTCTTGATGGGAAATTCCCAACTGCCGCTAAAAATTCTGTCTCCGCCTTAAGAAACCTTTTCTTTTTTCCGAACCTTCTAAAAAAAGAATTCCTCTTGCTTTCCTTTTTCTTTACGTCAGTTACTATACCCTTTTATCTTTATTACATCTTTGTCCTTTTCGTCGGCCGTCCCAAAATCGCTATCTGATTTTATTAAAATTTTGGCGCCTAAATTTATTTCCCCTAAAATAGACATTCTATCTTTGTTTGTCTCTTGTGGAAACCAATTCCATCATCCCGTCCTTTTTTAAATTTTAGTCACATTTACTAACGACATAAAACACGAATATCATACATTTAACACCTACAATTAATGTTAAGTACATACATTTAAATATTTTTACAGCGAACCCTCAAACCAACTTTACCCCAACATATATTTTGTCTCTTTTGCTTCCCCACCACCAACTGTGTACAATGGAGCATTTGTCATTTCATCTAAAAAAAACCTTTCCACCACAATCACTCTAGTCCATTTTTAAGCGGCCGATATTTGTCAAGATATCAATTGACAGATATCGGTCAATAATATCTCTAGTTGTCAATCTCGGTGCGGTGTCTTTTGTGTTTTCTTTTATTCATAATTGCAATGTAGTTGTCAAAATTACTTTGTTTTTTTTTATAATTTGTAATTGTTTGTTTTATTTGTATTTTTATTTAAAATTAGTTCGTAAATAACGTCGCGTGTGAATTAAAGTGTATTGTGTCGGATAGACTGGGGGAAATATCCGCCGCTAGTCTACAAGATAACTAGGATTAGGGAAAACAAATGCAGTTTATTTGCATTTTTGGGATCATGGGACTCTGTTAGCTGTCGCACAAAACAACAGGTTAGTGGGTTTTATTATTTTGGAGGACATGCATTCTGCTCTTGTTCCTTCCCTTTTTATTTTCAGGTTCTGTGAATTCGACGTTGACATGTTAATGCAGTGGAATCGACGTCTGCGTTGGCGTCGACGTCACTTGTCAAGACAGTTGGGTAAGTGGTTTTTGATTGTTACCTATATGTATTTAAATTTGTTTTTGTGTTGGACGAGGACATGGACGTGACGATGTGTTATACGTGGACGATATACGATCGAAATTGAGCCAGAATCTATTCGACTTGATCGCCAAATAAAACAATGCGAGGATGCAGCGGACAGCCATTGCCACTAGTACAGTGGAGGGTCTTCTCATCCTTGGCGGATCGGCCTCGTCACAGAGGCTCCTCGCCGGTGCATTGAGTAGCGATCCGCCAGGATGAGATGAAACCTCTACTGACGAGTATGACTTCCCACAAAATCATGGAGGAAACCGACAAAGACAAGACATACCATGCTAGAACGGACTTACGAGAATCTGAAATGTTGGAGGCTACCGAGGGCAATCTATCAAGCTACACACCAGCCGTTTCGATATTAAGAAGATACATACCTCGATATACAAATATATCTAAAGAAAAATTTGTAAAGGAAAGGAAGAAAAAAATTTAAATTCAGGAAAAAGAAGAATGAAATTAGATTCAGGGGAAACTCAAAAGAAAAGGAAATTTTTTTAATGAGAGGCCAAAACAAGAAAACTGGCGCTGTCCCCAAAAGATTGGCAAATCTCGGATCAGGGATGTTAACGAGGCAGTCAGCCCGAAGGGGGGGTCAGATGAAAGGAGATCAAGTAGACAAAAACAGTAGCGTGATGGGCATGCCAATCCATGGAGATTTCTGCTTTGGCAACTCCGGTTTGCTAAGCCCATTAGCATCAAGTGCTCAGGTCGATCCTTCTGCAGGTGAACAGCCAAACTCCTCAATGACTTTGACTGGTCCACCGATTCATGTAGAAACAGGAGACGTAGGTAATCACCAGGTACATAATTCTTTCGGAAATATAATAGGAAGTATGAATTTCGATGACGAATCAGATTTATCTATAGGCCATTTCCAAAGTGGTTGTAACAAAAAACTAGAATTGCACAACCGTGGTCAACAAGAGGTTAATTTAAGCCAGCCATTAGGCGGGCAATAACTGACTCAGATAATACAGGTCGCCATATCTGGGGCTTTAGAAAGGGAACAAGTCAGGTTTAGGGACCAGTACCGCCAACTAGAAGAGGTCACGAAAGGCCTGACCCAACAACTATCGCTGCTGACATCTAAGGTCGCAGCACTTGAGACCCAGCAGCAAAGTTGTGAGAGGTACTCTACTCCACAACCTCAAATAGACCAAGCAGCGTGTCGCTCAACACGGATGCCACCACATACTCGAGAGTCTTATCATCGGTCCCAAAGCATAAATGTTTCATACCAAAGAACTACGCGTTATAACTCTAGTTCCGATATGCATAAGTGGAACATAAAGTATGATGGGTCAAAAAGGTCTATGTCGGTGGAAAGTTTTATATTCAGAATTGAAACGATCCAACAGCGAAATAATCTCACCACTGAAGAGCTCTTCAGCGGTTTCCACCATCTTTTGGCAGGCGTTGCAGAAAGATGGTATTGGCAATGGATGGAGGAGCACCCTGACGATGTCATGCTCGATTACTACGACTTGAAGAGAGAGCTACTTCGTCAGTTCAGGACAGCTAGCTCCGACCATGAGTTGCTCAGAGCCATCATGGACAAAAGACAGAAGCCAGGCGATAATTGCGACGAGTTTTATTCCAGTGTGATGGCACTGGTTTTTCAGCTGAAGAACAAGTTGCCTGAGATGGAACTCGTCAAAATTCTCCGCCAAACCGTTAGTGACAAAGTGGCAACGCTTATTTTCGGCTATACGTTGTGTAACGAGTTTGCTCGGGTGACGCTCGCCGGTCACCCAGGGTTCGTATAGCGGAGTGTTACAAATTAAAAAAAGAGAACTTTATTTACTTCATTGTTTCCATCTGGTTTATTCATTATTTTGCCTTACGCTCTAATACTAAGACTAATATAACAATGTAATAATAAAATCGAATACTAATAATATAATGATAAAAATACAGGAGGGGGGGGGGAGGGTTCAACGGAGTGTTAGTCGGACCGCTTGTCCGCTAACACTATGCGGAGTATTGAGTGAGTGTAGTACTCGCTCAATGGGGTTCGTATTCTGATACGAACGGCGCAGCACCACTACCAAGGCAAAGTGAATATTAGTGCCTGGCTGGGTATGCGTTTGTGCGGACCAGAGCTGTCCGGGCGTTTGTACGTCGGTACAGACGGTGTACGGGGTCGTCGAGGCAGAGTGAATATGAGATCAGTCAGTGCCTCGACGAGTCTACGAAATTGTGGTGAACCTGAAGTGAGCACTCTGCTCACTCAGTCACCTAGGCCGGGAGTATTCGGACTTCGGTGCGAATGGTGCAGCACCTCTTCACAAAGCAGAGTGAATATCAATCAGTCAAAGCTTGTTCAACGGTGCAAAGAAACTGAGTGAGCAGAGTGAATATAGATCATTCAAAGCTCACTTCAGTCGCACACGGCGGAGTATTAATAGGGCGGACTAGTATGGCCAAATACCAAGCAGCGTGAATATCAATCAGTCAAAGCTTGGTAATTTCGCACAAAAATTCCTTCCTATACAAAGAGGTTCGTACAGAACGGTGAGACAGAGCTCTGGTCGCCGTAATTTCTGGACGACTTGCTTAGTGTTTCTGGTCCCCATGTCATTACTTTGAAATATTAATTAGTTGGGAATTTTGTGGTGTTTTGTCACCGAAGTAAAATTCCACTACGTACTTGTGTATTGACATGCGGACCAGTGTTTGCACTTGATACGCGACATTAAACCATATGTGCGAGCCGGTGTATATTATACGATGTATTGTCGTATGTATATATATACGTCGTGCCGAATGCATGGTATATCGTTGTACGACACCGTATGCTTGCCTGTTTGTTGGCTGCACTTTGTGTGTGCCGTACGACGGTGCGTATATGCATGTTGTGCTATGGGCGGACGGACGTTTCGGACATTAGTTGTAGGGTGTGTGACGTAGTCGATTTAAATCAACTTCGTTACATTCCCCTCCTACTTCGGGGTGGGAAAGAGAGGAAAAAATAATAGTATATTTATATCTAAGAATGCATTTGGGGTGAATATATTTACACACAATTTAGAAATAATTATAACTATCATTTATATATATATTTAATATGCTTATGACTATTTATTTATGACCTCGGTCGGCTTGGTCACATCTATTATTTTTTTTCTTTATGGGATGACCTTTATTGTTGTTGTGCCGCCCCAGACCGAGTTAACAAAAAAATTCATATTCAAGAGTTTAAAGGTATTTTTTTTTCAATAATAATAACAATGATGTAATAATTTTGTTTTTTTCCAATAATAATACCGATGATGTAATAATAATAGTAAGTTTAATAATATCTATATATATATATTTTTTTTTTTTTTTTTTTTTTAATAAAAGTAATAATAATTTCCAGTTAATAAAGAAGTAATAATAATTTTCAATTAATAACCAAAAATAATTTTCAAAAATAATTTTCAGTTAATAATAAAACAATAATAATTTTCAGTATCAAAACGTTGTGTTTCATTTGCAACTAAAAATTCCTCGTTGGTTTCGGCTGTACAACGATGCTAGAGTTGTCGGTTGACCGGAGGTGGATAGTGTCGCTTGTTACTTGGGTGCCGTATACGAAACCCTGCGGGCCCGACAGCCGGAATCTCCTCTTCTTGTTGGTGGTTTGTGGTCGAGGTAATGGAATTAGGAACCCCTTAAACCTGTTGAGGTTACAGCCCTGGCTTTGGTCGACTACCACAAACCCAGATAGTGGTCGGCGGGTTTGTGTCAACGGAGTGGTGGTAACGGCAGGAACGGAGGCAGTGACGGCTGGAACAGAGGCGGTGTCTTGAGCGTAGGCGATTTCTGGAGTGGAGACGGTGATGGCTGGAACGGTGGCGGTGACTGGAACGGAGGCGGTGACTGGAGCGGAGACGGTGACTGGAGCGGAGACGGTGACTGGAGCGGAGATGGCGACTGGAGCGGAGACGGTGACTGGAGCGGAGAAGGTGGCCGGAACGGAGGCAGTGACTGGAGTGGAGACGGCGGTGGCTGGAACGGTTGCGGTGATGGTGAAGGATGGAACGGTGGCAGTGACGGTGACGGATGGAACGGAGGTGGTAGCGGTGATGCCTATGCTGGGTGGACCCTTCACTGCGACCGATTCAATGTTGACGGTGACAGGCGGCATGGTCCTACTCATTGGCAAGAGGGCTCTCGGTTCCATAACTGGTTTCCGTTCTGCTGGGGATGAGGTGTCCACGAGTTGCGGAGCCACTCTACGCAGTGTCATCAGCTCTTGGCCGGTGAGCGGACGGGAGGGCGGTGGTGGCTTCTTTGTCCAGGCGTTGGCCCTGGTTAGTTGTTGCGGGGTTTTCTGCGGTGGTGCGGTGACTGGTCGGGGTCGGGTGCGTCGGCGTATACCGGGTGCAGCTGGTGTGTCAATAAATTCGGCTAGTCGGTTTGACATGTCGGCGGTGACTGATGGTTTTTCGTCTATACCCACGACTTGACTATTTTCGGTCGGGGTGGTACATGGTAGTTGCTTGCCGAACGCCTTGGCTAAGTTCGGACGGACCAAGGCGATGGCGCCGGTTAGTGCATTCAGTCGTTCGGCGGTTTCCGGTTCGGTATTTAGACTGACATTGGGAGTGGTGGGTATGCGAAGCTCTCGTCCATAAGGGTTATTCGACGGTTCTATTTTCCCCTCTGTGATTAGCGGGTCGGTTTCGCTGTTGATGACCACTTGCATCGCTGGATTTCTGCGTTTATACCTTTGTTTAAATGGCCGGTGGTGCTTAAAGCGAATCTCATGCTCGGTGACGGTGGTTGGGTTTTTAAGGGTTTTGAATTTCGGTAAATCTTCGGCTAGGAATCTGTCCGGCTGCTCTCTTTCGGTAGCCAGACTACGGAGTATCGGTATATTCGGTTCGGTTTCGGCTGTTATGACTTCGCTGCCTCGGTTTATTGTAAAGTTGTGCCTAGCCAAGAAATCTGTTCCTAGTAAGAATTTGTCCATTAGGTTCGGAATGTAAGCAAACTCTTGTTTGAATGTCAAGTCTCCCCAGCCCAGAGTGAGCGTATAGGCCTGGTAAGCGACAACGGTTGATTTATTGGCTAATGCAAATGTGATATTGATGGGTCGAGCGGGTATTCGTTTGGCCATGCAAATTTTCCTAATGGCTTCGCCAATACATGACGTTCCCGCGCCGGTGTCGATCACTGCCCTGTACTGGAGTTGGCCAAATCGGATCGGTAGTGTATACGATGTGAGACTAGTGGTAGTGATGGGGCGTCTAACGTCTCACTGGCTTGGACGTCCCGTTGCGCCGCACATCTGCAGTGTCTACTTTGGATTCCGTTTGTACAGCAGTATGAACAGAATAATCGTTGGTTTTGGCATGTTTGCCTTCGGTGTGCAGGTTGACCACACGCCCAACAGCAGGTTCGTCGATCATAGACTTGCGCCGGGGCTGGGGTGCTACCGGTGGTTGGTGTGACGGTTGCGACTCGCCGGTTTGTGTTACATCGGTGGGGCGAGCGGCCTGGAGCGACCTGTGCGGTTGCGTTGACGGTTGTTGGTGCGGGGCGGTCTGGCGGCAGGGCGGTGCTGTTGGCTGCGATGACTGTCGCTGGTACGGAGTGGTCTGGCGGAATGGCGGTACGGTCGGTTGTGTTGGCGTTATGATGGGCCTTGTGGCGGGCAACTCGCTTCTTAGTTGCTCAAAGTCCTCAGCTAGCGCTGTTAGTTCTGCTAGAGTAGTGAACTCTCGCCGCTTAATATAGTGCCGGTACTCTGGGCGGAGATTCTCGTATATCCGATCGAGTTTGTCTTCCGCCGTTAACGACGCTTGCCACCTCATCATGGCTTGGATAGCGGTAATGTAATCTTTACATCTCTCTTGCTAATGCGTGCGGTTTCGAATACGGTCTAGGAGCTGGGTGGCGTACCGCCGCGGTAAAAAGAATTGGCGTAGTTCTTGTCTGAAATCTGCCCAGTTTTGGATGGACTCTTTGTTGTTCCGGTACCAGACCAGAGCGGTACCTTTCAGGAGTTCAGGTAAGGTGCGGACAATGCGGTCGAGCGGTATCAGGTAGCATTCTGCTAATTCCTCTACTCGTTCTAGAAATTCTAGAGGGTTGCTATTTCCCTCGTATCGGACGTTCCAACGGCGCACCTTATCCATCACGTCCGCGTCGGACGGACTGTAAGTTGCAGCTGGTCGGTGGCTGCATGCTTCGTGCGGTTGCGGTGTTTCGGTTACTGGGCTCACGGCATTCGGTGTGATGTTTGTTGCTGCTGGCAACAGCTGAGGCAAGACTAGTTGAGGCGGGATCAGCGGTTTGCCTTTGTTGGCGGGTGTTCCTAGTGTATATAAATCTTCGCAAGATTTATGCCGTTTTCGTAGTTCCTCCACGGTTCCCGCGCTGTCCAGCCCGCGTTTGTCGAGTTCTGCCACCAACTCGTCTTTGCGCAGCAGATACAGGCTCGATGAGCTTATCCCTTCTTCGTGGTCCATTATACTTGTAGTGTATATATATAAAAAAAATTCCCTCTCCGTTTGGTGGTAGTTAGTCTGATTCGGGTGACGTATTCACCTCAATCGTTTACGGTTAGGGCCACTAGTTTGTGTGCCAATATTATCCGGTAGTTTTTATTTTCGGTCGGTGGTGCGACTTTTAAAAGTCGTCCCTGCTCGGGCGCCAAATTTGTAACGAGTTTGCTCGGGTGACGCTCGCCGGTCACCCAGGGTTCGTATAGCGGAGTGTTACAAATTAAAAAAAGAGAACTTTATTTACTTCATTGTTTCCATCTGGTTTATTTATTATTTTGCCTTACGCTCTAATACTAAGACTAATATAACAATGTAATAATAAAATCTAATACTAATAATATAATGATAAAAATACAGGAGGGGGGAGGAGAGGGTTCAACGGAGTGTTAGTCGGACCGCTTGTCCACTAACACTATGCGGAGTATTGAGTGAGTGTAGTACTCGCTCAATGGGGTTCGTATTCTGATACGAACGGCGCAGCACCACTATCAAGGCAAAGTGAATATTAGTGCCTGGCTGGGTATGCGTTTGTGCGGAGCAGAGCTGTCCTGGCGTTTGTACGTCGGTACAGACGGTGTACGGGGTCGTCGAGGCAGAGTGAATATGAGATCAGTCAGTGCCTCGACGAGTGTACGAAATTGTGGTGAACCTGAAGTGAGCACTCTGCTCACTCAGTCACCTAGGCCGGGAGTATTCGGACTTCGGTGCCAATGGTGCAGCACCGCTTCACAAAGCAGAGTGAATATCAATCAGTCAAAGCTTGTTCAACGGTGCAAAGAAACTGAGTGAGCAGAGTGAATATAGATCATTCAAAGCTCACTTCAGTCGCACACGGCGGAGTATTAATAGGGCGGACTAGTATGGCCAAATACCAAGCAGCGTGAATATCAATCAGTCAAAGCTTGGTAATTTCGCACAAAAATTCCTTCCTATACAAAGAGGTTCGTACAGAACGGTGAGACAGAGCTCTGGTCGCAGTAATTTCTG
Source organism: Nephrocerus scutellatus (assembly GCA_947095585.1). NCBI lineage: Eukaryota > Metazoa > Arthropoda > Insecta > Diptera > Pipunculidae > Nephrocerus > Nephrocerus scutellatus. The sequence continues at coordinate 78,381,915 of OX352763.1, forward strand.
GACGACTTGCTTAGTGTTTTTGGTCCCCATGTCATTACTTTGAAATATTAAGTAGTTGGGAATTTTGTGGTTTTTTGTCACCGAAGTAAAATTCCACTACGTACTTGTGTATTGACATGCGGACCAGTGTTTGCACTTGATACGCGACATTAAACCATATGTGCGAGCCGGTGTATATTATACGATGTATTGTCGTATGTATATATATACGTCGTGCCGACTGCATGGTATATCGTTGTACGACACCGTATGCTTGCCTGTTTGTTGGCTGCACTTTGTGTGTGCCGTACGAGGTGCGTATATGCATGTTGTGCTATGGGCGGACGGACGTTTCGGACATTAGTTGTAGGGTGTGTGACGTAGTCGATTTAAATCGACTTCGTTACAGTTGTTTTCCGTATCTGACCTCAGGTCCGCTTGTCGACGGGCAGAAAAGCACCTGGCATCCAAAGAAAGTCATCAAAGAATTCGAAAGATAAATGAAGTTCAGCTAGAAGAAGTTATAGAAAGTCCTTTTGACGGTAAAGGAGTGCACGAAGATTTGTGTGCAATAACTACGAAGAAAACCAATCCCGCCTTAGCAAAGTCAATAAAACCTATGTGTAGTAATTTCCTGTTCGAAACCCAGTGCACGTTCCATTTTCATTCTATGACTTGTTTTAAATGTGGTCAGTCTAATGTCCCAATTGTTTTCTGTACTACCTGTCAAATGTCGGAAAACCAAAAACGGGACGAGACATTCGGGGGTGTCCGTCCGGCAATTTAACTCCCGAGGTAACTAGTAGCAATGACATAACGATCCTAAAACGACCAACGATTAAGAAACAAGAAACAAAAATTTAACAAATAAAACCGCCAAACAAGACCTTACATCAGCGAATTGTTGAATATGAGAAAGCTAGGGATAGAATATTCACAGAAGGCCTCGACTTAGACAAATCGAATAAACGCTTCAACAAAATAAAACAACTTAGGGGAAAATGTACACTAAAAAGAAATAGATTAAGAATGATAGAAGCAACAGTTTTACATGAAGACGGGATAATAGGCCTTATGCTAAAGTAAAAATTTTTAATAACGAAGTGATGGGCCTGTTAGACAGTGGCGCATCAGTGAGTTGCTTAGGTAAAGGAGCCTCACAGTTTATTAAACAAAATAATTTAAACATAAAAGAAATAAAGACTGACATCAACACAGCAGACGGTAGCAGACAATATATCGAAGGCCTAGTGTCCATTCCTGTAAGTTGGAATGGAACTTCCGAAGATTTAGAGTTATATGTGGTACCGTCGCTACAACAAAAATTATACTTAGGAATAAACTTTTGGAAAGCATTTAAGCGAATGCCCCAAATGTAATATCGGGTCTTGAACTGATGCCAACAACATCATTGGATCCTACAATGCATATTCTCTCACCCTCACAGACGGAGGCACTACATGCAGTCAAAGCGAAATTTCCGTCATTCGCTACCTTAGGTCTTGGTAAAACAAGACTTGAAGAGCATGTGATCGAGACCGGTGAAGAGGAGCCTGTTAAACAGAGGCACTACCCAGTGTCTCCGGCTATACAGAAGCTTCTCTTTGAGGAACTTGATCGCATGCTCTCACTAGGTGTGATGGAGGAAAGCAAGAGTGCATGGAGTTCTCCGGTTGTGTTGGTGAGGAAACCCGGCAAGAACAGATTATGCTTGAACTCGAGAAAGGTGAATCAAGTCACAAAAAAGGACGCATATCCGCTGCCTCATATTGAGGGTTTATTAAGCCGACTCCAGGATACTCGTTTTATATCGGGGATAGACCTGAAGGACGCCTTCTGGCAGATCCCACTGGAAAAGAAGTCCAGGGAAAAAACGGCGTTCACAGTCCCTGGGAGGCCGCTGTACCAGTATACAGTCATGCCATTCGGCCTCTGTAACGCCGCCCAGAGAATGTGTCGCCTAATGGACAAGGTGATTCCGTCAAGGTTAAAAGAAAATGTCTTTGTTTACCTGGACGATCTCCTTGTCTGTTCACCGGACTTCAAGACCCATATGGATCTGTTAGAGGACGTAGCTGGATGTCTCAAACAGGCTTGTTTGACAATAAATGTCGAGAAAAGCAAGTTTTGCTGCAGGGAGATTAAGTATCTCGGCTATATAGTAGGTAACAGATGTCTAAAAACAGACCCACAAAAGGTAGCAGTAGTAAAAGACTTCTCGGCTCCAAGAACGCCCAAACAGCTTCGGCGATACCTAGGGATGACAGGATGGTACCGTCGGTTTATTCCAAATTACTCCGCGTTAACTGCTCCAATGAAGGACTGTTTAAGAAAAGGTAAGGACTTAAAGTTGACAGATGACGCAGTAAAAGCATTCGAAGAATTAAAAAGACTACTTATTACAGCACCCATCCTAACGAATGCAGACTTTACCAAACCTTTCTTCATTCAATGCGACGCTTCCACTACAGGTGTAGGAAGTGTACTGTTCCAGGTAGATAGTGAAGGGAATGAGGGACCAATTGCGTATATGTCTCAGAAACTCAACTCTGCGCAAAAGAATTATAGCGTAACCGAGCTAGAATGCTATGCTGCAGTTTTGAGTGTGAAGAAATTTCGAGCATATGTAGAAGGGTTACCATTCACCATTATCACCGATCACGCTAGTCTGAAGTGGCTCATATCACAAAAAGACCTGTCAGGAAGACTAGCTAGGTGGAGTCTGAAACTTCAGGCGTTCGACTTCTCTAATGAACATCGAAAAGGCACACAAAATGTGGTCCCTGATGCCCTCTCTCGTGTGCACATGGAAGAAATCATAGATAACGTCGAACGTCTTGATGTCGACCTTGACTCTCCATATTTTTCGTCGGAAGAATACAAAGGATTAAGAAAAACAATAGATGAAAGACAAGACAAACTACCAGATGTCTGCATCTCAGATAATTATGTATATAAGCGAACGGACATACATACAGGGGACACCGTACAAGAAGACAGAGCATGGAAGCTTTGGGTACCGTCGGAGCTGAGAGGGAGTATGTTGAGAGCAGCGCATTACTCGCCAACGTCAGGACATGGTGGTATCCACAAAACGCTATATAGACTAAGACAGAAGTATTTCTGGCCAGGAATGGCAACTGACGTACAGAAACTAATTAGGGACTGTGACACTTGCAAATGTAGTAAGAGTACAAACTTTAGCAAATTTGTGTTGCTAAAACCACTAAGGAAGGCAACTGCGAGCGAAGTGGTCAAGTATTTAGAAGAATCTGTGTTCCATATGTTTGGAGTACCCGAATACTTACATTCGGATAATGGCAGGCAGTTCGTTGCTGAACTGTTTGCCACGTTTTTGAAAAGATACGGGGTCAAGCATGTGAAGACGGCTTTTTACTCGCCACAAGCAAATGCATCAGAACGCGTGTACCGATGTGTGCTCGAAAAAATACGCTCGTATTTGGGAGGTGACTAAAGAGATTGGGACAGACACGTGAGCAATGCTGCATTCTCCCTAAGGAGTGTTGTTCACGAGTCTACTGGTCTTGGACCGTATTATGTCGTATTTGGGTTTCAAATGGCACAAAACGGGAACGCGTTTGATATCATGTGACGCCTTAATGACGTAAAGGACCAATCTGCTTGAGACAAAAGACAAACAGCAACTTATATGAGACAAAGTATTAAAGAACTTAAACTTAGCTCACGCAAAGGCCGAGAAGATTTATAGCACCAGGAGTATGGAGATAAAGTACAAAGTCGGACAAATTGTCTATCGCCGAAGTTTTAAGCAAAGCAACAAGGCTTCAAATTACAATGCAAAGCTAGCTCCAAAGTGCGTTAAAAGTATAATTTTAAAGTCCCTATATGAGGTAGGAAACACTTCAGGACTAAAAGTAGGTAGGTAGACATTTATTATTTATTATTTATTATTTATTATTTATTTTATTTATTATTTATTATTTATTTTATTTATTATTTATTATTTACTTTATTTATTATTTATTATTTATTTTATTTATTATTTATTATTTATTTTATTTATTATTTATTATTTATTTTATTTATTATTTATTATTTATTTTATTTATTATTTATTTTATTTATTATTTATTATTTATTTTATTTATTATTTATTATTTATTTTATTTATTATTTATTATTTATTTTATTTATTATTTATTTTATTTATTATTTATTATTTATTTTATTTATTATTTATTATTTATTTTATTTATTATTTATTATTTATTATTTATTTTATTTATTATTTATTATTTATTTTATTTATTATTTATTATTTATTTTATTTATTATTTATTATTTATTTTATTTATTATTTATTATTTATTTTATTTATTATTTATTATTTATTTTATTTATTATTTATTATTTATTTTATTTATTATTTATTATTTATTTTATTTATTATTTATTATTTATTTTATTTATTATTTATTATTTATTTTATTTATTATTTATTATTTATTATTTATTTTATTTATTATTTATTATTTATTTTATTTATTATTTATTATTTATTTTATTTATTATTTATTATTTATTTTATTTATTATTTATTATTTATTTTATTTATTATTTATTATTTATTTTATTTATTATTTATTATTTATTTTATTTATTATTTATTATTTATTTTATTTATTATTTATTATTTATTTTATTTATTATTTATTATTTATTTTATTTATTATTTATTATTTATTTTATTTATTATTTATTATTTATTTTATTTATTATTTATTATTTATTTTATTTATTATTTATTATTTATTTTATTTATTATTTATTATTTATTTTATTTATTATTTATTATTTATTTTATTTATTATTTATTATTTATTTTATTTATTATTTATTATTTATTTTATTTATTATTTATTATTTATTTTATTTATTATTTATTATTTATTTTATTTATTATTTATTATTTATTTTATTTATTATTTATTATTTATTATTTATTTTATTTATTATTTATTATTTATTTTTATTTTATTTATTATTTATTATTTATTATTTATTATTTATTTTATTTATTATTTATTATTTATTTTATTTATTTTATTTATTATTTATTATTTATTATTTATTATTTATTATTTATTATTTATTATTTATTATTTATTATTTATTATTTATTATTTATTATTTATTATTTATTATTTATTATTTATTATTTATTATTTATTATTTATTATTTATTATTTATTATTTATTATTTATTATTTATTATTTATTATTTATTATTTATTATTTATTATTTATTATTTATTATTTATTATTTATTATTTATTATTTATTATTTATTATTTATTATTTATTATTTATTATTTATTATTTATTATTTATTATTTATTTTATTT